>OV884038.1:10370220-11642940 GCA_930367265.1 Catocala fraxini
TTTTACAAATATCCGATAACAAGATATTTCTTTAATCAGTCGCTTGGAAAGTTTATATTATTCAAGTGTTTTGTTATGTAACTTCAATTTTTACTATATCGTCATATCATACAGGTGGCAAATTATGTCGAGTGCACTAAAATACCATCCATTCAGGTTTCTGATAAACACCTAATGATAATAATGATTTTAATTAATAAAGCCGTGATAAATATCTAATACTTAGATTAAGTAATTATAATTTTCTGTGTAAATTACAGTTGCTTAATCTAATTACTGGTAGTAGTTACTTTAAATAGCGGAACATAATAGTTATACGCACAATAGATCTTATAACTTAATTAAGCAAACAAAATAGCGCATCCCTTCTGGCGTAGCATGTCTTGCTTCATAGTCACCTGTTAAGGTACATCTTTCTTTTTATCATCAATGGAAAATAAGTTTAGCTCGTCTGATGGTACGCTGTTATCATGTAAACGCTTACAATTCGAAGAATATCACTAGTCTTGCATAATATGGTGCAAAAAATGGCTAAGCATACAGTGCATTTATCCAAAAGAACTGGATTCTAGTTTCTATGTAGTCAGTACCCTGCTTTCTTTTGGAGATTAGTAAACACTACTTATTGGAATAACGTAACAAGATCATTTATCTATAATTTTTTGTAGTATGGAGGTAATTCCCCAGTCAAGCTGCTTTAGGTATATAATAATAATATCAGCCCTGTATTAAACTGTCCTACTGCTCGGGCACGGGCCTCTTCTCACTGTGAGAAGAAGGGTTAGGCCATAGTCCACCACGCTGGCCTAGTGCGGGTTGGCAGACTTCACATATCTTCGAGAACATTATGGAAAACTCTCAGACATGCAGGTTTCCTCACGATGTTTTCCTTCACCGGTAAAGCAAGCGATAATTAACTATTTAATACGCATATAACTTCGAAAAGTCAGAGTTGCGCGTCTTGGGTTTAAACTTGAGCGAGACCTCTGCGTGGCAGTCCAACGGTTTCCCACTAGGCTATCGCTGCTTTAGGTTAGGAGAGGAGAAATAGCTTTACCTACCCTTCAAGAGTTTCGCTATAAACACGCTAACCGGTTTGTTTTCTTTTATTCCAGGACAGATTGGCAAAACCTAAAATACAGTTCCTATCCGGAAATGAAGGGGTAAGTTATATTATATTTACTCAGCTGAGGTTAAGATGCGATTTGTTTTGTTTAGCGACGGTATTGTGTAAATCACACGTACTTTTAATGGGTATAACTGTACTTTAAATAACATACCCGTATTTTCATGTACGCGGATATGTTAATTCCATTTTAATTTCTATTGTTCAAATAAAACGATTCACGTTTACCAAAATGCCGTCGTTTTGTCGCCTTGTGTCTAAATAACGATATAATAATGGGAAAACGTTCAAGTTATTGTTTTACAAGAAGCCATCTAAATTTTCGACGAGTAGCAAATTCCACATCTGCTGCGAATTGTTTTCTGTCTTTAATTTTTTTTACTTCTTTAAGCAATTGCTTCTTAAATGTCAAGTTCAGTGTAAGACCTCAAATTATCCTCCAAATCATTTTGTATTAAACGTTTTCGCAACAAACGGCACTTGATATTTATCGCATTTACGTAACGTTTATCCATTTCTATGATTTCTTTCAATATATCCCTCAGACGTCATTCACATTCGTATTTTGCTCGTAGATTTCACAAGATGTGTGATATAACAATTGCCTGCATTACACATACTTTTGACTTCTCTGTACATTTTACATAATGCAATGACCTTATCACTAATGACGCTTCAAATGAATGTTAAGAAACATTTTATTAATAAAAACGTACGTTCACAAGTTTGCATGGCTGTCGCGAATAACTATACAATTGATATTACGAAAACACGTTTAGATTTGACTAAAACGCTCGCAATACAACGTTCTCAACTTAGCCGCATGCAATTGCGCAGGTGTTGAAAACGCGCTGGTCTATAAATGCTAAAAATGTGATCTAGTATAGAGCGACCATTAAAAATACGATTACATGCAGTGTCATCGAGTAAGGATAACGAATCTGCATAAGTACTGCAGCATCGTCAGGATCTTGGCTTGTTCGTCGCACGGGCCTTGACTTGCCTCAGGCGTACCAGTTAACGCTTGCGGCACTCGATACGCTTGCGAAATTATATGATGACCCACTTAGTCGATTTCGATTTAATGCTCGACGCGGTCGGTGGTCTATTAAACTTTTTACCCTAAATTATTTCGAAAAACAAATTGAATGCGGATCACACGCCGTCACGTACACGCAGCGTCCTCGTCGTTTAGGATTCTCGAGCACGATCTAGGAGGCTTTGTGTGGACTGACATTCAGTGTCATTGTTTACGCGTACGCTCATAGTACTGACTCGATTACTATGCCACCAAACATTTTCCTCACATCAGCCATAGTCTCATACGCTTATTGATTTTCCGTGAAGGGGTAGTAACTGACGTGACATGTAAACAACTGCGTGGGCGAGTGGTAGAGACGGAAACCCTTTATAAAGTAGAACAGATTGTGTTGAGTTAAACCACTTTATCACCATTACGTAATATAACAATGGCCTCTTGCTAAATCCAAGTGCGTTTAGTTCGACTAGATGGAACAGTTTATAAATCCAACATTAAACTTACGGCCCTACCAATTTCGCTTGTTGCAAAAAACGTGGCTAATGCAATTCTGTTTACAAGGTGTTAATCCTCGGTCGATCCCCGCGCCCGACGCGCGGCGCCTTCGACCGGTTTACTTGTTGCCACCGCTCGGCTCGCTTGCCGGTTTGACGTGATCTCTTCTCTTGTGGCTCGACGAGAGTCACTTGCTCGTATCGTATGTAAACGACCCCGACAACCTTATTCGAAATCTAAAGTGTCATGCTTCAATATTTTTCTTTGATACGTACAGAGGTTGTATAAAATAGGTGTATAAAACACGTGATAACGAATAATATCACACAATGTAGAATTATATTCACGGTAATGTTGAATGTAATAACGGTTCAACCTTGGCTTTGTGATTTTTTTGTGTTCTTAAGAATATACTTGAGATAAATACTGTTCTCTGAAAACGCTTCGCCATCATTCCTCGAATATCTCTGTATCGGTGTGTTAGGTCCGAGACTCGCTGGCACATATCCAACTTGCGCATAATAACCACAATTCAATGAGTCGCAGACCAGAATAGTAAATAAGATAGAGTGGACGTGTAAAAATAGCAACAGTTCCAGTCGCGAGTGAGCACATGTGGAGTGCACCTCACAGGTGCGACGGCCGTTGTCCCCTTTACGATTATGTTTTTACTTCTTAACAGATGAATATTAATGAATATTATATCAAGCCAAGTTTTTATTGTATCTACAGTTAATGTTTTACTATTTTGTTCTTACACATACGGTACACATTTAATTGACTCAATCACACGAATAATACGAGTTATCGACGAGTCTAGTATCGATTTATCTTACTATCTAATGTAATGACTCATCCACTACCTACTATGTACATTGAACCCAATGTTCTGCATTGTAAAATTGAATATTCCTCACATTGTAAGTTGGAATAAGTCTTGACTCGGTTAGGTCATTGTCCTCCCAACACTTTACTACCTTCACCAACGGTTTATGGAACATTATTACAGTCCTTGAAAACAGGATTCGATTTTGTAAGAAATTAAAAAATATGTTTTAATACATAAGATAACTCTTACGTATCGAATATAAATTGCCTTTGTTATGAACACAATGTGTTTTAAATTTAACTTGTCAGGATTGCAAAATGTACCGTTGTTTAACAGTTGTATGGTTCAGGCCAATTACCTCAAGTACATAGGTGTATGATAGTAAAACTGCGAGCAACCATTATGCGCTAGCATTGAAATAGCAGTGTAACTATATCTCTGGTTCACAAATCATTAATTAACCTTCATCTAGGTTTGGTTTCCCGGTCACATTTTGCTCATCTTGTAATGCCTGATTGATCATTGAAGGTTAGCGACCGTTTGACGATTTCTCCGCCTTGTTCACTATAAAATTTTGTTCTTATAACCTTCCCTAGAACCTTGTTCGACTTGAAACATGACATTAATTGACTATTACATTTACATATATTTATTTACACATTTACATATATTGCTATATGCGTTATAAAGTCAAAGACTTTTTAAATTTAATTTTAGTCGCTGCTTTTACCTTTAATAATTCAAAGGTTTTGGGATGGTTCCATTGAATATAATGCAAATTCTGCAAAATAGGCGTTTCCATGACAGACATTGTTGCCGAAGTTACTATAGAACAAAGGTGTGTTGGCGTGAACCCCTTTATCAGATCATAATGGGTGTAGCCACGTGATCAAACAATAGTGTTTACACTCGCCACAAGGACGACCTGTTGTACCTACGGCCAGTTCAAAAAGATCTCGAATACAGGCCTATTGTTTTTAACGTCCATGTCTCGCGATAAACTTGGCCTAGTCTATAGAGGCCTTGTCCGACAAAAAATGTGCTAAATTGCAAAGCAACTACATATTTACAAAACGTGCAATTTATCTTTCATTTGTCTCGTTTTGATCATCTGTGCAAACTCATTATGCTGGTTTTCAAAATTATGTAATGAATCTCTGACTGCTTTTGTGCTACAGGTCTAATCTAACAAAGGGAATTATATCATTCTGTCAATCTGTTCTCAATTCTAGGCGCCCACCTGCGTTATCCAAAATCTCATTACAGTCACTAATCTCTCTACAATGCTTTATAATATAACATTTTACTAGCTTTTGTTCTTAGTATTACAGCAATGCCTAGTCCCAACAGTGGATAATCAGATACATTAAATTGTCGTCCGCCGTGTTCACGTGCAAAACAATCCTCAATAACGTTATGTAATGAACTTCCTGGCCGAAATTCTAATCAAACTTTTCTAATACTTATTTAGTTTGCATTCAACGCACTGTTATGTGACTGTTCACATTCATTTTTATAACGAACCGACATTGACGTCATTTAGAATATTCGCTACTTAATATTTAAATGTTTTTCAGGACAAACTGTTTAACCGTAGGCAATTACATGTATAAATACAATCTTGTTAAAGACGTTCCGTCTTGTTTAAGACGTTTCATACAAAACAATATACATACCTATCATCACTTATTTTTAATGGATATGACAAAATAATGGTATGTCAATTGGTTTAAATTTAATGTATAACATTCACGTAAACATAAGACAATATTATGTCAATTCTATTTAATTATCCAAGAATGAATTTAAGCAGGTCAGCAAATCCTATTTTGTCTAGATAACAATTAATGAATCCACATGCCAAATGTCTAGTTTCATTGAGAAGAGTTTCAATCTTCACTACAGTGTTGCTAATGGCATACTAGGGTTGATGCAGTAACAGCATGTTGATATTATCAAAAAGATTATGCACACGCTAATCGATAAAAAAACGATATACGTATTTGCAATAGTTACTGGAAAATTCAACAGTAGCGCCGAAACTATTGGCACTAGACATTTAAGCAATGTTACCAATTGTTACGTAACGCTCAAATCTGCACGAGCTATCGCAAACCGGAACAAATGTAGAAGAGCCTTAAAATCAATACCTGAGTTTACCTGTTGGTTGCATGTGCTCGATTCAACCTTGGGGTCAGGGTTGGTAATACATTCAATTGATATCCCCTGAAGATATAGAATATTCTCTAGGTCAAGTTGTCTAGCCGTAGGACTAACGTTTAGACACTTCATCGAAATCCACTATAGGCAAATAAACAAACATTGCTTTATTAATCCACGATATGCGTTAAATATTTACTTATCACGTGTGCTTTAGCAATTAATGCTTTTGTATTGCAGTTGATCAGTATAAGTCATACTAATTGTTGTTTACGCTTGCATTAGGTATTTCTAATGATTAGATATTAGGCCGATTGTTCAATTGTTGTGCCGTTAGTATTTAAGCCAGGGCTTTGGGAGCGACTTGGCGGAACGGTGCTGATTTCCTCGTGGTAATTGCTGAAGTATGCGGACGGCGGTGTCGTCTTATTGGGGCTCCGGGCCGGCCGTACGTGCGCGCTATTCACTTTCACTTCGCAGCGCGTGCTTTTGCTATTGGACCCGAGCGTACGCCGACGTAAATTTGGGCGTATCTCGGATTGTAATTGGGGCCACCGTGCCTTAGATACCGATTAAACTTATATGTCATTGAAAGTCATTGAAAAACGCACTTATTTACTTCTCAGGGAAATTCCTTCACATATATTCGTCATGCTAACAATGAAACATGCTGTAACCTAACGTCATCATTATAATATGTCATAGAAACACGCAAACCTTGTGGGTGGTGGCGTATTGCTGTTATAGCTATAATCAGATAGATTAAAAGTATTATCTGACACAGTTTATCGCTGCTTGGTGTACAAAAAAGGCCTACATAATGTATCAATGCTTTAAGATAACGTTTTAGAGGGCATGACTTACGACACTATATATTTCCTTAAAGACATTCAAGATTGTGTTGTAATATCAAAATTAGGTAAATTGGCAAATTCAAGCTTCCAGCAAATAGTTATGCACGGTGGTCTTGGTAGTTTGGCACCATATAACCACTGATAAAAAATTGACCATCTATAATTATTTAACATTCACAAGCTTTCACTTTTTTACTTCAATGGTGTTCGATCATCCTCATGGTTATTAACGAAAGTCATTACTACCTTACTTGACCCATTTTGACTTACCTTTATAAAATTAATAGAGGCAATTTGATTAACGACCTTTGCGCAAACGCCCCTCGTGCAATAAGGACGGCGGCGGTGTTAAAACTACAATCTGTTATAATTGTTGTTTCTTTTCTTGTACGTTTTTTTTATAATTCATTAATGTTTAAATCGCTTCATCTTGAAGTGGTTTCAAAGAAATAATTGGCAGGTGAGGCATTGCGTGAGTGCTGTGGCAATTATGTAAATAAACACTAAAATTCGTGATGCAGTCTCCCTTCAACCAGGAATATGTTTTACAATTTTAATACAATCAACGATTATATAAATAAATGATTGAGCTTTTATTTTATGCACAACAGTGCATAAAATTTAATTAAGCAAATCCTTGCGTTAGATAACCTCGTCTTTGAATATAGCATAATTAAATATTGTCAACACCTTGGCTAAGCAGAGCTTGCGGCGCAGTCGGTATCCCACGCGTAATGCTCGTGCCTTTCGAGTTTTATCCGTAAGGCTGTCGCTTTAATGTTGTTTTTCCATTAAAGAAGGGAAAGTTGTCGTGTGCGTCGAAGCCGCGTGTCCATCATACATAGCTAATACCGCTTTCGATGCTCAACGAGGAAGTGTACGTAAAATATACTTGTCTTTCTTATGTGCTAAAGTCAACAAATGCGTAAAATACATCGGAATTCAACTTATACTCAGCCAAAGCGGCAGTACATAAATTTATGACATCTGTATATAATGAAAATTCGGTTTATACTCCTCGGTGTATACTGTCGTGTTTTCGGCTTTATATCTCGGTTAAAAGACGATCATTCGCCCATAAAGTGTCCGAGTTTATTTTTAATACCCGTCGTGTTATTCATTATAGATAGATACACATACTTGTACTAAAAATCGCGACCAAAGTTAATAATATAGTAGTTGTAAACATTTGACACTGAGAACATCCACATGTCGCTGTGTTTATGGCCACTAAGCATAGGTGGCGCCTCTGGTGCCATGCATCGAATGCTTATAATACGTGTCGTCAATTTCTCCTTAGAAATGCCGTTTCCTCGAGGTGTTTTCCGTCAACTACTCGTGATGAATGTCGCCGCATTAAAGAAATCTGGAGTTTTCGTTTAGGGAGTATAATGTTATTTAATTCTTTCTGTTTTAGATTCTTTATTATGATACAGGAAGCTATTGATATTGAACGGATTATCATCCACGTGGATCCGTCCAGGGGGGTCGCTAATGGAATCCAGCTACTTCTGTAATAAATTATGTTGGAGTGAATGACATTACAATTTTATACGATTCTTATGTCATTAGGTAGGTAGATTCTGTTTTATTTTTTTGGTTGTCTTTTTGATGTCAATTGTTCACCAACCAGAATTTAGTATAAGCGTCGAATTCTACCAACCGTATTAATTTTTAAATACGTCGCTTGCTTTGTTTGATATTAATAAGAGACAGATGATAACGTCATTAGAACAGCCGGCTTTGGTGATCTGGTTGAAGTTGTTAGCAATAAACAATAAAAACGGTTAAAGATGTATATTGACCAATGACATTATTAATCATAATGATTGAGCAAATGGTATTGGAAGACGATTTGTTTGTTTAAGCAGTCTTTTAAATAAAATATTTGCACTAAAAGTTTATATAAAAACAATTTAATCTTACCTTAAAAGTACGTTAAACTACCATTGCTTTTCCAATACGCTGTAAATTTTAGTTGAACCTTAAAAGTGTATTGAATTTTATTTTAATGAATGTAAATGTAGTCATAGTACTCGCGCGACAATTCATAAAAAAACCGCAACATCGTTGCAGATTTTTACTATCAGAAACCATTTTGCTGCGAATTTACTCAATTTGGCATCAAATGAGATCACTGTATGCAATGATGCGTGCAATGTGACATTGCAGCTAACTTACCGGAGTTGCTGCTTGAGGTGACGTTATGCACCTTATTGCAAAGTAAGAAGATTCATATCTACTTGACAACTGCGTTAAGCATTTATAATTATAACCCACTGATAATGGTTGCAGTGTTATTGTTGAATAACAAATAGGTAATTACGCACATGCCCGATATTTGCCTCGCGAGAATAACATTTAATCTACGGCATGCAAATTAGTATTAAAACTTATTTTATAAAATCTATTTTCTACTAAATGTTTTTTATTACTGATTGTCTTACCTTGTCTTTATTGTATCTACGCCACACGTCTGGATATTTAAGCATAATTTAAAGTGTTTAAACCATCTATATTTTATACCAACTCTACCAAATGCTTTTTTACCATTAGTAGTCTTTTTACTGTTGATTATACCTTTATTTTCCAACTGTCAAGCTAAAAGGGCAAAAGATCAGGCATACATTTGTAAGTCTTCAACGTTAGCCTGTCATCTATTACCAACTTCGCTTATATATTTACATTTCATTTACACGTTCTTAAGGTACTCCTTAGGCAATATTACTATATTGTTTAAAGAGCGTAAAGTCTATTCGAATCACACTTGGCAAATGTAAAGAACCGATGACATAACTTTAGCCTTCTTATATTAAAAAATTATTTAAGGAAATAGGACATAAAAAGAATTTAATTATAATAGGTCATATTGATTACATTTCCAGATCAATCGTTTTGTTTATTTGACTCTTTCAATACTTGTTAATAGAGCATTAAACACAAATAAACGGTGCTTAATCAACAAAAGATTGGACATTTGGTGGGTAGCATAGATTTAAATTTTAAAGTAATCAACATATCTATTCAATACGAAACATCTGTCCACACAATTGTTAAAGCAAAGCTTATACTGCTCTAATAACTTATATAAATAAATGGAGAATCTTAAAAGCAAAAGTAATATTACACAACTATTCAAGTAATATAAAAGGCTGTCAAATATCGGTTTTAGGTAACAGGAGAAAAAAATGAGAACACTTCGTTAGTTGCAGCTTTCACTTGTTGGGAGGCCCAGTACAATTTATGTTCCTCTGTTACTTATATAAGGTTTCCAAAGTGACGCTTAAGTGATTGTTAGGCGCGGTACTGCATATCGTTAGGTCTAAAGCATTCCCTGTAAAGAAATCCTACCGTGTCCTACGTACCTAAGATCAAATAAACACGAACCTCAATTACGACATGATCCTAAATAATTCTAGGTGATTTAATTAAGATCATGGAACGTAAATATCATGCGCTTTACATCGATTACACTTCTATACAAATAATTGACATGTCCTTAATAAAGTTCTTTAATTGGTTTTAAAACAAATATTAAATAGTTTGACAGTCTGTATAGTACATAGACGAAAAAGTCATATAAATACTTTTACAATATTTGTTAAACACAACCAACCAAGGGAACTTTATCACCACTCTACTCCCAAGTACTTGCATCGGCTTCCAGGTTAATTTGATGCGGCTGATATTTACCAGAGAGCGACTGTCGCCATATCGTTTGAATAATTTAGTCCTGTAACTCGACAGTTGAAACTGAAATCGTGGTAGATAAAACTTGTTCATAGCTATCTGTGACAGTTATAGTGCAAGCTATTTTGGTAAAACTAGACCCCAAAACATCCGGGTGTACGGAAAGAGGACAAGTAGACAAAGTGTATAAGCAGTTCTAGATTACATTACGAAAGCTCGCTAGTGGAGTCGATAATAAATTGTACCTGGCAGCGTTACGTAAGCAGGTAAAAGTTTCCGCTCGCTTCAAGCACTATTCTGAACTTCACGAGTAGGCGGCACTCAGACAATAGGGGATTTTTTGACAAATTATATTATTGAGTAACCGCTGTAAATGTTATAAAGAACAGTGAAATATAAAAGAAAACTTTAAACCATAAAAAAACAAGCACAGTAAATAGAGTTGGACCAGAATTATTACATCTTATTGACAATCAGTTTATTTCGTCGTTTTTAAACCGACCTGAAAGCGAATGCTTTGACCGAAAACGTAAAGTTACCAAGAGTCGAGTAGCCTTCACCTCAAAATCTATTTTTGATTTAAATGAGACACGTTTAACAATGTGTCTGTACTGTGTTTTAAGTCTACGTTATTGATAACTATACTATGATACTTCTATTTATTCAATTTTAATACAATTTTCGTCATATAAACGTGCTCTATCTATTTAATAAAACGATTGTAGACGGCTTCCAGCTTTAACATGTCGACAATTCAGTAATCAAAAATATTTTAATAATGGCGTTCCGAATCAATGGTCACTTCTAAACAATAGCTTCTAGAAGCAGTTAAACGCTGTAGGATACATTTTCAATTCACATGTATGCTAACCAAAAAGACTATGGACCGGCCTCAATCGTCGTTCGTTCATACAATCGATTTGAATGTAAAATATAGGCTATTGAACCGATTTCCACATTTACATTTCGCTATGACGTTCAGAATAAACAGATAAGACAAATACGTTGAATTTTCAATAAAATATTCCACTGAAACGTCAGTTACATTTAATGACGGAATTAAAACATTTACACTGTATCAACTTAACGCTTTACGTAAGGCGTTTCAGGAGTATCTTTGAATCTAACACGAACTCTGCGGCTATGAGGTAACCGGTTTTGGCCGCAATTGTTTTCGCCCTGTTGGCCGCTTGAGTCGTAATGCCCGTTATACAACAAATCTTATTAGCCAAACTAGAGGCCAACAGTTAGTCGTGAGGCATGTTCATTTGTTCAATTTCTTCCTCGTATCGAAGCAACAAGTTGATTCTCTGAACAACATTTGATTCATTCACTCTGTCAATCAATAACTGTACAGTTCCTTTTATTACGTATATTTAACTATCATGTCTATCCTTATTTGTATTCGCCGTCGTTTAATTAAGTACTACATTTCCGTTTACAAACGCTTTATCTCCTTTTACCGTGGTCATATGTTAGTCTGAGTGAATGGGTATGTTTACTGATTGTGAGAGTGAGAATTTTACGGCTTGACGCAAATTAAGTGTATGTACTAGTTACTCTTGTGTTCATTTACTTTTCATGTACTTTATGTGCCAAATATAGCTATATTTCTGTGAGTGGATTTATTGTAATATCAACTATTTATTAATGAAGTACGCCAAATCTTTAAACCGATACTTTGACTTTTGTCACAATTTTATCCTACTTGCGTAAGAGCTCTTTAGTAGTTTCATGTTTTATGTTCAATATGGACCCACGAACTCATCTTAGCAACAAAGTAATATTCAATGTATACTTAAACATTTGAACTTTTCAAAACATACCAGAAAAGACATTATCACTAAAGTATGCGTAACCATATTTAGCGGTAACCTGCGCCGTGGAAACTTGGAGATTGAATAATTTTCAACCTGCCTCTAGGCTTTCTCATTACACCTTCCTTTGTATTCAAATAACAATCGGTATTCGCTAACTTTCAGCGTCGAACAAAGTCGTCTGAAGTTCAAACAGCTTGTGCTCCATCTACAATTCGCTATTGTGATACGAGCTTTATCTGTCTCTTTTCTCTCCCTTGAGTCTCGGATAATAAAATGATAATTTGTTTGGGAGCATATCCGCCTGGAAACAATAAAGCGGCACACCTACTCGACTCAGCACCATATTGAATTCAGCCACCGGGCGTAGTTTCGCAGTCAATTTGTCTGCTTTATTGTGTGTATTATTCGCTGCTGTTGTTTGCCTTTCAGGCTTCAACTACCATTGACAGATGGTTGATATTTACCAACTCTCATTGTCACTTGATATGAATACTTCAAAGACAAACTAAATTGCCTAATTAAAAACCGCCTTGTAGTATACGACTTTCAAGAAGTTAGTCCAATTTATTTTTTGTAAGTCGTTAAGACAATCGAAGCCTGTTTTGTTTCGTTTCACGAAATTCATAACCCTGTGTAACACTTGGACGTTTATAGCTATTGACCCATTAATAATCAAGTTGAAACTTCATTACAAAGAATATAAATTTCTCATTGCACCTTTGTTTTAGTTTTAGTACGCTAATTCTCATAATATACTTACTTGGTTATTACCATTTAGTTCAAGCCATTGTTACCTTCGACACTGACCATACTCTGTGTACCCTTGCTAAAGGTATTCTTGATGAATTCATGACAAGATTACTTAGTTGCAATTTTCTTGCAACCTCATACAAACAATGGGCTTTTCATCGACTGGTTAATTTAGACAAAAATACATCTGTTTTTAAATGAATTTCGATTTAAACCAAATAAGTATCTAATAGAAATACAAATTTCAGTCATGTGTCTGAAGGGCAAGCTGCCATTCGGTGTTATGTTTGAAGCTTACAGGTCATTGGTACTAGCGTGAATTTTGTCTGCCCTCTACATCAATAATCACGTCGTAGCCACTATAATAAAATAGCAGGCGTAATATAAAACCGTAGTTGGGAGGCGTGGTCGGCGTCACGTCGCGTCGGCGCCGCGTCTATGCCGCTAGATTGTTCTGGATCAGACGTTCGCACACAACTCATTCTATCTTTAATTGATTCAGCGAGAAAAACCTTATTTCCGAGTTGCAGCTTTAGCGTCCCTTCGTCTATGTATTACTTACAAGTATCGTGTATTTTACTGTTATTTCTCCAATGCATTTGCGCCAATTTATCAATTTAGCTTCTGGAATTATCCATCAATTTAGCCGATAACTAATGACCAATACACATGCATAGGTATATTTAGTACTATCAATACAATACGCTTATCGACGTTGTGCTAGTTTTTGATAAGATGATATTTTAATCTTTTAATCACTTTATCCCCGTCTTCCTCCCGTATATCATGTCATCAGCTTTCATCGGTTTCTTTTTTATTGTGTATGCGTTTGTTGATCGTTTTAATATTCAATTGACTCGACTGTGTATTTCTTGTATTATTGATACATTATTTTCCAATACTGTATTCCGCTTTGGTTTCATAATGAATTTATGCGCTTCAACATGAGCGCGAGCGTGATCTTCAACAAAAATTCCTCGGATCCGATCTCGACTCTCGAACGCGTGTTTCGCACCTTGATCTAAATACTTGCGACATTATCTGGTCTCGTCGTTATATTGTGCGTCAGATATTGCATCGACAGTTTTGCCTGCCTTGAAGTACCATAAATATATTTAAAATACTACTACTATACTTAATTAAGAGTAAAAAATATAAGTATTCATATTTTTTTGCATCATAGAGGCCAAATTTATCTAGAATAGGCACCATAATTGTTTTTGTGCGCCTTATCAGACGAACTTATTCCGCGCTTAACCTTTTCGTTAGCGTCGAGTCCTGAGGGAAATAACCTCGGTCAATCCCCTTTCGCATCAGTATGCTACATTTTGAAGTGTTGTATCTCATGAAATCTGTTTTCCTGTTGTTTGTTTTTGATACATACTTACTTGAAAATATGTCGTTGCCTTTTTCCTCTTTGTTGTGTGACAGAGAATAAAACTCATAAATTGTTACCACCTGTTGTAAAATGGTTATTTTGGATCTTTCATCTGATATTTCTTAATCGTGTGGAGAAAATAAACGTTGTGTATGTTTCTAGTAATAGGTGTATCTTACACTACGTTACCTGTCAAATTTATAATTTATAGCTGTTTTTTCTAATCATATCGCAGAAACAGTTCCGATGAGTGTTTGTGTAATTTAAATTCGCAGAAAATTACGTATGCATAATTATTTATACGTATTATTTAACATCTATTAATATCAGTGATGTTTTCGTACTTTGTATTGTTATAATAAGTATAACTTATGGGCGTGGAGTGCTACAACATGTGAGACGTGCCCCTTCCTCCCTGAAAGGAGTGATGTCACAAGATAAGTACTACCGAGTTGTGATATAGAGCATAAACAACGTCGTAGTATATAAATAAGGAACAACATGTCATATACTGTTTGTTATATGTTCAAAATATGCGTATATGACGCGTGTTGCTTTATCTCCTGTTTTCTATTCTATTTGTACTTATTATTGTTTCCGCCAGGTGTTCGTTATTGAGCAATCACTGAAAACTAACTTGTTCTATGTCGGTTAATGTGTTTGTGTATAATGAAACAATAAGTTATTATTTTGTCTGATAGTCAGTAAAAGTAACTCTAGCCTAAACAATAGCTTCGTCTTATTTGTAGTGGGAACGTCTATTCGCCTTTTACTTACCATTGTTTTTGAAACGATCTCTCGCATCATGGTTTCATCCGTACTAGTTCACCGTCGTCATGTAGTATTCTAAACATTCCCAATTAGGATCATGAACAATAAGTCGATATTTACTGATAATGATCAAATTATCAACAATGATGCGTAGGTATGAAGGCTACGATAATGTTATTCCGTTTTCGCAACCCCGGTAATAGTTTCACCATTATTATGTGTCTCAATAATGAAAGATTTCTATGTATTTCACGTTGTATCAAAAGGTGTGCCGGCAATAATTCGTTACGCAAGGTGATCACGTGATCTGTTGGTGGTGTGTACGGCAAGGCGAGTATGTATGTATCGACGGAACTATCGGGCGTTGAGTAATCGCGCCGTTGGAAAGAGCTTCGTTACGTACAGGTTTCGATACAGCCTCGCGACGTAAGGCCGTGGTTGCAGTCACGTCGCCGGTGAGAGGTGCCCCTCCTCTGGCGGAAGGTCGCGAGCGGCCGCCGCGAAGGAGAACGGCACCAGAATGAATCCTTGCAAAGACCCACCCGTCAACCGCAACGCTCGTGATATTTACAATGCAACTGACATATTAAATACTCGCACTCGCATGTTCTTCTTGTCCGCTACATTCTGTAAATATCATATTTTGTTAACTACCCGAAAGATAATCGGTAAGTTTGACGTAATCGTCCGTATCTATTGTATAGGAAGCCGTGATAACAAAATACACGCTCAAGTGGCCTGAGTACAGTAATCTAATCATTTACCACGCGCAAATAATTAACATAGTTCATTCACCGCAATTGAAACTTTACGTTAAATAAGATTTTGTTGACAAGACGTTTGATTATGGCTACTGTAAAATTTTGCAACCATCTCAATACCGGGTGTTTGCTAAGAAATGGAAAATTGCATTGCTTGTAATTATTCGTTTCAGCGGTGCTGGTATTTTTCCGTGGTTCGGTTAGCTGGCTAAAATTGTTATCGATCGTACATAAACGTGAAGGCAAGGTATTCTAGTTTTCGAACGCAGCTTTTTAATAAGCCTCGAACTGGCCAATGAGCGTGCGCCGATCGAGCGAAAAAACCCAAGCTAGACAGTCGCACACACAAGTGACTGTTCAATGGCAACAAAGCGCGAGACTCGAATAGGTACTGTTTTTTCAACATAAGTATATAATTAAATGAATCGGTGTTACCTCACCGCTGCCGACGATTGCGACAAGAGCGGCCGCATCGTCCATTAGAAAGTCGGTGAATATGCAAATAGTATCGTAGAAACCTCACGAATAACTGGCCACTCACTTCGCCTTTAAATGTGTCTGCTGCGATGAAAGTGACTATTACCGTTAGTAAATTGTGTTAGAACAATTTCTTCCGCGGACGCATTGCCAAATTCTTTGCTCTCCATAATGTGGATTTAAAATTGCCTTTCTCAAAGACAGTTTCTTGTTGTAACATTAAACGGAAAACGTCTTGTTTAACTGTACATTGTTTATCAACATGTCAGCAACATGAGCGTTTACATTCGTTTGTTTATTTATAGATAGTCCAACTACTTCTCACGATTCCATATTTTATGGAGAAACTGTCAGCTTTAGTATAACCAGCCTTTGTTTCAACCAGCGCTTTTGTTGTAAATACCGCAAGAAAAGTTGTTTTATCGAGATTATTCTGTAATGAAACGTTAATTAAATCATCATTTAGTTTTATAATCTGGTAACTTAGTTTGATCTATCAACTCAATACGTTATATTATAAGAAATATTATTAACAGATAACAAGTATTTATCTGCCTGCCTACCTATTACCTCTACAGTATTGTTTCAAACGTCAAGGTTAAACTACATATACAAAAGAAGACATTATTGATTTGACCTGGCAGATTTCTTATGTTAGTATATTAGTATTAATTGTAATGCAGGTCGTATTCCAGCATTTTCTTGACGGTTGAAATGTAAACAAGTTTGCAATAATCGTTGCCAATACTCATTATCATATATCATGAAGTAAAGGAAAGAACAAGTCGGCAAGCAATTAACATGGTGGCGATCACAAGCCAGTCGCGTGGATTTCCCGCTACGATTCGTGTTGAAGTGAACTATTTATTATTGTACACCACTGACGTGTGCCAGTATTACTACAAACAATAATGTACTAACTGTCTCTACGTTTAAAGCTCAATTTGCATCGCACGCCCTGTGCCACCTCCGCGATGTTACGTCAATAAGATACAAACGTTAACTCGAGGCTGGGGCACACGACCGCTGGTTTTGCGTCCGGGTTTGTCCCGTGGAATTGCTAACAAAATATTCAGTTCTGTGTTTTACCAAAGTACCGCGGGCAATTACCTAGAAACGAAACAACAAATAAAACATATTTATGTTTGTTTCTTGTATTAATCGTGAGCATATAAGCCAATCCGGAGCCGAGTTCGCTATCTACGACGTAGTTGTGTATATCTGTCGGTCGAACGAGCCGAACGGACCGGTTGCGGCGGCCTCTCACTTCGCAAGTCTGTGTACCGCTCGCCGCTTGCTGTGAAATTAGGTAACCAACAAAAGGCACAATCGTTGCGCACGACGGGCAATACACAAAAAGCAAAACAGCCACGATCGAAAAAATTAAAAGAATCCAACTGAAAACAGCTGTTTACGCATTTAGAATGACGTAATCACGAGATTTACAACCGCAGCTGTCCATGTGAACTCTGAAAAGGCACCTACAAATTAATCGACCAGGCGGCATTTCAATAATGCCTTGAAAAACGGACAGCGGATTTCCTCGTGTATACCTATTTTCCGGTCTAAACGATGTTGCCCGACCTTCATCTGAAGACACAATAAAACAGGCGACCTTGACATGATACAATTTGCAGATGGTTAGACTATTTACCTATAAATAACTATCTAATCATGTATGTTATTGTATTAGTGACAGTCACAAAAATCGGTCAATAAAAGCAGCAAAGCAAAACAATAGAGGGAACCATGGAAGGAACAGACGATGCGGGCGAGACGGCTGTTGACCGAATGCCGAAGTGTTCCATCGCGAGGCGCTCTTTATATCGGTCGGCTGTGGCGCAGAGAAAGCCGCGCCCCGCACTCCCCGCGCTGTCTGCTGCTCGCTCGTAGCGGGTTTTTTCCTCATTAGCTTCATAATTCCATATTATGCTCTATGCCTTTACCTTGTGTTTATCAGACTTGAATCGCGTGATGAACGACGCCGCTTTGTGCATTATTGACTTAGTTTTTATAGAATACTCGTTAATAATTTTAACATTACATTGCGAGGAAAACGATAACTTATTAAACTAAAATGAAAATCGCTCTGCATGTGGAATGTCTCAATTGCCCGACTACAAATTAATGTGGCATTTCGACCGGTCCAATGATATAGTTCTTTTTATTTTTGTTCACATTATATTATCATGAAAGTACCTAATGTAATTTGATGACGAAAACATCAAATGTGGCTGCCCATTTTTGGGCAAATCTTGGCGAAAAATTGAGGAAGGGTTTTGTGAAGAGTAATTTGAGTATCAGTTAACACGTTAGCGGCGGGACTTGTCGGGTTATTGCTCCATCGGTGTCCGCTTCGCGGCGCACTCTTTAATAGGTTAATTGCCTGGCATTGTGGTGCTGGCACACATCGTCAGCCGCGACCTTAGAGTGGCTCGCGGCCACGCATGTAGGTGTGTGCGGTTCCAAATGAGACGCCTGGACACTACAATCTTGCTCTTCTACAATATAATAAAACACTGCCACCTAGAACACGTTTTAGCTGCTAAAAAGATCACATTGATATAATTTTACATCAACGTCTTACCAACGTCTCATATTTCTGTAGTAGGCATCTGTGAAAGGGAAGTGGAAAATCTTGACAAAATAAATTGAGTCCATTTGTTTTTTCTGGCACTGCGAAGCGAACCATGAAAAACTCGTAGCGACCTCAATAAACAGATTCCGAAAGTTGGTAGTTGTTTTGATCATTTTCGTATTCGGTTAACGTTATTAATATAACAGCATAGTTTTAATTTAGCCGAAGGTGCTTACTTAATAGTGAAACGGTGCGACACGCTCATCGGTTGTGATGCGACGTTGCCATACCAGACGATGAAAGTCATTACTCACTTCATGAGTTGTATATTATACACACGATGTATGTGTATGTACGCGGTTGCAATTGCGTTATGCCTAGTGGCCCAGGTCAGCCTTATTTGGAAATGTAACAAGAACCGTCGTAGATTTCTCATGTGATTTTTCTGCTCTTTTATCAATGACTCGTAATCGTGTGATAGGTGGGCAAGTATAATATGTTATACAATATAATTCAGTAGTTTGACATTATGCATTTAATTTCGTCAAACAGCCCCCATAGTAATTTAGCCGTTTTATACGTGTGATTCACACAAGATCTCGTGCCAGATTTCCCACGTCGAAACTCCTAACGTCTTAGACACGCGATAAAACAGATTCTTTTAAAATTATTCACGTGTCTACCACCTTGTGTTACAAAGTTTTTACTTCGATTAGAATTACGTTATCTGTTCGGTCGTGCCAAAATAGTTTTGTTTATCAATTGTTTACGTCATTATGCCCCAACGTTTTAACCAGATTATTCACAAGCGCGTTGACTATTTTTGCTCCATTAAAAAGTAATACAGGCTACCAGATTTAGCGCCCGTCTTTTAAAAATAAATGTATCTACGCTATCAATACCAATATTTAGTTAGAGGCGTAAGTAAAAATCTTGAAATCTTGTTCAAAGCTGCGAAAAGCCCTAGCGACAGGCACAGAATCTTTTAAAAACAAGACATTGGGGTTCAATATGTCAAATATCCGGTCAAATTTGGGTTCAAAGTAATGTACACATATGATTTTATATAAATTCAAGGACCATTTTTGTTGGCTCAATTGCTAATACTACTCTGAGTCGAATTTAAACTGTATTTACTGTCAATGTTGTTCTCCATAAAGATGTCACGTGAACTAAATGGCACTGTTTGTATTTGTTTTGTTGATAAGATGCAGAAAACACTTGCCGTGGTCTTCACATTAACGTTACGAATAAAAGCTTAATTGTTCATAACACTATTGTCAACGTACGTTAGCAGTGTTATTCATATTGCAGTTTTAGTATGCAGCTATATAATAAATAATATGTTTTGTAATATGAGTACTAATGTTCATTTCAGAAAATCTCCATTCCGGCGCCAGCCAGTGGCAATGGGCTATCGGGCGAGGCTACGTTTCTCTTCAGCATCAACAGTAATGCAGAGATGGAGGGTCCACAGGTAACATAATTATATTAAAACCATGGAACTACCTGTATATCATCACAACTTCTTACTCTTCTTAGGAGTTCAATTCCTCCTATAATCAGTCTTGTAGTTTGTAACCTAAACCTATGAATTAATGACGGCAACCTAAACCAAACAAATATTTTACTTAGTAAACCTTTATATTGTTGTGTTGTTGTTAGCACGGAATGGGTGATCTTAATTCCTTGTGCTGGCAATACTTTGCCGCCTTAGTAGTTCAAAAATATTTAAATGAAGCATTATAATAATAATAATATTTATTAACAGAAAAAATAAGATACATCCTTACACTACATCATACAAATTACATCAATCATTAAATGTTCATAGAGGACTATTAGTGCCCACACATATGTATGAAAGTGAAAATTGGGTATGGCAAAAGAAGCATGAGAGCAGAATAGATGCTATAGAAATGAGAGCGCTGAGAAGCATATGTGGTGTTACTCTGAAATATAGAATAAGGATAGTGTGATTAGAGAGAGATGCGGCATGAAAGTGGATATAGTGACAAGAATAGAAAAGGGAATGTAAAGCAGTTTTCTTTTTGTTCCGCCTGATGGTAAGCAGTCGTGTGGTCTAAGAGCAGTGGCACACCGTCCTCGTAGCAGCCGAGGCGTTGTTGAGGTCTCTACTTTGACGGCCTGAGAAGGTGCTTTTTCACGCCCTGCTTAAAGGACCCAGGATTAAAGGAAGAAGGAAACACGTGCCTTGGCAGATAATTCCATGCCTTAATCATTCGGCAGAGGTATGAGGACCCAAACTTGTTGGTACGTGCTCTAGTCGATTTTACCGTGTAAGAATGGCATCTGAGCCTAGCACGCGTTGTTCTGGATAGGAAAGGGAGGGTGGGATAAAGTGGAATAACTCTTCAGAGCACTCCCCGTGGTATATTCTGTAAAAAAATGCCAATGAGGCAATTACCTACGGAGTTGCAGAGGTTCCAGTGAACTCGTGACCTCTGGATTTCCGATGATACGGACAGCTCGCCACTGTAACCTGTCGAGAGCGTCTAGCAAGTACTGCGCGGAGCCATCCTAAAGATAAGAACAGTACTCCACGCAAGGGCGCACTTGTGTCTTATACAATAGGCACAGCTGCCCAGGCGCGAAGAACCAGCTCACCCTGTTCAGAACGCCTAATTTTCGCGCGAGTTTTCGCGAAACTTGCTTAATGACGCTCTCGATGTAGGTTTTGGGATTAAGGGAGCGGCAAAGATTCATACCTAAGATGGAGAAGCTGTCACGTTTCACCAATGGAGTGTTTTTCAGTGAAGGGAGGAGAAGGAACGGAGATTTTTTTGTTGAGAACGCGCATGCCTGTTTCTTGTTGGCGTTGAACTGGACCAAGTTCTTGGCACGCCATTCAGAGATGCGGTCCAAGGTCTGGTCAAGTTCAACGACAAGATCCTGCTTTTTCCCCTCAACCTCAGCGTGTTTGGCCACACGATATCCGAGATATCGCCTATAAACGGTACTGTCGTCCGCATAACAATGTGTGTTGCCGAGATTCAACATATCATTGATATGCAGAAGAAAGAGCGTAGGTGATAAGACGGACCCCTGAGGCACTCCTGCATTGACCTGCATAAATTTGGATCCGCGGCCGTCGCAAAGGACCCGAATACGACGCTTCTGCAGGAAACTTGCAATCCAGGTGCACAGTTCAGGGGCAAGCCATAGGCCGGAAGCTTGGAAAGAAGAGACCAGTGCCAGACTCTATCTAAAGCTTTGGCTATGTCAAGGCTGATAGCCAAAGACTCGCCGTGCTTGCCAATAGCCTCACCCCAGAGGTGCGTGACGAACGCCTGAAGATCACCCGTTGATCGTTTAGGCCGAAAGCCGTATTGGCGATCATTGATCAACTAGTGATCCTCCAGGTTGCAGACAATTTGGGTGTTTATAATCCGCTCAAATACCTTGGAGAGCACCGTAACTGTGGGTCGATATTTGCCTGGCTCGGAACGGTCCCCCTTTTTGGGAATCGGTTGAACGTTCGCCTCTTTTCAAGCCTCAGGCACAATGCCTGCGGCGTAAGTCGTCCGCTATAGGCGCGTAAGAGTGGGAGACAACTCCGCTGCTTATTTTTTGAGGACCACAGCTGGAAAGCCGTCAGGTCCACTGGCTTTCCGAACATCGAGAGACTGCAGTATCGCACGAACGTCACATTGCCTGATAAGTATATCAGGCAATGCAGTAGCCGCAAAGAGATTTGCAAGCAGATCTGCTTTCTCCTGCGGCCGATGAGCCAGTGATCCATTCGGATATCTCAGAGGGGGCAGCTAGATCTGGCAGAAGTTGGACTGCACGGCTTTGGCAAGGTGCCAATAGCTACGACTGCCCGTATTATGCGCTATGAATTCCTGGCCGAACCGTGCAACGCGCTGGGCATCCGCTGTTAAGTATGGTCTGCAAGAGGACATCCTCTTGCAGACCTTTGTGGCTTGGTTGAATGCTGCCTTTGGGTGATCCACGTGAGGCTCGTTGAGAGCCCGAGCCCTGGTCCAAGCGCGGTACTATGTCAGTTTGCGTTCAACAGCATCAGGGCATTCACCATCAAACCAGGGCATTTTCCTGCCGCCGCTTGTGACATCACTGTATGGAATATAATATTCCATACCCAGTATGATTTCACCAGCGACAGCAGTAGCGCTCTCTGATGGATCCCTGTTCTCAAAGCAGCGTTGAGCCCAAGGGATGGATGCGAAGTACTCGCGCATTCCATCCCAGTATGCTGACTAGTAGTGCCACAGTCGTCGTCTTGCCTCCTCGGGTCGTAGGGGAGTAACAACAACAGCTGTGGTACAAACCAGACAGTGGTCTGTGGTGCCCAAAGGAGCACGAATTGACACACTGTACCGATTCGGGTTACTCGTCAGCAGTAGATCGAGCAGAGAGGGCGCCTGACCTGCAATGTCCGGTACCCGTGTGGGCTGGAGTACCAGTTGAGACAGGTCATGCGTGAGAGCAAACGCATGGACAGTTCGTCTCGTTTGATCTGTTTTGGGAGAACCCAACCAGGTCTCATGGTGGGCATTGAAATCTCCCAAGAACACCAACTCAGCGTTCGGAAACCGCTCCTGCGCGTCGTCTGCCGCCTGACTCAGGTAATCGAAGAGTCGAGTTATCTCAGCGTCTCCTGAATGGGATCGGTAAAGGCACATGTAGATTTGGCTGAAAAAGCCATGATCTATGTTGTACCCAAAGGACAGAGAAGGAAGAGTCCTCTAGGCAGTGTAGACGGCGACAGCAAATATCCGCCCTAACAAACAAGCATACCCCAGCTTTCACAAGGAAATACCCCAGCTTTCGCAAGGAATACTCCTCTATCGAGTAGCCGGGGTATTGCAGATAGTTCGTGTCTGCAGGACGGCGTATTTGTGTCTCCTTAAGAAAAAGCATTGCCGGCCGAGCCGTCTCCAGGTGGTGATGGACGGCATTAAGGTGAGCGTGGAGTTCTCTGATGTTAAAAAAATCCACGAAACAGGAATAGGAAGCAGTGGTGGGGTTACGGCGATTGGCTGCTGTTGAACGACAATGCTTTGTTTGTACTGCCATAGAGTGAAAAGAAGCGGAAGCGTGAAAAAAAGAGGCGGTTATTCTCGCAGCAAAATGGGGCAAGGCGCAGAGCAGGTTTCGTCATATTACTGTGTGATATGGCGATAGGCGGTCCGACGGACGGAAGGACCCCCGTATCCTCCGGTGGTCGCCGGGACCCACTCTCCGGTCACCATCCGGCACGACGAGCCACCTCAAGATTATGCGCGGCATGACGAGGCAGCCAACCAAGTTGGTTTGACTCGGTTGGGCCTCTGGACTATACCGTGGGCGGCCAGCAGAGCACCGTTTCTACGGTTCTCCCTGGCCGCCGGGTCGACTCGCGCCACGCACACAATGACTCTATGGATACTCTGCAGGTCCCTCATAAGCTGCAAGAATCGATACCTCATGCTTAGGCCTCCGGCGCTTTCATTCACCGAACGGAACACTGCTGTTTCACGTCGATTTTCTGTGAGAGGGTGGTACTTCCCCGGTCAAGCCGGCCTATTCTTGTTGTAATCAGCTTGGCTTTGGGCATGTAGAAAGAATGGACGAGCAAAGACTGACTAAGAAAGTTGATAAGGCTAGTGTGAATGGAACCGTCGCAAGAAGAAGACCTAGGCGAACGTTTCTCGATCAGATTTTGAGGCGTTCTGGATAAAAACCAGGTAAAGAGCACCTTGAACCGACGGGCGTGTATGAGGAATGTGATGAATGTGAATGAATCCAGAGAAGTGTGTCAAGATGGCAAATGGAAAGCCGTAGTCTCTGCCTATCTCGCTAGGGGAAACAGGCGTAAATCTATGTATATATGTATGTAAAATGTATAACATTAGCAACTAGAGTCTTTGGCTTAACTCGCTTTCCTGTTTTTATTGGACTTGTCAAAGAAAGAGAAATTACCCACTGTTTATGTAATTCACCTATGAACAATGACTATATTAATTAGCGGGAAAATATTTGAGACACATGCAAAGATGATTGCTTAACGGCTGAGCTAATGTGCTGAATGCATTATGCATTCTACATATTAGAGGCAAGCCAGGAATAATAAGTCATAGTAGCAAGATTAGTACACAAATCTTCAATGAATGTAAATAACTAACGTTTTGGTGAATTTTATTTAAAATAGAAGAATTTCAATCTGAACCTGAAAATAATGATATTAGAAAGTGCAGGGTAACGCTAGACTATGTCTTTAAACTATACATCATAAGCGTTGCCTTAAAAAGCAAAGTTACGCTGACATTCATAAACATCAAATGCTTCACTAACATTGTATGCGATGAAATAAAGAAATCGGTTTGTAAGCGAAAGTAACTTTGAATTTACTGCAATATAAGTTGCTATTCCAATAGGCTACATGAAGAAAACGCAATTCAATGCTTAGAAGATCAGCGTCAGCCAATCGTAATGCATACTTCCTGGCTAGTCTCATTATCCCCATTACTATCGGGGTCGGATTTCTAATCTAGTCAGAACTCAATATCACTATTTCAATGAAGCGTTTATGCTTTTGCAACCCAAACGAATAACTATAGATTAACCAAATTCAACTAATTGAGGACTGACAAATTCCACATGTCATTGGTGATAAATATCCGATAGTTCTGAAACCGATATCATAACTTGAGTTTGTTTTCTATAAAGATGATACCAACTTATAACTTTAAACACTGTTATTTAGGCATAAGCGTTGCCTAATATACAGCCTTGGCCAAAAGTATTAGGCACCCTATAAATTACTGCATATTTCAGGCTTAGAGAGAAATAAAACTAATTATAATGATTAAAGTACTTTATTTCCATTAGAATATTGTAAAAACATCAATATTTTGTTGGGCCACCCTTTGATTTTATGACAGCAGCAACTCTGTGGGGCATACTACGTACAAGTTTCGCACGTTCCTTTGGAGAAATTGCATCCCATTCTTGCACTAACGCGTTTTTTAAAGCAGTTTTTGATGTTATCGAGTGCTCTTTTATTTTTCTCTTCAAAATACTCCACAAATGTTCAATAGGATTTAGATCCGGGGACTGGGCAGGCCAATCTAACAGATCAATACAATTTTCAGTAAACCAGCGCATCGTAGTAGCTGACTTGTGACACGGAGCATTGTCTTGTTGGAATTACACACCATTTAAGTTAGTGTCACCAAAAATACACGAAAGCGAAGGTACGAGAGCAGTTTCCAGTACATTAATGTATTTTCACTGAAATTAAACTGCTATATACGGATTTTATCGCGTTGTTTATTTGACACTTTATTACAAAATTTTTGAAAATTGTTACACTACTGTTCAATCAATTTTGATTTGACGACTGAGACAACTGCCATCTTAGTCTCCCCGTGACCATGGCTGCTGAAAAGCAACCGAAACGTCGGGGAAAGTGTAAAATAAAAATAAATTAAATCTAAATAGTTTAATAATAATTTAATTAGCTTAAAAATTAGTAAAAGTTTAATAGTAGTAGTAGTGTAACAATTTTCAAAAATTTTGTAATAAAGTGTCAAATAAACAACGCGATAAAATCCGTATATAGCAGTTTAATTTCAATGAATAATATTCGCGTAAATAGAAGACAATATTATGTATTTTTCACTGTTCATGCGACCTTCGCAAACAAACATTTTGCCGACTCCATCCGCAGCCATGCAACCCCAAATCATTACACTGCCTCCGCCGTATTTTATGGTTGGTACTACGCAATCTGGGTGATATTCTTCGCCTTTGCGTCGCCTCACAAACGTCACACCTGGTGTTCCAAATACCTGTAGATTCCAAAAAAAAGCACACATTTCAAACTTTTATAACATTTGAGTTTGAAGACAAACACAACAATGATCGTTGTAATTGTGGTATAGACTTCACTAAAAAAACTTACCTCAAAGTTTGATTCGTCAGACCACAGCACATTAGACCAATCCTCTTCTGTGAAATGTTGGTGTCTCAGAGCTCAATCAAGTCGTTTTCTTTTATTGTCTGCGGATAGCCACGGCTTCTTCCTAGCTTTGCAACCTTTTAAGCCGGCTTCTACTAGCCTTCGTCTTGCAGTTCGTGCGCTTATGGGATGTCCAGTCTCTTCAGTTAAAGCCACAGCAAGCTCCGAAGAAGTTTTTTTTCTATCTTTCACAGACTCTCGGATAAGTTTTCTGTCCTGACGGCTAGTAGTCACGCGTTTTCTGCCTGTTCTTGGTTTATTTGCATGAGAGCCAGTCTCAACAAAACGTTTGATAGCAGATTGAACGGCGCATCGCGAACATTTCACCAACTTCGCGATTTCTTTTTGAGCCTTGCCTTGCTCATGTAAAAGTTGAATTTTTACACGATTTTCAATACTAATTTCGTTTCGTTTTGGCATTTTCAAATGAATTTTTTCTCAATTAATTCACAAAACCACAAATGCACTGTCTTTACACTAAGACTTCCAAATGGTAACTGATGAAACATTAAAAATAAATTTTGGAAAAAATAAAATTTTATTATTGACGCACCAGATGTTTTACGACTGCTTAAAAAATGCCGCCTATTGTCTTAAATAGTGTTTTATGACACCGGTATCGCAGTTCTATAGAATATTGTTTGTTGTGCAAATAGCACAGGTGTGTGATAACTATATTGGGGGTGCCTAATACTTTTGGCCAAGGCTGTATGTATGTACAGGTTGTCAAGCCTAGTATTTCTATGCCTGAATCTAATCCAATGTAAGCCGCCTAAGGAATACTCCTTGCATAGCCCAGCCCATACGCACAAGCATGTATAAGCAGCGTTTAAAAATATAGAGTAAAAATCGTAACAAATCGTAATCGTATTGAGAACACCTCCCAGTTCACCTTGATTAAAACCGGTGTTTTACGTCATGCGGGCATTATCAAACAAACATACATAGTTGCTACATAATATTTTATTTTATTTTTTATCATCGCTTATTGAACAACACAATGTTTATAGAGACAACAAGAAGTACATTTGCATTTAATTTCATAAATTGTAGGTCAGAAGCAAATCGTGTTTTACTTATTTTTAAGTAAGCAAGTATTGTCATTTCGTATAATTAGAAGACGTAAGTAATAAAAAAAATCGTGGTTACTAGACGTAGCCGTATCGGTTTCTTTGCAATCTCTCCCTGTTACCTACGACTATTTATACCATATCTCTTGAATCTCCGGAAATTTCACTCTCTTAGTTCTAAACATCTATACTATCTATACTAGCCCATAGTAATCTCGCTTATACACAATAAATCACGTCGTTCCGTTGCTACGTACAAGAAGAACAAATTTACAAACACATTTTTCGCATCTATAATATTGGAATTATATCGATGTATCGTTCATAACGACAGCATACAGAAAACTGCACACATCGTTAACTTTCTCACATACACATGCTCGCAGTAAGATATTGTGTTTGTACTAAATATATCGCACACGTATTTTGAGCGTGTAAGCATCAGCAGTGTCCGCGCTCATACTGTTCCATCAGATTTTGTTTTTGCACAAATACAAAGGCGCGCGATGCACTCTTGGCAACACATTCGTGCATCGTACAATCACCACATTACTCGACAACATCCAGGCTAAATATTACATTGATTTAAAGCCTACATATACAAGTTATTTTACATTAAGAAAAACATTAGAAATCAGATTTCTATAGACTCATCAAAGTTATAAAATCAATAACAATCAGCACGACATGTAGATTAACGTGATTTAAACATCATATTATGACGTAACATTTTGTAAGTATGCCATGCAAGCAATAATTAAAAGTCAAGTTCACTCATTAAATTACAAACCTAATTATTAATTGCATATGATTATACATTGACACATAATTATAACATTAGTCAATAAACGCTACATTTACATAAAGCATGATAGAAATAAAATATTTAGCAGAAATTAAAATGTGCTTAGACATATTATCTTGCCTATAGATGAGTGGGCAGAACGCGCATATTAAACACCGTTATAGATAAATTACAAATCTATAGGGCAGTGTCAGCCACGGGCTTCATTTTTGCTAGGTAGCTAGTAGAATAATGTTTGAGAATTTCTTCTATTTAGTTAAAACGATCACATTGGTACAGGTACTAGAATTACTGTATTTTGCTCTTGGTTCTGTTTAGCGGAAATTTAGATATGTTTACAAACCCGTCTAATGCTACGTCCGCGTCACTAATAAATGTGCTAATTTGACAGTTGCAAAATACTGTTCTTATATTTTTGTTTTTGTAAGAAGTGAGATTTAAACGGAATCAACAGCAATATGCTATTTATGTAGGTATATATACATACAATTATTGTTTATATGTCCACTTATCGTTGCACTTATAGATATTTATTCGTTTGTACAGAGTACTTCAAGATATGTGTATAATATATGTTGTATATTCTTGCCACCAATATGACCACCAATATCTTGTTTGAAAACTGACAAATATCAAGGTTGAACACCGGGCAACGTGTCCAAAACTTGATTGTTCATTGCATTTCGGTGTTTTAAAGCCTTCCTTGTATTTTAGTTTTTATATTTTTTATAACATGTAAAGATTTTTTTATTCAAAGTCACCGTCTTATTATTATACATATATTATTGAAATTATCCAATGGAGAAAACTTGAATATATCTCATCTATCTACCATGGCACAGTGGGTTCGATTAACGAATTGAGTAATAGAGTTAAACACAAAAAAATAAGTAATCGCAATAGAAGTGCAAAATCTAGAACGAAATAAACGCTATAGGCTAATTTCCTAAGACATAAAACATAACTGACAGAATTTGGATGTGGCACAATTCTGCCTACCCAAAGTATAAACAAGCGTGAAGCAATTTTATCTGAATAATAATTCTTGTAAAGCAATTTTTTAGGTATATCTTCGTTTGACTTTCATCCAATGTTAACTGTATAATTATTGTGAATATTGCACAGTTTTCATAAGATATCACCGTTATCATACTTGACATACATAAATCGTTAGGTTAACAAGGTATTGTGAAGCCAGTGTTGACTATTCATGTATACGCTTACCATTCTTGGACAGTTTTTATCAACGAAACTAAATACTCAGTGTAACAACCAACTTTTGTAAGTTTAACAAATCTGGTATCTTTTTGATGCTTTCAACGTTTTTGCAAATTGGCAATAAACGATGAATTGGTTTATACCCTTGGTATTCTAAACATTCATAGGTTACAATAATCGCTTATCATCAACCGTATGCTTGTTTACTAACTTAGTGATAACAATAATTAGAAACATTATATTATACTCTGCGTTGCTGGAAAGGTTACTTTAAAGAGTTTTTTTTTTAAATAATGTCTGACAGAAAGAATCTTAGAACTGCCCTAATAAAATCATAACGCTTGTAAATGTTATGTTTATTCCTTTATTAACATACACATAATGCCATATTCACATGCAAATTATACAAATAAACAAACAGAACAGGTAATTGGAATCTTGTTGATTTTATTGATAATCGCGTCAGCTTTCAAACAAAAAGACCGCATTGAAAGCATCAGTCATTGGAAAAACCAATTCACATATACAGACAAAGATTTCAAAGGTATTGGGTCTCTCATTATACGACAGAGGTAAAAAATATAGCAATGATATGTTCGTGTACTTATGTGCACTTCTACAGAATATATGACTTACTTATTAAGTTACAATAAAATAATATCTGGATTTTCAAAACGTCATGCACTAGTATTCATTCTGCAATAATCAACCATTTCTTAGAATAGATTGCCTACCTAAGAACCTATTACGGTAACTGTTCATATTATTCGGTGATATATTTAAAATACGAAGGCGTATATTTCGTCAATCAGCTGATTGATCACAATATTAATATTCTCTATGCTTCTCCCATGTAGTGACGCGTTCGTTTGTGGGTCGTGAAACAGTTGCAGCCGATAATAAATTGCGTGGCCGACAAATTTGTAAGTTTACGTGTGCCGACTCGACTATGCCCTGATTATAGTTTTGGGTGGACTTACAATGGATTCGGCTTTAGGTTGTGATTAAAAGATTGTTACATCAATATTCTATTTTATTTTACCTCGTATTACATAATAGAATACCACATATCTTATGATTATTCATGCCTGATGCGGACTTGTACACAGTCCGGTTTTTGCTAAACAAATAATTTATGATATACGTAAAAGAAAAATAAACCTCTTTAGTCTCCATTCTACAGTAATATGATTCTAAATGTATCTTGACCGCTTAGTGCTTGGTCAGAAAGGTATTTTCTATCTAATTCTGATCTCAAATTTACTTAAGCTGGTCTTTATATACCTGTTGAAGTTTGGACAGCGAGTCTTAATTGCTGTAGCAGTAATGTGTTGCTTCGATAATGACTAAGACGTGATCATATGTAAAGTGATATAATGACGTTGTCTACTGAAAGCTAAGTTTTCCGACACCACTTACATTTTCCTTAGAATGGTCAGTATTTTAACTTGCACCATACTAAAATAAAAGTTACGCGACTATATCATTATCTAACTGAGTGTTACCAGTCTATTGATGTTAATAAGCTATGTAATACGAGAGTCTACATAAATCACAGCCTTTGTGAAGAGTTCTGAGCACAGCAGAGGTGAAAATAGTTTACTTCACATAACACCTTTATGCAGCTTAGCGTCGGGATTGAAGTAACATCTAACGGGATAAAGTTGCGAGGCTCTGCCATAAATAACAAAGTTTATGTTGCCTTCAACCGAGGTTCAACACGGTAGCATGGAACAGAATTTTCAACTTGATACCTATCTTCGAATAATACTGCACAAGTTCCCTTAAATCGGTACTTTATTTACACGTCGTAACTTATGTAATTTTCCTCATATTAAGTTTACGAACACAGGGTATTAATTCCATTTCAAAGCCATGATTGGCTGGTAATAATTACACTTGTACTTTACGACTTTATTTCGACGAAAATATGATTAATTGCGTAGTTTAAATCAAATACTTTATAAAATTACAATATTTGTATTAGTCGTCCTAGAAAAGAGACGTCTCCTATAGCATATTAATAGTTGTTTCGTGGTCAGTATTCGCAAAATAATGGATATTTAACTTGGATCGGAATGCAGCGGCGCGGGTCGCTAAGAACGTTACCCAACACCCGTTAGAAAGTGCGAATTCAGTCGCTCAGCGCATACATTGCATCACAAAGAGCCTTAATTTTATACTTTTTGTATCAAAAATATTTGTTCAGTTGCAGTAAATGTTCATAAATAAATGAATCGATTCATAGTTCTAAATACGCTCTACGTGGGTTGTTGTTTTACCCTGACTTACGTGCCGAAATAGCTCTGGGTTTTCAGTATAAAGGCAGTAGGTTGTTTATTGTTCTGAATTAGCATTTAATCTTATAACAGGGATGAATGGAAAGTTACGTAAAGGTTTGTAAACATAACGCAATATTAGCAGAAGTTACGCTTAACAGCAATCGTAATTTTTGCTCAAATTGCGTTATATTTCACTTCACCATATTAAGAAATAAATTAAATTGGTTTAAGGCAATAGTTTAGAGAACCCAACTTTTTATAAAAGTATTACATTTCTAATGCTGTTATTTTTTTACCAACTAGGATGTAGAGGTCTCTTGTCTAGAAACCACATCCTTTCCTACAGTGAATTATATTCTTAAGTAAACTGATACATGTATTATTTCTATCTCAATAGTAAAGTGATATGAATGTGTTCCAGGGTTCGTTCGAGTGTGTCCGAAGTGGAGGCGCTCGGCGTTTGGAGTCGTGCGGGCCATTGCCGCGCAGGATGCGCGTACAGGCCAACGACGACTCGTATGAGGCAACCAAGGACCGTATGGCGAGAACAGTCGCCGCGGAGCAGAGTAAATGGTTAGCATAAACCCTTAGTACAATACTAAGTTGAAACCTGTAAAGTCCATTGTTGAAATAATGTCCCTCACCAAAGGTCACAAGTATTATGTCACCAGAAAATAAATAGTCATCATCGTTGACAACAAAATTGGTGAGAAGTTCGCAGTTAAATTTATGTTATAATAGATATACTTTTTTTACTGTACCTATAATGTATACAGTCAAAAAAGTTTAATGATGTTGCCAAGTTTATTAAAAATGAACTCTGGTTTAATTACCGTTTTTGTATATTTTTCTCCTCCCAACGTCTAAACAGCCGGAAATGTTGTTGATATTATTAAAAAAATGCTCATTTTCGCTGAGGCTTAATATTAATTAATTAGTTTGGAGGCTTTATGTAAAGAAACAGACGAATAAACCATTGAGATTATGTAAGTGTTCGTATGAATATAATGAACACATCTGAACACATCAGTGCTACACAGAAACCTGAGATATATGTAACGCAAAACAATCATAAGTAGCATTAATTAGCTTGCGATTTAGGTAATCACATTGCAATTTCCTAGTTTTGCATGATATACTTCACTTTCCCCAATTCACTATATCGGTCGTATTCCAGCACCCGCGTGATTAAACCTAATCAGACGGACATCGGGCGTCGCGTGAAAGTGCGTTCGTCACACCCGTACTCGGGTGCGACGCAGCTGGCGGAGCGGGCGGAACGGCTCGAGCGAGCCGAGAGGCCCGAGCGACCTGAGCGGCCCGACAGGCCCGAGAGGCCCGAGCGACCTGAGCGACCCGACAGGCCCGAGAGGCCCGAGAGGCCCGAACGGCCAGAGCGGCCCGACAGAGCCGAGCGTCCTGAGCGCCCCGAGCGGCTGGAGCGGCCCGAGCGGCTGGAGCGCGCGCTGCCGCCGGCGCCGCGCGCGGCCCCGCCCGCGCCGCCGCCGCACCTGCCCTACCCGCCGCACGCGCACCCGCCGCACCCGCCGCACCCGCCGCACCCGCACTCCAACCCGCACCAGCCGCACCTGCCACACCAGCCGCAACGGCCTCCTCCTAACCCGGATCTCACTAGGCGGTCCTTGAAGTAAGTCTCACTTATACTACTCACTTAGCTCCATGTTACCAGCCCCTAAACACTACAGCCCCTGACCAACTGTGTAAATTTAATATTTGGTTTCCCTTACAGAAACACAAAACGAGGAACACAGTTTTTGTCTAGCAATATGCAATTTACTTTAGCACTTAGACCTTCCTAGTAAACAATAAGTCTACCGACTAGTGTACTGTTTGAATGTAATAGATTTGTCCAAATAACACAAAAACCTTTGCTTTATTTTCGCCCGATACAGTCATGGATTTTAAGAAAATCAGAGACATTTCATCATTAGCATATTATACACACGTCACTCACACAAATAAACATCCCAAACCAAACAGATAACGAATTAATCAAGTAATATTTATGTATGTAGATTGAACGCGGAAAGAGGAAGATGTAACGAGGAACCTTGGTAGACTATTTTAGTGCAAGTTATCAAAATATTCCATTTACAAATCTAATACCCTCCACAAATTACTTTATAATCGCATACTTTTCCCAGTAATTACGTTACAGCTACGGCTGCAATGTTGCCAGCTACATAAGTCTTTAGTTTCCGATTCTCAGAATGCTCTTGATAATTGCTTGCGATGTTGAATAATGAATAAGAGGATTAATTATGACCACCATAACGGCTATTGAACGTCATACTGTTTAGTTACAAAACTTTCAGTTTGCCTAATGTTTCAAATTTGTCATAATATCATCGAATTCGTATATTACGAAATATTGTATTTGTTATTCGAATTTATTTCCCCTATTTTAATTTCATTGAATGATTTTGTTTAATGGTAGGACAATAGTAAATATTTTTCTGTTCACAAGTGGCCTATCGCTACATAATCAAACACATCCATTGCAATTTCGTCGCATTTTGTGTGTGGTCTACACGAAAAATAACGATCGAAATTAACAGTACTCGGTAGTAAGGCAGACATATCTACAAATTTTATGCAACTTTAAATCGCTTGCAGTCTTATGCAAACTTATTCAACACTAATGCAATAGTAGAATTTGGCATTATGATTACGTAATAATAAAAACACATACTCTTAATCTCACACATGTTCAAAATAACAAGTCAAGACATAAGTACATATTAGAAATAGAATATCGCCAATATAAGAAGTTCCCTAGCTTTCGTTTCTACTTTTACTATGAACCAAAATGCGTGAGACTGTATCTTTATATATTCCATTTTCGTATCCAGTATCATTCAATATAAATGTGACAAGTGTGACACTTCCTCATAATAAATTATTTCACTTAAATAAGAGACTCATTTTATCCAACTTTGTGATACGCAAAATTGTTGCTTGTACTATGGAACTGTTATGATAATTCGTCATATCGTTATCATAATAAAACCAATTTGATAATTTGCGGCTGATATACAAACGACCAGTGGTTTACGTTGTGTACATAAAATAATAATATTACATACATAGTAGTCTTCGCACGAGATATAACTGACAAAGAAGTAATAGACATTTCATGTATTAAACATTATGGCCTTGTTTAATTATGATGTTGCTTAATTGTTCGACGCATAAATCTATAAGTCGCACATTATACGTGTTTTATTATTGCCATGTCGAAAACAACAGCATTTTTTTGTAGACAATCGATGAAGCCATTTTCTAGTTTTGACTTCAAAAGATAGTTATCCATTTTTGACTTGAAAGGATGCCTTAGTACTATTTGTTGTCTGAAATATGACTAGTGGGTAATGTTGAATAAGTCTGACGTCAGTATACGGGTTTTACTTTACCTCACGATGAAACTATAACCAATATAGTTATTAGTTAGTGACTCAGAGTCAAGGACGTCACAAGTCATTGTTGGTCTGCAATGAAAATAGCGTTCAAGGTGATTATGACATTGTCGATAGAGATGAAAATAATTGGTTCTCTGCTTTACTTTTCACATGGATGATATATGTATTTTGTTTGCCAAAGACGAGGAACATAATACTCATTTAAACGACCACCTAGAAAAAGGTGCCTTAAAAATAAATATTCTATGTGTGGTTATTTCGATATTTGGCTGACCGATACATGATTTGACGACAAATACAGTATTATTATAACTGATATGAAAGCTGCTAAAGGTTTTATACATATAAGACAAATACTAGTAGTAACGTCAGTACGGAGAATACAAAAAATAGCCTCAATTTTATTAATACACTTACATAGGGAAAATTTTGCTACATAATGTATATGTCACATAAGGTAAGAAGGTCCCGTTAGTAGACTTGTAATGTGTATGATAGTACGTTAAGTAAACCTGATCGTTCACACCTACTTTTAAATAATGTATGTAATTAATATATACCATTTCTCTGTTACAGAGAAAGACTTATACAGTTATTAGCGTTGAAACCCTTCAAGAAGCCCGAATTGTACACAAGGCTTTATAGTGGTAAGTCGAGATTTAAAGCACCTTAGTGCTTTTAGTTCAAACTTAACTTGATTAACGCCCGGCCTAACCATTGCAGAGGGTATCAAAGAAAAGGAGCGCAGCTTGGTGAACAAGATTCTGCCTCATATCAGTACGCTCAAGGATAACTGTTACCACTTACGTAGGATCAATTGGAATGATGTCAACGAGGACTGGCCTTTTTATACTGAAGAAGAGAAACGTATGCTCAAGAGGTCGGTATTTATCATCAGCATGAATCTTTTAATACGGTCAATGGTATATGCTACTGGACGTGCCTATGGCATGCATTCCAATTTACTGCGAATGCAATACGCTGTTATTAAAAGCTTCGATCGAGTGGTATAGTGCTGATCGTTTCGAATATTGGATCGGACAGTTTCTTCACGTTGTTAGGAACTACACATAAGGGCAGAATACGCATTTCATAAATGTCTGGCTGTTTTAAGGTGCCCCGATGCACAAATGTAATGATAATCTGGTAAATAGTATGTAGTTCAGTATAATTCCCCTTTATTCTTCAGAGAGACTTCATTAAAGAAATACAGTACAGATCTTGCTGCTAAATGTCGGGTGGTCAGTTTGATCAATTGTAATGAACGTCTTATTAATCTCTATGTTTGAATTCTATGCAATGGCAGCCAGTCAATTCTGTTAAATCTCATATTATATTGTTATAATTCGAGATTTTCTACAGTAATCACAGCAAAAACAGTTCACAATGGTTACAGCTAAGGTGACAACTGAATTTTGACCTGCAGAACATGCTTTTTGAAGCAAGCATGGTTGTCTTATATAAAATGACTAGATGTACCCGCGGTTTGACCCGCGTTTATGATTACTGCGCTGCCCCCATGGGTCGCAGCGTGATGTTATATAGCATATAGCCTTCCTCGATAAATAAGCTATCCAACAAAAAAAGAATTATTCAATTCGAACACATAGTTCTTGAGATTAGCGCGTTCAAACAAACAAACAAACTCTTCAGCTTTATAATATTAGTAAAGATAACGTCCTCTACGTTATTATTTTATATAAGAGAAACATGCTTTAATGTTGAATATGATTTAATGTTGAATTATTCTGTTTTTAGGCGGAAACCTCAAAACCTGACGCCACCGCTTAGCAGCGATTCGGCCAACTCCCTTTCACCGCGCGCCTCCCCTAGTGCGAGCAAGCGGACGAGTACGGCGCCGCTGCCCGTCCCCAGTCTCCCTAATAATAGGTAAGAACTAATGATATCGCGCAATTCAACAATACTAATATACATGTTCGATTTCTTATTTAATATAGTTATATACGAAGCTATGTCTATTTTGTATGGTCAAAGACGTTGGGTACACAATAAGTGTAGTGTGTGAATGTTATCAAAATATTTGAACGCAATTGCATATATCATTACTCGATAAGTACGACTTAATCGCTTGGCAACGGTACAATAAATAAATATTCGTGTTAATTATCTGTTAGACTAAACTATTGAACATGTGTATCGTAGAATAGAAAGTCAGTTTGCGCGGGCGCAATAAGTCTGTAATTTTGTCCTATACTACGTTTTCATCTAAAGATTTATGATGATGTGCAGGTTTTATCGTAATGTTTGCGAACCTAGAAGATTGTCCTATGTGAATTTGTAGTAGCATAGTTACTGTTAACTCACATCGTAGATCTTTCTTTCTACTAGTGCAATAAAATAGTATAATTTATAACTGTAGGCTTGGCTGCGTCATGGTATATAATGTGTTATTATATCAGCAGTAGTATGGCTGCGAGCGGCGGGGCAGCGGGCGCGGGCGCGGCGGGGGCGGGGGCGGGGGCGGGCGCGGCGGCGGCGGCGGGCGTGGCGGTGCTGGCGGGCGTGGCGGACGTGGAGCCGCCCGCGGCCAAGAAGCAGCGCATCTCGCACTACCGCCGCCCGTCGCCGCCCTCGTCGGGGTACGCGACCACCTCGTCCGGGGAGAGGCAGGCGTCGGACAACGAGGATGACCGGACCAATGGTGAGTGCACCGACGCTCCACGTGCATACACCTACGCGCTCACGCACACATACACGCTCACACGCATACATACACACATACCCGCTTCCAAATACGCCCATGCACTCTTCAACACACGCACGCTCCTAAACCCGACCGCTATAAGGCTTATTTACACAAGGCCAGTTCCTCCAAGAGGGTCTTTTGTGCTATCTCTGTATTAAATATTGTCCTACGTTTACGCGAATGTTAGTCTCCCCGTGAACAAAGCTGCTAAAAAGCAACTAAAACATCGAGATACAATTATTTCAAAATTATTAAATTTTAATAGTAGTAGTGTAGAAGTTATTAAATTATGTAATAAAATTGTTAAATAAACAACATAGAATCCGTATAAACTATATTTGTACTACTGAGATTGAATGACACTTGCTTCAAAAAACCTTCCTCATCTAAATGGGCCTTTATCTATGAGTGAGTCGATTCTACAAAATGAACTGAATTCGAAATTTAAATCATTCCAAAACTCAAAACGTTAGCAGAACTCTTCATATATCATATGCTCATTGTAGCTAAGAGTTTTGGTAAAGATCGACAATGTATGATAGAACGATGCGCCGTCAATAAAGTTTAAAAAACAGTGTTTGTTACATGTTATTATATAACTTAAAAGTTCAGACAATAAAACAAAAAGTAACTCCTGTCATATATAATGATGAATCGCGTCAATAATGCTGAAATACTTTGTCCGATTACTTCACATGTTGTTGAATAATGTATAACAAAATATATCAAAACCGAACGCAAGAACACGCATTTATCAATACAAAACACATGTTAATGTAATGACCACAGTTTCTATCAACGTGTAAATTGAAAATGTTTAGTTTGATTTCATTAATTACTGTATACACCGTAATATATTGTACTACAGTAACAAATATCAGAAACATCAAAATTAATGAACTGGATCACACCTCAATAACCCACTTTCGTAATGGTAGTTCTACTAAAAACTAATTTGGGAACAATATGTTTAAAGAGTACAAAGTGATTAAAAACCGATTTTGTTTTAGGCACGTAAGAATACCTAAATAAACCTGTCTAAATAGAATTTTTTCATAACCTAACATTATATTACGATTCTTGCTGTATATGAAAGACACATTCAGAACTATTGCATAGTTCCCAGAGGGAGAAAAGCACACATTACACACTTGCCATGAACGTGACTGTGATGAGAATAAATAAAGCAAGAGAGATTCTTGCTTCATCAATTCTCATAACAGTCAGTTTAGGTTACTCTTAGGCCTGGTTAACTATATTGTAGAAACGAGTCGTTTAAACTACGGACAGTCAAATTTTGACATATTTGTCATAGAATATGTGTATAAAAGAAACTGCGTAGGTAAAACGACTCGATTTTTTAATATAGGATATATGATGATAGGTTCTTAACTAGGTTTTCACCAGTATGTCTCCGAACCGGATTAAAATGCTTTTGTATTTGATTTTGTTACACTTGTTTATAAAAAGACTAGATAGAGCTAATCGAAACAATACGTCTTAAAATGTCACCGACTTCGTGTTAAATTAAAGGTATTAAAATTAAAGACTAGTGATGAAACGAAAACTCTTGTACAAAAAATTATTCGTTCGGAGGAAATGAAGTGGAGACTTGGAACTAGAAATGGAGGAGTTATTATCAGCATAAAAACAGTAAAGTAGGCAGTCCAACTCTCTTTGTCCGGTCTTACAGTTGACAGAACCGCCAAGCGTAAACCACTGATTGTGGTAGTTGGTGTACCCGCTTCTCTCTTCGATAATGAAGTATTCAGCTGTCTCTTCGAGCAAAATATAGCCGATAAGTTTCCATCGATGGATCTGGAATCATTTTTGTCGTTAATGAAATTAAGCCACAAATCGGACAAGAAAGATGCTCCAACCTGCAAATACATTATTGAGGTTCCGGCTAACATAAGAAAAGCCTTAGTCACACAGGCTAGACTTTTTATACATTGGACGTCCTGCCCCGTGAGAGATTTTACACTAGTTACAAGATGTTACAAATGCCATCTGTATGGTCACGCAGCGAAATCTTGCAGAGAGGTTACCCCTACGTGTGGACAATGTACCGAAGCTGGACATTCGATGACCGACTGTAGGAAGAAGGAAGATACCCCTAAATGTGCTTCATGCTCTCGTTTTGAGATGCCTAGCAACCACGAGACAGGTGTAACTGATTGTCCAGCCAGAAAACAATTTATAGGTACATAAACTCAGTAAATTATGAGGGTGCCTAGATCGCCGTTTATTTATATTTTCATCACTTACTTTAGATTTACATTATTAGACATATCCTATGTTTATTTTATACACATTATATAAAATATTATGTCAATTAATATTTAAATACAAAATTATATAAATAAGTTCTGTTATTTTTATTGTAATAGTAACTTATTAATTATTATAGAACAATCTATATTTGGTAAATATTGTTAAGAATGCTCATCCTATCACACTATAATAGCACATAATTATCGCCTGTGATACAGGTATAACCTAGTACAGATGTGCAAAGTATTGTATCTTATTTTAAGTATTTTTAAGTCCTATTGTTATTCATATTTGTGCCAACTTAAAGTTAATAAACAATTATTTTTATTACAAAAAAATAATATATATCCTACCTTATTTCACTATTGGTTCGCAAAGGTACCCAGCGTCTAAATTGTGCAGCAGTAGAACATAGCTAATATATTTGTTTTATGTTTACAGTGAAAAAGGACAACGGTTATACCCTCAATTATACTACTGTAAAGGATCTCTGCCCCAGTCCTGTGAAGGCAAATGGTTTTAGAAGTAGTCCCCCAGTAGAGCAAACTAATATTACAGGTATGTATATTATCAATAATAATTCTACGGTACATTCATATAAGTTTTTCAATGTGCGTACTAACAATATGTGTGCAAAGTCTTTAAACTGCGAAATGAACTTGGTGAAATTCGCTACGGTACCTAGTAGTATAGTAAATTTTAATCAATTATTCGAGGAATTTATCAGATTAAGTAAGGACTGTATATATATATTTAAACAAGTTCTTTGTTAGACAAATATCGTGTAGTGTTGTAGTTTTAGATGAAGATACATATAGAGAATTTTATAGTGGACTTTAGTGATAGTTATAATACACGTTACATTACACGCAAATGATTTAGTGACCACCTTAACGGTCCGTTTTGTGTGATTAATTCAACACGCCTTTGCGTTTCAACTAGTGATGTAACGAATATTCGTATTCGCGAATATTCGCATATTTCTTGACATTCGTATTCGCATTTGTATTCGCAAATCTTATGCAAATGTTTTGCGAACATGATCATCTACAAAAATAAGTAAGATGTCAATAACAAATAAGACTAATCATAAAAACGGACCCTTGACGCGCAGTTTGACACGCTGTTTTCATTTTATTTTGCCTAAGGATGATATAATTATGTGCTATACATCGTTAGAAAGATATTTTTTTCTACTTATAGAAACAATATAACCAATAGTAAATTGTATTATTTCTAGATATATAAAACGAAGAAAATAATACCGGTGACTTTGTCATGATTATTTGTCTATTTTCATAAAATGCCTTTTTAGATAGAATAATAAGCTGTATTTCTTTATTTATTTATTTGATTATCATAATTGAGTACATTTCATACAATAAAAACCTAAAATTAACTATATAACGTAGGCGCCGGATCGGCTTGACAATGCTCGGAATGAGATGCAAACGATGACAAATGTGTGCGTGTGACTTGCGCGCTGAGTAATCTTTCAAAATAAAGCCATATAAATGGCGCCAAATTCAAAAGCGAATAATTTGTATTCGCGAAAATCAGCGGCAAATATTCGCATTCGCGAAAATCAGCGGCAAATATTCGCATTCGCGAATGCCCAAAAATTTACATTCGTTACCTCACTAGTTTCAACTGCATTTACTTGATTATTTGATACGCTCACCTTATCTCTCTCATGTATTTAGCGTTTATAAACAAGTTATTTTTAATTTGATTTCATAATATAAACATTGAGATTAAGAAATTTAAGATGCAATTTGGTTTAAGTGTTATGTAAGCATATTTATATAAATCGATCACCTGATCACTTAACGTGTATCCAATTTACGTTTTAAATGGCGTACTGTTAAAGAAAAAGAATATGTAATGCATGGTAAAATTAATGCCCATGGTTCAAGGATTTACAAGTTCTAGAAATTTCCATAATGTCCACCAGATTTGATAATAAAACGACTTACTATGGTCGCATTACGTCAGGCCACGATGACACATTGCCCCACATTGAAGTATAATGATTTTGAATGCTTATTTTAACGTGTCATTATATATTGCTTCGTTAGTGTTATTGCGTAACCGTGAATACAAGCGTAACGGTTTCGTAAAAGTCTTGGTATAGTGGCGATTTCTGCTAAGAAATCACCAGTGACAATGTGGAATTGTGGCTTATATACTACAATAGATTTGACCCCTGGTAGATAAAATCTTAATTTATTAGTATACTACTAGTACTTAATTGTTATTATTTCTTATTTCTAGATAAAGACATCACAAATAATGAACCCTTAGAAAATACAGAACTAGCGCCTGTCCCTGATGAGAATATGACTGAAAGCTTGGAAGAGATTGAAAGGTAAATAAACTTCAACTATAAAAACTTCCCGTACGCAAGAAATATGGTCCTCTCAGATGACGTCACAATAAACTGTTTTGCATTACTTTAGTTGTTAAGTGTACCGATGTTTGCAACAAGTTTTGATTTGCTAAACATCTACTACACGACAGCTTTCACACGATGCCTTACGTCTATGGAATAATAATCAGCGATTTGCTTTTAAATAAGATCAGTGCATTTTATAGGGTAAGCTCTACGCCGCATGAAATTCAAGTAACCTATAATTTGCGTGGGAATAACGGACGTGCTATGACCTTCTCTTTAATATTTGAATTATTCTAAGATCGATTTTATTATGTAACAGTATAAATATTTATCTTACGCATGCATTTCTGTGAAGTATCCAAATGTGCATGTTTTCTCGTCTTGCGTAATGTTAGAAAATATCATCGTGGTTAAACCTATACTTAATGGGTATGTAATATGTTGTAAGTGAACAAGAAGTAGCGAGTAGTGAAAGGTTCATACAGTGGTGGACATTAATTAGAAACAGTACATAAAACTTAGGTAAACACAGTATGAACTATCGTTATGAGTAAAAAATATATAAATTAAATCACTATTAACTATGCCAGAATATAGCCAATGAATTAACAAACACATGAAATATATAAAAAAAAAAAAATCTGTTTCAACTTTAATTATTAAAAGAGTTTAAATATGAATGATAGTTGAGTTTCTATTACTGGCCGTTTGGACAACTAATTAGAAACAAGACAAACGGTTCGTTACATTTTTGAAATTTAAAAAAAAACCTCCGTCTACGCTTTTTCTGTAGTTTCGGCGGTAATTAAACGTCAATTTAGAATTACGTTAATAATAATTTTTATTAGAATTGGGTAAAAATAAGAGTTGTGACGAGTCAACTAGGCAATTAATTGTTACATTTAGATCGAAAGTGGACTTATAGAAGAATTGCTAATCATCTAGAATGTTCTGTGAAGAAAGTTTTTAACGCTATTGCTCATTATAAAAGAAACGGAACTACTAAAAGTATTCTTAGAAAGGCTCGTCCAAGGAAAACGTCTCCCCGGGAAGATTTGCAAATAATACGTGTAGTTAAACAAAACCCGTTTAAAGACTCCAACGAGATTAGAAATGAAGTTTTGCCACTCGATGACCCAAGGAATATTTCCTCGATACTAGTACGCCACAGATTAGTGGAAGCTAAATTGTTCGGGAGGGTTTTTCGAAAGGTACCGCTTCTTACCAAGCAACACCGAGAGAAGAGATTATTATTTGCAAAGAAATATCTTAACTGGACCGTACGAGAATGGAAAAAAGTGTTATTCTCGGATAAAACAAAAATAAATATGGTGAATTCAGACGGCAAACGCTACGTTAGTCGTCCAATAAACCATGCTTTTGATTATAAATACACGAGGAGCATAGTCAAACACGGCTGTGGTAACATTAAAGTATGCGGATGTTTTTCTGGTTGCGGAGTTGGACCCGTCCGTAAGATTGAAGGTATAATGGATCAATTTCAATACAAAAACATCTTAGAAGAGACAATGATTCCCTACACCGACGACCATTTGCCTGTGACCTGGATCTTTCAGCACGATAACGACTCAAAACACACGGCCCGCAGTGTTAAATCCTTTCTTAGTGAGCAACGTGTTACCATGTTAGACTGGCCTGCAAATAGTCCCGATTTAAATCCTACTGAAAATTTTTGGTGCGTCGTTAAAAAAAGTCTCCGTTAAACGTAATTCCAGTCAAAATAAACTTTACGAAGCCTTTGTTGAAGCATGGAACTCGATCCCACTCGATAAATGTATGAAATTACTTGAATCAATGCCACGTCGTTGCAGAGCTGTCATTAATAACAAAGGCTATGCAACTAAATATGAATTTTTAAGAAATTTAGTAAAACAAACATAATTTTACATATATAATATGAAATTGATGACGTTAACACGTTAATAACTTTGATTTTTAGCTCATTTCTTTATTGTTTCTAATTACTTGTCCATGACGGATGGTACTGCAAATGTCGTTTAGTTGTTTGTACGTAAATAAATATCTAAATGGTAGTTGTAAACTCGGTTATTTATTTGTTTCTTAATGAATTATAAGTTGTTGAACGTATTCTATGCATTTTGTTGTTTTATTTCCAAAAACAAAAGTTTTACGGCAATGTGCCTTGTATAATGTGAAGTACGTCGCAAGTGTTTCAAATTATATGTCCACCACTGTATATGTACAGTGTATATGTACACGTGCAAGGACGCAAAGCACTTATTTAAGTGAATCGAGTAATAATTCACAGAAGCTTTAATACAGTGCGGCACCGAAACCGTGAAACGTTGCCATGTCGTGCATATACTCGGCAGGGTGCCGAAGTTACCCTCTTATAGTTAGTAGTAGAGTATGAAAATATATATTAAACTTTTTTACTTTATGAAAATAAATATACACCGTGAATTTATAGTCGTTTTGGAACCGAAACGTGGTAACTTAGGATAATTAGTAGTATCAATAAAAAAAGTAAATTGTACTGTGTATAGTAAAAAAGTTGGAATATGAATAATATTTTTCACTTATTCGTGTTTGATCGTAGTAACGCACGGACAATTCATTCACAAACGCATGCACACGTGTTCGCGCGGCTGCGAACCGTCGTCGGCGGCGGCCGGCGTTGCCACTCAGTCGCGTAGGTACTTATGAACGACGCACGATAACTACGTGTATCAGCTGATGCCTACATAGATCGACGCAAAAGAGCCGCGTGTATCCCGACCGAGTCCTATGCGCGATTTAAAAACTAGTGACTACACAAGTATTAATAAAATTAAGTAAATGTAATAACTACGAAATTGATAATAGGCATATCGCAGTTCAATAGAGCCAAAATCAGCTGATACGAGGCAATGCGTTATTTCCTTTTACTATGAAAAACCTGCATTGTGAAACATCACAATTAATACGTAAATGGATACTCCAATCTCTCCTTCATACTTTACACGGGCTTAGGACCGTCGGAAATACTTTATCTGAACATTACTCTTCGATAAATAGCTAACTTTATTTATTATGTAATAAAAATAATCACAGGGTGAAGGAACTCTGAGTATTTCAAGCGTATTTAAAAAATTGGAGCTATTTACAAAATAATCAACTTACGTATCTATGGACAGTTTATTTACAAATTATTTACACTTCCCTGTATCGAAGCAACTGCTCGAAATGAAGTCCGCCACGTTCAATACACAAACGAGCACATTTGATACCATTGTCTTTAAGTTTTCTTAATGTGTCTCTATCACTTTTAACTTTATCAAATGCGTCCACTATCGCACTACGTAACTCTTCACGACTTTCATGTTCACGAGAATACACGAGTCTTTTTATTTCCGACCACAAGTAAAAATCTAGGGGCGTTAAGTCCGGGCTTCCTGGCGGCCAAGCCACGGGACCGCCGCGCCCAATCCACTTATCGCCAAACTCATTGTTGAAATAGACACGTACTGAACTTGCATAATGAGCGGGACAGCCGTCGTGCTGGTAGTACATATCGTGTATAATCGATAATGGTACTTCCTCCAATAGCTCGGATATTACTGTTCGTAACATTTCTAAATACGAGCTACCCGTTAGATGACCTTCAATAAAAACAGGCCCTATTAAACGGTCGTTTACAATACCGGCCCAAACATTCACACTGAACCTCACTTGGTGGTGGTCTTCCCGTATTAAGTGAGGGTTTATAAGAGTCCAGTAATGTTCATTGTGCACGTTGTACAATCCCACTCGAGTAAATAATGACTCATCTGTCCACAGTTGTTCGCGTTCGGATTATTCAACAACCACTCACATAGGGCGATCCTTGCTGGTGCATCATTGTTATTTATTACGTGAGCACGACGAAAATGATAAGGGTGTAACCCATTGGTATTTAATGTTTTCCATATAAAGTATTGGCTAACATTTAATTCTTGAGCCGCCATTTTCGTGCTTCGCCGCGGATCCCGCTCGAAGTACTCCAGAATATTCTCTTCGATCTCCGGGGAGTCATTAAGGCGTCCTCGGCCATGCGCATGAGTCGGCGTACGGAATTCTCCATGGTCGAGAAGGCGCTGAGTTGCAGCCAAGATAGTGGGAGTGGATGGCACTTGAGGACTTTCAATTCCTCGTAGCTGCAGCGCATTCAAATGCTCCGGCTGGGAGTATAAGCGTCTGGCCTGTTCCAAATTGAAATTGGCAACAGCATACAGCTGTACCATTGCCAAGTACTCAGCGTTAGAATATTCGTATTGACGACTCATTTTCGCGTGACAATGAATAATTACGCTACGACCATTACGCGCGCGAGTTGCTGCAGTACTGAAGGGCGGGAAGGGGTGCGTGCGGGGCGCGCTTGCACCAGAGTCGGACGGGAAAAACCGCTCGCGCTCGCTCTGCTGGCGCCTGGGGTAGTGTGCGGGGATTGGCGGGCGGCGCGGGCGCGGCAGTTTCTGTGTTTTTATTGGCGAATGTTTTGTCAAACATGAATGATATCGATCGTAGTGACGCGTAGGTAAACGTAGTACGTGAAATTGAGTGGCGTTACTACGAGTTCTCATTTATTTCTCGTAAACGACATTAAATTTATTGTTTCTAAAAAAAAACATTTTATTTTATTAAAATAATGAGTTTAATCGATTTTATTATTGATATAGAGTATAAGGTTTTCGGTTCCAAAACGACTACAAATTCACGGTGTATATATGGCATCGGGCGGCGTGACGTCACCGCAACGTGGTGTAGTGTCCAGGCCCACATTGTATGTAATCAAACGCTCGTATATTGCAAATCAGTGACGTAGGCAAACTGTTTAAGGCCATGCGAACGCCTCGTGTATTTTATGCTAATGTTATATAAAATTTGTACCATTGGTGTATTACTAATATAAAGTTTTGGTTTGGTACATTGCAGGCAATACCCGCCAATCACAAGTTCGAACATCCGGCGGGCTTACAAGAACGAATTCGCGGAGCTGTACACGGAGTACCGCGCGCTGTACGCGCGCATCGCGCAGGTGGCGGCGCTGTTCACGCGCCTCGAGCAGGAGCTCAAGCGCGCGCAGCCGCTGTCGCCGCACCACCAGGTACGTGCTTTATTCGCTCTAGGAATCAATCACAAGTGCGAACATCCGGCGCGCGTACAAGAACGAGTTCGCGGAGCTGTACACGGAGTACCGCGCATCGCGCAGGTGGCGGCGCTGTTCACGCGCCTCGAGCAGGAGCTCAAGCGCGCGCAGCCGCTGTCGCCGCACCACCAGGTACGTGCTTTATTCGCTCTAGGAATCAATCACAAGTGCGAACATCCGGCGCGCGTACAAGAACGAGTTCGCGGAGCTGTACACGGAGTACCGCGCATCGCGCAGGTGGCGGCGCTGTTCACGCGCCTCGAGCAGGAGCTCAAGCGCGCGCAGCCGCTGTCGCCGCACCACCAGGTACGTGCTTTATTCGCTCTAGGAATCAATCACAAGTGCGAACATCCGGCGCGCGTACAAGAACGAGTTCGCGGAGCTGTACACGGAGTACCGCGCATCGCGCAGGTGGCGGCGCTGTTCACGCGCCTCGAGCAGGAGCTCAAGCGCGCGCAGCCGCTGTCGCCGCACCACCAGGTACGTGCTTTATTCGCTCTAGGAATCAATCACAAGTGCGAACATCCGGCGCGCGTACAAGAACGAGTTCGCGGAGCTGTACACGGAGTACCGCGCATCGCGCAGGTGGCGGCGCTGTTCACGCGCCTCGAGCAGGAGCTCAAGCGCGCGCAGCCGCTGTCGCCGCACCACCAGGTACGTGCTTTATTCGCTCTAGGAATCAATCACAAGTGCGAACATCCGGCGCGCGTACAAGAACGAGTTCGCGGAGCTGTACACGGAGTACCGCGCATCGCGCAGGTGGCGGCGCTGTTCACGCGCCTCGAGCAGGAGCTCAAGCGCGCGCAGCCGCTGTCGCCGCACCACCAGGTACGTGCTTTATTCGCTCTAGGAATCAATCACAAGTGCGAACATCCGGCGCGCGTACAAGAACGAGTTCGCGGAGCTGTACATAGGATACATTCCATCCAAAAAAAGTTCTGTTACTAACCTAACCTACATTTGTGCGTATATGCGTGTCGGACACACATATACGCACTTATTTCAATTATGATATAATAACATGATGACTAACAAAAATACTAACTTATCTACTCTGATTTGTAGACGATAAATGTACGATTTGATTTTTAGCAAGAAAGGATGACAAACAAACCTCTAATCGATTTCTCAGCAGTATCATTATACTGATCTCTATATCCGAAATAATAATAACTATATAAAAGTAACCAAAAAAATATCTCAACTAATTTCTGTTCATCATGCATTTTATCGTATGTTTGTGTATTAAAACATATTTTGTAATTGTCCAGAGTATAGAACAACGCATCGTGGATGAGTACCGGCGCGTGAACAACGACCCCGCGTACAAACAGGAAAGGCGGCGCGTCAACTACCTACATCGCAAACTCAATCATATCAAGCGTATGGTCAATCAGTATGATCAATTGGTGAGTAACTACATCTCATATTCGTACGGGTTATCATATTTAGATGTCTGACTTTGTGTCATTGACTCTAAACTGCACTAAGAATCAGCTACAGTAACGGGGAGATTATAATTGGTGCTAGAACAAAAACTGGCAGTATACAATATAACTTGGAGTACTGTACCAGCATTGGACTACAATGTAATAGAAAATAATAAAAAAAAGCTATTTCGCAAGTCGGCAATAATGTACTTGCTAGAGTCTTCTACGTATACATGAGCAAATTCTTTTATAAGTCATTGAATAAAAAAACTAAGGTTATTGCTAACGAAGATTATGTATGTATACTTTGTACTGCACATTATATTTCTTCCAATATGCAAATCCGCCTACTCGCGACATCCGTAGTTTTTTTGTCTTGAATGTCACATAGAAAACCACGTGACTTGTTTTAATTGCTCTAGTTGATTTTTGATGACGAAAAACCAGTCTACCATCAATAGAAAAAAATGCGTCTATGACATTTTATGTCTATCATTCTTATGCATTTATTTATTGATTATAGTCTATGCAAAATAAATACTATTTAAATGGTCACGTTGACGGTCGTTTCAAATATGACCTTGCCGGAATATCTATCAGATTGTAATCTATAGTTGCTGAAGTTATAATCAAAATGTACGTAATTCAATTGCGTTATATTTCATAGAATAACATAGTGGAATGTTTATATACGTCAATGTGTATTTCATAATAACAACTGCGTGATAAGACTCATTCAGAGACGAAAACAAAGTGTAACGTCCTATGGAAAGACTAGCTCGAAACACGTGTTTTTCTATTACTAAGACATATAGGCTCACGACCCGCCTGATAAGTAAACAGTTACGGGTATTGTACGACTTAAGGGTGACTATGAGGAATCTTATTACATTTGTCAACCTTGTAAAGAAGAGTCATTGTCCTGTTTTGAAGGTTGTGCCTTCATGCTGATCACCGGACAGCATAGCAACCCTTTACTCATTGCTGAAACATAACAAAAATCATCTAAGTTATTCTGTTCGATTAGTCTTCTGTGTACTCATAACACTTCCCTATGCATGACTAATCTAATATTTAGTTTAGATCAGTCAGTGATCTCTGATAAAATATGATTAATTTGGAATAGGTACATACTATTATCAGAAGCAAAACAGCTAATATACCTTAACCAAGTGTGTGTTTTTAGTAGTGTGTGACTAATACAGTGTATTGTATTCTGTAGCAAAGCCAATGACCTATTTAGTCATTTAATTATGCATATCAGTCGTTACACTATTCACTTGGAAAATAAGCAATTTTCAAAATATGCAACTACGTACAAATAATGTCTATCTTTAGGACTTATCACCCATTCTTCACTTTGATTGTTTATTTCAAGTCTGTGACAACACACTTAAAGGACTATGGAAACGTGCCCGTAAGTGTTTGTGTATAAACAGTAGAATATGTGGAACACAATTGTTAAACAGTAGTCTATAGATTTCTTGTTTGACGTGCATGATAAAGCGATATTTATAAGTCTATATCTATACATGTCTGTTGTTTGACTTGACTGTTATTGGATATCAATTTGTTAATCTTTTGATAGATGTGCATCTCACTATACTGGTTAATGACGTGGTTTATATTTAGATTGTGATATGGTAATAATACGATCACGTGTTTTTATTAGAATTCTTAATATGGTTTTTCAATTAGTCACGTGTATGTTGTAGAAATTGAATACAGAAGCACGGTTAGTTTTTTACATTATTAAATATATAACTATTAGTAATTTATGATCTTATATATAACTATTTATTGTATTTTCTAATCTGCATTTCTATACTTTTTGTTTTAACACCGTGATAGATAAGCATGTTCTACGTTTTAAAAAAGGTAAAATTTGTGTGAATTCCTACCCTAGGATTGTTATTTCTAATGACGTAATAGGTATTTTTCTATAGTAACGTTAAAACCATATTTACATTCCATGCAATTAATGTCACCTGTTAGTCAGATTAAATCAGAAAAGATTAGTCATAATACAACATTACTGTGTGTTATTGAACTAGTTCTTAGCAAGGTCCTCGTTATCAAGTGTTCAAACGGTGATAAGTAAATAATATAGTTGTTGTTTGTTTACAGCGAAACCTGAAACCGGAGCGTGTTTCGACCGCGAGCACCACGCAAGCGTACTGACATCTGAGTTATTCGCCGCCCGCCCGCTGCCTCTAGTACTGATATAACAAACGCTATACAAGAGCATCTCAACATTCATACTGGACATTTTGTAATATAAGATCTATAGTTTTTATACGAGTCAGTGTCTCCCGCATAGTGACAGAGTTATAAGCTTTTTATATAATATAGTAAACTGTAAAACGTTAGGCTGTATGTACTCAACAGTCTTGTTAAGCCGCGCTGACTGCAGTACATTTTATCACAAGGATTTAGAAGTATCGTGACGTGTTCGTGTAATGGTACGCTCGTATCGGCGATAATCCGAAATGATCGATATGTAGATGTCGATTACTTTCAGTTATGTATCAATAAGATATATGCGCTAGAAATTTTAGCTCTGTTGTTGGTCCTGCGTTTTGATCATAATATTCCTTTGAAAAGGGTTTATTGGTATATCGTCAATAACATTACACAACATATCACAGATTTATATATAGTCTTGTCGTTGGCAGGCTTCTGGCGTAAGTATATTATTTATTTGTTTATATTTATTAAAATTAACTTTTCTTCTCGCATAAAAGTAGGAGGATTTACTTTTGGACATTCATTATTAAATCAATAATGTTCAAATGAATTTAGAAAACAGTCCTCCTACTTTTGTCCTATATTCACTTTAATTATTTTTCATTAACGATGTTACGAATGTTGAACAATGTTTTCATTATTCAACCGCTGTTTAAACGAGGAAAATCAGTAACAAATAATGACTCATACATATGTAGTAAGATCCTTCAATTATACTGAAATTAACAACTGACCTCTAAGCAAGGACGAAAATGAAAGTTCTATATTCGAATTAATAAACGAATCAACGTCATGTTAATGAACTTGAGATTCGCTTTGTTTTAAATATGCAAGGTACAGGCCGGACGCCTGCCAAATTGGCAAGACGATCACTAGTTGTGACAACACATGGTTGAGGTAATTCTTGTTCTGTTTTTAGTCATTCTCATTGTAGTTAATAAATACAAAATATTAAGTTACATAGTATGTTAAGTTTCATTGTTCTTCCATTAATTTTAACAGAGCGATACCTTAACCATTATAGAGTGATGATTCACTCTACCTGGTGTAAACTCCCATAGTTAATTCGATATTTTTCTATTATTTGTAATCAAATACAACATGTACGTACTTTTCTTTTCTCACACTTGTTTCTTGCTGTTGTATTTTGCAATAATGTTCAACGCAAGAAGATCTAATTACTATTCTATTACTACTAATCTTGCTCTTTCTATCGTTTGCTGTTGTCGACAACAACGGTTGCAACATTTCACTCGACGTTCGAGTTGTTGAAATGTTTGTCTCGAAAACTTTTATCTGGTTGATTTTTATATTGTAAATATTATATTATGTATATTAAAAAAATAATGATCGAGTATATAATAGTCCAATACTAGATATATGTTCGTCCACATTTAATTCCAGTCGAAAATTATTGCCGTCTAATGTTATTGTTGTCCAAATGAATTTTGCTTATAAATACTAATTACTGAATTATTTTTACTATTTCTCTTTTTAAAAGGTCAAAGTGTAAATAATTTAAGCGTCAATGATTAACAAGACAGCACTGAACTTCGACAATTGTAAGAAGTCAATTCGAAAACGTCTGTTGGCCTTTAAGAACAATTACAACACCTTTTGTCTATATTAATTAATATGTACTAATTAGCCCGATGTCGTCCCTTTCGCTTCTGAATAATCCATCCATATTTTAATGCTGGACGTTCATTTTATTTTATTTGTCTTGCCCGGCTTGCATGTTGTATATAGTAGTGTCTTATAAAGAAATTTTATCAAGTTCTTGTTAAATTTTGTTATGACTAGTGTAATGATTCAGGTTTATTTTCAATATAATATATAATATTTATTAATATTTGGCTGTGTCGTGTTATTGCCGTGCAAAGATCTTGTAAATAATATAAAGTATGTAACTGATCGAATGTCACAAAACAGACTCTTTTGTGGAGTTTGACGGCCAATGTTATAGTGTTAGAAAGTATTCGGTGATTACACGACAGAGAACCAAATAATAAAATGTTTGCCAAAATCGTGGAGTAAATGTTAATTTTCAGTCGCCAAACATAACTTCTTGAAAGATAGCAACAACCGGCCAGTGTTGAACATCCACTAGAAATAAGAAACTTGTCTGGTCCTTTTGGAAATACCCTCCAGATCACAATAAACGTGTTAGTAAATTTAGTATACATTCGGACCAGACCGGCCTCGCCCACGCTCGCGTACTTACACAACTGAACGTAACACACAAGTGAACGCATACGTTGACATTCCCTGGTCCAAATGTGTGGAAAGCCGTCTTGCATATTATGTCCTGAAAGTAACGTCCATATTTGAAATGATTTAGCGTTAAGTAATTCTGATTTTTATCTTTGAGGCGAACTATTTGTGCAAGTCCATTACATAAATTCCAAATACAATTTGTTGAAGTCAACTTATAACGGCATAAGCGTCCTTAAACTTGAAAATGTCATTGTAAAATTAATTTTCACCTAATGTATACTTATTTGTTGTTATATGCGTATATGATAGTATAAACTCGAAACATACTTTCGTAGTTTTACGGAATATTGTTAAAGGATAACGTTACTTCTGTTAGTTTTTGTCAATTAATGTGTCAAAACGGCGTTAGTATTTCATTTTTCATTATAATCGTCAATTGTTTTATGTATATACAGGAAAGTGTAGTATTTTCGTGAGTGATGTGAAGTTATTTGGTCAATTCAAACGTAAGTGCCCTTTTGTTGCTCATGATATATGTTTGTGGTTTTATCATCGCTTTTTTACTCATTATAATGCTCAATATTATGGCCATGATATTAGATAATTAAATTTCTCTTTGGATTTTTATTTATTTTGGTTATTTATTTCTTTCGATTTCACTCAATTTTGCGTTTTGAAGATCACAGTCGCCGCAACAGTTCGACATGTTTTAAAACTTTATTATCACAATAAATTTTCCTTGCGTGTAAATAGCATTTATACATAAAGAAGAAAATAATTTCTTTATATATGTTATATCTATTACTTGACCAATTGCTAATAGAAATAAAAGCTTAACAAATTTTATATGTATATACCTATAACTATGTATTGTTGTTGTAATAACAGTTTTAACAAAATACTGTATGTGGCTGTTTTATGCGGGAATTTGCATGTTTATCCTTTGTTTGGGACCCACTGAATTATTACTAGGATTATATAACGGATAACACGAGTTGTAACATCTGTGAATTCCCGTAACAAAATCCCCCTGTCGTGCGAATAATGATTGCTTTTCTTTACACGCACCGCATTGTGTTAAACGTATGTTATATAATAATATAACATATATAATAATGAAAGAACTCAATTGGAATCGATAAGAACAATCAGTTAAAATGTTATTGTTACCACTAGTTTAAGAACTATCGATTGTTTTATTGTAATTCGTAACTATTGAATATAACGCGCATTATATTAATTGAATAATTTTATCATTAATTAATGATAATTTCCTTCTGTTAATATTTTGGAGAGGTTGTTGATTATTGCAGTGGATATTGTGAAAAATGCATTCCATTTGTCAAAACCGTTATTTAGCACTGTTCATTAACGCACCTAGTACACGGATAGCGTTTAAAGATATGAAAGTATATTTTTACAGGCAATGAAAACGCATATAAGCTATTACTCGGCCTTATTACATGTTCCAGATGTGATATGACACTACACAACGTATATAGGTTTATCTCGTAGTGTCATATTGTCGTCTGACGAACGTAGAATAGACTCATATTTACAATTCCCAAATTACTTAAAATAAGATATCCCTTTATAACGTAATACGATATAATATCTAATTATACTGTCACAAAGGGAGTAATAAAATGTCAAATGTTGCTCGATTGTTACCGATTAAGTTATTATAAAGTTGGACAGAAATATTTGTATTTTGTCATGTTTATACAAAGGAAAAAAATATCTCAATAAAATATCATAGTCCATTGTACAGATTAGAAGATATTTAGTATCTAGTGATGTCATCTTCTTAAATCCTAGTTAGTGATATATTAGGAGTACTAATTTCCAGATATATATATCAATATTTGCCGCATGACAAATACGCCACAACAATATTGTTTAGTGCGTTAATTTTGTCATAACGTATTTATCAAAATGTATTTATGTATATTATCAAATCTGGTTGTGTTAACCCCATATTTGAACCGCAACAATGAACGTGGCCTATTTTATTTAATTCAATAATGTTATGTATGTTATCGAGTGGCATTTTTGTCATGTGCAAACTTAACATGTTATATTACTTAACATAGCTGATATTATAGCGGCTTAAGGCGGGCGATACATACATGATGATCCTTACGTTACTTTAATTTTTAGATATAGATGTTTGAGTTTGCGTATTCTGATCAAATGTTATTGTAAATTTGCTGTACAGTAATGAGTGGTAGCCGCCGCCGCGAGCCCGGGCTCGACATCGATCTCGCAAGACTGTCGTTACACCGAACAATTTGAATATTATGTATTATGTCAAATGTAAATAGAGTACGAATTAGACATGTAGACACGTTAAGAGATGTAATCTTAGTGTTTTATTTTTTATTAATTGCTATGAAATGTATATGACGGGGAAATTATATGAATATATAGTTGGAGGTTTGTGTCGGTGTGAACCGAGCGCGGCGGCGGCGCGGAAACAATGCTGCGATATTCCTTGTGCCCCTCGAAATATCAGTGCATTATATATGAGTCAGTTGTAGACGACGTAGTGTTAATGTGTATAGATACGTTATACAAGCTCGAGTCGGACGAGACACACACACTTGCCAGCCGGTTCGAGCGAACGACGACTAGCTATGAATCCTGACATCGGCTCACGTTAATTAGCTTATAAATATTTCATCAAAATATAAAATACACAAAAAAAAAATGGATATAAATTTCTCGACCAAGTACTGGTTGTTTTTAAATTATTAAAATGTAAAAAAAAATTAGAGTATAAACAAAGTATAGGTACAATTTATGAATTATACTTTTCTTTTTCGGCATTTCATGTAACAGTGGAAGAGATTTAAGGCTTTTTTGCTACACCGAAATGTTTTGTGTAAGTTTGCAACCTCTTATGTTCAGATGAGCTTCAAAGCACACTTACTCAAGCAACCTTACACAGTGTCGAATGTTTCTATATATTTTGTGATTTCATTTGCTCATTATCCTCTTCCATTGCTTTTTTTTTGTTTGTCAACTGTCTAAGTGTATAATATGATTTTGTTAAGGCAGGGTAATGCAGAAATGTGAAGAGGTACTTTTTTAATTTGAATTGATTGATGATTTGTTTGAATGTTTTAAAATTGAGTTAATTTTATCCATACAATGGAATTTGTATTGTTATGAAAGGAGCCAGAGTTTGTTGTTTTTTTTAATTAAGTCAATTTGAATTTCGATTTAATGAGGCAGCAGATTAGTTTATTATAACTGTCAAGTTACCACAGAAACAATAGTCAGATGTAGGCTCTCTTTGGCGTTGCCCTTTATAGTTTTGAAAACTTTGGCAGTGCGTGGACGCTAGACGTCTGCAGTGATTACGTGGAAATAAAATAGGTAGTCAGTATTAGATCATGCAATACATGAGCTGAAGAGAGGTTGTGAAGAGTATCGTTATAAAAGGTACCTATTCAAAATCTGGACAAACAGACTAACTTATCTTGTATGACAGATAGTGTTGCTGCAATGTGCATTTATGCCATCTTCACTTTAATTTGAATAATGGGATCAGTGCCAAACTTTCTCCTTCTTGTTTAGCTCAAAACGATGCAATTGTTAGCATGCTTGATGAAACAGCTAAGTAATTGTTTAGTTAGTCTGCCATTTTGTGAATATTTTGTTTTGATAGTAATATGTAAATCTTTTATAATATATTTGTTTACAATAAATAAATGACAACATTATAAATAAATGAAATTGTATTTTCCATTTAAACTGATGAAAAAAAAATATAAAAAGAATAATATGCAATGATATTTGATGTTTTATTTTAGCCATAGTAATGGCTAATATTGAAGATTACTACAACAGTGAGGAGAAGAAGTACAATAAAATATATTCTACACAAACACTTACACACTAAATAGAGCTGCAATAAAAATAACTAAAGAAAAAAAGAAAGCATGCCTTATAGTGAATGAATGAAGTTCCGAAATGCGAACGAAAAATGCACCTTACACGGTTCACACCAATTCATCCTTATCGTACCTAGCCTCAAAATAAATAAGTTACTATTCAAGCTAGAATATTATTGCCCAATTTAAGTATTATTACCCTTACATTCGTTTGCCTCGTAACCTTGTATTGTAGGCAATTGTACAACGTAGCTAGCCTCCAATCTAATAATTGGCCTTGGTGACGAGACATCCCTTCTATACATCCTATGTATTGCCATACATAAAAACTAAACATTGCCAATAAAAAAAAACTTATCATTTCATAACTAACTACAAATCAGGGATGTAGCGGATGCAGATTTTTTGACATCCGCGGATGCGGATACGGATATTTGAAAACTCACATCCGCGCATGCGGATGTTGATGAAAATTGTTCATCTTATTTAATATCACTGCCTCCGCAGCTTCAAGCCTGTTTTGCAAAGATTCATAAATTAAACACGTACTACTGAACAACTGATGAACTTTCTTATCGTAACCTACGTTATATCTGGATCCGAATTAAATATTGCGGATGCAGATGTTCAAATCGATGCGGAAGCGCCGTAATTGCGGATGCGGATGCGAATATTCGGTATATCCCTGCTACAATTACTGCTATTTATGGCCAGTCCTACAATTAACAAGTATAAGTTATCCGAAAGATAAATCGCATACTGTCTCGCTCTTGTTAGGTTAAAGAAGAGAGATGGCGAGACTTTTATTTTATAGATCAGAGGATCCCAGACGTTTTTTCTCATACACATCTTTCAAAATTTAGCAGGTTCCGGTGGACCTCCTGCAGCTACATTTCTACCATATTATTTGATCAAATCTCTGAAGTCAAGCCAACACTTTAGTTCTTCACTATCGAAAGCAAATAAATTTTAGTAGACGTAGCTTACGACTTGTAGACCTCCAATTTTTTTGTCACGCCGACGTAGACCCCAGTCTCCCGTGGACCTCTGGGGGTTCCACCTGGACCACTTTGGGAAATAATGTTGTAGATAAATGCTATTTGGAAGTGGTGGGACAAGTCCTTAGTGACATATTTGAGCTGAAATCCATAATTTTACATTATTCACTTGGAATTTTACACTTTCCTCGAGCGATACGACTTTTCGTTTAGTTTACAGCGACCAAATATCAGGGACATGATCTAATAATTTAAAGTTGTTATATTTTAATTAAATCTGTTCTGATAGTAATTTGAAGAAGCATTACACGACCAATTCAAAAAATTTGGACTTATAATGTGTTTAGTGAGACCTAGTTAAGTATAAATATTGCAAGTACCTCAAGCGTACATAGCAAACTAAAGCATAGGTATTCGCTCGCAACTACTGTGTGTGTCATTACACTCATTACTGTCTTTTTAAGTTAAAAGAGCTTATGGGTATCTTTGTCTCACACGATTTTATTCACTAGAAACCAAGTGGAAACACTTGCGAAAGACTTATGCTGATGCCAGATTTAGAAGAATCTGCCGAAATTTGTTGGACTCCAGAGGAAATGTAGTATAGTTTTTAAGAAATATTGAGGATAATATTTCAGGAAAGATATCTTACAACAAATTAAGGATTTTGGAGAATATTGGGCAATTTCTGAAAGGAATTTAAAAATATTTAAGTCAAAAGAATGTATGAACCTGAAGACGACATAGACATACGTGGAGATGAAGATAAAGCAAAGTAAACGAGGTATCGCTAAAATAGGATACAATTATTTTATTGGTATGTCAGAGGACCTGTTCCGTCCTGTTCCGTGCAGAGGACCAATTATCGTAGTATAATGTGTTCAAAATAGATTTCCAAACTAGTCTAATAAACATCAAATGTATTTGCACACAATTAACGGTTATTTTAATTTAAAGGAATATCTTTCGAGTACAATATTACGCTAAGACTAAATCGGAACTCTTTAATAACAGTTTTCCTTACAAGAATTGGCTCTAAACATAAGGTTATCCTATTAATTCAAAGGTATCTGGTACCTAATTTACACTGCACGGATGGCGTAGTGGATAATATGTGGTCGTCTCCGCAATGCCACTACGCTGAGTGTTGTGAGTTAGATGATTTTATAAGGGACAATAATTATATGAACTACGATAAATCCACAGCTCACAGTAAAGACAAGAGGAAAACAAATAAGACCCTCTCCACTTTTTCTCTCCTACGCGGGCGAATTCTTGTAATCAATACATTGCCTGTTTGAGAGGGTGTTTTATTTTATTCAGTTGATGTTTTATTATATTTTGGGATTCTGGATAACATTCGTCGAGAACGTGAGGGGATTATCTGGCAACACTGAACACAGCAAGAGAAGTGAAGTTAGCGCTATAATGAAGTTTAGCTTGGTTTATTTTATTCTGTGGAAAACCGTAAAATTTTAGAATTTCTTTCTATAATAATTTTCACATTTGCGTTCGTTCATTGTAATGATTTAACATGATCCATTTTAAAGATAACAAGAATAAATCAGCACTTAGCACAAGATGGGCTCAAATGTCGAAGCAGGAGCAAATAATCGAGAGAAAGAAAATGGAGATACAGGCGAAGTTGGAATCCCAAAAGCAAGCCGCTGCGCTTGCTGCTCAGGCAAAATTATCAAAGTATGTAGATGATAAATATTAATTATAAATATATTAGCAAATTTGCTCTGTAGGGCGTACAAATTGAATCAATGAGAAAACGTCTGGTTTTCACAAGGCACACCAATCCCAAACTAATTTGTATTCAGTAATCTTATTTGCCATACAGAACGTTCTATAGTTCGTAATTATAGTTTTACTTACATGATTTTACACTTTTTGATGGGTCCTTGCAATATTATCATTCCTTGACTTTAGGTCAATTGTCATTACTGGAACCTAGACCCTAAAACCGGTTTTTGAATGTTAATATCAATATCTATTCAGTATTACTTCAATAATAGTTTGATGTAATATTCTCAACATCAAACATAATATCATATAACATACAAATAAATAATATTTAGTATTATACACACAGGCTTGGGCAGTAGCCATGTGGAACCAACACAAAACAACACAAGTGTCATATAACTTTATATTACTGTTTGTCAAATACAGAAATAAGGTATTTTACATTCTTCATGAACTGTACACTTTACTTTGTACTTAACAGTGTTTTCATGCTACTCAATAACAATTATTTATATATTCAAGATGGAATGTTTATTATAATCTAGTACTAGAGGATAGTAATTATCACATTTATCCTTTTCAGTCCAACTCCAAGTGATGACAAAGGCTCAGTCAACATATTTTCCAATGATGGTAGCTTTATGAGCCAGTTCAAAGCTCTGTTAGAAAAGCAGAAGCAAGACACAAAAGAGAAAGAAGAACAAGAGAAACAGACTGAAGAAGAGGGTAATCCAGATAAAGATAATGAGCAGACCCTTAATGAAGATGAATATGAAAGAGATTACACTGGCCATAAGGGTGATGAGAGAAGGAAGTCTGGTGATAGAGGACAGAGGTAATTACTATTACTAGCAGTCACCAAGAAGTCGAAATACAACCATAATTGATTAAAATTTTAAGTTTGATTGTTATTAAGGTTTTATGGTGTATAACTATACCCTTTTAATCACATTGCATTTAGTCACATACTCCACATACATAGGTAACCATAGTTAGATATAATTCTACAACATCAGCCCAATAATGCGATTCAACTGCTTGTGTTAAATGCATGGTTGTGTGTGTAATGTATTTCTAGTGCATATTTTATAAAAATATTAATATTCACCACTTCTTCTCCATATAAACTGTAACTGTGCCAAATTTAATACTCCAAATTTTTAAATGAAATTTTCGTTAAATGTTTATTTCATGTATTAATATATTGATAACTTACACTTATTAACCTGTCAAGTCTTGGAATGCCGGACATAATTAATTACTTATTGTGTTTAGGCAGCCAGTGTGTGCTGCAACTCAATAGGTTAAGCATCATCATTATTTCTTGATATGTTTAAGTTGGTAGGCCAATTTGTCCATTTTGGTCAAGGTGACCAGATTTCATCATGCAGACAATTTTATCATTGTCTTAATATGGTTAAGCTCACAGGTTTTCTCCATTGGTGTACAGACTCCAGAGCCAAATACAATGCTTTTATCATAGTGTTTGAATTGGTTAATCTGATAGGATAGTACAATAATATTGTAGGACAATATAGATAGTTTCTAAATACTAGTTATTGCTTGTGTTAATATAGATTATGTCAATATTTTTTTATTTCTTGAGAATAGTAATTTTTCAGCCATGTCCTTTTCTTTACTGCTAACAATGTGTATGCGAAATTTTATGATGACTGATTAAGTAGTTACGGTGTGAAAGCATAACAAATAAACTTGCATTTGCATTCAAGTTTATATGAGTTTTAGGGAATAGGACTGATGTTTTTGCTGATTGCATTGGTAGAGGTTATATTGACATGGTACAGCAGATGCAAATCATTTCAAATGAAAATTTTACTTAATCTCTGAATTGTTGCTAATTAAATGAGAATACATGGTGTAATGATTCATACAAAAAGGAATTTCTTATCACTGTTTATTGGATGCTATTACTATGGTATTATCACCAAACAACTTTCCACATAACGATTCAAGTCCGTTACCAATATATAATATAGCAATATTTTATATGTATATAAGCTTCTGATATTGTCAGAAGTATTGAATACAATTATTGTGACATTTGTAGTTAATATCAATCAAATTTTCATATTTTTTTCATAACTGGTATACCTTGGCCAATCGCCCGGTACCAGGTTATCGTTGAGTTTGGGGACACCCTGTATAGTCAGGCAATTACTACATGTCTTAGTGTATTGATAAGACTAATCCTTTTGCAATAGCAACAAATAAATTAGGACAAACATTAATCTCTGGCTGCTCATGGGCACAAAAGTAACACTCACAAAACTAGTTTCATATATGGTATATAGAGACATAATAAATTATGATTTAAGGTTATGTTGCTGGCCTTAGTGAAGTAGACACAGTGTCTAGTTTACCAAGGCCAGCAACATAGCCTATGCTTTAAACATTTTAGTATACTATTTAGATTACTTGGTTGAAGCATTAGTTTAAAATGTAAATTCAATAGTATTATGTTGCCTCTCTGCCATCTTTTTTAAAAAGTCTACCATTAGACATGCATGCAAATTATGATTTAAATTATGGCCAAAGTATATCTGTAATAATTGAGACATCATATGTCTGTAAACAAGCTAAGGATTTGAAACATGAATTTGACAAACTGTATTGTCTGTTTACCAATGGAGCTACTCTCATATAATATACGACTTAACTTGTCTAAGATATATTATAAAGAGAAAATTGCAATGTGTGACCTGCATTGCAATTTTACTTATACTTTTTTATTACCAGAATAGCTTTATGCTAACCATATCAATCACCATAAAAACATTACATACTTAAAGTTACAGAATATCTATTAAATTGCAGAGAAAAACACCGGCGATGGAATGATAGAGGCAGAAATCGCCCTCATAGTCCAATGACACCGGTGGTGGAAGACAGAAAGAAAGGAGACATCAAAGGCAGCTCCCATAACATCCCAGCTCTTATGCAAATACCCATAATGCCACCTAATACCCAGTCATCTGACTCTGATCATAAGCCATGGATGCTCTCACCAAATTCAGATGATGATCCCGATTCAAATGAACCACCTGGTAACATGGGGCCTAGTTTAATGGGGCCTCCACCTATGCCTCCAGGTCTTATGGGTCCAAGTCTGATGGGACCTGTACCTGGTATGGGTCCAAACATGGGTCCTGGTCCTAATATGGGTCATGGACCTAATATGGGCCCAGGGCCTGGTATGGGTCCAGGGCCTGGTATGGGCCCAGGGCCTGGTATGGGCCCAGGGCCTGGTATGGGTCCGGGACCAGGTATGGGTCCGGGACCCGGTATAGGTCCGGGACCCGGTATGGGTCCGGGTCCTGGTATGGGCCCAGGCCCAAATATGGGTCCAGGGCCAAATATGGGGCCAGGACCGAATCATATGGGACCAGGACCTAATAATATGGGTCCAGGATCTAATAATATGGGACCCGGATCAAATATGGGTTCTGGATCTAACATGGGATCGGGACCTAACATGGGACCAGGGCCAAATATGGGACCAGGACCAATGATGGGGCCAAGAGGTCCACTTCCTCCTATGCCTCCTGGTGGTCCAATGCCACCCTTTATGGGTGGCCCACCTGGACCACCTAATTTCCCAATGCCACCGAATTTCATGGGTCCAAATGGTCCATGTGGCCCAATGCCACCAAACATGTGCGGCCCTAATATGCAAGGGCCAGGTCCTAACGGTCCTATGCCTCCATTCTTTGGTCCACCATTCCCTAATCCCATGATGGGTCCAAACGGCCCCCCGAATTCGATGAACAGCAACAACATGCCATTTATGGGACCTCGCCCTCCATTCCCACCTAACGGCCCACCGAACTTCGGTAACGGTAATGGCCCTCCCATGCCTTTTATGCCGCCGAACCCACCCCTGCCTCCAAGCTCAATGCCTGGACACTCAATGTCTGATTCAAAGTCATTTGACAAGTCTTCAATGTCCAAAGACTCGATGAACATTCCACCACCACTGCCGCCTGTGTCTGGCAATCAAATGTTAAAGAACAAAGACATGGATAATAAGCCTTCATTCAAATCAAGCCAAGGTAAAGACTTGAAAGATTTAATGTTGTATTAGCCTTTGTATTATTATAGTTATAGTCTCAAATAATACAAAGGCGATATTTGTTCAACATGTTATATTTGCAATCGTTTTCTGATATTTAGATTTGTTCAATAACTTTTGTATTGGTTATTTTATGTGGTTAATGAAAATGTTAAATATCAGAAAGCTTGTACACGTAAACTCTGTACAAACGATGGTATCCGTCGGTTGTACAGCAGTAGGCGAGTGCTCGTGCTTCGACCGCAGACATATTTTGACTCGTGGTGTGTAGTTCTCGCAGATTCGTTGCCGCCGGACGTCCACCGAGCCGCCTCCGAAGTCGCGAGCAACGGCGACCACTGGGAAAATGTGCTGAAAGCAATTCACACACAAGATCAATCCTTGTGGTAAAAATACTTTGATCCCCAACAGGAGGACATGCTGTATTCATTTTTATATATTATATATTTTGTCGCAAGTATTATGGGACTGTGTAGTAAACAAACCCTTTATTGTGCAAATTATAACACTGTCTTTATGGAATACATTGGCTTTTCTTTCAGAAGATGAACAATAAGTAAATTGTATCACAAAAGCCTTGTACCATTTAACTAGACTTCTAACATATTTATGAGGCAAATTTCATATACTATGACATACCTATTGGCCCAAACAAAGTTACTGCACAGTCCTATCAGGCTATTTCCAGGATGAATAAAGCCTAAAACAGAACTTCCTTTGTCGTTGTTTACACTCTACATTAGATGATTACACATACGAAATCATTTCAGGTTCCTACACAACACAAACTCCAATGAGTATAAGGCGTTTAAAGAGCTAATAATTAAATACAGGAGTGAACAAGGTGACAAGAAACCTGAAGTTAAACCGGAGGATAAATATGAACCTGAATTTTGCTTGGAAGATGACGACAGTAATGATGAAAGACCTTATTTCAAAGACGAAAGAGACAGGTATGATTGATTTTTTACCCAGCCATAAGAGCTGCAAGTGATTGGGTGTATTAACATCAATAGCACATTTCCAAATACAAGGATATGATGCCAGTATTATTGTAATTATACTTGAAAGTAGTTCATTAAATCGCTTTATGTTTTGGTATATTGTACTGCTGTGATTTCGCACTCGATATCGATACACTTTATTACTTCATTACCATACTTACTGTAACTTGACTGAAACACTAAGCAACATTGCTTGTGTAGACATAATTGCTAAATAGAACAGTAACATATACTTTAAGGTCACTAAACTCAGAACTATAATTATAATCCCATCAGCTACTCGTACCAAGATCACCGCTCCCAATACTCATACAAGCGCGAGCAGGTTAGCTCCCAAAGTGACGAAGAATCAGACAGCAAGCGAGAAAGGCGTAAGAAGAAGAAGTCCAGGTGGAGTGATGATCCGCCACCAGCTGATATTAAACCGCCAGGTGTTATGGCTTCATTGCCGTCTAGTATTGGACCCGGCGCAGGCCCAGGTAGGTCATGGACCGTTATAGATACTCTTTTGTCTTATAGCAGCATAGTATGTAGGTTCATAAATTCTGAAACGGCCAGTGCAAACGAAAACATAGAAAATGAAATAAAAATCTGTTATCACATCCAATAAATCAACAGTGATTATATACCAATCACATAGAAACTAACACTTGTATTAAAACAGCATTCCTAAAATTAGGTAAGCTTTAGCAAGGTGAACAATTTTATACTACAAATTTAATATTATATGGCTGAGTATGTGATTATAGATTTGAATTATTACTAGAAACGAAGTGTTCTAAACTGTTAAATTAATAAATGAGAAACGATCATGGTAGTCAGGCATGACAAGTACAAGAAATTATCCACAGATTTAACAAGTTGCTTCCTTGCGTCATTATTCCGACTATTCAATACGGTGTCAAAATAAATCTGTAGATATCGGTGTAGTCAGGTTACTTGAGCAAATTTCGTAGTTTAACTACATAATACTAGATAATTTTAATATATCGTCATATACATAAAAAAAGATATATTATATAGAATAATATTTTGAAAATTCAAACAGGCAAGCTCATTCTGTTGTAAACTATTTTAAATCTATCTTTGAAAGTTAAATGTAATTTTATCATATGATCATTTATGTTTAGTGTGAAAGCAAACACAACCTATGCTCAAGTTTCAGAAATCTGTTGAATAGTCTGGGAATAGGCTGACGCACCCCCTTTTTGACATGTTATTGCTACCTATTTATGTCTAATGATCTAATAAAAATCAATAACTAATAAAAATCATAGACAAAAATATATTAATCATTGTATAAAAGTTTGCTGTTATGTTCAAGAGCTACAACAGTAAAGCAAAAACTGTGACCAATAACTAAGGATGTTGCTCGATGCTTTGTTGTTCATTGTAATCTATCAAACAACCTACCACATATACATACTGGCCATATTTTAAAAGTTTTTCACAGGTAAGTTATTGATTTAAACAATTATGTGCAATATGAATTGTTATTTGTATTCTCAGGTAAACTGGCCAAGATTGATGAAGAAGGCCTCAGGGCCAGTGCAGTTAACCGCAACAACCAGCCTTTGATGCAGTATGCTTTGACAAACTATGGCACTACTAATCTTAGTGGAGAGGATTGGAAGAAGTGTGAGGATAACTTCAAACTGAATCTGCTGTATCAGGTAGAGTCACACCAGGTTTATATCGTTAACACATGTACGTGTGGTAACTTGTCCAAATGGTCATTACGTTAATCTTCTTAGATACATAAATCATTGTCGACATAAGTGCACTGTTGAATAGCAAACAAATTAAAGATAGTTCATATAATAATTGTAGTTTATACGTACACAAGAGCGTAACTGGAAACTTAAATTATGAGATCTTAAAATAAGCTATACTGAGATGGACAGATAATTAATAATCTATATTATTGTGATGGTAGGATACATAAAGTATGGTTAAGCCAAGTACTTGTAAGCCCTTAAATCAAAGTACTTACTATTACAATATAATTAAATTAAAAACGAATTACGACAACTATAACTAACTCCCCGTGACCATGGCTGCTGAAAAGCAACCGAAACGTCGGGGAAAGTGTAAAAATAAATTAAATCTAAATAGTTTAATAATAATTTAATTAGCTTAAAAATTAGTAAAGTTTAATAGTAGTACTTAGTAGTGTAAAAATTTTCAAAATTTTGTAATAATGTGTCAAATAAACAACGCGATAAAATCCGTATATAGCAGTTTAATTTCAATGAATAATATTCGCGTAAATAGAAGACAATATTAACTATAACTAAGTAACGACACTCACTTACGTAGAAGTATGGCTGGCAGTACTACAGTGCCGGCGTCATTCGGTTGTACGTTTTATGCGTATATCGTTGCCTTGTGCCCCTCGAGCTCAACCCAATGATAATTAGCCTGATATAATAAGTAACGAAATCAGTTCATTATGTGAAATGTCTGCGTGTGCTTTTACTATGTGTTTATTAGCACAGTTTGTATTGACAACAATGTATACATCTACTTTCCTGTGTTTACCTAGGATATGTTGAAGAAGAGACAGGAAGTGGAACGTTTGGCAGCTGCTGGCAAATACAAGTATGAGTATGACAGCGATGAAGACACTTCAGAAGGAACTTGGGAACATAAGTTAGTATGTTTTCTAAATTACTACATATCTGCATACCAAAATATGAACAAAAAGACCATATTCACACCTTTTGTCCACCTTTGGGGTGGTATTTTCTTTGAATTGAGTTGAATTAAACGGAGAGTGTTCCCTACCAAATAAAAAATATATTGTCTGTTCATAAATTACGGTGTTACGAACTAACAAACTATAAAAAAATACAAGCAAATTGAGAATCTCCTCCTTTTTTAAAGTCGGTTGAAACTGTAATCAATTACGACGTAAATTCGATAATGTTGCTTCCAGTGATGTCAGTTTGCGATGATGTTTCCTGCCATCGAAGTCAAGGATTAAATTGCCGGTTTCGATAAAATACATGCAGTCTGGGACAATGATAGATTACAACAGACTCGCGCTTTTCTTTTATGTGTGATTTAAAAAGATAATGGAGGCTATCGCTTTTGTGCTCACCAGTCGGCGCCACTAGTGAGTAAGGTCCTGTCAAGCCTGTCACAGCTAATGTCAAAAGCCGTATTTGGTGGTTTCTATGCTACTGTTGAAATTACGATATGGTATGAGGGCTAGAGACCTTGCTATTCAGTAGCACCTCTAGCGGTGAATTCTAACGTGATAGCCGAAATGTGAATTAACCTTAGTGTAACCGCTTACTATGCCGAACGTATTATTTATCACCTTAGTTGTACAGTGGCCGTTCATCTGCTTTGGCATGTTTAATAATTATAATGTTACTACGTTACATTTAGTTGACAAGCCCAACTTGCTACAACTATCTTGATATCTAAATATCGATTAAACTCGTGACTAGTCGTGACAATTATGATTTTTTCAATTATGACAACGTTGAACTATAATGCAAGCAACCAAACGTTAATTTGTTATGTGCGACAGTTATGCGTTCTTGGCATGCGACAGTTATGTTGCGCAGTACAAAGCAACAGGTGGCGCTGTCTTGTTTTTGGTCGGACTGACTATAATGATCCAATTTGTTTTTCATTTAGGTGGTTGCTTGTCGCCCGATCACGTTAATACTATTAAAAAAGTAGATAGGACCCTGTCATTGAATTTAATAGTCAATTGGTAAGGAAATAAATCTAGTTTCATGACTATAATGCTTAACTTTTTAATGGGTCTTTAAAATGTTGTGTATTTTTACCGCAATGGTAATATTATGGCATAAACTTTTACGAAAGTGCCAACAAATTGTAAACTCAATCGGATAAATAATGTGCGAATGCAAAGAAAACGAATACACAAACAATAATCGTTGTATATAAGATGGCAGGCCTTAAAATAACCTTTATTTCTTTAGACAATTTGTTACATGATTTTGCTGGTTATGAATTCTAACCATATGAGAGGCCTATAAGATTTTCTGAGTTTGTCACGATTGTAGATAATTCGTATGGTACAAAATAGTTAGAAGTTTATAAATTTGATGTAAATATTAACTTTATGAGTTGAGTAAAATAGAAAGAAAAGTATTTTCTGAAGACGGAAATCGAAATTGAATATTTTGACTGAGTTAGTTGCTCTCTGGTGTAACATGACATTGTCTTACTTAATCACCTTTATTATTGTGACTAGGTTGCGCGCTAAAGAAATGAATGCAACTGAGAAGTGGGCCACCGAGTTGACCAAGCAGGCAGCCGGTAAACATCACATTGGAGACTTCTTACCTCCGGAGGAGCTTAAAAAGTAAGTATTTTCATTAATTGTAATATCATTGAGTTACATGATTACATATTTCTAACGTACAGCTATACAAAGAGTCTTAAGCTTAAGACGAGGATAGAACGTGCAGCACATTTATATATATTTGCAAACGCATAGCAAATGCATAGAAACGTAAAGCAACAAAAAGACTGTTCGTCGTCTGCTTCCGTGGCCTAGCTCAGTCTTACGGAGGTTCCTAATAAATGATTTAGCGGCTGCTTACCTTACTTGCAATAGGAATTTGGTATAATTTATATGGAGCTTATGTCAACTTTCTATCTGTAGTATGGAAAATTGCAAATAGATCAGTTATTGCTAACCGTCGTTAGACGTAATCTTACCGCGGTCTTAGTTTGTGCCTTGTCGTAACACATACAGACTAAGAGATTTTGTTTAAAGAGAATTATAATTTAGCCGTTTTAAAATGATTAAATTGTATTTTTATTTTTATTAGGTAGAGTTCGACGTCAAATGAAAAAGTAAAATGCAACTTGTTAAAGTCTGTTGGAACTTCAGACAATAAAAATGCATTACATTTCGCATGGATTATCTATGCTCTCGTTCACGGGGGATTATATATTTACTGGTACAATAGAATAGCATTCTCCATAGTTGCATTCGAATGATATTCGAATACAAGTGTGTAAACCGCGAAACCCACTTTGTATAGCGAAGGAATTAGCATATATCGTGTTTTGTTACAATAGATGATTTGTACAGTGGATGATTAATAGTTTTAATAATTTAATTAGCTTAAAAATTAGTAAAGTTTAATAGTATCTAGTAGTAGTGTAACAGTTTCAAAATTATGTAATAAAGTGTAAAATAAACAACGCGACAAAATCCGTATATAGTAGTTTAATTTCAATTAATAGATGATCTCAATATTTTGGGATATTGGACGTGATGATGACATCTTAATGTAACATAATTTCGTATACATCTTTTTGAGGATGACTGTACCTACATTTTAGTGTAGATAATACATTCGAATATAAAACTAATGCAATTATGCATATCACTAGAATAGTAGGTACTAATGTAATAAAACCCTCAACCATTTCCCATAGGTTCTATACCCGGAATAAATATTGCAAGTTGTTTATTAGATAACTAACATATATTGTATTGCAGATTTATGGAGAAGTACTCAGCGGTGAAAAGTGGCAAGGAGCCAGATTTGAGCGACTACAAAGAATTTAAACTGAAGGAGGACAATGTCGGTATGTGCGCTTAAATACTTTTGATGATTTTTTTGGCGTCTGCACTCGTTTGTTGAATGACTGTAATTCATTTTTATACTTACATACTATACTTTCTATTATAGTATATAGTGTTAGTCTCGCTAGATTCGTTTTCTCAAAGATCGTGTGGTTAGCCAATTTAAAGCATGCCCTAGTGACATAACGATACGTGCAGTGTCTAAAATTTAACAGGAAACGTGGATATGGCGAGAGTTGAGACTTGTCTGAACTGGAATTGTCTACTTGGACGATTGAATAAGTAAATTAATTACATGAAGTGCTCCTCAGTGTGAGTACATAGACGTATTCTATCTTACTCAAATGCCTTTAGTTTTCTAACACAAGTCATTCGGTACAGGAGCATCTCTTCTTAAACGCACCAGAGACGGTAGTCGATTAGCGCACTCTAAAAACTCACATCCGTATTATACAACGGTGACTCCGATTTGATTTCCCATTACTGATAATTGGCATTTTATTCCGCCTGCATACAAAAGAATAGAATATATATTACTCTATCACCTGCACTTGCAGTTCGAAATTTCACATTTTCTATAGGGGTCGGCCGTCGCTTCTAGCGACAGCCTTTTGAACAAAATGTGTGTCATACCACATTTATATTCGTCGATGATCATCGTCGAGAACTATTACAATTCTTACTAAGATACTGTACTATGCGGTTTACGTAAAAAGAGATAAGACGGTAGATTTTCCTGTTGCACTTCCGTTAACGTATATAAAATATTTATACATTAACTCGATCGGCAGGAATGTACCTATTATAATGTAATGAACTTGGGAATTTTAATACTTGGCCTCGGCCCAGGGATGTTACATGTATTTAAATACTTGCAGTGTTTATCACCTTTATAACATGAATTCTTTCGTTACTAAGTAGCTCTTTAAAAATTGAGAGTAATTGGCTTTCTTTAGTCCCAGACAGTAATTCTGACGTTTAAATTTTAAATATAGGGTCAATTATGACCGTAAGTTCTTTAAAGTAAATAATCTCTTCGTGAATTATCAGGAGTATATTTCAGCCACAATTATACTGCAATAGCAAACAAATATTGTCTCCTCGTATATAATTTCCCCGCGAACATGGCTGCTGTAAGACAACAAAACATCGGAAAAATGTAAACTTAAATAAAAATAGTTTAATAATTTAAATAGCTAAATAGGAATAAAGTTGAATAGTACTATAATATATTCTAAATATGTAATAAAAAAGTGTTTTAAAATAAACAAAGCGATAAAATTCATATAAACTAGTTTAATTGCAATGCAATACCAAATATTATATTTTTACATTCTGGCGGTATAAAAAGCTTAGTGTTATAGTATTTTGTTGTATAGTTTAAATGTGAAAGACAATATGTATGCATTATGGACTTAAAAATATTTTGAGTACAATCTCTCTTAAGTATGATTTTACATAAAAGGCTCTATCACTTACTTAATATCATTAGTAGAGTTCTTGTAGAATTCAATGTAAGCATTGTGGTTATAAATATGTTTATTTAGTTTTAACAGTAGTAGTATTTTTATTCATATTTACATTTTTGTTACTCTTATATCAGACGTTAGAGTATACATATCAATAGGGCGCGCGCATCGCATTTCGTCCGTTGTGCCAAACGTAAGCAGATGTTTTATAGATACTTACAATAGATGTAGCCGTCAAATAGAGATGCGACACGGTTTTCGGGAACACTTAGTCATTAGGTAGTAAATATTCTATAGGATTTTTAACTACGTGAATATAAATTTAAAAAAATAGCGTTGTATTTATTAAACAATATTTAATCTTCTTCTCTCTTAGCCTTTATTATTCCCAAGTCACTCGGGGTCGGCTTTTCTGGTCTAACCGGATTTGACTGGATATCAGTTTTTACACGGAACGGCTGCCACCTGACCTGCGCAACCCGAAGGCTAACGATACCCTAAGGCTAGACCAGTGTCAGGATATTAGAGGGTACTGACTTTCCCAATAACGACTGCCATAGATGTTCATGGCAGCCAGGACCGACGGCTTAACGTGCTCTCCGAGGCACAGAGCAGGCGATAATTGTCAATCAATACGCACATAATTTCGAAAAGTCAAATAACTTCCGAAAGTCAGAGGTGCGCGACGTGGGTTCGAACCCGAGACCCTCTGCATCGCAGTCTGTTGGTCTCCCCACTGAGCTATCGCTGCTTTTTTTAAACAATATTTAATCATCAAACTAAATATCAAAAACAAAACATAGCAATATAAAAGTAATTACTTATTACGCCATGAAAAGGGTAGTTTATTATACAATTGTGATTTTGTTTGTTATTGTATTTTAATGTACTCGGTGTTTTATTGTTATTGCTATGCATATTTTTAATAACAGCACACAACATCTTAAAAAGACAGTGGAATGTTCTTATTAATTAAACAATATTTCATCATTATAATCGAACTATAGTAGATAGTTGGTATAGTACATAATAACATATAAATTACACTCGAGACGACAGACGACTCGATGGCGTAGTGGTTAGTGTAACTGACTGCCACGCCTGGGGTCGCGGGTTCGATTCCCGCTTAAGTCAAGCATTTGTGTGCATGAACATGGGTGTTTGTCTTGGTCTGGGTGTTTCTATGTATAATATGTATGTATTTACAAAAAAAAAAGTATAAATGTATGTTTATCCATTGTCTAGTACCCATAGTACAAGCTCTGCTTAGTTTGGGCTAGATGGTGTTGTGTGTATGTGGTAGAATATTATATTATTATAAATTATTACACTTCCACAGAAATAATCATACTTATCACATTTCATTTGTCCTGGTTAGGAATCGAAACATATATTTTACAATTACGGTAATATATCATTATCACTACTTATTATGAAATTATATTTTTACAAACAAATCCAGTTCAGCGTGGCGCAACACTATTCCTGTTGCGGGAAAAGTGTGAAGCGGGAGGCGCGGGAGCACGTGCGAAGTTGACGCGCCCGCGCGCCTCTAGCAACCCCTTTCACGCCTTGAATAATTTCTTTAAAATCAGTGTTTTCTGTTAAAATGATACTTACCTATGAAAAGAAATGCCATTATTTCTTTTCGTTTGTTTTCGTGAGTAATTTTTACAACTTAATACGCATATTTCACCATTTTAACAATTATTTCAAATAAATACCGGCGCGGCGGGAGAAAGATTCAACGCGCGCGGTTATTTGTGACTAATGAACGTCAAGTGTAATTTTACGAACTGTTCATACCCGTGCTTACAGTTCATACTCTGTTAGGAGTGCTCTATTGGTTATGTATACTCTAAGGATCAGACTGACACGTGAATAAATATTTATTCTGGATTCAAATATTATATCGTTACATACATTTTATTTACCTTATAATTTTTTTCGTATTCTGTGGCGATCGTAGAACTGGCCAGCCTTTATATCTTCTGATCGTTTTACCTCGCATTTTATGTATACACATACTTACTGAAACCAGCCACTAATAAGTGGTGAAAAATTTATGTGACTTGACGAGTGTCGGCCGACTCGGATAGGATTTGGAAAGTTGAGATATAGACGGCTCATCCCATACCCAATGCGAGTAGGTGATACTGTTTAATTACGATACATATACTGTAGTTACATAAATAAACGCCCAACGTGGTTTGGGCGTTTCGACTACAAAATAATTGCTTCGAGGACGAATTCAATTACGAAATAATGAATGTACATAATATCTAAATCTATATGTATATTTAGCTGTTTTCTATCTGTCCTGTTCTATCAATTGGATACCAAATACCGCCATCTTAGTGCTTATTCACGTTGACTCGCGGGCGCGGCGGCGGGCGCGGCCACGAAATATCAAACATATGGACGTAATATCCAAGTGTTCACGTACGAAACGCACGTGCGGTGTAAGTAGCGGGCAAGCTAGCGACCGACTCGTGCGGTGCGCGGCGGCAATATCAAGCGCGTGAGTTGTTTGTGTGTGTTCACGTCGAACTAGCGGCGAAACGCGCGATTCAATCGCGACGTCAGGTAAGTTCAACCAGTTTGAACTTGTTGCTAAAAACGATAGCACAAATTACTATATAAAGTATGAAATTCACCATACCGTTCTCTTTCTTTATTAATTTCGTGCAACTCTAATTTTCATCATCTCCCACTTAAGGTATGAATTTTTGATTACAAATAAAAGATCGTGATCCATCTTTTCAACCTCTGACAACACGTTACATTCGCGCAAACGGCTGGCGGTCAATGTGAACACGACTCGGCACGTCTACCACGCCCGCACCCGCCACCGCGCCCGCGCGTTATTACGTGAACAAGCACTTAGACGTGTGATCCATAACAAAACAACGTACTAACATGCTACTTTATAGGGATTTTATCGCATTGTCTACATAAAGACTAAGTCTAACCGTGAACATGACTGCTTAAAAGCAACCGAAACGTTAGAGAAAGTGAAAACTTAAATCGAAATAGCTTAAATAGAAGTAAACAGTAACTAGTAACAGTGCTTAATAGCAGTAGTTTAAGAGTTCTAAAATGATATCATATTAGTGTTTATAAATAAACAGCGCGATGACAGCCGTATCTTCTTCTTCTCCCTAGCCTTTATTATTCCCAAGTCACTTGGGGTCAGCCTTTCTAGTCTAACCGTATTAACCGTTAAACATTGTTTTAGGTTTCAAAATGCTGCAGAAATTAGGATGGAGTGAGGGTCAAGGTCTTGGCCTAGAAGGTTCCGGAATCGTGGATCCTATAAACAAGTACGTATACCATATTCAATCATTTAATTGCACAGATGGCGTAGTGGTTTAAGTGGTCGACTCAATACTTTATGCTGAGTGTTGTAGGTTCGATTGACATGGGCCAAACATTTGTGTGATCCACCATCACCATATTAAAGTTGTTCTGACTCTGGGTGTTCTTTGTGTCCATTTTTGTTTGTTTGTAATGTCCCTCCGCGACACAAGACTTATCCCTAACGGAGGAGTTGACGTTCATTAAAACAAAAAATAATTTATTCTTGGTATAAATGTGTGGCTGTTATTATGATTTATATCATCTAATTGTGACGATCACTCCTACCGGTTTTGATAAACAAGTCAAACCAGTTTGTCATATATTAGAATGTCATCACCAGGTGTAAATCAATATTGCAATTATTATAATTTTTACGTAACTTTATCGCTCAGCTTTCTTGTATTACGTAAAATGATTATAATTTGTAGATTTAGTAGCGGAGGCAAGTGTTTCGATTATCAAGTTTTTGAGTATTCTCGATATATGCTTGCCTAGAGTAAGAAATCTGAAGTGATTTTGTTATTGATAGTGTTTTAGATATTAAATTGTCTACTATATAAGGTGTATACTATTTATAATATTCAAGTAAACTTAAGAAAATTTACAGAAAATATACATTTAAATAAAGCTACACTATCGATTATCGATCTTATCGCTTTCTTCTCTCTTAGCCTTTATTATTCCCAAGTCACTTGGGGTCGGCTTTTTTTCTGGTCTAACCGGATTTAACTGGATATCAGTTTTTACACGGAGCGGCTGCCACCTGACCTCCGCAACCCGAAGGCTAACGATACCCTAAGGCTAGACCAGTGTCAGGATATTAGAGAGTAGTGACTTTCCCAATAACGACTGCCATAGATGTTCAAGCAGCCGGGACCGACGGCTTAACGTGCTCTCCGAGGCACGGAGCAGGCGATAATTGTCAATCAATACGCACATAATTTCAAAAAGTCATATATCTTCTGAAAATCAGAGGTGCGCGACGTGGGTTCGAACCCGAGACCTTCTGCATTGCAGTCTGTTGCATCGATCTTATCGCTATTTACTATAAAAAACACTATGATATTTAAGAAATATTTGTGTTTTCTAAATAAACTTCGAAACGATTCGTATACAGTAGATTTTAATTTGGAGAAATAAAACAATTTTCATTTTACATAAAATATGTCTAAAAATATGCTTCATATCTCGTCGAAATTACAACATTTTATAATAGTGTTACGCCCAGTGCCATCTCTCGGCATTGTGGGGAAGACTCGGCAGTTCCGTCTAATAATTTATTACACCGCCATTTATTGACATCTTACGGCACTACGTAGTGTGGGGTGGTCAATTTTGAATTTTGATTATTTAGATAATTTAAAAAATATATATCAAAAGTCTTTGATGTGTGCAATATAAAAACACCTTAATGATGAATAATCAACATTGATCTCTCTTTGGTAATATTTCGAAATAGTAATTTATACAATGAATAAAAAATAACTACACATTTAATACCATAATCTATATATATAAAAATCAATTGCTGTTCGTTTGTCTCGCTAAAACTCGAGAACGGCTGGGCTGATTTAGCTAATTTTGGCTTTGAAATGTTTGTTCTAGTCCAGGGAAGGTTTAAACGATGAGAAAATATAGAAAAATTCCTTAGGATAGGTGATACGAAGTACACGCCCGGTGTACTTCGTATCACCTATCCTAAGGAATTTTTCTCTCATCTCATCTAGTATAAGATAAAATTGCTGCAAGTTTATTGCGTCGGCTTTTCAAACTATGCGGGCAGCAAGGCCAAAACCCAGATGATTGCACAAAAGCTGTCATTGTTCCACTGTATAAAGGCAAGGCTCACAGCAAGTTTGCAGGCATTATCATGGCATCAACCTGCTGAATCTAGTGGGAAAACTGTATGCTAGAATATTGATAGATTGTAGAAACAAAGATAATAATAGATTGTGAATGATTTGGCATGTTCAGGCAAGTTTTAGGAAGGGTATGGATGCCTCAGGTCCGTAGCTGAAAAGTTTTTGACGAAAGGCAAACAATTTTTAGCTTTTATTGGGCTGAAGAAGGCCTAAGATATAGGGGAGAGGAATAGATTATAATCGTTATTAATGTATGGAGTGAGTAGCAAATAATTGCATTCCTACATTGATATACATATATTAGCGGAAGCTGGGTATGGTATAAGAAGCATGAAATTAGGATAAATCCTGTTAAAATGCATTTATTGCAGAGTATGAGCGGTATCAAACTAAGCGATAGAGTGTACAATAATACCACGATAATAGAGAAATGTGAACTTAAGGAAGTTTAGAGACTAGAATCGCGAAAAGGATGTTGCGCTATTTGGAAATGTTGATAGAAAGGATGATAGAAGAGTGTGTAAGAGCATTTTGGGAGAGGTAATAGAGCAAGCTAATTGGGGTAGCCCTCGTCGAACGAACTTCGATCAAATAGGCTACAAATTGGAAAAAGGTCGCATAAAAGTACCTGTAACTGACGCATGACGCATGCAAAGATTGATGAACATAAAGGAAAGTAAGTCAAGATAGAAGCAAGTAGCGTTATGTGGTCTCCGCCTACTAAAATAGGAAAATAGCGTTCTTAAATACACATTGGGATCTTCAATGTGATCATTGGTTTCTTCGGAAAATCCGTCAGCTTGAACATTAACTATACTTGACACTACTGATGTTTGTTCCTTTTTATGCTGTCTATATTTTTTTGAATTTTACTTCCACAGTTTACGCAATTGTCTCTGATCACGTGGATTTTTTCCAGTGATAGATATCCGTTTCTTATCTTGTTTACGTTTTTCGTATTTTGCACGTTGTTTTTCTTTTTCTATTGCGTATAATTCTGGGTATTTTTTTATTTCTATGTACTTGCGTCTTTTGCAAAGCCTTTGTTAGGCTAAACGTTCTGCTTTTGTTTTAGTCATGGTGTCACCTGGGTAAAGAATTAAAGTACAAACTTATATTATGTATTTAGAAAAAAGAATAAATGAACCATAACCAACGTGGGTTAGTATTTTTTTAAACAACTTCCTCTGACGTGTAGTACTACTGTATCGCAGGGGTTTTCAAACATTCAAACAACGGGCACCAAGAACACCCAGACACAGTAAATGACTTTCAGCGCATTATTTTAATCTTTAAATATTTTTGCGTCACGTTTTTGTTATTTTATTACAAACCAGTTATAAATAAATAAATAAAGATTTGTTTTAGGTATGTTTTGAGTAAATTCTTTTTTATTTCGAGTTGGGACGTTGAAGAACACTCATAATTTGCCAGTTTGAAAATTCACCCATGGGTACGCGAAGCCTAGAGAGAACGCTGGCACATTCTCGAATCTTCTTACTGTTTACATACCGGGTATGGCGTTACTAGAAAACTCTAGAAACGCTTTACCCGCGTATAAATAGAGCGCACGCGCACCGCCAAGTCAGTTTACAATCGTAAGCGGTCAAGTGTTCATCGAAGCGAACGGAAGCGGAAATACTACGGAGTTTGAAGCAATTACAGTGGAAAAGTGTAGTATAGTGTTTGTTGTGTTTTAAATTTAATTGTGTGTTTGAATAAAACGTGTTTTAGTCGGTAATATTGTTTACATTCTTATCCGTCGAACCCAGCACGTAACAATAGATTAGAAATAGAATTTGAACCACGACGGAGACGATTCATTTTCTTAAATTTTACATCACTATCTTGTTAGCCTTTTTCTTCGAATATCGCGAGGTTGGCCTTCCATCAATGTCTGACATTGGTTTTTTATGGTACAGATCAAATCAGCCCATTCCTAACCTCGGTTTGGGCGCCAGCACGTCGGACTTCGTGTCCCCCGAGGACGACGAGTTCGACGCCTATCGCAAACGGATGATGCTCGCTTATCGCTTTAGACCAAACCCTCTGGTAAGTTACCACATCGTATTGTCTTATTCAATATTGGTAACACTCTTAATCATAGAATAGAATATACAATTAATCCTATGCTAGAATCGATTTCAATTTAATTCTTCTTTCAAACGACCAAATTGGTCCTATATTTACATTCGTAAAGCGTCTCATTAAATCTTGGGTCGGCCAAAACGCACACTAGCAGTTAGCTGTTTGAAAATGTATCTACAATCCCTACTTATTAATGTCGGGTGGTGTGTTATGGAAAAACATTGATTGCCTAAACATTGACCTATGTAAATCATATTAATCCATCTGGGATATACTGTATAGGCATGAGTCAATGTAATCTTTAATCTATCATAGAAAATGGCATTCATAAACACCTATTATAAATAACAGTTCAAGTTTAAAGGTATAGGAATCGTGTAACAATATTGAATTGTTTGTTTTGTACATATTTAGCGCACGTCTGTGTATATTACCGGAGGGGTAGAAAAGGTTAAGATCAGACCAATAATAAGTTGAAAACATAAACTCAAACAGAAGTAATAAAAAAATTAACCTGCCGTCCACAGTAAACATTTTCGGACTGATACTTAAAAGTTTCTCAGTTCATCAATTAACCGGCATCCAGACACAAAGAAGAAAGTATTATGTCTAGGCGTCGTGATTCGAACGTTCGACAATAGGTTAACAATGTGGTCGAAGTGGGTATCCAACTCGGGGCCTAAGTTCATCTCCATACATACGCAACCTTATACCACGAGATCAAACTGCCCTCTTTACAGCTATGCGAATATACATATATTATGTATACAGACACAGGTCATCACGTGCTAACAATTTCTAACAACTAACGCGATTATAATATATAGATATATTCATAATATATGTATGTATGTATGTACGACATTCGCCGCCCACGTGAGTCGTGTCCAGCCGCGTGTTTGAACTAATGTACCGAAATTCCGTCAAACGTGTCTGCCAACACTTGTACTCTTTGGCTAGGTTATTATTTACCGTCCAGCATTGTTCGTGAATAATAGGGTAGTTTGTAATAACAGTTATTGTTATAGATGTCAAGTTGTGGATTGATATTTAAAGAGCATCGTTTTGTATTTACTACTAGCTAGACTAGCTATTACCACTGACTTCGTTTGCATGTCTTTACAATATAGCTTCGGTATTAATATGTGCGGTTCAGAATGATTAGATTATCAATTCTCCTTCTTAATATAATATTTTTCTCGTACTGTGGGTATCTTTCCATACATACATAGTTCCTCGAGGGTTAGGCAGAGACTACGGATTGCCACTTGATACGATCTTGCTTTATTCACTTTCATTATATTCGTCTCTTTGCCGTCCGTTCTCCGGAATGACGCCGACGTTTAATTTTCATTTGCTTTATATAATTCCTTGGTCATTCTTTTGTTATTCATTCTTTCTTTTTCTTTCTGTATACATATATTCGAACTTTTTAAAACTTCAACCTTACGATTGGATTTGGTATAATTCCGATATTAAATGTTGTTAATTACGCAGATTGTTTACACTACAACTAATACAGATACAGATTACGCCATTATTTTCGTTGGCTTTGCATGTATTTTTTATAAACATATCACTTAATTGACTCACTTCAGTAATCATTCAGTGTCCCTGCATATGCCTGAGTACGACACTGACCAATAACATACTCGAATTAGTAATGCGCAGAGACGCATTCGAATAATTTTCGAATATCGTTATGCCCAATGCAATAACTACTTTACATAGTCAAGAGCGAAACGTACGGTTATTGTCGATAAATTCGAATGCAACTGTGTGTATATTAAACGTTTGTAGAAATCTATTTAACAAACGTTTATTATAAATTAGTTTCAAGTTGTTACCTAGAAATACTTCAATACTCATTAAGAGATTGTTGAATATTATATTTATTTATTATATCCGTATGAGGTAAATAATTTATAATAATATGATAAATTGTTTAATAACAAGTAATTATCCATATGAATAATTGTTATTCCCTACACATGTTTTTACATAGGTATGTATTAGTTCTCTGTTAATAAATACAGCGTAAATGTGAGCGCTCGTGCAGTTGCTGGCCGTTTAAACTCTACTAAATCAGGCATTGAGTATTGAATATGGCATTAGGAAATCTTACGGAATCGGAGTCGACTATTTCCTAGAATTGTAACATAAAAGAAACTAGATTAAATTAATATTACTCTTCTATTTTACAGTCTTCTTCGGCAATATACTAATATATTCAATGTTATTAGTTATTCATTCCAAAGATTGCTAATTTTCCACAATCAATATTTTAGTGCTAATAGATATCAATTGGCCATTTTATTAATGTTGCTCTTTTCTTCTTTTGCAGAATAACCCACGAAGACCTTACTATTGACCGCACCTACTTAATTCACAATTTCGTAGTTAGGTAAATTTATCTAAGTGGTTCATATGAGTTACGCAGAGTTTATTATCTATATAAGTTGTTCCCAACGATGCCGCGGTGAATGTACTGCATGTTTGCGCTAGTTGAATGCCAAATTTTGTCTTCAATGGACTGTGGTATGGAATTCTATAATTATTTTAAGTGGTATGGATAAAGTACAAAATACGGGACATTGAAACTTTATTAAAATTCCTTAATATTGATTTCTAATTAAGAAATCATGAGTTTTCCGTAAGTTATTAGTTAATTTGCAAAAGAGATTATAAGGTAAAACATCTTCCATTTCGATTGTACTAAAGAGGTGTTGTTAATTTTAAAATAAAGATTTAATATTTCATTTTGTTGTTTTATTTGTTGCGATAATCGAATCCCTAAAGATACTGTCGTAATATAAATATTTTAGGAGATTCAAGATGATTTGCTTATCTTGTTGATAAGAAATCTGAAGTATCGAACGGTTTATCTATTCCAGGTGCCAGTGTGACAGCCACGATCGTATTACACTTCCATAGTACTTCATAACAACTAGATGGAGGCCGATACGTAACTCCAAGTTATACACTAAACAATATTTTTGCCAAGGTCGTCCACCGGTTTGTGACTATTATTTATAAACTAGACCAAAGTTCTAATAAACATCCACTTCTCTGAAAACTTTGATATATCTTCAAGAATTTGTTTACGGGTTATAACTATTTTACTAGTATTACAAAATGAAATGTTTATGAACGTGTATTTAGGATCGTTGTAAACATGATTTGAGCGTTTTGCACTGATCTAATTGTTGATGAGTCAATGTGGTTCTCAGAGCTCGCCATTCGACCGGCGAGAGCGCCACCAGTCTACATCTCTGTTTATATTTAGAATGTGAATGACAAAATTTTCATGTGAGCGTAATCCATTCAGATAGTCAACAGATTTCAAAGTGTACATTACAAATTGTTTTATAGGAAACAAGTGGTTATAGATACTGTTTCGTGTGTGTTAGTTAACGTGGATTATTATGTCACGGTCAAGGAACAATATGATTTTACAAAAAAGTGCTAGTTGTCAAATGTACCGACATTTGAACTCAACTAGTAGTGAAGCATCGACATCTACGAGTTCTTCAGATAATTCTGACAATCCTCTTCGAAGGTAAGACCTGCTTTAGTTATTATAGTGTTAGTCAATAGTAGTTATTTGACTAATACAATACCTACTAATAATTTTATAGTTATGACATAAAATGGAACAAATTTTACAAGTACTAGGCGCTGTGTAAATTTGTTAACAGTGTACATATACAACCTAGCTTAGACACACTGTATTCCACTCTCGGAGGAAAAATGAATGTGTTCATAACAGACGTATTTATATTATGATTCATGGACTAGATTAAAACTACATTTTTCTAGCCCATGTTATCTATCATTATGGAAATTAAAATTCTTTAGTAGCTAGTATAATAGATAATAAACATAAGTTGCAAAAAGTTTGTTTATATAAATATAAGTATATACATACAGTACATACCCAATTTATGATTATTATTTAAATTCTTTTCCTGATTCACTCGTTGGCATAAGGTTGTGTTGCGGCCATTTTGAGGTCTAGGGATCTTTTCCCGAGTCCGGTTATTGGTTTCAATAGGAGCACGGAATCTAGCAATAAGAATAGGGCGTCTATATGACGTAGACCTAAAGTAATGGCTAAAATATGGTGGTAGTAAACCTCTGCCTACCCCATTGGAAATATAAAAGCGTGGGTCTATGTATTCCTCGGTTGTCTATACCTAATAACAAAATACAGACGTAAGATTGGCATATGTATAGGTTTATAAATCACTAGATGTTCCCGCGGTTTCACCCGCGTTTATCGTTACTGCACCGCCCCCGTGGGTCGTAGCGTGATGTCATATAGCCTTCCTCCATAAATAGACTATCCAACAATAAAATATTTTTTTAAATCGAACCGGTAGTTTCTGATATTAGCGCGTTCAAACAAACAAACTCTTCAGCTTTATAATATTAGTATAGATAATCTATATTTAATTTCGAAGTATTTCCCTGTAACACCGAATGTTTGATTTAGATTAAGTATTATATTTATACTTTGGTCAGGGATTTCCAGTTACACCAATGTTTGTATTTTGAGTAGTTTTCCTGTAAAGTACCTATCGATTTGAAGTGATAGGACTTTAGGGTTAGGCGATAACCTACCTATAAGTTTACAACATACTTTAATATGGAAATAATTTAAATCATTTGGTTTGGTATACTTAGTATCTACAGATTACGCAAAATAACATGCAGTGCCAACTACAGTGTAGTGTCAATCGTATTTATTTGTAAGACATTTACCTACTCAAGTTTCAATAACGTCATTAGGTAGATTATTGCTTGTCTTTGGAATTGTTAATTTCTTCAGCTGATTATTCAAAAATACTATAGGTACAGTTCCACATTTATAATATTTATTAGCTATAAGCCTTGGCTTGGCCGTGATCCTTTGATTCTATAGATAGGTACCTACATAATACATCTAATCGGCATCGTGTATTATTTTGGGATAGAAGGTCAAGATCTTGTCACGCCAGCCGATAAACGTCGACATAAAAAATCTTGTCGATCTTAGATAAACAAGGTCAACTCAACACTTGCATTGCATGACCAGAACTCTAGTAGCTTCGTGCTGACGTAATTAAGTACTTTCAATACTGCTCATGCAAATGCAGGTTCTCTGGTCCTAGAGTCCTTTTTAAAGAATACTCAATACCTAAAGCAGTCTTTTTTTCTAAGAGTTTGTTATAAGACTTATAAGCAATTGGGAAAAGCATAGGGCATACCCGGTTTCTGCAATGCTAATTAATTAACGACGTGTAAAAATCAAACTAAATCTAATTAACTTGATTGGTTGTAGCTCATTAAGTCGGTCTATTTTATCAGTTATCATCCGTCAATTTACCATTATTTCTATTATCAGCCTTGCAGAAAAAAACATGGAATAAAAAAAAATTACAAGGAAATAAAATTTTGCCTTAGTCTGTCCTATGAAATATAAGTATAGTCCATTTTACGTATTAAATATACCTTATCTATACTATATAATCATTCAGTTATTGCCTTCAGACTATACCTACTCGATCTCTAAGTAATAGAGATGACGGAAAAAAATAAAGATACCTAACACATAGAGACGGTTGTATTGTCTATAGCTACCAGTACGCCATAATTGTTTACTAGTAAATAAACTGAAAGAAAGAGCTAGTTAAACGAAGACAAACCTGAAGGACCATTGTTAAAAAATTAGAAACATATACCTACATATTTGTAAACAATCGGTATTACAAGCGCATCAATTCTGCGGATAGAGTATCTAGTAAACAATTTAATTTGAGTGCTCTTCAATAAAAAAATTATCTATGATATATATAGCTATGGTATTGGCCGTTGCCCTAATTGGCGGAATGTAATTTTAAATATATAACGAAGGTTTCTGTTACAATAATGACTATGCAATAAAACACATGAGTTGATTGGCTCTGCATTTGGTTAACTCTCATAAGATAATTCGGTACAAGTTGGTAAGTACTTAGTTTGAAGAAGTGTATGTTGCAAATACACATACACAATAGTCAAGATTATCAAGATCGCAATAATCAAGTATGTTACCCGAAATATAAATCGCATGCAGACTTTCTCTTGTTAAAAAAGAGTGATATCAAGACTTTTATCTTCTAGGTTAGATACTGTACCTACCTTTGGTAATGATCAAATTTTTGCAACTACTGCTACTCAAAGGTTACCAAAACATTAATGCAAATAAGCAGCTTAAAACTAAACTAAGATAATTCTAACAAAATACCTATGGTGATCTGATAAACTTATCGTAAGTAAATAAGAAACTACACAACAGGAACAAAATGCTTAAGGCTTACTTTCCCAGTCCGGTAAGTCCTATAAATTCTATCGGGAATTATGTCGTGCTTTGTTGTTGATATGTTGATTAACAATAATAATAGTGGAATATGATAGAATACTCCATACATGCAGTAGGTATCTACACACTTTGTTTAGGGACCAGAGTATCAAAGCGTAGCAAAAAGTTTTAGGTTAGTCAGTCAAACGGAAACGAGTTGAGCCGACCTTTCTTTAAAGGTAACGATACTGTTCTATCCTGTGTTAAGGTCGTCTAGGCCGTCGGTCAAAAACGTATGAAGAATATTTTAATAGAATATTGTAAAAGAACTAGCTGTGCCCACGGTTTCACCCGCGTTTATGATTACTGCGCCACCCCCGTGGGTTGTAGCGTTATGTTATATAGCATATTATAACCTTCCTCGATAAAAAGGCTATCTAAAATTAAAATAATATTTCAATTCGAACCAGTAGTTCCTGAGATTAGGGCGTTCAACCAACCTACCAAACAAACAAACAAACTCTTCAGCTTTATAATATTGGCATAGATTTAATGGTAAGATTTTTATTAAAACCTAGCTATTTCTCGGAAATAAGTAGTACATTTCATTCACACATTCTGGAAAAAAGGTACACTATGTCCTTTTCTGTTCAGCTGACAACGTGTACTTAAAATTTCATGACGATGACCGGTGTAGTATTTAAGGCGTGTAAGCAAAAACAAATAAATTCACATGCGCATTTATAATATTAGTTAGGATAACGGTAGCACGGTGTTTGAAAAATTTCTCTGTGTGTGTCTAAATAAAGTTCTAGAGTTCTAGATCAAATGGCAGTTTTAAAATTAATTTTAGTAATGGTCACCACGCCAGTTTATATCTCTAAACCTATAAAGCCAATGGGACTGCAAGTAAACGATTTCATAAATAACTTTTGTTTTTTCTTTTACGTTTGGCTTGCATGCAATGTATTTATAAAAGAAATAAAAAGAGAACGTCAGAAAGAGAAGGTATAATAACTTACTTAGTACTGTAAAAATCTGTGACCTTTATTAACTTAGGTACCTACAATCTGTATGCTCCTAAAACATCGAAGAATTCTATAATATTGTCTTCTATTTACGCGAATATTACTCGTTGAAATTAAACTGCTATATAATAAAATCCGTATATAGCAGTTTAATTTCAATCGAAGAATTCTACTTAAATGTCGTAGGATAATCGAATAAGAATCAAAATCCATGCGATTTCCTTGGATGATTAAAGAGTACCGGTTTATTGGAATTTAGATAAATCGTTATAAAAAAACGGATTTTGTGCAACGATTCTGAATATGAAATTAATGTAGTCCATTGCAGTCGTCGCTCTCGCAAATATACTCAATTGTTCTATGAATAGTATATATTTAAATGACTCCGAAATTATTCAATTCGCGAAGGAAACGATCCATATCTTCCAATTATAGGATTGCCGCGATGATGCTCTTATAATATTAAAAGGTAAATGTGTATAGTATATTGCGCGTCGCCACTGGTGATTGTAGACAGGTGACAAGTTAATACTTATTATAATAGTGGTCTTTTACACAGTAAGTACATAAAAAGTGTTTGTTCACCATAAAGAATATAACGTACTAGATTTTGCCCGCATGGTCGCTCGCGTAAATGTAGGTTAGGTTAGGCTAGTAACAGCAGTTTTTTTCTGGATGATATGATGTCCTTTTCTGTTCCACTGACAAGTATTAAAGGCGTGAAAGCGTAACAAACAAACAAACAAACTCACACTGGGTGTAGTGGTTTAAGTGGTCGCCTCGCCACTGCCACTGTGCCGAGTGTTGTGGGTATTTTCACAAATGCTTGTTCCGAGTCTGGGTGTTCTTTGTATCCGTTGTTTTAATATTTGCAAAGATCTCCCGTGACACATGATTTATTCCTAGTGCGGGAGTTGTCTTTATCTAAAGTAAATAAAAATGCCTTTATAATATTAGTTAGGATAGTACGGTGACGGACGGTTGACGAGTATACTCCAATCGGTAGGTATTTAACTAAAGGTAAACAATCTTCATGTGAATTTTTACACTAACATATTATATTAAACAAATAAACGACTGCTTAAACTAATGGTTCAATTAATTTAGTAGGTAATCGTTATTGTTGTATTTACATTGATCTTTAGTAGCATTTTCTTTTAAACTGAGTATCACACACATCGAGATTGTTTACCTTTAGTTAAATACCTAACCAAATGGAGTATAGGTGTTACACATGCTTCGGTTCTTCACTACGCCGACTATGAGTTATCCTGTCTTTATTATCGCATTTACTGTGGGATGAGGACTGATGTCATCCTCTTTAGTCTCCGCGTTTAGTTGCATAACTTATGTGATGTAAACTCGTTAGTAATTAAATATTAAATTACATCACGTAATTAAGCGGCTTGATTTTATCATTCACATCTTAAAAACAATTAAGTATGTTCTAGTATCAAACGTGTTTAATTTAATCACTGGACAAAGTTTCTCCGTCAATTTAAAATATTATTTGGTATCTATTTAATGTACATTAATTTTTTTTTTTTTTCTACTTGCTTTTGCTTCGCTCGCATTAATGTAGATTTTGTCAATAAACTACACTCCCTCTGGAAAGATCCTTTTATCTGGATGAAAGTATCTTATTTTCTTTTCTGTATCCAAGACAAAGTGTATGCGACTATTACAAAGTCGCACTCGCATTTATAATATTAGTTAGAATAAATTCTATAAGGATGAAGGAGTTTGACTGTTGCAACTTCTTATTCTGAAATCGAAAACCTATACTTAATCACGTTTATATATTGAGTAGGTAGCATAATTTATGTCTATAGAAAACGAGAATTAAAGCCGACATGCTAGACATTTATGTACCTTTTTGAAATGTTTGACGTTCGGCCAGGTTGCACTGGCCGTGGTCACAAATAGACATTGACAGTCTACACTGCAATTCACGTTAATTCCCGTATTAACCGTACCGTACCGAACCGAACCGTAATAACCCTGAAATAAGACAAATGTCTATTTTATTAAAAAGAATACTATGGATGTGCAGTTTGTCCTACTTTTGCATAACATCGGTATTCTTGTATTAGTTACCTACTTATATATTTTATAATTTGGTTTTTTAATTTGTGATGGTGGACTTTAATGCCAACGTGGGAGTACAAGAACGCGGCAAAACGATACTCGGACTTCACGGCCTAGGCCGTAGGATTCACAGGGGGCAAATGTTACTTAACTTTCTAGAATCGCAGGGGCTTTACCTAATGAATTCGTACTTTAAGAAGAAGCCTCAACGAAAGTGGACCCTGTTGTGACAAGGAACGAAATAGATTTCATCATTACGGACAGGAAGCGTATATTTAGAGATGTCTCCGTGATCAATAGGTTCGATACCGTCAGCGATTACCGACTTGTCCGAGGCACTCTAAATATAGACTTCAAATGGTGAAATCTACTCTTCAACCTACACCGCTCGAAATAGCTTTGGGCTCCGAAAAGTTTCAATTGGATCTTCAAAGTCGTTTCGATTCGCTGGAAACCACAGGCAATGATGACAAGAAAACCGACACAGTGGTCAGAGCGCTACAAGAGCTGTCTCGGAGGTGGATGCTCGAGACTCTCGAACTTATGAGGGAATGACGAGAAATGCCATCCACAGAGCCGTCTTTATCAGATAAGAGAGCCTTGAACCTACCCTTCCGAAAGCTGATGCGACGAGACCTTCGTCGCTGTAACACTCGCTTCATTGAGGCAGCGATTGAGCGAAAAAGAGGGTCAAAGGTTTTTGCTCAGTAGTTAGGGAGACTACATCTGACGAATATCGACCGGATATCGACCAAAGCGAGGTGAAAGCGGCTCTCGAGCAGTTTAAGAATAATAAATCTCCCAGTGATGACGGAATTACAACAGAGCTTTTAAAAGCGGGCAGGATCGCAATCCTGAAGGAGCTAACTAGCCTGTTTAATTCCGTCATCCAACAGGGCTTAACACCTCAAGCGTGGAGTGATAGTGCGATGGTTCTGTTCTTAAAGAAAGGTGATGAAACCTTATTTAAGAACTATAGATTCATCGCACTCCTAAGCCACGTCGACAAGTTGTTCTTGACAGTCCTCACAAACCGTCTCGCTAGAAAACTTGACGAGTTCCAGCCTCTTGAACAAGCCAGGTTTCGAAAAGGCTTCAGCACCGTGGACTACATGTATACTGTTCGGCAGATTGTACAGAAGACCGAAGAGTACAATCAGCCGCTGTGTATGGCTTTTGTGGACTACGAGAAATCCTTCGACTCCATCGAAACTTGGGCAGTTCTGGATGCCCTGCAACGATGTCGCATTAACTGGCGCTATATAGAAGTGTTGAGATGCCTGTATGACACCGCCACAATGACTGTCCAGCTTTAGGACCAGAAAACAAATCCGATAGAGCTGCGTCGAGAAGTGAGACAGGGAGATATAATATCTCCCAAATTGTTCACCAACGCGCTTGAGGATGTTTTTAAAACACTGGACTGGACTGAACGGGGAATCAATGTGAATGGTGAATACATCTCACACCTACGGTTCGCCGATGACATCGTCATTATAGCAGGGTCGCTAGAACAGCTTAGCGGGATGCTGCACAGCCTAAATGGAGCCTTGCGACGGGTTGGTCTCGGCATGAACTTGGATAAAACCAAGATCTTGTTTAATAGACATGTTATGCCGAGGCCGATTTACGTCGATGGTTCGATGCTCGAAGTTGCTTAAGAGTATGTCTACCTTGAACAAGTGATTCAACTTGGTAGGAACGACTTCGAGAAAGAAATCTATAGGAGAACCAGTTGGGGTGGGCAGCGTTTCGTAAGCTTCGTCAGGTTTTCTCATCGCCTTTACCGCAATGCCTGAAGACCAAAGTCTTTGACCAGTACGTCCTACCTGTTATGACCTACGGTGCCGAAACGTGGACACTTACGGTAAGGCTAGTCCAAAAATTTAAAGTCACCCGGCAAGCTATGGAGCGAGGTATGCTTGGAGTTTCTTTGAGGGATAAACTTAGAAATAAGGTTATCCGTCAAAGAACCAAGGTTACCGACATAGCTCGCAGAATAAGCAAGCTAATGTGCTAAAAGCCGTTGAAGCAAGCGAATCCTAGAGTGGAGACCGCGACTTGGTAATCGTAAGGTAGGTAGTGGCGCAGCGTGGTGGGGGCGGCAGGGGCGGCCTGCCCCAGGCGGCTCTTTTAGGGGGCGGCAAAATTTCACAATATGTAAATATTTGAACTATTTAATGACGCACGAGAGGAATGGGCAGATATACAATACACAATAATGACGACTGTTCTTGCCGAAAACTTCTATAGAGTTACTGTATATTCTATAACATAAACTAATTATAGAGAATTTTTAAACTAACCTTTAAATCGAAATACCTAATTAAGAGGGCGGCATATTTTTCTTCCGCCCCGGGCGGCTGACACCCACGCTACGCCACTGAAGGTATGACGCCCTCCGGCCAGATGGACCGATGACCTGAAAAGGGTTGCCGGGTTAGACTGGATTCGGAAGGCGAAATAGCGGATGTTGTGGCGTAAAATGGGAGAGGCCTATGTCCAGCAGTGGACTGCGGTGGCTGATTGATATTTTAATTATGAGGTCATGAGCTTGCAGCTTGCAAACATTTATACAATTATCTCAAACAAATCTTAAGCAATAAAGAAAAGGTGTTTAGTGCTACATGTATTGGATACTGCGTAAAATTCAGGCCGGATTCGTTCGTTATTTACAACTATGATTATTGTAGAACTTCATGCAATTTTTATTACATGTTACAATGATAGCATAAGTAACAAATCTTTACTTAGATATATAAATACATGAACGCAATACTATTTTATGTTTATTTTATGCCTGTCTTAGTAATACTTTTTATTATTGCATTTTTTATTTATAATATAATTTATTCATTTTCTTATAGCTCAATAAAGTCAAAGATTGGTACCTACGCAAGCTGAGTTAGCAATAACAAGAATGTTGTTCCTAAGACACTTGTAGGTCAAGGACGCGAAGCTTCCTCGACATAAGAGTAACAGTACGCAATCCCGTAGATTTTCATGTCAGTAATAAAACACAAACTGTCGTATAAATTCTCATCTCAAATGACGTAGGCATAATACATTAATATAAACGATTTGTTTGATAAAATGTATGTATTGAATATTGAGTAGCGACCTCATGAATGCGGTAGCGAACAGCTTTATTAAGTTCCCTTGTTCCCAGTATAGTAGATTTTTCTACATAACATGCCATTCCGTAGGCACTGTGATTGCGTGAACCTTGATAGAACAGATGTACCTATATGAATAATTTATAAAAGCTTTTTTAAAAGCTTACTAGCAATTGAGTTGCAATTTACTAGTATTTTTGTTTGCCCCCTTATCCAGCTAAGCTTGGATGCTTATTTTAGGAATGGGTTCGCTTCGATAGTGCTATAGGTAGGATTCGAACCTGCGATCTCTCAATAGCAAGTCTGCAATGCCAAAAAATGTGTTATCCATTGAGCTACCGACGTCGCCGTCACTTATTTTAAGTTAAATGAACCAAACTTGCTGTTGTTTAGATACAAATTGAGATGCAGGTGACTTTGAAACATATGTAGGGATGGGAAGACCCAATACTTACCTTTACTTACTTTAATACACCCATATTTTCCCAGATATTCTAGTTTTAGGTCCCATGTAATACGGGCCGAGACTTTAGCCGCTTAAAACAACAAGTCACATTTTGCTCAATCTGATAATAAAACAGTACAGGAATTCGCTACCACTAAGTCACCGAGGCAATTAACAAGCTTTTCAAAAACATTTAGGTACTCGCTTGAATATACATAAAATATACCAATTTATTTTTTAGGACAGCGATTGTCTTTTAAGTAATACGCTCGCTTAAACTATGGATACTGCATACCATCAGGCGGCTTATACACTTTATTACCGCCAGATCAGTACGATACACGCAATACGTATCGAGTATAATCTATTTATAATATTCCATATTGATATTAATTTGTATTGTGTTTAGGTTCAATCGCCTGCTGCGTTCGTCGGTAGCGCGCCACTGGTTCTACTTCAGAAAGGACAGGGCGCGGCTCACGCCTCGAGGACGATCGGTCTCCGACACTGGGTTGTGCGGCATCGGCGATGATGGTGAGTACAAATATTAGGTAAATACTTACTGCACGGGTGGCGTTGTGGTTAAAGTGGTCACCACGCCACTTGACAGGCGCCGAGAGTTGTGGTGTTCGATCTCCAGACAAATTGTTGTGCCGCCTCTGGGCGTCCTTTGTGTACGTTAGAGATTTCAGATACTGTGCTTCTATACAGTCTATGCCAACAGAAATGAAATTGCACTGCCTGGCTCGAGTACCAAACCCTAAATCTCACGATCATACGCAAACATCGCACACATTTTCATTTACCATGGGATCAATGACTCAAACAGAAATCCAATAGATTAGATAATTCAGATATTACTTACATACAATATTCAGTGAATGTTCAGGAAAGTGGACAGATGCCATTTTATTAGTTTTAAGCTTAATACATTATTTAATATAAACTGAATACTTAAATAAGTAAGTATTTAGTTTAAATGAAATAATGTATTAAGCTTAAAAACTAAGATTTTTATGGAGTTAATATAAATTAACTCCATTAAAATCTTAGTCCGGGTATTGTACCTATTATATCTTCTACCTACTAGTTCAAGATTATAGGACTACATTGTAATAACATTTTAATTTCCATCATTAGGGATAGCATTTCTTTTTTTTTGAGCTTAATTCCACTGGCACCTGTCTTTAAAGTAGCAAGAAATTTAATTGGAAGTATATTGGATACAAAATATCGGTTTTAATATGTATACCTTACCTACCACTATCCGGTTTTCCCTCTAATTCTGCCGTAGTTTCCATACCCACGTAACAAATTGATGAAATAATAGTACTATATTCTTACACACAAGAAATTTAACCTCTTCCTAACAAAAGTAAAGCATCCACTTTTTTTATAAATAAAATATTGAATTCAAGCTCGCATTAAAAATGCACTAGGTACGTCGGTCGTTCTAATTCCGTGCTGTTAGATCGATTCACTTAGCCGAGCTACAAGAAATTCTCAACGTTTTACATCTAATTTGTGGCTATTTCTCGCTAATTGATCCGAATCTGGAACACAGTGAAACTATAAATGCGATGTTCTAGTTTACATGCCATTACGAATAAATACGTATGGTTACTCGCATATATATATACTACATACTTATGTATGAATAATTTTTGCAACGTAATTTTAAAAGGGCATATGTCATACATAGTCTCTCGTTTCTATCCCCAAAGGCAGAGTTGTATTACACTTATATTTCACTAAATATGATTTTAAGTCTCACATAATCGAGGGCGAGCCTATTGCCGTCTGAGGCACAGTTCCAGACTCTGTGGTGCTACTGAGAATTTCTTGACAAATTACCCAATAACACATTTTCCAAAACGGTAATAAAATCCGTGACCTCATGCACAGCAGTCGTATTTACCAAGCTGCACCATAGAGACACTCAAGGCATAATCAATATAGGTATTAATTTGTAAATATTCATTGAAATTAAACTACTATATACGGATTTTATAGCGTTATTTATTTGACACTTTATTACAAAATTTTGAAAACTGTAACACTACTACTATTATTAAACTTTACTAATTTTTAAGCTAATTGAATTATTATTAAAACTATTGAAACTATTTAGATTTAATTTAATTTTACACTTTCCCCGACCTTTCGTTTGCTTTTCAGCAGCCATGGTCACCCCGGGGGTCTCCCCGTGACCATGGCTGCTGAAAAGCAACCGATAAAATCCGTATATAGTAGTTTAATTTCAATAATTTATTTATTTCTCTCTCTCACACAGAATGATTACAAAATCAGGTCTTAAACTAGGTTTTACATAATCGAGTAAGTGTAACTACGTTGGTTGGTATTCATAACATTTAAATAACATTTAAAAGGTGAGATCTGTGTGAGAGACTGGTATCCGTACTAGGCGGGAAACCTGTATGACAGATGACCAGCCTCTCCTGAATCAATCCTCCAATGAATAATATTCGCGTAAACAGAAGACAATATTTTGTAAATATTCCTTATACCCCTTTTAAACGAACTGTGGTGTCTGAGATATGGTATAATTAAAGTTTATATGGAGAAAAAGTCCATCGAAAGCTAAAATTAATAACAAGGACACACATCAAGAAAAGTCTGCGTGCACTTGGAAAAGTTGAGATATTTTTCTCGTGTCAAAATATAATTAATGAATGCATTATTTATTGCTTTAACATTTAAAAACACATCATTTAAATGTAGAAAACATAAAATCTTCTTCTGTTTTTTTATATAAAAACGAGGTGAATGATAAATAACCTTCATTCTTGTTTCTACCTCAATGCTGTTTTAATCAATTTCTCTAAAATTGTTCATTTGAAAAATGCCAAGTGGACTGTCTGAAGTCTTGCGAGCAAGAATAGTGTTATTGCGCGAAGAAGGATATTCTACAAGGCAAATCACAGCCAGAGTCTCCCATATAATACTGGGCGACCACTAGTACCTATATGTAAAATACATACATATGTATTTTATATATAGGTTATTTATGTAAAATACGTATGATAAAATGTAGATATTCAAAATGTTGACCTAAAACCAAGGTAAGTACCAAGTATGACGATAATCATGAAACCTTTTAATAACATCGTATAATAACTAGGAAAAGTCAAGAAGAGAATAGTCTTTTCAGTCCACACCAGCACATAAGGCTCGATTGCTAGGATATTTTAGTGAAATCAAAACAGCAACGAGTGATGTCTAGTCATTCAGTCCCAATCTCTATTTCACTAAAATGTATGGCCTATTTTAGAATACATAACAAACTCTAGACGTCATGATAAGATATATAATATAATATTCTATCACATAAACACAAGACCATCTAGCCAAAACTAAGCAGAGCTTGTACTATGGGTACTAGACAATGGATAAACATACATATATACTTTCTTTTTTGTAAGTACATACATATTATACATAGAAACACCCAGACCAAGACAAACATTCATGTTCATGCACACAAATGTTTGACATGTGCGGGAATCGAACCCTGAGGTCGCTTCAGGCGTGGCAGTCTGTCTGTCTAAACACATTAAAATTGTGTGTTAGGTTTAGATCATATCTCTCAGAATGAGAGCCAATTGGCGGTGAAAAGTTGTGTGATTCAGTTCATGACGGTGACCATTTCGTATAAACTTTATTTTTTTATGTTATTTTAGAATTGGTATAAAAGCATATACCATATACCTAATTGTAAAATAACACAAACTACTTTAATAAATATTCAATGCGCTCAAGATGAATAAATAATAAGGTTATTCATGTACATGTATAAATTACTTTACTTTCTGTTAAAGGTAATTAGATTTACACCACACAATTTGACAGCAGGTAAAACGTATGTAAAAATAAATGATTTCAGACTTATCCTACTGTAAAACCAAACATTATTACTTTATTAAGGGATGTTGTTAATCGCTAATAATAGTTCCAATTATCCTCACTGGTCTCAACGCCAAAATTGTGGAATTAATATAGAATCACTTTTGGTTGCGATAGCCGATTCAGCTAGTAATATGTGGAGCAGTGCCGTAAATGCAAAATAAGGAAGCATTAAAAAAAAAATATCCTGCAAAATAAAATTTATTAACTGAGTACGTTAACAGTACTCTATATCATTACTGAATTTGATAATAGCTGTCCCCGTGGTTTCACCCATATTTATGCTCCGCTCCCGTGATTCGTAGCATGGTGTTATGCCTTATGTTATACCTGTTAGACTATGTAACGCTGTAATCTAGATAAAGAAGCTTACACGGGTGAACGGTTTTTTTTAAATCGATCCCCTAGTTTTTGACTTTATTCATTACAAACAAAGATACAAATTTTTCACTTTATAATATTAGTATAGACTATCGAAGTAGGTGATATAAATAGATATTTACAACAAGCTCTAACGTAGTACTCGTGAATTGGGAGTGCATGACATAATATGCATAAATACAAACATTAGTTCGAGCACATGTCATTATTTAGGTCAGTGTTGTCACTAGCGTCGATTCTGGTGTACAAACTAAACTAATTTGAACTTGCTAAAGCTAAATTTGGTACAGCTGGTTAGCTTTGACGTGGCACTCTGAAATTAAACTAAGTTCGTGTTTACGTTACTACGAGGTATTTCTATATTAGTTAGAGATCTTACAAAGGTTAGATAAGCGCATCTGTCGCGAGAAGTCGCGATGCAGTTGCTAATAGGTAATTTTTATACACGTGCGACGACATTTCCTGAGTCAATGTTCAGACGAAGACACTTTTTACTTTGCGTCTAGTTAAGCTTATATTTTCTTGTGTAATATTTTAGTGACAAACTCACGTTTCGAGTTACTTATAAGAGTTATTAGACGTGACTAGACTGCATATTATATATAATCGCGGCGATCCACCCTGGTGTTGCGATAATAATTATAATATTAGACTTGTATATAAACTGTCCCACAGCTAGGCACAGGCTTCTTCTAATTTCTTCTTCTAATGTGAGAAGGATTTTATGCAGACGCGTGTTTGATGGACGCACGTTTGAATCGCTACAAAAAGTCGCCGTGTGTAACTGCCGTTAGCATTACTTATTCTCTTGTAAACAAATCTAACAATCCACGTCTCGAAGATGTCTTTCTCTCTATAATTATTATTAAATATTCAAGTCAGCAAGCATGGAACAAATAGGTACCTATTTGTACATTTTGAATTTGATTGTCATGACGTTAAAACGATTACAAAGTACATCCATTGTTTTCCACAAGGATAACGAGAAAAGGAAAATCCATTTTTATTCCGAATTTGTTTGCTTCTTTGCTATTGAAGTAGGCAAATATTATATTATGTATAATGTGTATATTTATGTAGTGTTACTTTAGTAGTACCTACCTATATTTTTTATTTAAACCCATGCGGGCCAGTAAAGTTATTAGGTTTTCTGCTGAGAAATTCTAAATATTAACTGATTTACACAATGGCATCGTAAAAATTTGTGATAATATAATATAATAATAATAATAATATAATATTCTACCACATACACACAACACTAATATATAATTAGATATATTAAATAAATAATTATATTGTTTGCGGAATTTAGTGATACCTACAGAAAGTCTCACTCTACAAAAGTCGATAAACATTAGTTAAGTTTTGAATTGCTTTATCATCTACATAATAGTAATTCCTTATCTACTTGTACTGTTTACTGTAAAAATAGTTAAAGGATAGTTAGTTATAACAATAATAAGTGAATTTCAATTTACAAATTACAGTCTCCTCTATAAAATCCCCCTCATATCCATTTGAATCGTTAAAAATCGTTAATAACTGCCCACTCATATTCATGTTCTGCCCCCCCATATACCCGCTTGCTCGTGTTCTTCTCTTCAGAGTACCAATACAATCAAATATATAGGAATCGTATTGGACAACAACCTAAGCTTTCATCCCCACATAGATCACATAGATTTTCTTGCTGCTAGAATTCGAAAATGATTTTTTTTTAAAACCTACGTCTTGTAGCAGACTCTAAAATGATTAAAATGGTGTATCTTTCAATATGCCAATCAATCCTGTCGTACGGCATAACAATTTGGGGAAGAGCAACGAAAACGCACTTCATAAAGCTAGAACGGGCCCAAAGAGTGGTTTTAAAAGTAGGTAGGTAATTTCTTACCGTATTTGCATCCTACCACAGAGCTTTACTAGAAAGTTGGGGTGCTAACTGTGCGTCAGCTTTTTATATATAATATATTTTGCGACAACATTCACTCCTTCACTATAATCCTTTAAATGTTAATGATAAAAGTCGAAAACACGCAATTTGTACTAAAGCCAGAGTCCACAAAACCTTTTCTCAACGTCAATCTAGCTACCTCGGAGGCTCTCTTTATAATAAAGCTAATAAAGTACTGTCCATATATTCTCAAACACACACACACACACGCTCACGCACACGCTCACGCACACGCTCACGCACACGCACACGCACACGCACACGCACACGCACACGCACACGCGCACGCGCACGCGCACGCGCACGCACACGCACACGCGCACACACACACACACACACACACACACACACACACACACACACACACACACACACACACACACCTACCCTCTGTAAATGTACATTATGAAATGCAATAAATTGAATTGAAATTAGTTCAATATATTAAATAGCTACGTATGTCGCTGATCGTGGTTTGATTCACCTCTTCCAATATTACATGTGATTTAGTCGGTATCCTGCATAGTCTTTGATAAAAAGAGACTCAAATCAAATAGACTTTAGTTCGGGACAACAGAATAAGTATATCTGAGTCATTTTTGCACAGAGCATAAACATGCTCGAAATGTTATTCTTGTATTAGCCGCGGGTTTGCTCGTTTTAACATCATGTTGGAATAACAAACGAAACTGTTTATTTTGAAAACGAATGAAGGTCTTGATTGAAAACGCCTACGTCTAACGTTTTTCGAACATATGGTTTGTTATAGATACGTCACCGGAGAGGTGCGGAGTGCTAAGATTAATCGAACTTTTAATCTCTAAACCTACGGAATACCTATTCAATGCTTTGACTAATACGTTGTTCATGTAATAATAATATCAGCCCTGTATAATATATAAACTGTTCCACTGCTGGGCACGGGCCTTTTCTCATTGTGAGAAGGGTTAGGCCATAGTTCACCACGCTGGCCCAGTGCACGGCGGCAGACTTCACATATCTTCGAGAACATTATGGAGAACTCTCAGACATGAAGGTTTCTTCTCGATGGTTTCCTTCAACGTTAAAGTAAGCAATAATTAAGTATTTAATACGTGTATAACTTCGAAAAGTGAGAGCATTAGAATCGAACTCGAGACCCCTGCGCGGCAGTCCAACGGAGTCTCACTAGGCTATTACCGCTTTCACGTAATGACACGGAAAAATGAAAAAAATATGTGGCTGACTATGAGGTGCAGCGTTGTAAATGCGACTGTGCATAAGGTCTCGGATTCGATTTCTGATTAGCAGATATTGATAATTAGGTAGTTTGTAAAGAAATTCTCAATTGTAGCACGGAATCTGGAGCTGTGGTCAGTATACAGCATTTAGCTTACCGGCAATGGATGGGATTCTCCCCCAAGACCTCTCCATCGCAAGAACAACGCTTTATCTATTGATTTATGCTTCATTTAAATCTCTACCATACTTACCTTTTACAAATACCTACCATAAGTTACCATTATACCTCCCGTAGCGCTACTGATACCTTATATAATGATAATTCCTTCATGTTTATTCTAAACAGCTTACATAGTTCAAATCAATTACATTATTGATAATATTACAACTATCCGGAAAATACATTGCATTGATATTAATTTAATAAGCATTAGTTAGCAATATAAAATATCATACGTAGTGCCCGCATTCTATAAATAGTTATATTATATTTCTGTTGTACATGTCAAGTTAGACACCCTATATACGCATAACTACGTTACATACAGAATAGAGAATTGTCGTAAAGGGACAGTGCATAGTGGTGTCGATGTAATGTTAAGGATAAAGCCAAACAATCTAGGTTGATGTGTCGCTGTGTGTACAATCAAAGTTACCTAGCGTCTGTGGCAGCGGTAGTGAAAATTACTACTTTGCATAAATTCTTGGCTTCTCGGGTCGGGCCAGTAAAGTTATTAGGTTTTCTGCTGAGAAATTCTTAATAGCTACTCGGAGTTTGAAAGTTGGCAGTGATGCACACTTTTTGCACACCTCCTGCCTCAGAAAGCCGTTGGTCCTTTGCCCGATCTCTGTACAATCGCATAATACACATACTTATAGATGTGCTATGACAATCGTGTCCGATTGCCGTCTCATCGGATTATAAGAGTCAGGGTATAGTGCACTTGTATTTGCTCAGACGTTTGTGCACTGTATCTCTTGCGCAGATGGCCAATCCCCGTTAAGATTAGCCACCTTGACCGAAATTACTATTATTTCTAGGCATACAAAATGAATAGAGAAAAATACCTAAGCAGTATTGGCTCTACGGATATCGCAGTAGTTTATGCTGTATTATAAATAATAATAATAATAATATTCTACCACATACACACAACACCATCTAGCCCAAACTAAGCAGAGCTTGTACTATGGTACTAGACAATGGATAAACATACATATATACATTTTTTTTGTAAATACTTACATATTATACATAGAAACACCCAGACCAAGACAAACATCCATGTTCATGCACACAAATGTTTGACTTGTGCGGGAATCGAACCCGCGACCTCAGGCGTGGCAGTCGGTTACACTAACCACTACACCATCGAGGCCGACTATGTTATGTTATGTTATGTATATAAATAGGAATGCTTGTAAAGATGTTTCAATCACGCGTAAATCGTTAAGCGGTTTTGAATAAAACTTAGCACGAGCTAGACCATGTCCTTACACAACTAACCCTATCTTTCCCGCCAGTTTTTAAGAAATTTCTCTTACTTATGTGTATTTGTATCTTACTTATTCTTGATCGCTGGAAAGGAAAAAATCTGGAAAGCATACGAATCAATCGTATGCTTTCCAGATTTTATTATGTATATGTAAGTACTAGAAATAAGTACGTATGTAGGTGATTTCGATTTTTTTTTTAAATTTATATATTTCTTTTTTATTCAACCATTTCTCCTTTTAGAGTTAGAAACTCTTATAATAAAAACTCTTATACAACAGCTTTGTCCGTCCGTCCGTCTGTCTGTCTGTTATACAACTTTCAACTTAAGAACTGTAAGAGCTAAAGACTTGCGGTCAACGCCATTCGACTCAGCATAGTCGATATACCCCCGAAATGACTTTGACCTTTGACCTCAAGGTCACGTGATACCATTTTTTCGAACTCTAAGATTTACGGCAATTCATGGCCGTTTCTCACTTGTTTATCCGTGGGATACAGAACGTTTTTCTGAAAGGTACCCTATGCTATGACCACTTGTAAAAACATCTTAGACCCTATGTCCTTTTCTATACCCCTGACAACAAGTACGAGAAATTTCTTGATGATCGGGCAAGTAGTTAATGCGTGAAGACGTAACAAACGAACACAATTATTACATTCGCATGTTACAATTTTAGTTAGGATTACAGTAGCACGGTGTTTTATTGTGTTGTCTTTTTATATTTATATATATAAATCTTCTGTGCGTGTGTTTGTAATTAATCCTCCTAAACGGCTGAACCGATTTTGATGAAAAAATTTCATCAAAATCGGTGTGTTCAAGTGGATTCCAGAATGGTGTAGATTTGTTTTTTGTTTTTTTTTTTTTTCGGTTTGTACAGGCCAACGTCTCTCGGGACAGAATATAAATTTATTGTTTGTTATTCTATCTATTTTCTTTGTATGATTTAATTGAATACTCATAAGTTCTGTTCATCCTAAATATTGCAACGGTTACGGCAAGGCCATCCGACTTAAGTATTTACTATTTACTAACTTTTTCCCGCGACTTCCCTCGCGTAGAAGTAAGAAGCTAGATTTTTTAAAATAAAATATATGACATGTTACTCAGTAATAATATAGCTTTCTAAAGGTGTATTATTTTTAAAATCGGTTGAGTAGTTTTTGAGTTAAATACTTACAAACAACAAAAAATTAAATCTTTCCTCTTTAATATGGACATGATTTATCAAATTTAATAAGCGTACCATTTTATTCATTTTCATGTTAATGTAATGTTTCATATTTGATTATATTCTAAATAATTATATTTTGATTTATTTTTCTGGCACTCAACACAACTATTTGCGAATCATACGTTTTGTTTATGTCTGTTATTTGGATGTTTGTAGTCTTTCGCGGCACAAATATAACACCTAGTGCGTAAGTTGTCTATAAAAAAAACAATATTATCCAAAATTGTCATAAAAATAGCCATATTCAATAATTACCTAAACACAAAGTCTTCCTGTAAACACATGAGATCGAGCTAACAATATTTTCTGTATACAAAGATTATAAAGGCCACACAATAACATAGTCTGCCCACTCAGTACAGTTTATCTGTCAACATACAGATCCGGTGGTGGCGTACCTGGACATCCCGTCGACGGTGTCTGCCCGACGCTCGTTGCAGACATTTGGCATAGACTCAAGCCGAGTGCCACGACTTTCTGTCACGTGAGTAACAGTTCAAATAATAGTAACAACCAGTTATTTTACGGCTATAACTAATTAATACAGTTAGCATATATTAGTTAGTATCTGTGCTTAGTCTTCCTGACTGTTTTAATATTTGTGTACTAATCTAAATTCCTGTATAATTTTCAACAGCATAGTTTATAAGCTGCGTCTATAACATGCGTGCACTGGGAATAATTCCGGGACACAAAGAACGCTCAGGCAACTATCTGTCGGATCACACAAGTTTTTATCCCGTGTGGGGAGCGAACCCACAACAAGTAATCGGCGCAGTGGCCATTGCTAGGCGAACACTTACATCACTGCGCCTTCCAAGTCATATAATAGAGCCATAGTCTATTACTAGATATTAAAAAGAAAGTAATTGCGTGGCTGCCTTCACTAAATATAATAATAATAATAATAATAATATTCTACCACATACACACAACACCGTCTAGCCCAAACTAAGCAGAGCTTGTACTATGGGTACTAGACTATGGATAAACATACTTATATACTTTTTTTTTGTATATACATACATATTATACATAGAAACACCCAGACCAAGACAAACATCCATGTTCATGCACACAAATGTTTGACTTGTGCGGGAATCGAACCCGCGACCTCAGGCGTGGCAGTTGGTTACACTAACCACTACACCATCGAGGCCGATATGTATAAGTACAGGCAGTGACTTGCCTGTTTTACTACAATTGCAGAATACCATGACCGGCGGTTATTGCTTACCATTAGGTACGCCACTGTCTCGGCAATCATAACCACAAAATGCTATAAAAATATCGACCAGGTTTATTTTACTTTGCTTACTGTATCAGATTTAGGTTATTTCATCTATATATGTTATTTCATATATATTAATACGTGAAGTAAAAACTTTGTCCCCCTTTTTATGAAAATAGCGCGGCGTATGAAATTTGGCACACTTATAGTTTATATGGAGAAGGAGTGGTGAATCCTAATATTTTTATAAAATATGCATTAGAAATACATTAAATTAATGAAAAAGCACTACACGCTCACAACCATGCATTTGACACACGTAGTCGAATCGCGTTCGTAGTATTTCGACATTGTTCGTCTGACGTCGTACAATTCTTTGTAACTGTGGTTACCTATACCTTATTTATATGTAATAGAGAAAAACAGAAAACAAAGTAGCAAGCTTAGGAATTTTGGTTGAATTTTGACCACTAGGCGACCGCTAGTGCATTAGAAATACATTAAATTAATGAAAAAACACTACACGCACACAACCATGCATTTGACACACGCAGTTGAATCGCGTTCATAGTATTTCGACATTGTTCGTTTGACGTCGTACAATTCTTTGTAACTATGGTTACCTATGTATACCTTATTTATATGTATTAAAGAAAATAGAAAACAAAATCGCAAGCTTAAAAATATCGTCAATGAATGGTAGGTATAGTTCAGTAAATAATAATTTGTTTGAAAAAGACAGGCCTTGGCGAAATCTAAATGAAATGTGATATAAGGGTAAAGTTATAGACAACAAAACCTTAATAACGATGAAACTTAAAATTTAAATCAATTATGGTCGAATTTTGACCACTAGGCAACCGCTAGTTTACTTTATTACCTAAGACCGAGCTGCCTCAGCGGCGGCGCGTGCTAGTGTATGCTTCTGCTTCGATATCAATGTCGGACAAAATGTTATTGGAGGTTTTCTGTCAAGAAACTCTTAGTAGTAACATGGAGTCTGGAACTGTACCCGATAAACGGTACTAGTCTTGCCCCTGTTGCGTGGGACTTAAAACCATAGCAAATTTTTGTTTTAATTCTTTTTTTCAGATAATCGAAAAAAAAATTTTTTAACCTTGCAATGTAATATTAATAGGGTTTGGGAACTCTTTTGTTAAGTTAAAAAACTTGCGTTAGAAGAGTCCCCTCTTCTTAAAACAATGTAATAACATAGCTGCTGAGTTGAAGTAACATGGGTTCTATTGAAATGTAAGTGTTATGCACTCCTGCCTCCCCGTAGATTCATAACTTGTTACTACAAATCTGTGGCAACATTTGAACACTTGATACTGTTTAAAAATTGTGTCGCTTTAGAGGCAGACAATTTTCTTTAGCGACGATAGTCAAATCGATTATGCTTGAACTCAAGACCTGAACTTGTTTCTAAAACAAGCATCCTAGCTTAATTTTAACCTTCAAAAGAATACTTGCTCTAATTTGTGACCCTAATTACTAGTAAAAACAAACGTTATAAATAGCCATTGAACACAATAATTTGGACCTTAGACCTGGACTCACATCTAAAACCAGCGTTCTAGCTTAATTACAAATGTCAAACGAATACTGTATTTTGTAACCCAAATTGTCTATACTCTATAATAATATTATAAAGAGAAAAGTTTTGATGTATGTTTGTTTATTTGTAAGGATTTAACTGAAGAACTATTAAACCGATTTTAAAATTCTTTCACCATTCTTTAGAAAGCTCTCACCGAGTAACATAGGCTTTTTTAATTTAAAAAGGTTCGAAGCCGTGGGCAAACTCTAGTTAGTAATAATTCTGCAAAACAAAAGTTATAAACAGTCATTGAATTAATGTTTAATATAAATAACGTTTAGTGGTGCGGCCGCTAGTATTTTACGAGTTCGTAGCTAAAAGCTTCTGAAGCTTGCGTGTATTTGTTGTGCTCCTGTGTATCTATTGTTCACATAAAAGCCACTGTACTGAACAATACTTGCACGTAGGAACATAAAAGTATGAATGGATACGTAGGCTGACCATACGTTGCGTGTTTTTAAAACATGCCTATGTTATTCAGATATAATTTGAAGAAAAGTAAAAAATGTTTTAGTAATTTTAAATATTTCCGAATAACAGTTAATGCATATTTGATGTGATTCCAAGGCCAGGGCCTTTCTTTAAATCCCGGCTCGGCCGAATTTTGAAATAGTTTCTGCTAACAACTTCGCTTGTATAGATCCTATGGGAATGTATACTGGGATAAAAGTGTATTATTTATTAATACAGGAAAATTCTACATCTATATCTTTTCAACAGTTATATATATAACACATAACACGTAATATTAGCAGGTGTAGGATAAAATACATGGAGTTAAGCGTACTATTTTTCCGCTTATACGTTTATCTCTATGTCTGCATGGATGTAAATAGGTACCTATTATATACATGGAGAGCGGTAGATAAGGATATATTGCCTTGCATTTACTAGTTATGTTTTATATACCACATATATTAGGTACAGAACTTATTGCTGTTTACCGATCACAATCTAATTATGAATTTCCTTTTTGTAGATACACTATATATATATGTACAATAAAATTGTAAGTGGTCGATGTCTGCAGGCGATTTTTAAGAAAAGTAATGTGAGGGGTCTTTATTATAATCCAAAACAATGTCTGTATGTTTGTACGCGTATCACCCAAAAACGTCAGCACGAAATTGAAAGCGGGTTTCACAGTTGTATTGCCAGAGGTCTAACTTAAAATTTGGTGCGTGTTTCTACTTGATGCCCTGCCTAGAAATCGATTATTACGTGTGTAGATCAGCTTCTACTTACACGAAAATAACGAAAAATATAGAAAGTAGGTACCTACTTTTAAATCCCACGCATATGAAATAGCGGACAAAAGCTGGTTATTATATAATATTACTTATATCATGCAATGCAATGCAAAAACTAAAGTTAATTAATTACTTTTCAAATGAAAGCATAGCATTGTATTGTATCGTCTAACAAAGGAATTGGTATGCGGTGAATGTTCGATTAGACAAGATTGTGGCTGCCCACGCGGCCATTCTCGCATACTTAACAGACACAGAAAATGGTTTAACATTATTAAATCTTAAATGCATGAAATGTGTTTTGCATTTCATTCTTATTTGGTCAATGCACTTGTTTATTTATAAGTTATAAAAAGATTCGTCTACAACCTATGTAGCTAACTATTCAATATTGTCTTGTTTTCACGAATGAACATTTTAAATTTAATCTTAAATAGTAGGTATATGTTGAAGTTTAAAATTATATTATGAAATATAAAATTTATTTTAAAATAAAACTTTCGAGAATATACAATAGCTAGCTATAACTAAAAAAATAAGTAATGATAATAATAATATCAGTCCTGTATTAAACTGTCCCACTGCTGGGCATGGGCCTCTACATATATAAGGTTAATTTTTTAAAGCTATAGCATTGTCGATTACAAATTGTATTTTTGTTAACCCTTCCAGCTAAGCTCAATGCAAATAGGAGTAAAAAGCCATTAATAGCACCATCAATGAGGGTTGAAACCGAACCTTTGGGCTTATGATTTTGATTTTAACATCGCTTTAAATTAGAATGAATTATCAATATCAAATATGAATTATTTACTGCCTTGCCAACAAGGCAGTAAATAATTCATATTTGTTTAAAACATATAAGCTTTGAATCCTTAACGACGCGTGGTTATGCGGTTTTTCTGTTAGTAAAAATGTCTCGGTGGCGCAGCGTGCATGTGTCAGTTGTGCATGCTGCTGCTGTGTATCTGGTCTTGGGTTCGATTCTCGGATTCGGATCAGGCTAAGTATCTAAGTAATTTGAGTGCAAAACGATGCCGTCTGAAAAAGCAGGTAGGCGAATCGACACCAAAAATATTATTTAAAAAGTGTCGTTTATCACAATTAGTGCGAACAGATTCGAGCATAACGACCACTCAGTCTCTTGGCCTTGGTGTGATTGACTTTCCGACTATTACGTTGTCCGAGCCGTGAAAAATATGTTCCTTACATAAAGTAATTCACACATCAAGACAGATGAGTGCATGCAAATTTATTTTGATTGATATTATTTATTGATATTAATTTTAGTAAAATATCGACAATAGTTAAAATTAATTTCATACCTGACACCTTAATTAAATTAACTGTCATGACATGGGTAAACCACGATCTAAAACTCTACCGGTAAAATACAAATATTATTATAAAAATAACGAATTCACTTCATTAAGTAAGAGAAATCGTGGTAATGAACACAAACAGCAAATAAGTTAAAGCAGAATAGGCCAACTATGACATAAATTACATTAAAATAGCAGGTTTCCTTCTGTTTACCTTGACCTTACGGTTTCTGACGTCATCGTCAGATGTTTCCATGTTGTTTTCCTGTCTCTCTCATATCCGTAGTATATCTTGAGAAGCAGAATATCGCTAAGCCTGTTGTACACTCAGCAAAGCTCCGCTAGTCTTCAAGTTGACTATCTCCCTTCGTGCATTCCCGTCACGTTTCGGGTTTACTCGGCTTGTCTACAAAGTTACAGGATCTACTGGAATTTGGTAGGTCGGGAATCCTTGTAAACGTACTGTACTACATAATTACTTAAAGGCTTGAACAAAGGCTTTGGACTGAGTTTATCTTGAAAGCTTCCTTAGGATGTAGAAAATGTTGGGTTTAGTTCGCTGCAACATGCTTTAGTTAAGAGAGATTTCGAAAAGGCAGGGATGTTATGTGGTTCCCTATTTATTTGAATAAAATTATATGTCATAATTTAACTTTAAACTTTAACTCAAAAACTACTAAGCGGATTTTCATGCGGTTTTCCACCAATAGAGTGATTTATGAGGAAGGTTTAGATGTTTTATTCGGATGTATCGACAAAATGTAGGTTAACGCTAGCGAAGCCGCGGGTAATAGCGCGAATACTAGTGTTTTTAAAAAAAATCTTTACTAATCACATGTAGTCACCTATCCGCAATGTAACCGCGTTCTACGTTCCTTAACCTCTTCTATTTAGGTGGGTGTTACATCTACGCTAAATCAAAGCGATACCTATTTCACCCAACCGATAATGCCGATAAACCGGTCGTGTGAAACCTACCATTGCTTATAAGTTGTGCGAAGTATGAAGGTTTGTGAAATTTGTTCTATAATAATAATTATATTTGACTATAACGTGTGTGAGTCAAGCCTACAGGACACGTGTTTGCCTGTAATCAAGATTGTTAAAGTGATGGATAGTTTCTCTTATCAAGATACCGGTTAACTGACACTTGACTTGCACGCAATTTGCATGTATAGTCACGTCATTTTGATACGGACGTTGTATCACGCCATATCCCCGAAGGGGTTGATAGTGGTGTATTAAGTACAAATTTTGCCAGCAATCGCTTTAGGTCGACGACTTTTATATATTATACTAGGTTTTGCCCGCAGCTTCGCTCGCGTAGGTTATTTTTTGTTTAGGTACGTCAATAACCATCCCGCGTAAATAATACCTTTTACTGGATGAAAGGTACCCTACGTTATTTTCTGTACCCCTGACAACGTCTATCTATACCTATGCAAAATTTCATAATGATCGGTCGACTAGTTAAGGCGTGAAAGCATAACAAACAACAAACAAATAAACAAACTAACATTCGCATTTATAATATTAGTTAGGATTTATCTATCAACAAGTTGCAAGAACATTCTATTAGTATCATTTCAAAGCTTTTTTGACATTTAGAGTGATCCACTCTAAACGTCAAAAAGCTTTTTAATTATTTATCACCGTTTTATGCTAACTGAGATTTCGGTCAATTTCTTTAAAATGCTTTGACCTTTTAAATATTATATTGTTTAGCTGGAGGACTTCACAAATTACTAGAAAGTCCGCCTTTAAAAAAAAGAATATCAACCCAATCATGTGTTATAATTCTTCTTCTTTTCGTGTGGTTAGTGGCCAACCTGTTGTCAAGAGTTGTTCAAGCCGCCTGTCAATTTGACAACAACCGGGACCGACTTTTCACGTGCCCTCCGAAGCACGGAGACGCTCTGATGAAATACCACTAAGCGGTCACACATCTATAGACTGACCGCACCCAACGTTGCTTAACCTCGCTAATCGTTTACCGATCAGTGAGTGCAACTGGCTATGAGCGCCTCATGTGTTATAATAATTACAATTTATTATTATGTGTTATAATAATAAATTGTAATGTAATACAATTTATTCATTATTGCAATTCACTTATATTTACATAAGCAATATGTACATTGCAAAATTCATATTCAAGATTACTAATAAATATGCACAAGTAACATTATGTTTGTTTGTAATATATGTATTTCTTACTGCAGTGTATTTCCATTAACATTAAATGCGGTGAGGAAAAATACGCATCCAGAATTACAAGCTGTTATCCTTTAGCGCTGAACAATTTCATTAACCAGTGTGTCGACGGAAATGTACTTCAGGGCTGCCACGTACTTTGTAAAAATACATATCTACTAAACAGCAATTATTAATTTAAAAATTATATTATTTAAAATGTTTGCCCACCTTTAAATATCTCCATCTTCAAGAATAACGAAGACTAATTTAGAATACAATATAATGGGGCTAATATCATGAAATAAAAGCCTTTATTAACTATTTAAATAAAGATAATTAAGAAAACGTTAGATTTTCAGATACTAAAATAAATTTAGATGGCGGTATTTTCTTTAACTTGCGCTTCTGTGACTGACTGGCCAGCGGCCCACCTGATATCAAACGGTGCTCATCGTATCATTTTTTTTAAAATACAACTTCTTCAATAGAATAAAACCTGTTTCGCAGGATCTTCACATAAATTCAAATAACGGACACTAAGAACTTGTGTGTATTCTGAAAAATAAAGTGAAAGCCTTGGAAAACCAGAACCCATAACACTCGGTGTAGTAACAGTGCTGAGAAGACCACTTGCAGTCTTATACTAAATAATATACAACAATTACAAGTTTTGGTATTAAATAAACGTAAAATCTATTTGGATACAGTTTGGGTACTGTAGTTTGGGACTAACTGCAATTCACAAACTACATAATTGTTCTTGTTGTTCTTTCATATATAAAAGATTTGATCCGGAAGAGTGGAGACTCCAATCACAAGCATAATTAATTTTAAAAGAAAACTCCGAATGCAATCTGTTGTTTATTGTAGAAAATGAAATAAACATTTTTATTTTATTTTTATGATTGGCAAACTGATTTAGCAAGAACCTATCAAATTACTTTACATGTACATATATGATTTTGACACGTAGTTGATTAGCTTCTAACAAAACTGGTATTTAACTTTAAATGTGTGGGCTAAGTAACCTTATATTTAAAAAAGGTTACAACACCGCGTGAAAGCTTGTACACGGCTAAACAATTTTCAGTAATTTCTCTGACCTATATACTGTATACGTGTGTAGATAGCCTAAATTCGGCTGTGAGAGAAGTTAAAATGACTTTTAGCGGTTAATCAGATAATGGGTACCTACCTAAAACTGAATTTACCTTGGATATAATATATAGATAGCGTACTAAACTAATGCGACTGTATTTTGCCGAAGAACTAGGCAGAGGTGAATTACACATTTCGTCAGTTACTTCTAGGGCCATGTAGCTTCTACGAATATCGTAGTGATTTATTTATTTATTTTAGGGGAAAACTAAGAGTTGCACACTCATATTACTAAACAATGTAACAATAGGTAACACGAATTATACATATGTGTAACCCACAGCGTTATCCACGTATTTAACATTATTATGTTAATTATGAACTGATACAAATATTATTAACACAAAATTAAGAGTAAACTTAAATAATTAGATTTTAATAAACAATATGAGGTAAATATATTAAATAAAATACATAAATTATTCCTAACTTCAACGTATGTTCTATTGAAAATTATACCTTATATTTTCTATTTATTTATGTCATTAAACCGCTTCTGAATTTACCAGCTGATCGAGTAAACAAGTCTAAATCTAAAAAATTCGTACACGTCAACACAAGATCCAAAAGGATAGAATTGACAACCATAATGCACAAATAGAAAACAATATAGCGCGACAACCTAAAGCATTTTGGACTTATGTTAAGTTCAAGCGTAAGGGAAGCCATTATCCTAAGCATCTCAATATGGATGGATGGGGCCTACAGTGACGGCAGCGGTATTAGTACTGCGTTTAACCAATTCTTCCACAGTATGTTTTCCCAGGATTCAAATCCCGCGCTAATAAACAATATCCAGGAATCCAGTGAAAACTCTTATATTATAACAAATGTGTATATTACAGAGAATGCCGTGGAGAGTCTGCTCATTTCATTAGATAAATCAAAAGGTCCTGGCTGTGACGGAATACCTGTCATATTTTTGTCCAACTGCGCGAAAAGTCTAGCATGTCCTATCACGGTGCTTTTTAATAAGTCAATGCGTGAATGCGTTTTCCTGTATATATAGAAAAAAGTACATATTACGATGATGATACATCCAATACACAAAAAAGGATTTAAATCGGAGATAAAAATTATTGCCCTATATCCATTCTTAATACACTAGGTAAAATGTTCAAAAAATATTTACAACCGTATTTATACTGTTATATCAGCCGGTATTCCTCACAGTCAACATGGCGTTCTTAAGAGCCGATCAACTACATCAAATCTGGCAACCTTCTCTCACTACATTCTATGTGAAATGGAAAGCTCAGGTCAGGTAGATGTGATATATAGGGATTTTGAGAAGGCATTTGACCGCGTTGATCACATTATCTTATTGGCAAAGTTACAATGTCTAGGTATTCGTGGCGATCTGCTTCGATGGGTCCGTTTATATATCTCAAATCGCTCTTAGGCTGTGTTCGTAAGAGGCTTCAATTCTGACTTTATTGATGTTTCCTCCGGTGTGCCACAAGGCTCGCACCTCGGTCCTTTCTTTTATTGTGCGTATATGTACGACATCCACAACTACTTTAATTACGCTAACCATCTACTATACGATGACAAAAAGATGACAAAAAATATACTTACGTATTCGCTCTCGTATAGACTGTGAAATGGTTCAGAGAGATTTAAATGCGTTGTGTAAATATACGAATGAAATAATATAACGGTGAACATCAATAAATGTCAGGTAAACAGTTTTAGTTGGCAGAACAACCCTATAAAATACGGCTACAGATTCGACAACTGCTTGATTGAAAGGGTGCAGTCTGTGTGTGATTTGGGCGTTCTGCTGGATTCTAAGATGCTACTTTCACAACATACTGAAATCATTACACAAAAAGCAATCCGTAAATTAGGTTTTATGATTCGAACACGTGCACAGTTTAAAAAAATTTGTACCTCAAAAATATTTTTTTATGCTTACGTTCGTAGCATCTTAGAGTACAGCAGCCCTGTCTGGTCCCCTTAGTACAAACACTTCAGTGTTTGAACAAATTGAATGCGTTCAATAACGTTTTATTAAGTTCTTGAACTTTAAAACCCGTAAGTGCCACGACGATTATATAGACAACTGCAGACACTATCGACTTTCGCCTCTTGTTGATAGACGCGTTATGCTGGATTTGTGTTTCTTATTTGATGTATTGTGCGGTGGCTTTGACAGTCCTAAGCTCTTATCCACCGTTCAGTTTAATACACACAAAAGACGTACTAGGAATACTACACTACTCTCAGTACCTCATCACCGCACAAATTATGGCAGCAACTCAATTGTAGCGCGATTACTTCGAACTTACAACAATAGATGCAGCGAAATTGATATCTTCTTTTTGTCTAAAAATAGATTTAAAATTGCATTATTCGTGACCTGATCGTAAACTCCTGTTGCTGATACTTTTTTGTCTTTTTGTCTTTTTGATAAGTATTCTTATTATGTAAAACTTATAGTGTAACTTAGAAATCACAATTTTCTACTTCATATTTGATTGTCGTGGAACTCTGTAATTGGCTTAGAGTTAGTCTTAAGAAAATTTATAATGTATCTGTGTAATAAAGCTGTACAGTTTCCTTAAAATAAATAAATGAATAAAAGAAACATGGTTTCTAGAAAAAGATGTCAATACCGGTATTTGTTTCAGAGCTTAAATTATGGCGGCAGCGATAATGCGTGGCTTTGATGAATTTGGTTGAAGTAGTTATCTGGCCACTGCCAGTGTGCAGAGTGTGCTTTTATGCGATCCTCATACGGGACAATTTGTGTAATTCATAAATAGTTGTTTTGTGTCTGGGTATTGTTTATCTTTGTTGGTTTCTAAAGTAGGGATCTGTCTTTGTAAGAAGAATAAGAGTTAACCAATTCTGGTAATTAGTTACAGGCCCCTAACATTATGCTTGTTTCAAGATTAGAATAATGTAATGTAGAGATCGGTTCTGCAAGCATTCACACAGACAATTAAAGCTAAAGCGACGCAGTTTCGACGACGTCAGACTTAACTAATAGTACAAACTAGCAATTTTTAGTTTTTGAATAGTAAAGCCTTGCTGATATCAGAATAAATAGGTCGGCGACCGCTTACATAATATCGATGTAAAGCAGCAGTATACGTATTGTTACGTTTCGTTTGGTGAATGGGGCGCCGGAGGCCCAAACCTTCTGCCGCGCTATAGTTTACGCGAGTTAGTTGTGTTTTTTGGGAACTCGTTCTGGAATACCAAGAAAATACCTGTTCTGTAAAACATAGCTATATCCATAAGCGACGGCCACCGGTTATCATCAGGTGAGGTCCACCTGATGATAACCGGTCTGCAACCAGCAGTAAGCAATTAAAAAAGGGTTTTACCACTATAGCTACTCTGGCAATTTCACTTATCGCAGGCAGAGAACACAGGCTGTCATCTCCTATCCGGACAGGAGCCTTACCACCATCTCTTAAGTTGAAATACCGGCATCGTTTTTCCCATACAAACGTATTACTTTGTTAACTTCCCCAATGATGACACTAGAGCTAAAAACATCTAAGATATAATAAATGTTTTAGTTTTTGAATAACTTAATTATCATAAGGACCAAGAGCTTTCAAAATTTATAATTATTCCTCGATTAAATTGTTCAGACGTCCAGTAAAGAAATTCAACGACCCTAATGAAAAATAAAGCGAATCATCATCATGCATTTCCTTCTTTTAATCTTTCAATCAAGGCGTTTTCATTACATAATGCGCTGTCTTATTCTCGTACATGCAATGACAATATGACCCTGGCCCTGTCATCTCTCTTAAAAGTTATCTAAATGTTCTGCTAAATTTTCAGTATAGTTAAATATATTAAACGTACAGATAAAACGGCCCCAATTACTGTTATTATGATTATTAGATATTATCTCTTCAGCAGGATAGCATGTTTGTTATCTCTCCACTTTTGTAGTGCCGCAAATTGTGTAGCCAACTTTTATCAAGTGTTATGTAACGGCATTAGATGTGTGATATTATAAACACATATATATTATATTACGCTAATATATATTAATACTAAAGCGACAGTAATTTTGCCTGTTTATTATGGTACACTTCGAATATGATAAACCGATTTTGATGTTTTGTATGTGTATTGTGTTTTTGATTTGGTATGAGGATTATAAGTAAATACGATCGCGCGATCGCGATTTCATATATCAAGCTATATATGAAATCGCGATCGCACTGCTAATAATCAATATGTGTATTTATTTATAATTCTACTGTACGACTGTATGTCACTGAAATATTTCTGTATGGCTGGACCGAGGTTAATAAAATTGTTCGTGTGTGTTTGAATGTGCTCCTGCATAGTTTAGTCACAATTGGACTCGATAGGTGGCTATGTTATCCACTGATAATATAGCAAACTAATGTTGAAAGAATCTTTAAAATAGGTCCAGTAGTTTTAATTTTATTCATTATAAATAAAAACACAGAAATAGCAATCTTTTTTTTTCATAATATTAGTGTAGATTCGTCTGTTTAGTCAGATTGTCGGCGTCGTATCCATATTTAAGTCAGACTTAAATATAACTCTAGTCCGCAACAAACAAAACAAAAAAAAATATACGGACGGTACCTACTGATTACATTATTGGTCTATTTCTAGCCATGATACCATACTACGCTATAGTATTTTGCGTATACTTAATCTTCGTACGTGTATAAAGACTGCCACTTCGCTTCTAAGTATAAGCTGTGGCGCTCATAGCCATTTGCAATCACCGGTAAACGATTAACGAGGTTAAGCAACGTTGGGTGCGGTCAGTCTGTAGATGGGTGACCGCTTAGTGGTATTTCATCTGAGCGTCTCCGTGCTTCGGATGGCACGTAAAAAGTCGGTCCCGGTTGTTGTCAAATTGGCAGCAGTCGTTAAGCCATGTCAGAGGCCTACGGGCGGCTTGAACAACTCTTGACAACAGGTTGGCCACTAACCACACGAATGGAAGAAAAGAAGAAGTATAAGCTTGCGTTTTAGCTTACGGGTCAGCGCAAGGTCAGAGATGCAATTCCCGGCTCAAGCAAAGTGTTATTTGTTTTTGCGTTTTTCTTCGTTCTATAATTATTCTTACTAGAAGCAATGGGCTCGTTGCGTATTAAATTCGGACGTAACATGCCGTCAATAAATTATATTTTTTTTATAACTTACTGCACTCCTTCTCCATGTTAACTTGCACCATATACTTAAAAAGAATAACAAAGCTTCTTCTCCGCGTTTTATTAGTTTTAGTTTTTGTCTTTACACTTTCAGGACAGCTTTTCTCATTTTCAAGGACTGACAGTGCGAGTGATACTCTTGGTATAGCAAGCATCTATCGGTTATGTTAAACTCTTACCTAATATTACTCAAACCAAATGTTTATTTGCCATCTTGTGTAAAACAATAGATTTTTACCTTCATAGCTTTCACAATACAATAGAATTGGTGCACGTTTCATAGAATTTTAAAGCTTGCTTCTATGAGTATTGGTACCAAATATTGTATCGTAGTAGAGTAGTTTCAAGTATAGTCAGCCAGGATGCAGTTAGGTGCATTATAGAATTTTATTTCTCATGCTACGTTATATTACTACAACTATATTATTGGCTCAGAGACCCAAAGTGTGTTTTGGCCGCCGATACGAGAGAACGCCACTTTCTTCGGTATTTGATCTTTTCCCGGCAGTTTTATAGTTTTTATATTGCCTTTGCAAATTATGTCATATTTCTATAGCACGACTGCTTACCATCAGGCGGAGTGTGATCATTTTGATGAGCAAAAAAAAAAATCGTAATTATCTGTATGTTTCCTACATACATCTTTATTTTGTTTCCCGCTTTGCTAAGGAGGGCAGTGGAATACTTTTGCCATGACCTTCTATATGCTTCTGACTAAATTCGTTGCGGGTCCCAAGACAGCAAACCTTTTTCCGGGACTTCATGAGGATAACAGAAGTTAATGTAGTGGGAGTGCGGATGAGATTAGTCCTTACAAGCTCATTTCTATTTCTTTAGTAACAATTTGGATTTGATTATTGACGTTTAATTAACTTGCCAATTCTTTCAATGCATGACATAATTAAAATCTTTTGTGCCTGACCACCGATGTGCCGCTGCGACTTAATGGGCAAATAGAGGGTAGAGTCAACCTGTTGTTTGCTCCTGTGATTTTTCTGTAAAGCGAGTTTTTGTGATTTCTCTTTATAGATCCCCATCGACTTGAATTATGAGAACTCATTGATTTCGTTCGAACTGGAATAGCTCCACTGGGAAATTACCTATACACCCCTATTGAAGACCGTTCTCGAAGAACCCGGTGTGCTATTTCTATGGTGAGCTGGTTATACTGACTACTTATGCAGACTGAAGTGTTTATAGCGGTCCAGTGTGATCTCACGCTAGCCCTTGCAAGTGTCTCCAGACTATGTGATGATATACGCTTGATATTAGGCGATCGGAATGCTTATTTGCCACTTTAGTAGTATGAAAAGACATGTGGGATTCTCAATTAATTGAACGAGTTTGGTACTTTTATACACATTGCTGTAAAGATTGTGAAGTCCTAAACACTATACATTCAATATATCAAGCCACCATTTTCTTTGAAGAATAGAAATAGCTTTATTGTTCACCAATATAATTTAGTTTACTTACGCCAAAAATACAGCATATTAAAATGTACAAAAGGCGGCCTTATCACTAAAAGCAATTTCTTATCGGCAATCTTTGGATGGAAGACAACGAAATTGGTAGGTACGGAATAATGGGAAGTCTTAGCGTATTTTAATGAAAACCTTTATATAAAATACACATAGATATACTTTGCATTTGCGTGTGTGTGCGTGTGCGTGTGCGTAAGCGTGTGCGTGTGCGTGTGCGTGTGCGTGTGCGTGTGCGTGTGCGCCGTCGTGGCTGTATTAGTGTTGCAGCAGTCCCTCCGTGTCCTCATACGCAAGTAGTTTTATCCAATTACAAATCATGTATTTGCATTCGTGATGTTGCTTACAATAAATATTTAATTCTTAATTAATTTTATTATACAGTTGAGCAGAACGTTTATGAAATTGTATTTCTCCTATTTGCGACTAAGGAAGTGTCATAGGGTATGGATTTATGTAGTTTTAGTACAATTTGGGTTAATTACAGCTTCCTAACCGACAGTACATCACTTATGGAGTATAGATTTACAGTAGGGTACCTGATATTCTTGAAATGCATTATTTGTGAAAGTGATCGTTGCGCTCGCTATACCTCCATAAATTTTCTCTTCGATGCACCTCCCCATACAGGAATGCTGTACATTAAGATGGACTGTACTAACTACTAAGGTTGTATATATTTCTAGTAAAACATTTCTAGGGTGGTCTACAGTTTTTTTATGATTCGGTTGCAGAACATGCCTAACGGTTTGGAAAATCCAACTCATTTTCCTGACTCTGTTCGATATCTGCTCAAGGTGTACATTACACAGTACATTTATCCTTAGTTTAATAATAAAACAATAACGGCTCACACGGTTACTTGTATTATTTAATATCAGCCCTATAGATGAACTAATCAGCTGCTGGGCATGGGCATCTTCTCAGTGTGAGAAGGGTTGAGCTAAAGTTCACCACGCTGGCCCTGTGAGGATGGCAGACTTCAAATAACCATGAGAACATTATGGAGAACTCTCAGAATACATGTTTTCTCACGATGTTTCACTTTACCGTTGCAGTGAGCGATAATTTACTATTTAATACACATATAAATACATATCGGCAGCGATAGCGCAGAGGTAGAAGAGTGGAGGGAAGACATGTGAAGTCTGCCAATCCGCTCTGGGCCAGCGTGGTGAACTATGGTCTAACCCTTCTTACACTGAGAAGAGGTCCGTGCCCAGGAGTTTTTTTTATTTTTTCTTATGACCCAGGGAAATCCTTTGTGGATACCCCCCCTCCCCGGGGGGGGAAGGGTGGTTATGTGAGACTCTCCGCCCCTGAAGGGGGTCGGTATACACACTAAAAACCAGGGGTGAGCAGTCTCTCCGCCGACGGAGTGGGAGTACTGTTACACCTAACCTAACCTACTTTTATGCAAGCGAAGCCGCGGGCAAAAGTTAGTAACTTCATAAAGTTAGAACTGTGTACCTTGGGATCGCAATCGAGATATCTGCTGTTGTTTAACCTATTTAATGCAATATAATATTCATCAATAGTCGAAATCATCTGTATTTTTGTCCGTAATGTTACAGACTGTGACGACAGATAAAAAGGAAGTCTAATAGAGAAATGCCAGACTGCCAGCTTTTATATAAACTATTAGAATAGTTGCACTTTTTATGTCATTCAAAGCGTAGCAGCATTCCATAGTTATAGGAATAAATTCTACATACATATAGATTCACGCCTGTTTCCCAGAGGGGTAGGCAAAGACTACGGATTTCCATTTGCTACGATCTTGACACACTTCTCTGGCTTCATTCACTTTCATCACATTCCTCATACACGCCCGTCGGTTCAAGGTGCTCTTAACCTGGCCTTTGTCCAGAACGCCTCCGATCTGATCAAGAAACGTTCGCCTAGGTCTTCCTCTTGCGACTGTTCCATTCACACTAGCCTTATAAACTTTCTTGGTCAGTCTTTCCTCGTCCATTCTTTCTAATAAATAAAATTATTTATTTTACTAATTACTAAATAAATTCTAAGACTTCACAAACATTCAAACAAGGGACACAAAGAACAACCAGGCTCGGAGGCACCATTTGTCGATCACAAAAATTTTTGTCCAGTGTAACGATCGATCCCACAAAATTAGGCGTAGTGGCAATAGCGAGGTGACCACATAACTACTAAGCCATCTGTGCATCTTACTTCTCTCCGTTTTTAATTTATTATTCCCCCGGGAATGGAAATGCAGCGGAAGCGTCAGTGCATCGCTGCAGTCGTATTTCCAATGTCACCTTGTTTTATGCAAAGTTACTTAACTAGATTTAGTGAGAACAACCTTAAAGGTCGCTTAATCTGCGTTGTTGCCTCATAAACCTGGCTGGATAACTATAAGATGCCCGCTCGTTATCAGAAATATACTAAACTTACTATCTTTTTTAAAATTAATTCGGTTTTTTCTTTTTTCCATTCTTTATTTGAAATAGGTACTGTTCCGTTATGGCGCACCGGTAGTGAATGCGACTGCGATTTCCAGGTTGGGCGAAGTGTTGTTGGGCGTTTACGTTAAGAAATTCGTAGTAACAGTCCGGAGTCTGATATCACCTGGGACCAAAAAATTATAGTTGTGGAATGTGTGCACCCGGCACACCTTTATTTTGAATAAAAGGTGTACATTTACCATTACTTTACTTTCTGAATTGAACAAAATAAAAAATAAAAAATTGTGATTAAACCCGCCATTTCGTTTCCTTATTTTTTGTTACTTGTAGCATCATTCAAATTGATTATCAAGGAAAGTCTTAAACCAATTTTTTTATACATTTATGGTGGCAAACAAGCATACCCACCTGATGGTAAGTGGTTACCGTAGCCTATGGACGCCTGCAACACCAGAGGCATCACTTGCGCGTTGCCGACGTTTAGGTAAGGAAGTGGGAAGGAGAAGGAGCGGGAAGGGGGAAAGGGGTGATTGGGCTTCCGGCACTCTCACTCACCGAACGAAACACAACAGTAGGAATACTGCTATATCACGTCGATATTCTGTGAGAGGGTAGTTCTTCCCCGGTCGACCGGCCCATTCATGCTGAAATCAACGAGGCTCTACTACTCTAAAATATAAATTTACAATCTATGTCTATATAAAGATAGATAAAACATTCGCTTTTTATTAGATTAAGGATAGCTCTAGTGCTTTGCTTGTTGAATCTTTAAGTAACACAGGTTAAATTGTCAAATAAATAAATACTGTATAAGTAGTTGACATAAGTAAAATAAAGTATTTGTATGTACTTTATTTTTCTTATATATATACTAATATTATAAAGCTGAAGAGTTTGTTTGGTTGAACGCGCCGATCTCGGAAACAACTGGTTCGAATTGAAAAATATTTTAGTGTTGAATAGCCCATTTGTCGAGAAAGGCTATAACATCACGCTATGACCAATGTTGTTGCTGACGAAGTTACGCGGGTCAGGTAGAAACCTGACCCGCGTAACTTCGTCGAGTGTAAAGTAAGTTAATCCAAAATAACGTACAACACAGTATCTAGTATTATTATTATAAACATTTCTGTGTACTCTTTAGGAATAAAGGCGTGAAAGTATATATCTATGTAACAAATATTTAATAACATAAAGGTTGAAATTTAACAAATGTATACGGATTTTGTTCACGAGGAGACAACGCGATAAAATCCTTATAAATTTGTTTAATTTTAATGTATAACTTTCACGTAAACGTAAGACAATATAAAATAAAGGTTTTTTTGGAACGTCGATAATCTACCTTTGATCTTAATTATTATTCCAAATACATCGTTTCGAATATATTAAATAATAACCAGCTATAAATGTTCTAAATAAAAACCATTTTTATGAATCACACACGCCATATTGTGGCAAAAGGACAAAAACGTAACGCCCACATATTTAATTGTCACTAATTCTCTATTTAATAATGTTATGTAATCATTTGAAGGTTTATTAGGTACCTACATATTATGTTGCTAGGCGGAATGGCATTCCACAGATGTTATTTTTATTTAAATGATTATGTAAATGAATTAGTTTTATTTATTTAAACTTAATACTATGAATCGAATGATAATGATAAATATTCCAAGGTTACACCGGCAAGTCCTGGGCGCCCACACAAAAGCTATTCTGCCAACTACGGTTGACAGACAGCTAAAGGAAAAATATGCCTGGAAATGTAATTTTCCCTACTAACATTTCTATCAATCAAATGTCGTTTTCATACAATTTAAACTTTTTGCTGATACGATATTTTCTAATGTGACTGCTGTGCATGAGGCCTCGCAAGTGCGAGTTCTTAGTCAAGGCAAAAGATGTAAGTTTAAAAAAAAAGAAATTAGTAGCCACGTAGCAGCACGTTGTTGGCACTGTATCTAATAGTAGTAAGTAGATATAAGTTTTTTTTTCTGTTTATTCGTTGATGGCCTCAGATGGCCTTGACAGCTTTACGCGGACTATGGGTGAGCGCAGAAGGCTCCCAATCTCTTACTAGTATACGGCAATAGGGTCGCCTTAGTTAAGGTAAGTTAGTTAAGTAGTTACTTGGGACCTAAAAATCATAGCTATCTTTGCTTATCCTTTCGAGGACATAGGCGTGAAACTATGTATGTAATATTTCCTCTGGCTTTGATGTTGCCATAAAAATTACTCTCGAATCGCTAGCTTTATCCATGGAAAATTCTCAAGCAATTTCCATTTTAGGTTTTCATTAAATTTTTTTATTAAATAAATAAAAAATCAAAATTAAATTTATAATTGTAATAAAACATAACGAGTTTTTAAATAATCTATCAGTTCCCGTTGCAATCAGTCGTAATTGTCCAAAAGACTTTCTTTCCGGAGTAATGGTTCTATAAGCGGCGACGCCACGGCGACTGAGTGATTTAGAGAGTCCATTTAGAGGTCTATCTTTCCAAGATCACCATTACGCTTGTGAAGCGTGCTGAATCACAAAGGGGTGGGCGCAATACCAACGCTGTTCACTTAACATCGCAACCATTAATTTCAATTACTGTACATTTCCTTTAAACTACGTACTTATTATAGACTTTAATGTCCCCTAATATTATCTAATAACACTCAAAGCTTTGTTGAAATATTGTTTTTTGGATTTTGTTCTTGTATAATTATAATATTTCCAAAATCGAAATCAAATTTTCCGCCATATTTTCTATCATACATATGATTGCAATCAATATTGTGCGCAATGCACCACTGCGCATGTTTCCCTAGCACCGGTAGGTTCACTCACAACTTTGAGCATTATTTTTATTGCGTTAAGGTGGAATTTCCCATGTATGTGTTTGTAAACCCCAGATGACAGCTCCCCGGTATTGTAAGTGGACAGTGTGCACTAGGTATATCCGAAGAATGGACTAAATACGTATTTTTGACATAATAATAGTGATATAATAACGCAGTGTTATCACATAAAACTAACGGAATTAGTAAAACTAATAAGTGACTCAGTGTTTCTGTGTTGTGACTTTACTGTATGTTATGATCAAAATTCTATTTTATTTGGATGTCTAATACGATAAAAGGTGTTTATTTTCGGCTTTGACAGCTATAAAATAAGGTTTCAGCTAATTGATGTTACTATATCGGTAAAATTGAATTTCACGAGCATATTTTGATGTTATTTCTGATAGTAGATATTATTTATACCGTAAATAGTTTCGGTAGGGAATATACACAATTGTTTATAATATTAATTCCTACAACTAATACATAATGGTTTCCTAAATATAATATGCATTATGCATTTTGCGTATTAAAATGCGGATGGCTTCATACGTTTAATGGAGGAAATATCCATAGGTAATATTTTCATATAGAGTGATTATTAAAGTTACCTATTTTTCCTCATGGTAACATAACACATGATAAACATAACATATAATATACTACAGTCGATAAGAATGTATTCATGGTAAACATTTTAGATTTTTTATAGTTTCATTTAATATTGAAATAATGTAAATGCTAATAATAAAAATGAATAACATTGGTAATAATGGCCTGTTAAAAAAATTAATATTAGCTAGGGAACAAAATATTATGTAGGTATTTGTGTAGGTATATGATATTAGGAATCCACGTGGTTGTTGCCTGTCGTGAATGTAGGCCAACGTACTACATGCATATTCAGCTTTTTATATAATAAAATGAAAATAATCTATTAAAGCGCCATAAATACAGCAGTATCTGAAATTATAAAATGGTCACTACATTTTACTAAAAAATCGTTTGGATGATTCAGGTGAAATCAGAGATATTAAACCAGGGTAGCCCAACTAGCGAACTGTGCAGGAATACGGAAGTACCTTACAAAACAACCTTGTTTTGTGTTCCTGCGGTAAATAGCATTACAAGATCCCTAATGAGATGATGTGATGTTAGCAGGACGCCAGTGTTCTCTGCCTCTTCGACTGTCAGCATAGCAATTCCTTTTGTTAAGGGTTGGCAACGCGCGAAGAGTGCCGTAACCTAGTATTGCAAGCGCAAAGAGTATGGTAACCGCTTATTATCAGGCAAAACGTGTGCTTGTGCCACCTAAAAAAAAGAAAAAAACTTGCTACGATAATTTCAAATTAATTAGCATTTAAATTTAGAAAAAGTTAAATGGAAAATTCAAATGTTCATCCCACGTTTAAATTTTAAATGAATTATGTATCTACATGAATGATATAAGAATGAAAGTTAAATTGAATGTGTAGCAGTATATGTAGTTCATTGGATGTAATCCAATGAAATTGTAAGTCATCGGTGACTGTACCTAGATAATAATATTACGTTCTTAATACTTGAGTCTTCTATTAAAAATAAACAAAAAATGTAAATATATTAAAATACCTGTATAATTATATAAATATATCTATTAGGTACGGCTCGTATGGTCTGTAACATATCAATGAATGCCTTTTACAGTCATGTCAGTACATGGAAATAGCTGTAATTCAGTCTTTTATTTTCCGTATTCCTAGTGTTTGAACCAATTGTTCTGTCGCTAGTCTACTACGTTTGATGATACATAGATAAGGCATAATGACACCTATAATTTTGTTCTAAGCTAGAGAAATAAAAAATATTGCTAAATGAAAACTGTAGATATGTTTTAAGTTGGAAAATATTGCTCAAGTTTAATAATTATTATACGGTTACAGCAAGCAATAATCCATCAGGATAGGAATAATATGAACATATTTATGTGTCCTATCGAACATGTAACCAAGAGCAAATAGAAGCATTTTCAAAGTTCTATTTTATAACTTCGTTTTTCCTGCCAATAAGGAAACTCCACGTTATATAATTTTACACGTGGATCATGTTGTACGTTTATTTATGTAATTTACATGTTTAGCCACATTATGGATTGTTATAACAGTCTAGTTTTGCTAGACTACTACTCGCGTAAATTCTCTGACGTGTCTGGTCATTATATAAGAATTACTGAGGTTACCACACCGGTCAAACGTAGGCTACTGTATTACACATATAGTGTATTTACACTACAATCTAATCTGAAAACTAAAAAATAACTTAATTTTAACCAACGCTTCTACGTAACCATTTCAACGAATGTTTAAAATAAAACTTCTTAGTATTTTTACAAATAGTAGGAATTTGATGAAGAAATGTTTTATGAAGAACTCACTTACAATATTAACTCAAGAACAAGTCTCAACCTATCAACATTTATTTAATAAGTCAATGTCACCATATCTAGTCATCAACATTGTTTGCCTCCGGGGCACAGAAACAATGTTTTTTGTATAGCCTTTAGTCAAATTCAACATTTTCATTTTATCTTGAGGATTTTAGCTGAGAAAATATCTATACTTATAAAAGATTGTAGCGAAATAATATTGTACAGTGTTCCTGCTGTAATTGTAATTTCCAGCTCTTCTTAAAGAATAGTCAGCAGCAGGCACCCGTGCTCTTTTATGTTTGTGCAAGATATGGATCTTGCTACGCCAAGAATTAGATGCTCTTGGTTTTGCAAGCGTGAATGGTCTACCGTAAATATTTGCTGCAAACGAGACCAACGCTCTCTGCAGCATAACAGGCTAACAATAAATTCTAATGACAATGGCTGCAGAAGTTATCAAAATGCAAATCATATTCTTTGGTTATTCTGTTAAACAGGTGGACCAGAAACGTAAAGGCAAATATCCTAGCAGCATAAAGTCTTAGATATCGTCTAGAGCTGCATAGAAACTTCCTAAAGACATTGCCGACAGAAGTATTCGAACTGCAGTTAGTTTATTCCCAACTGTTCAGACTGGCACATCGGTTGTAGATAGAAGCTACGATATAAACCATAATTTTGTTGTAAAAGTCTTTCCAATAAAGAATATTTTTATATATAGCAGATAATTAGTCACTTAGATAACATTTAACGGTAGAATAATTGGTTTTAAGGTTATAAGTCAAAATTCACCTTCGGTCGGAATTTAGGAATCAATTAGATAGATTAACTTTTTATTACAGTGTTTCATTAATTTTCATTATTATGAATTTGTAGCTGTCTGCTGATAAACATTTACTAAGGATTTATAAACTTAAGTTTACAATGTGTATGGACGTAACATCAGTGATTTGTAGTATGAACGAGTGTACTGTGGCATCGCCGTAGTTTATATTGTGTAACAAACGTGTATATAAAATATCAAGTCATTAGTCGCCTGAAGAGAATATTCCGGTAAGTTTGATATAATTAATTTTAATTAAGGAGGTACTTGACATCTTGGCGCTTACCACCTCTTATCAAGACTTAAATGATTTCTACGGTCTTAGTATAAAATCCAGACTAAAGCATAGCTAATTGGCGTGATTATAGACTTAAAACATTTGCCAAGAAGTTTTTATTATAAAACGTAGTACTTTAGGATCATTGAGAAGTGACTTAAGTCTCAGACATTTCCTTTAACCTGTCAAGTCTTAGAATACCAGGCATAATTAAAAATCTATTGTGTCTATCCTCCGGTGTTCCACTGCGAATTAATAAGTCAAGTGTCTTTTTTATAATAAGACTATTTGAAAGTGTAAGAAACCGATCTTGAATCTATTCCCATTGTTCAAAAGCCAAGCCTAACTAATAACGTTTTTATTTCACATAGCAATAATTAGTTTATTTCAACGTAGCCGAAAGTTAATTCGTTTCGTGCGAGTAGAGGGCTTGTCCAGTTTATTTATATAAATATTACATCACAACATAAAAATTCAATACCTCGGGGTTCAAAGGGCGTAAACGACAATCCGTCAGCATACAATAATACCCTTTTACTTTTGACAACTTAATGTTATGCTTTCTAGAGACGTATGCGATAGTGGGTCCGGGTCCTTCTGATGGGTCACTAGGGATTCGCAAATTATAGAAATACGGGTTAGTTTTTAGGCACTGCGGTCTGCAATCGTTGGGTTGCGAAGAAAGTGGTACTATTGTTAAGCAAATAAGTATCTTTGACAATACCATTATAAGGTAACATTATTGGGTGGTTTGCTGTTTTGTTCTTAAATTCCATACCTATAAAGTGAGTGTTAACATAGTTTTTAGTATGTTTGCCCAATCCCATGATTGTGGCGCAGTAAGCAAAAATAACACTTATCAATTATCATAGTTTTTAATTTTGTTAGTTATATATATAAATGCTAATATAGATTTGGTCTATAAGGGTATAACCTTTTTTATGTTTGTGGCGGGAAAACATAGTGATTTATTTTAGGCATTCCTAACTTATTGGTTATATAAAGCATATTTATCATCGACCATATACATAGGTCCCTAACGCTCTTTATGCCCCAGATACAGATTTTATTTAATATATTTTTGTTATTGTATGCATTACTTTTGTTATGGTTTGTAATTCCCTTGGCTATGCCATACATTGTATTTAGTATTTTATATCGAAGTTGCAATATTACTTTTATTACATATAAATCATGCGGTTTACCTTCTAACATCCGCAATTATTAATCAATAAATACTTGTAACAGCAAATCCAGTTCTTTAAATTAATTATGTACTGAAATTCTCGTAAGAACATGGCGAATATTTGAAGGAAACTGGCAACAAGTCTTGGAATAATTTATAGCAGGAATTTCTGATTCACTTATGTAGGAATTTAGTCCATTAATTTGGTATTATAGAAGTAGTTTTACGCCAATCATGCCCTTATTTTCTAGGTACGGCATGGAGTGCGACAAGTTAATTCCTTACCGTATTACCGAGATATAGCCTGCTTGCAGCTTTTTGAGAGCTTATAATGCCAAGGTACTAAATTATTTGCATGTGCATGTGATAGTAAGTAGTAAGTAGTTGTAGATATTTTGATATGTTGCACTGAACGTCTATAGCTGGCTTCATAAACGCAAGGAACATTTATCACGTTATTTTACTTCCATAAATATTATTTCTTCCTGTGCTTGACCTAAACTAGTTAGTGGCTTTTAGTCGACACATAGTCTATACGTTATCATTTTTGGATCTTATGAACTACTGTCATCCAATTTCCGCAAGGATATGAGGTATTTGTCTGTAATACATAAAATATAGAACTATATTTTTCTAATTAATGTTTTTATATAGGACGTTCTTATCTTTTGTTAAAATAAACTTATTATTTTCAACGGTTCGTTAGAAATGCAATTTGTTTTAAAGCAAAACAGAATCAAAGAAGTAATTTACTATAATAAACAACTGAAACATGTTCATGATATCAAAACATACGAAATCATTTTAAAACATAACATTACTTTTAATAACACACTGTTATTTAGCTTTTAAAAGCTAGTTCGCTTTTCATTGTTTGTTTGTGTTTATATCTAAGAACTCTTACGCTATCTCATCTTTTTGCTTTAAACTATAGACAAGAAAGTATTACGAAAATATTTTAAGTCTATGCCTCGATACTAATGCAATTGGCAACATTTTTTCTTCTTTATTCTATGATATAGTTTTACCTCGCAATTTTAAATATTTGAATGAGCATTCTATTTATAAATCTATAAAGTTTGCGTGACTTGAGCAACTAATACTCTTTTCAAATTGTTATTGATTCATAATAATTGATGTCCATATTTTTAGTTATAAGGCAGTTGAAATAGATTAGAGGCTCTCATGTCAAACCGATATAACTTCGCGAACATTTTTCCGATGTTATCGATACTCGGTGAAAGTGATCTTTTGGGGAGATATGAATCAAACGGCTATCTTCAAGTCAGTTTGGATGATTCAAGTGGAAGGGAATATGTCCTTGAATCCCTATAAATATACTTTTTCTATCACTGGGAATCGTTCCAAATTCGTTTGACTGGTGGCAATAAGTTTATGGTAATGACAAAAACGGAAAAAGGGACCTTTTCAGAATTCATGTCACCGCCTTGTCAGTTATGTATTACACTCAGCTCTGTTTTTATACACTGTTTTGCTATTACATCACCATAGCCGTAATATTGTCATAAGAAAAATAAATTGGAGGTCATAGTTTGATTTATGAGAGGACGTACTGTAATTAACTAAGAGCTGTAATAACGTCTAGTAATTTTATTATAAGTTATTATAATCATTCCCGAATTATTTTCTTCTCTTTTTATAATGTATCTGTAATAATAATTTATTTAATGCCTGGATTACGATTACTGGCCTGTATTACATTATTATTGTCTCAGGTCTTGATAGTGGTGATACTGATCTTCTTTTTTATAAATAAATGATCATAATATGCTGAATGTGGTCAGTATTGTATCTCTGAGTAAAATAAACCTCTTGCACCCAAAAATTTAATATTATTGATAAAGATTTATATTACGGTTTACTTTTTTTTTGTACATTAATGATCTTGGAAATATGTCCGAACGGATACGTAGAGTAGAGATGTATTGTACCTACATTTCGCCAGTAGTGTCCCACATAATAAGGAGATGAACTTACTGTCGTCTACTGGACACAGTTCCGGGTTCCGTGCTACTATGGAGAATTTCTTGAAAGAAAAACCTACATTCCCGGGAATATATGCGACCCAGGGAGCGAAACCGAGTCGTCATGCACAGAAGTAGCATTCACTACCGCTGCTCCACCGAGGTAGAAAGTCAAACATGACTTATTTAAACGTGCTATACGCAGCTGTTACGCAGACGACGACTCAGACAGATCGTGAGGTCCCAGGTTCAATTCCCAGGACGGACAGTTATATTGGCTTTCCTTGCAGGCAATCGTCCCTACTACCTCGGAACTGGAAGTCTGCCCAGTAGACGTCAGTAGACTTGCCTTCTTACGTGTGATCTAAAAACATCTCTGACGATAGTGCCTCTTTGCACATCTATGCTCTCTGCCTACCCCTTAAGTATACACAGTCGTCAATGTATATATGATGGTGTTGTTATGTGTAGGTCGGCGGGAGGGTCAAGCAGCGCGGTCGGTGCCGAGGAGGCGAGTGACGGTAGCGACGCTGAGCGTCCTCGCAAGGGACACCATCTCAGAGTTCCCGCACCGGCATTCCAGGGGCAGTAAGTACTAGTTATAGTATTTTAATATTAGTTTATGACTACAGATTTGCGTGAACACGGAAGGTACAGATAACGGGGCAAAATATTATCTGATAAAGCTTTGCCCGCGTGAATCCAACAGGAATGCTTCGGGAAAGTATTGTTATCCAGTATATGGTTTATCTGCGTGCCAAGTCTTATCCAAATATGTTCTACAAGTCAACCGCGATTTAGTAAGAAACGTTCAAACATCTTCACAAACTATCACATTTACCTATAACTATGGAAAAATCCCTCAATATCATACCAGCAAAATGTATCCTATATTGAGCTTATATAAGTATATTTTTGTGTCAAGTAGTTCCATCCAAATCCGTAGAAACGGTTTATAGTACGTGATTGAGTACAAATATCGAAACATCCTCAAAAACTTTTCCGTTTATTACATTAGTAGAAAAGTAGGAATATTACTTTAGTTTAATTAAGAAATTTACTTACACGTGTGTCACCATTGAAAATATATATAATAGCTGGATTAAATTAATATTAATATAATTGATTTGTTGTTCTAATTCTGTCACCCAATCACAGCAGCTGACATGCTTTTGAACGTCTGTTATTATTTTATGTGTTATTCTGCGCTTCAGAAATTGTTGCTCACTCGGTTATTTAAATAAATGTTCACCTATCCAGAACTCGTACGCTATAAAGGTCTTCAACCTCATTATATTGCACGGTAACCAAACATTCACATAGATACAAAATCACACTCACTCATTAAAGTGGTAAAGCAACAAATGTACAGAAATGAGTCGTTTCATTCGTTTTGCCGTTCTATCCAAAGAACTACCCGAAAAGCATTTTCACGGTTCTTTTACCGTGTCAGACCAACCGTGAATTCGGTAAATTTCATTGAGTTTCAATCGTTCAGAAGGACCAAACTTGATTACCAACTCCATTTTCCCGGAGGGATTTCGATGTGATGATAATTCATTTACTTTGTAGGGTTGTCAGCATTTAATCTCATTTATGTATGTTGACGAGGATTGTGTTTAAAGTTCGATGGCCTTATAAAGCTTTTAATATGTGTATTGTATTTATTTAGGTGAAGGTTAAGTGAATGTATGATGTTGTTTGTTTCTCGGTAACCATTACGGATTTCGAATGACGGGAATTCCGTGGCGGAATATTTGAAATATGCTTTCGGAAATGGATGATAGTAATTTGATTTGCAGAATTTGATGGAATGTAAATCCAGAATTTATACTTATAATTTTTGATAGCGCTATGTACTTATTCGAATACATAATGGAATTATTTTCGAATGTATTAACAGCAATAGGTATAAATAATAACGCGCGCCTCGACTTTGACCATGCGTAAAGTAAGTAAGTATTGCACAACTGTATTTGAATACAAATGTGAGGACCTACCACTAATTTGTGATTATTAAAATGCCATCTTATATTAGGTAGTGCGTGTGCTGCAACATTTAAATACAGCTGCTTATAAGTTTGTTGGAAATGATTATTGACCAGATGACCATTTATAAAAATATCTAACAAAATGAAAACTAACCTAATTTTGCAAAATATAAAAGCATTTTATATCCTTATTTCCAAACTTTATACTACCTACTGTATTATTATATTATTTAAGGTTAGTTATACTATATTTGAAAATTATAACTACCTTTGCCCCAAGAAACTTATTAAAAAAAATATCTAAATGTAAAAATGTAAGTAAATATCAAACCAAACAATTTACAAAATACGATTGCCAACCCTAAGTTGTTGGTTATTTTCCTTAACGCTCGAGCTCACAAATACAATCGTATTATTTTCTCAGTAAGACTTGAGTTAAGCCTTAGATAGTTGATACCTCCCTCCACACACATTCCAGTCAAAAGACAACAGCACTATCGACGCGTGATATATATAGACCTACAATTCTAGTCACAGTCCTAACTAATATTATAAATGCGAATGTGAGTTTGTTTGTTGGATTGTTTGTTTGTTTGTTACGCTTTCACGCTTTAACTACTCGACCGATCTTTATGAAATTTCGCATACACATTGTCAGGGGAACAGAAAAGTACATAGGGTACCTTTCATCCAGAAAATAGTACTGTGACTTTTTTTTTTTTTTTTACTTGGAGGGATTCTCGATGCATACTCTTCCGCGGGGGCGGGCGGAGGGGCTATGTCGGACTCGCCGGGGTAACAGAAAGATGTTAAGAAGATAATGTACCTCCCGGAATACCGACTAAACCTACCACGGTGTTCCTCGACAAAACCACTATCGACGGGGCCGCGCGAATCACTTGCACATGCGGTCGCGACCCCGCCGAGTTTTCGGCCCGCCGTATGAAACGGCAGGCCACTACACGAACAGACCTACCCAAAGGCACTTCTCACAAATTATCCCTACTGTCCCCCCTAGAGGGGAGACGGACTCGACACAGAGGCGCTGAACGGATGGCGGGCAGGCCCACAAAGCCCGCCACCCCCAGGTCAATCCTCAGGGTGGCTGGAGGTCATCTCGCGCCCTCCGGCGCCCGGTTCTGCAGTTGGGGAGAGGCTTGAAACGCTCTCTCTCCCGCTCCCCCGCCTCCTTGATGGAAATGACTTCTTCACAAAAGGAGGCGACGGCGTTCCACGACCTCTCACTCCGGACCATAGACTGAACTACGGCCGGGAGCGAGAGGGCAACCAATCCGACTGCCGCGATCAACTCACGGCGCTGCGATGCCCAGGCGGGGCAATCCGCCAAAGTGTGCAGCGCCGTGTCCACAACACCGTCGCGGCAGTCGCCGCAGTGGTGACAACCGGGCGTCTCTTGCCGGCGTATACGACACAGGAACTGGCCAAAACAACCGTGGCCAGTCATTACCTGTGTCAGCCGGAAGGTGAGGGCGCCATGCCGCCTCTTCAGCCACTCCTCAAACACGGGACTTACCGCCACGATCGTGGCGTGCCCGAAATAGTACTGTGCCTAAACTAACTTAACCTTATATACATTTACGCAAGCGAAGCGGCGCGCAAAATCTAGTAGTCTATAAATTTGTCTGTACAAAACACAGTCGATCGAGATAAATTATTACGTACTGTTTATGTCATGAAATGTGTCCACCGTTTTGAATGAACTGTAACGTACGATCGGCCAAGAAAGTGGTAAACTACTCTAAGGTTGAATACCGCTTGCAGATTCATAGGTGATAAAGATTAGTTTCGCTTGCAGATCGATCTGACAACTTCTATTGCCATCTTTATCTGATTATTGATAACGATGATTAGTGTATGTTACGTGACAGCTGTTCTTAGTTTGAACTTGATGGAACCAATGACGTCGTAAAATCAATGGCGGAGGGATGATATGTAATTAAATTGTTTTCCTCAAAGCACTGGATAATAAAGATTACAATCCGACAATTTTGTAAATACGTGACATATTTGTTAAGTTTTACGACAAATGCCGTTTAATAAATCTTACAATTATGCAAGAATTTTACAAGTCAAAACATTACAAATATTACCATTACAAATGCTATTTAATAAACGTTAACATGTGTAGAAACCACCTGTAGATTTCGATGACAAAATTGTATCTACAAATTTGTAATTGTTAAGTTCTGACACAAGGCGAGTCCACCTGTCGGAATTTACAAATCATGTAAACTTGTAATTACAATATACGTTCAATTAAATAGTTTATTTCGGGATTAGTTTTATTATATTGCCAGAAAGAAAAGCTAAAAATAGATGTAGGATTAGTTTTTATTATATTGTCAGAAAGAAAAGCTAAAAATAGATGTATCTTTTTATTCAATTGTCACAATCACAATTAAAATACTTAATATGAAATAACATAAACATAGACATATGGTAAAACATAGAAGAGGTTGGAAGAATTAAAAAATTTGAAACGGGTGTAATTGGTTTCTATGACCTCTAAAAGACGATACCTCATTGAACCAACAAGCCGTGAGCAAATATCGGTTCCCCGCATTTCCTCCCATATTGAATTACAGTGACTAATAAGAGCTTGTTTGGTTCTTTCATTTTGATTCGACCATCTTTGGACCATAAGGCCCCAAAGATTTTCTATCGGGTTTAGGTCCGGTGATCTTGAGGGCCACGGAATTACCCTTAGTAGTCAGTGTGTGAACGAAACAAGGCTCTTACGATCCTCGCATTATGAATTGAACAATTATCTTAAACAAAATCAAATTGTGGCACTTCGTTCTCCGGGTAAACATTACGGACTGTCGGTAGCATTTCATTTTGAAGCACGTCGATATAATTTACAGCCGTTGCTCGAGGAGGTAGGGAGCACAATTCTCCTACACCATCCGTACTCATCCAGCCCCAAATATTTACGGAAATTCGACCAGATTCTTTATTTGGGATTACATGATCATCTCTATACCGTGTTGAATTATATCGCCAAAGGTGTAGACGTCCATGCTGACTTTATTTAAACGTTTTTTCATAACAAAACACTGTATTAGACCAATCAAACTCTTAAGTGCTCCCTGGCGAAGTTCAGACGAGCAAGTCTGTGAGCATCCGTCAAATATATTTTTTTGGCGTAATGCCTGTGGTGCAACCCCATCTAATGTAGATGATTCCTAATTTTTTGGGCACTCACATCGAATATCTCCGCAAAATGATTTGTCGGTTTAAAAAACCATTGATTTCATATTCCCGTCATAAATTCTCTGTCTTTATTTGAGAGAGATGATCTAACAAACTTCCTTCCTTTCCTTCACGACGAATCTAAAACCGGACACTACGTCTCGATATTTTATAATTCCTCGATTTCGCACTAATACTGCATCCCTCATTAAATTGGGCAATTATTTGTGCCTTTTCAGCAATGGTCAAGTTGGCAGGCATTGAATGATATATATACATATATATATGCAGTTGAGTAAAAAATAACACGGAAAATGTATCGATTTTCTGAGGAAATATTATAGAAATTACTAAAATATATTTGACGAAATGTCATTTGTAAGTTTTCTTTATCAAATAGAATTTGGTTGTCTATTTAAATAGTTTTGATTAATTTTCTTTTGAAACATTTAAATTTTTTTTGTAGATATTAATGTCTTATCCATTTATAATAAAGGTTAAAATTTCATGCACTTATAAGTAACCTATGACGTATGAATACTTATCAATTAGGTTTACGTCATTATTATGCATCTCTTTCAACGATATCTTTTTAGATTGAACCATGTTGAAATTTTGATGACTAGGAATCTAAATCAAAACTGGGGAAACACCACTTTCTTGGCCAACAGTACCATGAAATGTTCATAAATGTCGAAATTTCGAGCCTAGTGTTCTTACAGCGAAACACATTCAAAATTCGTCCCGAATTTCGGTAGGTACGTAATCGCCTGACTGTAGTAAAATAACTAAACCCATTCTTGAACTAATCACTGTGTCCGAATCTATCGTTTGTGATTCTGAAATATGCTTAAAATCTATTCCGCGCCCTGCAGACTGTTTTATTATTATAAACCAAAATATATACAGTATTTCACGTAATTTTGATAGCTTTGTGGTACTTCTCACCAGATTGGGTTTTGAGTGTGACGTAATATTTCTTACGGAATGTTGGTTGTTTTGCAATCCCTTGATCCCGAAACTGGATGGTTATAATTGTCTCTTATCAAAAATAATGCTAATCAAAACGACGGGGTAACTGTTTTTTATAAATCTTCACTGTTGTTTGTGAGGAGCCCGCATACCCAGAATGTAACTGCGTTATTCTAAAGATCTCGGACCAGACTGCAATATTGGCAATTTACAGGTCTCCGTCTTATAAAAATATCGATACATTTCTTTTATCACTTGGTAAAATTTTAACGGATCTTAGCGGCTTTCAATTCATCACAATTATTGGAGATATTAACATCAATATCTGTCCCGATACTGAGACTACTAGTTCGCTAGATTATCTAAACCTATGTGCGTTTCATGGTATCCTACCTGCACATACGTTTCCCACGCGACATGAGAAATCTTGTTTTGATCACGTGATGCTCAAAACCAAATCATAAGCCCAGACATTTGTTATTAAATCCGCGATCAGTGATCATAAGGCTATTTTACTCTACCTCTATCGTAAGCAATTAAGATCATTTGCTAAGTCTTCTATCATCAAACTAAATCTAGAAGCACTAAAATTAAGCTTTGAAACAATAAATTGGCAATCAATCTATGATTGCTCGGAGGCGGGTATTGACATGGAATATTTTATTTAATCTATACAGAGGGCAATAGTCGCTAATACTGTAATGTCTAAGCTGTCAAGACGATTTAGGGTAATTAAACCATGGATAACACCAGGGTTGATACGTTGCATTAGGCACAGGGATAGATTACAAATGAAATCACGGCAATCACCTAATGACAATACACTTAAATTAGTATATACTAGATACAGAAATTTCTGTAATAACTTGCTTAAAAAAATTAAGAGAAAATTCGAAAAAATCTTGTGAAACAGGCGGCAAAATAACAATAAAAAACCATGGAATGCGGTAAAAAATATTACCAACACAAAAAAACAAAGAGATTATTCTACGGAATAAATAAATAAAAATTGTCCAAGAGAATCTGTGGAGGATGCAAATAAATTCTTTGTATATTTGGGTAGGAATCTTGCAACGAAAATCGTACAATGTACTAACCCTAACCACTTGTACATTTCTCACATGTTAGATAAGCACACCACGAATTGTCTAAATTCTTTTATTTTACTGGACACAGATGAGTCTGAAGTAAATAATCAAATCATGAACCTAAAAAATGTCAGTTCTGTTGGTTGGGACTCTATACCCAGTATAGTTCTGAAGGATAATAGAAATAATCTTGTTTCTCCCCTGACACATATTATTAACTTATGTTTATCCCAAAAATATTCCCTAGAGTCTTAAAGAAATCAGTGGTTCATCCGATACACAAGTCTGGAGATAAGACATCTATATTTAATTACAGGCCCATCTCTTTATTGCCTACTGTATCCAAGATCCTAGAACGCATTCTGAATAATAGATTAGTCAACTACCTGGAATCCAACAAGCTCATTTCCAATTAGGTTTTAGAACTAGATTATCCACAAGTGAAGCGGCCCATGAGCTCGTTGATTAAGTTGTGAAAAACTTAGATGTAGGCAAGAAAACTGTTGGTATTTTTCTAGATTTGGCCAAGGCCTTCGATACGATTGCGGCCCCGTTATTATTGGAAAAACTGGAAAGATTGAGTGTCCGAGGAGACCAACTTAATATTTTTAAAAACCATCTATCGGACTACTACCAGTGTGTCAAGATAAATGACTACATTAGCACCGATTTGCCTATCTTCTTTAGTGTGCCCCAAAGCAGTATTTTGGGTACAACGCTCTATTTAGTATACGTAAACAGCCTTTGTGATCTAGATCTTCATAAGTCACCCTCCTACACACATACACTCACACCAACACTATACACAAAGGGAGGCTTATACTATACTCTACTAAAATCTTATTTAAAAAATAATGTAAATGTAATTGTGTTAAATAGTTTTTCTTCAAAAATTGTTAACCACCTGTCTTTGGAAGGTTAGATATATTTGTTATAACAGTTAATTATTTAATTTAGATTTATCATTAAAGTGTTCAAAATTCTTGTTCATTAAAAGTTAATCAGCTTATATTTAATGATGTTAAATTTCTAGGGCAGAGCGCTGATGTCTGAAATACAGATGTTTTTCATCTAGCTCAGACACACATGTTTATGTACTAAATTGTAAATAAAGTTAGTTACCTTATATTAATGTGAATGCTTGTTACAATTTTCTGATGTTAATAAATGATTATTATTGTTTCTATTTTTTTCTCAGCTCGTGGCTGGCTTTGTCTATATTATTATTATTAATATAATCCGAATGACGGAGTAATGTCATTTTAAGTGGAAGAAATCCGAACAAAACTGCAGTGTAAGTTTTCTGTTCGGGCCGAAGTTTCGGATAGACATTATCATGGTAGGCTTGCTAGCTTTACTGGCTATTATTTGTGTATTGAAATCTAATGTACAGTAGGAATATTTTAATAATTTAACTTGGAATGAAAATGGCTTGGATCACGGCAATAAACAGATCTTTAAACTATTATTTGGTATTTCATTGCATGATGTACTAACTTATAAAATGGAATTCAAATCATGTGATTAGGCACTTCTTTCATTTTAATACTTATAATACTTACTTTATATTCATTGATCAATAATGCTACGGTACGGTTGATCGAAGCTTAAGGTTGCGTGACGTTTTTATCCTTTATTAGCTAAATCTGGCATCGCTGTGCCTCTGTCTGATATTTTTAATTGCTCGATACTGTGGCAATTTCGGGGTAGAAAGTATATTAAAACACTCACGTATAGAAATGCAATGTTGTTTCAATATATTAACTTAATACATCGACTACTTTTCGAGTCGGACACAAACATACAGAAGCTGAATTCTTCTTCTGAAGACTATCTTTTGCCTACGGCTTCGCTCGCGTGTTAGAAACAGTACTATTTCTAAAATAAAATATAGCCATTGTTACTCGGTGATAAGGCTACGAGCCTGTACGACCCTTGACTTTCGCCACTTTCATAGAAATTTCAAATTTCATTTTTTTTATATCGGTTGATTAGTTTTCGAGTCAAACCCTTACAAATAAACCAACAAAAAATTATCTCTTTATAATATTAGTATAGATCAGAGATGGGCAAACTGTAATCAGATTAAGGATTACAATTATAATTTCTAATCTTCAATCACGATAACTGATTGACGGAAGTAATAATAATAATTAATAAACACCGAATGTAATCGGTATCGTCCATCATCTCTGGTATAGATAGTATAGACTAGGTTTTGTCCACGGCATAGCTCGCGTAAATGTAGGTTAGGTTCAATTAGTAACAGTAGGTACTTCTTTTCTGGATGAAAGATATCCTATATCCTTTACTGTTCTTCTGACAATGTAACTGTAACTTCATGATGATCAATCGAGCGCATTCGCATCAGTATTCGCATGTATAGTATTAGTTAGGATTTAAAAACCGCAGCACTAGGGATAATACGTGCATTATTAAAATAACATTTTAGCGCCATTAATTGTGAACTACACAATAGTTTGTCCAATATGGAGATTAAAACCACAGCACTCAAAGCATTGGCATTGGCGAGGCAGCCATAACACCGCAGCATCACTGATCCGAGCAGTTAGTTACATGCATTAAATAAAGTAAATAATTCCTTTATTGCGTTAATTACTCTTCCTACATTACAAATCTCGTTATTTCATTTTTAAAAACACAGCTCCGCCTTCAAAATATCTTTAATAGCGCTGCCAGCGGCCATGTTAATTTTCCAAGTAATATCTGCTATATGTTATGTTGTTTCCACTATTTAAACGAATCAGACTATAAAATACCTATTTAACCGTTTAGATTACAGAGCGTGCCAAACAAATGTATATAAATGTATATACATAGTTACATACATTCGTCCAAAAAATATTAGGTACCCACCATCGTTCTGCCAGTCGAAAAAAAAATTCTTTATATAACAATAGAAAGAAAGAAAGAAAGAAAGAAAGAAATCATTCTTTATTGCCACAAAGAAATATGATTACATATTTTTCTTACAAAATAGACAAAATAATAAAAAATACAATTAAATAAACAGTTAGTAATTAAAGAAAATATATATATATACATATTATGCTATTGTGGCAACAAATGGTCTCCATTCAGCATTGATGTTGCGATAAAACCGATGTGATATCGCAACGCTGATTTTCAATGGAGACCACCGTTACGCACGGACATCAAGCCAGCTGCATACAATTTTACAACTAACAATAAATTAGAAAATTTCAAAGATACGTACCCAGAGAAAAAACAAACTATTACTCAACCCATATAAAAAGAAATAAATGACAAAAAAAATAATTAAAAAAATTAAACCTTTACAGTATGCACGTATTGTCTCATGCGGTGATCCAACCCACAACACTTATATACCTTCCATAGCAATAAATAACTTATCTACTGAACCTTGCCGCCGCAAGGCCTTGTCATCGTAGTAAACACAAAAAAAGTAAAACCTGTTTCAGAAAATCAACGTTGTTAAATAGTAGTCTTGACAAAAATAATATTAGAGTTTAAAATCTCGCGAGTCTCAGTGAGTGATATCAACACATTATGTATTTACGCATTACCTATGATATCTTAAAATGTAAATATGGTACTGAAACTGTACAGATAAGGCCACAACAATGATTTAGTTTCCAACAGCCACTATTGTATTTTGTTCGTCTTGTTATAATTGTGCTTATTGTGATAAAATTAAAAATATAAAATGTTCGTAAATGAACTCTAAGGTTTTTAAAGTTGTGTGTTATGTGTTAGTTCAAATGGAAGGCAAAGATGTCGTGCCTCATACAAGGACAGTGCGTTGGTCGTTGCGGCGGGAGAGTTTACCTTTGGCGAATATCAGACGAGCTCTGCTTAAAACTGGACGAAGTATTTCGCCTGATACCTTATGGCGTCGCCGGTAAGTGGCCTCTAAGTTGCGGTGTGCACAATCACGTTCAAATTTTATACGAATTATATAATATTGCCAACATTATAAATATGAGCGTGCGTTGGGCGATTCGTGCACAAGTATATTCGATTATTATTCGAATGCAATTGAATTAATATTTACACGCATCGCTACTCATAGTTATATGTAAGTAACAAATAAACGTTCAGACAGACGGATTATAGAATAGTAAATAAACGTAGACGAAATTGTCTGTTATGCGTTGTCTGGCCAATATGGCTTCAGTTTATTTTTCACTATCTTAGAACAGTGTATAGTTATAATTAATTTTCACATGCATTACGGTAATATATTATATTTCATAGTAAAATTTAAATACAAAATATATCATTTAAAATGTCGTACTTGGATTTTACTTTGAGGTTTATGTAGTCGCAGTACTATATTAACTAACAAAATTAAATTGAGTAATAAGATACATTTCTTGTAGATTTACTGATATTTCGTGCTTCGTCCCTTAGTTAACGGTACTTTAATAAAATCTATTATATTTTCAATTCGATTTTAGAAACATTGTAGTTTTGTAATATTTCAAGTAGCAACATGAATTGTTATAATAATTACATTGCTTTTTAATTATTTATTGCTCATAATCTAAATTATGCTTATGTTATAACGACATTTACTAAAATGAACAAATAAAGCAACGAGATTGATTAATCATTCGTTAAAATATATTCAGTTGATATTTTCCTACTTAAGATAAAAGCGGCTAAGAGCAATGAACTTTAGTATTTCTTAATCAATAAATAAATTTCGTGTATCATCTGTATTCATTACAGTCTGATGTGAAAAGTGATAGAAAATTAAATGATGCTAGAATCTTACATGCAATGTTAATAGAAGACTCTTTGAAGAATTTATTGGAGAAATATGTGTACATATTATATCGAACGCCTGAAAAAAGGAATGGCCAGAATCGTTTTGCGTCCTTTTTTCGTCAGTTGTGCTTTAGTCGAACTATTGGTTCACTCGGGCAAAGTCACGGACGAGAATTTAGAATACAATTAGTACCACCTTCATAATGCTAACAAGAATGTACTCGTAGCTGCCAAAATGATATTCAACAGTGAATCTTTGAATGAAATGTTTCTGTTTCGTTCCATTTAGAGATAGACAGACTACAAACTGCCACTACTACTACCAAAACAGTTCGAAAGAATCTTAATAATTTTGTATGCTATGCAAATAGCCGTGCTATTTATATTTGTTAATACACAAATAATAACTAAATTGAATAATTTCTTTTTTTTTTGTGCATATAACGACTCTTAGACAGTCTTTCGCTCACAGTGACCAATCGTAACGGGTTTGCAGAAGAGATGTTATAGGGCACGAGTTCACACTCTTTATGCGCTCACATCCAAAAATCCGACACGACCTGAAAATGATTAAGGCTCAGTACAGTACCAACAGCTTTACTTCGAGAATCTTGCTTTACGAACGCGAGACGCGAGGATGTGCAATACGGGAGAATTTCTTGATAGAAAACCTCAATAACTTTGTCTTTTCATCCTCTATATTACGTTTCTCATTACGTAATATAAAGAAAGGAAAGTTACGGACAATAGTAGGTATACCTATATTTATGCTAGTACAACTTTTCCTACTTAAGAACTACATATTATAGTATTGCAAAACGCATGTTATCAAAATCACTTAAGTATTCAGAAATGGTCGAATCGATGGAATCCTGACTGTAGTTTACGACGATAAAAACTTCTAACTTTTTCTCCTATATTAGAATCAGTACAAGCTTTGTAGAAACTATACTGCCCACCTTTCGCAATGCCTTATAAATCTAACGCCCACCAATGTTCTATTTTTATCTAAAGCCACCTTTTACTTAATTACAATTGATTGTTTGCCCCCAAAGCTCGTTACACATTCCATTAAGTTAATCACGAAAAGGTACAGTGTACAAAAGCCTTACAATGTAAAAATCGTAATCAGTGAATTAAGTGCTAAACACACAGATTAAGTACATAATCATTATGTTTGACCCAGAGAGATATGTTTGTCACGGTTAATTTATTATTTGGGTCGTAATACCGATAGCCTGAAGTGCATTGAGTGAATGCATTTGAGTTTATTGATTAATTTATGCATGATAGAACCACGTCAACGACACTTTTGATTTTAACGATTTGTGAGCTGTTAGTGGGTTGAATGAAGTGGGAATCATTATGAAAATAAAAGTTTTAATAAAAATATGTTTATATGTAAACTGCTGGGCATGTCTGAACCTCGGATAAGGGCTTTTTGGTCGTGTCGCATGAATCTGTAGCATGAATTATGCGAAGCAACACATAAAAAAATATATCTATATCTTTTTAAGTCTCGATTTGCACACATCTATATAATTTGAGTACGAAACGACCCCGTCTGGAAATGAAGGTGTGCGAAACGATATCTAATAAAATATTATGTTTAGAAAGTGCCGTTCCGCACAAATAATACAAACAGATTTATGCTTCTTCTTTATTATTTTTTTCTTTTTCCAATAAGATTTGTTCTAAACTTTAGATACTAAAAAAGAAGTCATAATATCATTAATTTTAAAGTCCGTCGATAATATCTAGTCAGTTAGGAATCTTAATAGATTTATTATTATATAATAACATTTAAAGTAACCGTGAAATTGGTAGGTAATATTTAGTACATAAACATTAATGTTTTAACGTAAATAGACTTATCAGTTTCTAAATTAATTTTCTTTGTATCTCGAGAATCCAAATTACTTTTATTTAGATAGTTTTCTGTAATTTATGTTTCGTTTAAATACACATACCTACTCATTTAGACTTGCCTATAACCTGTTATATTTTAAACATGATTGGACCTTTTAATATAGTCTTGAAGTAACAGAATAAACGACAGTCCATGAAAAAGAATGAATGAAAGAAACCAATTTGCTGTTTAACATCAGAATGCAATCCCCTCGAGGCGTTGCACATCATATTCAAAACTTTTGAAAAGTTGCGAAATTTGCGATGAAAGGGAACAATGTTCAATTCATTTGAGTTTTGATTAACTACCCAACTTTTCCATTCATATTTAATGCGAGATATATGTTTTTGTATGATCACCGAATAAAGAACGTTGTTTCTCTGTTCTGTTACCTACTGTGTTAGTTAAGGCTGAATATGGCAAAAGGAAGACGGACGAAGAAAAATAGTAGAAAAGAGAGTAACAAAAGAGCGCTGTCGCCTAAAAGAAGGCGTAGTAAACCTTATTAATATTATAAATGCGACTGTGAGTTTGTTTGTTTCATGCCTTAACTACTCGACTGATTATCATGAAATTTCACATACACGTTGTCGGGGGAACAGAAAAGGATATAAGGTACCTTTTATCCAGAAGAAAGTAATGATACTAATCTAACCTTTTTTTTGACGCTGAGAAATGTGCTTATCACATTTCCCGCCCCGATTTGGGGCTGGCGATGGGGATATGTCGGGATCCAGCCTCTAAGATGGAAATTTGGGCTGAACCGACTAAAACTACCGCTTTGTTCGTCACACCTTTATGGCGTTAATATAATCATAATCGTTGAAATTAAAATTGAATAAAAATTCTGTTTTATTCTTAAATCTAATTTTGAAATCATTATTTATACATTAACTATTATTTGTTTAAATTTGCTAAGTTATAAATGTTATAATGTATAATTCATATTTTATAATAACTATATAATCTAAAATTCATTCGAACGTTGATCCTATAGTTTACTTTTATGTCTGTAATTGGTCTCATGATTCAATCCCTGGGAACTTGATGCAATTCTAAGAAACAATTATTCACGGAACCTACTAATTTACTTGTCAATGATTATTATGTCTGTTATTATAATTTAAACGACTTCTCGAGACTCCTTAGAGAGAATAGTAGGTATCAATATATTATGCCTACATCAGATATATATACTATCTCTACATAAATAATTCTTGCGTATATATTTTAAACTTAATTCTGATAACCTATGATAATGTTTGATAAAGAAGTTACTGTATAAAAAATGTAGGCATTATGTGGAGTTTGTTTGTATTATATTTATTTATCTAAAACTGTAGGTTTTCTAGTGAATATCAAAAACGATGTGATTTAAAATACATCCGTACGGCGCACTTCAGCGCAGTATTATTAGGAAGGACATTTATCCTCTTGTATTTATTTAGAGAATTTGCCAAGGCAACGACATTCCGTTAGATAATCTTTTATCGATTATAAAAAGAAAGTACTTATAAATAAACAGTTATTTTTTAATGTTACGTAGGCATTCATAATTATTACTGAAGTCGGTTTTTGAACAGATTTTATTTTTGGCTCTTTAAGGCTGTAAACATAATATGAGACAGCCTTTATTTAGCCCTATTTTTAGTTTACTAGAAAGCAAGCAAGGACCCTAAATAAGTAATTAAGTGTCCTTATTTTATTCCTATTCAACAGTTAACTACATCATATGGCTAAATAAAGAGTAACTGTTTGACCAGTATGAAGGCTGACGATCCGAATTGATACAGGTATTCACTAACCTATCTAAATCCTAGTATACAAATTTTATTCTGTCATAGTTAACGCTGCTATTCAAAATTGTATCCTATTTAATCAATAATAGATGCACTATTTGCAGTCCGAGTGTGTCCAAACTATATTGACAGAATGATGGCACGTGTATGACAGCTTTACCTACTACGATTTTCACATCATTGTAACAACGCTTTGTTGTTATTTGACATAAAAAATAACGAACACATACACGTGTTATGTGCGTTCTAAATTGTTAGTATTTATATAATATGAAATCAGTTTAAATGTAATGTATACATCCTAATTAATATTATAAATGTGAATGTATGTGTTGTTACAGTTTCACGACTTAATTACTCGACCGAACATCATGTAATTTTGCATACACCTTGAAGGTACAGAAAAGGACGTAGTGTACCTTTCACCCAGAAAAAGTATTGTTCCTGAATAATGGAAATTAATTAAAAATATCTACATAATCGCGAGCGAAGCCGCGAGTAAAATCTAGTTTAAAACAAACCTAAATGCTATTCGATTTCTGTATATGAAAGACACGGATAGCTATCTAGGATAAGAGCAACGCATTCCAAAGATTCTGTATCAGATTCAGCTCAACTAGTTGACTCTAAAGTAAACATTTATAAGATCTATTTTGTAGATATCTATTTTCTTCAATAAGAGACCTATTTTATCGGCTTTTAACAGATCGCCGTACATTACAAATTCGGAAGTATTTTTGGTAAATTCGCTATCCTAAATATTTATGTCAGGAGCACGTTCATGTCAGTTGTTAAATGGATAGGGAATTTGGCTAATATACACCTACTAGATGTGCCCGCGGTTGCACCCGTGTTTATGATTACTGCGCCGCCCCTGTGGGTTGTAGCGTGATGTTATATAGCCTATAGCCTTCCTAGATAAATGAGCTATCCAACACTGAAACTAATTTTTCAATTTGCACCAATAGTTCCTGAGATTAGCGCGTTCAAACAAATAAACAAACTCTTCAGCTTTATAATATTAGTATAGATATAGGTATAATATGCTCAGGCTCATCTCTGACAAATATTTGAGTCATTATTGTACATATCAGTATGACAAAAGTTGTTTACTATTTGAAAGATCTTTCCGCCGAGGGCGACCCATATTCTTTAGACTTCTAAGATAACTTGCGGTACAGTAATGACAAGCAACAAGTACATAGGTTATAAGTACTAGTATCTTTTCTAGTAAGTAGTAGTTTTTAGTAACTAGCTCAACCTAACCTAACTTCACAACTAAGCTAAATTCAGTACATTAACAAAATTCCCTAAATCATACACTTTTACGTTCGTATGTGTTACTTTCTGACCTAAATAAATGAATGATTTTTGACTTTGGTTTGTCTTTGGGTATTTTAATAAATATGATTATTTTTATTAAAAATTAATAATTATAGCTCTCTACGTAATGAATACTTAAAATCTCGGCAAACACTTATAATAAGTTATGGAACTGTTTATCATTAACATAAAGAATATTTGTTCGTATTTCCAAACTTGTGTTCGTTGATCAGTGCAGTGAGACGTCCAGCGTGACACAAGTTGGACAGAGTTATAAAAATGCTTACGGTGTATGTAATTTTATATGCTTAAAATAAAACACAAACTTACTACAGCTAAACTATAGTAAAAACACTTTGAAGCGAAATAATGAATGAAGAAAGAACAGAGAATCCCATCGCTTGTCTTGTTGCAAAAAATGATGTCAATTGTGTTTAGTTCCCAGTTGACCTATTGTCCTCCTGCTCACTCGTCCATATATAAATTGTCTGCATTCGATTGTTTTTATTGGATCGTCGTGTCCCACTTTGAACAGCCTTTCGCGTTAAGGTGGAAACACACCATTATGGCGATAAGACGACCTAGCTTCGAACGAGGTTACATTTCCTGAAAGTGTGCAATATAATAGTACACACTTCGATTTGCGCAAACAGATCGTTCACACCAAAAGAATTTTGTACAAGTGGAAATGGAAAATTGGATCTTAGAAATTCTTTTCATATTTAATAGTGAGTGCGTTTAAGAATGTAAAGCCATGGACAGTAGGGAGGTCGAGGTTACACCCCAGCTTAGCCTCGCTTTCGAACCTTATTACGCATGGATATTGTTGTTTTCAGGGTTGCAGAAAGGTACTTGAAGAACTTTATTTCTGGTACACAACAATACAAAAATTCATATAGTTATTCCAACTCTTTATATGTTTAAATCTTATGTAACTTAACGCAATATTGTAAAAGATATTTTATGAACTTTAACGCGACTTCAGCATCCATAAATCCCTGGAACAGTAAGATCGGCTTACGTGCATAAATCTGTCCGTAAGTGTGCTTGCGATAATGTATCTGCAACATTGCAAGTTGGAAAATATCAAAGACTTTAAAAGTAGGTATTAACTTAAACGAGAAGATACGAGTAGTTTATTTTGTTCTAAATCAAGAAACACAAATAAAAAATACACAGTTTACAAAGGTAAACATAAACCACACACAAAGACAAACAAGAAAAGAAACAAAAGTAAATCTAAAATCTCACGACGTGATCAAAATGGACCTGACGGTGGTTTTCAACTAGGCTGGTTATTTATCTCTTTGGAATACAAAAAAAAGTTTGAAAACGAATTATCCTGCAATGCGTTGCGTAAAAGTAATGTACGTATTACTGTTATTACTTAAAGAAAACGTGATTTATGAATGCAGTTAATAGGATTTAAGTAATTAGTTATTGTTATCTTTACGGTTGTGGTTTCCGAACGAGCCGTAAGCACGGCACCTCACGCGACTTACCCTCGTCATTTTAAATTAAATTTTTATTAAAATTACCCTATTGAATATCATTAAAAATGTCTGAAAGTATAGACAATTGATGTAATCTTATATAATGTATTAAATTTCTGCTTCGTTTGCTTATAATTTATACTGCTGACGAAGTTAAAAGTATATTGCTTTAAAACTAAAAGCGTGCAGTACTTCGATTATATGCTTTTATTTGTAATAAGCAATCCAAAAAGCACCTATTAACGTAAAATTAATGTATATTAATTACCTAATGGTTGTGGAAGGTTTTTCAGAATTCATATATTATGAATATAATGTTGCCATAATTTATTTTCAAAACGCGTCAAAATAATTAAACTATTCTTACAGCGTGTGTAGTTCAACGGACCATCGTCGTTTCAACTGAAAATCCAATCGCGATGAATCTTTAGTGACGCATCGCACAAGGATTTTCAGTAGTGTGATGAATTATGTAGGAATGCACGCGTTACAAATAAACATACATTCATTTTTATATAGGTATATAATATACATTAACATAGTTTAGTGTCATACAAGTGACACGAAAGATGTAAGCCTACTAACATTAGTCCCATCAATGTATAACCTCATTTTCTACATGAAGTAATGTAAGTATGTAATGTCTAAAAAAATATCTATTATCAATCAGAATTACTTATGAAACAGCATAAAAATTTAAGAATACTTGCCATGTGGCAATTTATTATGAAGCCCTTTTTAGGTTTCCCAAACACCCGTACCAAATTACTCAACTGTTTTTCCACTGTGTCTCAAGAACATAGTACGTAGTTTCATTACTGTTAGACATGAAGAAAACATAAATAAACAAACGTACATTCATTAGTATCCAAAATATTAGGTTTGTTAATTAGCTATCTTAGAAACAATTTAATAGCATTGCTGGCTATGACGTTGTATGCATACCTAGAACCTATCTATTATAGCATGAATGCTATATTAAATGAACGAAAAGGAAGCAGCTGATTAACAAAATTTGTATTTATTTGTATATAGCAATGTTATGGCGATACTCCTTGTGTATTTTAGTACATCCTACTGCACGACGTAATGGTTTAAGTGATAACCTCGCCACTATCACAGCGCCGTGTGTTGTAGGTTTGATCCCCAACCGGTACAAAAATTTGTGAGATCCTGAAATAGTTGTTTCGAGCCCTCGTATTCTTTGTGTCCGTTGTTTGAGTGTTTGTAAAGTCGGCGCAGGAAATATTCCTTGGACAGGAGCTGCATTTTAAAATAGAATGATATTAAGAAGGTTGAATATGTACAAAGAATATATAAAAAATAACTGTGTACAATGATAGAAATATTTCATCCGAAGCAAGCCAGCATATAGCTCTTGACCCAGTATGAAACGTTTAGTGATGGCACTTTCCACTTAGAATGGAAATCTTTGAAACCGTTTGAACAGTTCAATTGACACAGTTTAGTTCTGTTTGCTTGCGAAAATATAACTACACGTAAAGTGGCAAACTTTTTCATTGTCTCATGTTTGTATTAACTTTTGCCTTATACAGTAGAACCCGCCTAATACAATCACACTTAATACGATTTCTCACATAATACGCCATTTTACGCCAGTCGCCTTAAGCCGGCTTAAGTTCGGTACTTTTCGAAGTTATGTGCATTGTGAGGAAAGCTGCATGTCTAAGAATTTTCTATAATGTTTTAGAAAATATGTAAATTCTGCCAACCCGTACTAGGCCTGCGTGGTAGACTCTCTCTTTTTATACTGAAAAGAGGCACGTGTCCAGCAGTAGGATAGATCATATAAAAGACTGATATTATAGAATATTACTAAGAATAGTTAATTTTTACAAATACCTTTATTCATTACGTGGTGCCGCGTGTAATTGAGTGTAACTTTCAGTCATGTCATTACCATTATGTAATTTGTAACTATGTCTGGTAACTAGCGTTATGCTATATTATGTCATCCAACAGCTTGCTAGTGCTCTGCCATCACTACCTTATTACAGAATGCATCAGTTATTTTCATTTCTCCATTACCGTTCAACATGCACGAAACAATACTTATCGCTTATACTAATTCAAGTTCGTGTTTAAAGTTAAATAAAGGCAATAATTAATTATAACATACAAGAATTAACTTATATATAATTGAAATAATAGCAGCCTTACCCTTGAAGGCAGAAAGCGTCATGTTACATAACGTAAAAACTGTTTGTTATTATAAACTGAAGGAAAATGGCCTCGCGCTTATCGCGATTGCAAACAGCAACGCAATATGTAATTATACAAGCATATAGGTATATTATATATTGTACAGGCAAAGGTTGATGTATTCAGATTCGTATCGCCGCTTGTTCAAGTAACTAATTGACTCTACTGTGACCTTATTGTTCAATAAACCCGGCCAATTTAGAGAAAAGTCGCCACTTGTATGCGTTATAATTTGAATTTATGCAAGCTCTTTACGGTCCTATTCTGTTACATTGTGAGGTTTTTTTATATGGCGCCATTTCCTGTCTTGGTTTCCATCAGTATCCCAGGGGTGGGGTGGGCATAACATACATGTACTTAGATTAACTAATCTAAATTAACGAATTCAGTGCTTAATCTGTCAATGAGAATACCTAACATCATTAAAAAAATATTGTCTGGCCACCTGTGTACCAGTGCGATCAAATAGGTTAAACACAAAGTAAATTAAGTGAATCACAAATCTGACGAATGTTTATGTATCGAGTACATATTTATCTAAAATCAAGGCAATCGTCGCAGATGAAAAAGTACTATTGACCGCTATTTTAATAAAAAAATACAAAGATACTGACAAATAATTGCATTTATTTGTCAAACAATTTTGCAAATTTTCTAGTCCTAAGATTATTACGACAAAGCTTTTCCAGACTTTCCTGTACATCTACAACAAAATAAATAAAATCTGCTATATAGCCAAACCATCGCTGCGCGAATCTAAAATAGTGATACGAATGGAATTACTAACCTGGACATACGTCGACAGCGAGTCATTTTTAAAACCTTAAATGAATTTATATATTTTACTTTTTTTATTGGTATTGAATGGTAATAAAGTTTATGTTTTATTATTATTTATTATCAATAAACTTGTAAATAATTTAATATCACCTGAGAGCTATGCCTTTTGTAGATTTATCTAATTGTTCTTCTAATAATAGTTCTTAACCGACTTTAAAAAAAAGGAGGAGGTTCTCAATTCGGCTGTATCTTTTTTTATGTATATTAATGTGTTACCTCTGAACTTTTTTCTAGGTAAACGTATTTTGATGACTCTTTTTAATTTGATAGCTGGTCCATATGGTCCTATTTAAATTTGATCAAGATCTCACTAATAGTTGTTTAATAACGCGTATTTGGTTGTCTTCGACTACATCGATGATGTTCTCATTTTATAATTTGTCTAGTTGTTGTCTAGTTGAAGTCGGTTTTCTCTTTTGATTATTTTTAATTTTTTAATTTTACTAATGTCTTTAGAGGCTATTTATTCTACAACGAGATTCCAATAGTTCTCCGTTAATGACACTCTCAGTAGACGTTCTTTGAAAAGTTCGCCATGTTATTTTTATGATATGGCCGTTATCGTGAAATGTGTAACAGAATTGCCACCAGTATAAATTTTAGCTCATTTGAAACTGAAGGGTACAAATGCAGTTTAAATTTAATGGGTACGATTTCAGTTGTTAAATTATTTATTGTGGCCTTTATATAGGTACCCAAATAAAGCATAGGTATAATGCATTCAACTAATGTTTGACACGAAAGTATTGCTACTAAATTGGGTGTATATAGTCACGCCGCACATAAATATAGTAATGAACTTTCTTCAATCTATGTATGAATCTTATATGGGGGCCAGTAAGTGCAGACTGGCGACACTTCGATCCAGTGGGATCTTTTGTGTCGACACTCTCCCAATAACGACTGCCATAGATGTTCATGGCAGCTAGGACCGACGGCTTAACGTGCTCTCCGATGCACGGAGCAGGCGATAATTGTCAATGAATACGCACATAATTTCGAAAAGTCATATAACTTCCGAAAGTCAGAGGTGTGTGACGTGGGTCGAACCCGAGACCCTCTGCATTGCAGTCTGTTAGTCTCCCCACTGAGCTATCGCTGCTTCAATCTATACTTCTATACTAATATAATAAAGCTGAACAGTTTATTTGTTTGGTTGAACGCGCTAATCTCAGAATCTACTGGTTGGAATTGAAAAGTTATTTTAGTGTTGGATATACCGTTAATCGAGAAAGGCTATAGGCTATATAACATCACGCTACGAGCCTACCTATAGGAGCGGAGCATCAATGAAAAAGGTTGCAACAGCGGGGAAAATTCTCTTATGTGAAGCAGACGAAGTTGCGGGGGTCAGCTAGTATATGAATATGTATATATCCATATTCTTCAAAAGATTCACCGAGAAAGTTTTTTATAAGGCGAAAGAAGTATAGACCAATTAGAGAGATTCTGGAGTAAGGCCAGCTTGAAACTAAGCTATCCCTATGAGCATGAAGAATTTAACCTATTGAGTCGCAGCAGCATCGGGACATCGGTCGCCAGACATTTGATTTTTAATTATGTTTGGTATTCTAAGACTTGACAGATTAATGACAGTAAATACATGGGTTGTAGCCAGTTGCAATCCGTAATCTTTACAAATCCCTCTGGGATACAAAGTTAATGTATGTATTATTCCTTAGTTTAGAATCTCCTAATTAAGTCGTGAGTGTATATTAAAAAAATTACGATTTACCAATTACTGCCCATCTATTCAAATAAATAAAATTTAAGTGTCTGTTCGTAATGTCAAAATAACAGCCTTTTACTTAATGCATATGAAAGTATATTATAGGGAACATACAACAAAAATTACTTTTAAAAATTGTTGTCTCTCTGTTTAACTTAATAATAATCCTAATCTCTGAAGCGGCTGGACCGATTTTGACGGCACTTCCACTGGCAGATAGCAGATGTTATAAGGAGTAACTTAGCCTAAATATATTTTAGGAAAAAAAGGGGCTCGCAAAAAATAGCGCGTGGATATTGTGTCTACACTCAACATTTACACTTTAATTGTAGGTATGGTGGTGTTTAAGATTAAATAAATCATAATATGCAGTTTCTTCCTATATACCATTTAATATGGTCATACAGAAACAATGACATTGATTTGTGTAGTTGATAGAGCCATATCAATTTATCTAGATAACAATTAATTTAATTTTAATCACCAAACGCTTAACATTAAATTGCATTCACTTCCAAGGTCACTGCGGTCGGTTTATCAAGCATCAAGGAAGTTCCAATTTTGAAAGTGATAACCTTTGTGGGTGGGTGACGTGACTTTGCATAACGGTGTTTGTGCCAAGAGTCATGACGGTAGGCGACACTCCCTCGTGTTTGTGCCAAGCTATTCATTTACGTCATCAGACATTACACCTGACGCGTATCAAAATTAATACTGGGACGCGACTATAAAGTTGTATTACGCTATTACACCGTCACTATTACTTTTTTTTTTGCTGTTGAATGTATTTCGTCTGCTTGTCGTCTGGTTCACGCACCTTGAAAGAGCGATTTGCGTTATATATCAGAAGTGAATGGACATTCAATTCGTCACACGTGCGTTGGGTTTTTACCTACCGAGGTATTTCTTACCCTCTTAAAAAGTGTTGAGGCACAATATACATTACTATTCAGTAAAACTGACTACATAGATAGTAGTTCAAACCAGAAATAAATTAAATGTCGAATCTGATAACGAGTATACAAAATTTCATGATGATTGGTCGAGTAGTTAAGGCGTGATAGCGTAACAAACATACGAAATCACGATCGCATTTATAATATTAGTTAAGATTAAAGATGAAAGAAAGGAATGCGAGCCTCCAAAACTCTTAACTTACCAACTTAACCTTAAATTAACCACTCTTATGGCAGTTTGCTGTATCAGAGTGATCCCTGATCAGGGTAATGACTGCAATGGTCGGAGTAGGTAGAGCTATTTTTTGTACTTGCGATAGGTAATCTTAATATGGACACTCCCAGTATCCCGGGATTTAAAATATATATTATTAAATAAGTTAGAAATTACTTTGTTAAAAGCTATTCATGTTTTAAGGAATTATGAACGAACACATATCCCTCTCCACTCCTCCGATGGGTAGGTATAAGGCGGACAGGATTCAGGATAATGAAATTAAAAACTTTATTTTTAAATATGTTATTTTAATTTTCTGTAACAATTTTGTATAGACAAGTATTGATAGCCGTTACAAACTTATGCTTACATTGTATAAGATCATGTCACATTACAAATTGTTTGTTCCTTCGATATTTAAGAAAGTAAAAAACTATTTGTAAAATTTACATTAAATCGGTACTAAGACGCATAAATAAATAAAATACCTAAGTACCTAAAAATATTTCAATATTAATATATATGTACTTTAATATGAATATTCCAACGTATATTTCAATTAGAATAGAATAGAAAAACGTTTATTCGGACGGCACACAAGAAACTCTCTATGAACCGAAGTAATGGAGTGAGTCAACAAGTAATTGTCAAAAATCAATTTAAAGGCTACAGAAAGAGACAAAACAGGTGCGTTCCTCTAGCAGCGCAGACCGCTATCGTGTTCTTTTGCTTCCGCAAGTCATGTCGCGCGTTACACTTAAGCGGCGCAACATCGCGCGTTACACCTGAGCGGTAACATAGCGCAAGTGCGCATTAAAAATTAGCAACGCGTCACTGATGTCAGTTTGTCAACGTCGTGCGTTCACTTACATTACATGACAAGTTTTATTTTATTCTTGTTAAAACATCAACAATTTTTTTAGAATATTTTGGAATGTCCATATTAATATCAACGTTTGCGGTCATTGAACCAAAATACCTCTAATCTAAGACTTACTCCGATCACTGGTAATGAGCGACTAAATAAATGGCTAATGTCTAACTCTTTCTTAGTAATCTATAATTTCTGATACATGTTAACTTACGGTAAACCTTACACATACAATTAAACAAGCACAATTGATATATTGTAAATACAGATTTCACTTGTAAAATGTATTTAACGTAACTAGGTCTTGTAAAGAGGCTAGTAAAACTATTGAATTTATTAAACTATTAGTATTTAATTCGGGAAGTTATACATACGGGGCATGCCGGCTATTATCCTCGTGCCCCCATTTAATGTTATGTGGTTCGGCTGGAACCATTATTTACTTGTACCATTAATCTCTTTAGCCGTAATCTTAGTATTTATTTCTTCAGATTTGTTTTTAAACATATCCGTTTATTATTATTAATCTCTCTATTTATTCTAACGATATCTATCTTACTGTTATACATTTATTTATTTTTCTTACTATGTTTTTAGGTCTTGCGCTCTATGCGAGTAGTATTTTCAAAGCTCCTAGAATGTCCTATCCAAAATTTTATATCGTTTTGTGGATGTAAAAATTATAGTAAGATTTTGGGTAGATCTGGATAGTATTTTGAATTTATACTTAAAGACCAACGATGCATCCACACACATTTACAAATTTTCAGTCCTGTGGCTCAGCGGGAGTGAATACGACTTCTTAGCATGGAGTCTTAAATTTGATTTCAGGGTCGAGTATAATTTTATATGTAAAATTATTGGGATTTCCGTCGATAAATTTTCAAGGAATTTTTGAAATGTTGTTCCTTGTAGTACCCACAACATTTGACACAGCGTAGTAGCGATAACTCGCTGGTTAACACCACTTAAACATTTGGGTCATCCAAGCAATCCTTTCACGCATCAACTACCTTGTTGATACATCTATTTTCTGTTCCTAAAACAAGCACATGTCAAATACTTATACGCGTTCTATACGACGCAAGTGCCTGGCGTGAGCTACATGCGCTAGCCACTAGCGCTGACTACTTACGCCAGTTAATCATAATGCTTACTTGCGTATGTAGCTTGCGTCAATTGTTTATACTATGCATACAATTTGTGCAAGTGTCTCAACCTCATATTCTCTATGTAAAACCGTCACATAAAAGAGCCATTTTAACAAACTACCAGCGTTTTAAACTCCCTCTAATGCACTCATTCGTATTCTGTTCACTCTTGTTACCACATATTATACCTACGTTTCAACATTCACATCTCAGTTGCATGCAATCGTTTTCAACTATTGCATCTGCGACCCAACATTCCAAACAGCTCTAATTATAATTTTGTAAACCCGTGGGCACTTACTATTACCTAATTACTAATTACTACACCAACTTAATGTACACTCATTATAAAGTACCGTTAACTTAGTTACATATAGCTATGTTAATTAAAGGGCATAACGTTGGTGTGCAAATGCTAAACATTTATAAGTATTGTTATAGTTGCTTTTAATATTACGTTCTCACACATAAGTAAGTAGAAATCTCACGCCTTTATATCTCTGACGGGGCAGGTAGAGATGGGTTACAGCTATATTTTACCAGCTAATTAGTCTCACGCATCAGAGGGCGAGTCTATTGCCGCCTATCAGTGATATTGCCAGATTCTGCTGCTACTGAGCATTTACTATCTTATCTTATCTTATGTGGGGCCAGTCAGTGCAGACTGTCGACACTTCGACCCAGTGGGATCTTTTGTGTCGACACTCCTCCAATAAAGACTGCTATAGATGTTCACGACAGCCGGGACCCGTCGGTCCCGGCCGTCGCTTAACGTGCTCTCCGAGGCACGGAGCAGGCGATAATTGTCAATCAATACGCACATAATTTCGAAAAGTCATATAACTTCCGAAAGTCAGAAGTGCGCGACGTGGGTTCGAACCCGAGACCCTCTGCATTGCAGTCAGTTGGTCTCCCCACTGAGCTATCGCTGCTCATAAACAGTTATATTGCCAGATTATGTTGCTACTGAACATTTACTAAGACAATAATGTAATAAGACAGCTTAATCGAAGAACTCATGGTCGAAGATATAAACACAAACTTTAAATCTAATTGATTGCGTTCCACAATATAGAAGGTTCTTAGTAAGGTATAAAGTAAAGTATAATAATGGACCTCGTTGGATTCGCCAATCTTATGACGCGTTAGCAAGGGCAAGTGCCACACATTTAGGTACAAGCATTTAAAGAATAAATTCACTCATACATGATTGAATCGTGAGACTTTATATTGACTTTTTATTGGATAACTAAGTCAAATTTTAAGTACCTATTTTTTTAGATATTCGGGTCTAGAATCGAGTCCTTAAGTCTTTCAATATGTCCAGTCTTTTACCAATCAGCCTGTAAACATATATTCGTTATACATACCAGTTTCTTGCCCGTTAAATGACGTTTAGGCTGCCTTTGGGTCCAGCTTGAAGTTAACTAAAGCATTTAACCTTTCTGCTATTTATCAAATAGCATTTCTAAATAGAAACTAATTCTTGGACTGTTAATTAAATTTATAAGCAAGTATATATGCACGTTGTTGGTCTAAGGGTGCTAAACCTTATTCAGCTAGTAGGGTATCAGATTGGAGATCTTCTGTACAGTATTTCCTTAGTCGGCCTGCTTAAATTTATTTAAACTTCGACTCGAGGGCCACGAAGTATTCAACCTTCTATGTCACATTATGATGTCATCAAAAGAATAATATATATCAAGCCACTTCGTTCACGTTTATACAAAAATCAAGTATTGCGTGGGAGAGCAATTACGCGTATTAAACAATATTATGATAGGTGATAGAACTGAATAGAATAAGTTGTATTTATAAGTAGTTATATTTAAAAACGATTCTATTGTTCAGTATTCTCATTATTCTGTTATCGTCTTATTAAAATCACTATGTTATGTAGTGGTACTGAGTAATATGATAAGTTAGTCAAGTACTTGTATTCCAATAAAATAACTAATTTTATTTATTAGTTTTATATGGACTGCACCCAGTTACGGAACAGTTAGAAACAGTAGACTTACCAGGAAACGTAAATGCCGAAACTTAGGGTCGACAACTCAAACCCTAAAACACATTTTCTGAAATTCGTCCTAATCTTTTGATTGTCCTACACTCTTTTATGAAGCAGTCCTAACAACAGAGAAATTTAAAAAGAAGAAACTTCATTGTAATTTTTTTGTTCGCACTGGACCTTCGGCTCTTATGGTCTTGTGGCACAAATACTAATACCTCTTCTTGCGTTAAAACTCAAAAAAACACCACAAGAAGATTCAACTTTTACTTACTTTGAGATTATGAGAACTTTACTAAGTAGGTTTTACTAAAAACGGTTGTTAGCTTATACCCACCATTCACAGACGAATTGCTCACCCCAACTATTGCATATTAAGTAGTTGAAAATACGGCACTCTTCAGTTGGTAAAAAGTTGCGTCGTGCTAACCGGTGTATTCCAACTTGCAGTATTCCATTTCAAACATAAAGTGTTCGTCGACCCATGTTTTGACCTTGGGCAAAAAAATATGAGCATAGCATATTTTCCAGAAAATCTTACGATGTTTCTACTTAATAAAATCAGACAAAATATCCTCCATCCATATTATAGACTATGGCTTAACCCTTCTCTCACTGAGAAAAGGCCCGTGCTCAGCAGCAGGACAGTTTATATACAGGGATCACCCTTGATTGATTATCATTGATTGTGAAACCTCAGTCGACTCTGGGTATTTATACTTCAGTCAATCAATTAACCTGTCAAAGGTGGGAACGTCACACATAATTGAAAACCTATTTTGTCTGGCCACCGGTGTTTCACTGCCAATAATATAGATAAGTCTGTCAGCAATAATGTTTATAGCCATTTAAAAAGACAACTACCGCATTAGCTGTAAAGGTTTGCCTAGGGACACTTTACAAACATACAATTAACGGAGACAATCATAACAATTAATTGTAGATCACACAAATAATAGTCCTGTTTGGGATTCAAACCCACAAAAAGCAGGACGGCCAGATAACCACTTGCCTGCTACGCAATCCCTGCATTCAACTGATCATTCACGTTATTATTACACAGTTAATATTTGTTTATTTTAAACAAGTACTGAGTCATGGTACCGAGAAACAACAGACAGGTAATATTCCCAGTTAATAGGTTTACGGCTGACCTGAATGTGTCAGCTTTTCATGTTGTCTACTTGTATCTTTGGGATTCGAGGAATATTATTTACTTAGTTAAACAGGCAAAATGACACCATTAACTGGTTAAATGGTCTGGTATTAAATAAATGTTTTACTCGTAAAATATGATTTGTAGTTGAAATTAAACTACGTTGTACGGATTTTATGGAGGTTTATTCTAAAACCATTTAACCATTTTAAACTATTAAAAACTCTTCAAGACAATTCAACGACCACCGTCTTAGCGGCAACTTTAAATCAAATCTCTCTCTCATTCTAAATTTTTCCCTTCGGTTGATGCTTCAACGATATTAGTCACAAACTGGTAACGGATTAGGTATATACATATGTAGGTAACTTCATTTTGTTCTATAAACCACAAATTACAATATTATCTCACGTTTACGCGAATGTTTTACATTGAAATTAAATTACTTTATACACAGTATTAATATTTATATTTACACTTTCCCCGACGCTTTGGTTGTCAGCAGGCATGGTCACGGGGAGAAATTGAGCTGAAATCTTGACAGGTTATCAGCAACTCTAACTGATGCTCAATGAAACTAAGATAATGCCCTTGAATATGATTTTAAAAGTTCGCAGTTGCCATATTATAATACACTATGGAAAGGACTATTTGATTGTCATCAGTCATCACTGTGATAATTGCGCAGATGGTGCAATTACTTCAGTATTCACCTCCCCACTATACCCCGTCAAATGCTGTGGGCTCGATCCTCACACGGAAGAAAATAGAATCCGAACTTGACTGTTCTTTGTCAAGTGTCCCATGGTTCAATGTTTTTGACATCCTCGATACAGAAAACATACAGGGTGTCCAGTAATTAATGGATAACCTTGAAATGTCTTATTGTAGAACTGATGGCCGTTCAGAAAAGATATGAAATGAAAAGAAAAATATTTTGAAAGTGCAATAGCTATTCATACTTTTGACTGTCTATCTATTAGCATAATTAGTGTTTAATAATATAATAATAAAAAACCGATTGAATTCATTCATTTATAGTTGTAGTATACAAGAAAGTAAAATATGGTAATTAAAAAAGATATCATATCTTAGGTACTTAGTAGTTAGGATAGATTTATTTTCTAATTTTTCTGAACCGCCGTCAGTTCTACTATAAGACATTTCAAGGTTATCCATTAATTACCGGACACCCTGTATACCGTGCGGGCGGGCGTCTTACAAACAACAATGAACAATTCCCACGCTGACTAACGATCTCGTGTAAACATTATCATAAACTTATGCCACGAGACTAACAACAGTCACTACTTACTTACACTATTAGTATTCTATACTATTGTAGTATAGTATCTTATCTTATCTTAAATACGGGGGCCAGTCAGCGCAGACTGGCGACACTTCGACCCAGTGGGATATTTTGTGTCGACACTCTCCCAATAACGACTGCCATAGATGTTCATGGCAGCCGGGACCGACGGCTTAACGTGCTCTCCGAAGCATGGAGCAGGTGATAATTGTCAATCAATACGCACATAATTTCGAAAAGTCATATATCTTCCGAAAGTCAGAGGTGCGCGACGTGGGTTCCAACCCGAGACCCTCTGCATTGCAGTCTGTTGGTCTCCCCACTGAGCTATCGCTGCTCTTTTGTAGTATAGTATAGTAATGCAACTTATTGTCTCACAATATTTATAAACAGGAAATCATCTGATGAATGAAACAATGCAACAAAGTATATAATATAGTACATTGTACCTTGATGTGTTTTGTGTCAATACATCTTGTTATTATTCATCATTATGATACTAGGAGCTGTCTTGATTAGGTACTATTCTTTATTTTAAAAGATCACAAGCATATTGGAGTACTTGTATTATTGGTAACTCTTTAGTCAATCTACAATGCAGCTGTTAGGAATGGATTCACGTCGATAGTGCAAAGGGCAAAACTCGACTCATGATCTCTCGATCGGCAGTCTCATTCGTTTTTTTATTTATTATTGATAGTTGCACAACCTTCAAATCGCTATGAAACAGTGTAGTTAACAATTAATTTCAATTTTAATACTTATATTAAACAAACTCTAATTAACATATATTTTGAAATCTACTTAAAATAAACGAGATAGAAGCCTTTGAAATCTGGTAGTAGGGATAATTGTCAAATGACAGCAAAATAATGTACGATACAAACTATGACGTAACCGACTGAGGGAGACAGCGGGATAACTCTATTACGAACTCACTTTTTCTTTATACAAATTTAAAATATTAATTACTCCCTTATTTCGCAACTAATTATGACACTGTTTTCACAAGAATATTTTTTTCATTGTTATTGCTGGTTGCTCTTGTGTGTAAAATAATATACAAAATTAAACATATGCAACTATCTTATTATAATATAAGACAGTTAACCTACCAATCAATCCAGTTATCAAAAATACGGAAATACAAAAAAAGCTATTCAAACAAAAGAAGACTATCACAACATTTACGTTTTAAATAATCTGGTTAAGCTCAGATGCCGGCGTCCTAACGTTAGTTGAGAGGTTAAGAAATGATACGAAGTGAGATAGATGCCTTTATCCATCATAGATCCATTGACATTTTTAATGTACGAATTATAGTGGGAAGCGTTTTAAGTACTTAATAAGATCTTCATGTTTGTAAGTAAAGGACATCATGTTGTGCGTGTATATATGTATAAACGTTTTATAGGAATGTAGGTATAAGTATGACGCTTGGGGACGTATCGTGCAGTGGCTCATAAAATGCGCTGACTATAATCGCATTATTACCGAGACGACTATGTGGTTATGGCTATAAAATGCCATGGTTTTTAACATTGTATGTTTTACTGGTGAAATGTTCACCTTAATAGAATAAAGAATATTCACCCTTAGGTATATTAGGTACTTATGTGAGCACTCCCTGAACAAGGGGCATTCAAAATTTAAGCGATCGCGTGGTCGCAGGTTCTTTTCCTAGCGATTGCACGATTGAACCTACTAACCTAACCTACGAACCTACAAGCATTCTACCTTTGCTAGAGGGGTTAACAAGAATACTATTAATTTGAGAACTAAAGCGAGAGTAATGTTTTAAAAAAAAGATGACGAACCTGCATTTCAGTGCCTAGGTTTAAAATATGGTACAAATAAAGTCAAATTTATATTTCTAACAGCAAAACTATAAAGCCCTCTTATTTTTTATATTGTTCTTTAGTATCTTTATCACAAAAGCACACTAAAAGCACGCTTGTGCTAGATTAAAATAAATAAAATAAAATATAATCCTTACCAATATTATAAATGTGAAAGTGAGTTTGTTTGTTACGCTTTTGTGCCTTAACTAGTCGCGAACCATCATGGAATTACGCATGTACACGTTGTCAGGGTTATAGCAAAAGGACGTAAAGTACCATTCACCCAGAAAAAGTACTGCTCCCGAGCAAGCGAACCCGCGCGAAATTGAAATCTTGTAATTTATAATAGTAATAAAGATACTACATTCTTGCTTGGCTACACTCTAGAGCTTGTAAAAGTTATTTGAAAAACTCTCAGTAGGTACTGGACGGAAGGATCTCATATGATGTTTTCTCAACGCGATGATGTTTAAATATTCATAAAGTTATATTCTATCACATACACGCAACACCATCTAGCCCAAACTAAGCAGAGCTTGTACTATGGATACTAGACAACGGGTAATTAAGGAGGCACGTGTTTCGAATGTAAAATCCATGTTGTACCGTAATTAACATTACACTATTTATTATATAATTACCCTATTTATTCTTTAGCTTCAATATCGTGAACGGATTCACCAAAGCATATTGAAGGCATGTTATTTGAGTACCTTTGGCAAATCAGGTTTTAGGGCTTATGCGAAGATAAGTGCAGAATTCTGAACCATCGCCTTTAAAATTATCTGGTTTTTCTTGTAAACAGACGACTATGAATAATTCCTGTGTCCCGGGCACCTTAACAAACATTCAAACTAGCGACGGACACAAAGAACATCCAGACTCGGAGCAGAGATCGAACGCACAACATTCGGAGCAGTGGCACTTAAACCACTACTCCATCCGTGCAGAAGATATACAGGAACACATGTAATGTTTTCTAAAATACATGTTTTGGAAAATTCAAGTGGCACGTGTTTGCAATGCCAACGCCAGTACGATAACTTGACAGTCCAGTGATCTCACCACGAATGTTATTACAGCTCCTACGTGGTTCCCATTTTTATTACTGTTTTGCTCGTTACTGAGGAACTTGGAATAGCCCTTCTGACAAAGACTTTTTTAAATGTCGAAGGTGGTAAATAATTTTACGATCAACCTCATGTCAGGTACTATCAGTGGCTAGCATTTATATATAAATAGCCAATGAGAAACAGTTTAGTACATTTTTCGCTGCTTTTAACCACCGTCAACAAATATTCCTATCTTTTTTTTTTGTTTAGCAGGTATGCGTAGTTATAGATGGGTTTCAAATGTTATAAAAAAAGGAATCAATTAGACTTTTAAAATTTCGATGTGTGCAGATTATTGTTGAATTTCTACAATAATAATCTACCAATGACCACTAGGCTAACACTTGTAATTATAAATAAAGGATAGGACCACCAGCTTGGGATCCAGTAATACAAATAGTCAAACCCAAGAAGAAGCAAACCACAGCTAGACTTCATGATACTTTCAGCTCATTCTGCGTAAATAGAAACACCAATGATTAAATTATGTTCGGGTACTTTGAAATAACTACACTGGAACATTGAGACAACTACGATCTTAGTCTCCCCGTGACCATGGCTGCTGAAAACCAACCGAAACGTCGGGGAAAGTGTAAAGTGTGTTTAATTATAATTTAATTAGCATAAAAATTAGTAAAATTTAATAGTAGTAGTAGTGTAACAATTTTCAAAATTATGTAATAAAGTGTCAAATAAACAACGCGATAAAACCGTATATAGTAGTTTAATTTCAATAAAGGATAGGAATTAAAGATGGTATGAAAGGAAAACAATAGCAGAGGTCGTCTTCCGTAACGTTTACATACCAGATAAAAAGCAGTCACAGAGTTACTGCTCTTACGGAATAGTATCAACAAATAATTAACTATAAGCGTAACGGGGACGAGCGTAACACTCAAAACACTGTTAATTTGACTAGAAGCGCTTAACATACGATGGAACTAACTAGATTAAAACCTATCAACTACATCAAAGGTCATCGTGCTTTGTTAAGCACAAGTTACTTATGTTATGTTCTATGTCAGATTATTCATAAAGTCAGACATAGTACCTATAATAGGACAAGAGACTGGTCAAAATCGAGGACGAAGTACCAATGTGGCTAAAGAAAATGTATCTTGTTATTCAGTAACTAATGTGACTATTTATGAATTTCATAGCTTAAGATTTAATGTAACATATACCTACTAGATCTAGACGAATAGTTATTTTGAAATTAAACGTATATGCCGATAAGTTATTGTATATTTTAGTATCTATTGATAACATTACAGTTTCATACATACATACATAGATTCACGCCTGTTTCCCAAAGGGCTAGGCAGAGACTACGGATTTCCATTTGCTACGATCCTGACACCCTTCTCTGGCTTCATTCACTTTTATACAGTTTCATAGGTAAGAACCTAATATATCCCTACATAATTGTATATGTTTATTGCGACACGTACATAGGTATGTTTTCTAAATATCGTTACAAAAGGTGAGTTGATATTTTGAAGACTTCTATCATAATGTATACAAACATTTTGTCGCTAATTATGTAGAAAACTGTTTATATCACTTTGTTACCTAATTAGTGAGCAAATGTAATGCTGCACCTTGATTAGGGTCAGTCGGGCTTTAATGAAATGGGGTGGTACGCGGTAACATCAAATAACAAAAGTACTGCTTTATTGTATTATATATGCAAGAAGAGTAGTATGTAATGGAATAGACATGAGAAGACCATCCGATTACGCTGCCAACCAGATTCTAGAACTGTCCGTCCTACGAACAAGAGCAAGAGGAAGATCCAAGACAACGTTGACAGATGTAACACATCTGTCCACGTGGCGCCTTTGCCTTCGCCATTGCCTTTATGTCTCTGCGCAACAGCACAATGCTTCTAAAAATAATATCAAGGACAGAGCTAAATGGCAGCAGATTCAGAAAGATTGTCGCAACGATGCAATAATTGATAGTGGTACTAGTCTCCTGACCAGTCTCGATTTCGAAGAAACTTGATACATTTATTCTTCGACGTGCCTTAATATGTATTTCTAAAAGCACGTCTAGCTGAATCATCGTTGAACTAATAAAAATGGATGAAAAGACATTACGACATTTAACACGATGAGGTCCGTCGAAAGCTATCAAATGCCAGGGTAGATCTTGTAATAAATAATATTACGTGTAATATTATTTAAAAGAAGACATTATAGCAAAGTAATAAATTATATAATCGCACGGATATGATTGTGATCATCCGACGATACCGCTACGATACCATAAACGGATTAAGGCAATTTACAACTATTTCATTAATATTATATACTTTATACTGGAGGAGACAACTCTAATTAATTTAGTCTGAGCCATGCGCTTAAAACAAAACAATAATGAACATGAGAAGGCGTCTTCTGAATATTAGAATACTAGCTGACCCGCGCAACTTTGTCTGCTGTACATAAGAGAATTTTCCCCGTTTTTGCAACATTTTTCTTTGCTGCTCTGCTCCTATTGGTCGTAGCGTGATGTTATATAACCTATAGCCTTCCTCGATAAATGGGCTATCCAACACTAAAAAGATTTTTCAATTCGGACCAGTAGTTTCTGAGATTAGCGCGTTCAAGCAAACAAACAAACAAACTCTTCAGCTTTATAATATTAGTATACATGAGCACAAATTTGTTGTTGCAGTTAAGTGCATAGTTCACACTAAGCGTGTTACAAACTATCTATAGTTTTATACTTAGTACAGAGAAACATACTTTTTTTTTAAAGATTACTATCAATTTGGGCTTTTAATTACTAGTATTATTGTTAACCCCTCCAGTTAAGCTAGAATGCTTGTATTAGAAGTGGGCTCACGTCAGTAGTGTAAGGGGTGGGATTCGAACTCGCAACCTCTCGGTCGAAAGTCAAACACCTTATCCATTGGGGAAGCATTGCTGCAATGCCTCCAACATAAGATTTTTAAAGGCGAGTTTCAGAATATGTGTTTTTAAATTGTGCAATCTAAAACTTTTATCCTACTACACAATATCTGGTTAGACTAAAAACCGCCTGTAACACACTTGAGAATATCAAGCTTGGAAAATTTAAAGTACAAAGCTTCATAGAATAGCAGCTCAGTTCTCAACACAACACTTACTTTGAAAGCGTAATCATATTCAAGGAAACAGGTGTGTCTCAAAAACACCTGAACCAGATCTGCTGTGATCTTTCCAGAAAAATAACACGCGAATAGCTCGTTCGTTCAATTTCCGTCAACAATTCGTGCAATTGGATAAAATTATCGATGATCACGGACACGGATCCTGTTTTTCAGTATAAATATATAATCATAACAAAAACAAGTGTAAGTACCTCCCACGAAGATAAATCATAATAGGTGTATGTAAGCACTAAATATAGGTATGGCAGTGAAACACTTCCAGGAAGGAGTCTTTGATCATGGCCTGGATTTTCACTCGTCAGCGTTCGATAAACATTATTCCTTGTTGTATTTATATCTTCTTATAAAACGATATGTACCTTTTGTTTTGTGATCTAAAAAGGTACTTAGTCTACACGATGCATGTATATATATTTTATATTTCTATTAGCATTGATATATTATACATCAATGTCTATTAGGTTTTATGTAGGTTGATATTCTAGTCATAAAATAGTTATACTATTTTAACCACTGCTGTTTTATAGCTTTAATAAAATTTCGTATACTATTCCATAGTATATACAATTTCTTTCGGTGTATAAGTGTATTGACCCAAAAAGAAGTTAAAACAAAAAAAAAAAGAAGTTTAAGTACCCATAATGAGGAAATAGTCAAAAGAAATTAATTTCATAAAATAGTATAATAGTATTTAATATCAAATTCGAATTAATTGATATTAAATATGAATTCGTTATTTTATAAAATTAATATCTTGTGATTGTTTTCTTGTTATGGGTACTTAAACTCCCCTTTTTTATAAAATATATTTCTTGAAACTATTTAACGGTTTTGCAATGAAATTATTTTAAGAAGTTTTTTCTGTGTATGTGTTTTATAAAAAAGTGACGTGTTGCATAATAAAATAACATGTAAAATTAAACATAGGAAACACTAGTGGATTATAGAATCAAAAGAAAATGATCGTGTTCGACTGAGCTGTGACTTTTGTTTCTGTTAACTTGATTCCTTACCTTTGTTCTTCGGCAAAATAGTAAAATTTCGGATAATCATTTGAATAAAATATATTTTCTATGTATTCTTGAGCAACGGATCTTCTTTTCTTTACCACCTCATATTCCATTTATAAAATAAACTCTATGCTTTTTCTAACCCTTTTTACCGCAAGAAAAACATCGCTATCTCTCCACGGACCGGCGAAATATTTACGTAGGCGTGTGAACAACTTAGCCCTTTCTCTCCAATACGTCGAGGGGACGACGCGACGTTAGGTCATGACTGTCATCAGTTATGTTCGTAAGCGGGTGCTATTAGTGGTGACTGGTCGGCTTTGTTTTCGTGAACTTTGGAAAAGCCATGCCGCTTCAGATTAGTGTGAACTAATTTGTTATTCCAAAAGTAAATAAATATCCAAGAACATTGTAGGTTTATATATTTATCTCCTACTTATTGGCTCAAAATAACAAAATATAAACAAACAGTGTTAGATGCTGTTAAGCATCAAAATCTTATTATAATTACTTATTGATCAAAATTTTTTCGCATAATTATACATAGCATTAGAATAGTGTCCTCAGCTTTGCTCATGAGAATGAATACCGGGATAATGTCGAACGCATACCGCATATCCGAAGTATTAACATGTGCCACGTTTAAACTAGACAAAACAAGACATATATACATATACATAAAGAATATGCTTTCAACACCTCTCCGCGGGAAAAAAGGTAGCGGAGAGGATATTTCGGGCTTATCCGGGTAAAGGTGGAAAATCCCGGATCCAACCAACTACCTACCTATCTATCAACACGCTGCTTTGAATGGTGGATGGGTCACTGAAACTGGCACTATTTAAGCAACCATGCTTACAATATCTATCTCAATTCTACATGAAGGAATAGGACTAGGCTTAATCGATGAACACTCGTTAAGGATATGCCTCGTGTCATAGTAAATCTTCCTTCTGCAATCGTTAGCGTTGACAAACCGAAAGAATTTAGTTGATTCCTCCAGTCAATTAGGTATTATTTTTTTTAATGTTTACAGTGACTACAACTCTATATCTCTTGAATCTTTGAGTCGCCAATAGGACTCCAATTAAAGTGTTCAGTACTCTGTGCAAGGCATAGGTACCTAAGAAATATATGCAACAGCATTACACATAGGCTAAATACACATTAAATACCTACTTATAACAATGTGGGTTTACATAACAAAAGCTTATGATTATCAGGGTAAGAAAAATATGTACTTAATGACAGTTGTATAACGAAGCAAATCTCTTGTTTGCAACATTACCGGGCTATCGTTTATTTTTTTGTACTTACGTCGTTTTATACTTGGTGATTTTACACGCTGTTTAATTGTGCATACCTACGATGTAATATCGTGTTGTGTTTATCTTGAACTAAGAATGATAATACCGTGCCTTATTTACGCTGCAATGGAAGTAGGTACCTACTTATATTTTCAATGCCTTTAGCGTCAAGTCAAGAGTTATAATATGTAATGACACCGATTATTATGACGTATTACTATGTTTGTTATGCACAAACATAGTAATACGTCATAATAACCGGTTTAATAAACGTATTACTATGTTTGTGCATACCTTTGATTTACTTCTCCTTATTCGAATATTAATTAGTAAGTGACGCACTTATAGTACCTGTCTACCTCCAATACTGAGACTGGTTATAAATAATTCTAATATTCGTTATTTCTTCATAAAATTACAATTACATATTACAATATTTTGAATAAATTTATATGTCAGTCTAAATTAACTTTACCTTATTTTGAATTTCCTTGAATGGTTACCTAACATGTTAAAATTGAATTAATTTTCGAATAACCTTATTCGAAAATTAATTCCATTTTAACATGTTTTAGGAACATTCTATGACGATAAAGTACATTAGACGTGCTCCAGTTTTAAATTACATAATGATGTGCCCTCAGAACAGTTATCTTCTCGAAATATGGTAGCGTTAAAACAAAAGGATTTTGGTTCTTACTATCGTGCCTAACGTCAACCTATGTCACACCCTTGTCAAATTATAATGAAAGAATATATTTTGTCTCTTAAAGTGATCAGTCTAAAATTATAAAAATCCCTCAAGCTTCGTATGTATCGATTCAGAAATAATGTAGCTGCTTGCTACTGAGTAGGTACGATCTACGGACACATTTTGCAAAGATTATCGATCCACTTAGTCTGAGGGTGTCCTTTTGCGGATCCGCAGTCCCTGTTGAAATATCATAGCCAGGCGAAAAAATAGTGCCCCGCAATTTTCTGCATTGGTTAATAATTTGATTTAACAAATCTTTTCTATGTTTTAGTTAGAAACCTATTTATTTGACACCAATAAGTGGTACACTGGTTTTCTGTTTAAATATTTTCTTAAATATACACAGACAATTTACCAACATTTACAATCAGCCAAAGATCAAAGGCGAATAAAAATAGCAAATCAATAAACGAGCGGTTTAAATAAAACCTTATTACTGTTGTTTATCATTTTTGCACAATCCGGCTCAATCGAACGTGAGGGAAATTGAAATACCAAATGTACATTTTATACATAAAGGCAGTTAGGCATAATTTTAGGGCTCGTCGGATATTATTATACATATATTATAGATGCAATTGCAGTACTTGGGATATTAAGAAGCGGCAACTGCTACCGACCAAACATATCTAAATAGTCCTTCTGCTAACTTCTGCACAGTGTTTATCCACTCGAACTGGTTAGGTCTTTAGTAGATATGCCATTGTGCGTTATTTTTTAAAGACTTATGCGCATACGTGGCGCATTAATATGTGGTAAATGTCACTGGTGTCACAATTATGCTATATTTATTTTGTAAACAAACTACTGAAAATTAGATACTGCGTCATTGTTTGTTTACCTAAAAAAAAAAAAAAAAAAAAAAAAAAACGTAACTGAAAGGGTAATATTTCGTCAGGTATGTTATTAGTTTCACGTAATAGAGCTTAGCGTCGACATACACAGACTATATTTTTTTCGTATTTAATCTGGGTATACCTATATCAATACTTAAGTAAAAACTTTGTCTTTTAGCTAATAGCATGTACGGAGAGAACAAGCAGAATACTATAATAAAAAAATCATGAATGTCGATCGAATTTCGACTACTAGCCAACCACGAGTAAATATATTTGCTAGTTTTGGAATACAGTCCCTCATCATTCAATAAATAAAACGTATTCATAAACAAAAATACTGATTAACGGTAGTATTTCTGTCTGACCTTATTATTCCCAAGCTTATTGAGGTCGGTCGCTAGTCTGAGTCACTACTGTTTTGCCTTGAGCAATACCCATCAATCAGAATTCGACCTTCGAAGAGATTGTCAAAATACTTATGACACAGAAGCCAATTGTCATATAAGTAGATATATGGTGTCGAGAGACTCTTGACACAGTGGCGTTCCATGTAAATCGATCGATCTGCGCGATAGCTACTGGTAACATAAAAAACATAGATTTTGTGCTTCAACTAAGAATTTCGTAACAGAAAAAGTACGTAAACATAAGCCTACACTTTTTCGTTAGAGTATTACCAAATCACTCTGCTGTTAGGATGTTCTCTACCAGAACCTTCAAAGGCGGTCAAGTCATCAATGTTTAGGTCTTCCTTGTGGTCATCGACTATCTTGTGTCACCTAATTGGTCACGATTTGTGTCTACCTCTCTGGGGACAGGCGCCAGACGTGTCGGACGATTTTTGGACGATGTTTTGGAGTAATTTTTATATACCTAGTTTATCCAAGAATCCGTAGTGGCTAATGTTACCGACTGTCACGCTTGAGGTCACGGGTTCGATTCCCGCACAAGTCAAACATTTGTGTGCATGAACATGGATGTTTGTCTTGGTCTGGGTGTTTCTATGTATGATATGTATGTATGTTTATCCATCGTCTAGTACCCATAGTACAAGCTCTGCTTAATTTGGGCTAGATGGTGTTGTGTGTATGTGATAGAATATATATATATATATGCATCTGTGCTATCTAGAATAATTATATAATTAATGCATGCGATCTCCAAGTTATCAAGAATTGTAAGGCATTTATAATTATTGGGCAACCTTCATAGAGACTGTCCGAGGCAACGTTGCTTAGCGTTATTGAGGTACTGATCAGCTCGTTCACTCAACTTAAAAGGTGTTACATATCTATCCCACTCGCCACCAAGTTTGTTCCCTGTTGCCTAGGAGAATTTTTTGTGAAGGCTCCCAAATCTATCGATTTCTCCAACCCCTGTTATCGTTCCTGATTCGTTGTGGCGTGAATAATGAAAGGAAAACGATTCCCGACATTAAATATTACGCTTCAAACGTTTAATATTTCCCGTGATTATTAACTAATAAAATATTATTGGCTTGATAAACGAAATCTAAGCAAGTTAACAAAAATAATTTAGGTACAAATTAAAAATTGTCACGCTATTGGCTTGTTAGAATAAAAAAGGTTGGAAAGGTTAAAATAGCTTTAAGCAATTAATTTTATTAATACAACAGCTATTATATATAAGAAAAATAAAGGTTAAACCGTGTTTTTATTATGTTCAAATAATATACTAAAATACTAACGACGGCTAAAGGAAGAGATCTTGGCAATTTCTAAAATTTGAGCAATATTAACTCGGAAATTGCTTAAAATGCCTTTATGGTACAGTGGTAGTGACTGCTTAGGATCTGCATTAGTTAAACATATACATATGTATGGTAGATACCAATTGAGAGGTCGTATTAAATTATAGTTTATACGTACCTACCAGTACGTGTAGCCTGTATAGCCTGTCTGTAGTATGCGGTTAATAAAGTTGCTTGTAAAGGCTTAAAATATTCCGTATAAGTGTCTTTGACTGCGATCTTCTGTAGGATAAAAGTACTTCTACAATCCGGCTGACCCAGCTTTGAGACGTAAAGCCACTGTGCCCTATACTCGTCCGCCTCATAAAAGAGGCAGCTTTCAGATTAAGACTGCGCCGAGCGTAAGACAGATAATGACAGAGCTCGTGCGGCGCATATTCAAATCGGCGCGCGGCCGCTATAGTAAAATTGTTTGGAGGGTTTGAAGTGCTTTTTTGATAAATATGTATCTTTATTGTCAACCAATAACTTAAATATTTGGGATGGACAAATTGTAATATAACTATTTATGTTTCGTTTAAGCTGTAAAATAGGATAGATTTCTACTGTTATAATCTAAAAATCACGTAACACGAGCTTTAGTTTTTGCATCTTTCGTGCAAACTTACGTAGTTTTGTAGGCAAAAATATTAATTGTTTTAAGTTTTTTACACGGAGTAATTGTAAACACATTCATTGTTATGGTAAATGTATATTTTATATTTGTATTAAACAAAAAGTGATGATTTTATTCATTTAACTGTGACCGCCTGTTTTGGCACATTTCGCTCGGCGCAGTCTTAAGCTATATGTACTAGAATTAATGTCAAATCAATCATAGGAAAAGTAACCTAAATGGTGACTCGCTGTTACGGTAGCAAAGAATATAAATGTGAATAAATAAGGATGTAGGTACCGTACAGCACAATAAAACAATTAGCTTTCGCTTGTACAAAGCCTTGCAGATGACGGTTCTCGCGACAAAAATTATAACAACGCCATCTCGATTTTACGACAAAAATTATATTAATAAAATTTTGTAGAAATTTTAAACGATTTGCCGGGACCTGAACGAACGATTTGCCGAAACCTATAAAACGATTTGTCTAGAAATTAAACAAATACATAATCTATTAATATACAAATAACCTTGGGTTAAAGTTTGATTGAGTGAAACCTTTCTTTTTTTCCTTCACGCGGTAGATACCTAGAAATAACTAAACTTTCTCATAGTACCTAAAATGTTGTAAAAGGTTTTATTCCGTTATTAAATTTATTCTGGATGTCCTAGATTGACATTAGTTTTTAAGTTGCCAAGATCTTTTTACGTGGAACTGAATTAAATGCGTTGTCCATGTGTTGTCTTTGTAGAACGTATTTTTGTATCTTTACGACACGTTAACTTTGTTCTGTGGATTAAATTAATATATTCAATAAGAAAATAGTTTACATTCATTAAAGAAGTACCTAAATTTACGTTTTTATTGACACGTTGAGTTATTACATAGTTATTAAGTTATTATAATATTAGGTATTAATATTTGGAAACCATATTATCCAGATTACCTACTGCCGTATAACAATACGTACATTGTAATTAATAAAAAGTGGTTAGTGTATCTGCAACAAGTTTACTTTTCAAGCCACGACGTCCCCTAATACTAGTGTAGGTACTAAAAAGTTCACGTAGCCGTATTTTTGGGAAAATAAAAGTTATTGTAAAAGTCGTTTGGTCTCGACACAATTAATATTTCAAGTTAGTTTGCTTCCTGGTAACCTTGGCAATCCCTCTTTTTATGTGGTGTTCCTACTATCGATCGAAATAAATCGTCACGCAACGGGATTTTACGGGATATTTTAAATCTGTGTCGGTATATTTTATTAACTTCAATCTTTCAAGGCTAAACTATGTTTGAATATTAGTTTGTAACTATTTTTGTTGGCGCAGTTGTAAGTTCTAAGTATTGTATAGAATTTATTATATTTCCATGACATTTTGTCAGAATCACCTAAGCTTTTATTTTCTTAGATGTATGTATATATGTATCTTATGTATGTATGTATCTTAGGTGTATACATCCGCATAGCATTTATATAATAGGGGTTAAAGTATGAAGTTGCTGTTGTAATAATATATAGTTTGAATTGACATAAATCCTTCATTGAACAGAAGACAATATTATATAAATCATTCATGGTGTGAGATTTTCGAATGAAATTTTTTCCACATGATACCTATAAGATTCTTCTTTAAAAAATGTGCAACATTTGATTTTCGACTTGCAATTGTTTTTTATTTAACTTAGACGGGAAAGATGGATACTTCGAAAACCTGAGTCATTTTTAAATACGAGTGCCAACGCGGAACTAACGCGGCAGAAACGGCTCGCAATATCAACGCTGCGTTTGGAGAGGAGACTGCTAATGAACGCACCGTGCGTTTTTGGTTGAAACGCTTTCGTAATGCAAACTTCGACATGAAGAACGAACCACGGGAAAGACCGCCCACACAGTCCACACAGGTGAATAACGCTGAATTGAAGGGGACGGTAGAAGCCGATCCGAGTCAAACTACCTAGGAATTAGCGGCATGGTTTAACGTTACCCTAACTACAATATTGGCTCATTTGCGTCAAATCAATAAGATAAAAAAATATGAAAAATCATACTTCAACCCCTAATATTACCATACTACGCATGTTCCAAAACTATACTAGCGTAACATAGTATTTATCTTCCGAATGGTTTAAGAGCAATATAAATCGAATGTTTAATATGGGCAAACTCGTCCAGCGCCTATCTCAGGCTTCCTGATTCATGACAGTTGATAACGTCAAAGAAATGATAGATGGTCATCCTATACTAATATTATAAAGCTGAAGAGCTTGTTTGTTTGTTTGTTTGGTTGAACATGCTAATGTCAGGAACTACTAGTTCCAATTCAAAAATTATTTTAGTTTTGGATAGTCCATTTATCGAGGAAGGCTATAGGCTATATAACATCAGGCTACAACCAATAGGAGCGGAGCAGCAGTGAAAAATGTTACAGAAACGGAAAAATCTCTTATCTTATATGAAGCAGACGAAGTTGCGCAGGTCAGCTAGTCTATAATATTATTATCTACCAATACAGCTGGTTTATACTTGAAATGGTTCTTTTCCTTTAAGTTGCGAAGGTTAGTTGTGGTCACTAGCTGCTCCACAAAAAACTGACGTTGAGCTGAATTTTGTGCCTATTAACAAACTTAATGTTACTAATTAGTTGCTTTGCTATTAAACAAGTTTAAAACCAGGCTTTAGCAAAATCATGTAAGCTTTACTTAAACTGTTTAATGATAAAATAATGCATATCTTAATAAATTCACCATATTTCAGTTATCCTTTAATCACACGTAATAATTCATTATTTATAGGTACGTAAAAAAATTGGCACTAGGTAGGTGCCACACAATCAAGCGACGTCACATTCTTCATTCATTGCGCCGCGCAGTTGTGACTGGCGGCGTGGCTGGGCCGAGTGGGGGCGGCCAAAGCCAAACCGGTGTCAGTTCGCAAACAGCCGACGCTGTGTTAAATTGTGTTTTCGAACGAAACACGAGTTGCGGGCGGTCACCGAACGTATAAGAAGTGTCACTTTACCCCGATAATTTTCGGCGGCCTACCTAATATTTACGATTAAACGAACTTCTGTGAATTTGTTATTATTTAAGACAGTGAAGTTGCGAAATATAATTTGGCTATTGCCGAATTACATTGTGCGGTCCAAGTGTTTCGTTTCATTAATACCGACGTTGCGGTGTGTTGTTCAAACCAATTCGGTACCTACATTGCTACAAACAAAAATAAGTTCCTTATTATCAAAATAACTGAAGAAGTCTATTCAATTTTCGTGTTTTGAAAATGTATGCGGACTCACTTTCGTAACAAATAAAAACTTCGTAACGTATCGCTGACTGTAGTGACCTTATTTAAGTCTATTAGGTTTATTCAACATTAAAGCATGACCTTCTAAATGAAGGAGTCCTACTCTGATGAAATTATGCTGTGTTTCGTCCAAGGGTTTGGAGAAGGTGATCACGGATATAGTAATAAAACCCGTGAGATTAATGGGAATGTGTCAGATTCTAATTTGAAATACACCAAAGAACGCAAGATAGTATCTTTGCAGGCCAAAGACAAAGAAAGTGAAGAGGATCAGTGCGTGGAGTTACGCAGTAAAAAGTCTCAAGCTCTCGTCACTGGAAAGTCCTTGAGGCTATCATCTGGTAGTCGGTTTACAGAGGTCAAGAGAAGTTTCAGTGACCGTTTCTCCGTCATTACTGATGCGAGTAGCAAGAGGCCGGCGAAGAAGACCTTGACCATTAGGAAGACTTGGTAATTATATTATATTTTAATTATGTTGTATATTTAGCTTTCAGTCAAGTGTTTGGTTATTTGCTCTAAATAAAAGGGTTAAGTATAGCATAATGACCCATCACCAGCTGTTTGATTGGTTTCATCTATGATAATATTTATAATAATAATAATAATATCAGTCCTGTATTAAACTGTCCCACTGCTGGGTATGGGCCTCTTCTCAGTGTGAAAAGGGTTCGTGCTACACTGTCATAGTGGGAGAGTTAACTCATTATTTGAAGTGAACAGTTTCACACACTGATACTATTGCTTGTATAAAACTATACATGTGAGCTGTATGTACTGTATATTATGTACAAGTCTATTAGGGAGTGCTATGTTCAGTAGTGCACATCTAATGGCTTACATCTTGATGATGAACATATTCAATCTCCAGACTACAGAATTTTAATACATTGCCAATTTAAAAATCCAATATCTTTAAATGGAACTGAAGTTTGATTTTAGGAATTTGGACTGGTTATTGCCCTTTTATGAAATACTAACCATGCTCTGTGGTTTTACCCACACCAGTAGTTTTTGTAACATGTTTTTAAATAGCCTTCCTTAATAAACAGGCTATAAAATGCAATACAAAACAATTCCAAATCTGATAACTAGTGCCAGAGATTAGTATATGCAATAAACAAACAATCTCCTCAGTTTTATAATATTTGTATGGATGTAATATACATGATTCCTGATAATATACATGATTCCTAGAATAAATAAATCTTGTATTGTACACATTTTTTAGAGTAACTCAGGCCCATAAAAATTACAATGCTTAAATTCTGCATAAACGAAGGATAATTCAAAAAATACCTTCACATTTATAATATTAGCAAGGAGGTTTACTTTATGTCCAATTGTAATATCATGGATTTGATTCTCATTTTATGGGAAATGTTAATATTTGCTCTCCGGATGTAATCTTGAGAGATAGCAATAGGCTCATTCTCTATAAAGTGTGACCTAAACAATACAGGTGTAAACTAGGTGTTATATACTCCCCACTTACTCTTTGGAAATATACCGGCATGATATACTATTTTAAATTACATATATTGAATAATTCAAAATAATATATCATGATAAGATAATAATCATATTCATTTAAGTATGAAATTTATTAAACCCTAGCAATGTAAAACATACATTACATTTTATCATGTACATAAATGTTATATGTTAGTCTATGTAGGAGATAACATATAAACTATATACGTACCAGAATGCTCATTATACTTTTCAAAAGTTTTCCTTCTTTTATATACCTCCATCATTTTAGGTGGTATTAAAATATAATAAAAAGGGTAAATGAAAAAGTTATTATTTAATGTAATTCATGCAAAAGTTTGGCTTCAAGTAAAAACCATTAACCTAATGCTTAAACTATTGTGCAATATAATAATATTGCACAATGGTTTAAGCATTAGGTTAATGGTTTTTCAGTATGTTATAATCTAATAAGATGTAGGGTAAGAGAAGGAATTTGGTCTAGAAAAAGCTTAATATTAAGAATATTCATGATTAACAATGAAAACAAAGTCAGGTCAGGGTGTCTAAGCATTGTTTATTATGAGTTTGATTCCAGATGGTATTCCTCTGTGTCCACAGATAATTTTTCTGACCCTCCATGTTCTTTGAGTCCTATTAATTCATTTTTGTAAAGGATTTTCTGACAGGCATTTTTCATAGTGCAAGCCTATCTTTAAATATTGTCTGAAATGCATTACTACATACATAGTCTACATCCAAAGAGGTAGGCAAAGGCAGATTACTCCTTCTATTTACAACTTCATGATAACAAAAACCCAATAACATTTTGTTCAACCTGAAAATCTCATCTAAGAATTCATGCACAACAGTCACATTTAGTAAGACACTAGTGATTTATCATGTCAATTAATGTTTTACTAAATAATATATAGAAAATAATGCACTACCTTAATTACACAATATTTGTAATGAAAGCTCCATCTATAATAATTAAAACCATTAATGTTAGAAGAATACTTGAGACTGATCTATAGGTGACCAACCTGTAAATACATAATATATTTTCTAGCTATACATATATTTTATTTTTTGTATACAAAGAACCCTTGTGGGTTCTTGGTTATGAATAGTTAATAAGCACAGTGTTGTTAGTCCACCTCTGTGCTTATTAACTATTCATAACACTTCAGAAATTATGCTATTTAGCATAATAGAATCAGTTTAGAAACAATTATCTGAAATTCATGTAAGAGTTAAACATTTGATACAATTCTAAATATCTTTAGTATGCACTTCACTGCTAGTAGGTATAATAATATAATAATGTATAATTATATTTCTAGTAAATGAAGTGTCCATATAGAGGTCAACATCCTCCTTTTGTGATATTGTTGGCACAAGGTAATTTGACACCCCCTTTAGAATAAAACTTGAATAGTTTTGTTATTACTGCCTCAAATAGTGAAGGATAATGTCTCTGTTTTCTCAGAACTCAGCATCCAATTATTCATTGAATCATTATTGTTGGGCTGATTTCCTTGCCAGCAAAGTAGTTCTAAGAAACATGACATACTCATTTATCTAGATATTATGGTCTATTCAACAGGATGCTCAAATAAGATTTATTTGTCATATCATAATCGTCCATGACATATTTTTTTCCATATGGTTAACGTCATTATTTATTTATAATAAATGACCACCACATATTTCTTTTTCCTCATATGGCTTTTTCCTAAGCTTACTCCATTATTTATTTATTTTACAGTATAACGATCTTCTACAGATGAGTAGTGAAATAGTATTTATTATTTATTGCATTCAAGTTCAAAGAGGATACATCTATTTTAAGGCTTTCTATAGCTGCGAATCTGAAATCCACCTAAACCATAGTCTCACGTCTACATATATCTCCGAAAAGGCAGGCAAACTTTTATTACACACACATTTTACTATCAATGCTTTTCGGTACCACATAATAGGGAACAAGCCTATTGAGATCTATAGGAAACAGCTCCAGATTCCGAGCTGCTACGGAGAATTTAGCCCGATAACACTTCGCCTGACCTAGAAATTAAACCCGAGATCTTCCGCAGTCACCTCATAGTATCGCTGCCTATGGAAATGACTAAGTTCCCTATTTATGTGAGTGGGGCATCCCAATTAATACCGGTACCTAGCACCAGTGATTCGAGATAGGGGAGAAGGAGTGTAATACTGTAGATATCGTATAGCTGAGCGTATATCTACTGTAACTAGACAAGTTACTAATTGGATATAGTTATAATTAACAAGGAAATAAATCTTGAAACATGGCTGGCGTAGGCTCTGTAGGTACTGCGTACTAAATTGGATTGACCTTTGCAAAATTCTCTGCCTATGACATTTATAGTGTCTAGGTTAATCTGTGCAAAGTCCGTTTCTGGCTACCACACATGGGCCACGTAAACCAATTAGTGTGCGTCTATATGGAGCTTGTTGCCTAAAGCCACAGTGCATCATACATTCAGGATATGTAACATAACGCAACAATGAGAAATGAGCTTTAGGTTAACATCATTGAAGTCCAAATCTCTTTGCAACAATAAACTATCAAACGTTGCCCACGTGTACATCGTTATAAGTAGTTTGCTAGAGAATTATTATGCAGTTCTACGTAATATTTGTATTTATCATTACAATGACACCAACCAATAATACTACATACGGACTTGAAGCAAGCTTAAACTTATGAACAAACACGCAAGTATACTAGCCAAGACGTATCATCGATATTTAATCGGTCTGAGAGTACAGCCCATGGTTGATAATATATTGCCTTATTACTGTCTTAAACGTTGGTAATTGCAATATATGTTTCTGAAATAAGTTAACATGGTTTTTATTTGCATACTAATAAAATGAAACGTAGGTATTAATACCAGTTTACAATGTGGATACGATAAGCTGTATACCTACCTACAATTTACTTATGAAACCTTGTTGTTGTCTACAGTCAGTATGATAATGTTCTTACATGAATACAAGTCATATTCTGAGTAATAGCAAACCAAAGTAGGAAGTAGTAGTAAATGTTTCGAGAATAAAGATAGCTCTATCTGTTCCTCGTCGTCTGTTTGGTATTTCTAGTAGCGTGTAAGTCAGCCTATAATTTGGTTGGTGAGAACAAGCAGGACTTAGTTACGTGACCTGGTCGATTAGCTCATTTACTATTTATATCCAGCTGACATCGCCTAAAACTGTTAAACCCTACTCATATTTCTTACGAAGCGAATGCGAGTAGGGTACTATATATGTAGGTACATGCTTATGTGTAGAAAATGTAGTTTGTTTGCTTGATTTGTTAATGCAGTTCAAGAAGAGCATCCTTACACCTTAATCTTAGTCCTAGTAATATGCCTGTTGTGTCCCATTCTGACAAATATTTTAAATGTGAAAGTTGGTGAAGATGTGTTTGGATGTTTGTTACTCAATTACGCGTAAACATGTTCCTCAGATTAACACATAGGATTATATAGGATGTTTTATCTCGGTATACGTTCTCATGGGATTCGCGCCAACAAAACCAAGCGAGTAGGTATGTAATACTTATTCGTTGTTTTACTTATTAACTTTAGTTATTACAATTACAACATACTCGCAAATGCTTTTATCGGTCACTTGCCAACAGATATGTGACCTACTGAAATAATTATAATCCGCCTACCCTTTCGGTGCTGTAGGCGTCATAGTTAAGCTGCGATAATAATAACTGCGTCACGCGTCATCAAGCTTTATTAATGTTTCGCATGACGTGGTTTCTATCATAACCTGTTATCCTAACAACATATTCAAGGCCAAGACTGGCAAAATAGTTCGAAGGGGAGCTTGGGGATGTGTATGTACTATGTAACTTTCGCTTAATTGATTACTTTTTCCCCTTAGTCATAATAGAGGATTATCAACATGTTTGAAGTAATCGATGTCCATGTAGAGGTATGAGGGCTGTTCCTCCCCTTTCTCATGCCCTTGAACGCAGCCCTAGCTGCCAAGGTTGAGCGAGTTCCTTTCAACGAGCATGACACCTCGTTTTCTATCGTTTGTAGATAACATGTGTTTATTTGTAAAAAAGCTTAGATACTCAATTTTAATAGGCCTTATTTATTATTGCGCAATTTCGATCGGCAATTAGTGATTGCTTTCTTGATTAGGTTGTAACGCTGTCGTCGAGAATCCATTGTTCAGTTTGAATAAGTGTATTTGACATATAAAATACATTTGGACTTACGTCATAACTGATGTGGATTTTATTCATTAAACTTTTTATTTCGTACTGCATAAAAGGACAAAAATATATAATCAATTTATAGAACAAGGAATCAAGCAACGTTGGAAGTTCTGTTTGCTAATTCAGCCACAATAGGAACCCAAATTTGATTGCCTGACGCAAATATACCAAACGATTGTGAAAAGTTCTGTCACGAAATTCTCAATAAGTACCCTTATTATTTTCGTGGTATAGATTTCTTACTGACTGCCACGAAATATAAAATACAAATAAATACTTTCGAAATCTTTATTGCCTTCATCCCTCGAGCAATTACCTACCTAATAAGATATCGTGTCTTTTAGTTTAGGATTGTAGTCGGCAGAATAATAGTTTCCTATTCGTTTAGCCATTGCCATTCGTATACGTTTCAGCGAGTGGATGTCACAAGCAATTAAAACTTAACGGTTGTTAAGTTCTCTTAACGGTTGTACTCAATGAACACTCTCATCTTCGGTGGTCTCACACAAATCGGTTTTCTAACATATTTATGACGCTAGCATGCAGTAACAATGTAGAAATCGATGTGAAGTTTAATTATTATTTATGACCAGATTCGGCCCGGGGCAATGCCACATGAACGCATACCAAGATCATAAAAAGTATCATGAGTTAAGCTAGGTCATGGCCCACCTATATGCCAAGTTTCATTCAAATGAATTCTGTATCTATAAATCCTAACCAATATAATAAATGCCAAATGCGAATGTGAGTTTGTTTGTATGTAACGCTTTCACGCCTTAAGAACTCGACTCATCATCGTGAAATTTTGCATACACGTCAGGGGAACGGAAAAGGACATAGGGTACCTTTCATCCAGAAAAAGTACTGTTATTGACCTAACCTAACCTACATTTACGCGAGCGATGCCGTGGGCAAAATTTAGTAGTCTACATCATTTAAAAATAGTTTGAAGCCTAAAGTTTAAACCTTGTTAAAAGCAGTGAAAAGTAGTTTAATTTCAAAACTTTTTATCATAGTCTAGCATATAGCTTCAAAAAGAATTTGTCGCTACTGTGTTATTTTAATAACAAGACCAAAGGTCAAATATATCACTAAAGGCTCAATTAATTATTTCAAAATGTCGTGATTCCAACATTTCCAACAACTCATACTTCTGAGGACAAATAGAGTAATCGTAAATTGTTCGTTATTTGATCATCATGTGAGCTGATGTTGTACATAAAAATATCTCGAAGAATCTGATGCAACATTAATGTTTTGTTTTTATAGGGCGACATTGTCGCTAAGCGATAAAAACCCTAAATAAAATTGATGGCAGATATTACGGGAGATAATTGCGCGCTACCTTATCAGCTGTTATTAGAAGAACGGAAAATTTTCGTCCAGAGGCGGAAATTTTATTAGTCCCCTCTTTAATATTTATATCTCATTGACATGTTAAACACAAGCATAAACGCATAATTATTGTATAAAACATAAGATACTTGATCTAACACTTCGAGTTGTGCAGCCAGCTACCACATTTGTTCAACCGATCAAATACAATCGTTTATCAGGATAGCTACCTGTATTGTAAAACTAAGATCACGTAATAAAAGCCGTTTTAATTTACATATGAACTATTATAAAACTATAGAGAAGTTCAGTGTAAAGTCTGTAATCTGTATAAAGAAAGCTACCTTCGATCAACTACCTATTTAAGGTTTTTTAAATCTGAAACAATTTTTCATAATTTCTGTTTGTTTGTTTAAGCTTCACGGCGGTACGGCACAGATTTGATAAGGTTGCCATAATGAAGGAGCTTAAGATTCGGCTTAAAATCTAAGTCACGTTTCATCGAATTCTGATTAGTAGAACCAGAATTATGGTGCTTCGTGTGATCCACGTGAATAGTATTGTGCGTAAATTGTCGACGCGGGCAAGCTATTAACATACACTACATATTTGATTGCTTGTAAAACCTCGCTCGATCTCTCCTAGACAATCTTAAAGAGATTAGAGATCAAATTATTCCATGATGAGATGATCATTTCTGTTACTGATGCGGATATCATTCGTGGTTATTTTGTGGTTTACATAACGTTCTTTTCTAGATTACAGATAACCTCAGAATAGGTGTTGCAACGGCACGAAATCATTGTGCATGAATGACCACAATAGTGGACTATTAAGCTTTTACGGTTAGCACAAAGCGCAAAGGCGTATTAGCTCTTTGAGAGCCGTAATGAGGCTTCAACACACTACATTCCTTGTAACGACGAAATATGAAATAGTTTGAAATTAAAGAACAAAAATAGTTTCATTGAAAGCCTATTAATAAGCATTTTATTTAATGAAATATCTTTGTAAACAAAAATCTGAATGCGTCATAGTAACTAGAAATAGAAGCTGACCAAATACTTGTTATCAAAACTATTTAAAAGTTTTGCTATACATTGCGGCACGATCGAATATACTAATTTATTTTTGTATAGTACCCTATTTTCGACCATATAAGGCGTATATTAGTAATGTACACACAAAGGTGTCGCAACTTTATGATAGATTCTTACCATGTGTTGTCGACCTACATACACGAACGCCGGTACTAAAATAAACGGTACGCTAAGGCCAGGACAAATTGTTTTATAAATGATGGCTTAATGAATCTAACGACGCTGTTCACTATAACTTGACACTTCAAAAGGACAACACTAATTTATTGACCTTTTTATTTTAAACTTTTAATCTATTTTAGTTGGCTTTGACATGTGGTACTTTTTTTGCCAACGTTATAAATAACGGTTACTGTTAAATTTAATGTAGTGTTATTATTGTTCAAAGCTAACGTATAGTGTTCACTGGGACTAAAACTGGTTGTCGGACACTTCATGCGTGACATCCGGAACCAACGTGTTAACATTCTGCTGTGTATGAGCAAAGAATAGCTGCTATTCATCCAAAGCTTGCCACACCAATAATAGCGTAAAGCGATTAAGTTGGCAGCCATTTAGCAAAGAACCTCTTCAATTGCTCTTTCTATTTCCCAAGACACTTGAAATCAGTTACATGTTAAATGCTAACTTGTAAACTTTCACTGTTTCTACGTAAATTGCTTTATTTGAAGCTTGAAAGTAGCAGTAATAATACTTAGGAAAATTTTGTTTTGTCGTAATTTAGAACCTAATTTCAGTATGTGCGAGAATTGTCTTTGGTGATTAAAAATATTTAGTACATACTACAAATGTTTTAAGTCCCACATCATATAGGCTAAGATAACCGTTTACCGAGCTCCAAGTACTCGTTTTGTTCTTGAAATTATTCCTAATAGAAAAACCTCAACATCTGGCAGGTTGGGTTTTTCTATTCTAAATAATATTATAAATGCGCATGTGATTTTGTTTGTTACGCTTTAACGCTCTAATTACTAGACCGATGAGCATGAAATTTCGCATACACGTTGTACAGAATAGGACATAGGGTACCTTTAATCTAGAATTTTACATAACGCAAATTTGCGCGAGCTAAGCCGCGGGCAAAATCTAGTCAGGAATAATTTCGCAAATATTGAATTTAGGTGAATGAACAAAACATGCTATATATTACTCAAAAACTGAAACCTTTGTATATTATCACGTAGCTAAGACAATTTTGCCTTTTATAATGTTCAGTAAGAGTTAGACGTCCTCGGGGCCATAATTAAATCAGGTAGCTTCCGTACTCCCCTTGAATTTGTTTCAAATTGGGTTAATACCTTATTATTATTCAGAAAGTGTAGGGTTTCCTCTCAAAGGTCTTATAGTCTATATACTCTTATTTTATTAGGGTATTCATAATATACTAGGGGAAACTTACATCAACAGATCTTTTACATAATTATATTGCTGACCTATCTGTTTTCTAACATAGCGTCCTATTTACTCGTGGTCCAATTAATTTTTGGGGTTCCGTAGGTGCAAAGTAATCTTGGCGTTTTTCTAATAAGGTTTTGCGTCTAACTGACTGAAGTGTTTTTGTGCAAATGACATGTAAGGGTGTTTCAAATTGGTTTAATGTTCAGAGGCGTTATTTCGGAGCACTGATATTCTTATGATTTTAAAGCGTATTTTGTATAATATTTTTGATGCGTTTTTATTACTTTGTGTAAATACAATGTGCAAAAAAAATGTTTAGTCATTGAACTGGGTTTCTTAAAACCAAATAAAATAAGAGGATTTTCCTCGACTTCATGTATCAATTGCAAAATGTCATTATTATAAAGCTCTCATATTGAACCTTAATCACGCAATTCCGATTCGGTCCTGACGACTTTTTCATTTCATCTTCGCTATCTTGAAGTTATCTTTAAGAACTTGCCGGCGATGTTATTCGATATGAATTCAGGTCTTGACTAAATGATGTCACTCTCTGTGAAGTAAAGGAAGCTCCTAGTTTGTCGTGGGTGGCCCCTTCGACTGCGTATAATGGAGCATCGATAGCCTCGTTGAATAATTGTAATTGTAATGGGTTAAAGTCTGATGTCACGAAGTAATTTTAGTGTCTTATCGAGTAATGAAATTAATTTAGGCTTTTTAGAACTAATGTCGTGGTGTATCTAAAACACTAAATGCAACATCAACCTTTTTGCTGCTTTTTTGTGTGCGAGAGCTTGATTTCCAGTCCTGGCAGTGTTATTGAGTTTGTGTATTAAGACATTTTTAATAGCACGCAGTCTGGAAATGTGCCCGGTATAAGGCATTGTCATCTATTACATTACATTAGGTATAGCAGACGAAATGTGACTGTAATACTCAGTTGAATATAACACACACATTTCGTCAGCTGTGCTATAGTAAACAGTTGCCAAACGAAACACTATAACACAATGATATTTGGCGACGACAATCTGTATTTTGAAAGTAGAGATGCTCCAGGTTGAGAATGCACACGTAAAGGATTATTAGGTATTTGGACACCTGTGCCCTGCCTCTCTCGGCCTTTACTTTGCTCCTAGTTTGCCCTCTAATATAGTAAATAATAAGTTAAATAATTAATTACCCTCAAGAAAGGTTACTTTAGGCATATGCTAATCTTAATGTTTAATTTCTATACCAGGTACCATATAATAAAAGGCAGAAACACATTAAAATTTTATTTGTTCTACTGTGTTATCAAAGTTCTAAATCTGAACCGAAAGGAAATTGGTCAATCGTTATATTTTTGTAACGCACTATTATATATTTTATATAATCGTACGTTGGTGGTAACCTTGGTTAATGTTTAAAAACGTAATATTATTTACATAAAAATTACCTAATTATTTCTACTTTAAATATAATAAAATAATTACGTTGTACTGGTCAGTCACCTTCCACCGAGTGCCCATTTTCAATTCGTGCTCTAGGTTGATATTTGTATGATGTGGATGTGTTTGTCTATGGTTTGAGTATGTATATTTTTGTAAATAACCATTTTATACCTAGTAAAAGGATAAAAATACAAGTTAGTGTCTATCCGCAGATAGTTTTAATCCTCTGGATCACAGTGTTTTGCCTATTTGTACACCTCATCACGACTTAAGGATTACGTGAATTACGCCCTAGTTGAAGTTTGGACAGGTAGTAGAATTTTCATTTTAAATCTGTTGTATTGTAGCTATTCGAAACTGCCTCGTTGGTCCAGTGGTAGTGTATACAACTGCGGATCATGAGGTCTCGGGTTCGATTCCCGGGTCGGGCTTGGAAAACGTTACTAAGATTTTCTTTCCGTCAAGAATTTCTTAGTAGCAATTTATTAAGAATTTCTGTCAATAAGTTTTTAATAATTAGCCCGGCGTTAGGAAGTTGGCGGTGTTTCACCCCTGTGCGTCGGCAAGCACGTTAAACAGTGGGTCCCGGCTGGCATGAGCATCTATGGCAGTCGTTATTGGGAAGTTAGCGCCCTCAAATATCCTTACGACTGGTCTAACCATAGAATGATGTTATCTTTCTGGGTCACGGAGATCAGATGGCTGTCGCTCCGTGTAAAAACTGATATTCAGCTAAGTCTAGTTAGACCAGAAATAAACGGACCCTGACATAAGCTGGGATTAATAATCGCTAGGAAGAAGTATTTTAGCTATTCGAAGGTTAATTTTCATCGCCCGATGTCATCTGCAAACTATATCAGCAATATTATATTCATTAAGGAATAAATATTAACTATAAGTTAGTCATTAATATTAAAATATACTAAATGGTAACCTGCTTATAGACTGACCATGCCTAAAACAACCTCGCCTATAATTTACCGATTAGAACAAGTTATTGGATTTAAATGGTAAGGTTTCACTGCAACCTTGTATGAATTACCTATGGACGGTTTTAAAATGAGATTTGCTACCCAAAATTGGATTGGTTAAACATGCTTTAGAGTTATCTACTACTTATCACAAGATACGTTCTAGAAGTACTATGAAGATCTAATTTTTGCTTTGATAGTTCGAAATCAACGCTAAGCTTTTGGAAATTGAAATGGATAAAATTATCGCTACATTTAAAGCTAGTTTTGTTGCATAAAACTCAATGTTCGATTATCAAATTTCAGTGCTATTTTTGTATTTAATTGCATTGTAAAATAAATAGCGACTTTTTTAACGTTATGCTATAAAAATAGTGGAGGTAAAAAGAAGTTGTCTTTAGGTAATTATTGTTATAACGGTAATCCCACTTTGATGAGTTTTAAATTATCATTACCAACTAACATTATTTTATATTACTTTTTGATTGACCTCAAATAATTCTTAGTTAATAAGTAAAGGAAATTGCATTATTTATCTTATCTACCATATCTTAATATAATACAAAATGCACAACACTAGCTACTTCTTGATAACATAGTTAAATATGATTTCTATCAAGTAACGTGCGAATGGGCGACACCGCCTTACTTATTCGGTCGACGCTATCGTTACGTCATCATGACATCTACCCACCAAATTTGATCGTATGTGACCATTTTCTTAGAGAATATGAAGCCAGTGCCAAGGCCATCGCACTTATACGTGACTAAACCATATATTGAATTAAACATGAGTAAGTCGCGCCATTCTTCTTTGATGTGACTGTACTACTCAAATCTGTCGGGTGCCACGATTTTCTGTATATATGTATATTGTTTCCACTTATAGAGTTTAACCACTTCTTGTATGGAAGTTGGCTAGTTGCCAACGGTTGCTCTCTCGGTCGATTCTTGAGACAAGTGCGCCACGTGCTTGGGAGCTCGCCTATCCAGTTGTTTTATTTCTTTTTATAAATGCTGAATCTGTAAATACACCCGACACTGTTTAAAACCGAACCGATAGGATGTTTTGTAAAATATCAACATTAAAAAATACTAGCACTCTTTCTTATACCCCGGCAACATTTATAGTATCTAAGTAAATCTGTTTAGTGTTAAAGATTCGTGTTGATCGTTGTTTAGACGTTAACTATATAATTTTATGATCTCGTCAGAGTTTAATTTACCGCATACTAGCAGCGAGTGCGTTACAGAAGATTTACGCTTGTCCGTGTTGCAAAACATCGGATAATCCCTTTTGTTTTTAGAATTTTTAATTTACTACAAAATGCTTTTCCTTACCAAATTGACCATTTCCCTAGAAAGTTTATGGTGCGTTTCTGTCCTACATAGAAAGTTGTTTTTAGAAGATTACAGTCATAGAATGTTATGTATTATCATTTAATTTACTAAATCGTATGATGTAATGGATACGCTTATGATTTCGTGTCGGGTTTACTAACCTCTTAATAAGTTTCTAGTGTAAAACAAGACTAAAACTAAGTGTTAAATATAATCATGCTGGGTATAACACGTGTTCTAATAGAGTTTGGTTTATATAGCTGCACATATCGTCATAGGAAGAAAAGTGCATTCCATTTTCGCTCTTTGGGAAGTATTAATATGCACCAAAAGAGCGTGAACATCCAATTGAAATTACAGTTCACAATGTAAAATCATATCCTATATGACGAGCAAGTATAAGGGTGGTCATTTCACTCAGCCGATTACAAGAAAATGTTGACGAGAACGGCATAGTATTGAAAAACGTAGCTAAAACTAAGAGATACCTAAAGCTAAATACAGATAGACTTTCTACTACAGAAGATAGTAATAAAATGATATGAGAAACTATAAAAGTAATAAAGTATATCCCGAAACCTAGATAGAAAAGACAATCGCGTACTAGTAATACTAGAAGTCTGCCACAGAATGAAAGGACGTCTTGCCTGTACACGGAGTGCGGTTGAATAATGTGTGCGTACGAATAATCGTTACATCTGAATATATGTATATTGCTGATAGCTGATAGTTATCTAATAAAATATGACGGCGTATCTTGAAAAACAAGCTTAACAGAACTAAACTGTTCAAACCTTGATTGTTGAAACGGAATCGACAAAAATTCTCAAGCATAGATTTCAGTAATGTCTTCTGATTTATTATAGGCTTCTATGTATAACAAAACAGTAAAAGATGTTTAGTAAATTAAGCAATATTACAGTGCAGCGTCAAATTCGTCGTTTTAAGTTATATGTAATTACGCAATGAGCGTCTGTTGCAGTTATTTTTTCTATGATACGTGTAAATGATCGCATAAAATGGAAATACCATTGGTTTTCTGCTTTCTCTTTTTCTTCAAATTAAAAGGAATTGTTCAGTCAGTATATAAGTGATATACTTACATGGTTATTTCATAAAAATCTTAAATAGGAATACAGAAACGAACAAAAAACGAAACTACTATTTATATTATTATTTAAGTCGTAATAGTTTACTGTTAGTTACTATTTTTATCGACACAAAAGATCCCATTGGGTCGAAGTGTTGCTGGTGTACTGTGTGTGGCTGCACTGACTGGCCCCCACATAAGATACATACATACTATTTTTATAGTTTATTATAGTCGCAAACGTCGTCACCTGTTTGGCGCCGTTTCGAATGACATAACGAGGAGGATTTCTACTATTGTAAAAAGTGATTATTAGTATGGAACTGTATTTATTTTCCAAGTTATATATTCAACGGAGTCCAACTATCTTTAATGTTAGCTTAATATACTTAAGTGACAGTAGTTAATTAGCTAAGTTGCGTAACAGCCAAGCTTTGCTCGGTAGGTAAACTTCTATGTTATGTCAAACTCAGATTGTTGTTTCTAACTCAATATATACTTATACTGTTACAAGTGGTAAGTGGGATGTAGGTACTATACTACCTAAACTAACAAATTTTGGGAGGCACTAATATGAGCGTTTTTACTCGACTGCATTAAGAGGACGAACATGTCTATTTCATTGGCACACATTGTGAGTCAGACGCCTTGTTCGATTATAATATTTATATATATTATAATCGTATTTTTATATAATTTGTATAATAAACGTACATTTGAAATAAAAAATATGTCTTTAATGCCAGTTGTTTATTTTAGTTAGTTTTGAGTTGGTACCCTAACATCAGAAAAACGTTAAGTTTATAAAAAGACGAATAATTTTTGGACGGTTCCTAAAATCTTGTGGAGTAGAATGATAAGTTAGTATTACAATAGCTACGATTTGATCCGTAAAAGATTTTAAAATGAAAAGTATTTTGACCCAGATCTCACAGTATGCTTCCGCTTTCTATATAAAGGCCGTGGCAATTCATCATCCTAGCCTTTTCCCAAGTATATTGGGGTCGGCTTCCCGTTTCAGGTCGCGGCTGCAATCTCCGGTCTAATATTTTTATGTCCCGTATATTATGAGCTGGTTTTTTTTTGTGTTACATTACAGTATCAATGCACAGTTACTGTTGTCTGGGTTTTACCATAATATTGTATTCATACACCCATGAATATAATATCATGGTAAATCCCCAGACATTTAGCCCTCATTTTCGAAATTTATTATCTTCATTCTAGCTTTTCATTTTTCCCAATATTGGAGTTGGTGTTCTCGACTAACTATCGAGACGCCATTACCTAAAGGCAAATTTGAGATTACTGACTTCCGTATCGATTTCATGTATTATATCATAGGCGTGAATGACTGCTAAAAAGTCATAAGTGTGACTTTTGTAAATGGTCACACACGTCGATTTTTAGATTATAACAGTAGAAATCTATTCTATTTTACAGCTTAAGCGAAACATAAATAGTTATATTACGATTTGTCCGTCTCAAATGTTTAAGTTATTGGTTGACAATAAAGATACACATTTATCTAAAAAGTACTTCAAATTCTCCATAAAATTTTACTATGGCGGCTGCGCGCCGATTTGAATATGCGCCGTACGAGTTCTGTTATTATCTGCCTTACGCTCGGCGCAGTCTTAAGGATTAACTACCTACATTTTCCAATTGATCGTGATGGCCAAAAGCTGCCTTTGGCACTCTCTCAATAATGCAAGTTTTTGCAGCGACAATTTAACTTCCACATCCAAACTATGTTAAGTTTTAGGACTTATTAGGTTTCTTGTAGTATGTAAATATTTAAGTTAGATAAAAGTAGGATGTTCATATAAATATTATATATTACTAGCTTTTGCCAGCAGCTTTTGAGCAGCGATAGCTCAGTGGGGAGACCAACAGACTGCAATGCAGAGGATCTCGGGTTCGAACCCACGGCGCGCACCTCTGACTTTCGGAAGTTATATGACTTTTCGAAATTATGTGCGTATTGTTTGACAATTATCGCCTGCTCCGTGCCTCGGAGAGCACGTCAAGCCGTTGGTCCCGGCTGCCATGAACATCTATGGCAGTCGTTATTGGGAAAGTCAGTACCCTCTAATATCCTGACACTGGTCTAGCCTTAGGGTATCGTTAGCCTTCGGGTTGCGGAGGTCAGGTGGCAGCCGCTCCGTGTAAAAACTGATATCCAGTCAAATCCGGTTAGACCAGAAAAGCCGACCCCAAGTGACTTGGGAATAATAAAGGCTAAGAGAGAAGAAGACTAGCTTTTGCCCGCGACGTCGCTCGTTTAGGAACAGCACTTCATTATGGATGGCTTTTCATGCATAAAATGTACTGTCCTTTTCTATTTCCCTGACAACGTGTTTGCGGAATTCATGATGATCGGTCAAGTAGTAATGACGTGTAAGCGTAACAAACAAACATTTGTATTTGTAATATTTGTTAGGATATATTTAACTAGGAGTCTAGTTACCCTATAAGGAAGAGCAGCGATAGCTCAGTGGGGAGACCAACAGACTGCAATGCAGAGGGTCTTGGGTTTGAACCCACGTCGCGCACCTCTGACTTTCGGCACTTATATGACTTTTCGAAATTATGTGCGTATTGATTGACAATTATCGCCTGCTCCTTGCCTCGGAGAGCACGTTAAGCCGTCGGTCCCGGCTGCCATGAATATCTATGGCAGTCCTTATTGGAAGAATGTCGACACAAAATATCCCACTGGGTCGAAGTGTCGCCGGTCTGCACTGACTGGCCCCCACATAAGATAAGATAAGATACCCTATAAGGACGAAGTTGTTAGTATTTTATTACGATCTCTGTAGCATGGACGAACAACAATCACATTCAACTTTTGAGCAAATATTTTTGTTTGGATTAAAATGCAATAAAAGTAATTTTCGCGTCCTTTGATTGCGTAATATCAAGCATCTAAACAATGTGAGACAGTGCCACTTTTTACTTTTATAATTATAGTTCAGTTTCCCACATGATGTTATTGTATGCACGGTATACACGACATTGGTCTAGAAAATCGAACACCTGCTCATAGGTGCTTCGTTCCCCACCTATAATAAAACTTGAATATTTAACTAGAAGGCAGGATAATTATACCTTGTATTCATCGTCCACGAGTTATTGAAGTCGAAAACAACCAGAAATCATCTATACATACAAATTTTCTTCCTTTGGCAATATTGAATTAAAAAATTGGCATTAATTTACCTTAGTTGCTTCTTACTATTGCGCAGTGATAAGTAGCTTACTTTATCCGTATAAGATAATCGGACATCAGTACCTGTTTCATTGTCTATCCCAGAGAGTAGCATCTACACACTCGTATTGTTGTATTAGTATGTTCCTATGACATGTAATTTTATGCTGATTAAATCTGAATGCATTATGTTAGTTAAATAGCAAGACTACAAGTCGACAATTTAATGTAAGTACCTGTTATAGTAATTTCTTTGTGAATGAGTTGGACTATTTTTCAAGTGCCGAAATAAAACCCATGTTTTTTAGATTACTTTATTTTGCCAAAAAACAATGGCAGAGTTTTGAGTAAGAAAGTTACAATTGACATTAGTTTCGAATTTTAGAAAGGAGTATTAACTTAATTTTGCTAAAAACGAGTGAAGAATTTTGAGTAGAACATATTAAGGAACAGACTATGTTAATATAAATATTATAGAAAAGATTATTTAGGTAGTATGGTTGTGTGTTAAATCGTCAGTTGAATCTTCAAATGTTGCCTTATTTTACCATGAGTGAGGGATCGGGGGAACTTCTTTGTAGTACCTGAAATATTAATATATTGCGATGTTACATACGTATGCAATTCGACTAAGATACGTTAAGTCGAAGTAATCGTTAATTTCTCACCGTACAAATCCGCCTAGGGGTGAAAATGCTTTATCGTTTAGTGGTACGAGAATTGGTGAATCACTTAAACCACGCGGTAGCTTGATGAAATACTTCACACTGCTCGGTATCAAAACACCTAGAAAACACAATATTAGTGAAAACTACGTGTAATAAAAGTCCGAGAAACTCATTGAGAAATTATTTAAAGACGCTAACCATTTGAGTCATATCGATATCTACGTAACAGAGACCGCATCGTCGGATTTTGAACGTTTGACAAAACCACAATCGCACATGGCTGCAAGTTAAGGAAAACCATATTATTATATAATACCTGAGTGACTACATCAGTATTTTTATAAAATATTCACACTCTTGTTGCTTTAACGCAATGTTTAGTTAGCAATGACTTTACGTTTACCTTTTTTGGTGGATTCCGTTCAAAATCATATTCATATTCTTCGTCTCGGTCATCGTAAGTCGTCAATCCAATCACTTTCTCATTCTCATTTATATCCTCCTCTGAAGTTTGTGTATCTAAGGGAGTCGAACGGCTCGACTCCTGGTTTGGGTCTATTGTCACATAATTGAAAGGCAGCATTCTCTGCAATTAAAAATAATCACTGAACCGGTTAGACCAGGACAAAGGAACATTTATATTAAGTAACCCACATTTTCGATCTGAAGTATTTTCAAAAACACAAGTAATGCAATCGCGGCGTACTTCATTCTGAGTACAGTTGCGTTTTGCGAGTGAGCTGATCGCTGTACTTCGAATGGACTTTCTATAGTTTATAAACTTAGAGTCAAGTATCTTTGAATTTGAGTATTGCTCTTCAAATATCACGTTTTGTTTTGGAAAGATGGATTAACCAAAAATAACATTTACTTTTGAATTCTCATTCGAGTTTGCAAAGACTGTAAAATAAGTGGTAAGAGAATCAGCTATGGAAGACAGTTGCGACGTAAGTTACCAGTACGGAATAAAATATTTCTTAGCTTTATTTGTGACGTGGTTAGACCATTTGTTGTTTCACACAAGAAGTTTACCCAGTTTATATAACGTTTTTCTGAAGGCCAAGGCCTTTGTAGTTGCTGAAGTTCTTGGAAAATTATGCGTTATTGAGGGAAGGTTGTGAATTAGTTTACTTAAGCTTGTCGCCTTACTATCAAATGCTTATTCGTCATGTCTGTTTATCGATAAAATTATTTCTTCCGATTGTAATAAAATATTGGTAGGAAATGTTATGTGCTACATTACTTTCGCACACTTGACGAAAGCAATACCAAGACAAGCAATTTACAGTTACTTTACTATTATTACTTAGATTTTATTTTTATTTGGGCACACCGCTCTCAGGCTGGAGGCCAAATTTATATAATCCAATACTTTATTTTTCTAATAGCATCGAAGTTACGACCATTTGCATATTTTAATTCCATGAAATTACCTATTGTTCTCACAACTTTTTATTTATATCAGAAATATAGGTTTAAGTCTACAAGTTGCGTACGTAACAACTTTCTTAGATAGTTGACTGAGTTTGAGTAAACAATTAGATGCCTCATGTTGCTTTGGTTCTGGATAGTCGTAAATAGCAATGGCGCTAACACGTGGAACAACATCAATATTGACGAGCAGGCACCTGCACGGTTTACTGTTTATTTTGGTCCGACCAGGGCTTCTTTTCCTATAAGTTTGGTTACCTTCGCATAACATTATTATCATAATGACAAGTCGAAGGTTGACTTAATAAAAATGGCCATCATTCTAATAAAGGACAATGGGCATTCTGGCCCATCAGCGGCCATCAGTGAAAGTAGTATAATTTGAAAGGTGAGTGCTTTTTTAAACAATTATTGTTCAAGGAGTACGATTAAATATCATTTGGGAAAAAAGATATAGGTAAAATACTATTTTAATAAATTATCATATATTTTTTTATGTTGTAATTTTTTTTAATGACCAGGCTTACGGAATATCATTGCATTTTGTTTATTTTACTGACGTACGCATCAATGGATGGACATATGATAGATGTCTTTGGGCCATATGCAGCCACAGAATCGGATGCAAAAATCCTAAAAAAATATAATCGAAGACGAAGAAGGCACTTTCCATTGGTTTATTAGACATGGAGATGTGTTCATATTAGACCGTGGGTTTCGCGATGTAATCGACGACTTATATGCCTGTGGATATGAAGCGCACTTGCCAAAAACAAAAAATCGCAACGAAGACCAATTAACGACAGAGCAAGCTTATAAATCTAGGTTGGTTACCATATGCCGCTGGGTTGTCGAAGTTATAAATGGTTGGATCAAACGCGATTTCAAGTTACTCCGGCAAGTTTATTGTAATCGTGCTTTGCCTCACATGATGAAGCATTTTAAAATAGCCGCTGCATTATTGAACGCATGCAGAGAACCATTACGTGATAGTGTACACGCAGAAACATTTATAACAATAATAAACCAACGATTGAACCAACCAAATAACTTAGCAGATTATGTCCTAAGCAACAATCTAAATTGTCGACGGGCTAGTTTTGTTAGTATTACTGGTAACCAACCTAACTTAAGCGATTTTCTGACGCTGACCGAGAACGATTTAATTATTTTTGCACTTGACACATATCGAGTGGAGTTAGCTCGCAGCTATTATGCGGAGCATGTGCGACAAGGCCTATATTATATAGAAAAAATTCAGCGATCCCGAATGTACAGGCCTAACCGAGTACGGCATTACAGCCACAAATGTTTGGCTTCTGCGATGCCGAATACAATCGCGACATGTGCGATCTAGAATTTATTATTCTTATATTCTTATAGACAGACAGAGAAACAGTAGAGAAGCCATAGATAACTACATATTATTGCAGTTGCCTTAGCGGTAAGCGCACTCTGGGTTGCTGCGCCCACATAATGTGTATAGTTTGGTATTTAGGGTGGGCGAAAAACTAAGAGGAAAAAATTCTTTTGTCAGCTGATTTTTTAATGAAATAATTGTTGATGATAATTAAAGCCCAGTTATTATTGTAGTTATTAAGTTAAGTACCTACAACATTGTTTTATTGTAATCTGGTATACTTACATGTTTTCATATCAATAAATCAACGTATTTAATAAACCTTTACTTTTATTTAACCTATCACTACCTTATATTTGTATATTACGTATATAATAACTTAATCATATCATTATAATATACTTAAGTTCATTATTATATCAATGTAACATCACATCATCACGAGGTGTAAAAAATATTGTATTTAAGATACAAACTGTAATAATTCCTTTAAATGATTTAATTCGATATTTTTTAAATATAATCCACCTATGATAACATTTTATCCAAGGAAGCTACAGAAACAATCTTTTGTAGACTTATTGTATACATAATTGCCTACTAGGAAATAAATACTCCAGATGTGGCCGCCGATGGGCTACAAGCGCCATACAATTTTGCCCATTGTCCTTTCATGTTATCTATTCTCACAATATGACATCGTTCTTATTACTACATGACAATGCCCTTCCTAAGGTTACTTTTGTTCGAGAATGCAAAGATATTATGCTACTAGCACAGACACTCGCATTTGTAAAAGAACAAAGAAAACGACACACATTGTTTTTCAAATACTGATATTATGTTTGTTAAATCTCTTTAGATGATCAGATCAATAACTTTATATTCTCATGATATAGAAATCTTTGTCACGGTTATCGGTCTGTGCCAATCTAGGCATGATCGAGAGTTTCAAGGTGAGGAACAATAATGTCTTGTTTTCCTCATTTTTAAAAGACGTTTTATTACTTAATTCACAGATCAGATTTAATGAAACGAAACTTTCTTCTCTCTTCTCTTCTGTCTTCTAAGAATAGATCAAAAAGATAAAAAATAAATAATCTTGTCTAAATAGTCCTCGTGTTTGACATGACCTCGAACCTGGAAAGCATTACGCAATGGAGAATGTGTCCTTGAATGTAATACTCGTAGAATATTTTGTTTGCGTCCCGCCCGGGTCTCTCCCAGACGCTCTCACGAGCCAATCAACTTAACGAGGTCAAGGGGAATACTACCGTTTAGGATTGTATCTCGCTGAAACTTCCCAAAATCCTGCCGGATTTGCCCGGGAAAATTGCTCAATGGTTTTTATTTGTAATTTATTTAATATTTCTCTGTACCAGAATGAATTTCTATCATCAATTTCGGTTTTAATCTTCATATTCTATTATGTACCTACACGTCCGGTGTTCCTTAAAAAAAGGCAAAACATAGATCGATTACATGACGTTACAGTTAATGATAATAATAACAAAAATTTCAAGATCTGTAAGAGGTGACTTCTATGACATAACGTAAATCAAGTGCACGTAAATTCGTATCGTTTTCTCTTGATACTTAAACACTTTCGACTCATAGTCAGTTTTTACTTTTAGTATGTTGACACTACCGTTTCCTTTTTACACGGAAACTCATGCGGAACTTATTCCCTCTACTTGTACGCCTCAATGGGATGATTACTGGCGGATGTTTTCATTACCATGATTAACGCCTATCCTTGAATATATGACTGGACTTAGTCATTTATTATTGTAATATAAATTAAACCTAATCTACCTGTATTAGGGATAGGTATGTTTGTAACATACATCATGCCGGTCTATAATGTGGTTTTATATTTTTTGCATTAGATGTAATTGCCGAGTTTTTTTTGCAGTCATACAACTAATGACAGGTAACTAACATTGTAATATAATCAGCGGATACTGGTTATATTGCAAGATATTAAAGTTGTCCACAAAATTATAATGTACGTCATTATTATTTGAACAAATGTTTTCGTATTGTTACGTTCAGAGAGGTTGTGTCGAAGCGTATCATATGTCGTGTTATTTTACATTATACGATCCGGTTTCCGTTCCTCCAGTGAAAGTATTTATATTTTGACTTCGGCTGTAGTAGACGCAAGAGTGTTATAATGACAGGTGTGTTTGTGTCATTATGTGTTATATTTATGTTTTGATCTCATTGTTCTTAAATCTGTATAGATTGAGACGGACAGTGCTTACAATACGTTGTGTATACAGTGATACTTGTGACCTGTGCTTTAGAGATCTAGAAATATGTCCAGAGGTAGATCTTTAAAAAAATATAGAGGACATTCCTCTAATATGGTGACACAGTCTAATTTAATGAGACGTAGAAGCTACAGAATTAAAAGGTATGACATAACTTTTAGTCTATTAATAGAGTGTGCGTGTGCGTGTGCGTGTGCGTATGCGTGTGCGTGTGCGTGTGCGTGTGCGTATGTACGCGCATGTGTGTGTGTGTGTTGGTTTGTTTTGATTTTATTTCATAACTTTGAGGTGCTTTTCAGTTGAATTGTAGTCGCATTTTAAAACGTATGTGGTGAGAACTTGTTTACATTTTGCCTTTGTTATGTGATATACAGGGTGTCCCAAAAATCAACGTCAAGCCGAAAACGGATGACGGGCCAAGGGATGGTGGTTCTCAAAAAAATATGAAAAAAAAATTTTTTGCTGCACTCTAAAAATTATAGCCATTTAAAAAAAAATGAGAAAATTAACACCTTGTTATGATTTTTCAAGTACTATGACTACAAAATGTTTACTTAGCTTAATTATTTTAGTGAGGATTTGTTACTGAATAATGCTAGTATACATTACAATTCAAAATTTGAACACAACTATCTTCATTTCAGAGGAAATATCCCTAATATGCCCAAACATGTACTCAAAATTATTACATTATTCAACTTTAAATGGCCGTGCTGAAAAAAAAATGTACTACACCATTTCAGCACGTGGCATCAAAAGATGGCGCATTTAATGGGCTTTCTAAAATGCTATAACACTTACTACATTTTATCCTAATTATGGATTTTTTTTCTAAAACAACTCGGGTCTAACCTTTTTTGTTTTACTCAAAAATGTTGGTAATGACATCTAGTTTCCCTCTAAGAAACAAATTAGTGTTATACATAACCCTCTTTTATGGCAGTCAGGTAAAAACTACTAGTGACACTGTTTTGCGAAGCTACTGTGAATAGGGCAAATACCTAATTTATTGATAAACCATATTAGATTCCTTTGGTCATTGTGAATCATTATGTGTTCAATTTGAAATAAAAATTCAACCATTCAAATCAACAGTTCATTTTATTTTGTTACAATAAATATTCAAATTGTTTGCCTTCAGCTTCAATGCATGCCCTACATCTCTTTAAAAACGAACGCTTTATTTTACGAGCAAAACTTCTTGAATTGATGTATTCAGCGGCCCCCGCAATTCTTTGGCGCAGTTCCTCTACGTTTGCGATAGGCTTAGAGTAAACTTGATCCTTCACTGCTCCCCAGTAAAAGAAATCAATGGGGTTTAAGTCTGGTGATCGGGCCGGCCACGAGATCGTACCAGACCGACCGATCCACCTATCCGGATATACTTGGTTAAGAAATTCCCTTACTGAGCGAGCATAGTGCGCAGGGCAGCCATCTTGTTGGAGCCACATACCTACGTAAATGTTGAGTGGCACGTCTTCCAATAAATCTGGTAGATGATTTTGTAAAAAGTCTAAGTAAGCCTCACTGGTTAAGGTGTCTGGGAGTTCGAAAGGTCCAATAATTCTACCGTTCAGAATACCGGTCCACATGTTTACTTTGAAGCGATATTGTGACCGATCTTCTCGCATTAAATGTGGGTTTTCCACGTGCCACTCATGCACATTATGTAGATTTAAGTAGCCATCTTTCTTAAAAGTTGACTCATCCGTCCAGAGTACTTTATCCAGGAAGTGGGGGTCTTCTCGGTGTCTTTGTAACATCGTTTCACAAAACGCAACCCTTGCAGGATAATCTTGAGGTGATAAAGATTGAACTCGTTGCGCATGGTACGGGTGGAGCTGGTTTTGCTGCAAAATCCGGTGTGCTGTACTCTTCGGCACTCCTATGCTTGTCTCAAGTCCACGTACTGAGACACTCGTGTCTTCTGCGACTGCTGCTAAAACTTCTTCCTCGTATGGAATGCTGGATCTTCCTGTACTGAACATTTGATTAGGAAATCGGCCTTCTGAGAGTGATCGGTGCAGATTAATAAATACTCTATGATCCGGATGACGCTCAGAATTGGGGTATCTCTCACGATAGAGTCGAGCTGCAGCATTAGCGTTGCACCTGCACTCTCCATAAATGAGATGCATGTTTGCATACTCCTGTGCTGTGTATCAAAGCGGCATGGTGGCGATCATAGAATACACACAATTACACGGTCAGCGATGACGATAGTCCAAAAGAAAGCCAAGTTAGTCACAAACGGTCAAATCACAAATCAAATCCAAGTAGCACGTAATCAAGTCCAATAAGCAAAGCCAAAGTTAGTAAGTACGAAAACGACACGAAGGAATACAGAACGATGCGCAGTAAACGAAATAACGTAACGTACTGAAGTATTGCAGTTCGTGCGCAGATGATCCGGTCTTGCTATCTTTTTCACTCGTGGCGTCTCTATCCGTCTCATTCTAACTCATGCCGTAGATGATGCTAAGGCTTGCTATCTCTTTCACTCACACTCTCACTAACACGTTGAAGTGGCGTCTCTCTCCGTTTCACTCTAACTCGTGCTGTTGATGATGCTCAGGCTTGCTATCTCTTTCACTCTCACACGTTGAAGTGGCGTCCTAATCTGTTTCACCCAAACTTGTACTGTCTTACTTTAATTTAAGTAAGCTTTAAATAAAATATGCATCGCATTAGAAGCATAAATCCAAGTTGTTTTAGAAAAAAAATCCATAATTAGGATAAAATGTAGTAAGTGTTATAGCATTTTAGAAAGCCCATTAAATGCGCCATCTTTTGATGCCACGTGCTGAAATGGTGTAGTACATTTTTTTTTCAGCACGGCCATTTAAAGTTGAATAATGTAATAATTTTGAGTACATGTTTGGGCATATTAGGGATATTTCCTCTGAAATGAAGATAGTTGTGTTCAAATTTTGAATTGTAATGTATACTAGCATTATTCAGTAACAAATCCTCACTAAAATAATTAAGCTAAGTAAACATTTTGTAGTCATAGTACTTGAAAAATCATAACAAGGTGTTAATTTTCTCATTTTTTTTTAAATGGCTATAATTTTTAGAGTGCAGCAAAAAATTTTTTTTTCATATTTTTTTGAGAACCACAATCCCTTGGCCCGTCATCCGTTTTCGGCTTGACGTTGATTTTTGGGACACCCTGTATATGTAAAATAGCATTTATTTTATTGTATAAGTAAGAGCCAAGAAATCCATAATTCCGGTGCGAAAGACTACTTTTGTAAAATTTTATTGTGCAGACCTTACTTTTTTACGCTTATGGGCATTTAGTTTCGGGTTATAACCCATAGAAGAATGTTTGCGCAAAACTGTATGCATGATAAATAGCTGACGAACCGTGAGGACTTGACATTTTTCGTATAGTTCATGGATCGGGTGGTAAAATGATTTATTTATTTATTTATTTAATTATAACGGTTTGAACCAATTACAATAATTAAAATATACTTATGAATAAATTAAATTAAACACAAATGACACGTAAATGAAACACTTAAAACAAACATATGAAACAAGATAACATTTAAATATAAGTAAACACAAAAAAAACACACACACACACTCATCCCTCTTTCTCGCAAAATCGCTGGCACTCTAACAATATATTCAGCCATCCATCCGCGACCAAGTCAATGTCAGGTTTGGCGTACAGGAGAGCGTTGAGGGCAGAGAGGGAGCGCGGTATGGGTGAGTTGGCGCGCGTTATGGTGCGACATGACGGCGTGGCAAACAACATATGCCTTCGGCTGCGACAGTAGTTGTTAGGAACAAAAAATCGACTCGAATGGGCTACTTTTAGGACTGCTCTCTGGGCTCGTTCCAGTTTCATCATATGCAATTTAGATGTACCACCCCATGCTGTGATGCAATACGTTAATAAAGATTGACAGTATATAATAAGCATTTTTTATGATTTTCTCATCGACGACATCTCAGCGACGTCACGAAGAGTTTTAAATATAAAAATAAGCTTCCATATCCGCTTAGTCAGCTGATCTATATGCAAGCTATAGTTCAAATTTTGGTCAATTTCGACGCTCAGATATTTAATTGAATTTACTTTGGCTATTTTTGGGCATGTGTTGTATGATGAATTATAGCAACTGTGAGCTGTTATGTTGAGGTAGGGGTTATCAATGTAGTCTGGATTTGTTAATGAAAAAGCGATGTGTTTAGTCTTGTCTGAATTAAGTGTAAGTGAATTACGGTGAAGCCAATCAACTACAATAGAAAAGCCCGCCTGTCTTCCCAATTATCTCTATAAAAAAAGAGTGCTGTGTCGTCAGCGAAAGCAATAATGGTACCATTTTTCAATTTAAGCTGACAAAGGTCGTTGATAAAAGTCAGGAACAAGGTAGGGCCCAAAATACTACCCTTAGGAATACCAATACTGACCTCACATTCGTCACTCAGTATATGGTTTAATGGTTCATTAAGAAGCTTACCTTTATTTGTCACTTACGTCGTGAGGAGGCCGTGTGAACTTTGGTTTTAAACGTCGTATGGTTTATTCTTGTAATATTTATTTTAGTCTAAACTATTGTTGGTTGTAATTTATTAAAATTTATGTATAATTGTGCTTGCGTCAGAAATAAGTTCTCTCAATCACAACATATTTTAACCATTAGTATATCGAATAGTGAAGACATCTTGTGTTATCCTTTTTTTAAGGATTACTAGTCATTTGTTAAGCATCCTCTCCCACTTACCTAGAATGCTTGTGTTAGTAGTGGGGTCATGTCGGTAGTCCATAAACTATGACCTCTGGATCGCAATTGGACTACTCGACTTGCGATTCAGACTTCGTGATCCCGAAATAAATAATAATATAATATTGTCTTCTGTTTACGCGAATATTATTCATTGAAATTAAACTACTATATACGGATTCAATCGCGTTGTTTATTTGACACTGTATTACATAATTTAGAAACTGTTACAATACTACTACTATTGAACTTTACTATATTAAGCTAATAAAATTATTAAAACTATTTATATTTAAGTTTACACTTTCCTTGGCGTTTCGGCTGCTTTTCAGCAGCCATGGTCACGGGGAGACTAAGATGGTAGTTGTCTCAATGTTCCAGTGTAGTTATTTTAAAGTACCCGAACATAATTTAATTATTGGTGTTTCTATTTACGCAGAATGAGCTCAAAGTATCATGAAGTCTAGCTGTGGTTTGCTTCTTCTTGGGTTTGACTATTTGAATTACTGGATCCCAAGCTGGTGGTACATTCCAACCATCTTCTCTATTGAAATTAGGATGTTTTTTGATTTCAATAGCCTCGCGAAGCATCCTTGGTAGGAATCGGTGTTCTTTAGCGAGAATGTGTGGTTTGTCAAATCTCAGGTAGTGGTTGGTCCCCTGTTGCACATGTTCACACACTGCAGACTTCAACGAGCGTTAGTGTTTTACATCAGCTATGTGTTCTTTTATACAGGTGCCTATGCTTCTCTTGGTTTCCCCAATATATGAGAGTCCGCAGTCATAATCTATTTTATAGACCCTGCAGATTTTATAGATACCAGCTTGCGTAAAACCTTCAAAGCTATACAGCTTTATAGCTCATACGGATTACCATTTTGTGAGTGAGATTAAACACCTACGTCTCACTAACAATGCAACAATGGTTAGTTTTGATGTACAGTCATTATTTACACGCACCTGTACATGACTGTATTGAAATAACTAAAAGAAAGCTAATAGAGTACAATATGCCTGAGGAATATGCAGAACTACTTAAGCATTGCTTAACAACTGGCTATCTGTCGTGGGACAATAAATTCAACATACAAGTCGATGGTGTGGCAATGGGGAGCCCATTGCCACACCATCGACTTGTATGTAGAATTATCGCCTGTTGTTACCGATATATAACTGAACGAATTCGAGTTTTTTTTTTACAACTAAGGTGACAAACATGCATACTGCCCACCTGATGGTAAGTGGTTACCATAGCCTATGGACGCCTGCAATACCAGAGGCATCACTTGCGCGTTGCCGGCCCTTTAGGAAAGGAGGAAGTGGAAAGGAAAAAAGGAAAGAGGGTGATTGGGCCTCCGGCTCTCTCACTCACGAACCCTAAAAATAGGAATACTGCTATTTCACGTCGATATTCTGTGAGAGGGTAGTCCTTCCCCGGTCGAGCCGGCCTATTCATGCTGAAATCAGCGAGGCTCTACTAGTAACAAAATACTACTCGAGCTTTAATAACTGTATTAGCTTAAAAATTAGTAAAGTTCAATAGTAGTAGTAGTGTAACAGTTTCTAAATTATGTAATAAAGTGTTCAATAAACAACGCGATAAAATCCGTATATAGTAGTTTAATTTCAATAAGTAATAATATACTAAAAGATAATATATATTTGGATTAAAAAAGAGACATGTTTAAACAAATGTGTTGTCAATTTTCATGTCATATGTGTATTCGGTTTATTTTATTCCACATATTAATTTTAGATAATGTGGAATTCTATGTCTAGTTTTGCTACGTCACGGCAACTATTGATTTCCTTACTTTGAATATTTATTAACCTATTTTAAATCTGGCAGAAATTCCTGGGATCAAAACCTCGCAATTGTACTTCCAGGAACGTATCCAAGTCATGATTATTATTTATCTTTTTTATCATCCGGTCAACCAGGCATTTTTTATATAGTCAGTAGTAACATTTGCGCAGTGTAGCTTGAAATTAAATCATAAACATGTGGTGTTATAATGAATGCATTGAAAGATAACAAACTATAAAACGAACCACATTGCCGTTTGGTATCGCAAAAACAAAGAGAAATGTGTACCTACGTTGTATTTGCATTTTCTGAATATTCAATGAATATTTTATTACGTTTTTGTGATCAAGAAATATTGAAATTTACAGGATTCGTAACTAATATAAACTCTTCAGTCCATCCGTTCGTCATCGCGAGAAACAAATTCCATGGATTTTAGCTTTATATGTTTTAATAACAAATCGTCCTTAAAGAGATCCCATCCAAACAAAAGGTTTCAGCCTAGTAGGACTCAGGCTGCTCGATTTTGCCAGATAACAACAGCACATTAATATAGGCGGATTGTATAATATGAACGCAAACTTCGATAGCGCGATTCAGGATGTCGTTAATATCATTAATAGTTTGGTTGTCATCCGCTGTGTCACTAGTCACTGTAGTCTACAATTAAACTTTGACCTTGGGAAATTCCCTGCAAAAAATACTTATCTTACTGCTGACAAAGCTATAAATAGTAATTAAAATATGTCACTTTATTTTATGACGTAGTTTAGCCTTCCGGTTAAACACCAAATTTTATTGACTATGTCAATTTGATTGGGAATGTATCCAAATGAATTTAGTGAGTTTAGCAATATCTTAATTGAATATTCAAATTGAATGCATTATTCATTGCTTACAGATTGCGTACTTTACGAGGTATACCTTTTAAGATGAGGAATATGGTAAACATGTTTTTATACAAGGGCACGGTTCACATATAGGTTTGGTAGTATTTTTAGGCTTGGACGGGATTTAAAGAAGATTCCATCCAAGCCTAAAAGATACTCTAACAGTAGTATTACGAACAATACTTTTTTCTAACTAAAAGGTACCCTATGCCCTTTTCTGTACTCCCTGAAAGGTGTATGCAAAATTTTATGATGATCAGTTGAGTTAACTACTCAACTGTCATCATAAAATTTTGCATGAAGGCGTGAAAGCGTAACAAACAAACTCACATTCGCATTTACAATATTAATAGATAGGATTCCAAAAAATGTGAATGCAATTAAGAATAAGGAAAAAGTGAATACGATATTGTATTTTTTCTGAACTTAGTTAAACATTTTCCTGAAAATATGCCTGTATATTAATATTTTCGTTTGTTTGCTTCAGGTCAACCGGCAATTTCGCAGCAGGCGCAGCGGGTGGCGGGTGCGGGGCCCCGCGCTCCGCCCCCGCCACCCCGCTGCAGCTAGAACCTCATCCACCCCGCACCACCAAGCAAGACAAGTAAGTCCAACTTTTTTATTTCTTAGTCCATCTACACTGGGCCAGATGTTAGTTCGGCGTTAACGGACGAGCTACGCTGAGTGTACTTGGGATAACTAAAAAATGCCTATAATTCTTTTTCTCTTTTCTTTTCTTTAAAAAAGACAACTTCCCTTGAAATAACTCCTGTATCGCGGGGGACTTTACAAACATTCAAACAACATACACATAAATCATCAAGACCCGGAACATCCATTGCGGATCACACAAATTTTTGTCCCCTGTGGGATTCGAATCCACAACACTCTGTGCAGTGGTACTGGTGAGGCGACCACTTAAAAGCCATCCATGCTGACACCTGAAAGTCGTGGTCTTTCGCGCACTAAGGTCCGGTTCCTATATTCAAGAACCAATTCGTTTTAGCTTTAGACAGTTACATTTTAATATATCTTTCTGGATTTTCAAGATAGTAAATTGGATAAGAAACAGTGTTTAAAGAAATCATTCATAATTATTTATAGTTATCATGCATTAAGTATAGGTATTATATAACCAACATCATTTTTATAATTAGCAAAGCAGGAGTTTATTCTTTGTAAAATTTCTTGACTCTTGTTGTTTACTAGAACATTCTCATAATTTCATAGAATTAGAAGAACGGTATTAAAGATTTTCTTACGTAAGACTAAAACAAAGGAACGAATTTTCAGAAAACAATGGCTAGATTCTTGCCACTATTATATGCGGTGAAAAGCGTGTAATTATTGCTTTATCTTTGACAGAAACTAGGATCTAAAACTGCCGCATAATTGACTAGAGAGAGAGGAATCTAGTACGTCGTGAATTTGTAAAGGCACTTTAGTTAGAAACTAAACTAAGAGAAAAACAGTGGTTTTAAAATAAACAGTTTTGTCTGGTAGTTTTACCTCCCTAGTGAGTGTGTAAAAGCGAATTGACCTCGCAACTGTATTGAATTACTGATTAAATGAGAAGGACTGACTAAAATTTAAGCTCACTCCCTTAACTCACAAACTCATTAGGCACATTTACTTAATAGCCATCCCTGTGGCGAAGTGATAATTTTTTATCTGGTTAACACAGCCGAACTGGGAACAAATAATCTCTTTGCTGATTGATTCTTAATTGAAAGCATACATCAAGTATTTTTGGTGCGCAGTATCTGCTTATCCATACATATTTATGAGAAGGCCATGAAAATATTTATTACAGCGAGAGCAAGGCGTAAAATGTTTATTGCGTCCTTGATCCAAACTTACTACATAGATAGGCACGGATATGTTATTATGAATCGCGATACTCTTAGCTTTGCGCGGCAAACAATAGAATACATTAAAGAGACGGCGCTAGCATAATTAATTATAGACTGACAATTACATATTAGAGGCAATAAATACAAATAGTATCCATTGAAATACCTGTTGCCATGAGAAGCTAGCGTCTACAAACATAATTGGTATAGATTATTTCTATTTAATTTAGGACCCATTTTATAATCGTAAGATGAAATTTTGTCTAAGAAATAAATATGACATACTTTCTAAAGAAAAGCTGTCAAAACGTCAAACATATTCCCCTGATAAAAGTATTAATAAGTAACTACTAAAAGTTCGGCCTTTATTAGCTTAAAATTTGGTTAAAGCTCAAATTCACGAAACTGTACCCCTTTAGATAACTAAAGGTGTAGTGCTAGAGTATGCGTTTTCAAAATTGCTGTCTGCTCTTTGCTTGAAGCTGTCGTTTGGTAACTAGCTATAATAATATTTATTCAAAATTGACATTGTATTGATAAATTTTAGCGCTATTTTGTAATAATGTGACAAATATAATTAGGTAATAATATTCTGTAATCTAACAGATGCAGCGCTATTTTGTAATCTAACAGACGATGCGCTGTTGCGCAATCAAATAAATAAAATAGTGAATTAATTATGGCTTCTAATGAGATATCCTCTTTTTTGAAAGTATAAAAATACAATTCATCCATCGGCTCATAGTAACCGAAACATGACAGTGGAATTTATGAGCCTCAGTCGTTCATTGGCCTAAGTAAGTAATTGAATTTGTGAAGCATTTTCCTGGAAAAGTTGTAGAAAATGTTGGAATTCCTTCATTAACTCGACAATAGTATAAGTATTTGGTTAAAGCATTGCCTTAGTACATTTAATTAAAACAGGTGGAGTAAGCACGCAACGCAGTCTGCAATGCTGGAATATTGTAAAATCTTAAAGACTCCGGTAAAGTTTGCAAAACTTTATTCGTAAAACCTTTAATCGTGTCTCAGGGGACCCTAAACAACATTTTAAACACTTTGTTAAATCTTTGGTTTCGGATAGAATAATTAAGTCAATATTCCTTTGCGTTTTTGTCTAGTGCAAATACACTTCGTCTTTTCTATTTCTTTTAGCTAGCAGTTTTACCTACTCTATCCTAAATAATTACGCTTAAAAGGAAGATTTAAGTGTTAAGGTTATTTTGGGAATACAACCTAAACTGTACTTAGCTCAACATAAATTTGTCTTTGAATTATGAACATGTTGCGCTTCTAGAATATTCTGTAAGTCGTATATCGACAAAGGCAATTCAACAAGGCGGACTCTGACTGTCATGGTATGAAAAGGTTCGAAAAACTTATTAATCAGATATTCCTGCAGATAAACGTGATTAACTTACCAGAGCATGTACTTTTACAATCTTGAAGTAAATTTTAATTGTTATCGATATGATTATTCAGCCAATGTTTGTTTTTTTAATGCGTCTACGTACATACATATTTATATAATTTTTATTTTTATTTCATCAGCTTTATTTGATGTCCCATTGCTGGGCAAAAGCCTCTCCCTTGGGCTTCCAAATCACTCTGTTGATGGATATCCCATGCCAGTCTGTTTCAAATGCGTCTAGGTCGTCTCGCCATCTCCGTTTAGGTCTGCCCCGTCGCCGTTGACTGTCTTGTGACACCCAATTGGTGACGATTGGTGCCCACCTCTGGGTGCATGCGGCAGACGGGTCCGTCCGCATGCAGTTTTGGAGCGCAGAGTAGTGTTGCGGCAGTGATCCGTCCTTTTGACTCCGAGAATGCTACGCTCCATAGCCCTCTGGCAGATCTTCAATTTGGACTTCTGATTCTCAGTCAGGAACCATGTTTGGGCACAGTAGGTTAGGACAGGCAAGATACACATGTCGATAAGTTTCCGCTTTAATGTCATCGGAAGATTACCCTTCAATAGCTCTTTCATTGACCAGAAGCTCTTCCAGGCGTATGTTTGGAAGCAGACGGGCATTGTTATTGGCGACTTAAGACTGACAAATCTTCGCTTCGCCGATGACATTGTCCTCTTAGCCTCTTCAGCAGCAAAACTCGAGCTAATGCTCCAAGACCTCAGCTCCGCAAGTCTTCAAGTTGGACTTCAAATGAATCAAACAAAATCTAAAGGTGATGACCAACAGCACGAAACGTAGGGTCACGGTAGACGGGCACGTTATACATTATATCGATGAGTGCATTTACTTGGGCCAGTTAATATCTTTCAGTAGCAGACAGGATAAAGAGATTAACAGACGAACATATTTATAATACACATAAATATTTATTTGATAACAGAGATGATAAAAACATTTTTATATGCGCATATTATTCCATTGAATATAAATTTTAAATGATTTCATTGCCATTGTGTCTGCAACTGATCTTTGGCCAGGCCAATGGCCAAAGTTATGCGCTGGTATTACGCGCGTATGTATTCTTGCATATAATAAATATCGACCGCTTCCTGTGTCAAGCCTACCAAGCATTCCATACTATCATAATAAGCTTTGATAAAAATGTGTATTAGGGATTATTGTTAAGCATTTATCATGCTAACCCAGTGAATTATATAGGTACGAGGAAACAGAAAATTCGTGAAGTAGGGCTTATTTTCTGACTCTCTACAATACAAGCATAGTTCTATAACTACACAACTGATGACGCATAGCAAAGCATCGCCTTAGCTACGCAATACAAAGGCAAAATTCAATCCCTGACGTAGGATCAGGAATAGCTTATTTGCGAAGACACGGTTTCTCGAGATCGCAGTTTAAATCCTTCTTCATAGAATGTTTTTGTAAATCCTAACTAATATTATAAATGCAAATGTGAGTTTGTTTGTTACGCTTTCACGCCTTAACTACTTGACCGATCATCATGAAATTTCATATACACGTTGTCAGGGGTACAAAAAAGGACATAGGGTACCTTCCATCCAGAAAGAAGTACTGTTGCCGAGGTATAGCAAAATTGTCATTACCTACATTTACGCCCGCGAAGCCGCTGGCAAAATTTTGTATATGAATAAGTGGTCAACTGCATCGCCTGGAAAGTTTATTTTTATAGTTGTGTTATCAATGTATCGTGTATTTTTCCAAATCTATTTGGCGTATACATATATCATTCGCACGCGTTATCTAGACGATTTTGTGCGATTATTAAGTCGATAATAGCATGCCGGTTCACATAATAAGTTTATAATCAGTTGTCTATAAATCATTTGACAGGACAAATGTGTTTTTGAGGGACAAACAGTGGTTTAAATTTAATAGTTTAATGATTGGTTAAGTGAATGAGTTTGTGTAAATATTTGGATGCAATGCCTGCTTTAACTGTAAAGGTGCATGACGATTTCGGGTTGAGGTTCCTTAGAATGATGACCTTTGTTAACGCAGGATTCAGGTACATTTTACTTTGTACACAGCATTCGCCATTTCTGATAGGTAGGAGCTATTTTTATTATAAATTATGCGTACAGGCAATCTAGGCCACGAAATTGATATCTTAGATATTGTTTCTTGCCTTACACTCACTAATGTCATTCTGTTGTAAGTTTTATAATATATGGTGTTTTCATTATATCTTAGGTATACATCCGCATTGTATTGTTTTGTTTCATAGAATAACATTCTGGGTATAAAATAACTCGCTTTGCCATACCGATTAAAGACATATAGCAAGACAGCTTCCTAAATAGGTATTAAATGTGCAGAATCTATAAAGATATTAGTATACTTTGTAAACCAAAGCCGAGGTTTTTAGTTACAAACCATAGTAAAATCAATGAAAAGATTCAAAAATTTAGTGGTGAGATAGTGCTACTAGTCATTAGTGTCTTCAAACGTATCAAACGTAACTTTAAATTTTCATGCCTGTATTATAATTCAGCAATAAATTATAGGCTGGAGTTAACATTAAAGCAATGCATCGTGAGTTAATCAGCACCGTTAAAAAATCTAAGTAATGTTCTTGAAGATGTGTGAAGTATATGGCCTAAACCCAATTATAAGAGTTGTTAAAGAGTTTACAAGTTGATCTGATATTTAGAACTTTATGGCGCGGCACTTTAAGTGGCATACTATCTTTTTCACTTGGAGGACCCATTGTCCTTAATGGATGATCAAAAAGAAAGCTATTAAACTGGCGAGTGCAATAGCTTTTTTTAAAATTTGAGTATTTACGAAATTTGCCTGCGGCTTTGCTCGCTTTAATATATTTTGTATGTCCTATGTATTTTTATGTAACCCTGACAACGTCTATGCAGAATTCCATGATGATCGGTCGAGTAGTTAGGCGTGAAAACGTAACAAACAAGCAACTCACATTCGCATTAATAATATTAGTTACAATTGACGAGTGCTAAAAAGATTCACAATTACAAAAGTAAGGTACAATGATCGGCATTATGCACACATAATTGTGTTACATGTTACCCTAACTCTATTACTGACTGAACTTAAGTTACCGATACTATAATAATAATAAAGCTTTTGCTTTTGTCGTCCATGAATCACAGCAACAGGTGCCGTATGATTTATATCTACCTAGTTTATCTACCTTGTTTGTTATTTTTGTGTTTATTTTAGTTAGGTTTTCATTATATTGTGTACAATGTATTGCAATTTTTTTATATTCTTATTCCATACAGTAATTCTTATTAGATACGCCTAAAGAAGACATGTTTGAAATTAAAATGGTCACAATATTGATTATAACAGAATTATGAAATCAAGATTTAGCTATAAAAAATACGCCTTTTGACTTTGTTCAATTTGTACGTATCAAACAATAGTGTCGTTCGAATATTTGCGGTTTGAGGTTTCGAAATAAATGGCATTAGGATGTAAAAAATAGGTATTACTTTACGTTTACGAGAATGGTACACATTAAATCCCTATGTATATACAAATTTTATCACACAAGTTTATTGTGTTTACAACTTTTTATGAAGCCGTGTTTACACTTTACTTTCCGGTTGCTTTTCATTATTCACTAATATTTGCTTAGACTTTAAATGTAATATTTTAATAGTCTTACAAGCTACTGCAACCGCCAGAAATGTTGATGTTTTTAGGTAAAAAGATCATGATTCATGTTTTTACCTTGATAGGCAATGGCTTATCTGAAATGTTTCATTGCCATCGGTTCACCCATTGCAAAACGGCAAAGATTAGGCCGTACAAAAAGAGAGGCATATAAACAAAATTCAAAATAGTGTTCCTCTAGATTATACTTTCATGTTTACTACTTAGTTTTAACTAGGTATATACATATATAAGTTATGGTAGGGAGATATTTCATAAATAAGAGTCTGCGAATGGATGCAAGCGACTTCAAGTTCAAGCTTTAAATGTTACCTCTTTTAATCCAATATATTGCGTCTATTTTAAATAAATACAGCATGTAGCAGAAAGGTGTTGTGATATTTTGTAATTTCATAAAAATAACAAACATTTAATTTATTTATCATTTATAATGGTTAATCAAAACAAACGCATTATATCACTATCAAAATTGCACCTGGTCATTTTCGGGCTCACGGAGGTCACCTAGTCAGCTATTAGTGTCGCTTAAATATTGACTAGAATATGCTGATATTCATAAGTTAGAAAATGCTATTCTTATCTTAGTGAAAATTACGTACTTATACAGATTTATTTGTTGCGGTTTTCCATTGTACAGGGGTTATGTCACGCTTAAATATGACCACAACTTTTTGTTACAAGCTGTACACTAGTGTATAAGTAATTTCGAAGAATTATAAATATAGCATTATTTATTATAGCTATGTTTATGATATAAACAGCACTTGTGGCTATGACAATGTAGATAGGAACTAAGTATCACGGCGTATAGGTTACCTATCAATCTGATAAAGGTTTTCTGTGTGGACGTGCGAATACAACACAAACAATATTTTTTGTTGCTGTAATAATATGATCTTTAAGTGGTATGTGTTATTTTGTTTTTAATTTTGGTTATAGAGGTAATGTGTTAACTGCTAAAAATTTTGTAGTTGATAGTGTTGATATGGATAAAATGTAAATCACCAATTAAGGGCTGATTTTTCAATCGTCAGTTTTATCTGGAAAATGTTTCACGTTTTGGTAGCTTTTGCAAAGAAAATATGTCAATCCGCCGTATTTATTCATCCGAAAAACGTTATCTGACGATAAAAAAATCGGCCCTTTCGATAATAATTATATAGAAAAAAAGAGCATTCTATTTTCGACGCAGTTTGTTTTGTGATCATGTTGCCAAATGCCGCTACGCATAATTGATCGCTATTAGGCGTTATCGGGCCCTTACGTTCATTACTATAAGTATACAGTTGTCTTTGTGTAATTAAAAGGAATGAAAGGTTAGTAAATTCTTGAATTAGGCAGTTAATATATGTTTTCACTTCTTTTAGAGTTGTAATAAAGTGTAAAAGATTGATTGACAGGGAAACGTAAAATCCTTTTACTTAATTTCCTTCCATTCTCCCGTTTTATTTATTCTTCTATAATATATTCCGATTATATTTGCCGTTAATTTCAATCTTATTTAACGTGGCAGCTCCTAGTACTAGTAATAAAGGAAGCGCAAACAATACATGTGCTTCTTAAAACGTTACTCTGAGTCACCGGCCGTTGGCTTTTACGCCCAAATATAAGACGCTCCTTTTATGAGGCAGGTGTTCATTTTATATCACCATGTACAATGATTCATTTAAATGATATGATACAATCGTAAATATAGTTATCGCGAGTTATCAATACATAAGTATTAGACTAGATTGTAATATAATGTCGGTGATGATACGATAGAGCTCTACTAGCGAGTTAAATAAAGTGGATTTATAAATGTTTTCGAACAAATCGTCATCAAATTTCGGTCAAATTAGATCTAAAGATCTTCATCTATATTATGCTTTGCATAAAAATATGCATTTAATTGGTACTGGCTATCCTTCCGAAAATGGTTTTTTTTATTAAATAGCTTAAATAAAAAAAAAACTGTCCGCCTGTCAACGTGAATGCGAAATTTTATAGTGATCGGTCGAGTAATTAAGCATTCGCATTTATAATATTAGTTATATATAAATAATATCAGCCCTGTATTAAACTGTCCCACTGCTGGGCACGGGCCTCTTCTCACTGTGAGGAGGGTTAGGCCATAGTCCACCACGCTGGCCTAGTGCGGGTTGGCAGACTTCACATATTTTCGAGAACATTATGGAGAACTCCCAGACATGCAGGTTTCCTCACGATGTTTTCCTTCACCGTTAAAGCAAGCTTTAATTAAGTATTTAATACGCATATAACTTCGAAAAGTCAGAGATGCGCGCCTTGGGCTCGAACTCGAGACCTCTGTGTGGCAGTCTAACGGTTTCCCACTAGGCTATCGCTGCTTATTATTATACATATATATTATATTAGTTAGGATTGTAATAGAAATAAGTTACATGTGTGTGTATTTATACTCTTAAAACAGTGCTGAAAGTAATTGTATAAATAGTAAAATCACTTTCAACCATAATTTAAAGAGTGTCATGTAGCTTGTCAACTAAACTCATAAAAACCTATGAATAACAAATAATCGTGCAATGAATACTTGTCTAACAATCGATAAAGTGCTAGTTTTACTTGTAAGACGTTTTAAGAGAATTACACTTTACGGAATCAAGTATGTCATTATTTCCGTAGCAGCATCTAGAGCAAAATACCAAGCTGAGCAGTTTAATACAATAATTTTGACGACTCGATGGCGTAGTAGTTAGTGTAATCGACTGCCACGCCTGAGGTCGCAGGTTCAATTCCCGCACAAGTCAAACATTCGTGTGCATGAACATGGATGTTTGTCTTGGTCTGCTTGTTTCTGTGTATAATATGTATGTATATACAAAAAAAAGTATATATGTATGTTTATCCATTGTCTATTACTCATAGTACACACAGCGACGCATCAACCTAGACTGTTGGGACTTTGAACTATTAAAAGTTGAACGCTGCGAATCGTGCGAGAGAGTGCGTAATATTTTTGTTACGCTCTACCCTTACCATTACATCGACACCACTATGCACTGTCCCTTTCCGACAATTCTCTATTTTGTATGTAGCGTAGTTATGCGTATATAGGTGATTAACTTGATGTGTAGCCGTGTACAAGCTCTGTTTAGTTTGGGCTAGATGGTGTTGTGTGTATGTGATAGAATATTATTATTATTATTTGTTTCTCTTTCACGGGTATTTCCCTAATAGGTTAGGAAAGTACCCGGCCTGCTTACACGGGGACATGGGTCCAATATGCAGAGGCCCTTCGAGAGTTTTAGTTTAAAGTGCGATGAGATACTTACCGAGACACTAGTCGCGGCAGGCGTAAAAGACTATTGATACATATGGAATCTAATTATTCTGGTCTATAAGGATAGGTGTTTGATGGTTTGGTAAAATGCAAACTATAGTTAAAAAACGGCGTCTGCCTGATAAGTCGGAATGGCAGACGGTTACTCGCCGACTCACTAGATGGGCCCCCTGAATAGTCGCCATAGACATACAAGCCTTAAAGGCAACAGAGAGTAACACCTTATTATTATTATTAATACGACCATTCTAGATGCATTGTCGAATTGTACTCTTGATGATTGTGATTATGACATCCAAGAAGTATATATTAATATACAAGAAGCTCTTCTGAATTATTGTTTGGATTTAATATAATTGGAAGGTCGGAAGGCATTCAAACTTAAGTCTTTTTATAAAGTCTCAACGGGTAAAAGACATAGAGAACTTTAATAGTCGTAGAAATTTGGGACAGAATTATTAAGAGCTTAGTTCACATTAAAAGTTTGAAACGGGAACGACAATATAAAAAAAATTTAATTAAACTCCAAGTTCCATAATATCGTGTAAAGAAAGTGCTTCTCAAGGAAATGCATGTGATTGAGGATACTCCTATGACACATAAACACTTATGCGAATCCAATAGCAATACTTAAACAAGTGAGAATCGTCAATGAATTGCCGCAAATCCTAGAGTTCGAAAAAATGGTTCAAGTAATATGCAAAGGTCACGTGATATCACGCGATCTTGATCCGTGGTCAGAGGTCAAAGGTTATCGTCATGGGGGTATATCGACTATGCTGAGTCGAATGGCATTGACCGCGAGTCTCTAGCTCTTACGGTTCTTGAGTTGAAGGTTGTATAACAGACAGACAGACGGACGGACGGACGGACAGACAGACAAAGTTGTTGTATAAGAGTTAATAACAAATAGTGGTTTAAGTGTTCGCCTCGCCACTGCCTCTGCGCCGAGTGTTGTGGGTTCGAATCCCACACGGGACAAAACTTTGTGTGATCCACAAATGGTTGTTCCGAGTCTGGGTGTTCTTTGTGTCTGTTGGTTGAATGTTTGTAAAGTCCCCCGCGACACAGGAATTGAATATCTTTTTAAAATAAATAAAATAAGCTTTTTCGAGAAACTTTGCTAGTACCTATATTCCATTTGGTTAGGTACTTAACTAAAGGTAAACAATCTTGATGACGTGTCTTTTTATCTTAAAACTCAGTTTAAAAATAAAATGCTGCTAAAGATTAATGTAAATACAACAATAACGATTACTAAGTCAATTGAACTGTTAGTTTAAGCAGTAGTTTATTTGTTTAATAGGTATGTGTTTGTGTAAAAAGTCACATCAAGATTGTGTACCTTTAGTTAAATACCTAACCAAATGGAGTATAGTAATGATGACGAAAGTTGGTAATGATACTAGTAATAATAGAAATGGACTAGAAGCAGTTGGAAAATAATTATTATAATTACTGCTACAGCTAATAGCTGTAGCAGTAATTACTAATGTAAAACCTTCCTATTTATTTCGTAATGTAATTAAATACATGGCCTTTGCTACTGTTTGATAATTAACTAATATGATAATATTTTTAACTGGTATTCAACCTGTCGAGTCTTAGAAAACCAGGCTTAATTAAAATCAACTGTGTCTGGCTTCCGGTGTGCCGCTGCGACTCAATAGGGTTAAATAATCAAATCAATAGTAGTTAAATAAATAATAAGGATGTTGCTTTCAGTATAATTATAAATGCGAGGGCCCGCTTCCAATAAAACAGCTAAACTATTGACTTCTATAAAACTATCAGGTAACTCTAACAATTAAATCGACTGAGAAGTTATACTTAACATTAATTTAATCAATTTGTCATTCATTGTCTAATCAATATAACGAGTGCTTTTATTTGAAATAACGAGATGTGAACACTGAAATATGATTGGTGAAATACTGGTTGAGCTTAAATATTTTTAGCATGCACATAAGTCAATGTCCTCTTCAAACATGTTCTGTAAAATAAGTAGCGGTAACTTTTCAACTATATTTCACTAGAGCTTCTTGGACGTATAAAAGTAACACAGTTTAATAATATACATACTTAATGTCATTAATCCATCGAATTGTCATCAATCCATCCGAATTTTCTGCTAGGTGGAGATTAGTATAACAGTAAATGGTTACTAAAGCGGGTGTTTTAGTATAGTATCCTTCTGGAACAAATTTAAAACTATCGGAACCATAGTGTAAGACTAATTTAAAGTTCGTAAGTTCCATATTAATAAAAGATCCCGCGGCTTGAGGTTCACTTTATGAGGGTTTTAGGATTCTATGAAATACATCTAGGAACTGATTACGTATCCCACTACCCACAGGCCTACACAAGACACGGTCTTGCTGAATAAAGCCCGACATAAATTATGTCCTTGCAAAATTTATGTGTCCTTGCCTAGAAAGGGAAGATTGTATTTATATTTCTGAAGTGTGGCTTACATAGTATATTAATGATAAAGTATATTATTATTTATTTTATTACTAGCTGACCCGACAGACGTTGTCCTGTTTTATACGAACTGTCAACTGACATTCTTAATATTTCCGTGAGAGCCTTCTACAAAGTATAAGAAACTTAAAAAAGACGGTGAAAGGAATCGGTAAAGTCGTTCTCAAGTTATAACGTGACCAAGGAACACAGAGATTTCTTTTTATGTATATAGATAACTAGATGTTCCCGCGGTTTTACCTGCGTTTATTGTTACTGCGCCGCCCCTGTGAGTCGTAGCGTGATCTTATATAGCCTTCGTCAATAAATAGGCTATCCAAAATATTTTTTCAATTCGAACCTGTAGTTCCTGAGATTAGCGCGTTCAAACAAACAAACTCTTCAGCTTTATAATCTATTATACTATATTAGTATAGATTATTGTATTTCTTATAGATAAATATAGATGATAAGGTGACAATCGTTTCATGCTCTTGGAAACTGTTCAGTCGCACGTTGCCAGGCACGCTTTGTCGTGTAAACATGTAAACAATACATTATCTTATTTTACATGTGGCTTATGAATGTGTTGACATAGCCTTAAGATGCGAAAGCAATGGCTGTCGTCAAACTGCCAGCTTTATCCTTTATTCCTTAACACACGACTATGCTCACGTACACAATGAATTCGTAAGATGATGTTCAGTGTGTCATGTGTGTGTGTGCGTGTGTATGTTTCTGCGCGTGTGTGTGTGTGTGTGTTTGTAATGATAAAATTCCGATTACATTAGTGCGATTTCATTGTGTCAGTAGGTGTACTAAGTAATCTCCACTAAGGAGTGACTTGTGCGTGATTGTAGTAACGATCAGCATAGCCTACCATGAAAACGTCTATCCGAAACTTCGTGGCGAACAAAATATTAAATAAGTGAGAAACGGCCATGAATTGCCGTAAAACTTAGAGTTCGAAAAAATGGTATCACGTGACCTTGAGGTCAGAGGTCAAATGTCATAGTCATTTCGGAGGTATATCAACTATGCTAAGTCGAATGGCGTTGACCGTGAGTCTTTAGCTCTTACGGTTCTTGAGTTGATAGTTGTATAATAGACAGACGAACGGACGGACAAAGCTGTTGTATAAGAGTTTTTTCGGAATCTAAAACTAGATTTTGGCCGCGGCTTCGCTAGCGTAAATATAGGTTAGGTTAGTATTTTTTTTCTGGATGTTAGGTATCCTATGTCCATTTTTGTTCCCCTGACAAAGTGTATGCGAAATTTCATGATGATCGGTCGTGGAGTTAATGCGTGAAAGCGTAACAAACAAAAATACAAACTCACATTTGCATTTATAATATTAATTAGGATATACATAAAATTATTCATCATCATTTATCTTCAAAATTCTTTTTTCAAATTGACGTTCCTCTGTTGGTCGTACCATTTTATAGTAGGGTTACAAATAGCACGAACAATCGACCCCTAAGAGCGCTAAAAATATACTTGACATTCACATATAGATGCCTATTCATTCAATACCTAATAACTGTAAGTTGTGACGAATTGAGGTAAGTACTGAACTAAAGAAACTGCAATTCGTCATACACAATAAATTCTATTCGACGAACAATCCTGGTTTACTTCGTAAATAATTTAATTTCAATGGTAATAACTGGGTATAATTTTATGCTATGTAAATATTAGTCCAATTACTATAATAGTGGTTGAACTGCTCTGTTACTAAACAGTACATTGTTTTCTTCATTTCAATTAGAAGTTACCTTTTAAAGAAAGAGTTTCATTATTCAACTGTTGGATAAATAATAGTTTGGATAGTCATAATAGCTAGATTTTGCCCGCGGCTTCGTTCGCTTTAATGTAGGTTAGGTAAGCCTAGATTAGGGAGCGTTTGAACCCTCTCCCCAACCGCAGAACCGGGCGCCGGAGGGCGCGAGATGACCTCCAGCCACCCTGAGGATTGACCTGGGGGTGGTGGGCTTTGTGGGCCTGCCCGCCATCCGTTCAGCACCAGGTCCGAGAGGCGGCGTGCGTGTTCCCACGCGCGCTGGAGGGGGGTGACGGACGGATAGTAGGGTTTAAAGTAAGTCAGTGCCTTTGGGTAGGTCTGTTTGTGTAGTGGCTTGCCGTTTCATACGGCGGGCCGAAACCTCGGCGGGGTCGCGAACAGGAACACCGTGGTAGGTTTAGTCGGTATTCCGGGAGGTACATTATTCTTATTCCATCTTTCTTTTACCCCGGCGAGTCCGACATAACCCCTCCGCCCGCCCCCGCGGAGGGGTATGCGTCATGCACTCCCCCAAGTAAAAAAAAGTAACATTTACTGTTTTCTGGATGAAAAGTTGTGTGTGTTGATTATCGGTCGAGTAGTTAAAGGTCTAAAAGCGTAACAAACAAACAAATAAACTTACATTCGCATTTATAATATTAATTAGGATGTCAGTCCCAAACTAAATGTTATATTGATGCAATGCGTCTTAGGAAAGAGAAGCTTAGACCGTAGTCCGCAACACTGCGCAATCACATTTTCAGGAACTTTATGGTAATTCAGGCATCCGAATTCCTTTATAATGCTTTATTCGATAGTTTAACGAAAAGGCATAAAAATATGTTCTTTGTTTTCGCTGTTTAAATAATTTCAATGTCCTACGCAACACAGGATTTATCTTATTCCTAGTAAGAGACTGAGATTTTTCGATTGTTTTATCAGATGCCTAATAAAAGAAACATACATATTATCTGCAATCTTGCAGATCTAACAAACGATCTAATTTTGGAATACTGATACGCTCCTTTACTGCTTACAATTGCTTTACTTTGAAGTTAAACTAATGCCACAGTTAAATAGTATTTTCTTACGTCGCTTTTTTATGTAATTTCAACATGGCAATGGCATATACCATATTACCACCATTTTGTTCATTTTGTCAGCTGTTTATATTACACGTAGTAGCTTCTTGAAGAGCCTCTAAGAGTTCGGCCTCTTTTAATTATAATTATCCAACAGAAAAATCCAGTTGTTTTTACTGGTACAACATTACGCAGGTTCTTGCATTGAAACATTGATATATTAATTATAATTATCCAACAGAAAAATCCAGTTGTTTTTACTAGTACAACATTACGCAGGTTCTTGCATTGAAACCTTGATATATCAGTAAGTGTTAATAAAAATAGCAAATAAAATAAACCGTTGTAAAATCTGACATATCATAACTAGGTAGCTAGAAGTAAATAAAAATGCACGTGACACTATATTTTCTAAAGAAGGCACGCGTTACTAAAGATTTGCTTGATTTTAAACTGAAATCAATAATGTTTCTATGTATGTAAACTTGTTGACAAATGGTGCCACATTCGCTCGCCTTAATCTTGGTTATGTCAATAAATTACTATCCCTCGAGAACAGTATTTTTCTCTGGATTTCTATCCATATACCCTATGATCTTTTCTGTATCCCTGACAACATGTATGCGAAATTTAATGATGATCGATCAAGAAATTAAGGTGTGAAAGCGTAACAAACAAACTCATTAACTAATCGGTAAAACGCCAAATAACCTAAAATATACTAAGAAGAACTCTCCTTAATACAGTTTTATGAATGAAATATTGTGTCAAGGATATCATCATACATACATACATACATAGATTCACGCCTGTTTCCCAGAGGGGTAGGCAGAGACTACGGATTTCCATTTGCTACGATCCTGACACACTTCTCTGGCTTCATTCACTTGCATCACATTCCTCATACGCGCCCGTCGGTTCAAGGTGCTCTTAACCTGGCCTTTGTCCAGAACGCCTCCGATCTGATCAAGAAACGTTCGCCTAGGCCTTCCACTTGCGACTGTTCCATTCACACTAGCCTTATAAACTTTCTTAGTCATTCTTTCCTCGTCCATTCTTTCTACATGCCCAAACCAGCTTAACATACCCTTTTCTATTCTTGTCACTATATCCATATCATATCATCAAAGATCATTTAAGGATTTTCGTATACAAGCCTTATATAAATAAATTAATGCAATAGCTTACATAAAAATTTATTTAAGCTATTGTAGTGATTATAATGTTAGCTCACTAATCTGCCATGGCTTAGTTATTATGCGGTACATTACGGAATTATGTCATTACGTAGATTTACACCTGGTAGGGTTCTCTGGTCCCCTGTCTATTATTACAGTTATGTAGGACGGCTGAAAAGCACACACGATTGATATCCTTGCATAAAGCACTCCATAAGAATTCTACGCCTTACATCCATATTCCAAGCGAACTTAGCAAAAACAGAAACTTAACAAAAAAAAATACTTATGTTGCATCGGTAAAATAAGGAAAGCAGAGACCTTATAGGCTTTTTAAAAAAAAGTTTCTTTGGCCTCCATATAACATAATTCTAAAAAGATAATAAGAGCCAACCAGTTTCTCAAGCTGTAGTCTTTCATTATGTTACAATTAATTACCAAATATATCTAGTAATAAATACTTCATGTTAATCATCTTCATGGTAAACATACTATAAAGCTAGTTGCGTATCTAATACAGTAAATACCGATACAGTTGTTTGCTAATTAACGTGATACAACATATTAATGGAAATTAACCTTGTGGATTAGGATTAAATATCATATATTATGAACAAAGTACGTTTTGTCACGTGTGAAGTGCCACAGTTGTTGAGCCCATTTGTCCAATCAACGCAGATATTATTGATGTTCCCCGGGGCGCCCTCGTTTCGCGCGAATAGACTATGTGTAGCGACAGCACAAACATCGACATTTCTATAAAAAATAAAACATTTTCCATAGTCAATGTCAAAATCAAATTTCAGTATTATTCATCCTGATGCTGGGTTTGATGTGTGTTGTTTTCGATTCAAATATATTTCTCTGAAAATACGAACTACAATATGCTGTTTCCTGGATTTTGGTATTAAATCTGAACATATAAGAAAATGAATAAAAAAAAATTCGTCTTCACGTTTCGTGTTATTGCGATATGATAACAGTTTCGTGGAACTTAACGTTAAGATAAATAGCCTAAACATTATTTTCCTTTTTATAGTTACTACTAACATTATTTAACATCTAAATGTAATGAGTTTATAAAGTAATGACGTTATATTAAATATTTTGCCACTTACATAAGAAATAGAAAAATAGTTTACGTTAAATTAAAACATGCCTTGCAGGTTCACCATTGTTAAGATATAACATTTATTACAATAATAAATATTTTATAACTGAGTCACCCGTTTGTTTTGTAACAGATCTTAGATTTAATAGAAATTCTTTATTTTCATAATCCATTGTCTTCTGTCCGTACATGCGTTGTTTATAAATATTGTCGCCATACTTGGTTGCAAACACTGTTTCCAGTCAGTGTACTTTCGCGTGGCAATCACATTGTACCGTTCCGGCGTTCGGCAGAGTGAATGGGGGGCTCAGGTGATTCGTGCCTTCCGTCGATCGTACGATCCTAGCGTTACCTTTCTCTCGGTTCTTATCGATGTCAATAACACTCGATCTCTCTGTGAGCCGGCCGGAATCTTTGCTTCTTACGCGATCGTTCCCAAGGTCATTGGACAACAGCGTTTACCTCAACTCCAACTCGTGTTTCTCCGTACTAACGTTTCGCGCGATCTATCATATTCATCATATTTTTGATAAAACCTATCCCATATTTCATACAAACATGTACAACAATTTCTGGAAAAATACTCGACAAGCGTATAATTTTATAATGTTTTGGTTTGCTCGTAACTTGCTATCTTATCGTGGCGATAAATTAGTTCGAACTCGATACACAATCGATATTATAACTAGATACATTTATGTACAACTGTTTTCAACAGTTATTCTCGCGAGCGCGGACGGACCGCTACATTGGTGTCTTGTTACGCGGTTTATAATTCATAATTATTCGTTGAACGTTCGTAAAAACTCGTGGCTTGCCTTTTTTCTTTCTGTCTGTGGAACCAAACGGAACAAAAAGTGTGTTGTGTGTCTATAGATTTGTGCCGGTCTGTCATATTATCAGTGAAGTGCATGGAAATATGCTAGCAATATCACGTTCCATAGAATTCGTGATCTCCAATGTGATTCGTTTGTGTTGGTCGCTTTTGTTTATATAGCTTTTAAACCGGTTCGTGTGCATGCTTTGAATCTAGTAAATCTGTCGTTGTACTCGTAGTAATATTTTCTAGACCGGTTTCAAGCGTCCTCTTTTGCTCAACTGAACAATTTCCACTGACCCCGCGTTGCATGGCGGCGTGATTATTTATGTCATCGTGCTGTTAGAACATACTTGTAGTGGCTTTTGTGAATTTTCTTTCATTATTATATCACAGTTTTTAAATATTATTTAAATTTTATTAATTATTCATGCTATCGTCAAAATTATTGCTCATATCTAATCTAATATAATCCTTACTAATATTATAAACACGAAAGTTTATATGTATGGATATTTGTTACTCTTTCACGTAAAAACTACTGGACCGATTGTGATGAAACTTGGTATGTAGATAGCTGGAGACCTCGATTAAGACATAGGCTACAGTTTATCCCGATATTCCCACGGCATCGGGACTTACGCGGGTGCATTACCTATATTTACGCGAGCGGAGCCGCGGGCAAAATCAATTTACAAATAAAATCGTCTACCAATATCACCTGACGATTATGCTGGGCCTCTTATAATAATTTTTGTGTCTATCGTATCAGACTAAGATATTTTTTGTGTTTTAAGTACAGCTGATTAATTATAGGCATCCTAGCGACTTAAATATAGCGATACCTCTAAATTTATCTACTTGTCTATTCTTATCTTTAATTAATCTGTTAGGTAATCGGTAACACCTGTGTAACTAATTGGCGCAGTTTAAAGTGCGGTGAAGTCTAGAGCGTCTTGGGCCTGCCAGTTTCGGAGTTAAGGATTGTAAAGTGCTTGTATTAAATCACTCATGCTCAATACTTGCCTCACTTTCATGTTTAATATTCCACATTGAAAGGATAAAGCAGATTTCACGATATATAATTGGCGTGTTAGTATAAGTAGTATAAGTACATTGAAATTGAGTCATGATTTTAGACGTTAAATGATGATCTGTTTGGTTTACTTCTAAATAGAAAATAATATTTTTACCTTTATTTATTATGGTGTCCGCACCATTATATCATTTAAAATTATATAATTATGTGATTCAATTGCTATCTTCATATAATGACTAACGTCTTTAATCTTTACTATAACGACTGACCATTATTTTTCATCGCTTCCCGTCAATCGTGTCATTCGTGGTTTTTGCTGTCGCATAGGCTTGAAAGAGTCTTAAGTGTATTGTCGCCGAGGAACACGAATGTCTTAAAACTAATGCTTCGATGACATACATTTTCTTCAATGACTTAATTTTCTAATGTTTAGTTCTGTTCCGAATTAGAAATAAAACTGACATTCACTATGTACAAAGTGTTTAAATTTAAACTGTGTAGTGAGTGGAACTAAATCTATAATGGTTGACAACGCCTCTTTTGAGTACTCTGAAGATTCTAGCGGAGAAAGTGGTTTTATCAATGGACGTGCTAATGGGTAAGATGTTAATTATGTTGACTTTATATTCAACAGTATTTTTATTTTAATAATAATGACAGCCCTGTATATAAACTGACCCACTGCTGGGCACGAGCCTCTTCTCAGTGTCGGAAGGGTTAGGCCATAGTCCACCACGCTGTCCCAGTGCGGGTTGGCAGACTCACATATCTTTGAAAACATTATAGAGAACTCTCAGATATGCAGGTTTACAAGCGATGTTTTCTTTCACTGTTAATGCGAGCGATAATTAACTACCTATATAATTATTTTTATTGACTGAGATATTGAAAAAAACCAAGTTTAGTACGATATCACATACATACTTTTATCTTGGGATGGAGCCGATGGAGGTATCATTTTAAGTATAAAATTATACCTGTGTTAGGATACCATAACAGTGATTTAACATAAGTAACAGAAATTATATTTTTTTTATAAAATAGGTGCCAAAAGAGAAGTTATAAAAGTAGCAAATGTGTTTGTGTGTGTGTGTGTGTGTATGTGCGTGAGTGTGTGCGCGTGTGGGTGTGTGCGGGTGCGCATCTGTGAGTGAGTGTGCTGTGTGATGTATATATGTGTAAAATATGTCATGTCATATGAGAAAAATAAGTTGCCATAGTCGCTAACAGCGACCATGCTTATCTTATCCCAAAAACTCTATTGCCTGACCTGACCTATTTGTGAGATGAACGCAATTAAAGCACATGTTATAAAATATTGCTTTTAGTTCGCGGCTTCGCTTGCATGAATCTCAAGGAAACACATACCGGAATAAAAGGTTGCCTACGTCCCTAAAATACAATCTATCTCATTGCCAAATTTTATTAAGACCCGTTCAGCCGTTTATTCGTGGAAGGTAACGAACAGATTTACTTTTGTATATATATAGGTAAGTAGAATTATGCTACGTATACTAAAAGAAATTGGATAGAATGGTTTACAAACATTCTATTAGGTAGGTATAGTGACGGTTTTTATAAATCATCATGCAATTATTTTATTAAGATGAATCTAACGACACCTTATTTATTAAAATTCATAAAGCTGTTTAAGTCACAAAGATAGCTAGAAAATTAACCATACACGAAAAGCATAACCCTCTTTCTGACGTAGTCGGGTAAAAAGAAAGTTTGAAGCAAGGATTATAATCACTTCACATTACTTAATTCGTATCGGATGTGGTATTTATTTACGAGTTTTGATTGCGATACATTATTTGTATAATTTATGATTATGATAATTTACTTGTTGATAATTCAAGAACAACTGCACCGCGGCCGTCCCGCGCCCTACATGACAGACATCATATATTATATTCCCTGTTATTCGTAACTTATTAAAATTCAATTACTTGCGTAGATACATACGTCATTTAATGTTTAATGTATTTAGTACATTAACGACACCTGCTTTATTGCTTAGGATATAAAGTCTATTTTCGCCTGGCAGTGTTGAGATGTTTTTTTTTTAATCGGGAACACAAATCCCGTATGGCTGCATTATAACTTGGGACAAATACAGTTCGCGGTCAGTTATAAGTGTGGCCGTTGCGTTTGGTGCTCGCGTTCTTATTTTGTCCGTCTCTAACATATCATGGGTGTGTTCTTTTTGAAGAAGTAAGTCATATATATATATTTTTTTGTATACTTTCCGACATACTATTTCTTCCCTCTGAAGTAGGTTTAAGTAGCGTCACAATGACAAGTATCTGACTTTCGGAGTGACCGCACTGGAAGTAGCATCAAACTTCCTATGGTATACCATCTGTCCATCCATCTAACACTTACATTATAAAAACTACCTAGTATCTTTGTGAGCAATATATAAACATACATAATCTGACGCTTATGTGCGCGATGGGGTGGGCAGAAATATATCACATCAGCATTTTGTCAGATATGGTAAATTAAATGCTAAATCTAGACTCCATACCAGGGATATTGCAAATATTCGCATCTGCATCCGCAATTGCGGAGCTTCCGCATCGATTTGGACATCTGCATCCGCATCCGCAATAGTCAATGCGGATCCAGATATAGCATAGGTTACGATAGGAAAGAAATCAGTTGTTTAGTAGTACGAGTTAAATTTATGAACCTTTGCAAAACAGGCTTGAATCTGCGAAGGCAGTGATATTAGATACTTTTTATTAAATAAGATGAACAATTTTCATCAACATTCACATCCGCAAATGCGGAGCTTTCGCACTGATTTGGACATCCGCATCCGCGGATATGAGTCTTCAAATATCCGCAACCGCATCCGAGATGTCAAAAAATCTGCATCCGTAACATCCCTGCTCCATACTGCTACTGAGAATTTCTTGATAGATAATCCACACACACTTTGAAAGGCTCGTAACTGTAACCTGAAATGTAATCAGTACGCAGCAGTATTGCCGCGTTCTGAATATAATTCGAGTCACCAGTCGTGAAATGGTAGTGTATGCGACTGCTGTATATGACATCTTAGGTGAAATTGCCGAGACTTCCTAAGTGCTATAGGGTTTATCTATCAGACTATGCTCACTTCCCATTAACTGGGACCGTAAGCAATACTTGGCGAAACGTGCGTGTAATACACCTATGTTTACCCCTTCGGGAATATAAGCGTGAGATTATATATCTATTCCATTGTCTGTACTTTCTTTATTACTCAAACTTAGCGAGGAGCACATAACACAACTCCTGTACTAACGATAACCCGGAGTCATGCAGAATCTACAAACATTAAAAAAAACGGAGAACAACGGAGACCCAGAATCTTTGGTGGCAAGGCAAACACTTAAATCACTCCGCCATCCATCCATGTGTCAATATGGTTTATATTTCCGTAGGTTTTATCGGGCGTGTATAAGATTACAGACCTCCAAGCTTTGGGCCGAAACAAACAAATAACCACTTATCATTTACTTTAAAAGAAAGATATAAAATACAAGAATGTCCTCGCGGTTTTACTCGCTAACCCAAACTCAAACCGGGATGTAAAGTACTAACGTGTTATTTCAGGACTATCTTTGTACTAAGTTTTATTGAAATACGTTTAATGGTTTACGCGAGATTATGTAATAAACATTTAAATATTTTCACAATCTTTTGTATATTTTATAATATTAGTAACCAGTTTTCATCTATTCATGTATTTTTGTTACGCGTTCAAACTTTTACTCGACTGATCATCATGAAAAGTCGCATACACATTGTCATTAAAAGGTATTCAGAAAAAAGATCTGTTCCCGAACGACAGCCAAACAAAAGCTCTAGTGTGAACGTGTATAAGCGTAGTAATTAATGAAACAAGCTCTAGTTCATAAACTTAAAGCTGTTTTTGTTATCTTATGAGAGAAATAAAGTACTCTGCGGATTAAAAACGTGCGTATACATCGTAAATAATTTGCCGCAAAATAAAATAAAATAGCTTTGATTGTTTAGTCGAGAAAACTAAATACACTTTCGAATGTCTTTACTTATCGCAGTTCCTGGTGTACTTATTTCAAAGGTCATGAGATGTTGTTTATTTTGTACTCCTAAAAGATAAGTTAAGCAACAAAATACAGTCTATGTTTTATTATAAACGATTTACCTATGAAAGCACTACTTATACATATAGCCATTCGAATGTATCGATAACGTTATAAATAAGTTCGTGCGCTGCAACCGTGACCAAATAAAGAAGGTATCGCGTCGTATATATTCGAATGTATTCGAATGCATTCACGCGCATTGCTAATTTCGTTATCATTGCTATAAAGAGGGCTTCCCTTATGGACCGGTTGACCGGTTCCTAAATAAATGAAGAAGATAATTATAAAATGACGTACCAAAGAATATGTTGTCGTTCTCTCATCAGATTAGTTCCGAAGTACTGAAGACCCAACAAAATTTACTACAGTTTCTGTATGTCCATTTAAGATGCCATTCGTTTGGCTAACACCTTATCGCTCGACTACAACGTACGAATAAGCCTCGTATTATATTGCTATTTTGATGTAACTGGAGACGGTGCAGTAGTTTCCTATATTTTCCTTTTGGTCAAATGTCAATGTGTTTGTGCTGGACATCCTTTTAGGGAGTTAAGGCAAAGCTACAATAAAACGACGTAGATAGTACTTACTCTTCGCAATTTACATATAGTTAGGCTTAACCTATGCATAGAGTTTGGATGAAGATTGAAATGCTATCGTTATAGTAATACTGTGTAATCTGTACAGTTATTATGCAATTTTTCTGAATATCTTAAAACAGTAGTATGTCTACATTAGGATCGTCAAAAATATAGGTTTCCTCGGTAGGAAATTGGTTGATAATCTTTGGTAATTGGTTCTGGAAAACAGGTATCTTAAAAATAGCAATTTTTTTATTTGCGTCGTATTCCTTGTAAAGTAATTTAGATCAGACTCAATACAGATGGCTATGGTTTACAATGCTTTATCATTTAATAAAGAGGAAGCTCATTTAAATTCAGGTTCTACTTTTTATTTAAGGAGCTTCTATACGGAAAATATCTGACTGCAATATTTCATCTATAGTCCGGCCATCTCAATAACACTTAAATACGTCGACCACGCCAAATAAATATTGGCTATATAGCCGGGCCATCCGCAATATCGCCGCACATTGAACTGTATAGGAGTTATTGTTCGCAACATTGCCAATATGTATTCCAGCGACACATTTTACTAAAATAATGTCTGTTTAATACGTAACCGAGTACGTTAAGTACATTAAATGCAATATAAACTTGACTCTAAGTTCAACGGTATCTGTTTCCGTTTTCATAACAAAGTGTTACATCAATCAATCATTGTGTCCGTTTGTCACTAAGCGAACGTGTTCAACTGTAAACAGAACACTAAGTTTCCTTTACTTGCGTGATAATAAACGTACGGTTTTGCAAAACTACCAACATTTAGTTATCGCTATTCCAATATATTGTATGTTATATTTGCCCTACATTATAATCAAAGTACTCTAAGCAGAAACGCGGAGTCTGGAACTGTGCGCCGTAGACGGGAATAATCTCGACTTTATAACGTAGAACCTAAAACCATAGGTGCTAAAATGGTTTTTTTTCAATTGACTAAGGTGGCAAACGAGCATACGGCCCACCTGATGGTAAGTGGTCGCCGTAGCCTATGGACGCCTGCAACACCAGAGGCATCACTTGCGCGTTGCCTTTAGGAAAGGAAGTGGGAAGGAGAAGGAGCGCAAGGGGAGAAAAGGGTGATTGGGCCTCCGGCACTCTCACTCACCGATCGAAACGCAACAGTAGGAATACTGCTATTTCACGTCGATATTCTGTGAGAGGGTAGTACTTCCCCGGTCGAGCCGGCCCATTTATGCTGAAATCAGTGAGGCTCTACTACTGGGTTGCAATTAGGATTGCCACCTTTATTTTGAACGAATAGAGTATATTGACTACCTTAGGTCAAAAACATATAAAGTATTATTTATCTAACCTCTCTTTTCGTTATATTTTTGTTAATTAATGCTAGTGACATCTAACAAATATAAATTATTATCAAGGAACGTCGTAACCGGTCGTAAAGTCTTTACAATATATGTCTATATAAAGATGATAAACAATTGCTTTTATTCAATTTAGGGAATCTCTTTGGGCTTTAAGTAAACAGATAAATACGACCTGTAAAAATGTACATAGGTAAAATAAAGTATTTTCACGTACTTTATTTTCCTAATAAAATATAAATAACGTTTATCCGAAATAACGTACAATACTTTATTATAAAGTTCGGCTGGCAACCCTAGTTACCTCTATACCTCTTTCCACTTTTTGAGGAATATCGGTGTAAGACTATGTATGTATATCAACAAGTCAAGTACATGTTCCGAGGGTTTGCCACCCTATTTTATTTGGTTTTACTGTCAAATTCTTAGTATGTAGACCGTAATACGTGAGAATTTAATAACAGCAGTTCAATTGACCGCAATCATTTGTAAAACTATTTACGGTGATGTAAAAATATAACTTTTGGCTGTTTTTCCATATTTACCTAGTGACTCTAATCCATCTTTGACAGAGGTATTGTGTACTGGATTTAAGGAAGAACAAGTTGATTATAGTATTCCTATGTTAGTATTGTACCGGAATTTTCGTAAACATCTCGCAACAGGTGCAATTAATAAAAATCCTCGTTCTTCATCCTATTCTCGTTAATAGAAAGAGTAGTGGGATAAAAATGTGTTTATCTGATCGGCAATATCGATCTACTTATTCCGAACAACACTTCAGCTTATGAATCTAGCACTATTGATATAAAACTCTGTTTTCAAACAGATATCCGAAGTAATCTATATATATAAAACTTCCGTTACTGAGTGACTGACAGACAACGCACAGCCGAAACTACTGAACCCAAGAACCTGAAATTTGGCATGTATGTTCCTTGGAGAGTGTAGGGGAGCACTAAGAGAGGATTTTTGGAAATTACACCCTGAAGGGGTGAAACCCGATATTCACACGGGAACGGGACTTACGCGGGTGAAACCGCGGGAAAACTACTAGCATTATATATGCGAATGTGAGTTTGTTTGTTTTTTACGCTTTCACTCCTTAACTACTCGACCGATCATCATGAAATCTCGTATATATGTTGTCAGGGGAATCGAAAAGGACATAGATATCTAGATAATTTTCATCCAGAAAAAGTACTGTCACTAACCTAACCTTACCTAACCTACATTGAAACTAGGGGAGGGGCGGGCAAAATCTATACTCAATATTAAAAAGAGGAAAGATTTCATTTTTGTTTATTTGTTTGTTTGTAAGGGCTTAACGCATAAACAACTAAACCGATTTTAAAAATTCTTTCACTATTAGAGCTATATTATTACAGGTAGGAGTAACATAGGCTATATTATACGCGAGCGAAGCCACGAGTAAAAGCTAGTTACTGATAAACCCATAATGTTATTGACGGAATCGGCAAGATAAAATCGAAATAGTCGTTTACACAGCTAAACCCGGTAGTGGATTGCCGACGCTGAACAAGTTGCACACGATACCTACGTGTTCTAAATCCATTATTACCGAAAGGCTTTACGTACTACTATTGATACCGCTAGTCAAAGGAATAACGTGCCAAAGCATACATTAGACTGTACATGGGGAGAATTTGTCACGTGTTCTGTAGATTATGTTAAAATAATACGTTTTGTTTCGTCCCACGCCTGCATGGAACTTGCTTTGCTTTTTTGGCGCCATCGCTACTAGGCGGTATAAGAAAAGAAAAAAAATATAGAGTGGTCTAAAATAGTATTTATGTATCTTATGTCCAGTCAGTGCAGACCGGCGACACTTCGACCCAATGGGATCTTTTGTGTCGACACTCTCCCAATAACGACTGCCATAGATGTGTAAGTCTAAAATAGTAACTTTTATGTTAAATATAATGATACTAGTGTATATCTCGTGTTGTAACCGCGTCGTCCATAAAATTTGCTAAAGTTTTGGACTAAGTCGTTAACGACTTCTATCAAATACATTAACAGAACAGCCCGCTGTTATCAATTATTTGGTGACAAATGCGAATAAATGGGCTTGACCGTGGTGTTATGAATCAACCTTTTTAAGAACCCAGCGTATCTGTAGTAATACTGTGACTACGTTTAGCCTGGCGAGTAAGAGATTCAGTAATTATACTGCCTGCTTTTTCCATTTCTTTATTTTCATTCCATCCTTAATTCATTATCCCTAACATCTTCAACACACAAATGCTATCGCAAGTGTATCGTGATCTTCGACGAGTAGTATCGTGATCTTAGATAACTGTAAGCGTTTACCATCAGGCGTGCTTACAGAAAAAACATATAATTCAGGCTGGTCGTACATATGGTATATTCTTAATTAACTCATACGCAGACTGTGAATTAGCACGAGCGCATATGCAACATATCCGCACGATTAATCCGCCAGACTAATTAGTAACCAGTCTGTACACGAAGTACTACAATGGCGCATGAAATAAAAACGGATTTTAAATACATGGTATATAAAATACACAATATGACGAAGGGGTAATAAGGAGCTTGCATGATACCATCGCATTTTAATTATGTAGCAAACAAACTAGCAAGAAAAAAGCTAAATTTGTTTGAGATTGCAAAAAAGTTTTATACAATAATCCAGCTATTTCACTTTTGGCTTTTATTCCGTAGTAGCTTTTGCAAAAGGCTCCGCCCACGTGGTATCAATAAAAAGCCTATGTACCCTATAGCCTATATCCTTCCCCAAGTTTTAAACTATATAGGTATGTACCAAATTTCATCTAAATCGGTTGACTGGTTTAGTCGTAAAAGGTAACAGACAGACAGACAGTTACTTTTGAATTTATAATATTAAGCAAGGATCAGTGTGTGGTTAAAACTCTACTATGGTTCGCAGCTTATATAGTCAAATGCATTTTCAAATGGATCACTCAGTGTTGTGCAGTCTCGGAACCACATCGCCGCGTACAAAATGAGCGGTTAGTTGTCACGTGGTTTTGTCATTTGTAGGCCGCGGCCGCCCAGTGCCATCACGTGCACTGTAATCATGGAATTATGTAAATTACTGCAACTAGCTATATGCCTATTGATACCATGGCAAATGGCTGGCTTGGTCAACAGGTTCAATGATTGAATGGCCAATATTTTGACTGCAATGTGTGCCTGCAATATTTTAGCTTAAGTCCGGTGATCTCAACATCAGTTTAAGGCGGCCGTACCAAACATAATTGTTGTCTGGCTGTATAGCCATGCTATACGAAAAATATTGTCGTGCTATAGGTGTCATTGCCGGCCACTAAATTGCAGCCACACATTGCAGTAACATGCCTGTTCAGAATTAATGTATTTGTGACGGATGTGTTATTGACATACATGGGCGTGAACTTGACAAAATATTGACGTGCTTTGCACAGAATTGTTGTTATTGCTGGCAACGTTGCCACTTCATTACAGTGACACATTGCAGTAAAGTAACGTCCGTTTAGAAATTGAACCTTATCATTTAATATTGCTTCATTTCTTTTTATTTTTTCGTTTTTGTTTGGTTTGTGGCCAACCTTTTGTCAAGAGTTGTTCAAACCGCCCGTAGGCCTCTGACATGGCATAACGACTACTGTCAAATTGGCAACAACCGGGACCGACTTTTTAGGTGCACTCCGAAGCACGGAGACTATCAGATGCAATACCACTAAGCGGTCACCCATCTATAGACTGACCGCACCCAATGTTGCTTAACCTCGCTAATCATTTACCGATCAGTGAGATCAGATCGATTTAATATTACTGAAACGTTAGTGTATTTTGACGTTGTTTGATTTTGTATTAATTTTATGTTACTAACGTCTGCCCGCGGTTACGCTCGCGTATCCACACATCTTAACATGGACTTTATTTTAATGTATCTCATTAAAAGTTGTTTGTTTGTAATCTTTACTGTTTTAATTTTATCATAACTAAAGTGTAATTAAATCGCATCAATATTATTCTAAGTTTTTCTCATGTATATTTGCTTATATTTAGGTCGCTATGGTTTGTCTTAAGTTAACAAAAACAATCAACATGTAATTATGGCGTATTAAAATAACGAATACAGGCAGACACTGAACGACATAACTTAAAATACAAATTGTATAAAAGTTTAATGGTATGTTCTTCATAAGACATATAGTCTATTCCCGAAATATAAATGAATTTTTAAAATAACCATTGCATTTTGTACAGAAGCCACGATGTTAGATGTATGACATAAACGACAATTTCATAGTTACGGACCTCTAATATGATAGACATGTTCGTAATGTTGCAATAGAGCCACGTTATAAATTGAGCTATTGCCTGCCTTCCGTCAGCCAAGCGTAGTGAATAGCAATGTCTTCTCAGAATCGTTTGCCGAAGTAGTTTATGGAATGGGATTGACAGTTACGCGCTACTTACTTTGATGTTACGCAGTTAAAACTGTGATTGTACTGCCAAAGCATAAGGTTATATGTTTTCTGACTATGATTAATTTAAAACCTATCTACGCCATGAGTTGGTTAATAAAATTGGTGAAATAGCTATAAAAATTACATGTCATATAACTTCTTAACCTATCAATTGTTGAAATGCCAGTAATAATTGAAAACATATTGTGTCTGGCCTCCGGTGTGCCGCTACGATTCAATAGATAAATTACTTTTTAAAGTGACAATATTTTAGTTTAGGTACTTGTGTCGCAAAAATAGTGGCAGTGAATGTTCAAGGCTCTACGCTTGCCTAGTGGTCGTCGAATCATTCCCATGTATGAACTAATATTTTTTTATAGTTATCCAGTTTTTATTGCATTTTCAGTTTATTTTGTTGACTCGACTCCTCTATTTAGGACTTATAAATAAAACAATATTTTGTTCCTTTAAAAAGTATTTACCTATATGACATGTAATTTACTAAAGCTATTGAGTTTAGAGAGTAGGTACTAGGTATGAAGTCGAGTGCGTAGTGGTTAGTGTAACCGACTGCCACGCCTGAGGTCGTGGGTTCGATTCCCGCACAAGTCAAACATTTGTGTGCATGAACATGGATGTTTGTCTTGGTCTGGGTGCTTCTATGTATAATATGTATGTATTTACAAAAAAAAAAAAAGTATATATGTATGTTTATCCATTGTCTAGTACCCATAGTACAAGCTCTGCTTAGTTTGGGCTAGATGGTGTTGTGTGTATGTGATAGAATATTATTATTATTATTATTATATTATATATGAAGGTAAAGTCAATAGTTAACGTTTTGCAAAGATAGTGCACATAATGTGTTTAATAATCAATTAATATACATATATTAATAACTCTTACGTAGCTTTATTTACGTCAGTCACTTAAAATTTGCCAAAATTACAAATTAAAACACAAACTGTCTATTCTTGAATGCCAGACATAATTGAAAACCTATTGTCACTGGCCGCCGATGTGCCGTTGCGACTCAATAGGTATATAAAAGTCGTGCTGTAAATACGCGTATGTATTCTATAGAGCACACACCGGCGCTAGATTTAGAGATGAATCTTGAAGCATTGTCTTTGTTCCGAAATCAGAAATCGTCTCAAACTTAATTCTATGTCGAAGAGTCCCTTCCACGTCAAGTCCATTAATTATGCTAATTTTACGTCACCACCCAGACAAGTTAGCCCAATTTGTGTTCAAATAAGTATAAGGAACGACTTTACGCTCATTAAAGCAATGTCGATTATATCACGAATTACAAATTTCATAGACGATGCGATGTTGAGAAAAGGCAGGCCATAAATAATCTCTTCGAAAGTAAGAAGTATATTGTTCGCATTAAACATGAAACTACCCAAAACATTTGATACGCTTTCCAACTGAATAATTATGAACTACGGTATTCATTAAGTTACTTACCCATTCTTAGAAGAGTATTCATAATTTATTATGTAGCTAAAGAAAAAAAAACATTTATTCCAGTACAAAGTTTAAATATACTTAATTATTTATGTCGATTCAATTTCATGTATTAATATTCAGGCTCATTATAAAGTGGAGTAAAATATATTCAGGTCTGTTAACAGAAGATATTGTACTATATAAACATAATAAATACATATTATATCCTATTATAAATAATCCTAATCGACCACAAATATCGTGTCTTGCAGGGAAACTTAGCTCAGCCGCATACACAATTCGGAAAGTAAGACAGCTTACTGATGTAGATACTGCAAGACTAGTATATTTTAGTTACTTTCATAGTGTCATGTCCTACGGTATATTATTGTGGGGCAAGGAAGCTGATATCGAGACAATTTTTATTCTTCAAAAGCGTGCAGTACGTAGCATTTATAATTTAGGACCACGAGTTTCCCTGAAATATCGATTTAAAGAAATAGGCATACTTACTGTTGCGTCGCTATATATATTTGCTAACATTATATTTATTAAACATAATATTCACTTATTTAATAAGAATAGTGATATCCATAACGTAAACACTAGAAATAAGCATAAGTTAGTAAGCCCATATCATCGTTTACATAAAGTTCACAATACATTTGCGGGACTCGGTATACCTTTTTTTAATAAACTACCTATTAATATAATTAATTTACCATTGCTTAAATTTAAAAGCGCCGTTAAAATACAACTTATTCGGAAGGGTTATTATTCAGTCAACCACTATTTAAATGACAAAAACTCATGGAACTAGTTGCTTGTTGCATACAGGATTCAAAGATCTGTATTACTTATAAGTCAATTTAGTAATGTAATTTAGTAGTCACAAAGTGTAAGTGTATGGGCCATCATGCCATCCTACTGTCTATTTTAGATTTATATTAAAAAAATATACCTTCGCTCTAATTATTTCATCTCTATAATATTATTAAGTTATTATTGTTATTATCTTTAGTTTTTTATAGTTAGTAGTATATAGCATAATGGCTGAAACACCATGTTAATCTGAGTAGTAAAATACTGAAATTATATTTAATTGGCAATTTAAAAGAGTGGCCGTGAGTTTCTTACAGGTTTCTTCTCATAGGCTCCACCCTTTGCCTGAACCTAGCAACTAACCTAAATGTAGCTTCTGTAACTTAGTAAACTCACTAACCTACATATTTTGACGTTCATAAGTGTTACTTTGTGACCTAAATGAATAAATGATTTTAGACTTTGACTTTGGCCCGATTACAAAAATAAACAGGCTGGAGCAGAATTGTTACACCTTCGAAAAGTTTATTTAATTTATAATTATAGGTATTACACCTAATGGTATACTGTAGTCTTTAAATGCCTGCAGAACCAGGGATATCAGTTATGTATAGTCTGTCCATAATTTCTACTTCTAAATAATTTGTTTTCCTAATTATAATTTGTTTTAATTGCAATACTCAATAATTTATCGGGCCTTTCTACGTTTGCCAATAGCCTGTATTTCCAAATAAGCCTTTATGTAAAGACTAGAAGAAAATAAATCGTTTGTTTTTCATTGACATGGAGTTGTTTTTGATGTCTGCGGACCGTTTTGACAGCGTCATCAAAACTGAAGAGATCCTGCATACGCAGATGTTTCTCATTTTTTGAGAAGTAGGGTTTGAGGAAACTGACCCAAACTTGACCTTTACGAGACCCGGCGAGGCGAGAATTGCGTGCTTTACATAATATACGATTTTATCGTTTAATCACCATTAGGTACGGAGGTGGAGAAAATACACCAACATTGCCGAGTTAAGGAATATTAAAAGGCTGATTAAAAGTTTTGTTATACATAACAGAGCACGTTACACCTATTGAGTACTACATTAGCTCTGGTGTTTATAAACATAAGTCTATGGCCTCCACTTAAAATGGGAAGTGTACGGCCGTAGTCCAAACACGGTAACTGAGTGCAGGTTGGCAGACTTCACTCATCGTACGTGCAGATCCTTCATTTTGAATGTAAGGGGCACTTAATTTATAATTCAGACCAAATCAATAATTCAGAAGTAACGTTTTTAGATGACTTTCTTGGTATATCTTATTTGGCAGTCCACCATTCTCTCAGCAGACTATCACTGCTCTAGATTTTTAATGAATAAATAAATTTTTTTACGCTCGAAGACTGGTTTGTTTATTTTTTTAATGCTTTTAAATGTGACACTGTCTGATATTGGGCTTATATTCCACAGTTAACTTACTTATCGTCCGTACTGCGAGATTTTGCGACATTGTATAATAGGCTTAACGGAAAAATAGCAATGCTTTTACATTTATCACTTATTCCCGCTATAACTCATACGGAAAATGTCGGCAGTAATATTAAATTTATTATCTTTATCACGTTTTCTGTTATCCTAAACATTGACCTTATTCCTTATGATCTACAGGTTTACATTTATTTAAATGTAATACGACGTGGGTGGGTATCTTTGATGTTGAAATCAAGTGCTTCCAATTCTCGATGCCTAAGCTGCTTTGTATATCCATATCTTAGGAACTTATTGATGTTGAATATAAAGCTGGTCCACACTCCATCATGAATTATGTATGAAATAAATTTGTTTTACCCTTTGCTATTTTTTACAACTCTGAATTTATTAGGTTGTTAGCCTCTGTCGTAAAACCATGGGTACCAAAACGATCCTAATTCGGCAACTGCTGCTCGTAAAATTTAAAGGTTACGGACTTCTTAGAACAATGAAACTAGTAAAGGGACGTTTACTTTTCCGGCTCCCAGTAGAATAAGTTACAAGACGTCTTTAATCAAACATAATTCCGCTTTTCGTTTTAATAAAACAATTCGCCGCGCTTCTTTCGCGTTCGAATTAATATTTAAATTTTTAAGTAAAACATACTGGTTGTCGTTCCTTTTTTTAAAATGTTGACTTGATCCTAATGCAATGTTTGCAAACAAGGTAGAAAAAGAACCAGTACTCGTTAAAATAAATTGGCGATCCTATTGTACACATAAACATTTCGTAATTGTATCTTAACTATCGTTTAGAAACAGGCGTGTTTCTACGTCAAAGATCTCTATCCTGTAGTTTGCCATTTAAGAAAAGAACAATTCATTCAAAAACTGTTAACGTACTTAAATGAGTTTTTAACGTTTATCGAATTACACTCGATATCCTATTGGTCTATTACGGATGAACAAGCTAGAGAGAATACTCTACTAAAAACTCATTCTGAATCATTAAGAGCATTTTTGTAGTACATCGGGTGCACTCATCATTATTGATTTACCCCAAACCCAGTTATATAATTCATACATATAAATGAAAGTAAAGTCTTATGGTCTGTTCGTTACGTTTTCACGGTTAAACAGCTCATGAGCAAATACTACTAGTAACAGCCAGTAGAATACGGTAAAATGAAATTATTTTGCTATATATTTAATTATATAAGCCTTGTGTATATCTAATAGACAACCGGTTTGAAGAATTTATGAACTGGTTTTCTTACCACATACATTACATTCACATTAAAACGGAACATCGTTTCAATGAAAATTCTGCGGATTACGTAATTCAATTTACTTTAATATTATAGATAGAATATTTTACTAAGTAAAATTCACTTTCAAAGATAGGCAATTCTATACACATGGCGCTTCGCTGCCACGAGTAAGCTTTTGGCATAGTTCCAAACCGTTCTACACTTAGTTCTTGTCTAAAATATTAGGTAAAGCGCACATTAAGATATTGGAGTACTAAGCGATGGCTATTATGGTTTATAGTATTATTGTTACTAATAGTTAACCAATAAACAAGTGCATTTGTATTGTAAAAGTTCAACCATGGTTATATGGTTGCAAGCAAGAATATAGGCCGCCAGTCGGTCTAGTTTAATATACCTAATGGATGTATTGAATTACCCATTTATCATTATCTTATCCTGATCACAATTGAATGAGTTTCGGTCCAGTATGTCTTTTCTACTCGAGTTCTCTTCTCTTCACCTCTTCCAAATAACCCTATCAGTCATCATCTCGTCATTACCTACTTTTACTTTCATGCAATTCCTTACAGAGAATTTATCTTAAATTTTCTCCACCTTTCTGTCCATTTACATTCACATTCATAACTTTGTACACACATCTCATCTCATCTCATAACATGCCCATAACTACACAAACGAATTTCTTTTCAACTTGTCTAACACTAGTGCTACTTTCAAACTCTCTGTAGCATGTTGATTCTAGATAAAAAAACATATACTCTATCGACCACACATTTACAAAGGTATTAGTGAATGGTGACCACGATTCAAATTTCGCGACACTAGTAATATTCTATTCAGTCAACCCAATGCATAATATACATACATAACGCTAGACTATAAATCAACAGTGACTAAAATAGTCCACGACATTAAGATCGAAGTATATTTAAACCAGGACCTGGTGCTTATAAATCGTTTATCAGAATTCAATGGAGATTAAGACTAATCTCCCAATCGGATTGATAGATAAAAATATACATAATTATTAAAGGTCATTGTCGTCATGACTACACCTGACAGGTGCGTGGGATATCACAGCGACATTTTTTCAAAGATTTAATCTATTGTTATATCTGTACCGCCCACAGATAAGTGACAACAACCAGCTTACTAAAAATAGGATTTTATGGTTTAGTCTGATATTACGTAACATTTACAATTTTTTATTGTCTGTCGGTACATTTGTATTTGGTAATGATAGTAGTGACACCGTTGGACTGCCACGTAGAAATTTCGAGATCGATCCTAAAGGCACGCACAACAGATTTTCAAAGTTATGTGCGTATTGGATAGGTAATCATCGCTCTCTTAAAGCAATTTCATTGCACATGTTAGACAAGGACAAAGCTGTAACATATTGTCTTACTCTCAGAGATACAATGACATTGCTTTTATAGTTGCTGGTAAGACCCCAGGTCTTAGTTGTAAGCCTTACCGTTTACTTCCTCATTAATTACCGTCTTCATTTAATGTACTGACTCGTAAATTAAGGGTTCATTGCAGAAAAAATGTCCATGACCCATAGCACATGTTTGTGAACTGAAGAAACCTGTTTTTGACCAATTTATTTTAGTAGTTTAAATGACGTAGGTACACAAAGATTCTTAAACTTCCATATACCATACAGAGAATGCGGATTTAAACATTTTCGCAGAAATGGTGGCAACGGTATTACTTTTAGTTAAACAAAAATAATATACCTAACTGAATGCGTGTTTGGTCCTGAAGTTGTTAAAAAGAAATCTTATAATTATACTATTGTAACTAAATATTTTTTATTGTTAACGGTAGCGAATTACCAGTATAAATTATCACTCACAGAAGAAACACTGTTTTAAATCTTTTAAAATTTATTTTGTGTAAGGCCACAATATACCGCTCCCGAAAAATTGTAGCCGTACAATACTGACGTTAATTATCAAAATCAGCAAAATTATAGCCTTTCGTTTCTAATTTTTTTAACTGCCAAATTTTTCTACCGGGTCTCAACTCCTTTTTTCAAGATAATAAGGCACTCTACTCACGCACTTTCAGTGAATTTTATCGATAGCCCAGTGTAAACAGCTCCTTTATAAAAACACCACATTTATTAAATGCTTGTCAGAGGAAAGATCTGTTTTTCGGTCTATGTTTTTTTACATGAAATACTTTAGATGTTAATATTGCTGTTATTTTGTCAACAGGCAGGCTGTGAAACCTCTCTCGGGGTCAGCGCCTTCAGTCCGTGTGGCTGCGCAAATCACGTCAGGTACAGGGGATACGACAGAGACAAAAGATGGCAAACAACCTAGCAAGTCGCGACAGAAGAAGTTCCAGAGACACTTCCCACAGGTCGGGCCGGAGGAAAAAGTGCTCAATTGTAAGTACACCCTTTTTCAACAATTATTAACCGTCAGGGATAGTTGGTTATGTTATGATTATAAAAACATCGAATCGTAAATTAATATGTATAGCCAGATATAAGACTGCCTTCGTCTATGCGCAGCGGTAATGAATGTCCTCAGAATGGATGTAAATTTGTGACAGATCGCCACTCCATCGGACTATGAGAGCGAAGGAATAGAGAGTACCTCTGTTTATGCTAACACACTTATACAGTATTATATTTCTTACGCTCACGACCAGTCTCGGCTAAGTTTAGCCGCCATGACCGAACTTCGGTCTGAACCTTAATATCAAACATAAACGCCCTTACTTCATCTTGATTTCTAGAAACACATCCCAATTATTTATTAAATATATTCGTACCACACTCGATAAGTGTAAAAAAACATAACATTTTTAATGTATTTCTATAATACCTAGGGCTAGGGCGACAGGTCAACGTTTAAAACCTCGTCCCCGGCGATCAAAAGGTCTCAAAAGTTCACGTACTCCTACATGAACTTTTGAGACCTTTTGATCGCCGGTACTAAGCACGACCTAGACTTAACACTAGTACTGATGTAATCTTACATTTAGATTAGCACGCAATTTTTATATTTTTGTACTAAATATTAAACTATTTAGCCTCAAATTGTGTGCTATATTTTTATGTCTAGAATATAAATGTTGAAACTTAGAAGTTCGCACGAAAATGTTGTCAAACTTACTGATGCTGTTAACTTTGTCGTGTTTCATTGAATTGCATTGGTACGTAAAAATTCTAACTTAATATAATATTATAAAAGCGAATGTGTGTTTGTTTGCTTGTTATGCATTCACGCCTTAACTACTTGATCGATCATCGTGTAATTTCGGATACACGGTGTCAGGGGTACAGAAAACGACATAGAGTACCTTTTATTAGGAAAAGTACTGTTTCCAAGGGATAGCTAGTTATTAAATAATTTATCTTTATTATTAAATGTATTAGTTCTTGTCAACCTCTAATAAAGCTATGTTCGTGTTTCTGTTACTCGTACCAATAGTAGTGAACGTGACAAGTTTCAGAGCAATTTAATCAAGCGCTTACGCTTTTACTAGGTCAGTGCCCGAATACGTCGACCGTGTCTAGTTTATACTGTGCCGGTACAAAAAGCTCACAGCTACAGAGCTCTATACAAACTATAGATTAGTAATTTAAGTAAAGTCAAAACTTTACTTAAATTACTAATCTTAAAGTATCTCAATTGCAAGTCGGCTCTATTAGGAATCTTTAAACGGGCATTATTTTTATTGCTATGTGTGGCCAATATACTAGCCGGCAATAACAGCCATATTAAAGCCGAAGATTTATGATTACAATGGCTGATGATGTCAACTGTTTTGGTACTGGCCAGGTTATAGACGCAGTAAAAATAATGTCCGTTCAGAAGCCTCTTAAAAGTTTTAAAGAAATTACCCACATTATTCCCTAAGTTACAGGTTATTGTAAATCGCAAGGTTCTCTAACCACGTGCCAGCGTCATATTAAACCACAATGTCTTTACAGACTCCATGTCGACATTTCATACTACCGAATGATATTGTTGCCGCAGACTGCTACCAATTTATCTTAATTGGAGAAGTTTCAATATCAGGAATAAACATCGTTTCACTGACTAGACGCTACGGATCGTGGCAACAGTCCAATAGTTTTGAGTTATTGATCAATAGATAGGTAGTTCAATTATTTTTGAGTTATAATCATTGCTTCATTTTCGTGATTAGTTTTATTACTTTGTAGCAGTAGCACCGGAAAATCAAATAAGCTATATTTTATTTTGTATGATTGTTTTAGATTAGCAAAGGTTTTCATTATTTAAATCAATCTAAAAGACCCTTAAATCTAAAAGCTGAAGAGTTTGTTTGGTTGAAGGCGCTAATCTCAGGAACCACTGGTTCGAATAAAAAAATATTTTAGTATTGGATAGCCTATTTATAGAGGAAGGCTACATAACATCACGCTACGACCCACGGGGCGGCGTAGTAACCATAAACGTGAGTTAAACCGTGGGCACAGCTAATGTATGTATATATAAAAAAAAATGTAGGTGTGATACAAATTGTGGCGTAACTATTAGTTTAGTGCTGTACGAGAGATATATCGATATATCCCCACGACGTAATCACTTTATGTAAATATAATTCTTCTCTCTCACTTTGGAACTAATTTTGATGCTACTTTTACGATAAGGTTTTTGATTCTTGAGCAAGGCTTTTGGTGTAGCCTAAATTTTATTTTGAAGTTTTTTTAAATATAATTGAACAAGAAAGAACTAGACTGGAGATAGCTGTCATTGTACATATATTATATCGATGATTTCCAATTATTCATTAATATATCCATATGTAGTCTAAACATGTTTTCGTATCAATAGGACAGTTTTCCCTTTACTTATGATAGCAAATGTTAATTAGTTAAATTTACGTCACGGTAAACCATCAGGTTGCGTAGTATTTTATCATGTTCAGGCTATTATTAGTTTGCACGAATGACGCGGGAGGTTAAGTTATCCGTGAGCCTCTACTGATAAATCTCTGAATTGCGTAGAAGAGGGCACTTCTTCAAACATTGAAAGAACAATACTAAGAACTCTATCCAAGTCTTGTTTGTTCGCCATTGTTCTCCACACAAACTAAAGAAAACATTGGTCAGTCATTGGTACAATGTTATTCGGATGGCGCGCGGCGACCTTATTAGGAAACTAGCGTAGCTGTGGTTGCCATCAAACTAAACAATGATTTTTGGTATCTCGGACTCTTATCTCCTCATAGTCCAAAAAATATTTGGTCACGATAGATCTGAGCATATTTGTCCTGAATAGCAAGCAACCTCCACAATACTCATGCATACCCATGCGTAAGCCAATTTTAAGTCAAGTTCAATTCCATGAAGACTTTTCTACTACCTAGTAGAATTAAGTGCACATCTGATTCCAGTCTATAAATAAAACAACGTCATTGATCATAATAAACAAAACGTATTGAAGACCTCCGATAAGTGCACATGTACCGCGGCGGTTTCAAGTGTAAAACATTCAAATGTATACTTCATACATTCTCTAAGACTCTCTCGCAATAGTAGAGTTGTAATGTTCTGCTCTAGTGGAAATCATAAGAGATAATTCAGTCTACATATAAACAAACATAGTTACGACTAGTTGTATATTGTCGATTGAAACAGATCGTTGGCTTGTTTGTTGACTATCGATGTAAGTTGCGTCACTACGGCAATCGCGCAAATCGATTGGTCGGTGAAGTTAAACAACGTTTTATGGATCAAGGTCTAGACGGGTTACCATTAATAAATGTATCATTTTTCGCGTTCCCAAAACCATTACGCACCAAACTTTGCACTCAATGGACTTATAGCACTAGGTGCCACTAGACCGGCTAGTGCTTTCAGTGCATTGAGTACAATAACATTGAGTAAAATGTTCATAGCTCTCGTAAAGGCGTCGTGTCTTAAAGCTCACCATAGAATGTTATTATTGCATCGGAATTATCGCTAGGGGCGCTATAGAAAAACATATAGACTAAAGTGTTTTGAAAAGACGAAATTAGTCGTGGTGCAGCTATTGTGTAAAACCTCGTAATAAGTCAGAAATTATAACGTTAACATTTTTGTAGCATAGCATTTTCGCTTACGTTTTTCGTGCGTGACGTGAGATTTTATTTTTCATCTGATGATGGATAATATTTTGTTAAATTGTAGTCAAATTCGGCAAATATATTAGAATAGATTAAATAGATAGACAATATTAAACTACTGAGTTGTCGTGAATTTCTACATCAGATAGCTTATTATGAAGTCAATATCGGTTTAAAGAAATTTATTTCTCATATGAACATTATAGTTCACTTATAATGAGACAGAGTTAAAAACAATAATACAATAAAATGAAATGACCTCTAGAGTATTACTATTAGAAGTTACAATGCATATACATATTTCATAAGTTTATTTTTAAATGTTTTCACGTTATCGCATTCTTTTATATCAACTTTTTATCCCATATCTTATTTATCACGTATCTTATCTCTCAGTGTAATCAATGTAGGTTACCACGACACACAGACTAGGGAAGTACGGCTATTGTGCATAAGATCTCACGATCTTATCTGATCTATCTGATCTTATAATAACCATATTATGCCATGTTCCTGCTGCAGGTTAGATGTAATTACTCCTTAAGAAAGCGCTTAGTTGGCAGTCGGGGACTCAGTGGCTTTTGTCCCTATTTGTTGTCAGCACAGTAAAATGCCTATATTGTAGGGTTAAAATATACATCCTAGTGATAACTGTGGTCTTTGAAATGTTAATTGCGTATGGTAACCGATTGGCAACCGACGGGCGATATACTTGTTCGTCGCCTTAGTAGATCAATGAGGCTAGGATGTAGATCAAATATTTTCGTCTCCAAAATTATCAATGTTTATTTAATTTAAAATATATAACTGTTAGTTTTAAATTTGTGTATTTAGGTCAATGGGTATCAATTTAATCCAAAAATTAAATTGTACATTCATTTTGACCTATAAATTTGAGATTAGAAATTTGTTCAGATGACAAACAAATTCATATCTATAAATTTTTGCCTTAATTGATGATTAATTACATGGGATTTTTGAGGAATGACGGGGATGGACTTAGGTACCGGCTAACCATTTGATTAACTGGTACCGCTGTCACTTGCCAACTTTTGTTGACAGTCGGCAACAGACTATGAATTGATATTAGTTTGAGCAAACGTTTCAAATTATAAAAATATTAGATAACGTTATTTATGAAATCTAAAATAAGTAAGTATGAAATTACAAAAAATAAAAGATTGATGCTCATTTAGCATGAAGGTCATATCCATCAAGTATATATTAAAACTGGAAAGACAATAGACAACTTCCGAAACCACTAATATAATATTTCCATTAAATTGTGTCAGTTTTGAATCTATGACAGACGTGCCGAGTAAAAATAATAAACTCTTATTTGAATTGGTTTGAGGTAGGAGAACAAACAATTATTAAAATTAATTGTGAATATATTACACAAATCGTTCTACTTACAATATTAGCAGAACCTCATAACCTCAATATCGGTTAGCGATAAGGAAAAATACGAGCATTATAAACGCAACAATTGGATGTGTGCATGTCGTTAGGTTAGTATAAATGCTGTAGCATGGGAAACTCTACTATATTTCAGTAGTTCTTGAGATTCTAATCAGACTTAAGATAATCGTTATATATTGCACGGCGAGCGTACAAGAAGTGATCGCCTCGCCACTGCCACTTCGCCGAGTGATCTAAACTTGATTCCCACACCGGACAAAAATGTTGTGGTCCATAAATAGTTGTACTGAGCCTTAAGTGTTCTTTGGATCTTTTGTATGTTTGTTAAGTTCGCCGCTACACAGGAGTTATGCCTAGAGATGAGCGCTCTTTTCTAAACAAATCCAATTTCAAAATTGCTATAATTATGCTATGACATGTTATATCACGACCTAATTTTAGTTAAATTGTATTTGTATTGAACACAATTAAAGATAGGTTAGGTTATATAGCTACAATTGGCCTGTTATGTTGTATGAAATGGAGACTATTGACTTATAATACTAGTAAAAATGTATTACCTCAGCTATTACTATACTTCGATTAAATAGATCGATATATAAATATTATCTTAACGAATAATAAAGTGAATCATCATCATGTCAGTCGAATGACATCCACTGCTGGAAAAAGACCCTCTCAGGGTTTTCCACATAAACTTGTCTTGCGCCCGCCGGTTTTATAAATTTAGTAAATGACGTCGACTAAATAAAAAGTATTTAAATATGAAACGTAAATAAGAAGACGATTTGTTGTTTTACGACATTATTAAATCATTTATTTGTCACGGAGATAACGTTTTCTAGATTAATTGAAGAATGTGTGTCAAAAAACTTAACAAGTTACTATTTAAAATGCGAATTATCTTATTATCTTGGCTATTTAAATAATGCTAAAATTTACATTTAAATTCACATTTAATTTCACAAATGAATCCAGTAAGTGATTTATGTAGTACTGCATTAATGTGTGCGTATACAACATGTAGTCACGTTTACCGAAATGCACAGCTAGCCAATTACGTTCGTTGTTTTCAACACACACATCTTTAAATAAGCTGTTTATGGTCTAGTTTATCTTTACTGAATTCAGTTTTCAACTATAACCTGTTATTCTGTGACGCACGACATCTATAATATTGGCCAGTTATATTGGTACCAGCGTATACATAACATGTGCAATTCGAGGTCCGTTGTGAATTGTAACCTTCTTAAAGCGGAATGATTCCTCACTTTCTATGGTTACGTTATATTCTGTTCTTAATTTAAATGTATCTATTATTTGTTCCAGATTATTCTTGCGCGTTAGTTGGTGATCTACTATTGCAAGGTCACCTGTACATCACGAAGAACTACTTCGCTTTCTACTCAAATGTGTTTGGTTACGTGACCAAGGTGAGCAACTTTAACTATGTCAGCCCCGCCCACTTGAGAGATAATTATTTAGTTTTATGTTTAAGATACTTGTCTTGCTAAATTTTGAAGGAAGTCATACCTATATATAGTTATGGTTGCAGTTATATGTACAGTCAGCAATCTAAGTCACTACAAATAGCGAAATTTCAATTGCCTCTATCTTTTACAATGACAAACGTTAGTTTTCTATAGCAGTAATAACTATAAAATACTTTATTCACAATTAAAAAAGTACATATTTGCATTTTAATTTATTAAATAGCTACTTATGTTGCTGACTGTATGTATTATAAAAAACCGATATACAAAGAACTATAGTCATTTTAATGTGAAATAAATTTAAAGTACTGTATGCATTTTGTACGACAGTAATAATTTAATTTGGACATACGGATATGTCCTAAATAAATAATTATTAAAACAACGGTCAATGCTCTACTTTCATTAAGTGATAACATGACATGAATGTATGGACGGTAACTTAACATAATATCCGTAAGTTCTTATAGATATAATAATTACTAATAAATTTAAAATTAGGTCTTGATATCCGTAACGATTTTACATTAAGCGTAAGCGTAGTAAATGGTGTGCAGTCATGCGTGTAAAATGCTTTAGTAATTGAAATAAATAATGAATTATTTAATCGAAATCGTACATACAGATTTTATGCATTTTGTAAAATGTTTCTTGCAATTTAATATAGGACAGTGCTTAATGTGTCAATTGTTAGAGTGCCAGACATTTATTTAGAAAATCTATTTAGTCTGGCCTCCGGTGTGATGCTGTGACTCAATACGTTAAACTTAAAAAAAAAACCATTACTTAAAAGCTCAATTTTATCTAATTATCGTTTTAACCAAAGCTTTCTTAGAGCCAACTCTCCGAATAAAATCTATTAAAAATGTAAAATGTCGATCTGGTCTACAGTTCATAAATATCAAACAATGTTATGTTTCTTAATTGAAACAAACACCGGATTTGAACATAAATTGCATTTCAGGTCACGCGTTTATTAAGCTAGATCGGAGCTCTAAATTGAACACTTTTTATTATGAGTACTAGTATTTTGAGACATGATCAATTAGCATTTATTTTTTCTATGAAAGTTTAGATCCACCTCACTTTTCAGGATTAAGATTTCCTTCATCATCATCATCATCATCATATTGTCATTGATTTATTAACAGCAAGTGTTCTATTACTTGCAGTTACTAATACCAACAACATCGGTCCTCCGGATCACGAAGGAGAAAGTGGCGCGTATCATTCCCAACGCCGTAGGAGTGTGCACTCGTGATGAGCGGCACGTGTTCGGCTCCCTGCTCTCTAGGGACTCCACCTACAAGCTCATGATGCATGTTTGGAAGGCGGCGAGGGCACCCGAGCAAGCCGTACCCAAACCACCGGTAAACGACCAGATTTATTATTTTTCATATACGGTTTTTACGTTCTTTAAACCCTTTGACCGCCACGTTAAAAAAGCAAAAGCGTGCTCTCGGCGCGAAGTTACGATTTCATCCTTTAATTTGTCATGTAGTTCGTGACCGTGGCGTGCTGGACACATTTTGCTTTGTCATGTATCATGACTGTGGCGGTCAAAAGGTTAATATACAGCATCTACCCCGGTACTTTAGAAAGCACGTAAAGCAAAAACCCTCTGCCTAATATTTCTCCAGTCGTATCGGCTGTCATGTCGACAGTCTCATCGGTTTGTGAGTGTTAGGGAATAGAATGCGTTGTGTTAGCGCATACACTTGTGTACTAATAAATATTTGTAGCTTCTTGTTTAGATTATATTTGTAACTAGCCACCTGCAAGATTTTATTATAATAGATTTTGGAATCTAGGTTTTGTCAATAAATATGTGTATATATCCCTAAGGAAACAGTACTTTTTCTGTATGAATTATACCCTATGTCCTTTTCTGTACCCCTGACAACGTGTATGCAAAAGATTATTCTAGAAGATATTATAATATCTGCGCAGATGGTTAATCTCCGTTAAGATTGGCAGCCATTATTAAGCCATTTGTATGAATTACATTTAGCAATGTGCATCATTGCTTTCAAAATATACTTAAATGTATTGACAACAAACTCTACATAAATGTCTCTCTCTGTTTCGAATATAGTATCGCGTTGTGTATGTTGTGTATAATTGTATTCGAATATCGATCGATAATGCACTCTCTTTTTAGTATGGACTGAGGTTAATTGGTCAATCGAAATAAATTAATTCTAGAGTATTTGATCTTTAAAATTCATTCGCCTTCAGATGTAGCTATAAGCGTAAGACTATTATGCATTTAACGTTATTGATACAACTTGATCACATTTTTCAACCTCCCATTTGTTCACTATTTACTTTGCAGTCATATTCTGGAACTGTTGTAACAGTCGTTGTGATGTTACAGGACCTCAGAGCATCAGAGGTAGAACTTGAAGTGTCCGAGTACTCACCAGAAGACGATAGCAGTTCAGCCGGTGGTGACCAGCACGACGCGGCGACCTCACCTGCCAGACGAGAGTCAGAGGCCATCATTGCTGCAGGTAAGGCTCAATTTCTTTTACCGATTACTATAAGATCGGAATATAATATTTATTTTTCATGAAGTTTGGTAACTGTACTGCCGTCATAAGCCGCCGCTTTGCCGTCATAAGTATGCTGTTTTATGACGGCGTTGTAGGTACTACACTTTAATATTTATTGTTTAAGAAGATTAAACAAATTCGTAACAGTTTATTTTTAATGTAAATTTATTTAATATTGTTCTATAGTAATGAATCAAAATAACAAAACTGTTACTGCTGTAAATGATGAGGAATTATGTATCTCTATTATGTATGATAGAGCACTTCGAATTTCGGGAATGTTTATAGACTTGTATCAACAATGCAGTATTTAATAAAGATCAGTTTTCAGAATTCTCTGTTTCTATTTAGTTAAATGCCCCGACTGAATAGAAATAAACTTCTGACGGCGTTTACATGTTGTACGTACCATGATTTATGCTTTGGTAAATACTAGGTATAAATGTATTTTCTACAGTGCATATATGGTTCTAATAATGTAATCGAATAGTCAAACAAATAATTTACGCTATATCATAAATATTTTTTAAGAGGCAAACGTCGTGCTATTTTTTATGTATACTAGGCAAGCCCTTTCTTTATAGTGAGCTTTCTTGCCGTCTCAAATAAAAAGATTACTGTAAATCAGTATAGCCTTTATGCGATTCTCGTTTAGTATTTATGGTCGACCAAAAACTTGATTACAACAAAGGTCTGCTTCGTCATAGCTACGGATAGTTAATTTTGACATATTCTATAAAACAATTGTCAAATCTTAACTGTCCGTAGCTAAAACGCCTAGTTTCTTGGTACGGGCCTTGCCTTTTAAAATATGACTGAATGCACCATATAATTAATAAATGTGTCTAGTATTAACTAAAGCAGCGGATATGGAGAAGGCAATTACATTGATATGTGTTACGTACCTAACTTTCCTATTGTGTCACTTCGATACGCTTTAGACGTATAGTCATAGGTACGAATAAGATTATTACATCAGTGATATTCCAGTCGTAATATTAGAGTGTACGGCTGGCATAATGGACTAAGTGGCCACCTCACCGTTAGTAGTAATGCCCGTCTTGTGCGTTCAAGCGTCACACGGGAGAGTTTGTACGATCCTATACTATTAAATGCTTTATCAATTTAATATATTTTAGTATAGTTTTATAGTCAGTCTACTTTATAAAAGACTGGCTTCTTTATATTATAGATGACAAAACTGCTTATTTTGAACATGGATCAGTAAAAAGAAACACATACCATACAAAGCATATTTTATTTTCAATATCAATAAATCAATGTACAAAGTCGATTTGTATGCAACAATTCTACAATAATACAATAGCAAGTTCATCGTACCGCGCATGCGCAACTTTATTCCTTTTTACTATATAAAAACGTTAATTAAAAATTGGAGATTAAATAAATGGAGACCGAAAATATTTATTATGAGTAAAAATAAAAAATAAAATTAATATTAATATTTAAAAAAAATATATATATATATTATATAACATACAAATGATTTATACGGTATACACTTGGTGTTATTGACTTTTAAGTTGTTAGTGGTAATAACATTTAGGTATAAGGACTAATTTTGATGTCTATTTTGAGTATATTTGTAAGAGAACAGGTCGAGCCTAAATTAGAAATAAATGGCACACCTTCAAATTTGCTAGTATGTTTTATAATGTTTAAGCGGAGATCTTGTACTATATAATATGTATAGATAAACTAAAGACGTGTGCGAAGACATGTAGTTCCTTAAGTATCCAATATACATAGTTTAATCTAGCTGGTGTATCAGTCGCCAGCGGCGGGTCGGGCGGCGCGGTGGCGGGCGCGGCCGTCATCCAGCCCGCGCTGCTGACGGGCGCGGCCAGCGCTCGCGCGGCGCCGCGCTACTGGCGCCCGGCGCTGCTGGCGCTCGCCGCGCTGCTCGCGCTCTCCGCCGCCGTGCTCGCCTGCAAGCTGTACCTCGCCTCCTACCATGCGCAGGTAACTGTCATAATAATAAATACATTTATTGGACCCCAAAGAAGTACAAAAAGGATTTCCAATTTCCAAACTAGAAACTCGCGGTCAACGCCATTCGACTCAGCATAGTCGATATATCCCCGAAATGACGATGACCTTCGACCTCTGACCTCAAGGTCAGACGATACTATTTTTTCGAACTCGTAAGATTTACGGCAAGTCATGGCCGTTTCTCACTTGTTTCCTCATGACAACAGAGTAGGTTATAAGAAGTCATTCCAGTATTGCGTAAGCACCAATGGGGAGGTGAAGAAGTCTTTGATATGCTTACTTTCGATGATCATGTTATGTGTAGTTTTGAAGACAAGGGGGCTGGGGGTTAAGAATGTCTTAAATCTTGCTTACGTAATACTTGAACGGCCTCTTATAATCTATTGACGAGCTTAAGACTGCGCCAAGCGAAATGTGCCAAAACAGGCGGTCACAGTTAAATGAATAAAATCAACACTTTTTGTTTAATACAAATATAAAATATACATTTACCATAACAATGAATGTGTTTACAATTACTCCGTGTAAAAAACTTAAAATAATTTATATTTTCGCCTACAAAATTACGTAAATTTGCACGAAAAATTCAAAAACAAAAGCTCGTGTTACGTGATTTTTAGATTATAATAGTAAAAATCTATCCTATATTACAGCTTAACACGTTCAGTGCCATGGACTCACCATGTGAGTTCGCGTTAATTTTATTCCAGTGCCGGTGACTCACGTGGTGAGTTCAGTGTTTTTTGATATTACTTCCAAAATGCTTCCATATATTATGTTCAAAATTACAGTGCAGACTTAATATGATGTTATTTACACATTTACATGGTGGCCTGGGTGTAAAGAACATTTCTATATTTGAGAGAAAAAATCATTCTGCAATGCCATGAACTCGCCTAGCGAGTTCAATGTCACAGATTCTCAACATTTTAACGTCGTCAATACGACAAGTTGAATACCATTTATAATATGAACCTAAAATAGAATGAAAGTATCACAAACATCTAGATAACAGATAAATTACAGTTTCGTTAACAGATATGGTTCCACGATTGATTTTTGAGTAGTGATGAGGCGTTCACTGTACATTATGTACGTACATTATGACAACCAATTCACGTAATATCTCGACGTACCGATCGAGTTTCGATGCAGTCCGTATGCAGTCGCAGTTAAGTTTTGCGTCGGATTTTGTATCTGAAACATCAGCTGTCAAAATTATGTCAATACGAAAAGAGCTGTTTTGATCGAAACTTAGCTGCAACTGCACTGCAAGTAAAGACATTTAAATACGTGAATTAGCCTACATATGGCGTAGTGGTTAGTACATCTGCCTGTCACGCCGAGGTCGTGGGTTTGATTCCAGCACAAGTCAAACATTGAGTTCATGAACATGGCTGTTTGACTTGGTCTTGGTGTATAATATATTCGAATATACAAAAAAAAAATAAGTACCTATGTTTATCAGTTGTTATTAATACAAAATATAACCTTAACAATAACCGCTGTATAAAATATTGACAACCACTGTCTAAATTACAAAACAAACTTACCTTTTACTTTATTCTTTTAGTATTTTGCCATGTTTTTTGGTTAAACACACTGAACAATCGTTAAACACTATTTACCGTCCCGATATAGACGTTACAAAGACTAAGACGGCCACAAAAATAATAAATCATAAGTTTTAGCCTAACATAATGCCAGTGAACTCATGTGGTTAGTTCATTCAATTCATACTGTAGTGCCGGTGACTCACTTGGTGAGTCCATCGTGAAAATACATTTCACGATGGACTCACCAAGTGAGTCCGGCAGCATCCGGGAAGACATAATGAAAATCGTAGTGGCATTGAACGTGTTAAACGAAACAAATAGTTATATTACAATTTGTCCGTCTCAAATATTTAAGTTATTGGTTGACAATAAAGTTACATATTTATCAAAAAAGCACTTCATATCCTCCATACAATTTTACTATGGCGGCCGCGCGCCGATTTGAATATGCGCCGCACGGGCTCTGTCATTATCTGTCTTAAGCTCGGCGCAGTCTTAAGAAGGTTTACGCCTTCTAAGCCTGTTCCGAGTGGCAACGTCACAAATAAGTGTCATATTTTGAGGATTTTAAACGAAATTTATATATTTAGGCGATAATGTAAATGTTTCTAATACACTATAGACTTTCAGGAATCAAAAAAGCACTTCAAATCCTCCATAAAATTTTACTATGGCGGCCGCCCGCCGATTTGAATATGCGCCACACACGAGCTCTGTCATTATTACATTCTTACTCTCGGCGCAGTCGGAGCTATCAATGCAAAAATTGGAAATAATTATTTTATATAGATTGGTGAAGACTAAACATTTTAAAAAACATTTTTTCGTTTGTCAATATAATTACTACATATGAACGATTTTTCACAACTAGGCGAACATACTTTGAACTAGCTATGTATGGCATGCCCTTGGTATACCGAACCACGTCATAGTGTATATTTTTGTAACATAAAACTCGATATCAAGATTCCCAAACTTGATATCGGGATTCCCAAATTCGATATCGGGATTCCTTCAGACGATAATAAAGCTCACGTCGAAATTAAATTGAATGTGTATTTCAGCAGTCGAAACGGGATTTTCCTAACAACTACACTACATATATACTTCAGTGATGAAAACATTTAAATTGTCTGATCAATATGTAATTATTTAATAACCAAACCAAATAATTGATTGTAAATCAAATAAATCTAAATAGCTCGAAAAGTCACCAGTAAATACTAGAAATATACTATTTCGTATCGCGGGATTATTAGATTTAGATCATAGCGGCATCGATTGTGTACAGATCTATCGTACTACTCTCAGGTCGACAAGATACCATGGTGTGTTTAATCGTATCTTGTTCGGCTTCTGGCGGCTTCTTGCGTATTTCATTGAATACGTCAGAAGCCGCAAGGGATCCAAGATGTATTTGATTCAAGCAAAAATGAGTATTCGTTTAACAGTCGTATAACTTTCTTTTTATTGCGATGTAATACCTACGCTGCAGTTCGACGCGTTAAATAGTACGCATTCGTGTAAAAATATCGATTTGTTTCAATATAATTATACACCAAAACATTTTCATGCTTTCTTGAACATTACTTACGTGTATAGCAACTCATGCGACCTATACGGTCGTCGGCCATATTCCATATGCATAACAATCACCATGACGAATCATTTTACTCGCGCTTTATTAGACACACTTAATGTTGTGTGTTGCTATGTGTGACTTATTCCTTGTAACTCTAACATCACCTTTCTGAATAGAATGCGAAATTAGGAACTAACGTAACCGGATAAGCCTTCTTCTTTTTAATCGTTCATTCTTGACAGAATGGTCGTGGTCATCATGTTGTCTAGGTGTCCAGAATAGTCGACGTCACACGCCTCACGATGTTCTGCCATTTCCTCCAGTTAGCAGCATGTCTTGTAGACTTATGCAATGGACCGCCCACGTCTGACTTAACTTGGTCAGTCCATCTCATGGGTGATCTCCCGCCCGCTCTCCTGCCTTCCACCTTTCCTTGAACGACCAGACGCTCTATAGAGTTAGTATTGTCCCTTGACACATTCCCAAAGAATCTTAGAATACGCGTCTGAACTGTTACTGTTAGACGCTGCTTGATGCCGAGTTCTTTCAGTATGGAGATATTTGTTCGGAACTCCGTCCAAGATATCCCAAGCATCTTCGTCCAGCACCACATTTCGTGAGCATCTCCAATTCCCATAACGTCCATGTTTCTGCAGCATACAGGAACACAGGGAACACTAGTGCTTGGACGAGGGGAATTTTCGTGGCTTTAGTAATGTGCTGACTTTTCCACACTTTCTTAAGTTTTTCCATTGCAGATCTTGTAATAGCCATGCGCCGCTTTATTTCGTCAATACAGCTACCGCCATTAGAAATTAGAGCCCCGAGATAAATATAAGATTGTACGACTTCACAGTTCGCAACCTTAGTAATTTGTGGTGAATTGTGATTGATGCGGTCGACGATCATGATCTTGGTCTTGCTCCTATTTATTTTTAGACCAAACAGCAGGTTTACTTGCTCCATTTTGGTTAGCAGCTGCTCCATATGGCTAATGCTAGTTGCGAACAATGTGGTGTCGTCTGCATAGCGCAAGTTTGATATTGTTCGCCCTCCAATTTTGACACTGTCCGTTCAGTCCTCAAGAGTAATCCGCATTATTATCTCCGTATAGGTGTTAAATAAGAGATGGGATATGATACATCATTGGCGGACTCCTGCACTTGGGTGGAAACTACTGGAAAATATGTTGTCTGTCCTCACTGAAGCTGTCCCATCTTCGTAAAGGCGCTCCAATAGGTATACAAGGTGCTTGGGTGCACCCGTTTCGAGAAGGGTCCTCCATAGTATTGGCCATTTCACTGGGTCGAAAGTTTTCGAAAAATCAACAAAGCATATGTATGTCGGCTTATTGAATTCTCGTGGGATTTCGATAGATTGACGCACTATTAAAAAAAATTCTCGGGTATCCTTTACTTTCACAAAGCCCGCCTGTTCTGTGGCAATTTCTCTCGACAAGAAGCTCTTGAGTCGCTCATTCAAAATATGCAGTAATATCTTGCTGGCATGAGATATAAGTACGATCAGTCAGTAATTTGAGCACTTTTTATTGAAACTCTTTTTATAAAGTGGAACGAAGATAGTATGAACCTATACCTTCGTCCAAGTACCAGTACTCATATTTTGTTACAGAGAGTATAAAACATCGATACTCCCTCTTCACCACTAAGCCTTATAGTCTCAATAGGAATGTCATCCTTGCCTGTGGCATTTCCGACCTTGAAATGAAAAATGGCTGCTCTAACCTCTTCTCGAAGTATTTCCGGCTTAAAGTCTTCAGCTTGAGGATCTTGGTATAAACATTGACAGTAATCTCTCCAGACTTTGGTGATGTCTTCGAGTTTGGTTATCACTTCCCCGCGACTGTTCTCAACTGCCCAGGTTTTGTTTGACAGAGACTTGTTGATGGAGCGTATTTTGTGATGCAGATCTCTAGCTTCATGCTTGTCCCCATGCCTCTCTATTTCCTAGCATATACCACGTAAGTAGTTATTTCGGTCTCTTCTGCAAGCGGCTTGAATCTGTGCAGACAATATGTTCAGAGATTTGACATCTGTGCCCTTTGACTTCAACATTCGTATCTCTTCTACTAGAGCAAGAGTACTGTCACTCATCCAGTGTTGCCTTTTTTGAACCTCGGCGTTTGGCTTAGACCTTAGGGTTAGCCTTAGGGTATTCCATAAAGTTATTTTAAAGTGTTTAAAGTTTGCCATCTTGCAGCTAAGATGATTGTATGAGAATGGTTGATATTGATTCTTTATCTCTGAAGCCAGAGTAGGCAATGAAATATTGTTGTCATACCTAAAAGTATTAATGAATTAGTGAAGTCAGATAAGATGTCGCTAGCAGTACAAGCAGTAAACACGCATTATTAAGACTGCGCCGAGAAAATGTGCCAAAACAGGCGGTCACAGTTAAGTTAATAAAATCAACACTTTTTGTTTAATACAAATAAAAAATATACATTTACTATAACAATGAATGTGTTTACAATTACACCGTGTAAAAAACTTAAAACAAATTAATATTTTCACCTACAAAATTACGTAAATTTTCACGGAAAATGCAAAAATGTAAGCTCGTCTTAAGTGATTTTTAGATTATAACAGTAGAAATCTATCCTATTTTATAGCTTAAACGAAACATAAATAGTTATATTACAATTTGTCCGTCCCAAATGTTTAAGTTATTGGTTGGCAATAAAGATACATATTTATCAAAAAAGCACTTTAAATCCTCCATACAATTTTACTATGGCGGCCACGCGCCTATTTGAATATGCGCTGCACGGGCTCTGTCATTATCTGCCTTACGCTCGGCGCAGTCTTAGAAGGTTTGCGCCTTAAGCCTGTTCCGAGTGGCAATGTCACAAATAGGTGTCTTATTTTAAGGATTTTAAATGAAATTTATATATTTAGGCGATAATTTCAAATGTTTTTAATACACTATAGACTTTCAGGAATATGATTTTATTTTGTAGTCCTTTGACTATGTTAATAATGGGTTGGATGTTTTTGATGCATAATGTACATAGTAAAAGGACAACACATAACTACGTTCAAAGACCTTGAAATATGATACTTATTTGAACCGGTCCCATTCGGCACAGGCGACAAGGTATAAACGCTCTTAAAACGTTTATAAAATTGGAAGCTTACATAAGTTAAACGAAAGCATAAAACTGTTTTTGTGTATAATTATATTGAAAACGATATTTTTATCGATATTATCTTAATATTGTCTTCTATTTACGCGAATATTATTCATTGAAATTAAACTGCTATATACGGATTTTATCGCGTTGTTTATATTATCTTGTCGATCTGAGAATACAATATAGCGAGACCCATCGTGTATATAGGTCTATATACACAGGTGTCGCTATGACATGGAGCCTGATCTAATAATCGCGCGATACGAAATAGTATATTATACACTTTCTTTTCTTAATTATCTTAACTACTCAATTGATCAGGGGGGGAATATTTATTATCTTTTTAAAATTTATTTGGTTTGTAACTCATCTAATTTCAAGTGTATAGGCTCAATAGCTTACTTTAGTTTCCTGATAACACTCCTGTATCAACTAATCACCTAATCACATAAACTATCACTATAACATTATTTTAGAGAGTTACTCCTATCTCTCTTAAATAATGTTATAGTGATAGTTTATTAATGAGGGACGTACTTTTGTTTGCTTTACAGCAGTCGGAGCTGGCGAACTTGTCGGGCGAGGAGTTGTACTCGGAGCTGGTACGCTGGCGCGCCAGACTACACGGGCGCGCCGCCACCGAGCTGCACGCCTTCCTCACCACCAACCTGCTGCTGCTCACCAAGGTACACACCGCACACCTTACTGTTTATAGCAGTCGGAGCTGGCGAACTTGTCGGGCGAGGAGTTGTACTCGGAGCTGGTACGCTGGCGGCGCACCCCTTACTGAAAATAATGATAAAATAGTGCTTATTAAAAGCTGTTGGCAAGCTCAATGTGAAAAGGATTAGGCTACAGTCCAGTCCAATCTTCAAGAACATTGTGGCGAACTTAGACATGCAGGTTTTCTAACGATATTCTTATATCCTTCGCCATTGAAGCGAGTAGCTATTTAATTAGCACATAACTTGGAAAAGTCAGTGTCCTTGGTATCGAACTCTGGGTGGCAGTTCAACGGTCTGCCACTAGGCTACCGCTGCTTGTAACGAATGACTCTCAAAGTTGAAGTCTCCTGCAATACAAGGAATTGTCCCCAGTACGACAGGTAAACACAAAAAATATTGAAAATTTACTGTTCGCCTTTGCACTAAAATTATGTATTAATGATTAGTACTACACAAGTATTTGTACTCTTAAAGAAAGAGCACATTACTAGTGTGCTTTTTCTTCCAAGAATTTAAATACTTGAAAAGAAATAGTAACTATAAAATAAAGAGCCCGTCTCCGCCTTACAACAATTATAAGTCTGGATAACTCTGAAAATCCCCGGTTTCTCGCCTTTTACTTTGGGCGCCTGATCTTTGCTTTACGACTATAATTTGGTTTATTTGTTTATTCCAGGTGCGGCAATCCTTAGAAGCGTTGTCGGGCGTGATACTAACTGACATGGCTCAAGCCGGCACCGCGAATATAAACATAGACGTGCCCAACGAAACGGTCTTCAGTTAACCCAAACCGAATAAAAAAACGTACTGAATAATCGGTACGTGGTATTCAAATATTATATAGCTACACTGAAATTGCTACAATTTGAAAATCCAAACATAAAGTCACGTTAAAATGTCTTCGTTGTAGTTAGTATGTAGTCATCTTGTCAACGTCAAATATATCCGACACGTCAGCAACGCGTGTAGTCGTAAGTCAGTGAGACGAAGGAAGTGATACTAGAATTACATATTATTTATTGTCCAATATATCAGTCTTGATCAACTGTCGGATATATCCGACGGTTACACTGATCAGAATTCTTGGAGCGAGGCGAATTTGCGACTTATAATTGCTGAATCCAATTTTTTGGTAACGTAATTTTAATATTAGACAAGAATTTTACTTAAAAATGTTATATTACCAGTATTGTTGCATTTTAAATCGAAATCATGTTATATTTATTTGTACAACTCGCTTCGTTGAGGCGATATAACACGACCGCTCTATTAATATATTTTCAAAGCTTTTATAGATAGCTAAACGTTTTTAAGTTGAATGGAGTTAGATAAAGAAAATATATTTAATTCTGAATTATCTGCTAAAATATATTAAAGATGCAAATGTACTTTTTATTGTCATAATTCATTTAAATATCATGTAATATGTGATGTCTGTATATAAAAATCGGTAAAGAACCTTGTATAATGTCTGTGAGGCATGTAGCTATGTCATATTAATTTGTGTCAAACACAAACTTTTAAATGTAAGATGCGTGCGCGATCGAGATGAACTCAACCAACATTATTTCTTAACCTCAAAATAAAATAAATTTGTTTAAATGTTTTAAACAGAAATCGCATTTGTTCTCCTCGGCGTCTGGTGATGATGTTTTCATAATCACAATTATATAACTTCAGCAAATTGTAAGTGTTGCGTTAAATGTATTAGCTTTATTCGGTGGTCGAATTAATATGCTAGATAGTATACACGATACGATGAATCTTTGCGATTATATTTTTACTAAGATACGCAAACGAGTGTTTCCCTGATAGTGCTAATAGACACGTGCATAGTTAGCGACATAGAAGCTGAAAATAAAACAAATTGTAACAGTATTTTATGAATTAAAGTTCTCTTACTGCGGTAAAAGGTGAGGAATTACGATTACTTTTTGTGATAAAGCATAAAGCAGTCGGAAGTCTCGCAAAATATTTATCTATTTATGTCGCTGACTATACCAAGGAATATCATTCGTCAGTTACCTTAAAAGAATATAACTTCGCTATAAAGGCCGGGGAATATTTTCTAGTCCTTCTATTAAACGCTTGTACCCGTTTTAGCATTAAATCGTCGTACGTTGCGCATTTTTATGTATTTAAACTTATACCTTAAGACACTGCAATAACATTCATTATTCCATTTACCGTGGAGACATCTCCCACTAGTATACAGGCGGCAATAAACTTCACTAAACAGCGAAGCAACGATTTGTCGTACTGTGTACCACACTTAGTTATTTTAAATGTTATGTAATCTAGTACATACACATAAATGTAATACATGTGATCTCTAATATCTAATAGGTGACAAATTATGGTAATGAGATAGATGTATTGTAATTACTTGCCACAGAAAAAGTATTTAGTAGATGTTATGTATGAATTTTATCGCAGTATAATTTATGAAAAGCAAGATAAATACGTAGGTTCTTCGAAGCAGGTCACTGAAGCGTATACAATTGTGAATGTGATAGAATTGGAAGGCAGCGGTGCTAGTATTTAAATAAGAGTATAATAACCAACATTCCTTTTGAGCAAGTATCCACTGAGTGACAATCGCAGCCCGTTGCTCTGATCTCACGAATACGTACGATATGAATACAGGCGTACGTACTACTCGCGTATACGTGCACGTAATGAAATGTAGACTTTATTTATACTGTGTAAGGCATATATTACTTTGAACATTTGAGAGACATACCATCTTATGGCATAAATCGCTTCTAGCCAATATGAACCTTAAGTGGTAATATTAAGTTCTATATTTTATTTCTATTGCGAGATCGAATACAGTAGGTCTACAATGAAAATGTGGAAACTTTGGGCCGTACGAGATAGCTTACAATTATGTTTTGTCGGATTCTCTTTCTTTCTAAATGAACTTACTCCGTATCAAGAGGTTACGTACCGAAATTCAGGACGAATTTCGGAATAAATGTGTTTCACAATAAGAACAGTCTGCCCGAAACTTCGATATTTACGTTTCATGGTAGGCCTGCAGGTTATGTGATTCGAATCCTACCAGTTTCCAGTCTGTAATATAATTTTCATACGTATTCGTTCACAGTGCGGGCGGCCTGAGTCGCCCGGGCCCACAGTTAGCTTGTACCGATCGTTTGCCAAATTTCGTAATATTTCTTGCCAATATGTAATGACATTAATCGTAGACAGCACTTGTATTTCTGCACCTAATGGTTCTGTAGCGATAATACATAGGATAATTTTATATCGTTTCTAGTATTTCACGTTAAAATCTGGTCAAAAGATATCTCAAAACAATATACTGCTATTTTGACAATAATATTATTAGTATGAACAATAGATTGAATACAATTACATATAATATTGGAATCGATACAGATTACATTAGGGGTGGAAATAAATCGCACGACATGATGGTTATACTTAGTGGGGCTAACGATTTTAAAATAGTACCGAATGTTCATTTCTGTGAAGGTTTTGGAGCGGTTTTTAATAGTGTCGGTTTAGATAAAAACATTACGTATGTACTTGTAAAGAATGTGTAATTAATGTTTTATTATTCTAGTCTTTGGTAAAGCTCAAGGAATTTGTTATTTGGTTCTATGGGGTTAGTACTTAGGATATGATTTTAATGTTACTATTGTAAGCGGGGTCCGTAGGGGGCACGAAAACTATGTGCAATCTAAATTGTTGCAAAGATTATAAGTTTTATCTTTTCTATTATTATTTATTGTAACATCCAACACAGTTATTTTGTAGAAAAAACATATAGATTTTTTTACAATTAGGTAAATATTTTGTACATTACAAAAAAATAGCATGCTAGATAAATAATTTGATTTGAGCGATACATATTATGTGTTTATGTACAAAATTGGTTTAATGTAACACGTACGTTTATTGGCTGTTGTTAATATTTTACTTGTGCTAAGGGCCTAATTGTTCTAGGTTACCATCTGTGCCAAAGTCGGCCAACGCTGTATTCCAAAACTACAAATTAGGCCTTTATATTGTATCCAATATGTGTTACCGACTAAGGCTCAGAACTACGCAATCGACTAAACTATTTGAACGTGTAATCGATTCGTCGATGGAAATAGTCGAACAGTCGATAGGTTAGTGAGTCAGTCCAGGTGAGTCGGTACAACACTAGTTCGACGACTTGTATTTCTTGTTGTTTAAGGCTGTTCACGTCCTGTACGAGTCATTTATCGGGAATAATTAATATTGCCAAAGACAAAAACACTAGATTAATTAAAATATCAAAAGTAGAAATAGTAAGGTTTGTACAATAGTTAGTTTTAGGTAGGATCTTGCAGTTATTATTTAATTATTATCATTGTAAATATGATGATTTTACGTAAAGTTAATGTTTTAATTATCGGGTGCAATATGGGGGTAAACCGCAACATAATATTGTCTAAATTGTTTTGACGAACTTATTTATTTTAGGCATGTTTTAGTGACACGACGTTGTTTCATTGACATGTTAGTGTTATATAATCGAAATCATGTTTGTCAAGGACATTTTAATTAAAATATAAACATTTTATTTTATAAATAAAAGAAATTGTGTGACTGGTGTGGAGAATAAAGCCAATGTTTACCCAATAATGGTTTCTTTTAATAAGTAAGAGATACATAGCACACTTTTATCAATGGGTGATAGAACTGATTTATGGGTATTATTTCTGTTAATTTCTACCGCGTAGGAATTGTTAATGGACGTATTAGATGTATGATTTCGCGTTTGTTTGTATATTTTGTTTGAAGTTGTGATTCGTTTGTTGATTTTTTGTAAATATTAGATACATGAGTTAATTGAACATGAACTGTTGTTTTATTTACATTTGACGACCCGATGGCGTAGTGGTTAGTGTAACTGACTGCCACGCCTGAGGTCGCGGGTTCGATTCCCGCACAAGTCAAACATTTGTGTGCATGAACATGGGTGTTTGTCTTGGTCTGGGTGTTTCTATGTATAATATGTATGTATTTACAAAAAAAGAAAAAGTATATGATATGTATGTTTATCCATTGTCTAGTACCCATAATACAAGCTCTGCTTAGTTTGGGCTCGATGGTGTTGTGTGTATGTGGTAGAATATTATAAATTCAAATTATTATATTATAAATCCTTTTATGACACTATTATTGTTATGGCAAGGTCAGCGAAAAGAGCGAAAACATGTTATCGTAACATTTATTAAAAAACACGTTTGTTTTAATTTATGCGTCATTTTACTAATGCCTAGAACTTTACTTTTACATTTGTATTTCAATAGAGGCCTTTGTTTATTTTAAAACAGCAAAATTAAAGTAGTCAAAATGTTTCAACTGTTATTAATTTATAGCTTGGCGCTGGAGGACACGTCGCGTTCGGTATAGGTTGGCGCTCAAAAGGTTAAGGTATCTTATTATCGGGGTCGCGATTCGAATGCGAGAGCGATCCGCGCGACCCCGCCATAAAGGTGTGAGGAACACCGCGGTGGTTTTAGTCGGTTCAGCCCAAACATATGGGCTGGATCCCGACATATCCCCATCGCCCGCCCCAAAACCGGCGATGGGGAAAATGATTTGCACATTTCCCGCGTTAAAAAAAAAAAAAAGAAAATGTATCTTATTATAGTCAGCGATAATTGTCTATTTTATTCTCTCACGCGAAATACCGTGAGAGAAGTATCAGAAGTGGCTGCCGTTGTCATCCGATCAGTCCATCAGTCCACCATACTTATACAACATAACAAGTATTTATTTACATTTGATGAATCATCTAAACTACACAACAAACACTATTAACTCGACCGAGTCGTTCGCGAAACAGACCGAACTGAGCAAGTAGCTATGTAATCTATGCAATTCTAGAACCATCTGGCAACCTGAGCGACACGTCGCGCGAGGAACGGGCGGTAGGTGCGGCGCGGGGCCACGCGCATCCAGCGCCTCGCACGCGCAAGTACCTATCACGTCTTTTAACGTGCCTCACACATTCAAAGGCGCGGTTATTTTGCCAAATTATGCAATCACCGGGTCCGATACCGGATCCAGCATATTGGTGCCGGATCCGGTAATTGTATAATGATACCGGATCCGGTAATTGTATAATGATGCCGGATCCGGTTTCGGGATTGCAATCCCTATTAACGACTAATTATAAGTGCAATCAGATTATCGCTAGACATTGTGGGTCTCGAGATATTGAGGTGACTGTGCCAAGATGAGCGCTCAACTTGGCACAGACATCAATACCTCCTTATATCTTTTAAACGGAGGTTCGTAGAAAGCTGACATTTTGTGATCAATGCCGACTAATTATTGTTATAGTTAGATCTTCGTTCGGTGCTGTGGTTTTGGAAATACAAGGTATTTAAAAAGATCTTTATCTTTAACAGATATTCACATAATTAATGTCATAACTAAGAATACATAAACAAAAACACTAATTAGTTTATTATTATTAATTTAAGATTTCGAGATTCTAAGCTAGGATGACAGTAAATTTTTTTGTATGGCACATCTTGGCATAGTCACCATCGCAAATTGGAAATCTGTTTACGTAGTGAATTAGTTGATAGTTAGTCGAAATTGGTCGTAAACAAGCAAAATTCGTCGGTCCGCCGTTTAAAAGATACAAGGGGTATTGGTGGTTGTGCCAAAGTGAGCTATCATCATAAAACGTCAACATATTATTTTTTTACGCAGGATTGATCAGCAATTTTACCCTTAAATAACTGAAATTTCGCACAGACTGGCAACACTCCACTAAAGGGCGGCTTCTTTGATGTGTTTATTTTTCTATTAAAAACCGTCCGTTTTATGTCAAACGTCCTGTTCGGCGCGTATTCTAAAGCGTAGACACCGCCAAACCCGCTGCCTTATGCACAGATGCACCGCGCGAGGGATGTGACTATCGATCAAATAAAATATCGAAGTATGTAATTTTAAAGATAAAACTTTCTTTATTTGTAAAATACTATGAAGACTTGCGTATAATACTCAACTTTACAGAATTATGCGTTTTTCTTCAGATTTAAAATTAAATAAAACGAATACATACATAGTCTCACGCCTGTATCCGCGAAAGGATAGGCGTCTGTATTATGGTAACCCAGTGTGGGATGGTAGAAGTACTATAGATGCTGTACGCCGTATAACGATGCAAAGTCAATATCTGGCATTCTTGTGCTTACGAGGACGGTTAGAAGGGAAATTTTACAAATAGCTGGTGTTCTTTCAGTCTATCTTAAGGTGCAGACACGCGTAGAAATTTGTATGGAGCACTGTGTAGTTGAGAACAGCACCATCTCCTTGTCGCTTCTTATAGCTTTTATTTGCTGAGCGTACCTATATATTTAATCATAGCAGCGTTAATATTTATTTTATATATCTTTGAGAATAAGATTATTATCATTAGAGATGTATACACAATAACAACAACAATATATTTTCTAAACATTTATATTAAAAATAAGAAAAAGAAAATTTACCAGGTTCAATTTTATTGTTATACAACCTATATCAATAAATATTTACTACTATTTTAACATCTATGTACGTACAATGATTTATACACATAAATATGTTGAACAAAAAATACACTCACTCATTTATTAGAGCTATTAAGTAAATGTCTAGAGGTACTTGTAGATCATGTGACCAACCGAAGGCTTTAAGCAACGAAGGTATATCTGGTAGATCCTAGAGTCACCTATAGAAACAAATGTGCAGGCGTATTATGCACCTACTTCTGTGACAAAATAATACTAGAGTACTATGCGATTAAACTAAGAATAAAGCTGTAAACACGCCATCTTGTTTCGGTTGGACGAAACATTCAAATTGAGTGTAACTTTTTGATTATTCAGTTCATTATATTTGATAGAAATATTCAATTCACTATTATAATGCATATTTAATATTGAATGGTGATACTTTTTGCCTAAGGAAATGTTAAGAATTTTGGAGTTAATTATTAATGTAAATAATATTTGTAAGAAACAATGCTGTGGGTTATCTGCAATGATATTAAAAACTAGATATCTCACTCTCACAGTAATGGACATCGGAAATCTGATGTAGATTATTCTGTTATTAATACCAGCACTTGTGTTAAAAAAATAACTAATAAGTAGGGCAGTTATATTAATGGCTTACAAAACAGTACTTACAGCAGAAGCAAAGTATCAAATATCTCAAATTATAAAACACTATTCCTGAAAGGCAGATAAGCACACAAGTTTGTTAACACTTAACAAGCAATTAAACACATGCCAACTATTGTGATTGGCTGAATAAAATAGCAACAGTCATTGAAATGCATTAAGATGAGATTAATTTTGAAATATCATTAACTAGCCTTATAGAAAGAGGGTGTAAGTATCATATGAATTTTAATTTATAATCACTATTTAGCTTAGGACTGGTATTTCGCGAGATTTTGCAAATATAAAGATAAGTAAATTACCAAAGTACATACCAAAAACATTATTTTGTATATATATAACGTCATTAAAATCGACTATTGTCATAGATAGAAAAAAAAAACGCGTGATTGTCTATAAGCTACATTGTTTTTGTGGTGTCATGGTGCGGTAATGGGATGTGGTTTCCTAAAGTTAGGAAATGACTTTGAGTCCACATAATTATCTACACATTGAATTAAGATGTATTGTAAAATTATTCTTAATGTTATTGGTATTTGTAGAATAATAATGTACAGATAACAGAAGATAATTTTTATACAAAGTTATTATTTAAGGTGAGTATATTCTTGTGAAATATTTTTTTTTGCATAGCTCTCGGCCTATAGATTAGCTATTAAAGTGTCTAAGTTTATGTGTGCAGGGATAGCATCGTTGCCGCCAAGTATTGTAAGTTTGAATTCGAATCCCCGCAGGACAATTATTTTTATGACCCAAAAAATATTGTTCTAACTTTGGATGTACTTTGTATCCGTTAACTGTATGTTCATAAAGACATCCCCTACGAGTTGAAAATTGGACCACAGATGTATTTATTAAATTAAGTAGTTCATTATAGATGCCGATAGAGGCGCTTTACAAAAATATATGAAATGACATGGTATATATTATATTATGTCTGGTAATATTAATATTATTGTAAAATAATGCTAGATATAAGTTTTAACTTATTGGTGTATACCGTTATGTTGTCCATTTTTATTTTTCCTTTAAAAAGATAGCTCACGCACTAGGAATAATAATTCCTGTGCCGCGGTGGACTTTACAAACACACAAACAACGGACACAAAGAACACCCAGACTCGGAACAAACATTTGTAGATCACACACAGTTTAGTCCCGTGTGGGTTTCGAACCCACAACACTCGGCGCAGTGACAGTGGTGAGGCGAGTAATAAATAAAATAAATGATAATGATCAAAATGTGGAACTGCATCAAGAGCCGTGCATAATCATAGTCTAGCCTTAATAAAATACTAATTATAATTTATATACATATAGTGTTTGGCGATAAGTGCGAAATTTCCGAAATAGCTACTTGGCATATATTATTTTAGTTCTGATAAGTATATAGTTATTATATTTGGCCACATAATCGATTTGAGTAACGTCTAACGTCACATGGATAACATATTACTATTACATCACATCTTCGTATGTCATCGATAATTAGTATCGTACGTAACCTAGGCGTGGTACATCTCTAATACAAGTCAACTGCGTTTCGGTATTATACGTAAACCTTGTATACTGTAAATAAACTACAATTTAACTAGACGTTCGTTAAAATTATTATGATTTGCAGTAGCGATAGCCTAGCGGGAGAACGTTGGACTGCCATGGAGAAGAGTTCGATCCCAAGGACCCAAGACCCAAGACCTCTGACATTTCGAAGTTATGTACTTATTAAATAGTTAATAATCGCTCGCTTTAACGGTGAAGGAAAAACATCGTGAAGAAACATGTATGTGTGAGTTCTCCACAATGTTCTCGAATACATGTGAAGTCAGCCAACCCGCACTGGGCCAGCGTGGTGGACTATGGCTTAACCCTTCTGACACTGAGAAGAGGCCCGTGCCCAGCAGTGGGACAGTTTAATACAAGGCTGATATTATATTACTGCAACCAAGCGACTAAAACATAACATTTTTATTGACAGTGTCATTAAAATCTTACTTATCTAATGGAAGAACGAGACAGATCTATAAATCTTTAGCTCTGTCCCTATATGTGGGTAAAGAACAAAAAAAAAAGAAATATCTAAATTTTGGCCAGCTTTGCCAACGATGTTGGATAGTATGGTGAAATTTTTTAACATTTATTTACTAGCACACTGGCTTTGTATACTATTACTGGGACTGCTAAAAAGTGCAGAGTGAAAAGAAATATATTTCTGGACATGATATTTGTCACCTGATTGAAAACTATGGCTAGGACTATAAGGTAAGCCCGATATAATTATGTGCTTAACTGTAAATTAAATGAAATCCATTTATGCCCCTTTGTAGGTATGTTTCGAGGCAGATCTCACAAAAAGCACACTAGTGCCAGATATAAACTATTACATATTCCGGAGAACATTTTAATAAGGGAAAACGGGTTATTGCAGCTTTAGGTACCGCCACAGTTACGTGTGCGGGAGACTGCCCGCAGATCATTCCGAACTATATTAAGGCCTCACAAATTTACATTTGACCGTTGTTTGGCATTAGAGATGTACCTTATCTCACGTTCTAACAATTATTTAATACATTAATTAGCTACCAGCGAGAACATTATTTGTTTTTGGACAAAGTCCGCTGTTTCTCGGCGTGTTGAACCAGCTGTTTATCAGTGGCCAGTCCTTTCCTCGCCCGTACGGAGTCCATGTAAGCTTTAGCCCGGTTGACCCCGTCCCACTTCTCGCCCCAGTGGAGGTACTCTTCTTCCGTGCGCGGCTTCCAGAATGGATCGATGTCTATAACCTGGAAAACGTCAGGAAATATTTTTTACTGCCATGCTAATATAATTGAAATTTCACTTCTCTTTCCAACAAAAGAATACGGACAAGATAGAGAATATTTCGAAATAACTACACTTCAGGATATTGAGACAATTACCATTTTAGTCTCTCTGCGAACTTGGCTGCTGAAAAGCAACCGAAAAGTCGGGGAAAGTGTTAATTTAAATATAAATAGTTTTAATAATTTAATTAGCTTAATAAGTAGTAAAGTTTAATAATAGTAGTGAACCGTTCTAAAATTATTTCTGCTATAATTTCCTTAGTGTAACTCTGCGGTTATATAAGTATGCGATTGCGCGTCTCGCGTTCGATTGCCGTTTCGGGCTTACTGTTATTATGTTTTTCTGTTAGACATATCTCAGTAACAGCACGTCGTCTGGAAATATGTTTGAAAGACGGTAAAATATTATATTGCTATTATTTCGGTCACGGCGGCCAATCCTAACGGAGACTGGCCATCTAACTGGTCATCCCAGGAGATATTAGAGTGTACAAAAGTGTGTGCGTAAGTAAGTAAACACATGTGCGCTCTCTGTTCCCTTACTCTCATGATCCGACACGACTGGAGAGAGATCAGGCGCAGGGCCAACGGTTTTACGTGCTTTCCGAGACGCGGGGGGTGTGTAACACCGCCAACCTTCTAACTCTAGGGTGCTTTAACTGAAAAACTAAATAGCTTTTTGTTGACCCGACCCGGGTATGGCACCCAAAACATTTGCAACAACAGTCGTATTCACTAACGCTGCGCTAAGGAGGTTAAATGTGGGTGCTATCCTCTACTTTTTCCCACATACCCCATAGAGGTTAGTGTATGCATGCATAAAAATGTTAGAACTTAACCATAACTCTGGTCGAGACGGGCATCGAAACCGAATCATTCTGTTTCTTATTTTTGTTTTAAAGACATCTTCCACACTTGGAATATTTTCTGTGTCGCGGAGGACCTTACAAACATTCAAACAACGGACACAAAGAACACCTAGACTCGGGGCAACTATTTGTGGACACACAAATTTTTGTCCCGTGTGGGGATCGAACCCACAAGACTCAGCGCGGCGGCAGTGGCGAGGCGACTACTGAAACCGCGACGCCATCCGGTGGCCTAACTATTTTAGTTAAAATATTTTTAGTTGAAAACCCAGTGTCAAACACTTCTCTAGCCGAGACAGCCAGGTATCAAATATATAGGTAATACCTTCTTCTTCTTCTTTTCGTGTGGTTAGTGGCCAACCTGTTGTCAAGAGTTGTTCAAGCCGCCCGTAGGCCTCTGACATGGCTTAACGAGTGCTGTCAATTTGACAACAACCGGGACCGACTTTTTACGTGCCCTCCGAAGCACCTACCTACTAAGTAATACCTTAATAGGTAGGTACATGACCTGTGACTCACTATAGTGACAAGGCATACAAAATAGCGACAACGGTGAATTAACCTTTCAATTCTTAGACTGCCAGTCATAATTGAAAAGCTATGTGACTAGTCGCTGGTGTGCCACTGCGACTCAATAGGTTAAAATGGTATACGAACCTCCCAATGACTGAACAACATCTGAGGCGCGGCCAGTCCGGACGTGTGTGTTCTCAGTTCTACTGCGAACTTGAAGCTCTCGGCCACCGGCATCAAGGCTTGCACTCGGAATGATGCTGAGCCACTCTGCAGATCACTGGCGACTATTCGACCACCTCGACGACCAAGCGCCGCGTATAACTTGCCTGAAATAAGAGACATTTTATATTATTTTCGTGTTCAACTTTGTCTAATTTGTCAATTATGTAGTAATGTCTTACGTTTACGCGAGAGGAGAAGGGACAGTGTCTCCCCGTGACTATGGCTGCTGAAAAGCAACCGAAACGTCGGAGCAAGTATAAACTTATATCTAAATAGATTTTATAATTTAAAGGGAAATAAACAGTAACAGTGTGTAACAATAGTAATCTAAGAAATTCAAAATGATATAAAAATAGTGTTTTCAAAATATACAACGCGATAAAATCCGTATAAAGTAGTTTTATTGTCAACGTTATGTTGACACGACGCAAGTAAATAGATAAGTAAATATGAGACAATCTGATTTAAAAATTACTAATTTTATTTAGTAGTTTCTAAATTAAGGCGTATAGGATCAAAGGCAGCAAAAGTCCAAACTACAATTGCAATCACCTTTTACTTAATATTACAGTAGTTTGGCGACTTAATATTGTAGTAGGTTGACGACATTAACTGAAAAACAGAAAATATCAATCATTCTACATGCTAAATTCAAAACATATTGAACCTCTTTGCGATGAGTCCCATAGGACGATTTTATTATCTCCTTAAAATTTTACCTTGTGGCACTTTGCTGCCTTTGATTTTATACGCCTCAATTAAGGATTTTAAGTATATAACCTTCTTCTCTCTTAGCCTTTATTATTCCCAAGTCACTTGGGGTCGGCTTTTCTGGTCTAACCGGATTTGACTGGATATCAGTTTTTACACAGAGCGGCTGCCACCTGACCTCCGCAACCCGAAGGCTAACGATACCCTAAGGCTAGACCAGTGTCAGGATAATAGAGGGTACTGACTTTCCCAATAACGACTGCCATAGATGTTCATGGCAGCCGGGACCGACGGCTTAACGTGCTCTCCGAGGCACAGAGCAGGCGATAATTGTCAATCAATACGCACATAATTTCGAAAAGTCTTATAACTTCCGAAAGTCAGAGGTGCGCGACATGGGTTCGAACCCGAGAATTTTACTGGCTAATGCCATAACAATGGCTTAAGCGCGAAGTTTAGTGGGTTCGATCCCTACGCAGTATAAATAGTAGTAATTTCTAAATCAAATTGACATATTGTATTACATCGCACAAACATTATTGGAGTCAGTCAAAAGAATAATAAGAATAATAATAATAAGGAGTTTCAAGTTTAAAAACCTTAAAAACCTAAAAAAAATACCTCCATATAATATTGTAATCATATACAATTATATTAAATTACTCATTGATATCATAATACATTAGTACCGTTAGGTATATAAATGTATACTATTAATGTTAGTTACGTTATAAGTTAGCTAATACGGAAGGGTTTATTTGATTAACGATTACTTGAACGATAAAAGCTCGCAAAATCTAGCTACTTGTTCCATACAGGCTTTTAATATTTATATCTTTTATAATAAGCTTTTTACTTTACTTTTATATGAAATTTTATTATATACATTCAGTCAGATTGACAATTGTCGCCTGCTCCGTGCCTCGGAGAGCACGTTAAACCGTCGGTCCCGGCTGCCATGAACATCTATGGCAGTCGTTATTGGGAGAGTGTCGACACAAAAGACCCCACTGGGTCGAAGCGTCGCCGGTCTGCACTGACTGGCCCCCACATAAGATACAATACAATATACATTCAGTTATGAATTGCCCTCGCATTTGTCACAAAGACATGCGTTCTTACATCACGCTACATATGATATCAAGGCTATAATAACACATGACACAACAGATATGAGCTGATGATTGGAGTTGAAAAGCCTGTAAACGGTAACAAAAATAATTAAAAAATGTAGGTCTACTCTGCTAAAAATAGGCAAAACTGTTTACGTAGCCAGTAGTTAACCTTCGTTTTAATTTAGGCTAAGTCTAAGTTATAGGTCTGAATTTCAATACCAGCCACTATAAAATAAAGCAACGATATCGCTGCAAACATTCAGTCAACAAAAAACCGCGAGTCCGCAGGAAGCCTAAAAAGTACGAACCGTCAAAAAAGTTCGCTTCGTGATACCGACCGGGTCGTTTGACAAATATTCAGTGGTCAGCGGCCTAGAAAAATTCCTTGCTTCTTAGATTCGACGCGGTCATTTTGAGATGAAAGGGGGACTTCCGGTCATGGGCGTGCATCCGGTTAAATTGGTCACGTCCGCAAGACATTTAGAGAGCACTACGGTCTTATTTGTCCAATAAATAAGGGAGCTTTTTGTACACAGACACAAGTTTGAAACTCGCGCCATGCTAAGAATGTTCACGAAAAAATACTGTCATCTGGTTACTAACCAATCTCATATGCACACTGCCTTAAACAAAGCTTGCTAAACTGATATCTACTTATTTAGTCTTCAGGTGTCTAGTTCAGTTTGAAGTAGGATTCAATTTAAGAAGTGTCATTATAAACATTGATCTTTATGACTTACTAATATTATAAATGCGAATGTGAGTTTGTTTATTTGTTATGCTTTCACGCCTTAACTACTCGATCGATCATCATGAATTCCGCAAACACGTTGTCAGGGAAATAGAAAAGGACAGTACATTTTATGCATGAAAAGCCATCCATAATGAAGTGCTGTTCCTAAACGAGCGACGTCGCGAGCAAAAGCTAGTAATATATAATATTTGTATGAACATCCTACTTTTATCCAACTTAAATACACGTTGTTAGGAGAACAGAAAAGGACATAGGGTACCATTCATCCAGAAAAAGTACTGTTGCTAATCGAACATAACCTAATCTACATTTACGCGACCGAAGCCGTTGGCAAATATAGTGAGTAATATGTAGCTTTAAAATTATCCAAGTTTGTGGAGTGTATGGATATGTATGGGTGACCTCATAATTTCCGACAATAGATTAACCACTAAACATATCGATAAAGAAATAATTCGGTTACTGAGAACAAACTATAAAATAATTGGCGGCAATATTACATCGGAATTTCTACGCAATCGAACTCGTGAATGTACAAAACACACGTTTAGCCCCGTCCACACTAAGCGCATGGATTCGGGTGAAAGCCTAGCGAAACGAACGCGAATGCTCGGCCGGAGTAGATGTGCGATGCGGCCAAACATCTTTCTTGTCATTACAAACCTTATAATCCCGATTGCATCTTGTTTAGTTTTATTTCTCTCGATATACTTGGTTATGGGATCTCAGCTTCGAGATGCATTGATGCCATACACCCTGTCCCATCCACCATATTAATACATTACAACAATCCATTTTTTTAAATTGGGATTTCTCTGGCACGTACTCTCCGAGTGGTAGTGGCAAGCAGCTTTGCCTGTCGACTGAAGGAACGAATAGTCATTTCTGATTAGCTGAGCATTCGGTTCACGAAATTGTGACGCGAGCCTGTACAGTTGGTGTGGACGCGGCATTTTATTAACTCGTAGTTACGATACGTGTTTGATAGGAATGTAAGGCTAGTGCCACAATGAACCATTACCTGTTTTGTTATTTTATGGTTGATGATCTAAGTGCATTAGACAGAGAAGTTAACCATTTATAAACATTTCTATCAATAAAAAAAAAACAATTTCTTTTTTCATAAGATATATACCTTAAATAAAACTAGATTGATTAGATGGAAATGATGAATCATCATTGTAGTATTATAGGTATTCACATATACTTGAAACCATCGCGTAAATCTGAAGTCTCTGTCTGGGTGTAGTGTGTACTGGCCTTCCTACTCCCCGGTTCCAAAAAGATCTACAAACACCGTCCTGCATTCTCAAATAACAGTAAGCTTCCTGTAAAATGTTTACATAACTTTTCCGAGCTTTTATTTTTATATTGAGCGAACACGTTTCGCTGGTCCATTAATATAAACAGTCGCCTAATGGTAGGTAGTAGTTACCCACCGGTGACGTAACCAAGTGTGGTTGCAATTCGACGCGGCCGAGAGGAGACCATTTCCTGTGGTTTTCATTCAGTAAATAGTAATTATACTTTATGAATGGTCCAACGTATTACATCTATGAGAAAGTTATTTCTTCCAGTTATGCGTTATTGATTGAGATAATGGCGAATTTCACGTGGTAAATCGATTTAGGGATAATTGTGTTCAGACCACATAGACCTCTATTTGTGAAGAATGTTTGCTTCACCACGTGTAAACGTACAACCGTTGGTGGAGGTCTACAAAATTTTCGATGTCAAAGAAGTTAGTATTATTTAAATATTTTGGAAAATGTAACTTAACAATTGTCACTGTTGCTTCGTGATTATGATTTGGATCTTGCTATTGATTAGCTAAACGATATCAATCAGGTTTTGCATCACAGGCTTGAGTGTGGTTTAATACTAAAACAAAAACATATCGAGCCTGATTACTAAAAAATTACATACCATAAGGTATTGATTCTTATTTTCAAGCTTTTGAGCATAAATGACGAAGAGGCGAGAAGAGAGAGAATGCTACAGTTGTAATTAATTAACTTAAGTTTTTGTTAATGAGATCTTAAGTCAGTTAAGTTATACTCATTGTAAGTTGTCTAATAAAGATATTATTATAATTTTTGCCAATAATAACCTCATTTAGAAGAAGACTCAAATCTCTCTAGTTCTGAAAACAATTCTACTTGTCAACAAATATTTTAGTCAAAGTGTTTATGACAATACAGAGCGAAACACAGATAAAAGCATAATTAAAAATACCTACCTATTTAAAATGAAACCTAAATATACAATAATTTATTAGTTTCTGGATTGAGTATACGTTTCGTCATCCGATCTAATATTTAAAATAACTGTGTTTCTTACGTTTTTACTTGATCAATATTGAATAAAATTAACAATTTCAAATGATTTTTTAGGCATAGTCTAGTATTCAAGCATTTCTGTTTTCACATGTCCTATCTATCCGTCGAAAAAGACATTAAGAAACAAACATATATCCTTTGGACCTGAAAATCTAAAGCAAACGCAAGAAACAGCATTGCAAAAGTTCAAACGTAAGCTCCACCAAAGTACAAGTGCTGTTTAAAAATGCAGCTCACACGCTAATGCAGCATGCACACACACTCCGCCATTTAAGCCTATTTACACACGAAGCGGCCTTGCGATATCCGGCCGCAGTAGAATCACATCACTTCCTGAGGAACGTCGCCCACGACACGACGCTATTAGGCATAACCAGAATATCTTGAACGTCAATCGACTTATACGTAATATTCTATGAGCAATAAGGTGTTATATTCAATAGTTTATAGGAAGGAGTAGTCATATTAAGGATAATAAATTGAATGTGAATGGAATAGGCTTCTGTGACCATATCGAAATTAACCCCTTTAAAAACAGAGTAGCTCATACGATATAGACTAAGCAATGAAGCATTCAACTAGATTATCAATAATTAATTATTTTATATTAGATATACACCTACAAAAACAGAGTAGCTCATACGATATAGACTAAGCAATGAAGCATTCAACTAGATTATCAATAATTAATTATTTTATATCAGATATACACCTACAGACATCCATATTTTTATTTTATATTAATATAATTTTATCTTGTAAGGTTAACCTCACAGATTGAACAATTAACAGATTTATTTATATTGACACGGCAATGTGATTGTATTGGACCTGATGGAAAGCCCAATTACAGTCCAGAGACAGTAACGACGAGAAGAAGATAGATGTCTTCTAGCCGTCGTCAATGTCAAGCCGGTCAGTCCAGATGCTTCTTCACACTACGTTTGTAGGACCCAATGTCATAGAAGGGAGGGAACACACGTGCCGGAAGACCATTCCAAAGTTGTATGGTACGGCATAAGAAGGAATTGCTGAACCTTTTGGTGCGAGACGGGATTGTGCTAACCGTCCATCCGTGGTTAAGAAGACCGGCACGTGTGGTTCTCAAAATGAAGGGGGAAGGTGGGATGAGGTTAAATAACTCTTCGGAGCATTCGCTATGATAGAGGCGATAGAATACTCTAAGGGACGCAATGTCTCTACGAAGTTGTAGCAGTTCAATGTCCTTCGTAACCTACTGGCTGTCGATTATACGTACGGCGTGACGCTGCAGTTTGTCTTAGGCATCGAGTAGGTACTTAGCGGAACCATTCCAAAGATGCGAACAGTGCTCCATGCTGCTACGGACTTGAGCTTTGTACAGCAAATACCGCTGTTCAGGAGTAAAGAAACGCCGCACCTTGTTTAGAATCCCGAGTTTGCGTGCAGTTGTGGTTATTACACTCTCGATGTAGTCCCTAGAGTTAAGGTCGTGGCGGATGTCCATGCCTAAGATGTTAAGACTATCCAGCAGTGGCAGCGTGGCACCCCGAAGAGTGGAAAGTGGAGAGAAGAAATACATGCTGGCTCTAAAATCGTCAAAACTGCCTTTATAATAAATGAACGAAGAAATATGTACATGAGTAGAGATCATTAATTGACAGATTTGTCCGAGGATATCCAAATAAAATATACAGTTCATTTATGTATCCATAGGGATGGAATTTCAATTATAAAATTCTTGAAAAATCACTGAAAATTTAAAATAATATGTGATTATATCATAGTTTTGTAAACACGAATTGTGCTAACCATGAGAAACATAATTTTTAAGCGTGCAATTATTAGAAGATGTAACTAAAGATTTAGATATACGTACGTGTATTACGTTTATGCATAGATCGTAAGTGACCCCCTGTCAAGCCTTGTTCTGTCTAGCGAGTATATGTACAAACGGCATGTTAAAGTTAACATTACCTGACAACCCAAAGTCAGGTATTTGGCCAGGCCTAATACCTTTCTTTTGACAGTAACGTTTGCGCTTTTACTGACACTACTAAACTTATGATGAATTTTATTGTCCTTTGTTTTATTTTTAAGGGCGTTTCTCGTACTAGAGCTTTAGCCAAATAACTAGCTAATACAAAGTACACCCAAACTCACATTAATGCATAACACAAATAATTGTCTTTGAACTCACAGCATTCATCGCTGCAACGCAACCAATATCTAACCAGCCACAAGAAACAAACACTTACAATCGATAAAATAAAAACGCAGCGTACGTAGAACGTGTACGAACAGCTTTAGATCGCGACTCGAATAAACGGTTATGTTAAATAACTATAATAACAGGCGAGAGCGGGTAGTTAGTTGGATTCTAGCATGGACCGTTGTGCCCTATATCCCTGTCTGTATCTAACGGACAGGACATCCGTCTGACAGATGCTCACGTACGCACCGCTTATATGGAGGGTAAAAAATCTTACAGAACCCATAGCAGATGAGATATTAATTATTTATTTTATTCCCCGTTTGACCGTTTCAGGATTGACTTTGAAACGGGGCTTTAGAGATAAGTTTGTGCGTATCTAAGGCTAAGTAAAGATAAGTTTACTATTTAAGGATTTATTTTTGTTTACTAGTTTCTAGAAAGCACATTTAGAAACCCAAATCCGAAACCCAAATTCAAATCCCAAATCCAAAAAATAAAAAATTGCTTTTTTATTCTCTATCTCTTGGTTATATTCCTACATCTGCTTCGTTGATCCCGGGTAATAAATTAGCGTTTATTTTCCTGTGACCGTAGGGTCTTGTGTTCGATGGATCATGCCGTCTTGTTAGGAAATGCACGGAATTCAGAAATTCGTATACGTGAGACATAAAAGCGTAGGTGGTAAAATGTTTCTTCAATACATATGTATGTGCTTACTACCTCGGGGATACACTGGCTTTAGCCTATGTTATGCAGAAACCTACAATTATATTGAATTAATTGAGTTCGGTTTAGAACGTATAGATCGTCACAAATATCATCAAGCCTTCCTATTGCTAAGTATACTTATTGCTGTTGGTTATCCAATTCTTTCATCTGCATGCTATGTAATCAGAAGTCTGAGGGAAGAACTTATGGTGGCTCATCTTAGGATGATATATTTTACTTTGGTTGAATGTAAGCTTAGATATAGATTATATATATATATATATATATATATATAGATTATATTCTGTGGAAATAGCTATAAATATAATTTAAGCACGACATTTATCATGCAAAAAAGGGCTGTTAGAACAATGCTACGTCTTAAGCAAAAGAATTCATGCAGAGAACATTTCATACATCTTAAAATTTTAACAGTTCCTTATCTTTATTTTTAGTTCTCTTGTCCAACTTTGTTAAAAATCTCAATAAAATTGAAACTGACGCAGAAAGAAAGGTTAGAGATAGCACTCGTAGAAAAGATCTACCCTCAACAATACAACCAAAACTCAATGTAGTGCAACATAGCTCAAGAGTACAATGAATATAATAAGCTGCCCACAGAGTTTAAAAGTATTATTTAAAATAAACTTACAATATATTTATTGGGGAAAAGCTATAAGTGTTGACGAGTTTATTAATGACAAACAGTAAACAATAACGAATATATTATATTAATAATAACGTATCTATTATTGAATAACCTGTTTACATCCTTCCATTAAATTAATTAATTATATTAAAATTTATATTGCTAATTGTTATTGAAATTGAATTTATTTATTATTGAAATTATGGTCCAAAAAATGAAGAATATTTGTTCTTCCGTGACTAGATTACCTATTCTCGATAATAAAAGAAATAGCTTTATTCTAAGGTTATTCATATTATATCGACAGGCCCACCATAAAAAGGTTATACCAGTAGCATTATCATAAAAATGTCTATTTGAAACCTCAGGACGAACGAAATAAAAATAACTACTTATATTTCTTTTTTTCTTTTATGTATAATAATTATCTTATCATTAAAATAATTTTATTACGCTACTCTTTAACAATTCACATATATATTAAGGTGAACTCTCAAATAAGGTGATTTCCTCACGATGTTTCACCAATAATCCAGCGATGGTGATGTATTTTACAACTTTATCCAGAACGGACATAACTTCAAAAAGAAAGCTACGGTATCCGAAAGGCTGATCAACGACATGTCAAAATCAAACTCACTCGTGGCCTATGTCAGCGACAGTCTCTTTACTATCTTTTATATTTAATCTCAGCTAAAAATATAATTTATGCATCAATACAATTTTTCACACGACACGAAAGGAAGGCAGTCAATTCCTAGACGAAATCGCGCGAATCGGGAACACGGATATGTAAATGGGTGTCTCTAAGTAAGAAACATTAATATGCGGACGGTACACTAGCCGTGATGCAAACACGTTGTACGTCCCACTCGTACACGCGTGATTTACTATTTTCCCACGACACAAGTAGCGTTGGCAAAACAATTGCCGTGACGAATATGTGTAAGCACTCGTATCTATGTGAAAAATAACTCGCGGTGCGTTTATGAATCCGCATGTTCTGTATTTGAATTATGTCTTGCGGTAGTCGTCTATGGATCACAGGGACTTGTAGCTTTTTATCATTTAATCTTCTTAGGTACGTAACGTTGAATCAGCATAATATGTACTGGTTTAAATAATGTCTATATAGTAAATGCATTGACTGTTGCGGGTTTCATACAGATAGGGAACAAACATATGTATGTTAAAATGGAAAATACTAAAATGTTAATTTTTTTTTACCGTTCTCGCTATCTATACGCTTTTGCGCGTAAAATGCCTAAATAGGGGTAATTTATTTCACTCTTCGGGTATTAATATCTGTATATTAATACGTGAAGCAAAAACTTTGTACCCATATTTACGAAAATTGCGCGGACGGAGGAGTATGAAATTTGGCACAGTTAACGTTTATATGGAGAAGGAGGGGCGATAATTTAATGTATTTCTAATGCATATTTTTATAAAATATGCATTAGAAACACATTAAATTAATGAAAAAACACTACACGCACACAACCATGCATTTGACACACGCGGTCGAATCGCGTTCGTAGTATTTCGACATTGTTCATCTGACGTCGTACAATTCTTTGTAACTATGGTTACCTATACCTTATTTATATGTAATAGAGAAAAACAGAAACAAAGTAGCAAGCTTAGGAATATTGGTCGAATTTTGACCACTAGGCGATCGCTAGTTTGTATAATTTGTCTATGTGTAATTTAGCTATGCAAGTCATAGTTGATTCTAATGAATAATATTAATAAAAATCTTGTAGATATGTTGCGATATTTATTTTATAATCGGGCGTAACGTATATCGAATTTGGATATTGGAGGAATTTGGCACACAGATAGATCATATCCTGGATTTACACATTTCTTATCTCAGTAAAAGTTCCTGCGGTGTTCATAAAGACGAAGTCAAAACTAAAATAGTAAAATAATATTGAATTTTATTTATTTTGTAATTATTGATTATTAACTGAAAAGTTAATTTATATTTCAAAGCTACCTAAATTTAAATAGATATTTTATAACATTATTTATAATATTTATTAATATTATATTGTACACAGATATAAAAAGAATAATAACAGGTATTAATGGAATAATGAAAAATAAAATAATGAACTGTACACCTTATAAGTGTAATATCTCAAGATTATAATAACAATAAATAATGCTTGCTTTATTTACCAAACAAGTGTCAAGTAACACCAACACAGTTATTAACATGTCCAGCGCATGTTATTTGCACGAAGTAGAACGGAAGCGCCATCTGTTTTCTAACGTTAAACTATGACTTGATCATGACTATCTGTTTAAACATTTACGGATCAAAATAAGCGTACACGAGTGCACGATAAACAAAATATTTTATAACCGTAAGGGGAACTGACGTCATGGCCTATTGTTTAGAAATGCGTTAAGGTATATTAAGATAAAATATGATACTTACGTATTACCTTACGTATTATTTATTATGCAAGTGAATAATTAAATATTTAATTCATTCCGAAATAGCACATAATACTCAAAGGAGTCGACTTAAATGAAAAATAAAACAGTATCATTAGTTTTAAAAATTAAATCATGATTTTGAGAAAAAGGAATATCACGGTATAAACGATTGTGTTGTTAATGACAGACAGGGAAGAGAGTCATATTTTTTCAATTTCACGTTATTTTTATGCCGTGGCGTTACTTTATTTGCTATCTAGAATATCAACATTTGTATTAGTTTCTATGTATAATATGTATGTATTTACAAAAAAAAAAAGTATTTATGTATGTTTATCCATTGTCTAGTACCCATAGTACAAGCTCTGCTTAGTTTGGGCTAGATGGTGTTGTGTGTATGTGGTAAAATATTATTATTATTATTGCTTTATTATTTTGATGTTAGTACTTGGCATCGCGTATGTTACATAATTATTATATTATATAAAACGTGTGCGATGTACTACGATAGCAAGTCATTAAATGCACTCCTATATCCGCGTAAGGGTATGCAAAGATATGTATATTATACCAACGATTCACGGCTACATTTCTTCTAAACACCGCACTGCTGAAAATTTCATGACAGAAAATCCAATAATAATTTGCCTGATACAGGAATCGGACCCAGCCATAGAGTAGTTAGCTCACATTTCTTTTATTATTAAAGACAATTAGTTAAACCCACCTAAACTTTTACATAAAAATAATTATTGAGATCTACTCATAAATTAATGTTTCAAATTTAGTAGAGGGGGTAGTTGTGAAATGACAGAAAAAGAATGCTTGGTACAAACTGTGACGTATCCGCTATTTAACTGCAGCTTATCCAAGGGAGACAGTGAGATACCCTCTTTACAACCCCAGTTTATCTTATATCCAAATTTAAAATATTAAATAACTCCTTATTTTATAGCCAATTTTGATACCGAAAAAATCTTTTGATTGCTATTTGTATAAACATAGTTATCTACCCTAATCATGCTTATCAGTCGCATTCATACAAAATTTGTATTAGAGCTGACTGCACGGATGCCGTAGTGGTTTAGGTGGTCACCTCGCCGCTGCCACTGCGCCAAGAGTTGTGGGTTTGAATCCCACACGGAGCATAAATTTGTGTGATTCACAAATGGTTGTTTTGAGTCTGGATGTTCTTTGTGTCCGTTGGTTGAATGTTTGTAAAGGCCCCGCGACACAAGAGTTATTACTAAAGTGGAAGTGGTCTTGATTTAAAAAAATATCTATATCTTTATTGTTTTGACGTCGGTACTTCGAGACATGTCGCATGGCATCACGCTTAACATTACATAATTATTATATTGTTTAAAACGTGAACGATGTACTACGAAAGGTTTAATTATGGCTCCATTATAATATCGATTAATTTAAGAGCTCGTATTCACGTGGAGACGTTTACAAAATAAGTACCTTTGACGAAGTGCGTCATATGCCTGTGAATTTAAATTAATTGATAATTGGTATAATATTTCTGGAGTACGTATTGACTGTTTCTGTGTAAAAGGGGGTACCTATAATATAAGTTATGTTTGAAGACGCTTTAAATTATGTAATAAATATGATAATAACACGTCATTGATACAATTTCTAGAATTTGGCAACAAACATTATAACCTTTGATAATAATTCTTCTAAAAGCCATCGTAAACATTGTATTAATCGCATTAAATGGTTAATAAAAAGTTTTGTTAGAGTGATTTTGAAGTCTAAGGGGGAGGTTTTTGCCTAGCTGTAGGACAAACAAAAAAAGCAAATGAATTTAAAAAATCAATGTCAGAATTTTGGCATATAAGCTTACGACTCGCCTGGTGGTAAACGGTTACTGTAGCCTATGATAGCATAACAAAATTACTCGCGCATTGCCAATAATGAATGGAAAGAATTTAAATATGGAATGAAAGAAAATGAACGGGTCTCCACAGCATTATTGTTAAAACACTTTTCAAGTGTTTTAACAATAACGTTTAATCACAATAAGATCATCGCGAGATTTAGCACTGATCGCATCGTGATTGGCAACTATCAGCTTGGCTAAAAGGGTTACAGAGAGAAAAGAATTAAACAGACAAACACAAGTTAAGTCAAGTTATATAGACGTGACGGGATCGCCGCGATTAGGTATATGCCTAGAAGTGCGCTTCTCTGGATCGACGACAACAAAGTCTAAATCACTAGTACAAAAGTTATCCCGTCGGTGTTGTTGTGATTTCGATCTTAACATGGACTAAAACATTTGCATGATCAACAAATAGTTAATTAGAGACAGGGTGTTTTTTTTTTATCCGCAATATCAATATCTGTAATCTATCTGCAACATAGAAATAATCATAGTGCAGGAGCTGTATTTGCAGCATAAAAATAACTGCTTTAGTGTTTGTTAAATAAAATACGCTATAAATATTTTCTATGTCGTGTCAGCTAACATATTATTTATTTCCAACAAAAATTCCGTGACGAAACGCATAAAATGGCTGCGGTTACTTTATAATGTGACATACGGAGCCAATAAAGCTCACAATACACTCACAAACTGATATAGTTCCACAAACTTACGACTTTTAAACAAGCAGTTGTTTCGTATCGTTCAAAGTTTAGATTAATCACACCATTATTAGCGGGTTGATTTACAAGGACGCGTCATGTTCGGTATAATGGTCAAAATGTCAAGTGATTCAAGGTAAATAGCTGTATCGCGTTATTGTGTCCTTATTGTGTGATGCATGCGATGTGATTGTGTTCAATTTGTTGATAGATTTCATTAAAGGACCTTTTAAACGGACATTGTTTTTCTGCAAAGTGTGGCTGCAATAATAGCCATATTATAGAATACACATCAATATTAACTATGACTGCACGGATGGCGTAGTGGTTTAAGCGGTCACCTCGCCATTGACACTGCGCCGAGTGTTGTGGGTTCGATTTACATAAATGACAACAATTCGTGTAATCGTTCCGAGTCTAGGTGATCTTTGTGTTCGTTGTTTAAGAGTTTGTAAAACCCTTCGCGACACAGGTATAACTAGTAAAAAATATATTTACATACCTACGGTTACTCAAATTATGTTCGGAATGGCCAATGTATTCAAATGTTTATGCTGACAGTGCTAGAACTGAAAATATTGCAGCCACATATTGCAGTAACAATATTGTCAAAGTCAAAATATACACAAAGTCACAGAAACCATACTAAAGGACCATGGCCAAGTTGCTGCCTACGGAAAAAGGACAAGGAACAGGTGCATTTATATTGCCTTTCAGACATTACAATAAACATCGTAATTTTTTAAAATTAGTACCTTTACGTAAATTTTTTAAAGAAGGGACATACTTAAATAGGAAACTTAATTCCTTTTAAGTTTCTCTCTTCTTTAATTCCCATCTCCTGATGGGAATTAAAGTCTGACATGAGCTACGACCATGTGTGTTATGGTACAATTTAACCTAAAAAGGTTTCATTGTGGTAATCCTGATCCTAACTAGTATTATAAATACAAATGTGAGTTTGTTTATATGTTTGTTACGCTTTTACGCGACCAATCACCATGAAATTTTGCATACACGTTGTCAGGAGTACAGAAAATGACATAGGGCACCTTTTATCCAGAAAAAACATTTAACCTAACCTAGATTTAGGCGAACGAAGCCGTGCGAAAAATAATCTAATACATAAAGAAATCTTCTATAGTCGAAGTACCCAATACATTCCCTGTTTATCTATCAAGTGATTGTACCGTAATTCGACTTTATCCAACAAAGCTGAGACGGCAAGTGTAAAGTAATAAATACTAGTCTACATCCCGAGGTGATAACAGATACGGTTAGATGCCGGTAGTCGTCCGTCTATGTTCTGCCGACGATCGCCACGTATGCACAGAAAAACTTACATTAAACCTAAGTGTAGTCATGAATGCGGCTGCATGTCCAAAGCTATGTACATATAGCATTGCATATATAGTGTGTAAGTTATAGGTGTCAGATGCTATGATTGTGTCATCCAAACTAATTCTAACTCATATTATAAATGGGCATGTGAGTTTATACTTGACCAACCATCATAAAATTTCGCATACACGTTGTCAAGGGTGTAGAAAAGTATATAGAGTAGGTAACTTTCATCTAGAAAAAAGTACTGTTCCCGAGAAACGCGAGCGAAGCCTAGTATTAGCAAAATTTGTATTCCATAAAAAGGTATGGTCTGAAAATCACTTGACTGTTGCAGTATCTAATTAAAATCGGCATACATTTCCATTGTGTCGTGATACAATTAAATTTGGAATTCATTTTGTCATAAGAACGTAATCTATTATGATATCATGCCTGTAGATCACCGAGCGAAACATCACTTAGGTATTTATGACCAGGCTTTTTAATAGAGCACAATTCGTCTACATTAGCCGGAGTGATACTCCTCCGTCAGTGACCTATGTTTGGACTCCAAATAATACAAGGCAATCCTGTAGTCGCCAATTGTTTGTTAGCTTAATAAATTAAAACCAAACGTCATGACTAAATTTTATAATTAAAACAAGATAATAATACCTTACCTACCTTTATATGTATAGCTACCAAGAAGAAATGGGCTAACTTCCTTACAATCTTTTGAAAGATATTTCATATCTCATTTACGTAATTACAATTACATAAGTAGATTGTGGTGAGGTTAACATTAGCAGTTATCTTTTGATACGCCCAACGCTTTGTCTGAACCTAGCAACTAACCTAAATGTAAATTTAGTATTTATATATTAATACGTGAAGCAAAAACTTTGTTCCCCCTTTTTACGAAAATTGCGCGGTTGGAGGAGTGTATATAAATTTGACACAGTTAAAGTTTATATGGAGAAGGAGGTGCGAATCCTAATACTTTTATATTAAATTAATGAAAAAACACTACACGCACACAACTATGCATTTGACACAAGCAGTCGAATCGCCTTCGTAGTATTTTGGGATTGTTCGGTTGACTTCGTAGAATGCTTCGTAACTATGGTTACAAACATATATTTGTGAAGTAGGTGACTAAAATGAAATGTGATTATAAGGGTATAGTTATAGACAATAAAACCTTAATAACGATCAAATTTAAAATTTAAATAATTTATGGGCGAATTTCGACCACTTGGCGACCGCTAGTCTTTACTAAACTCATTAACTTATAAACTTTGACGTTCGTACCTTGTGACCTAAATGAATAAATGATTTTTGAATTTGCCTTATTTGTTTTTTATACTTTTCCCTTTTAGAGAGAAATAGATATTAAGATCAAAATGACTAATGCATGTAACAATTACTAGAATATAGAACACTAATATCCCTTCTTCATAAAAACTAGAATTACTCTTAAAATATTATTAGTATTTGTTATTTAAAAGAAATATAGTGTAGTATCATGCTAACATTCTTTATAGGTACTTAGAAACTTTTTGTTAAATTAAGCTTCCGTCGTCGCAATACTTGAAGTTGCCACCTACCTACGCGTACATGGTAAACTATAACAAGGCAATATATATATTTTAAACGCCTGCTATACAATTTAAAAGTCTACTAATCGCTTTGCAAATTAGTACATTACTACTATATTCGTGTCTAAGCTTTAAAACAACCCACAATAGACTTCACCTTCAACACAAACTTCCTCGTAATTTCTAAATTACCGACGATTTTTTGTTCATTGAGTTTGTTACTCGACACTTATTATTTGGTCATGCAATTACGTATAAAAAACTTGGCATCACAGTATTTCTTTGACAGCGCGGTAGATGCCATCATATCGGAAACTCAGGTCACTGAAGCGTAATTTGTCACCGTGCAGCCAGACCGATAGGGTTCTCAACAACAACCTTGATTAAAAACCGAATAGTCTGATTCAAGTGCAGCTGTAGACTATACGGTACTACAAAAGTACAAAGTTTTAGTAAAGGTATTCAAAGATCTTTTGTTTGTTTTAAAAAGACAACTCCCGCACTACAAATAACTCATGAATCCCGGTGATTCGTCACAATTAAACATTCAAACAACGGACCCAAAGAACATCCAGATTCAGAACAGCTATTTATATATCTATCGCACAAATTTTTGTTCCGTGCGGGGATCGAGCCCACAACACTCGGCCCGGTGGCAGTGGCGTGGTGCCCACTTAGACCACTGTCCCCTACTTAAACCACTGTCCGTGCAGTCAAAATTGACTCACATGACACACTCGTTGGTAACAAAGAACTTTGGACGGTCTCTTAAAATCTCTGAGATGCGTGTTGCAGGTTTTGTACAAAGCGAGGGGCAACCCTACGGTGGCGAAGTAAAAAGCCTATCCGTGTTGGCTTGCCATTACTCGGCCGACATAACATTTTTACTCGCTTCCTGTGGACGGTTTCCCGTCACGATAACGCATAACATAAGAACAAATTAAATCCGATCACACGGAGGATATTCGATAATGACACAACTCTGCCCTTTCCGTTAAAAAGTAAGAGTTAGAACTGTGGCAAACGTCGGTGGCACTGGCTGGCTAGAAAACTGAGGTAATGAGTATTTAGAAAACTGACACGCCACCTCCCTTGAACAGAAAACTGACCGTACAGATGACGTACTATATCCTGCTCGACGCAATTCTATTATGTACTTCTACGATCCACAGATAGGTGTTCTTGGCCTAGTTGTATGCACTGTCTCTGATTTGTATATTATGTGTAACGCATTCACAGTACTGAAGTTATATCTAAGTGCGTTTATCGTAGCTAATATTATAAATTCGAATGTGACTTTGTTTCGCATTCACGTCTTTTTTTTATCATCTAAGTTGGCAAACAAGCCTACGGCCCAACTGACGGTAAGTTATCACCGTAGCCTATGGACGCCTGCAACACCATAGGCATCACTAGCGCGTTACCAACCCTTTAGGAAAGGAAGTGGGAAGAAGGAGCGGGAAGGCGGAAAGAGGGTGATTGCGCCTCCGGCACTCACTCGCCGAACGAAACACAAAAGTAGGAATACTGCTATTTCACGTCGATATTCTGTGAGGCGATAGTTCTTCCCCGGTTGAGCCGGCCCATGCATGCTGAAATCAGCGAGGCTCTACTACTCATATATTCGCATATTCGTAGTCAAGGGTAAAAAAAAGGATAGGGTACCTTTCATCTAGGAAAAACTATTGTTTCCAAAAGAAGACGCGGGCAAATGCTATGTAGATATGAAATTAAGTACCTACATTATTAAATTAGTCTCTATTTAAAAATAACGGTAGATACTATCTCTATTGACATGTTTATGAGATTTAAATAAATAAATATTAAATGTCACATGCCAATCTGCCAATCAGTACTTAAATCTTACTGCTACACATGGCCTTCTTTCTGGACATCTTCTGCCTACTCGTGGCAATTCGTGCATTGACCATGTAATGATTAAGTCTGATCTTAAAACTATGACTTTGATAGTCGACACTTATATTACCGACCATAGACCTACAATTATTAACATTCAACACGTAAAGTCTTTACCTGCATCTAAATGTTCGCGTTACATTGTTGATTACTCGCCTGTAGTAGCCGACACATTATCTTTCGATTTTATTAGTATAATGGGTACACAGGACGCTAACATTGCCACAGAGGCTTTAGTCTCTACTATTAGTTTAATTATCACCAGACACATTAAATCATTACACATACCTTCCTAACGAAGAATTAGCCCTGGATCACTAATGGACTGTTGAGATGTATCCGAAATAGGGATAATATGGCACGTACTCTGAAGAAAGACCCTGACAACTACAACATTAAAGTCACGTATATAATATATCGAAACTTTTGCAATAAGCTCCTCAAAAACATTAAAACAGCTTACGAAAAATAACAGTTCCACAAGGCTAAAAATAACCCTAAAGCTACATGGAAGATTGTTAGGAATGTTACCGGAACTGGTGTCAATACCATCTCTCCTAACAAATTATTACAGTGGTCTTCGGTTAATGCTATCAACGAGGTTTTTGCAGATGTGGGCAAGACACTAGCTGAAATATTCCTAAACAGTACGAACAACCTTGAAAACAACAACAACCTTTGCTTTGTTTCGGTGACATGTAATTCACTAGTTCTCCTTCCCATTGATGAAGTGGAAGTCACTAATCTGATCCTTGGATTAAGAGCAGATGCTGCCATGGGCTAGGACGATATATCACCGAGGCTATTAAAGTCTTGTCTACCTGCCCTTGTGCCGGACATTGTTCACATTTGCAATCTCTCACTTTCAACGGGCTGTTTCCTTTAAAGCATTTAAGAAGGCAATAGTCCACCCATATTTAAGAGTGCGGACAGTCACAGCGTCAATAACTATAGGCCTATCTCAGTTCTGCCTGCAATGTCTAAGACACTGGGAAAATTCTGAACAACAGATTAGTTAGTTTTCTTGAGACTTATAAAATCCTAAGTAACGATCACTATGGTTTTACAGGTGGCAGATCGACTGAGGATGCAGTTGATGCCTTGGTAAATGATACTGTAGCAAAATTAGATAGTAAACTGAAATGTCTTGCTATCTTTCTAGACCTTTCTAAGGCATTTGACACTGTGTCTGTTACACTCCTCTCACGCAAGTGGGAAGTCACTGGTGTACGTGGAGACACTCTTAAAATCTTCCAAGACTATATACGAGACAGAACTCAGTGCGTAAAAATTAATGGCGTTATTAGTGACACTGTAACGTTAAACTATGGCATTCCTCAAGGTTCACGCGCACACACGCGCGCACACGCACACACACACACACACACACACGCACACGCACACGCACACGTACACGCACACGCACACGCACACGCACACCCACACGCACACGCACACGCACACGCACACGCACACGCACACGCACACGCACACACACGCACACGTGCACGCACGCACGTACACACATACGCTCGCAAGAGTAAAATAAAACAGTAGTAAAATAAAATGTTAGCATACTTAGTTGCTAGCAGTAGTTTTGGTACCCTAAACACAAGTTGAATATTATTCTGAGTAAGTAATAAAGAAAAATTAATTAAGAGTAATTAAGAAAATAAATCTTATTATTATTATTATGTTTCTCTTATCACAGAATTTAGAAGGCTTACACGGAGACACGGGTCCAACGTGAATAGGCCCTTCGAGAGTTTTAATCAAAGGTGGGATGGAACACCTACAGCGGCACTAACCGTAGGACTATTGCTACGTTTGGATTCTAATATATGGGCTATGATATGGGTAAATATAATATACCGGTCGGACCAAATGGTCCAACCGGTATATTGCTAACTATGGATGAAAAACGGCGTCTGCCCTGAATTTATTATAATTATTATTTGTATCGAACTATTATACGGATATTAACAAAGTAAGTCTTTGTCGATTTTCTTAATAACGTTGTAATATATATATCTAATAAAAAATATATTATTATCTACATAGTAGGTACATTAGCATATGCTTAACCTTATAATGGTAAAGCATACACAGAACTAAAATCCGTTTATTGGATTTGACACCCTAATTCTTAAGGAGGTTAAAAGCTATATAATATCACGCTACGAGCCACGGGAGCCACGAAGTAATCGTAAACGTGGGTAGAACCGCAGGTGACAGCTAGTAACATAGTTCTTTATTTTATTAAAACTGGTCTGAGGTTATCCAAACTTGACAAATAATTAAATCTCTCGTCTCCCAAGATACAGGTTTACCTAGTTTGGGAGACAACTGTTATACAACTTATCTGTAATAATATGTACCTACCGAATTGTAGACCTAAGTTGAAACATGTAAACAGTGCGTTTATACAATATTTTTTTATTATTATAATTATATTATTATAATTCAAGGGAAGATTTAGAAGGGAAGGTTTATTCTAAACGTGTGCATCTTAGCTTTCTTTTGTTATCTGTATAACGCAAATAAAGCATTTGATTTGAATCTAACTTTGTAGAACGAGCGGAAGAACATTACGCACGCTACTTATTTTCCAAAAATGTCGTGCGAATTTAAATCTCAAGTTGCATGCGGTTCATCCGTAGTATTTGTCAGTGTCTGTGGGAAACGGGTTCAATCTGCCGAAGCCCACATGCTGGTAAGAATTTCCTGTTGGACACCTGTCACTACGTCCTCAAATCGTTAAGGCCGCTTACTCATTAGACTCATTAGATTTCAAAACGGTAATCGTGGGCTGCCGGTGACAACTCTATTGGTAATATAAAGTGTTATAATAAATGTGTGTGTTGGAAGTAGAGTAGGTTCGGGAAATGTACTTGTTTGCAATACACATGATACTACAATGATGTATAGATAATAAGTATTAGCTTTCAAGATATTTGTTCAAATGTTTAGAGGACTTTCAAAACAGTTATCTAAAAAAGAACGTGTGTGTAGAAAATTCTTACGGCGCGGCGCTTTGTCTTCGTAAAAAATATTGTTATTTTTCGTATACGAATCTTATTTTCATCATTATTTTTGACGCAGCAAAATATAGATAGTTATATTAAGGTTTAAAAGCCAGTAGAGGAAATAAAACGAGACGACAACAACTCCAAATAAATTTAAAGAAAATCTTTTGAAATATTTTCTGTCCCATGTTGAATTCCAAAAGCCATGGTTAAAATGTTGCAAAGTTAAAATACTATATACGGATTTTATGGCGTTGTTTATTTGACACTTTATTACATCATTTAGAAACTATTACACTACTACTACTATTAAACTTTACTAATTTTAAGCTGATTAAATTATTAAAACTATAAAAAATTATAATATTCAAGTTTACACTTTCCCCGACGTTTCGGTTGCTTTTCAGCAGCCATGGTCACGGGGAGACTAAGATGGTAGTTGTCTCAATGTTCCAGTGTAGTTATTTCAAAGTACACGAACATAATTTAATCATTGGTGTTTCTATTTACGCAGAATGAGCTCAAAGTATCATGAAGTCTAGCTGTGGTTTGCTTCTTCTTGGGTTTGACTATTTGAATTACTGGATCCCAAGCTGGTAGCACATTTAAATCATCTTCTCTATTGTAATTAGGATGTTTTTTGATTTCAATAGCCTCGCGAAGCATCCTTGGTAGGAATCGGTGTTCTTTAGCGAGAATCTGTGGTTTGTCAAATCTCAGGTAGGCCAAGATAACCAACCACGGTTGCACATTTTCACACACAGCAGATTTAAATACACCAATGATTAAATTATGTTCGGGTACTTTGAAATAATAACACTGGAACATTGATACAACTACTATCTTATTCTCCCCGTGACCATGGCTGCTGAAAAGCATCAGAAACGTTGCGGAAAGTGTAAACTTAAATATAAATAATTTTATAATTTAATTGGCTTAAAAAATTGTAAAGTTTAATAGTTGTAGTAGTGTAACAGTTTCTAAATTATGTAATAAAGTGTCAAATAAACAACGCGATAAAAGCCATATATAGTAGTTTAATTTCAATGAATAACATATAACGCGTAAATAGAATACAATATTATGTTGCAGAGTGCTGAGTGCAAACGAATAAACAAATTTTCTTTCGTCCCGTCACTGATTGATACTTAATATTATTTTAGTAAATTGTATTTTTTATTAATTGAAATACCAATTAAACGGAATCGTATCCGAAATATCATCAACAAAAAAATCGAAAACAAATGTTGTTTCACCAAAGATTTATATCGTAGATGTACCCTTACCGTAGGTACTAAGATCACACGAAAAAGTGTCCACGCTAGGAAGAGTGAGCTCACACATTACATCTACAAAATAGAGTTTGTTAGTGTACAATTTGCAATACGAGTGAGCATGATGATACTATATTTATAATTCAGATGACATGTTGACATTGTGTGTCATTGATGACAATTTAACTATTCAGGAATGTAACCATAACTATGTAACTTTATTAGGGCACATATTTATGTATATAATTGAAATCTTTAGTTTTTACAATATATTAATATACCTAATCATTCCTGTACATAAACTCACACTGCTAGACACGGGTCACGGCACGAACACGGGTTCCGCAGTATGAGAAGGGTTAGACTATAGTCCACCGCACTGCCAGTGCCGATTGGAGGACTTTACATATCTTCAAGAAGATTATGGAGAAGTTTCAGATATGCATATTTCCTCACGTTTTCCTTTACCGTTAAAGCGAGCGATCACTAACTATTAAATACGCATAATATTTCGAACAGTCAGTATTAAGAACTCTTAGATTTCCAGATTGCCTCAAGTTTTCCTTCACCGTTAAAACCAGCGATCATTAACTATTTAATACGCTCATTACTTCGTACAGTCAGTATTAGGATTAATAGATTTCCTCGTGGTTTTCTCCTCCGTTAAAGCGAGCAATAATATTTAATACGGACATAACTTCGAAAAGTCAGTATTGGTACCTATTTTCTTACCAATATTAGCCTTATTCCGCAGTGTATGTATTGCACAACGAGTGGTCAGTCCGCACGTGTTTTTACGCCGCTCCATACATAGCACATAGCGCGAGACTATTATACCATAAGTCCATGGTTGATGTGGACTAATTAGCCGCTACACGAGCTACAGTTGCTTCATTACATCGTCTAATATACCTACTAACGTATCTATCTATATACAAATATATAAAATTGAAGTGTCTGTTTATAATTTCAAAATGACAGCTTTTTACTAAATGCGTATGAAAGTATACACGGTACTAATATTAAAAAAACATGCGGGGCAGTCTTTGGGGACTGCCGATAGAAGTGAAAACTAAGTAACTTGTGAATTGTATCATCGAGCTCTTGGATTATTATTTTTGAATTTTGAATGCGTTCGGTGACGATGACGCGAGTTCCATGATTTTTGTTCACCCAAAAAGTGTTCAACGCGCCTAAAGAAGGTTTCACTTTAAAAATATTGTTTTAATAATTTTGATTGTTTGTTCCGGCAAATATTTAAAACGGCTGGACCGATTTTGACGGGACTTTCACTGGCAGATAGCTGATAATATTATAAGGTACTCCTTACAACATCTACCAGTGAAAGTCTCGTCAAAATCGGTGTTCTAAGATAAAAGTAGCCTAAAGCAGTAGCCTTCGGCTACTTTTATCTCATAAAAATTAGGGTTCCATTAAAAAAACAATATTACACGCGGACAAAGCCCCGGGTAATAGCTAGTACAATATGTATATATACATACAGTCTTGATGCAATTATATATATTCAATTTAATTAATGTAAAAATATATGTAAATTTGTTTAAAAGAAAGTGTGTAGAGAATTTGTTCTATCCATGCTGATATCATTAATGCGCAAGTTACTTTTTCTTTCTGTTTGTTTATAAGTTTTAACAGTACTGACTGATTCGCTGAGCCGGTTTGGATGAAAATTTCTGATTTTTATAGTCTCTCTGACTATAAAAATCAGAATTTTTCATTCAAAGTGGAGGCTGAGGTATATAAGATACAGATTTCACTATCTGTGATTTTAGGTCTCATGTAATAGGCCTATTCCTGTTTCTTATGTACAGCGTCTAACATCATACTGTTACTGAGAACATTTTGCACCACCCCGGAATCAAACTCGAGACCTACACAAAAGTCATATTCAAAGCCGCTGCACCACTACGGCATTCATAATATAAGCAAATAAATTATCGGGTAATTTAAAGTAATTATTGTCTTTTGAATACAGACAAACAATTCCTCGAATAATTTCCATTAGCAAATTGAATTGAAACACTACTATAATATACAGCTATAGCCAAATAAATAGATACAGCCATTCAATCACAGATGGCGTTGTCCAAAACTATAGTTTCCGTTGTACCGATGATGGTGTAAACAGGTGGTCAGCCTATAATCGTCAAAGAGCTACTGCGTAAGGTTTGAATCAGCCTACATCTAGTCAAATATGTCTCTCGTGTTTTAATCGTTTGAGCCTTACGAGTATAAGCGCAGTCTATATATAGCTAATCGGAGCAGTGTCTTGAGTGGGCGTTGATGCTTGATATGTACAGTCAGATTTGTTTATTGATAAACCCTTTTTTAGAATGGAGCTTCCGTTTTTGAATATTTATAGTGCGTTTAAAAATAATTCGATATTTGAAGTGGGGTATTTCTATTTAGGTGTTTTAAAGAATGCTGCAATTTGATAGAGATTTCTCTTAATTTGAATATCAAACTATTAAGTGGAATGTTGCTTAAGTAATAATTTCAAATCACGGTAAAATGAATAAGTATCTATATAATTATGTTACAGTAACAATTATGAATCACACAAACGTTTATCCCTTGAGGAGATTGAAACAAATACAAATCGTTTATTTGCTAAATTGTGGTTTACACAGACAGTATACCTACATCAAAGTCTTATGGCATGCGAATATAGCTTGAAATATGTACTTCACTTTTATACAATATCAACATTGATCGTACTTGTTTGTTTACAATGTAAATACTCATTGACAGAGTAAAGAAATTTAGCGAGTATTAACTCTGAACCTTCAGCGCATTGATACAGGCGAAGTGATCAATAATGAAGAAAGTTGAAACTTCTGTTCTGTTCGCATATTTAAATACGAAAGTTATTTAAGATATTAAATATATTATTTAAAAAAAACAGTTATGTATGAATGTTTGTTGTATCTGTGTATGTTAAAATAAATGTTTTGTTTGTTACCTTCTTAATCTACGTGATCCTATACTATTAACTGTTTGTGTTAAAACTTTGGTGATTTAAATGTGCGCGCGCGTAGCTCTCTGGCAAAAAATTAACTCTGATTACTGAACCAGTGTGAGTGGTTAAACATTGTACATACTTAAGGACATGATAATTTATGGTCAGACGTAAGGTATAAATAAAAAAATCTGTGTAACCTGCAATGAAAACCTTTATGAAAATTTGTTTGAAATATCCGTAAAATGTGGACACTGCGCGGGCCGCACACAGCTGACACAGCTGCCGAGCGCACCGCGCTAACGTGGCTAATGACCTTTGATAAGAAAAGGAAGGGCGGAGGTGCAAATTCGGGAGAGTACGGGGTGCGGTAGCGAGGTCGGGGGCGGAGGTTTTGTTTAGCTTTAGTATATGCGCAAGAGTGTCCGCACATTAAGTTTTTATTGGATAACTAAATCAAACTTTAAGTACCTATTTTTTTTAGATATTCAGGTACAGAATCGAGTACTGAATACCCTCCTTCAATATGTCCAGTCTTTTATCAATCAGCCTGTATATGAAACATCACAGGCATCACAATGTATGCTAGGCTTAAGCTAATATATTAGCATTATTTACTACCTTTTTTAAAGAGTATTTCTCATATTCCTTTTAAATCCTGTGTCGCAGGGGACTTTACTAACACTAAAACAACGGTCGAAAAGACGACCTTTTAATTTTAATGCCGCGTGGAGATCGAACGCACAACAGTCAGCACGCAGTAAGTGGCAAAGCGACCAATTAAACCTGTACACCAACGGTGCAATATCAAAGACACGATAACGAAAAGGATTTAAAATCAAATAAAAATGTCGCCACATTTAATAAAACGAAGTGATAATATATCGTACAAATTTATTCCAAGGTAAGTTTACCTAAGTCCATATACGTGAGCTGTAGAAGGAAACTGTGGGTTTCATCGAGTGGGCTTCGAACCCACTACCCCGCTGTGGGTAGGTGTAAACAAATTACATAACGAGGTTGTCGCAACCGACGCAGGTTGTTGAGTGCGTGTTGTAAGACGTTTATTAAAAGACTGGTACTATGAAATTACTTGTTATACAATGTGTAACTAGAAAGCGCGGTGTAGTTAAAGGGCCGTGATGCATATATATCAGAGAGTAAGTCTAAAAATAAGAGAGACCTGATATAAATATACTAACTAGATTTTGCCCGCGGTATCGCTCGTTTTAATATAGGTTAAGTTCGTCAATAAATATCCCTAAAGTTCTTTTCTGAACTCCTGACAACGTGTATGCAGCGTTTTATGATGATCGGTCCAGTAGTTAAGGCGTGAAAACGTAACCAACAAACTCACATTCGCATTTATGATATTAGTTAGAATATCTGTATATTTCGGTAGCGGTAGTGAGAGGTGTATTAAACCCACATTTTTCATTTAAATATGATTATAAAATAGGAAAAAGATAATCCTGGACTAGAATCTGCGACATTGATAAACCGTGTCGACGCTCTGCCAACTGAGGTATTTATAAAAATGATTAATTTACATTCTAATTTATTATACCACTTTTTTGGCAAACAGTCTTCCCTGATGGTAAGTGATCACTGTAGCCTATGGACGCCTGCAACACCAGAAGCATTACTTGCGCGTTCCCGATCCTTTACAAAAGAAAGAAGAGAGAAAAGAAGTGGGAAGGAGAAGGAGCGGGAAGGGGGCAAGAGTGTGATTGGGCCTCCGGCACTCTCACTCACCGAACGAAACACAACAGTAGGAATATTGCTATTTCACGTCGATATTCTGTGAGATGGTAGTCCTTCCCCGGTCGAACCGTCCCATTCGTGCTGAAATCAGCGAGGCTCTACTACTCAAAAAATAGAAAATGGTTATAAAATAAATTTAAATGCACAAGCTATTATTTAGGTACTATGCAATCGCCGATGAGCCAGTTGCCGTCTTCCTGGAAGGATTCCACACTCCGTGTTGCTGCTATTGCCGGTTATCCAAGCCGAGACTTCACAATGGGTAGTTAACGTTGCTGACAAAGCAGTGTTCTTTAGCTTACACTATTTGGACAATCTCATCAACTCACACCCGGATTGTGTTTTTGTTTGCAGGTGCGTATAGACAGCGTTGCCTTGCGTTTACTTTTTTTTGTATATTATGCAAAGATAATATTGTCTTACGTTTACGCGAATGTTTTCCATTGAAATTAAACTAATTTATACGGATTTTTGCGCGTTGTTTATTTAACAATGTTATCACACTACTACTGTTAAACTTTACTACTTTTTAAACTATTTAAATTAATAAAACTATTTATATAATGTGTTTAAGAAACATTGAATAATCTGTTAATTGTTGAAATGCCAGACATCATTTAAAAGGTATTGTGTCTGGCCGCTGGTGTGCCGCTACGACTCAATAGGTCAATAATCTATACTAATATTATAAAGCTGAAGAGTTTGTTGTTTGTTTGGTTGAACGCGCTAATCTCAGGAACTTGTGGTCGGAATTGAAAAATGTTAGTGTTGGATAGCTCATTTATTGAGGAAGATTAGGTTATATAACATCACGCTACGACCCACGACGGCGGCGCAGTTATCATAAACGCGGGTGAAACCGCGGGCACATCTAGTGATTTTATAAATGAGATTAATTTTATAAAACGTTTTAAGTTTTAAACAAACAAATAAATAAATATAACAGAATATTTATAATTATTACACTTAAACCTACGCGTTACTCGTGATGATATATAAATATTATATAATCAAATACATAACATAACGATCTAACCTAATTAGCTGCTTCAATAACTTCTAATACATCTGATGGTCATTTGTCAATTATCGATAGTTACGATATTATGCCAACATTCCCTAATGCAATAACTACCTATCGAAGTGAAATGGGCTCGTTAGTATCACAGATATAGGTTGTATTGATAGGTTTTGGAGAAATGAGTTTATTTAGGAGTATTAGTAGATGCTTAAGATATTTTTTTATTTCTTACTAGCTAAGCCCAGCTATGGCTCGGTTTAATATAGACTGTATGGATGGCGTTATGATTTAAGTGCAAGCCTCGCTGTTTGAATGCTTATAAAATCCCCTGTGACAGGAATTATATATTATTAAGGCATCGGCTACTTTTAGGAGCTTGGTAGGCAAAACATAAGGGTTATCGCTCGGGTTAGCGGTGAAGGTAAATATCGTGAGGAAACCTGCATGTCGGAGAGTTCTCCATAATGTTCTCGAAGATATGTTAAGTCTGCCAACCCGTACTGCGCCAGCGTGGTGGATCATGATCCAGCCCTTCTCACACTGAGAAGAAGCCCGTGCCTAGCAATGTGACAGTTTATAAATAAATCTGATATTATATATAGACAGTGGGTACCATCATGAAGCCCTAAAACGACGGCCTCGATGGCGTAGTGGTTAGTGTAACCGACTGCCACGCCTGAGGTCGCGGGTTCGATTCCCGCACAAGTCAAAGATTTGTGTGCATGAACATGGATGTTTGTCTTGGTCTGGGTGTTTCTATGTATAATATGTATGTATTAAAAAATATATATATGTATGTTTATCCATTGTCTAGTACCCATAGTACAAGCTCTGCTTAGTTTGGGCTAGATGGTGTTGTGTGTATGTGGTAGAATATTATTATATAATATTAAAAGCTCGGCGTGTCCTTTAATTTAGCACCTTCAAGCTTTTAAAATATGCTTTAGTAAGCCTATTCGCTACAAACAATAGAAGTATCTAAATAAGTAGTATAAAACAAAATCGCTATTTGCGTCACCGTCGGTCTCTTTATGTGTCCGCTTAATTATTCTGAAATATGATACGGATTTTGATGCAGTTCTTACTATGATTTAGATAATTTATTTTGGCACGTTTATATGTAGGTATCTGTAGGTAGGTATATGTAGGTAGCTGACACGACCAATTTAGTCAGCTTCACATAAGAGAACTTGCCCCGTCTTTGCAACATTTCTCATTGACGCTCCGCTCCTATTGGTCGTAGCGTGATCTTATGTAGCCTATAGCCTTCTTCGATAAATGAGCTATCTAACACTAAAATAATTTTTCAATTCGTACCAGTAGTTAATGAGATTAGCACGTTCAACCAAACAAACAAACTCTTCAGCTTTGTAATATTAGTAGGTATAGATAAAACCCAGTTTAGGTTAAAAATAGTAGGCGAAAGCTGTTATTTTGAATTAGGTCGTCAAAAATCTTATGACGAGACTTGCGAAGTAAGGGCAAATCGCTAGTTGATGAATGAAAACAAAATTTTATGTTACTTAAACTAACGGGTAAAAAAGCATACTGTACTTGTTTTATATAAAACCTTACGCGGACCGCGCGTAAAACCTTACGCGCGATTTTACGCATTTAAAGATTCTATTTATGCTTATATAAAACCTTATATAGCATAAATAGAATCTTTCAATGGTTTGGTGGAAAGACCACTAAAAGTAACGCTCTATCTATGCATTCAAAATAACGTTATCTATTTGGCTCAATATCTGTGTTTAGGATATACTAGCAACTGCCCGCGATAATGTTCGCTTTCTTTTGTAAAGCTAAAAAATTTGCTATGTCATACCTTGTGGTGGATTACCATAGTTTTCAGTAATACATTGAACATATCTCATCAATCTGATTGGCGTCACTGACTCAGTGCCAATTTTACGATTGTTAAGCCACAGGTCCGATAGCTGGGTTAGTTAAAGGGTTAATTCTTCTTGGCCTGCCATGCTAAAATATATTACCCTCTGACTCGACTGGTGACTGGGAGGCTGGGAAGTCGCCCGGTAGAGGGTTGCCATATTGCCTACTAAGTAGTGTCTAAACATAAACGGCAAAATTTGAAAGCTTTACCTCTCTGCCTAACCTTTTAAAATGTAAAAGGTATAATGTTATATGTAAAATTAATAGAATAGTGTGATTTATAAAGAATATAAATTAAAATAGGATAGGCTTTCTTTTTAAAAAACAAAACTTAATCTTTCCCGAAGTTTAATTTTCTTTATATTCTTTCTGAGACACAAATTATGCCTCTGTCCAATAATAGCATAACTCTAAATGTGTATCAGTAGTTTCAGAGAGTGCCTGCGAGAGTGCGAACGTACATCCAACAAACTTTACCCTCATAATGATAGTCTAACACAGCTGACGTCACAGCGCTCACCATCGAAAAAAGTAATAGTACAAGAACGTCATTAGACATGATTATGGGGGTATTATGGAGTTACTTGTGTTAAATGTCGCCTTTCAATGGTGTTTGTGTGGTTGTGGAGGTCACACGTGGGCGAAATCGGGACTACTGCACGTGTAACACGAGACGAGGTCGACATCTCTATACAAATGTGCTTTGGCATTCCTATTTTGAGATTACGTTCGCGTGTAAATAGTTCTTAGTCTTATCGTTGTTCTGGAATAGGCTGTTTATTGTTTAATTTATTGAGGCTCTTTTTAAGTAGGTGGTTTAAAATTCTAGGCAGCATTAAGTAATATTTTCTAGACTTTTCATTGTTTAGAGTGCTGTGACAGAATGGTAAAAATGTAGCTTTTATAGCGCGATTTAGATTAGAATGTTCTTATCTCAGTAACTAATCATGTTATAAACTTAAAGTCTTAGATATTTTATAAAAATAAGGCTTAATACATTTATGACAACAGAAAATAAATTAATTCCGTTTATATAGGTAATTGAATTATACATGAAATAAAATAATATAATAAATTATGAAAATGGTTTTATTATGTTCAAATTAAATGGTGTTTTGCATGAAATGGGTTAGGTATTAGGTATTTTACAATACAAATTTTTCTTGTTTCAATCAAGGTTTTTAAAATAAACTCTTCAAGCAAAAAGTAGCAAAATATGTTTAATATAGTAAGTATATGGAGATCACAAAGAGCTAAATAAATTAGAAAATAGGTTCACAAATAATCAGACGATATACTAGGTAACTTCTTCGTCTGTGAGGAGTCGCAACAAAACCGTCACCTTGCCGAAAACCATCACCTACATCAACCATTTAGTCAAATACAGCCCTAAAGATTCACCAGCTAAGTTAAGACCTCAAGTAATAGACGACAAAGTTATTACCATGTCCAATATATAAGTACTGAAAGTTACCTATCAGAAAAGTCCTAACGTCTTGCCCTGGAAACTAAACTCGAGATCTCATGAAAGGCAGCTAACCAGACACTTACATAAAGCCTTTAAACAAACGAGATAATAGCACCCGCTTAAAGCAGTGAAAATACATACATACATAGATTCACGCCTGTTTCCCAGAGGGGTAGGCAGAAACTACGGAATTCCATTTGCTACGATCCTGACATACTTCTCTGGCTTCATTAACTTTCATCACATTCCTCATACACGCCCGTCGGTTCAAGGTGCTCTTAACTTGGCCTTTGTCCAGAACGCCTCTGATCTGATCAAGAAACGTTCGCCTAGGTCTTCCTCTTGCGACTGTTCCATTCACACTAGCCTTATAAACTTTCTTAGTCAGTCTTTTCTCGTTCATTCTTTCTACAACCAAACCAGCTTAACATACGATTTTCTGTTCTTGTCACTATATCTACTTTCATGCCGCATCTCTCTCTAATCACACTATTCCTTATTCTATCTTTCAGAGTCACACCACATATATTTCTCAGCGCTCTCATTTCTACAGCATTTATTCTGCTCTCATGCTTCTTTTGCCATACCCAACTTTCATTTCCATACATAAGTGTGGCCACTAATACTCCTCTATGAACAGCTAAACGTGCCTTTTCGGATACATTTCGACTGTTCATAAAAGCGCGTAGAGCTTCATTCACTTTGTTGCCAGCAATCGTTCTCCTTTCAATATCTCCCTCATGTTTACCATCCCTTGTAAGAAAGTACCCAAATATACAAACTTTCACTTGCTCCACTTTTTCTCCATCAATCATAATATTACACATTGTCACGCACTCTACCTTTTCAAATACTTTCGTCTTGCTTACGTTTATTTGCATTCCTTTACTCTCAAAAGCACCATGCAAAATAGTTACCATCGCCTGCAACTCTTCTGCTGATGACGCAATTATTACTTGGTCATCGGCATAAAGAAGACATTTGACAAGTAACTCATTCATTCTTAATCCCCATTTACAATCTTTTAAATCTTTTAAACAATTGTCCATGTATAGGTTAAACAGCCAAGGTGACGCTGCACATCCTTGTCTAACACCTTTTTCGATGCTAAACCATTCTGTGTAGGTCCCATTTATCCTAACACAAGCTCTGGAATCATCATAAAGAGATTTCAGAGCTCGCGTGAGGTTGCTATTCACTCCATACATGGACAATACCGACCAAAGTGCATTCCTTACCACTTTATCATAAGCCTTTTCCAGATCCACGAATGCGCAATAGACCTTTTGACCTTTGGCCAAAACTCTCTCGGCTATGCTCCGCAAGGAAAATACCTAATCCGTGAAAATATAACACTATGGTATTATATAAATTGTAATTAGTACATTAAAGAAGTCACATAATTAAATTACGTAACAAAAACGCAAGCTATAAAGGTTGAGCTTAGCAATAAATAAGACATTAAGTCGCAATAAAAAGGCTTTTTATGTGAAATTAACGCCATAATGTTCGCATTCAAACTAAAGTCTTTTACATTAAAATTACCTATAGTATATTACATGGTGTGATGGTACATGTACCTTTAAAGGTACGTGTAAATTTTGTAATTAAAATGTAATTAATTAGCAAAGTAAGGTTGTGGTAAATAGACGTAGTTTTGAACAAAGGAAATATAAATGTATTTGATTGTTTTCATGGCCAGTAGTTCAACGCGACTGTTATGCTCGTAAGGTATTGAGATAAGGGGCAAGTATAATTACAGTTTTAGAGTTCGAAAAATCTCTTATACAACAGCTTTGTCCGTCCTTCCGTCTGTCTGTCTGTTATACAACTTTCAACTCAAGAACCGTAAGAACTAGAGATTCGCGGTCAACGCCATTCGACTCAGCTTAGTCGATATACCCCGAAATGGCTATGACCTTTGACCTTTGCCCTCTGACGTCAAGGTCACGTGACCTTTGCATATTACTTGAACCATTTTTTCGAACTGTAAGATTTATGGCAATTCATTGCCGATTGTCACTTGTTATTAGGTTGTAATGAATTAGTATTAGCTATTGTGGCCCTTAATTACGTAATATGTAATATTGTTAACGTATGTTTTATTATGTTATGTTGCATATCATTTAGATCAAGTACGCATAGTAACGGCTATATTCTCGAACACCCGTTATCCCGTTCTCCGTCACTACAACAACCATTAGCACTGTCCGAACCAGTAGGTACGATTCCTGGATTGGGCAACGATTTAATGGGTAATTCTGTCAAGAAATGTCTATCCAAGACGTCATGCTAAGTATTTGTATTCATTACAACGGCGCCACAGAGGCAGTCATTAAAAATACCATATGATATTTATTTTATTTTATTTTCATCAAACAGCTCCAAACAAGGTCTCTCATTTTTTATTTGCGACCTGACACATTATGTATAAATAGTATAAATATAGCTGGATACATATTCCTTATCAGATATTATATAAAATATAAAAAAATATAAACACGATTGTTTAAACTGCAATAGTTAATTATTAGAATCTTTCAATGGAAATAATTGTTATCGGAACGTTCGATAATTAGAAACTAAACTTTGACAGCTGTTTATTGTCACTGATCACTTCAAACAATAGATTGGGTATTGGTGTTGAAAGCTTTATATTAGGTTATATCATAATATATACCTATATTTTAAATTATTCATATTCAAATACCCAAACTTAATATAACAACGAATATTTTATTATTAACTTGCGGATTACACGAACATTTGATAGATTGCTAGAACCAAGATTTAAACAGACTAAAGGCGTCAAACATCGCGTGTTCACAACTGTTATAATTATTTAAGTTTTAACGACCACACAGGTTGTGAGTTACAAACCCGGTTGTTACAAATGAGCTAAGTTTTGCTCTGTAATTAATCCCGGCCATGTTACTATCACCTTTCGTGTGCCTAATATCGCGTTGCCTGCCATCAAGATACGTATGACAGGAGCAAATTAATATTTTCGATCACGAACCAAGATATAACAAATGCCTTGGTGAGAACAATGAAAAATTTTGGTGATGTTTCTTCAGATAATATGCAACTCCATGTGATAACAGATCCACACGGCTGCACAGATTGCGAAGTGGTTCAAGTGGACACCTCGCAGCCACCGCGTTGCGCCATGTGTAGTGGGTTCCATCCTCATATGGGACATAAAACGTGTGATCCACAAATAGTTGTTTCGTAGTCTTGGTTTTTTGTTTGTTGCTGTGGTTTGAATCTTTGTAAAGACTCCATAAATAGTCATTATTAAAACGAAAGTGATAAAGAAATAAAATGAAATACCTAGTATTCATAAAAAAGGTTCGTTTATCCGTAGGCTTTAATGTAAAATATAAGTTCAGCTTAAAGCGCGATGACCGGTGAGTTGCCCAGCAATTATCGTCCGAAAATTGCTCATTAGGTTATCACCATTATAAATTTAAGCAATTGTACCTATAGTTTAAAACCGTATTTTTTATTTTTCTTAACAACTTAGTTTTAACACTTTTTCAGTTACCTACTCAGTACAATATATTTTTAAATACATACTTACATATGTAGCCTTTTAAGTCTCACCACTCACGACTATATCTCTGAACGGATGGGCAGAGGTGTTACTCCCACAGTTCGCCAGTTTCGCATGTTAATTGCTGTCTACTGAGCACAATACCCAGACGCGATGCTTTTACTGAGAATTTCTTGACAAGAAAACACAACAAAACATTTCTCGAATTGAGTATGTAACCCAAATCGAAAATACTACATCTACGTCGCAGAGACAGTCTTAGTCACCTCCTTGTACAATAGACTTTATAAAATCCTGCCACCAAATATTTGCCAACCCTATACTGAAGTGCGCGTGCCGATAGCTGGAAGGTGCAAATAGCGAAGCAAAAAACGCTGACCACTCGTGGTGAAGTGGCTCTCTAGACGTCATTGTCTAGTTCTCACTACACAAAGGCTCAAGTGCTCCCCTGTTACCCACGTTTATGACGCCTCTTGGAAACGTGACCATACTGTGACGTTTTTCATTCGGATTTTAAAAGGATTTCTCGAATAAAAAAAGGGTGGTGTTACTTATTATCTGTACAATCGAGTTAATTTTTTTATTTTATGTTTACGTAGTGATATAGTCGATTCTGTTGAGTTGGATGGACAAATTCACCACGATCAGTTCTTTCTCGGGTTATTCCATTCCAACGCTTTAGAAAATACAAAGTGAAATATAACACGTTTTAATGTAAGCGAATGTAAGTGAATAGATTCGCTTACAATGTATGAATTAAATACAATGAATATCAAGAAATGCGGTGAAAAGGTATGGTGAAATCACCCCACACATGGGGTGGTGAAAACCCTTAAATTTAGAATAGTAAAATTAACCTTGTTACCTCTTTATTGTATTTCTTTTCCATATTGCAGGTAAGATCTCAAAGCAAGGCAAGTCGTTATTTTTGAGTTATATGTACCATCAGTGTCAGGTTTACCTACCATTTTGAACTTGATCAACAAGTTTATACCAACGATATGATAAAGTCAATTCAGTTACCCTATTACAGTAGTATACATGACTTTAACCGCCTAGTTACACAGTTTTGTGTTGACCTGCCTTTTATAAACTGGCTGTTAGACATGACACCGGACACGTAAAGCAGTTGGTCCCACGCCTGATTTTTCTCCGGTCGTGTCTGATTACAGTCCTATCGAATCATGAGATTTAAGAAAAAGAGAGTGCTCTTGTGTTTGTGCACACACCTGTGCACTATGATATTTCCTGCGCAGATGGCCAGTTTTAGCTAAGCTGGCAACCGTGAAACTGAAATACGGTCTGGTCTGCTCCAGACCGTATTTCGGTCCTATTGTTAGACTATCATTTATAATAATTTTACAAGTGGTCCAGCGCTATGTAGCGAAAGACTACTAAAACAGAAATAATTATATTTTTTGGAATGATGTATACCTAGACATAAAATCTAACGAAAACTTCAAGATATTAGTTATATTTATCACGTTCATTATTAATCATACTTTTTAATACTTGGTACCTACTTATAAAGGTTATAATGAAGAAATAATGTAGGAACTACGCGCTGTTTCCTAGAGAAATATTATTTTCTTCATTAGTTAAACACTCGAGAAATAATTTATTATAGAAAATATTAATTAATCATTGTAGCATAATAGCAAGGGCAAGCTAAAGGTCGCCATCAGAAATATTTATTATAACACATTTGTATGTTCGTAATTTATTAAAAAAGTTTGTTAATGCCTTAATACAATGGTGCTAATAAACAATTCTAATCTTTATGTTACAACTACAGATTAGTAGAAGTAGGCATTGTTCATTACATTTATTTTTATTTTTTTTATGGTATAGTTGGCAAGCAAGCAGACGGATCGCCTGATGGTAAGTACCCTCACTCACTCGAAGAAACACAACGCACGCGCTATTTCACGCCGGTTTTCTGTGACGCCGTGGTATCACGCCGGTTTTCTGTGAGGCCGTGGTATCACTCCGGTCGAGCCGGCCCATTCGTGCCGAAGCGATTCTACTATTTGTTTTACTTGAAACATTCAACATAAATATTCGAAGAACTACTTGTCTAGCTAACGTCAATTTATATAATGATGCGGGGGTTGTGCGAAAACGGCAAGATGGGCAACAGAAGCACCAATATCTTCCTAGATTAGGCGATATCTATCTATGTCCCTGTAACAGATCTAAAAACTACAAAGATGGTAAGCCATACCATTGTGTTTAATACTTTGTTAAGTAAATAATTTATATATGTACCTACTGGAATTTACTAATTTAGGTACTATCATAGGTATATAACCATCGCAAAACTGATGTAGTCTGATATAGTGTTAACAAAAACTTTACCTCGCGTTATCTCATGTTATAAACTCAGCCTTATTGAAGACGGACGTCAATATCCTTTTTACACTGCTAATGTTACAATATTCATATTTATTGTAGATAAACCATCTATCAAATATCTCGGAGTAATAATAGATAATCTTTTAAATTGGCAAAAACTGGTACAGTCTAATGTGACTCGGATCAGAAGACTAATTTACGTATTTAAAAAGCTCAGGGCTGCCGTCGACTTTTAATGCCTAATCACGGTCTACTTTGCCCTTGCATAGTCGGTTCTCAGCTACTGTATAACAACTTGGGGGAGTACCTACAAGCAAAACGACTATGTTGCGGATTGAGAGAGCCCAGAGAACAGTTAAAAGTTCTAGCACACAAACCAATTAGATTTCCAACATCAGATCTATACTCGCTTTGTAAGGTCCTTACAGTACGACAGTTATTTATACTTCAGGCAGTCCTTAAGAAACATAACACCTTACACTTTGACTCTGACCAACTCACTAAAAGACGCTCTAATAGAATCTGCAAAACTGTATTTTGCAAAACGGCTATGGTAAGTCGCCACTACAAACATATTAGTTCTAAGTTTTATAACATAATCAACAGAAGAATTAATATATACCCCTTAACTAAAAATTTACTTCGCAGAAAATTATCTGATTGGTTGAAACGTATGGGTTACGATTAAACCGAACAACTTATGGTATTATCATAAATTATAACATGTACATACCTTTTCACTCATACATAAACACACACACATAAAAATTCACACACTTGCAAACACACACATACGCATCGACACAAACAATCAAACTTGTGCAATGTGTATTACTGTATTGAAAATAGTTTTTAATTTTAATTGTAATTTTTAACCATTCGTTTTTATTATATATATATATTCTGTATTTTCCGTATGGAGCATAACATGTTTATTATTCCTGAAAGTGGGCGCTGATAGCTGTGCCATAGTTTTAAAACTTTTACAGCTATTAACATATTTATTGTAAAATTAATGTAAACTGTCTTGTTCTAAATAATGTTATTATTATATTATAATCTAATACAGCGATATAGTTATAACGTCAAAAATTGTCATTAGTCTCTTGATCGTAAGCCAAATATTCCAAAACAAATGTTTTGTGTAAAAGTTTCTGTTGAAAGTTTTTAAAGCAGCTTTAAGTGAGACTTGTACATTTGTAGAGGCACATTACGTGACGCACGGTGGTTGGTTTGTTATTCATTTATCATTTTGATTTGCGGCGTCGAGACGCAGCACCGCCTTGATTTTATTGAAGGTTCCACGGGTACGAAATTATTAGGAACACAAGTAATTGGTTTCGTTTTACATGAGGTTATACTTTACTTGGTCAAATAATATTACGCCTGTATGTTATGGAGGGGATGAAATAGAGATGTGTACCACAACATATGAATTATGTTAAAGTAGTAATTGCGTAGTATAATATGCCTGAATCTTAAAAAGGATTCCACAGCAAGCGAGTCAAATTAGTCTAAGTTATATGAGTATAAAGTAGTTAATTATCGACATGACGGTGAAGGTATACATTGAGAAGGAATCTCAAATACAAAATATGTGACTAGGTAGGGCTAACGTGATTTTGACTATCGCCTAATACTTCTCATACTGAGAAGAGACCCGTAGCTGGTAGTAGGCAAAAGCTTATGGTAGCATCATGTGAAACCCAATGTGTGTAAGACTCAAAGTTAGCTATAGAATGGTCTCTTCAATAAACAGGGACCCACTGTTAGCTATTCGATGGGCTGATCAATAGATAGAAAATATTGTTGCCTTGTTGCATACAGTTTTTGCTTACCAGTAGGTACATAACTCTAACAATATGGAACTTGCGGTGTAATGTCAAATATTCTGTGAACATTTCAGCCCGCTACCTATATAGCAATGTCCACAATTGCGTTCAGATTATATACGAATGTGTTGACAGCACTATACATATTACATGCGCTGTATCCTATGCCATATAAAGGAGGTACTGCGCTGCAAAGCTTATTCAAATAACATTCGAAAGAAATTGTGGGCATAACTAAATACTAATTAACAATCGTTTGGACGCCGGCATCTAGATACAACGCTCATATCATTCTGTCTGCATATCCTTAAGCTGACAGGTTAAGAGTTAGATCGTGCTGGTACCTTTTAGGTATGGAACCCTAAAAATATATACGTAGTACTATTCTTAGCTTTGTGTGTAAGTAATAAAAGTTTTTAAGGTCGCACGTCTGTCTGGTTTCCGCAAAACGGAAACTAGCGTGCCACAATTAAGAACGGTTCTTCGGAATTATGACACTGTTGCAGTAAATAATTGTTATTACTCATTACAAGCATATGACGTCATAGGTAGATCATATGACGTCATATGTAAGTAATTATATTGCCTATGGGCAGTATGTAGGAGATGACTGCAAGAAATTGTAATATGCTTGAGTGTACGGATTGTATAAACGAGCGATGAGAGTCACTCGCGCATGTAACTCGTGTCATTAACTTGCGCATGTAAACCGCGCATGTAGCTTGCGTATATAGCCTGCGCCAGCTTCTTGCATCGTGTAAAAGCACCACTGTCTAGCTAAACTCGTTACATGCGAGATACGATTATATTTATTTATGTCAATCATAAATAAAGCTCCTTGCACATAAGTTTACATATTGTTGAGAATAAGGTAAACATTTAAATCTTAACTACCAGGTCACTTAGAAGTTGAAAATGACCATTGTTTTTCTTTATTAGCTCATGGCGCTCCTTCTTTAGATAAACTTTAAATACGTCATATCTTACATCTCTTCGTGCGTGCAATATGCTTTAAATAATTATATAACATTTTATATATACAATATTAATACAACATATTCTTTCTAACTTTCAATTAAGTACAATTTTTATTTATTTACGTTCAAATAATTTGTTAAGTGATTGAGAATGCCGTGACGATTATAAGATTCCTATTTTTAAAGGGCTAACGGTGGCATTTTCATTAATTAGTAGCAACTTGCTAACATTATTATCTTACCCATAAATAAAGGCCTGGAGTTATGGGAGGTGATTCATGACGTCTAATATACCAACAGTGGTATGACTCGTCGGCTAACTATTAACATACCAGATCCCAACGTCCCGGTGAACATGACGAAGCCTTAGGGGAAAAGGTTCTAGGAAAAACATGACGCAACCTTTCTCTGAAACGTGATACACTTAGCACTTACTGTAGATTTCAATTTGATAAAAGTAAAAACATACATAAACGTTCATCACTATTATCCTAGCTAATACCTATTATAAATGTGAATGTAAGTTTCTGCGTTTGTTTGTTACGCTTTTACTCCTTAATTACTCGATCGATCATCATGTAATTTTACATACACGTTGTCAATGGTCCAGAAAATCGACATAGGGTACCCATCATCCAGGAAAATTTCTATCCAAAGTACCTACTCTTACTGTACTCGAGGGATATACATTTTTGACAAAATCTTGATTGTTCCTAGCGAAGCCACTAGCAAAATCTAGTATAAAATATTTTTATACAACAATGTTTCTCGTAGGATATAAATCTATGTTTGAATTTACAAACATTAAAACCACGGACACGAAGAGCACCCTAATTTGGAACGAATATTGGTTGATCCAAGTCTAGATTCCAGCCCACAAGACTCGGCGCATTGTCCGAGGTGACCACTTAAATTATGAATTTCACTCCATTGTCCTGGGAGGTATCACCATGAGCTTTCGAAAGGCCAATGTCTGGAAAAGAAATCCTATGACAGTCGATACGAGGAGTATGTATGTATGTATCTTATGTGGGGGCCAGTCAGTGCAGACCGGCGACACTTCGACCCAGTGGGATCTTTTGTGCCGACACTCTCCCAATAACGACTGCCATAGATGTTCATGGCAGCCGGGACCGACGACTTAACGTGCTCTCTGAGGCACGGAGCAGGCGATAATTGTCAATCAATACGCACATAATTTCGAAAAGTCATATAACTTCCGAAAGTCAGACGTGCGCGACGTGGGTTCGAACCGAGACCCTCTGCATTGCAGTCTGTTGGTCTCCCCACTGAGCTATCTGCCTTTTATACGAGGAGTAAGTAGTAAATAACTAACTCAAACAGCTACGTCTCTTATTGAGAACATTCTGTGAACACATAGTTGGAGCTACAATTTGGCTTCATATCGTACCTACACTCTATTTCTGTATGATAGTAACTTGTTTTTTAAATCAAGTAAATAAATAAAAGGTAAGTAAAGTAAAGTATGATAATAATAAAGTATATGAAAATTACTCTCTGTGTAAGAAGTGTAAGGCTATAGTGTACCATGCTGGCCCACGAGTTACGAGTTGGCATACTTCATATATCTTCGAGAACATTATGAAGAACTTTTAGACATGCAAGTTTCCTCACGATATTTTCCTTCATCGTCAAGGATTATAATTTGATTCTGTGTTTGAACCATCCTCAACTTCCTCCTCAATTTCTTTTGCCGCTCCTTCTCGTTCCCACTTCCTTTCCTAAAGGGTCGGCAGCGCACAAGTGATGCCTTTGGTGTTGCAGGCGTCCATAGGCTATGGTGACCATTTACCATAAGGTGGGCCGTATACTTGTTTGCCATCTTAGTAGTATAAAAATAAAATGAAAAATATATACATGGGGCATCAGCCTAAGGCGATGTGTTTTCAGTTTCCAAAATATAGTGGGTAGTCCACTTTATAATCAAAATATTTCTTTTGTTATAAGGTGGTTCAAAATTTTATAATTTTAAGGACCTGTTCCACCACCTCCAAATAACATTTATCTATCTATAAGATAAAAGCCTCACCATCTCTCTTGTGTAACCTTACAAGAGTGGCAGCATGCGATTTGTCTTTCAGGTAAATTTTACTTAATAGATGTGAAACTGGCCGTAGGTTATATTGACAGCATACTATCGCGAACCTATCAGCTCACGTTTGTTTGTGATTGCTAACGCGTAGTTTATGTTTTTTACGTAGTGTCTTTTTGTTATCATGATCTAAGGGCAGAATGTATGATTATCTTCCAACAACGGCTATTTTCAGCCGTATTACAAAATGTTTTGTATCTTAACAGCGTCTAAGTCATACACAAGCAATAGCTAAAACTTTATTAGTCCAATTTGGATTGTCCCGTGACGCCACATCGTCACTTCGTTGGCATTAATTTATCTCACCATCATCTGCCTAAGCAGCAGCGATAGCTCAGTGTGGAGACCAACAGACTGCAATGCAGAGGGTCTCGGGTTCGAACCTACGTCGCGCACCTCTGACTTTCGGAAATTATATGACTTTTCGAAATTATGTGCGTATTGATTGACAATTATCGCCTGCTCCGTGCCTCGGAGAGCACGTTAAGCCGTCGGTCCCGGCTGCCATGAACATCTATGGCAGTCGTTATTGGGAAAGTCAGTACCCTCTAATATCCTGACATTGGTCTAGCCTTAGGGTATCGTTAGCCTTCGGGTTGCGGAGGTCAGGTGGCCGCCGCTCCGTGTAAAAACTGATATCCAGTCAAATCCGGTTAGACCAGAAAAGCCGACCCCAAGTGACTTGGGAATAATAAAGGCTAAGAGAGAAGGAGATCTGCCTAAGTCCATCGTTTTCCTTATCATCCTCTGTTTCACATGAATTGGATGTGTCGTCGTAACAATAGGGATTTTCTGTAAGTCTATACGAGTAGGACGAAGAGGAAGTTTCTGAAATAGTACATTTCCAAGTAAACTATATTATTTAAAAAGTAAGGGAAAATTAGGGTGGTATGGTCGACAGGAACATTTCCTATCGACCATACCACCATCATGAAAACAAAATTAGTTAAGCGAGAGAGGGAACCTCAGATAGGTTGGGTGTAGAAGGATTCGCACATGTCCCTGGGACTTCAAATAAAGCAGCGTGTCTATTATACAACAAAAATAGTAATCTAACACACAGACCGCGTGATAATAAATGGTTACTGGATATATACTATACCAAATAGTCGCTTCTAATACGAATTGCATTATTTGACCGCTGGACGTCCAGACTACCTACTCTTCCTACTAGAGTACTAGAGTACTTTCTACTACTAGTACTACTTATTGAGCAAAACGCTGTAGGTAACACTCACTGCATTTTGCTATCAGGAGGGATACAAATTTCTGTCTGCAAGGAATCAAAAAGCTTAAAGGTCACTACTGACTTCTTTTTTTAAGAAGGTTTAATTCTTAAAGTCCTTTGAGTTGTTATTCGAAGGACGGTCTTCCCAATAGACGGCCCATCTAATAGTTAGTTGTTACCTTCTACTAAACGGCTACCATGCTTAGCTTTTACTATCAGGCGGGCCATTAGCATATTTACCACAATTCTCGTAAAAGAAACAAGTATGCATATATAACACAGAGTAATACTAATTAAACCTAATAACCTAATATAGTTAGTATCGAAAGTGCATAGCATCTCGAGTCTCAACTCAGCGTAGCCACAGGGAAATACCCATTAAACGGATATCTAATGATCTTCATCTATCACATATGTTACATACCAAACATTTGGGAATACCTATGTATCACTTAACATTCCAAACATACTGGCCGCGTTGTTAATAGTACGCAATACCGACGATTATAGAACATTCTTAGGAATCCAAGTGGTTGTAGAAAATAAAATTGTTTTTTTTTATAAATAAATATAGTTAATACCATAACTGCATTGGAATGATATTTGAATAAATCTGTGCATAACTTAATAACTATTTTGCATAGTAACCTACTATACATTACATACCTAATATATATATGTACATCATTATTTTTTTAAAGGCAACGCCTACGCTTGGCATAATTCCTGTATCGCAGAGAACTTTACAAACATTCAAACAACGGACACAAACAATATCTAGACTCGGAACAACTATTTGTGTACCTACCTATCACACAAATTTTTGTCCCGTGTGGGATACGAACCGACAAAACTCGGCACGGTGGCAGTGGCGAGGCTACCACTTAAACTACTAGGCCATCCGTGCAGACAATAAATTCTATATTGTCAATACATTCGAGTATAATTCGAATGCGCATATGCTTTCACATCACTATGCTGCCTGTAAAATTCCCATTAACTATAACATACATACATACGTAATTGATGATAGGCACAACCCTTATCTCGTATGAAATGGAATATAGGTATTTAAAAAAACTATTTCCGGGATTTCATGTGTGTACGTACGAAAATGTATAAAGATACATTTTCGTACGTACACACATGAAATCCCGGAAATAGTTTTTTTAAATACCTATATTCCATTTAATAAAGATATTCGTACGCACTTTAAAATCGACATTGTATAATAAACAAATCTTTATATCCCAAGATAAGCAGAGATTATAATTATAACACTCTTTTATCCCCATTTACACCTTTGTCACACCTAGTAGACATATGTGCAATTCTGTAAAATCTCACGTTTCAGGTAACTTCTGAGACAGCAGATAAAATTACTTATTACTATATTGATTACAGTAATCGACTGTTAAGTAAGTACTATTTACGGTAATTATCGAAGTGACATTAATTTAAGTACGGCATCAGGTTTTTGAATAGGTACATATATATTTTTTGACACCCAGTCAAAAACACGACAACTGCTATGACTGGCTGGCTGAAATAACAACAGCTAATCAGATCACATCACATGAATCTGATTTTGACACATTCCATTGCCTTTAAGAAATCAGGTGTAAATCTTTAACAATAAGTAGGTAATATCAATATTACTAGACTATTGACCGTGTTAAATATTGCTTAACTTGTATAAGCTTTAATAGATGCAAAACTGAATGTAAACAGATCCCTAGCCTTATAAGGAATATGAATCCAAACAGGACAAAGTCCATGAGCTAAGAAACACTTCAAGAATGTTGCCTAATTTACCTACCAATATGGTTCGCAGAAATGCAAACAACAAAATCCATATAATATAATCAGCATAAATCATATTCAAAGTCCACACAATGTTAGCAAAACAAGCTTTATTTCAAAACCAACGTTCGCCTCTACGAACATTTATTACGTATACAGAATAAAAAGACGATTGACCACGTGCCATCGTTTCCAACAGCTATGCATATACATACTGTGTTCCCCGATACTCATATAACTTGATACAAACAACATATATACCTACAAACGAAGGTAGGTACCTATAGTACTATAGCGACTGTGTCCATTCATAAGAAGCGGTTCATTCATGCGGCCGCGAGGTGAATGGGAGCGAGCGAGACGGAACACATAAGGTCGCGTTACACTAACAATGGATTCTTTTCGAATTCACATCAATGAGTTGAAATCCTGTTCTACGAATAAGTACATGAATGGTATTGTTTGGTGTGTAAAACAATTGAATATGCGCGATGGTCGGTGGCAAGCGCTTTTGTTGGTCAAGAGGGTATTGCGGGAAACAACAACCTCCTTACTTGTTACGGTGATCACGGGAATTATCTGTTGTTCTTTTTTTCTAAAGCACTCGAATAACGTCGATAATCTTTCATTTTAAAAAGAACTGTTTTTGTTTTAAATACATAACGGTATCACAAATACAAAATAAACTTTTTTAAGTTGATAGTATTAAGCACTTATGTAAAAAAGTAGGCTGAATGTAAAGTTGTATTCTTAAAAGGCGATAAAGGAAATGGCTGTAGATAAAATAAATGATAAAATTCTATTATTTTATAGTGACACCTACGCTCAGTTTTTTAATACAGGTGTTAAGTTTACGGATACCGATCAAGATCGTAAAATAATAATAAAATTAACCCTATTAATGTTTATATTATACACCGCGCAATATTCTGTGGACGCACCTTTGCAACAGAGCAACAAGATTGTGTAAAAAAAACATCGTCGGTAGGAAGTTAACCCATCGCAACCAAACAGTCTTGATCCGTGAACAAAAATATATTATATTATATGACGTCATACAACGACTTTGTAATTTGACACTTTCAGTTATATTTTAGTTATAAAGTGCCTATTTAAAACTCGTATAGTCGAATGGATCATCATCCGATACCCTCTTATCTAAACATATTTGTGTGAATTTGACATTTAAAAACAAGTCGGAATGGTTATATATCCATCAATTCGCAGATTATGAAGCTTAAACTATCGTAATTTACTCAAACATAGTATTTTTATATTCAAATAAATAAAACTTTACATACAAATTAATATATTTCCTATAGATTTCTATACAAATTGCATGAATATTGTGTTAAAACAATTTAACACAATAACAATTTAACAGTTGTGAACATATGGAGTCAGGTGTTGAATAACATTTTTCGAGCTTTAATTCGTTATGATCGATTAAAGAAATGTTCTCGTGCCAAATTGACAGGAAAGCTTCGAAAGAATCAAGTCATACTGGTCGCAGTCGGAGGTGGTTATACCGGGCGCGTAGGCTAGGTCGTACCTGCCTCGGCGCGCTCGCTGCCAGTCCGAGCCTGCCCGACCTCACGACGCGACACACCGCACGCGACCCAAACACGCACGAACACCGAAAATCGAACACCGTTGAACATTTTAAACAATTCGAACGTTACTTTTTGTTTAGAGAACAACTGTTGATTTTTATATAAGTGTTTAGTTAGTGCAAGCGAACATGCATGTGTTAACCCCTTTGCTATTGGCCTGGGTTCTTTGTGGGGTCCGAGCTGTGATAAGAACACCGTTGGAGGCGTTCAGGCCTTCAGCAGAACTACACTTGAGGAGACCGGAGAAACTGCCATTTCTGCCGCACAAGAGAATATCTACGCCACAGAAGGGCGACCTCAAGATTTTATATCAGACCGGGGTAAGTTTTGTATGAGCTTTCTTTCGCTAACAGGATACAAGCATTTTTATAAGCAAACTTGTGAGTGTAATGTCGTGTGTGTGTTTAAGACAGTAATTTATTGTTTGGTTGATACTGGCATTGAGGTTTGGAGTCAACCTTCAAAAAATCAAGATTGTCGAACAACAAATGTTACGAATATGACTTATATCGAGGTAGTTGTCGGTTAAGGTAGTTGATATGTGTTGGCGCCAAAGTTGATAAAGTATGTAAACTTGATAGAAATGTTGTTTAAATACTATAAATTATATGTAGGTTTAAACAAAGTGTACGCCTTATTGAGCATTGTTGTATAATTTAATATTTAAACGTAGAAGTCGTGACGGTTGTCACGAGTAGAGTTTCAAAGGAAATCATTACCTGTTTTCTGAAATACAATTGTTGTTTGTTTGTCAATTTTTTTAATGAAACGTTGTGTAATCGGGTGCTTGATTAACGATAACTGTCTTTGAAATAATAAAAGGTAATGCATGCTTTACAAAATTTAAACATTTCGCCAAATTGTATGCTAACATTTGCAATATTAAATCGTATTTTGTTTGCAGTAAGTAGGTGTGCTTTACAAGCATGAATTTTGCAAGTGTATTTTGCAAAACCGAACATCGTATATTTTAGGAAGTCGAGGCTTTCATAATAGAATGTAATGTGTTGTGTGGCGACAATGTCTACAAGTCCATGCGCAGAATATAAACTAACACTTTATGTCCGTATCCAACTTGTAACGTAAAGCCAACCACATCGACACCGGGTAACTATCACATCTTCGAGAGGACACCAACCACAAATAACCATTGGTTTCAAAATTTATTGAATGAATCTTATAGTTCAAGTTCGTAATCGCAAGATATTATCTCATTAATCAGCATCATCATACCTAAGTATCTCAATAAGTGACGCATCAAATATACCTACTCCAGAACATAATTACTGAGGTTCCACGAAGGGTTCCGCCCAACAATTAGACCAATTAAAACCGATAAATAGTACGAGAATGTCGACCATATTAAATTTCAAAAACACGAACAGAACCCGTGACTAACCTCTACCGAGAAATCGAAACATGTGAAAAAAAATATGCGTAAAAATTTATACACATTCCCCAGCATCTCGACAACGGATGTAACTCAACAGATCTCTTAATAATATTCTCAATAACACAACTAAAAAATGAGCGCATAGCACAACAAATATGCACTTAGAGTAATAAAAATAAAAATAGATCCGGATGTCTCGTCAGTTATATTTTAAAAACAACGATAATCATTATTATACTTAATTTTAAAGTCGATTTAAGAATATAATCGCTCTAACCTATGTCCGTAATTACGTTTGCTCGATAATAGTTTTGAAATATCAATGGTGCATTCGAATATGGACATTAAAGACAGGTAGCACACAATTCAAATTATGAGTGGCTGAGATTTTTTTAAATGGTATTATAATATGGAAGCGTTGCGCGGGTGCGTAGGCGCGCGCGTAACACCGGTGGCGGCAGGTGTTCATTCACTCATTCTTATCTTGACAGCTTCGATGACTTACGGGCCGAGCGCCCGAGCCTCGCTCCCGGCCCGTGTGTGCTATTTAGGATAAAAAAATATTTTTTTATGTCATTGCCTTTAAGCCCATTCGTAACGGTAACCGTCTTTTCGATTGTTCGTCTCTTTAAGTGATGGAATTTAAGGTTATCTTGTCCTTTATTAATATTCGTTTTAACGGTAGGGCTTAAATCTTGACAGATATACGAGTATGAACTGGCGTTTTTTCGAGCTTCGTTTTTCACAACAAAAAGTACAATTTCGCCATTGTACAGGCTGGAAAGTCGGTAAACTTTGGTTTGCAGTTATCCAGCGTTCAGTCACACAGCGGGTGTCAAAGTGCCAACTGGTAAATAATAGCCGAGTTTAGTGCTCCAAAGATTTGAATAACAAAACTACGAGAGGGTGTCTGTGATCTGCCCGATGCGACAAACCTATACAATCCCGCCGGGCTCTTTGAAATTCTGAATGATAACATCTGAATAGATTCGTCACATATTGCGTGTTATTATGTTGTCGTCTTAAGAAATGCAATGTCATTAAAATGTACACGTGCTATTGAGAAACTCTATTGAGTATACGCCGTCAATTTTGGTAGTTTGGAATTGCATTGTATGGTACGGAGTATTTAAAGTGGACATCTCGTCACTGTAAATGTATAGACTTTTACGGCATTGTTTTACCTCAGGACGACAGTTTGCATTGCTAGATGTTATGGACCCTCTAGTCCCTTTTTCTCTTCTATAATAGATTTGTTTTCTAACGTGAAAGTATGTCGTCTCTGTACAATTTATGTAAAATAGTGTACGAAGTGAATATGTGAAGAGCAAAAATAACTTGCGGATATAAACCATCATACCCATTTGTCAAGATTGACTGTTGGCAATTTGCAAGTGTTAAAGGATGCCGCTCTCAAACAACAGGGGATAATCAAATTTCATGGCGACGTCAAGCCGTCTTTATTGAATAGGATAATGGTATTGCAATTTGGCTATAAACCGCAGCGATTGTCTCCTTCAGCGAATCAATTGTTATTCCATGTTTGATGTAGCGACTTGCAGTTTTATTGGACAATTTTATTTTATTATACTGTTGCGAATTGTTAGAGTACTTTGCTTACAACTGTATATACAGTTGTAAGAATACTTATATATAATATAACTAGGTTTTGCCTGCGACTTTGCTCACGTACCTAAATGTAGGTTAGGTTAGTAACAGTACTTTTTTCTGAATAAAAGGTATGCTATGTCCTTTTCTACAGAAACCCTGACAACGTATATGCGAAATGTCATAGTGATCCGTCTCGTAGTTAAGACGTGACAAACAAACGAACAATAAACAAACTCACTTTCGCATTAATAATACCTACTGGTTAGGATTTAAAGGAACAATATATGTACATATTAATAAAATTGTGCGTAAATGTATTTCATTAACTGTTAAGGTGTTTAACGTTAATTTATTAATAACTTATAGGAATAAGTTGAGCTCGGTATGATCAAGCATTTTAGAAAATATCTTGTATTGCTGTATGTTAACTTTTATCTTTGACTTTTTAGTTGGTAGGAATACAAAATATCTTTATTTAATTCAATCACAATATGTTTTATTTCAAACCATAAACCAGAAATGCGTAGCAGCCCAACGGTGTTGCCACAAGGCTATTTATGCAAAAAACGGCAGCTTCTCTACAAGATCATTGTTGGTATAGTTACAAAAACGCTAAAGAGTGTTACAAAGTTTGACGTCATCGTTGTTGCTAAGGATAGGAATAGCAAGCGCCCTATATCCAGCCCATCAATCATTATTTAAACATTATTAGACGTCGACCTCGGGACTCGCCCTGTTTTGTGCAATACGCCAATTTTTCCTTACACAATGGATAGTTCCGTGTTGTGGGTGTGAAATAAGGTCACATACCTAAAAGTTAAAATGGAGACTATATACATAGTTTTGATAGGATCGTAGCTGGGTTAATAGAAATTACCGCTGCTTATGTCAGAGCAAATTATAGAGACACTATAATGTTAAGTTACCTATAAGACTTATATCTACGTTTCATATCGTTAGTTTCTAATATTTAGTGATGTGATAGCTTATATTGGAATATGCGGCCTGTGTACATAAGTAAGTATATTGAAAACGTATACAGACGACGGTAATTTTTTTTCTATGTTACCTTATAACAGTTGCTAGACATAGGCAGATGTATATTGTTTGCTTTATTTGGTAAGAAATTATGAATACTATTCTAATGCTGGATCACGATACGATATTACGAAGAGGCTAAGATTACAATAGTATTTGCATAAGTTTGTCTAGTGTTGACACACATTATCTACAATTAGGTACGTATATATGTTTCATAACTAAACATGAACCTTATAAAATTATCCCACACTTTTTAATATGTCAGCTACATATGAAACATCGCAAATATTTTCAAGATCTCCTGTGGTGACATAAAGGCGCCAATTTCGATTAACACAACTTTAATCCCATCATTAAAGCAGGACCCAATATTTCCAGCCAGCAACAATTAACATTTTATTTAAAAACGACACTTTATTAGTGACATAAAAACGAGCTATTAAACTCACAATATTCAGCAGATAACGTCACGATGAAATTTTTGGTCAAGACAAAAAGTAAAAAGGCTCTGACACAGACAGGCCCCGTCGCATGAATCAGCTAAAGGCATACATTTAAAAGTCGTAAAATACTGATTGTCCAAAAAAACTTAAATCAGTTGAACATAATGCGGTTTACGGTAAGTTTTTTTCATTTCGCACTCGAGTGTCTGGCGCCATTTAATTGAACTATTAGCCTTTGAATATTTTGATGATAACAAATTCGTAATGGATGCTTGATGATTAATTATTGCATAAATGAAAAACTGGACTTCTCGTTAACTTGCTGTTCTTGTGACTTTGCTCGTTGCAAATAAGATGCCAATTTTAGAGGATTAGACGCTAGATATGAGCCTTATAAGTCAAGGCATTTATTTCGTTAGGCACTACGGTCTTTTCGAAAATAAGTGTTGATAAGAAAATATATTAAACTAATTGACGATATTGAAAATATTTTGAGACAATCTGAAATCTCTAAATTGTTATTAAAATATGTAGAAAATTACCTGGGCCAAACTTAGACTAAAAAAAAACGTTTTTTTTTTCATAAGTGATGGTCGAGTTCGACAGTAGGCAGTTAATAAACAGTACTTAATATAATTATCAATGACATGACAAATTATATTTACCACCCATATTTAAGTTTTCCGTAAGTACATTTGTCTTATGACGTAAACCGGGCACAGCTCCAGATTATTTTTCAGTTTACTGACGGAATACAAACATTTTAATACACAATCTTTCGGATACGTCATGTGTTGTCTAATAAGGGTCCACTGGTCTAATAAGGGAGTGTAATGAATAAGATGGAAAATATAATAAATAAATATACTTTTTGTGTCAACAACAAACCAGCGGTCATTACGTTTATCCTCCGCAGACCAAATCTAGATGTTGCTAGGACTTATAGAATTGATCTGCAGATAATCAACAGCTTATGCATTTTATTACTATTTTAATCTAGATAAAGTAGTTTATTGTTATTTTCTAGAAGTGCATTACCACAACCTACTAAAAGACATCCATGTTATAATTCATTTTCATACAATGATTAGTACTACAGTAAAAGGTTACTGAACGGGGTTTGAATAATTTATAATATTAGTTAAGATCTACCTATTAGATGTTACCTAACATTATAAACACGAATGTAAATTTGTTTGTTACGCTTTCACACCTTAACTAATCGACCGATCATCACGGAATATGCACACCTAAAAGGATATAGCGACATATATATTTCATACAGTAAAAATATTGCTACTAACTTAACTTAACCTACATTAAGGTGAGGGAAGCCGCGGGACAAAACTAGTTTTATAATAAAATCAGCTCGTACTAACCTAAAAGATGATTATGTCAATGAAGCTATAAACAAACACACAGTAATATAGTTATTATTGCGTAGAGGCGTATTATACGAAAACATTTATGCAAATCGACACATTACTTTAGCATAATTATTCGATGATTGTTGATGACGCCTCGCGCACTCTTGATTTAATGAACCATATAATATTATTCAAATTCGGTATATAATCTTATTATACCTACTAAAAAATACTCCTCTTTGTAATATGAGATGAACCAAATAAAGAAAATATACATACCTACGTACATATATTTTAATTATTTGGTTCATCTATATAATAATAATATACCTACCTAGGTATATTAATAATACTTTCTATAAGTAATAAATAAATGAAAAAGAAATGGTTAAGATTTGTTAATATCAATATAGCTGTTTAAAACATACAATCTTATAATTCAATTTCGTTATTTATTGATTTCATATAACTTATCTCAAATTTATACGATAACATTATATTGAGGAGTCTAATGTATTTAGAAATTATGAATAATATTCATATATGTATAAATAACTGAGTTACCGTGAGGTACAAAAGGAGCAGCGATAGCTCAGTGGGGAGACCAACAGACTGCAATGCCGAGGGTCTCGGGTTCGAACCCACGTCGCGCACTTCTGACTTTCGGAAGATATATGACTTTTCGAAATTATGTGCGTATTGATTGACAATTATCGCCTGCTCCGCGCCTCGGAGAGCACGTTAAGCCGTCGGTCCCGGGGGTCGAAGTGTCGCCCGTCTGCACTGACTGGCACCCACATAAGATAAGATACCGTGAGGTACGAAATCGATAAAAAAATATTGTAGCTATCTCAGTAGCAAGAGTTTGTTTTGTCACTGTTTTTATTTACCTACTTAAACACTGAAATTTGTAGTTTGAATGTCGGATGCATACCTACCTAGGTATATCCTAGTTAATTCCGTATTACAATCTCAAAGTATAGTTGCGATAAAATCCTATTGACCTTAAAATAATGCTGCGATTGACATTTCAGCGGTATGATAATATAAAATAATGTATCTCGTTGCTTGAGTTTTGATGTGAGAAATGTATAAAACTATATTGATATAGGTACTATTATTTATTTCGATTTTCGATTTCTAACCTATTCTTACACTATTGTAGTTACCCAAGTTATATATATGCCTTATAACTTTATGCCAATTAAAATTGGGGCAAAAAGCATTAGCCTAAATGATATTTAGGTATGCCTACTGAAATAGTATGCCAAAAAACAATTATGTCAAAGTAGTATCATAACAAAAAAAAAATGCCCAGCTCGTTATGCCAAATTAAATTAGGACATAAAAAATTGTCGAAACAAAGGGTTCCCTACAGTATATTATAATATAATAAATAATATATTACAACGCTCATAACCAACAAACATAGTAAACCTTCTAAGCAACAGCTTTACATTAAGACGCACGCACGAAGATACAAGCAAAACACGACCAGAAACTTATCCAACAAAAGCAAAACATATTTACTACGAGCCGGATTTAGAAAAATAAAATCAATAGGAAATAATGAGATAATTTACGCTTCGCTACGGATGGTGCGGGCAAAAAGCGTGACACTGGGACACGCGTCAAGAAAACTGATGGTAAAAAGTGCCGAGACGGGACCTCTAGAGCGAGGGACCCGTGAACCAAGAATATTGAGATATTATGGTCTACATTATGGATGCATATATAACAATAGATGATGTCGTTATTTCTTCAGGTCAATTGAGGCACTTATTAAGTTTTTGTCATTCTTCATTGTCAAGTTGACTGATAATTATTATTACTTTTATTTACTTACAACAAACACATGTACCTATACAAAACCAAGATTTCTGATTTAACTGGTCAATAATTCTGACCATAATAATTATTAAAAATGCGAATGCCAGTTTGTTTCTTTTGTTACACTTTCACACCATAACTACTTGACCTATCATCATGAAATTTGCATACACGTCAGGAAAACAGAAAAAGAATTAGGGTAACTTTTACATCCAGGAAAAGTAGATTTTGTTACTAACCTAAGCTTACCTAACCTACATTTAAGCGAGGGAAGCCGCGATTAAAATCTAGTAGTTCATAATAGATTTTACTCCATACCTTGTTTGTCAGTTGCTCTTGATGAAAAAAGGGTCAGAAGCAAGAGAGGAAAGTGGACGGACACCTAAGTTACGTGACAAAAACACTAAACACCTACCACACGATACCGTTAAGAGTAGGTAAATACAAATCGAAGCTGGCTATGCATAGTTCGATTTGGACCACAACTACAATAACAGGTGGTCCAAAAGCTTCTATTTGTCGTTTATTTTAAAAGGCATTTTTTTACTTAAATACTTCAGCTCTAAGGTATAATCTACATTTATAAATACGCTAGTAATAATAGTTCAATGAAAGCATCCACTTAAATCCTAACGTTATTTGAAGACTTAATCAAATACAACATTGTCTGATTTCTTATTCAAAAACAGAACGATCGATATGAATTATCTACGTCATAAACACTTTGAAATTAATCTTCCAAGCAAAGTCCTCTGATGAACATTGGCGGACAAATCGGGGATTCTTCGTGTTTATTAACAGACATTTGAAAGATTTTAGCTACCAACACCTTTTGGTTTTACGTTGCATACAATGTGAACACAGTTTACGATTTCTAAAACGTCAATTGAGGTTTTCCCCTGTTTTGGATTTCACTCGTAGACATTATATAATGTCTGAAACCTGGACACAAGAGTGAAAGTTAAGTACGTTTGTAGATGAATACCTCTAAGATATATGAAGGAACGACCATTTAAAAACGAATAAGCAAAGACAGCTAAATACCTAGTACCGTTGTACGAACAGGACGTATAGCCTGAAGGCGAGACTTAAGCATGCAAAGATATACGGGATGTATCTCTAAGCTTTGCATGCTTAAGTGGAGATAAAAACCTCTTAAAATTTTGCTGTAGTTTACTTTCCTTCTTTATAAATTAGAGTTGTTTATTAGCAGTCACAACCTTTTTGGAGAACGATGAGGTTAGTCTATATTATTCTACGATGACCAAGTGTGAGTTAGCATCCACATGTTTGCAAGAACAATATTACTTTTAGTTCAGTTATTTTCAGTACTTTAGTTTTCAGTCATTTCATTTTTGAACTTTTTGTAATGATATTGTGCTATTTACCATAGTTCAATGCGTGTTTGACAACTACCTGGAATCATATAAAATATCTTTGACTTAGGAAATGTATTAGATTATAGTTTCTACAAATATGGGTTTGGTGTTATTTTAAGGTAGATACCTTAAAAGTTTCTACAGACTAAGAGTCTCACCGGACGACAATAAATACATTTATATAATAAGGTCTTTTTAATCTGTAAATCAACGGAACTTTAAAAAAAGTAACGTATTTTAAAGTAGATGTTCTAAAAAAGTTATTCAAATCGATAACCCTAAGACTGACGTCAACTTAACTCGGTAAGTAAGTGTCTTTAAAGTTTTGTGCCCATAAACTCGAGTGTACTCGAGTGGGATTACCGTGGATGTCTAACTGGGCCCGGCTTCCGTCTCAAGGGGAGGCCACGTGCGTCTTCAATGGACCGCTCCGGATGCTCTGTCCCACAATAGGGACGTCTGTATACTTACACTAACTAACCAAAGTGAAACGACGTAAGTGTATTACATATGAAGTCGCTTACGACTTTTTAGATTATGTACAGATGCGTCCTGTGTAGTTGTAATATGAGGAAGTGCGTACAAGAGTCGAGATTTTTAAGTTCTTTATGTGAAGTGTTTGAGCATTTATTTGATGGTATTGAAAATTGTCTGTTTATTTAGAAGAGATCTTTTTGAAATATCTGTCTTTGTGAATTCGAATAAGGGTTAGGATAGAGTAACGGCGATTTACAATCAACAAAATTATAATATACAGCCTGTCCGGTTATTAATGGATAACCTTGAAATGTTTCTCTAAAATGTTGGGTTTTGTAATGAGGAACGGCAAAGTTTTTCGTTATCCTAAAACCAAAATTCTTTTATATAACTGTCTTGTTAGAAGTGTACTGGAGTATTGCAGTGTAGTGTGGCGCCCGCATTACTCTGTTCATAGCCTTCGCATTGAACGGATCCAAAAACGTTTTATGTGGCACTTAACAAACACAACAAGATCGTACAATGCCATCAAGAAGTTCTCTTACAGGGAAAAACTGAGACATTTTAAAATGGACTCACTCGATAAGCGAAGAAAAATGTTAGATCTTATATTTTTTTACAAGATTGTGACAAATAACATAGATTGTTCACAACTTCTTAATAAAATCAAACTCCGTGTACCATGTAGGTATCCACGTTCTAAAATCACGATATTTTACCCACCGTTAAGAAAAACTGTTCTGGGATCTAATTCTCCAATACCCCGTTTAATTAAACTGGCGAATGAATACAGTGGCTCGCTGGATGAATTCAATGATTCTTTGTCTCATTTCCGCAAAATTCTAAAAGAAGTTATAAGCAACAAATAGCTTTCCGTAGCACATGAATTGTATATGTATGTTTTCTTCTTTTTTTATATACCTATTTAGTTAACCAAATACGTATTGCATGTGGTGTTTGCTTTTATATGGTTGTACATTAGGATACGAAATTCAAATGTAATTATATTTAGCGTAAGTAAAATGTAACAACTGTTAGCAAACCTAAATAAATAAATAAATAAATAAATGTCTTACAGAAGCACTGAAGGTCGTAAAAAAATGAAAAAAATATTGAAAAGTTGCAGTAGCTAGTCATACTTTTGACTGTCTATATATTAGCATAATTAGTGTTTAATAATAAAACAACAAAAATCCGATGGAATTCATTCATTTATGGTGGTAGTGTACAAGAAAGTTAAATATGGTAATTAAAAATAAATCGTATCTCAGGTAGTAGTTGGATAGATTTTTTTTTTCTGAGCTGCCATCAGTTCTACCAAGAGACATTTCAAGGTTATTTATTAATTACCGGACATCCTGTATATTAATCAATGGCGTTGCATATGCCGCCAAAACTAGCAGTGATATCTCAATTAACGAACGTTAATCAACGGACGGCCTGTGTCGCATATGTCTATTAGATGTTAAAAAGCATACTAAAACTGAGCAACTATTCGCTTTAACAGTATGTGTATACCTACATGTAAATTCACCCGAAACTTCTCGAAAGTACGTAAAACACCTCACCATGATTGACTATTGTAGACCCGTGTGCAGTAGTAGATCGGTTTACAAACAACTGCAGTATGTATACAAAGCGATTAATTAGAGGAAAAATCCATTTAAAAACAACGTTCTAATCACATTCAAGTTTGAACCACAACGCCTAAGTGTTTACATTCGCGTAGGCATAATAATGTACGGACATTATACAAGGTGTTTCATAACTGCCGGTGTCATTGGACACATATGTATGACAGGTATAACAATGTATCTGTACACAGCGCGACGATTATGGCACGTGGCTATCCATTCATTCACTACGAATAAAACGAAACGCACGTCGTTGATGTCTTTTAAACGTGAGGCCGTGACGTATGATACGCCAACGTTAAACTCTTTAATTACCCGTTTACTTGATTTATAGGGTGTTGTAAAATTAAAATAGAATGATATTTAAATATTTTGATTATACTTATGTGTTAGGTTAAATGTCTAAGAGTTATTATGGCGATCATAAAATGAATTTAGCCATTTAAATAATTAATTTTATACGGGTGTTGTTTTATGATGTTAGACGTTTTTTTATTGGTTCTATTGACACAGGATTCTTCAATGATTTATTGGTGGAGCTTTTTTCTGTGGTCTTACTCGTGTATTTTTGACTCATCAATTGCTATTACTTATGCAGATATAAATTATAGATGAGAGAACTGGATATTGATTATATCTCGAGCCAGCATTAGTTTTCATCTTTTTATGCCCATTGCGTGATGGTTTACTCCTTTTCATGACAACTTAATAATAGTAGGAGGAATCATATGCTGAAATTAGATCTGATTACCGTCGTATTTGTTGATGCAATACTTTGATTGTAAATTTCATACGAGCATTTTTATTTAACAGTTGTCAGCATATCATATGTTCATAGGTAATATGTAATAATTTAGTTACATAGTATGGACATTTTGTTAACTGCCTCTGTGGCGCAGCGGTAGTGAATGCGACTGCTGTGCATGAGGTCTCGGGTTCGAATCCCGGGTCGAGCCAACAAACAGTTATTGGGTATTTTCAGTTAAGAAATCTCAATAGCAGCCCGGAGTTAGGAAGTTGGCGGTGTAAGACACCCCCGTGCCTCGGAAAGCACGTAAAGCCATTTATCCTGCGCTTGATCTCTCTTCGGTCGTGTCGAATTACCGTCCCATCAGATCATGAGAGTTAGGGAACAGAGAGTGCACTTGTGTTTGCGCACACACTTGTGCACTATAATATCTCCTGCGTAGTTGGCCAGTCTCCGTTAAGACTGGCTGCCGTGGCCAAAATCGGTCTGGAGATGTTAAAAATAATTATGTTACCAGTCATCGCTGAATGATCAATTAATTACTTATATGCTTTTAAATCCTTAATTTTTAAGAATAAATCAATGTTTAAAGCTAATTTAACCATGATTAATGCGTCAAGCCTTGTAGGAGTGTTCCTCGTAAGGACTAAAATGTAAATGATGCCCAAATAGTCGCTCTGAATCTGTAGGTTCTTCATTTGTAATCTCTAAGATTGTAAAGCCCTGTGACTTAGGCATTGTCTAGGGATAATCTCTATATCGTAGCACGTTACTAGATGCAGAGCCCTTCTGTTCTAGGATAGGGAAGTTGTATTCAAAATGGTATTATAGGTGGAATTCAATTCTTGCTTTCATAAGTCTGACGTGCTTTTCATATCAAATCTCACCTCACACGAGCTCTCAAAATGTTCCAATTTCAGTACGTCCTTATCGAATCTACACTCCTCATAATCAACATTGTAACCTGTTATGTTGGTTGGAGGCTGCGTCTAATTGCCGCAGTCATAAACAACATGTGACTGAGGGCTATGGGGTAATTACTGGATTAGTAATTTGTTCTCGGCTACCGGCTACCTGTGTTCCTGGAATGGTGCAGAGCATCCGGCGTCCGTCCCTTGAGGCATCCAATCGGTGTATATAATTTATTGTAGGGTTAGTATATAATATATGTATGAATATTACATACCTACACATGTTTATGATTGAGAGTTAATGGTTATTCTATGCAGGGTGAACTCTAAGTGTCATAAATGGCCAATTCCGATGTTATAAGAAATGGATTTTGCACATAAAAGTACCTTATACATAACTTACGAAATGCAAATGTACCTTTTGCAACTCTGCTTGCCCTTTCGGAAACCTACAGACGTAAGTCTATGCGATGTTCCTGGACAAACATGTAAAACCTATACCTACCTACTAAAACAAAAGGTTTTAGTAGTAGGTAGGCCCTAGCAGGAGGAAGGCAATGTATAGAATAATAGAATCTTGACATTACATCAACATTAATCACACACACATTTCACCAATAATATAACCAGAAACGGTTCTTAACTCCTTAATCAAAAATGTCCCAGAATTTAAAAAAACCGAGGCAGTCTGGATACTTTCTTTTTTCTTAATTATATATAATTCGGGTTAGGTATAATTCCTGTGTCACAGGGTTTTTACAAAGATTCAAATAAAGAACATAAACAACACCTTAATATGTGTTAGGTTCCGAATCGAGCCCATAAGTAAGTCGAGTGTCATAATATTTGGCCCACGATGGCAAAGCGACTACTTAGGAAAATGTTAAAAATAATATTAAAATAGTTAACTACAAGTATTAAATAAAGTAAACCGCGTTAATAAAATCTGTATAAAGCAGTTTAACTTCAAAGGAAGGATGAGTTTAATTTAGCCCCAATCTCGCGTGATCAGTCTGGCCGACACTTGACACAATCACGAACAAAAGTATAAGAAAAACACAACAAAATTATCACCTCTTTATGCAACAAGAGCCGTTATAAAAACTAAATAAAAGTCCCTTGGTCTCAATGAATTATTCAGAAAGCGATTATATTGTTTATATAATTTTGTCCCTCTAGCTAGGCGATTATGCGAATTTGTGATTGGGTCGTATATTTGTAAGCTTATTACGGAAGGATTATGGGCTTTTAAGGTACGTGTTATTATACAAAACGATGTTTTTTTAAGAGACAGCCCTTGTTTAGGACTTTGTTTTATTAAATATGATAGTCGACTCGAAAAATGCTTTTTGCAATTTGAGTTGTCATTGGAATTGTGTTAATTTTTATATACTTAAAGAAGGCATGAGAGTACAAAACTTTTTTTGTTAAACCGTATTTTTATATTCAAAGCCATATTTGTGTAACTTTATGCTAAATTAAAAACTACCTACAAAATTGATTAAACAAAACCCTTTAAAGAATCAGTGCGAAAGAACTCTGCATGCTTTTCACACTTTTCTTCAGCGATAAAGCAACATCGGGCAGCTGAAAGATGGAAAGAGACCGTCATATGGTAGATAAGAAGTTGGAAAAGGGATAGGTGTATGGCGAAGGTTGTGGAAGGTCGGTGCGGCTAACAAATTATTTCATTAGAGTGGGCGCGGCGGTGGCGGCGCGCGCGCCACCTGTTCGGTGGACCGGATGCCGCGCCCCGCGCCCCGCACACCCCGTCAACACCCGACCAGGGACTGAGGCTGTGGTTACACTACCAGCGTGGACCAATTGTCGAGATAACTACATTATTTTCGACAATACGCTGGTCACAACACTAACTTCTAACTGTTAACAACCGGACTGTAGATTGGTATAGGTAGATACAATCCAAAAATAAAAATCTATGTATTATATATTTATGAATCTTGCCAGATATTTTCTGCAGAACTGTTTGTTTTACGAGTAACTAACGCAGCTGAGAAATTCAACTGTCAGTGTTATTAATAAAAATACTAATTATCTTGATAAAATATTTAAAATGATAAGTCATGATTACTAACAAGGGAAAACGAGAACAGAATCGATTCTATAAAGGCGTAGATAATATTCACTAATAGTTCAGTTCAAGTATTAAATTAACATTAAGGGTAAAAGCTTAAGAGTACGCTATATACGGCCGAACTAAGTTAAACAATTATATCAGTTTCAAATAGGCACTCTTAAAAACCGTGAAAGTAAGAGTATTGCTACTGTTCCTAAAACTGATACTTATTAACCCTGTAGTATTTTTAAGTGTATGTTAAGTTTTCCGAACAGCTAAACGTATCCAGCTAAAATTATTATTAGCAATAGCATGTCTACTGGGCCTTATAGTTTAAAGCTTTTAATTTAAAGTTAATTTGTATATCTTCGTGTAACTGCTTTTTAAGGCACCCTGATAGCTTAGGTCATGCCGTGATAGGTCGTAGCAATCATAGTAATATCTAAAACAATAAATAGTACTTTAAACAAAGCAAAAACAACGCAGCTTATACCTTAATGTCTTAATCTAAATCATACACATAACTCATAGACAGTATTTAATAATAATAATAATAATAATATTCTACCACATACACACAACACCATCTAGCCCAAACTAAGCAGAGCTTGTACTATGGGTACTAGACAATGGATAAATATACATGTGTACTTTTTTTTTTGTAAATACATACATATTATACATAGAAACACCCAGACCAAGACAAACATCCATGATCATGCACATAAATGTTTGACTTGTGCGGGAATCGAACCCGTGACCTCAGGCGTGGCAGTCGGTTACACTAACCACTACGCCATCGAGGTCGTCATTTAAACGATAAAGGAAACATATATCACAGTAGCAGTATATAAAAATCTCAATTTTAATTAACTTCCATATGATATTATAATGACCGTTACAGAAACCTGCCCGCGGTCGCGCAATATCCTCTCGCACTTGACCGATTTTTTTTATTGTGTTCGATGCTGTGTCGATTAAGTAGCCCAATAAACATAAAAGCCTTTGCTTGATTAAGCATAATTACGCATACGATGACATGACACATATACTAAAAGATAGATCGTTAAATTGTCTGTAAGATGGTATAAGTTTCATAAAAATACGCCTAATAGTTTTTGTGTGACGTGTTAACAGAAAGGTAAATTTAATTTTAGTTAAAATTATCGAATAAAAACTTTATCGCTTACCGCTCGTCGAATAAAGCAGGACCTTTTCAACACCATCTAAGTACGTTCGATTTTAAACCTTATACACATGTTAAGAGAGTAGAAATTAAGGTTCTGGAGATTTTTGCTAATTCTGACTTTAGAAAAGGATGAAAGCAATACGTCCTTTTGAACTGTCGCCCTCGGCGTCGTTCGTGTCTCAGATTTCGTTTCCAAAAAGTACCCTAAGAACATCCGACGTCTCCGCAGACATTAAAAACGGCTATTAGTTTGTATAATGTGTGATCGTATATTCATAAAATAAATTAAAGACACGCCATACCATTGAACGGTAATCGTTGTTTTAACTCTTTGCAAAACATCCTTATACTATTTCCCGAAACAAGATTGATGATAAAACTGTTAACACAAACAGTACGCCGTAGTACTATTGTGTTTTTTGTTCGCCTCATTAAGGATTCAAAAGCGTCCGAAATGTAATTTTCGTACAACTGACATTACCATTCAGGTCGTCGCCGAGGCTCCGTTAAATGAAGGCAAACTCTTGTCAAAGTAAGTCAACAACCCATACAATGTATGTGGTATAGGTTTTTGTTTGATACACAAAAGGGCTGTATCCGGTGTTTGGAAGATTCCAACCGAGGCCATTTCCGCGAAATCTATCGCAATACACAAGAAACGGGAAGCATATCCGGAACAACGAAAAACAAACTTTTTTTTACACCTATATGTTAACAGGGCTGTTGAAGTATGACTTGAATATTAATATAAAACTATACTGCTTTTATGTAGAATTATTAATTTTTTTGCTTGTCGCATATTATGCAATGTAATATGCAATGCTGTCACATGTACAGCAAATAAAACGATTACGGTATTCGTTATTCGTTATGAGACTACGTATAAGGAATGTGAATTATTATCACTCTTCCTTTAGCAGAAGAAAATGCTACACTAAGTCGCAGTATGAAATCTCTATAAAGACAACGAATTTCAATTAGGCATAAATTGTTTCGTTCATAATCAAACTCTTTAGAATAAAATAATAATCCACTTAGCTCTAGAATACGCCTGTATAATAGAATAGGAGCTCTAGCTAACTCAACTCAACTCTAGTTGATAAATGAAAAATCGACTACTTTAGCGCTACGTCTTAACGTAGTGCTAAAGTAGTCGATTATTGATTAAAACACAAACTAAATGATGCTCGATACAAATTAAAACTAGAACAGCGATAAACAAGCAACACGAAAAAATTAATCGGATGTCGATCGATTCTAATTAAAGACAATAATTTATAACAGGCAATAATAACTTAATTATAGCCAGTGTAAAGGCAGTAGCCCTGCAAGTTGCGGACAGAAAAAATCTTCCCACAGCTAACAGGTTGCCGAATGGCACGTCTTCCGGTCGGAAGTACAACGGATGGTCCTTTTCGACACAGAAAAAAGTATAATGAATGGATGCAGAGCGCACATGTTCATATTGTGATTCGTTTTTGGAACGTTATGATTAACATCGATTTGGAGTCGTACCTCATAATAATCTCTTTCATTACGTACCCTTCGAAGGCAGGTGTCTTCTGAACACCTTCCATTTTTCCCACGCCCGTCTCCTTCTGCGCTTTGATTGATTATTTTTCTGACTTCGTATTCAGTGTGTCAAATTGTACCGGTGATTGTACCGAATGATGAACAGTTGCATGCGAATTTTTATATGTTCCGTGAATAGCAATCGTTCGATCGTACACATGCTTTGAGTGAATTGTTTTGTGTTTATATGTTGTGTTTGGTTAGTATTATGATTGCTGTTGCATGACAGAAAATATTCCGTTGAATAAAAGTGAAAGTTTGTTTATAAATAATTTTGAAGAATTTACGATCATGTTTTTATTTGATCGACGAATCACGGTTGCGTTTGTAGGCACTGTGATCTTAAAAACATAGCAGATAGAATGTGGGTGTTATGCCTTTGCCTTATCCGTTGCTATAGATCGGCGTGAGCCTATGAATGTTTTAGTCAAATACTAAATCTTTTAGACGTAGTAATTCCTGACTTGGAAGATTAATTTCGGAGTTTATAGCGAGCAACTATCAATTGCCAAGGACTAGAAATTTTGTAAATTTGTCCCTACTGACAGTTGGTGGCAAATCTTTAGAAGTGCCAGTACTAGTGCTTGATTTTAGAGATGGAATTATAATTAACAAGTATTATCGATTATTTCCAGGGTTCAGAGGAAGATCTACCAGACTGCAGACCGCGGCAAGTGTGCAGTAAAGTTGACTTGTACGACGCAACACAACCCTGGATAGAAAGGAAGTGCCGCTGTTTGGGACATAGGCCGTGTTCCAGGTCAGTATCAGTATATATTTTGATTGATATATGTTTGTCGACATTCTGTTTAGCATTTTATTGATAAGTTGATGCATTATTGAGTTAAACAATCGTGTGCTGCATAATGGCAATGACGTCGTTACTAAATACTTGACTTTTAATTAAATCGAAGATAGTTTTGTTAATGCCTTGTTGATCCCATGGCATAACTATACAGCCGATCGTTAGGTTTTGAGTATGATTCTAGAGTATGTTTGGTTATCGGGCTTTTCTATATGTGATTACTCAATGATATCACTGAGATCGGAAGTGTGGCCAATGGATAGTAATAGGCTCGCCTTCTATAGAGATTTAAATTAGATGTGGCGAAATGTGGGTGTGGTACGTCTCTGCCTACCCCTTTCGGGATGTACGTATATGTAAATGAATGTTAATGTTTTGCCTCATTGTTATTTCATCAATGGAGTGAGTATCTTCTAAATATCAAATTAAAGTGAATGGATTCGATTCGAGGTCGTCAAAGTCTATTGCGCTTAGATCAGTAGGTACTTATTTTCCTTTTAAGTGAGTTTAAGTAGTCTTTTTGCATGTTAATGCTATTTGGTGATTGATCTAATAAAAAAGAAAATATGCTGTCAGATCGCGCATTGTTGCATATTTTCTACCTAGTACAATATTATTGTCGATTAGAGTTTAACTTAACAATTAGCCAGAAACCAGACACAGTGAATAAGGTTTTGTTTTTATATCCTGGGTTCCGAAGGCCTATAGATTAAATTGTTATAATATTCTATTATTACAATTAAATGAAATAAACCAAAGTATACTTCAAAGTAGGATACTTAATTTTTTAAATTACTTCTGGGTGAAAGGTCTATTTTATACATATTTGTCATAGAATTACATTGATATAAACCTCGAAAATAACAAAATATTGATGGTAGAGAAGAGAGCAGAGGTAGTAGGCCTATACCAAAAATATCTACTACAAAGGGAGGACCAAATAAACTAGGAACCTCCCAACAGGTTCAGTCATTGATTTGCTTAGAATCGAATATGTATTTATATATTTTTTTCTGATTTCAGTGATCTAACAGCAGACGACAATCACACGCTGGCTGACAAAACGACCCTCTACAAAACATGCGAGCCTGTCAAACGTCTTCCAAAATGCCGATATTTCAAAGACGCAGCTTGGATCATCTATTCGTTCCCAGACAGCAATGCAACACAACAAATCGTCAACTGCCACTGTCCAAAGTTCTCAGTCACGTATCTGCTAAAGAAACTGCCGTATACGACACCTAGCGGCGAACAGGGGAACCAGTATCAGTTTGCGTGTTCTCCGCAAAGTGTAAGTTACTTTTACTTAATACACCTTTAGTTCAAGTGCGCGGCGTTAGATGGAGCTAATACAAGTTTTCTTTTTGCTTGGTAGACCTAATTGCAAACACCGTAGTCTGAAATAACTTAGTACATGTAACTTTTAATTTAACGCCATCTCATAACCTAAATTAAATGTTTTTTAGTATCAGTAGCGTATTGATTGACAATTATCGCCTGCTCCGTGCCTCGGAGAGCACGTTAAGCCGTCGGTCCCGGCTGCCATGAACATCTATGGCAGTCGTTATTGGGAGAGTGTCGACACAAAAGATCCCACTGGGTCGAAGTGTCGCCGGTCTGCACTGACTGGCCTCCACATATGATACATGATACATCAGTGGCAAGTTATGAATGGTTAAGCGTTTGGGTTTTATTTTATTGATTAAAAATAAAAGCGTTATTGTTTATACTTTTACTGTTGCCACAGTTTCACTTACAAGTTGACATACTGTATTTCATTTTTGTGCAAATTATATTAACCGTATTATTTATTTGTTACAGAGGTTGAGGTGTTCAAGAAAGGAGCCGTGCAAACTTTTCAGTGCGAGGCGACGACACGAACAAATCGATGAAGTGAACGCCAACACCATATGCCAATGTCCCCGTGGCCACACTTGCCCCAGGCATCATACAGAGACGGGAGTACTAGCTGGCATCACGTACGCTTCAGAAGATATCCGCACGTACCACGGCTACTGCATGCCCGAGCCCCCACCAGACGCCTACAGATTCGTCGGAGATAAAGATTGAGTGAGACACATGATTACCAACACCACCCCTCAATAGTGTGATATCAAACCCAAAATGTACGCAATACTGTACATTTGAGTGAACACACAACGATGTTGGCTTTGCTCATTACCTGTTTAGTACAAAAAGTGTAAAGCATGTTTGGTTTTCAAAAGAAACGAATAATTTGTTGAATAATTTAAACGCTAGTGATGTCTGTAATCGCGGTTTCGGAAACCGATACCGATACTACGGGTGTCAGTCGCATGCTAGTCTAACGACATGACGCGATCAAATATGTAACAAAAAAATATTTCTTGTAAAATGTACAACGATGTTTAAGTGATACAGATACTGTAAATAATTTATTTAAGTACTTTGTATTGCACACTGTTTCTGTTATAATCGTGTAAATAATTTTAGTGTAAGCCGAATCATTCCAAACGTTTAGTTTAAATTATTATTTTTCATATTTTAATTATATACTTGCCATACTCACGTATTTTGTTGCGTTTGTACCGAGTCTTCCATTCCAGTCATGAAGACGGAGTTATGTTCTTTGTTTTGTTTATGTTAACAAATTGTATGATAATAATGTTTGTTATACGAAAACGCGTTATTAGATAGCAATACTTTAAGGTTGTAGGTTTTAAATTACGTTTTTAAATGTTTGATTTTGACAGATACCGAATTTGTTGAAGTCTTTAGTGATACCAGTGGGACTAGTACGAATTTTTAAAGCTCTCAATTACTTTGAATGACGGCGTGTCTTATCATTTTGTTAACCACATCCTTAGTATCTACGATAAGATGAATTTGCAATTGGTACAAAAATATAAATCGTATTAAATATTTGTACAATCACGCAATCGAATATCGATTCATTGCTTGTCATTAAATGACAATCGAATAATCGGTACAATCGAATAATTCAATTGTTTTTGATATTGATTCCGCATTGCTAGTAAGACATGCTTAAATTTAACGTCATCGAAAGCTATGAAAATACGTACCAGACATAATTATCGATAACAAGTTTACAAGAGACATAATAATGCCACCACTATACTTACAGTTATAATAAAATGTAAATTTTAATGTATAGTTCTAACATCTCATATTTTAAATAATAACTCTACGAACAACCGTGTATTGTTTTATATTATTATCGGCCTATGTTTTCTCTTGCTAGAGATTTTTAACTTTAAAGTCTAGAATGTGTATTGATAACGCTGTATCTATGTAAATATGTTAGAATGTTGGTTTTTGTATAATGATACCCAAGATATGGTATGTCTTCCTTTATTTGTTTTATTATGTATAGGTATTAATAAGTTAAATTATTGACAGAAAGAATAAATGTTTCGATATCAATTTTATTATCGTTTTTGTTGATTTACCTTATCAAAATAAAATACACTGTTGCTTAAATTATTAACCGGTTCTATGGAACTTTCCGTTGAGTAAATCATGGGTCAGCAAATGAGTTAAATTGAAGGAGGAGTCTAAGATTTAAATATTTCAATGATTCCTCGAGTAATATCGCTATCTATTTCTACTCTCAAAGAATATATACTACTACTACAACTTATAGCCTAATTCCCCAAATCTACACATTAACGCTCAAGTATTCTCTAAGAAGGATTTAGATTAGTGCAAGTCAGCACAAGCCATTACTGACTGGATGACTCTCAATCTCAAGGACGGCACAACGCCACGATCACTTTTCAAAGTATTCAATATTGAATAATTGCACACCTTAACGGCCAACGCGTATATCTCAAAATTTGCTTTTATGTTTTCGGAGATGTGGGAGGTCTGTAAACCCATCGTCGTAGCTAGGCTGGTGCAGTGGACCATAGCCTTACTATTTTCTTATTGTGAGGAAGCTCAGAGCCTAATGCAACATTTTACAAACAGCTAAGTTATCTATACTAATATCATAAAGAAACGAGATTGTTATTTTTAAATGCTGAAGCAATGTAGTTGTAAGACCTCCACCTACTTCATTATCAATTTAATTATATCAGTAGCTACGTAGCTATATTATACACTGACGGATTCATAAACTGCATCAAAGTTCAAGATTATTTGCGAATTAATATTTTTGATAAGTATGCAAACTTTTTAGATTAAACTAAATGGAAATGTCAAGACTGTCCATTTAATCAAAGAATGTGGCCGGAAAATAAAATTTATGCATAGTGTCAAATTCGTGTGTTATTAAAGTTTAAAATTAATTATTTGTTTTTTTCCATTTGCGATTTTAATTATTGTTACTAACAGTATTGATTATTAGTCTTTTAAACTCAACAAAAGTTACGTAACCATAAATATGGATACTTCGTCCGAACAAGCCGCTCAAATTGTGACATTGGTGCGGGAAGGCTTGGATCAACGATCGATTGCTAGAAATTTAAATTTAAACCAATCTACGGTTTCTAGAGTAGGTATACCGAAGGTTTGTAAAGACAGGTTCTTACTAAAGGAGACCCAATACCGAGAGAACTCGAGCAACCACCCATCATGACGACCGATTTATTGTTTCAACTTCCCTACGAAATCGTTTCCTCACGTCAGTAAACATCAAAACAGAGCTGAATGAAGTGCGTGGAGTAAACGTGAGTGCACGAACAATAAGAAGGAGGCTTAAGGAAGCGGCAAACCTTTCCTTTTAGACCAGCAAATGGTCCAACGCTGTCTGCAGCTCACAGACAAGCAATCGTTTAAGATTTGCGCGTGAACATCTTAATTGGACTGAAGAGCAATGGGCCTCCATATTGTTCACCGATGAGTGTAGGTCGTGTTTAAATGGTGCAGACTGTCGCAGAAGAGTCTATCGTCGACGTGGGGAGAGATATGCTCAAAGTTGCATTAAGAAGCGTGTTCCTTTTGGAGGCGGTTCGTGTATGGTGTGGGGTGGCATTTCGATGATCGGGCGAACGGAACTTGTGTTCATCAACATGGTTCGTCAAAACGGTAGAAGAGGTGGTTTGACGGCACAACGCTATATAACAGATGTTTTAGAAGCTCACGTGGTACCATGTGGTATCACGTGGTTCCATGGGATTAATAGGCGAAAATTTTACTCTCATGCAAGATAGTGCCTGACCCCACGCCGCTGCACAAGTTCGACAATATTGCGAAGAGGACGGGATACGTACCATGAATTGGCCAGCATGCAGTCCAGATCTTAATCCCAGTAAGCATATTTGGGACAGTTTAAAAAAAGCTGTATATGCGAGAAATCCTGTCTCCACAACAGTGGCAGCACTAAGAACAGCGATTTCACAAGAATGGAACTATATTCCGCAAGACCGTTTAATAACCCTAATCAGATCTATGCGGAACCGATTAGAATCTGTAATAAGGGCATGTGGAGGCAAACCTGTGCTTCAACTTTTTATTTTATTGTAAAAACTCATTTTTCATTTAACCAACCAAAACCAATATTTGTTACATTTATCGTTCTTGTTTCAAAAAATTGAATGATCCTTTTCAGTATACAAACATACACGCTGTTATGAAGTAAACAAAACAAACTATAGGATTCAATTTAAATTTGTATAAAAAGTTTGAATACTTGGTTAAAATGTTTATTTCAAAGGCGTCTTGAACATTAATGCAGTTTTTGAGTCCGTCAGTGTATATTTATTTCTTTAGGTATACAACTATACATACGTATGTATACCTAAAGAAATAATAATAATAATAAATCCAACCCGTTAATTTCTTCTTATCGGTAGTAAGTTAAGGCGAATTCTCACAGAATATCTTTAACGTAACACATATTATGCCAATAGTGGTGCATTGTCTGGTCACGAGATTATAAAGCGCCTTCAGTAATCTACGAATAGTATCACCAATAAGGAAAATGTAGTGCGAAATTAAGTGCGTGTCTAACCCCTAAAGTGTGTGAATGTTCGCCGGCTGTCACTCGTCACGATAAATCTATCTGTCCTACTGGCATCTGTTTGTGAACCGCTAGACTGTTAGTTTGCGGTTAGTCGAGACTTCAATATTCATTGCAGAAATATGGGTGTCCAATTGGAAATATGTGTATACGTTTTAGTGAATATTATTCTTTTCCTAGGTTATCGCTTTGCAATAGAAAATTCTTTTTTTTCTGGATTAAAGGTATTTACATAGAATACCTTAATATTCTACCACATACACACAACACCATCTAGCCCAAACTAAGCAGAGCTTGTATCTACTATGGGTACCTACTAGAGAATGGATAAACATACATATATACTTTTTCTTTGTAAATACATTCATATTATACATAGAAACACCCAGACCAAGACAAACATCCATGTTCATGCACACAAATGTTTGACTTGTGCGGGAATCGAACCCGCAACCTCAGGCGTGGCAGTCGGTTATACTAACCACTACGCCATTGAGGCCGACAAAGTAATAAAGGGAATAAGTATAAAGGAAAATAAAAGACGATTAAAATGCCTATGAAGTATAATATTGTGTAATATTGTATATACTGGGAAAATAGTATACGTACCATTGCTTCAAAAGGTTATAACTGTTTACAGCTTTGTTTCTTATTATGTTTTAACTAATTATCGTACTCGTTTGAACTCCCTTATTCATCTAGTAACTAGTATGTAGCTAGTGGGTTAGAATCCAGAGTCACGCTAACAAAAAATATTGGGTTTTCTGCCAATAAATTCCTAGTCACGCCCGCAGATACGACGTTGGTGGTGCTTTACTGTCGCACTTGTGTTTGCGGACCCGCTTGTACACTCAAAGTCAAAAATCTTTATTTCCATAAAATCGTGTAAACAATTCTTGAACACGTCAATTAACTAAACAACACTATAATATCTTCTACGTAGATAGCTAATCTCCATTGAAATTACCCAAAATACGTACACACAGCGACGCATCAACCTAGGCTGTTTGGACTTTGAACTATTAGAAGTTGAACGCTGCGCATCGTGCGAGAGAGTGCGTTACATCGACACCACTATGCACTGTCCCTTTCCGACAAATTTCTATTTTGTTTGTAGCATAGTTATGCGTATATAGGGTGTCTAACTTGATGTATAGCCGTGTGTATATTCCTATTCATAACACCAACAAAGAACGTTATCTAGCATATATCAAAACGCCCATTTCTCCTTATTATATCGGTATATGTGAGATATGTGAGGAAATAAAGTAGGCCTCTGCAATGCACTTAATCAATTTTCCATACGCGTGCCGAGTGTGCAAATACTTACCGACACTTTTGTTGTGCGATCGCACTGATACGGGATCATTGACATGCATTATACAAGCAACAACGGACGAAGCGAGATTTTCATCATCATTACCACTTATTACACATCAATTTGCGAACAATTACCGGCGTGTAGATACGCAAGCTGCAACTAACGTTCCTGCAGATTCCTTATTCTGAGAGGCTTAGTAACATCATTATGGAAACATTCTATAGTTTTGAAATTATTTCGTGACTTTTTTATCGTGTTGCATTTTAAAGCAGTCTTCGAATTAGAGTGTAATCTCTGGTACTATCATAGGGAATTTGTAAAATAAGATTAAAAGTACAGACAAACTAAAACAACTATCGTCGTATCTGTAGGATCATCATTTAAAATATTTGCCTCTGCGAGCGTAGTGTAGTTTAAAGTTTCGAAGTTAACCTCCTTATAATATTGTGATATTCTCATTTTATTACTCATTTTATTTTTGAATTTGAAAATATTTGTCGCAAAAAGAAAATTACAGTGCCATCAAATTATCTGTTAATTAGCCGAGCGATGGAACTAAAAACATATTTTAATGGCATAAGATTTATATATATCGTTCCTAGATATTAATGAATTGCAGCTAGCATTCAAATTGTAATAGGATTCATAATTTTGTCAAAGAACATCGGAATTATTGTATAAGTAGCTTTTGCCCGCGCTTTGCTCGGGGACAGTATACCTTTTTTTAGGATGAAATACCTTTCATGACCTTTTCTGTTCCCCAGACAACTGTATAGGTATGCGATGACAATTTCATGCTGACCGGTCGAGTAGTTAAGGCGTGAAAGTATATATAAACGAACTCATTTTTGCATTTATAATATTAAACAGGATTAGTATCTTTACTTTTCTTAATTGTATATGTAAGTGACTATTTCGTCCAGTAGTAGAGCAAAACACACAGCTAATAGAACTTTATTAGTTTACGATACCATTAACTATTGCAAACAGTTAGAAACCGCAAAACGTCAGCCAGCTTTCCTTTTAGATGCATGCTGTGTGAGATATAGAGGTATACTTGGCTTGGAATATTCTTCGAAGGAGGCATATTTTATGGTGATATAACTGTGATGTAGCCTACCGGTACGTTATGGTAAGTAAGTCTCGATGGTAAGGTACAACTTCCTAGCATACAAAGTACAGATCATGTTGCGAGATTCAATGATACCGACTTCTTCTAAATAAAATTCTTAAACTGTTCTAAGTAGACGACATTTTACTGAAATATGTGGTCGCAATATTTTATTACTACTTTTCTTTTCTTATTCTATAGCCCGGCCAGCTCGAAAAACATTTGAATGCGTCGGCCATTCCAAACATAATATTTTGGATATCCTTTGATAGGGAAAATTACGTGTATTCTATAATACGGCTCTCTTAACTCTCTCTTAACCGACGAGTATATTATAGTAAAAATAATAATAATAAATAATAAAATAATTATAATAATTACGTGAGATAGACTACTTGAAATTTGAGTGGAATTAGCAACGGTTAGAACATCTAAATTTCAGTGTTGTCGTGGATGAAAAATTATGGATTGTATCGAATATTTAGATACCTAACAGTAATGGAGTCGTATAATTGATATAGTACATACATGAGATAGTATATACATTTATTTATTTATTTCTAAACATATATTGCTTTTACAACCTAACTAAATGCAACAATTTAGTACTAATACATCAAATAGATTATTTTGACAAAAACTCAACTGTCACTTTCCAAATTGTTCACATATTCGGCGAACTTAGGATATCACTGCACTGCTGTTTGCGGAAATCATATGGTAGGCGTTCCGTAAAAATATTGTTATTCAGTTGCATGCAATAGTTTTAGGACCTATATATGTATATATATATACATATATATGTATATATATATTTAAAACAGCAAGGGATTACTTTACGCAGCATCAAAACTAAATATATTTTTAAATTGTTTCCACATCTCTAAAATTTCCTCAATTCGGATCGGCTCTAAATAGATCACATGCATTTTTGTACAAAGATGGAATTGAAAGAATTACTTCTTTTGATGGATGGATTAACTGCAGTGAAAATTTATATTACTGATCACTGCCAAATTTGTAGCCTCATGTATGATTATAGAATTGGTTACAAAACTGTATAGCTGTACAGTTAAAATTACACATGCAAGGCTGTTCTTCGTGGTGATTATGAGCAGTCTATAATGTCTAAAGTTCAAATCTTTATGTCCATATTAAGTGAGTACTAAAGTCTAAAACATTAATATTAATGACTAAGGTCGAACGCTGTATATATTATAAATAATGCAAATTAATACTGTTAATAAACATCATAATAATCTTGTAATAGTACTAGTAGTAAAATTTTATTATGAAATGCTTTAATATTTTACGCCAGAACAAAAATGTATTTAACGTCAAAACTGTATATTATTTTAAAGAAAGTGTTTAAATACATTTGTTTTCCGTATTGTGAATTGACTCATTAAGTTTTTTTATAAAAACGAGATACGACAATCATTATTATCGGATTTTATTTTGCACGTAGATTCTGGACTACACACTTTGTAATTATACTTATTAGGGTAACAGGGAGGTTTATGTGTCTATCGGTAAGTCTAGCAGAAAGTGAAAAACAAACACATGGGCTGCTTGATGCAATTGACTAAGTCTATGATTGCTTGCAATACCAGTCATCCATTATCAGTCGCACGTTGTCAATTCTGGGAAACGGATTTATTGGTGGTGAACGGAATGGGAGCCGTCTAACTTATCGATCAAAACTTTCTACTCCTTACTGTGAGGAAGCGATAATTCCTCTAGCGAGCTGGCTCTTTCGCAAAGCCACCAAAAATTTGCAACAGTAGGCTCTTCCACCTTAAGTCTATATATTTTTCAATAGTCCTTATCGTTTCAGTTCTTATTTACTAACTAAACAGTAACAAAGTTAATAAAAACTAGTTACGACTATAGCATAACATCCGTGTAAACACAAGAGGAACGTAAAGTAACTGAAATCTGTGAAAAATTTATATTTTACACCTGAAACATACATTCAAAATAGCCCAATCGAAATCGACGTAAGCGAAAAACACGGCAAGCAGAAAAATGATTTAGAATAATCTTAATTTCTACACGACACAAAGAGAACTGTTATGTTTTTACGTTGAAGAATTGTTCATCTGTTATCATTTCGCTATCAGAAACGTGACTATGACAGATTGCTTAGTTTACATAAAAACGGCACCGCGTATTTATATTTTCGCAGAATTACATATTAATCGTAAAGAGAATCGACTCACACTTTCCTAATAAAGATCGAATCGAGCTTTTTACTGCGTAAAGCCTTCAGTCACGATTTGCTTTTATCTTAAGCGTAAATGGCTGGAGAAATGTTTTCAAGTACGTGTCGGAATAGTTTTAAAAATTGCAATATTTACGAGTAAAATCATTGTAAATTAATGTTTAGTCTCTCAAATGTTTCGATCGATGGTTGTATCACATTTACTTTTAACCTTTCAAACCGCGGCGGCACACCGGTGGCCAGACTCAACAAATTTATAATTATGTTTGGTATTCTATGAGTTATAGATGATAGACTAATAATACATACATATTATGTTTATATACAGGTATAGTAAAATTCTATCAATGTTCAAAAAGTCATTATAAAGATACTCATCAGTCTATGAGTTTATCAGAAAATATGAATATGTACGAAAATTACTATTCCTACTCCAGGTAAGGCGTTTGGAAATCGTGTCGTTACAAAAGTACCAATCATTACATTTAAAAATAAAAAAACAGTTCCTAAAATGTATATTTTTTCACCCGCAGGCTCTGCTGTAAAGGAGTATGTAAATACATATTCTAAAGAATATTCAATGATAGAGAATCATATAGCATCAGGTTGTTTCGGAAAACCTCGTAAAATAAATGATTGACTAAATGGTACTGTAATACACATTTAAAACTATTTGATATACCAAACAGTATACAATATTTTAAAATTAAATCAAAGGATACGTTGAATTTATAACAGTCAAACTTTATCGTCCACGACTACATGCATATTACACACATAACTCATTCGTCATATCGTTGTACGAACTACTACAGCATCTTTCTTACGAATTCTACATTCCAAGTAAAATAGCAAGAACAAATCCATCTTCAAGTACAGTTAACTTTTTAGAATAATAAAGACAAGTGTACTGGCACACAGGGCTCAGAATAGGCCAGTTTCATAGAGTGTGTCTAATCAAAGATTACGATATAATAACGTAACAAATGGCTCGGGGAAGAGCTCGCGCAGTTCCGCTAATTCGCACAGTAAAACAGTGTTTTTATATGCGTAAAAACGCTTAGGCATTGATAATGATATTAATTGTTTTTGAATGTAATAAGGAGAAAACAAACCGGGCTTTCATCGCATGTATAAGTGAGAACTTCAATTAGATGTTTTGCCCGCTGGGCTTGTTAAAAAGAATAATTGTGTATTTATTTTCGCTTAGGAATTCAGCGTTTATATTAAACATTTTTGAATACATTTTGGTTTACACAGTGAACTTACAAACTTAACTTATATGTTCATGAATGTATCTATGTAATGTTATTGTATTGCAAACGATGACAACATCGTAAAGGAACTATTATTATTAACTAATAATGATATTTCCTTAGCTACACTAAGCTTACGAATTAGTCGATATTAGGTATTTAAGCTTATAAGTAATGATATTGTATTACAAAATCGTTCAGCATATAGTAGTTGGTATAATTCACCTCTGCCAATCCCATCGCACACACACATACCTCTGAAGGCCTACCATGAACCGTAAATGCTGGCATTTACTGGCTGCTGTTGGTACAATAAGTTTAACGTTAACATATTTTGCTGGTTTAGGTATTTATGTTATTTAGGGCCTTGCTTCTCTTTAGATACATGTTGTATGCAACAAAACGAAAATGTTCGACATGCGCTTGTTAAGTGTCTAAGGCGAAATAATGTGCGGTGCATCTTAAATGCGTGGCCTATCTTTTGCAAAGTATTTGCACGATTCAGTTCAATACGTGGTATGTGCTTTGCTATTAAAAGGTTCTGGCTCCAGCAATTTTGTATGCAGACTAACTCACACGAGATAAAGATATTTATATAAAAGACTTAATGTATATTAAGAAACAGAAACAATACCTTTCTCCAAAAGTTTAGTACGAAAACAACAGTTGTAATGTTAATTTTTGATAAGACGGTAAGGACTGTCGTGATTCAAATAAATAAGATACCCTATTGTCGAACGTTATTAGCTTGAATCTGTCTAATTGTCCAGCGAAAGCGTCTTTTATTGGATAATACAAATCCCAGAAGACAAAGGTTCATTTCTAGATTCCGTGCTGCGACTAAGAATAGCCTAACTGAAAAACTCAGTAACACTTTAGCTGAAACGGGTATCAACTTGGGGACGTCACGATCGCACGCAAACACACGTATAAACTTATGCCATGGGTTCAATATATCTTATAATACTAAAAATATCCTTTTCATGGGCTTTCTAATAAGGTGAGATTACAGTACTGATCATCGTTTAAGAGTTACGTGAACTAAATAGCATCTGACCAGTTTAAAGATGATAAGGAAGTCGTAAGACGGGTTAGTCGGGTCGTAATAAGGTCAAACATAACAGCTGAGTACTTGATACTTATGGCAAATTTACCACATCATGATAAACGGGATAAGCTCTACACAGGCTATAAAGATTGATCTAACTCCATAAAGGCGTCTTGTAATACATTGATGTTATAGTTAGGTCTTCTTTTTCGTGTGGCTCATGGTTAAGCAAAGGCTGGACTAACGGTTGATTCTTAGACCTGTCGACTAAGTTTTTTAAGGCATTCAATTGTCACAGCAGTTTATGAGAGTTGCGAGTTTATTTTTTTTAGAGGCGTCTTACTCCCTATCTGTAATTTCTGTGTCACAGGGTATTTTCATACAACAGACTTAAAAGGGCAAGCAGATTCGCAATTACTTTATGGATCATGCAAATTTTTGTCCTATGTGGGGATCCACAACAACCGGTACATTAGCGGCGACCATTTAAACCACTACGTCATCTGGGCAGTCAAAAATCTATATAATCTAACTGTGATACCTTACAATTTGCGAATGCGGTATAATGAGTGCAAGTATATTTCAAACTTTGGACATGTTATCTAATTACATGAACAATTAGTATGAATATTCGATATCACACAACTTCTAATCGTCTTAAACTAAATAAAATAGTTAAACAGACGCATTCACAAACAATTAAACTGTAAATAATTACTCTGAACCACTAACACACGAAAATCAGTACACCAAATCATTTTCTTTCAATTCCGAACATTCCATAGAAAGAAAAATCGAACATCGGTGTTTACATGATTTGGGTTAGCCTTTTATATCATTTGTCCAATTAATGGTATAAAGGGCTAACAAAATCTAAAAGGTTTGTTCACAATCAAGTCGAGGTTAGTAGGCGCACTACATCTAGTAAGTATTGTGTAAACTATTTCATATAGGTACCTTAAGAGGAAAAACCTGATAACTCCGTAAGTATAAAGACTAATCGAATTTTTCTCCGCACAATAAAGTGTAATATGGTAACGTCACGAGCGAGCTTTTTGTTACAAGTGAAATTGTGTGGGCTTGTGGTTTTTTCGTGGGATTCCGTCATTTCACCATAAATGTGAGGTAAGCCATCCTTGATGATTGCTGTGAAAGTTGTTTAATGACGTGTTAATGTCACTTCTATATACCGCGCATGACCCTAAAAGTGTAAGCAACTTATGGAAATGTCACCGAAACCGTATTGTTTAAAAATATTCTGTGAAATATTCTAACTAATATTATAAATGTGAATGTGAGTTTGTTTGTTTGTTACGCTTTCACGCCTTAATTTCTTAACTGATCGTCATGAAATTTAGCATACACATTGTCAGGGGTACAAAAATCCTTTCATCCAGGAAGACTACTTCTTCCGAGGGATATTATTTTTTTTGACGAAACCTACAATAATGCGAGCTAATCCGCGGACAAAACCTAGTACAAAATAAAATTATTAAGATAAATCTATATATTAATACGTGAAACAAAAACTTTGTGCCCCTTTTTTACGAAAATTGCGCGTTAAAGTTTATATGGAGAAGGAGGGGCGAATCCTAATATTTATATAAAATATGCATTAGAAATACATTAAATTAATGTAAAAACACTACACGCACACAACCATGCATTTGACACACGCAGTCGAAGCGCGTAACTATGGTTACATATATCAATATATAATGACAGACATATATCAGAAATATATTACTGGCAAACTTTAGTCGAATTTCGAGCACTAGGCGACCGCTACTATAAATATCGTAAGGAACAGTATCGTAAGGAAACATGCGTAGCTACTATTTATTAAAATACATGTCTATTTATCGATCTAGCATAGGTTCTTCTATAAGTAGTTTACTTAAACATGAGAAATTGAAAATTTTAATTAGAGAGAGAGTAAAAACAAACTCAAAAGTTTGGGTTACCAAACAACTTCGAATAGAAGATAAGCTAATCATATTGTAGCAAAAATGAATCATTTTTGTGTAAACCACAAAATCACAAAACCTATCGTGTTCTTCGGAACGAAAATTTCCAGTGCCCCAGTTTCACCTCATTATATTCAAAGCGCAGATAAAAATAAGTCACTTAAAGTAACAATACAAAACAATATTGGTGTAAATACCAGTGGCCATTGAGTTCACGACATAAATGACCTAGCTGAAGATCTCTGAAGATCTATTTATTAAAATATTACTCAACGAATCTAGACCAAACTATTTATTTCTAAAGCAGAAGACTCGTCCGTTTAAATTTATTATTATCATTCGATCAAACAGGCTGCACGACCAGAAAAATACTTTAAAACAAAAAAGAAACAACTTAAATATAATTCAATAAACTCTAGACGCATTCCGTCTTAAATTAAATCCCTATGCCGAATTATAGTTTCAATAGAATATCATAACAATGTCGTTACAGTTAGATCGCAAAAGTTCTTTTAATTAACCTGTGCGTTATAATTCGTGATATTTGTGTCGATTTGAGAAAAATAAGTTATCGATAAGCGTTGGACAAGATCGAATAAAAATGGTCTTTATGACTTAAAATTTAAGATTGTGATTTAAAAGGCATTCTATCACGACTGCGGTTTACAATAGGATTTATCACCACAGGTGTCGCAGCTGTAGTTTGCTTAAGACTTGGGTAAAAGTTGGGAGGTAACCGTTTTTATGGAGAATTGTACTTTTTATTTGATATAAGGAAAATATTGTGAGTCACGATGTTTTAAGTCATGTTGTTTCATAGTGCATATTAATAAATCAGTTTTAAGGGTACGATTCGATCGATTTATAGGTAAGTAGATAGTATGTGATCTTGTAAGATAGCCGAGATAGAAGTTACTGCTTTTAAAATAAGGCTTCTGTTTCATGCATTCTTGTATTAGGAATGTATTACTATAATTATATATAAAAGAATATATTGATGAAATAAATCTTAATGTATAAGAATTTCGTATAACCTTCGTGAAAGGGATTCACCCTCTGCAAAGATTGACATGGTGAAGTAAAGGAATTATGCACAATGAACGTCCTGATCCAGGACTCTTATTCTATAATGGGCAAATAGCGTTTTTACTTTTTAATTAATAATCAATAGCGTGTCTGAAACTGAGTCCAGTAGTCAACAATAGTAACTGGACATGGAACACGTCCATACTTGGTACATATTTCTATGTATCATCCGCTGTCGTCATGGGTCGTAAAAATTATTGTACTATTGCAGTGACCGCAAATGAAGCTTTCCGAATCCACGAATGTACGTTATCCTACTGCCCACTAATATTATAAATGTTAATGTTCCGATGTCTGCCACTAAATCACGCATAACCCGTTGAATAGATTTGAATGAAACTAGGCACACAGATAGACCATATCTTGGATTTACCAAAACAATTACTTTTTTTGCTTGCGTAAACGTATGACGGGATACTTCATACGTTTACGCGAGCGAAGTGTCACCGTCGGAAGTTGTCTCCTAATAAAACTGCTTGGTTGTTTTAATTGCATAGGTACATGTAGTAGCTTGAACAGTTGATCAATTTTTACATCAAGTACAGTCATTGGTTTTTACCGACAGAATATTTTTTTAAAACTGTGTCCTGTGGCCGACAATAGGCTCGCCGCCTATTACGTAAAACCTAAACGTACTTATCCAAGTATGGATGTAACATATGTACATCTGCCTTACTCTTCAGGGATATTTATACTAAGAATGAAGGCCTAACGTGGACCTCACATTAAAGGTCACGTTTGAAATTTCATTGCTGTCGACCTGCGACCGCATCATATGCGATCTAATTATGAACTCGTAGTTAAACATTATTATCTTTCTAGAACACGCCCTTAATTCCTCCAAAGCATACTCTTGTCCATGTCTCATTGCGGGGAGTAATTGAATAGCGAATAGCTCCACTCGTGACTGTAGTACCGTCAGCTGAATAAATAGATGAACTTAAATCGTGAAACTTTAGCGCACAATGGAAGCTATAACATAAATATGGAGACGAGACGTACATTGAATATTCACTCGGTACCCTGATGGTCCGATATCGGATCACGTTTGAGGATCTCTGTAATGGTTTGGAAATAGGGCCTCTGTCAGATAGTTCGCATTTGAAATATAATATATGGCGGGAAATATACGCATTAAACTGTTTTCTACTGGTATTTGATGTATAGTATTATCGAAGTATTGTGTTGAACATGATTGTATCTTTAACACAAAATATAGCAATAGGTATTATAAAAAAATACACAAATGGAGCTAATGTTGTGACTTAATCTAACCAAAGAAAATAACACATTATCAACTTTGTGTTACTAAATTACATTGATATGTGAATTACACTTAACCGCTTACGCATATATTGTTTAACGCCACATCGCCAGCTATGGTTTTAGGTTCCACACACAGCTGTTTCTGATAATTTCTTGATGAAATGGACAATTACACTTTATACGCACCAGTCGCATTAACTATCGCGAGACAGTTTATAATTAATCCAATATATGTACTTATAATTCCATTTGGTTTTAAAAAATATTACTTTTTTTCAAACGAATACATGTAAATTAGATAAGGCGTCAAAGCATTCCCCCTAGTTAAAAAAATAGAAGAAGATGGTAGGGTTCATATATAACATTGGTCGTACTTTATTAACAATTCGCATACCTTGCTTGCAGTCTCAATCAATTACAATCGCAACACAGCTAGCAAACGCATAACAAAATGTTTGCCTATTCTAATAGGTTATGCAGACATGTATTACAAGATAAGACAGGCATTACACCCACGTTTCGCCAGTTATGTCCAAGTTCTCCGTGATAAGTACCAACATTATTGCTATTTTCTAGACACAGTTACATATTATCTTGACACTACTAGATTTATCTGAAGGAAAAAGCCAACAAAAAATGCGGTATTCGAAAGTCATAACAGGGCTATCGAGATCAGTAGCAATAAATTATGATTTATTTTGTTTGAGCCACTTACATAGCTCACGCTTGTTCCACAGAGGCGTAGACAAAGACCATGGATTTCCCTTAAGTATGATTCTGGCATCTATCTCTTGCATCATTTGCTTGCATTACATTCTTCATGCATGTTCATCGGTTTTGGGTAGTCTAAAACTGAAATTCGTCTTAAATGATTTAGATCTGGATCTTATTCAATATTTCGATTTTCAGTTTTTATTCAAGACATTTTTGAGTTGCAGCTCGACGTCTCAGACTAGTTAACATTAAATGCTTCCTTGTTTCTAGTTAGACCATAACATATAGTTGGCGAATTATAAGTGTGATGCTCTACTGTCTATCTCTTAATGTAATATAGGTGTGAAGTAAAGATATTTATTTAACATAAATAGTATCCTCTTTCTGTCTTCTAATGTACCTTCTATGTATGTAAACTGCACTACATTTTGGCAAGCAATAAAGAATTGAGTATTGCGTATATAAGACCTATCTTTTATAATGCATACCTACACCTCTACGAACCTAACACCTTTTAAAACTTTCGCACACACGAATTCATCAGAAAAACAAAACCATACATTTTGATACACTATAATCTACAGTTCATTTTAGACGCTTTAGTGCAATTTTGTTAGCTCATTTTACCGTCCTATCCGACTCCAAGAGGCGTGACAGCAGCTGCCCAAGCCCTTCATTTACGATACTGACTGTACGTCCTAGGCCAGTGGCCGGCAATCATTAGGAGCGACCACCCGTGAATCTATTTCGTTTTGTAGTTTCATCCAGACACAGGAACTTAACTTTTTTCCGTCGAAGGCGAATGGTTGTTACGCGAGGTTCTAATGGCATGATGGCATCCTGTGGTACGCTGATTGCTGAATGGAAAAGATGTTAGTTGACTAAGTAATTGAGATGTTGCCTGTGAGAAAACTGACAGGATACTAACCTTGAAATATGGTGCCTTGTAATTGTGGGTGTTGAGAAATATAATTTGTGTAGTGGAGTGATAATACTTTGTGTTATTGAGCATGCTTTGATCCAGTAAGAGAATAACATGAAATTTTAATTTACTATATTTATATAATGATAACGGTAATTACTTTATGAATACGTGGCCAAATCATAGAATTGATCATTTCATGAAATGGTTGTATTTTATGAAATTGCCAGCTAAAACTGACCATGTCGTTTAAACGTCAACGTATGATGATATTAGCTAGACAAAATATAAGTTCCTTTTTATTTGCATTGTTACTAAACCTTTAATATCATGAAATCCCTACATTAACGATATGGTCAGTTTTAGCTAGCAATTTCAGGAAATGGTCAATTTCAATTTAATTTTAATAAGTGATCAATTTTAACATTTTATCACGACATATATATGTATACTAGTAAACTAATAATCTATCGATTTTGTTTAAGCTTAACATGCAAGGACAAATAACTGTGCACGCGCATGTAAATCGTTTATCAAGCGTATGGCGCAGCCGATTTATTTAGTGAACTCTCTCCCGCTATCGTGCGTATAGAACATAAGCTATCAACAACGCAATATTTTGCATACCATCATAAACAGAAGCTGATGCAAAGATGCAAGCGAGATCATCCTTCTCTTGGAATGTGGCTGGTACAATTCGTGCCATGAGGCCGAGTAGGTCCCACGGGGCAGCCTGTCACACCGAGACTGGCCTCGTTCCACTACACAACTAATTGTACTCGCACAATCAATTTTCACTCGCTACAAAGAAACGGTAGTATGCATATTGCATGCCTTCATATCTATTCTAAAACGTGTTAAAACTGGTAGTTTTTAACGCAAAAGGAAATAATTACTATAAATGCCAGTCCATCATAGACTACAATTATGTAACTTTTTCCTTTTAACTGATTGTAACAATTTGCTGAGGAGCACAGCAACTGATTTGAAACCTGTTTCTTTCTACAATAGCATGCACGAACAATTTATAGTAGAAATTTTACTACTGTGTGTGTTAACTTTTAATAATTTCAAAGTACTAAAAATGTACATGTTCAGTTTTTACGGAGCAAGTCCTTAATAGTCAGTTACTAAAACCGAGGATGAGTAAAGTATTTCGAACATCAATCTTCCTGTCAATTGTGGTGATTAAAGTAATAATATATTTCATGCACTAACATCAATAAAATAAAAATAATGCTGTGTGAGTTGAGGGAGCGAAATCATAATGAAGTATTATACCCTTGTCAGAACCTTTTCATTGTTCTCTATTTGTGATCGCCCCGGTCGGTACTAAGGGTCTAGTTAACCATATAGAGCGGGCGACTAAAGCGCTGAACATACTGAACTATTCTGTTCTATTAAATAAAAAGTAGCACAATGAAATGTACTTACAAACCTTACCTGCAATGCCATGCTCTTATTGAAGATCGCAGCCCAATAATCTATATTGTGTTCTTAGCAGTGAATAGGATTTTCAAAGCTCCTTAAGTAGGCAGTATGCTGTCAACATTGACAGCCTGGCATCTACATTAAATAGGCTTACTTCCACCATGTCAAGCAAACGCACGATATCGCGCTTTACACTTTTAGTACACGAATAAAGCCTTAGAGATATAGGTTTCCCTTGCGACATTTATTCGTTACGAATAAAATATTTATAACCTTCAAAATACATACTATAAGTGCGAAAATTAATAGGAGTAGCGTCTCGTGACAATGTCAAATCCTCAAAAAAATATATAGCCCCACACCTGTATATGACTGACTATCATATAAGGGAGAAACATAATATGATTATTAACCCATACCTTAATTTCCTAGACAGTTAATATAACAAAAAGCATTGTATTGTAAGTACATCTCACCAACTATGATCTAGACTCACACAATAGGGACAAGCCTTGCTAGCTACCGAACACGTTTCCAAACGCTGTTGTGTACTGAGAATTTCCGAACAGTAAAATACAATTTCTTGCTGTTACTTTCCTCAACCCGGGTCGTTAAGTAGGGACGACTTCATGACCTGAGATAGACTAACTCAAAAAGTCACAATAGACTACAACCAAACCAAATTTGAGCATATTTTGAAAAGCCGGTACAGCAACCTAGTCTAAACTTTTACGTGTTAGAACCCACTCAAAACTTGCACTCATGGATGACTAATTTTAAACCACCGATCGCAACTAAAAATTCATATTTTTATTTGTTTCATAATATTACTACCAGCTTGCAATTAACTTACGCAATTGGAAAGTTACCGAGTTTATTTTCACATCAGTTTACGCGAACAATCTACCGTCAATCACAAGACAAATTCATCGCCAGTCACACATATAAGAATAATCATTAGACAGTAATTACGCGTAGCTCCTTTATAATGATTTCTATAGCAAACAGGTACGGATTTAAACATACTGGTTTTATACATTTAGTCCTAGTGCAGCTGGACAGAATAGAACATAATAATATGAAAATAGCGAGAGCATTTTTAAAAATAAGTCTACGACGGGTTAGCGAATGGGCGACATTGTACGAATAATAATTGCAGTTTATTAGAAGCGGTGCATTACACTGATTTAGATTACGAAGTAAAGATGTAACAACTGTTTTAATTGAGCTTTTTTATCTCAGGGTACAGCGGCGTATTTACTTAAATATGGGCATTCGTTTCTTTTGAGAGAGCCCTACTAGGCCTACCAACGCAACACAAGATAAGAAGCTTTTTTAAGGAAATGGTGTGTTATTTATGTGATATAAGGTCCTAACGCCTGGCAGCTCATCGACGTCTGTTTTGAAGGGTTGATAATGCACGAATGTTAACTCTGGCGTTTCAAGGCCTATTGTAGTTTTTGCTCGTATATAACACCACGTAATTACTTATCAACAAGCGGGAGTTATGCTTGTATGCCACATTGATACTTTATAAAAAGTAATGATTAGCTTCAGATACTGCATTCTACATGTCTACATATTATTATATCTAAGTAATTAAAGAAAACCAGAAGTCTATAATTATATAGTGAAAATTGCTGAACGTTGCATTTCTATATGATAAAACTCAGCACCCATAACTAGATAAGGCATCAATATATTGGTATCAGTAGGGAAGGCTGCACCTCGCTATAGTCATAAGTGGTTCTCGAAAGAACTGTGTATTGATTATATCGCTTGCGGCGAATTTTATTCCGCTTTGAGTTCACGCGATGCTAAAATCTAGTAGAACATAGAAGTAAAGAATTTGTGCAAATATATGTAGTATAATAGTTCAGAAAAAATATTTACAATATACTTGTAATATAAGAAATTTATTCGTATAATTGCCTCCGTGGCGCAGCGGTAGTGAATGCGACTGCTGTGCATGAGGTCTCGCGTTCGAAACCCGGGTCGGGCCAACAAAAAGTTATTGGGTTTTTCTGTTAATAAATCTCAATAGCAGCCCGGCGTTAGACAACCCCGTGCCTCAGAAAGCACGTAAAGCCGTTTGTCCTGCGCCCGATCTCTCTCCGGTTGTGTCGAATTACCGTCCCATCGGATCATGAGAGTTAGGGAACAGAGAGTGCACTTGTGTTTGGGCACATACTTGTGCGCTATAATATATCCTGCGCAGATGGCCAGTCTCCGTTAAGTGGCCGCCGTGGCCGAAATTCGGTTTGGAGGACATTATTATTAATATAAGAAATGATATGTATATTATTTCTATCATTATCATTTTATCGTATATTAATTAGGATTATCTAACTTTTATTATGAGTGCGTATGTGAGTTTGTTTGTTACGCTTTCACGCCTTAAATACTCGACCGATCATCATTATGTTTCGCATACACATCGTCAGGGTTACAGAAAAGGACAGATGGTACCTTTCCACTCTGTGCGATCCAGAAAAAAACGTTCTGTATCCGAGGGATAGAAAATGATAGATCAAATCTTTATTAACGTGAGCGCAGCCGCGGGAAAAATCTAGTCTACATTTTATCCAGAAAAATGTACTGTTCTCGAAGGATGGAAATATATTGACATGTCGGCCTCGATGGCGTAGTGGTTAGTGTAACCGACAGCCACGCCTGAGGTCGCGGGTTCGATCCCCGCACAAGTCAAACATTTGTGTGCATGAACATGGATGTTTGTCTTGGTCTGGGTGTTTCTATGTATAATATGTATGTATTTCCAAAAGAAAGTATATATGTATGTTTATCCATTGTCTAGTACCCATAGTACAAGCTCTGCTTAGTTTGGGCTAGATGGTGTTGTGTGTATGTGGTAGAATATTATATTATTATTATTATTATAGTCTTAATTAAAGCAAGCAAAGCCGCGGGCAAAAACCAGTTAACAATAATCCAATCTACGTATGTATTACATATGACACAAATAATTTGCGATATTACAAGTCTTGTTATAGTAGTTGTATAATGTTAATAATTGTTGTGTATAATGGATCAAGCGTATTAATTAGATTAATGAATTGTAAAACAAATAAAACAGCGAGCAAGTTATGTATCGCTTTCCTTTTGCTTATCAATTTCAAGATTGTAATTTATCCTTTTCTTTCGGTTCAATCAATCTGATACTAGCAAATGTAATAATAATACGCGGGAGAAGTGTCATACGTATCGACATACGACGCATATAATATGAGCGTTTGAATGCGAATATTTAATATTTAAAAATAGTTATTGCAGTCGAACGTGCCTTTGCTGTAAGCGGATAGTTCTGACTAAGTTAGTTAAAGAGCATGCACTCTAACGTGTGTTACAAACAACCTACTTGTGCCTTCAAGTATCTACGTAGTACATATTAACTCTATGGTTGACGTATGTTTAATTTTTGATAATCCTAACTAATATTATTAATGCGAATGTGAGTTTGTTTGATACGCTTTCCCGCCTTAAATACTCTACTGATCATCATGATATTTCGCATACACGTTATCGGGGGTACACAAAAGGATATATCCCGAACAAAGTTTTTTTTGTTTTTCTACTTGTTTATTTGCTTTGGCGCTTACCTCTCCGCGGGGCGACGGAGAGGTTATGTCGGGCTCACCGGGGAAAAGATACCCCGGTAATACCGACTAAACCTATCACGGTGTTCATCGACATAACCATAGACGGCGAGTCCGCGCCAATCACTTTCACATGCAATCGCGACCTCGCCGTGGTTTCAGCCCGCCGTGTGAAACGGCAGGCCAAAACAAAATAAAAACTCCCCTGTCCCCCTAGAGAGGGGACAAAGACACGACACAGAGGCGCACGTGGAAACACGCACGCCGCCTCTCGGACCTGGTGCTGACCAGGTGGCGAGCAGGCCCACGCAGCTCACCCCAGGTCAAACCTCAGGGTGGTTGGAGGTCATTTCGTGCCCAGCTCTGCGGTTGCGGGAGAGGGTTTAAGCTATCCCTCTCCCGCTCTGCCGCCTTCTTGATGGAAATTACTACTTTACTACTCTAACTTAATATTGTCTTCTATTTACCCGAATATTATTCATTGAAATTAAACTGCTATATACGGATTTTATCGCGTTGCTTATTTGACACTTTATTACAAAATTTTGAAAATTGTTACACTACTACTACTATTTAACCTTATTAATTTTTAAGCTAATTAAATTATTATTAAACTATTTCGATTTAATTTATTTTTACACTTTCCCCGACGTTTCGGTTGCTTTTCAGCAGCCATGGTCACGGGGAGACTAAGATGGCAGTTGTCTCAATGTTCCAGTGTAGTTATTTCAAAGTACCCGAACATAATTTAATCATTGGTGTTTCTATTTACGCAGAATGAGCTCAAAGTATCATGAAGTCTAGCTGTGGTTTGCTACTTCTTGGGTTTGACTATTTTTATTACTGGATCCCAAGCTGGTGGTACATTCCAACCATCTTCTCTATTAAAATTAGGATGTTTTTTGATTTCAATAACCTCGCGAAGCATCCTTGGTAGGAATCGGTGTTCTTTAGCGAGAATCTGTGGTTTGTCAAATCTCAGGTAGTGGTTGGTCCCCTGTTGCACATGTTTACACACAGCAGACTTCAACGAGCGTTGGTGTTTTACATCAGCTATGTGTTCTTTTATGCGGGTGCCTATGTTTCTCTTGGTTTGACCAATGTATGAGAGTCCGCAGTCACAATTTTTTCACCAGGATTTATAAGAGGTTTGTAGATGATACTTTTACAATATTACCAACATATAGTGCAAGTGTATTCCTAGAACATCTTAATTCCATTAATAATAACATCCAATTTACTATGGAATTAGAGGCAAATAATTCATTAGCTTTCTTAGATGTACTTGTCATCAGGAATCCTGATCATACTTTGAGCCACACTGTATATAGGAAAAAGACCCATACAAATAAGAACTTAAACGGTGAATCTCACCACCATCCTAAACAGTTAGCTACCGTGGGAATGTCTTTGTTTCAGAGAGCCCATGGGATCTGTGACAAGAAACACCTGGACGCCGAGCTTCAACATGTCAAGCAAGTACTGCAAGACAACAAGCTCCAACAGCCGCGCCGCTGTCACAGATCCCGAGAAAAGCCAGCCACAGTCGAGCGCCAGCCTGCTATACTGCCTTATGTAAGGGGTGTCACTGACAAGATTGGCTACATCTTGAAGCGAGCTTCAATCCGCCAACGAAGATAAGTCAATTTTTACCATCCGTCAAATGCCAACTACCTTTACAAGATGCAGGGGTCTATAAAATAGATTGTGACTGCGGACTCTCATATATTGGTCAAACGAAGAGAAACATAGGCACCCGCATAAAAGAACACATAGCTGATGTAAAACACCAACGCTCGTTGAAGTCTGCTGTGTGTGAACATGTGCAACAGGGGACCAACCACTACCTGAGATTTGACAAACCACAGATTCTCGCTAAAGAACACCGATTCCTACCAAGGATGCTTCGCGAGGCCATTGAAATCAAAAAACATCCTAATTTTAATAGAGAAGATGGTTGGAATGTACCACCAGCTTGGGATCCAGTAATAAAAATAGTCAAACCCAAGAAGAAGCAAACCACAGCTAGACTTCATGATACTTTGAGCTCATTCTGCGTAAATAGAAACACCAATGATTAAATTATGTTCGGGTACTTTGAAATAACTACACTGGAACATTGAGACAACTGCCATCTTAGTCTCCCCGTGACCATGGCTGCTGAAAAGCAACCAAAACGTCGGGGAAAGTGTAAAAATAAATTAAATATAAATAGTTTAATAATAATTTAATTAGCTTAAAAATTAGTAAAGTTTAATAGTAGTAGTAGAGTAACAATTTTCAAAATTTTGTAATAAAGTGTCAAATAAGCAACGCGATAAAATCCGTATATAGCAATTTAATTTCAATAATCTAACTTAACCTAAATTTACGCGAGTGCAGCGGCAGGCAAAATCTTGTATTGTTATAGGACAATGGATTTATGGCCAGTTTTACACTTATCAAGTAAAAGTTATCTGAAAGATAAATCGCATGCTGTCTCACTCATTTACATATGTTAAAGAAGAGAGATGGCGAGACTTTTATCTTACACATACATAAATACTATTTGGTGGTGGAAAAGGCACTTAGTGTAGTCAGTCTTTTGATAATAACTGAAACGATTTTCTTTTTTTACCTATTTTCCGAGATTCTCACTTTGAAAATAGCATGTAACTGGGACAAAATGTTTAATACTTTTTTTTGGTTTCTTTTTGTTTCGCGAACGTAATCCGTCTCTGGGTTAGAATAAAATAAGTGTTTTGTACGTGTTCGCACCATTACGCTATTGCTCTTGGCTTGCGGTCATTATGTTCAGTTACTCCTCACTGAGACCACATTGATTATTATGAGAATGGGCCCGTGTGTGCTTTAAAACTAAGAACAGGAAGATTCCAGTTTCCAGGGAGCTTATCAAAGCGCTAAACTTTTCCATTGTATTGTGTTATGAGAATTAATACGTGGGCGCAATTGAGGATAATTGAATATGAGAACTAAACATTGATGACTGTTTAAAAGCCAATGGCTTAAATGGAAATTTGTATGCAATATGCTAAAGGTTTAAAATTTCATGTACTTTGTTATTTGGGATTTTGCAATATTAAAAGAAAGATTCAAAATCAATAGTAATTTTTTTGTGTCTGTTGTTTTAATAATAGTGAAGTCCACCACTATAGATATTGCTTCTAGCGCAGATGTTAACAATAATATGTATATGGAATATGTCAATACTAATTGAAACAGACTTTTTGAAATATCAATTTCATAATACGATAGTAAACTATATATACAAATGTCTATAAAACTACCACTAATAAACATATAAAAATATAATTTTAAGTACGAACTGACATTTAAAACAGACACTCTTCTTAGAATTCAAGAATCATGTCAATTGTATTTTACCTTGCTAGCGCAGCAGTAGTAAAACCGAATGCTGTGCACGAGGCCTCGAGTTCGATACCCGCGTCGAGCTAAATATTATTGAGGTTTTCTTACAATTAATTTTCAGCCGCAGCAAGAAGACTGGAATGTTGACTATTCCGTAGGACTTCGCACGATGGCTGGCAAAATAATATATTTTCGACGATATAGGCGTAAACTTAGGAATGTATGTTTTAAGACTTCGGTGAATAAACCGATTTCACAAAAAGAAAGTATACCAGTAAAGTGAAACATGCAGCGAGATAGCCGCTCGCGTAAAATTCATGCGAGCTTTCGAAGCACATACAACCTTTACATTCGCTTTAAACCAAACCATTCCTAAGTTCACCGGTTAGCTTTACTAGTACCGTCCGCGTCGTCGACTATCTGATAGCCACAGATCAGATATGAACAGTGCATACGGCAAACAATAATATTGTAAGGATTGTTGTAGAGAAAATTCGCTTGGATTTCTTCAAATGTTATATTTTTGCATCAGATACTGAAGTGGCCGAGGTGAACTAAAATACAATCTTGTAGGACTGCAGTAAGATATTCTTGTAGCGAGAAAAGACAGATGTTGTATTTGTAAGATAATCTTACTAATATTATAAATGTGAAAGTTTATAGTTTATAATTAACACTAAAGTAAATTAACAATATCGTAGCTGCGGGGATAGAAACAGCAACACTTGACACATTAGTTGTAGTATGATGACTACTTAAGACTGCGCCGAGTGAAACGTGCCAAAACAGGCGGTCACAGTTAAGTGAATAAAATCAAAACATTTTGTTTAATACAAATATAAAATATACATTTACCATAACGATGAATTTGTTTACAATTACTCCGTGTAAAAAACTTAAAACAATTAATATTTTCGCCTACAAAATAACGTAAATTTGTAGGCGAAAAATAAAAAAACGTAAGCTCGTGTTACGTGATCTTTAGATTATAACAGTAGAAATCTATCCTATATTACAGCTTAAACGAAACATAAATAGTTATATTACAATTTGTCCGTCCCAAATATTGAAGTTATTGGTTGACAATAAAGATACATATTTATCATAAAAGTACTTCAAATTCTCCATATAATTTTACTATGGCGGCCGCGCGCCGATTTGAATATGCGCCGTACGAGCTCTGTCATTATCTGTCTTACGCTCGGCGCAGTCTTAAGAAGCTACGCCATCCGAGCATATTAAGCGAAATTATACATATTATCACATTGATACGGCATTTCACCTCTAAATTTGAAACATAATTATAAGGAATGTCAAATATTCACAACTGCATATCACCGATGGATATCGGAGGTGCGTTCAAGACATTGTTAGTTAGAATCTCACCCTTTAGGCTTCTTTGCCTGAAAGAAGCAACTAACCTAAGTTTAGCTTCAGGAACTTAGTAAACATACTAACCAACAGATTTTGCTGCTTATAAAATTGACTTTATGACCTAAATGAATAAATGATTTTTGAATTGACTTTTACACCTATTGTTCTACTGACGTAAAACCAATGCTAACAGGAGAAATATAGCTTATCAGAATAGGTTAATAAGTTCACAAGTAATTTGTAACCGAGATTGCTAGTAATCTGTTTAACAGAAAAGGAAATTTCGCAGTATATGTTTATGATCGCACGGAATAGGGAGAAAGCCAATTACCTCGCACATTGCAGACTCACTGCTACTTGCTTACTGTGAATCCAAAATCACTATAAAATTTTGCATGGGATCATTACTATTTACAAACGTATGCCACTGGACCAACGACGTAAAGAAGGGAAAGGAAATAATGACATAGAAATTCTTTCTATATCAATGATACATATGTATATTGCTATTTCCACGAAGAGGTAGGCAAAGCCGTACAACATCCACATTTCACTAGCTACGGTTTTATGTTTTGTTTTATAAAGGAAAATTACCACAGTAGGGCTCGAACCTTGTGTCGTAGGGAGCTTTACAAACATACGATTAATGGATGAAAATAAACTCAGAATAATTATATGTTGATCACACAAATAATGATTGACTTATGTGAGATTTAAGCCCACAACACTCGGCGCGGTAGAAGCATTGAAGCGACCGGTGCCCCCTTCCTTCAGTCATATGGTCCATAGCACACAAGTTCCTCGAGTTTGTTGCCATCTACCAAACGTCTAGGTAGAAAAGCTCAACCCGGGAATCGAACCCTATACCAGATGTAAAGCTGTGCCACCGAAGCAAACATCTATAATATGAATTCGATCTCCACACGGAGCAAACATTTTAGTGATACACTTAAGCTCCATGCTCACATACGGTTCTACTCGATCGAGCAAACACGTCGAGTAAAAATCAAGACATGATCTTTCGTCCACACATTCAGCATTTATCCATCGAGCGATGCGCGACATTCAGTATTCACCGAACATTGAAATTAAACTACTATATACGGATTTTATCGTATTGTTTATTTGACACAATATTACATAATTTTGAAAATTTGTTGCACTACCATTACTATTAAACTTTACTCATTTTTAAGCTAATTATATTGTTATTAAAACTATTTATATTTGATTTAATTTTACACTTTCCCCGACGTTTCGGTTGCTTTTCAGCAGCCATGGTCACGGGGTAACTAAGATGGTAGTTGTCTCAATGTTCCAGTGTAGTTATTTCAAAGTACCCGAACATAATTTAATCATTGGTGTTTCTATTTACGCAGAATGAGCTCAAAGTATCATGAAGTCTAGCTGTGGTTTGCTTCTTCTTGGGTTTGACTATTTGTATAACTGGATCCCAAGCTGGCGGTACATTCCAACCATCTTCTCTATTAAAATTAGGATGTTTTTTGATTTCAATAGCCTCGTGAAGCATCCTTGGTAGAAATCGATGTTCTTTAGCGAGAATCTGTGGTTTGTCAAATCTCAGGTAGTGGTTGGTCCCCTGTTGCACATGTTCACATACAGCAGTTCGAGCCAAAAGATGTCTGTTCAACAAAGGAGACAGTGCCTACATTTAGCAAGTCTCAACATTCTTAATTATAAAAGAATTAAAGAAAATAAAAAACAAACATACAAGGAGGTACCTTTGACTTGCTTGCGTCGAGTAGGTGCGATGGAAATTACATTACATTTATTCGATTCCATCGAGCCGGCTCGATGCGAGCCTTCGAGTTGTGAGGTTTGCCGTCCACACGTTAATTTTACTCGTTTTGGAGTAAAACTATAGAGTAATACCGAATATGAGTACGGAGCTTAATAGTTGTTCCGATTTTGGATGTTCTTTGTACCCGTTGCTAGAATGTTTGTAAAGTTCCTTGCGACACAGGAATATATAAGAGCGTGGCCTTTTTAAAAATAAATAATAACAGAAATAATTAAGCGGTTGGCAACATAATGTTATAATGGATAACAAGGCAAGTGAAATCTGTTACTTCGCGTCCGGTGTTCGCTATGTATATAGGTATATAAAAGTGCGTGATGATATATGTATATACTGTTTCTCTTTTACTTCCTGGACAATATGGTCAGACCGGTAGAAGTCTGGAGGAAGTCTAAACGGTTTCCGGATGAACAAGGCGTGTCTGGTGGAAGCTAACTTTTATAAAATACTATTTATTAGTTTGTTAATTTATTGTTGGAGAGTTCGATTATTTATCAGTTGCGCAGTACTGCGATCGTTGCACATGAGATCTCGTGTTTGATGTCCGGGTTGGGCAGTGTTGTTGGATATTATTGGTAAGAAAATCACAGTAACACGGATAGATTTACACTTACGCCGAGGTCTCGGTTGCTTTTTAGCAACTCAGGGTCTTCCCGTGACCATGGCTGCAGAAAAGCAACCGTAACGTTGGTAGAATGATTATCTAAATAGTGTCATAATTTAACTTTCTTTAAATTGTAGTAATGTTTAATAGTTTAATACTTAAATAAAAATTATGTAATAGTTGTGACTTCAAATAAACAACCCGATAAAAGCCGTATAAAGTAGTTTAATTTCAATGTATAACATTTGCGTAAACGTAAGACAACAAAGACACATATGTCAGGATCGTAGCAAGTGAAAATCGGTAGTCTGCTTACCCATCTGGGAAACAGTAAAATAGATGGAAAGTAATAATTGCACGCTTTAGCTGTATACTTTACACTTATTATCCTGTCATCTGTTATAAGTATAAATTACTATTGGCAATATATATATATATGACTGTTTGTCAGACTGCAATCATCCAGTAATTATTGCAAAACTAGGAACACGCAACTTATAAATGTATAGTGGGTAGTTTATTTTTAGATATTTTGATGACTCACTATTCTGTTCATAGATACGCAAACATTATTCTGTCCCAGTGTTTGGGTGTCTTTTCGGTTGAGATTATAATTTCTTATAAATTTCACATATTTCCTAAACTGAGAACGCGTTGCAATATTTATAAAACAACGCCATCTACTTCTTTAACATTCTTTCTAATTCGAGTGTTTACAGGATTTTAAACCTTAAGGTATCCATGCACTATTACAGGTGACTGTACGTATATATTATGCATTCATAGTCTTAGGCTTATATCTTTAAATTGCGTATTACATCTACATTTCGCCGACTATGTCTTAATGTAGTAAGTGTAAGTAAGTAAGTGTGAATCGAATGTGAATAGTGAGCAAGTAGTAACGGACCAAAACAAAGAATGGAAGTTAGTACAACGTAAGTCATCGAAGTTAAAAAGGTTAGTGAGTCAAAGGGGTCGTGCTTCCCTTGAGCCGGACGTTAAATTTCGGGCGGCCGATGTAAAAGTGCCGTTGTTGATTTCGAATGTAAGTACGGAAACGACAGAAAGCGATATTATTAGCTACATCAAGTTAAAAACAAATGAGAGTGTCTCTTTAAAAAAGATAAACATTAAATCTTTTAAGAAGTACAATGCTTACAAATTATTTGTTTCCAAGAATAAAGTTGATGTATTTCTACATGACCAGCTGTGGCCGGAAGGCATCACTTTTAGGCGATTTGTACATTTTATGTATCGGACTAGTTCTGAGAATAGAGTTAAAGTTAATTAAATATTTTGTAATGTATAATAACACAAATAAATTCTCAATATTTACAAGTTTTAATTGTCAATCAGCAAAACGCTCAATTGATGACATTCGAGCAATTTGTACATGGTCAGATCTTATAGCTCTCCAGGAGACTTGGCTTCTTCCTCATGATGTATTAATGTTAGGAACCATTAGTCAAGACTTTGAATTTACTGGAAAATCAGCTGTTGATACCTAAGTCGGACCTTTAAAAGGAAGGCCATTTGGGGGAGTCGCTATTCTCTGGAGGAAAGGTCTGTTTGAGTCAGTTTCTGTTTTAAACTGTAGCAGTGAGCGGATTGTGGCCATTAAGGCAGCTATTGGTGAGCGATCTATTCTTGTTTTTTCTGTCTACATGCCAACAGACTCGCCGGAGAATTTGACCATTTTTACTGACGTATTAAGTGAGATGAATGCTATTGTGGCTAGTTATGACATTGAAAATGTATTTATATTAGGTGATTTTAATGCGCACCCAAAACAGAACTTTTATAATGAACTAACTAGCTTCTGTACAGAGCAGTCATGGGTGTGTGCCGATATTCAATCTCTAGGCCTTGAGCATAATTACTACACATACATTAGTGATGCGCATGGTTGTAAGAGATGGCTAGATCACTGTGTGGTTTCTTTGTCGGCATGGGACACTGTTGTTGAAGTTGTTATTAAAGATGATGTATATAACTCTGACCATTTACCTATCTATATTGTTTGTGACTTAAACATAGTAAAGTCAAAACTGGTGACTCAGACAGTGACCCGTAGCGCGACTATATGGGGCGAAAGAAACTGTTCTGAAATTGAAAGATATCATGTTTTATGTAACGGTAAATTGCGCGATATTGATTTCCCCCAAGAATTTATGCAATGCAGTCATGGGTCATGTAGTCTGACTGAACATACATCGATATTGGATGAGATGTATGATCGGATTGTTAACGTTCTATGTGAGGCAGCTGAGCAATCTAAAGAGAAGAGTGACTGCGGCCACAGAAAATATCGATCTTTGTGTGGCTGGAATAAACATGTGTATGATGCTCACTGCGAGGCTAGGCTTAAATTTAGATCCTGGGTTGAACAAAATCGACCGACTGATGGTTATTATTTTGAACAAATGAGAGAGTCTCGTAAAGTTTTTAAAAGTCGCTTGAAATGGTGCCAAAATAATCAAGAGCAAATTAAAATGGATATATTGACAGAACAACGAGCCTCTAAGAATTTTGGCAAGTTCTGGAAATCCACAGGTAGGTTGGATGTTAGGCCTGGCCTCGCGGTGAATGTGGAGGGAATGAGTGATCACGGGGATATTGCAAACCTGTTTATGGAACAATCTCCCCTTGGTCCCTCAGCTCCTAATGTTAGCGCTGAGTATTGTAGTAGAGAAGGGCCACTTAAAGAGACACTTGTGCACTTTTCTGCCGAGCAGGTCACAAGCGTCTTACAGGGAATGAGTAGGGGCAGGTCTCCCGGTCATGATGGACTCAGCATTGAACACTTGAAATACGCCGGAGTTCACATGCCGAGGGTCTTGTCACTGTTCTATACAATGTGTCTACGCCATTCATACTTGCCTGAAAACCTGATGAAAACTATTGTGGTTCCCATTGTTAAGAATAAGGTAGGGGACATTTCAAGTAAGGCTAACTATCGTCCTATTTCCTTGGCAACGGTTATGGCTAAAGTGTTGGACAGTCTGTTTGATTCAAGTTTGAAAAATATACTTACTCTTCACGAAGCACAGTTCGGGTTTCAGCCTGGACTATCAACCGAAACGGCTATCTTAAGTCTCAAGCATACTGTCCTATATTATACCGATCGTAAAACGCAGGTGTACGCCTGTTTCCTTGACCTCTCAAAGGCTTTCGATCTTGTCAGTTATGACGTGCTTTGGGATAAGTTAAGGGACAGGGGTACTCCTGCAGAAATATTAAAAACCCTACAGTACTGGTATGCCAATCAAACAAATCAGGTGAAGTGGTCTAACACTCTCTCTCTGGCATACAAATTGGAATGCGGGGTGAGGCAGGGCGGTTTGACATCCCCGAGGCTTTTTAATTTGTATGTTGATGGCCTCATCACCGAGCTCAGCAGCATGAATGTTGGTTGTCGTATTAACGGAGTGAGCGTAAATAACATCAGTTACGCGGATGACATGGTGCTGCTGGGTCCGACTGCTGGGGCAATCAGGGAACTGCTCAAAGTCTGCGAGGCGTATGCTGCCTCACATGGACTTATTTATAATGTCACAAAAAGTGAATATGTGATCTTTAAGGCCGCCGGTAGATGTCCAGAGTCTGTGCCTAGCATAATAAAGATGAATGGGCTTCACTTAAACAGAGTGACCAAATTTAAATATCTTGGGCATTTCGTCACCGACGACCTTAGGGATGATATGGACATTGAGAGGGAGCGCAGGGCTCTGGCGGTCAGAGGTAACATGTTGGCACGTAGATTTGCACGGTGCTCAGACTCAGTTAAGGTTACTTTGTTCAAAGCATACTGCCAGAGCTTTTACACCGGGAATCTATGGGTCAACTACACCAAGAGATCGCTGAATGTCCTGCGCGTACAGTATAATAACGCATTCAGGATGTTGTTGCGACTGCCCCGTTTCTGCAGTGCCTCGGAAATGTTTGCAAAAACTCACACAGACGGCTTTCATGCCATTATACGCAAAAAAACTGCGTCGCTGTTGAGCAGAGTGCGGAGTAGTCGCAACTATATCCTGAGAGCTGTGGCGGAGAGTTATACTCCGAACATCAGCCATTTTGTGCGGAGGCTTATTAAATAGGAAACATGTTTTTCTGTTTGGTCATCCTCTTGCATTACTGTTTTATTTTATTTTATTTGTTTTGTTCTACGTACGCTACTAACACTAGATATAAGCTATTTGTAATACTAACACAATATGGATCCCTGTTGTCCGAATTAAATGCATTTTAATTTTAATTTAATTTAATTTTAATGTCACAGGTAAAAGGTGGCGAGCGAATTGCCGTCTTCTAGACAAAGTTTTAGACTCTGTGCTGGTAACTTCTTGGCAGGAAAGCCACGCTACTCACTAAGAAAGTGAACTGGACTATATAAATATATATAATATAGTGAATATTATATACAAGTTGTGTCTAAAGTTAGATTGTTTAGAGTCTTACCCGATTCGTTGCTATATCCTCTAAAATGTAGCTATATTTTACTCTAGTTTCGATAGCTGTGGTCAACGTTTTACGTTCACGTTAACGTTCACGTAAATGGAAGGAAACCTATTGTCTCCTATTGGACACATTCTTAGGCATCGTGCTGATTAGTGAAAAAAACGTCTTGGTTTACTTATTGCAACGGCAGGAACGAAGTAGTCATCAGTAATATGCTATATAAATACCGATACGTGGTTGTGTTAAATTAAATTAACCCCTTATACGTGTATGTCAGACACAACTAATATAAATAATGACCAGTTATAGCATTACAACATTCTACACATCAAGGGTTAAAGTCGTTCCCGCCTATCCTGTCAATTTATATTGGACCTCGTCAATAAACGGCATCAAACATAATATATCAATATGTTAGCCTCCGTTCTGCATCATTTAACTTGGTATTTTTTTACTTGTACTTTATTGCCATACTTATAGACCGGTATAGAGTCCGTTGAAGAACATAATATTGTCTTACGTTTACGCAAATGTTACGTATTGAAATTAAACTAAACATGGGTTATTTTAACCGGTTTATTTAAAAAATAATCGAGTTCGACTCCTCTCCGAAATTGAACGTGATTAAGGATAAACAGATAAGGTAGAAATTTAAAGACTTGCTTTAAAAAGTTTACGTGGTCACCTCGCCACTGCCACCGCGCCGAGTATTGTGAGTTCAATCCCCTCACTGGACAAAAATTGGTGTAATCCCCAAATAGTTATTGCGAGTCTGAGCGTTCTTTATGTCTGTTAGAATGTCTGTAAAGTCTCTCGCGACGTAGGAATAAAGTCTCGTGCGGGAGAGATCTTTAAAAAAAGGCATATCGTAAACCACCTGTCAACCGTCAGTAAGTAACTGGCTCAAAAAGAAGAAAACGTCACATATACATACATAGACTGATAAATTAATTTATATCTATAAACGAGAGCCAAAGCTATTCATCACCTACAACTCACTAGCTATGTTTTAAGGCTCTACGTAATAGGGAGCGAACTTATTATTATCAATCGGGCTTATTGTCAAATTCCATGCTACTTATTAAAATTTCCAATCCAATCAAACTTATGGTACGAGACTAATCAAGTAGTTTAAGTGTAATTTGCTATTAATATACCTATTTAACATGGTGATAAAATGTAATTGGTCGTTGTACCGCGACTTGGAATCTCATCACAGCTTCAGCTGCTGCAACCTGGGGGTCTACCGTGAATCGCGTTATACGCAATTGCGTACGTTCGTTCGTGCTTATTCTTACCATGAAACATCATTCGCGCCGACATTCGTCACGAATATCGTCATATGACATTTCGCACTCTTAATAAAACAGCGACTTAACTCGAAATTTGAAAGTAAGGCAATTTGAACTCTAATTGTATATGTTAAATTCTAATATTATATTTGTGTTAAATCTTTGCAATAGAGTTCAAATTTGTTTAATCCAAAATATTGAGATAAGTCTCTGTTTTATTAAGAGTGCGATTTGTACGTCCTAAAAAATCCGAAGTGTTTTCATGGTAAGTATATGCTTATTATTTCGTTCGTCATTCGTTTCGGCACGTCATTGCGTAAAAACATTTTCACGGTAGACCCGCTGGTCCTATCTATGTAGTTTTTGTACTTACAACACCTTTTAGAATGTTTATAGCTGTGATTGTAAACTATCATTGTATGATTTATTTTTATGAACTAAACAGCAATATAGTGCTCCTAAAATGTTCTATATTTATTAACCAAATTATTCTTAACCAATTCCTATCGTGCCTTGCTACGTCTCATTGTTTGTATTTTGATCAGAATACTTTACGTTACCAATAAAGGAAGATTATAGATACACATAGATTCACATTGCAAAAATTTCGCTTCATACATTTTACGCCATATCTCTCCGCCTGTTTCATAATTAATCGCACTATGGGCAGCTGGCGTAAAACACATCAACAGATAATACTCCCACATTAATCTCACAGTGTAATTCATGCAGTGAAGAATAAAAGCGTAAGTGATATGTCTGAAGTAGGCAGATTACCGCCGTAGCACCTATCAGGCTGCACGAAAATAATCCACTTAAAAACTCTGCGAGAGGTGCTATTAGTGCTGTGTAATTCGCGCCTTCGGTGAGAAATGCTCTCTATCGTACTACTATCTAGTGTGTCGTGTGTTACCGGCAAAGTTTATGATTCGGATTATTAGATATCGTCTTGTATGAAAACCTGAGATGTGTCTTTTGTTTTGTTCCTACCATATTTTTAAATGCTGTTGAAATGGCTTTCTGGTATAACCAGTTACAGTTGAATATTAGTTTGTTAAGACTTGCTACGAAGCGACTGTTATTTGATATCTACAATGCAAAGGGATCGTCATGCTTTTATTGTACCATCGTATTCTAAGGACAGATCAGATATCGTACTTAAGATTCTTTGTTCTGTATATAGACATAAATATGCAACATACATAAAAATGTTGTGCAGATATGTTTGGCAGATCTAACTATTACAATTATGTGCCTCTCGTGTGCCAGTCTTTAGTAAAGTCATGGTAATATTATTTAAAAACTTAACACACCGAGAGTATATTAATTGAACATGATTGTACAAATAACAAAAAGCTAGTATTTTTTTATTAGCATGTGCATCTTAGAGAACCTAGGCAAAGGGGAAAATTTAAATAAAATCTAATACCAGGTATGACTGAAAATTTTCTATTAATTACTAGAAATAATTGCAATTACCAAAAGTAAATACTACTACTACACTACTGCCCAAATGTGTGTGTTAAAATCCGTGTATATATTTTAGTACATAGAGAGTACTGACACGAATTGCAGTTGATAAAAGTTGAACACATCTTCTAAGACACCTATTAGATAGCCGAACAAGTGTATAACTATCAATCCAACTGAGCATCAGATAACTCAGACATAGTAACAGCACACTGAGTTCTACTTGCCCGCAACATACATTATAATAACAAGCTGCGAAGTCTTGTGAGCCATTACAGTTTTAACTACTGACACAAAAATGCATTTCTGTACAGCGATAATTGATTGAGTCAGAACAAATCACGACTAATGGCAGCTACTGACCCAGCTTTCAATACGATTGTCTACCAAATCACTTCCTCATTTTCCATTTTGTGCATTAACCATGAAAATACCAAACATTTCGCTGTCCGTAATTGTACATTTCTATTGAATATTTGTTTTAAACTTTCAATATTGATGGAATATTGTAAAGTATATAGTATATGTTCATACATGGCAAATAGTTTGCTGACAAACTGTTTGTCATACGGTACTGTTCCTCATCACTTTATATAATTATTGTTGAACATGTGAAAAACAATAATAATAAAGAGGGTTTAAATATGTAGTTGCCAATTTGTATGAAGAAAATCGATAACGTTGTGGTTTTCATACTAACTATTTCATTAATGGCCAATTCAAACACTATGATTTTTTTTTCATGTGTTCTAATTACCGCTATTGATATTTATTATTAATAATACATGTTATTATTTATATATATAGTATTTTCTCGAAATATAATACATTTTTAAAATAACCATTCCATTTTAAACAAAATCTATGAAATTACCGATATTAACCACAATTTCATAGCTAAATACCTAATAATTCTTAGTTATAGAACGCTAATTTACTTGCGTCATCATTAAAATATGAGATTTGAAAGACATGTAGTCAGATAGCATACATCTATATTGTCAGCGACAAAGCATTTGCCTAGCCTAAAATTAGACTTTGCCAAGCGATTGCGATCATTGGCGCCCCAGTAATCTTAAGCACTTCCCGGCTATTGAAAGCCTTCGAGAGTATTTTTTGTTCGTGTAAAATTATCTTTTATCTTACTAGTTATAGAAGGAGTTAATAGACACATTAAGTTTTATACTGTTGTTAAAATAGAATTTGTACTATTAGAACTATTAATACCTTCGTATGTATTTATAATATGCTCGGAGTTTCTCTGAAGGATATGATTTGTAACGAATACATCCGACAGAGAACCAAAGTCATCGACATAGCTCAGAGAATTAGCAAGCTGAAGTGGCAGTGGGCTGGCCATATCGCGCGAAGAACCGACAACCGCTGGGGTAAACGTGTTCTTGAGTGGAAACCGCGACTCGGCAAACGTAGTGTAGGACGCCCTCCGACCAGATGAGATGACGATCTGCGAAAGACTGTAGGCAGATGCTGGATGCGGCAAGCCGAAGACAGGGCGCTGTGGCGCTCATTAGGGGAGGGCTATGTCCAGCAGTGGACTATTATAGCCCGATGATGATGATGAAGTATTTATAATACTGCGTCGTTAATCCAGAGGCGTGAGTTTTCTTTTATATTTTTATTTTAGGTCTCAGATAATGATTGAGTTTTTCGCATGGAAAATTAAATTGTAAATACTAGTATGGAATTTGGTACGCTTTCGGATAAAATATATAGTGAGCTCACTATATTACGCGGGATACACAAACTGCTCGGTTTCATAGAAGACTTTTCTACTGTTCTGTGGTTGTTCTGCCTCTTAGTTTAAGCATTCGGCGATATACAAAGTTAGCTATACAGCCATGATATGTTTAACATTTCTGCATAATCACGATATTAAAACAAACCTAGAACCAAATTATATTAAAAAGGAGTAGTAAATACATAAACAAGTGGAAATTTTGGCAAACAAGTAATACTAGAGGTCATGTCACTTAAACAGTTGAGAAGAGATGAAAGCGAATGATAGGGAAGACAACAGGTGCCAATACCTCGGGCACGCCACAATCGTGGCGGTAAGACCCGTACTTAGAGAGTGACTGGAGAGGCGTGATAGCGCCCTCACGTTTCGTCTGACGCAGGTGCTGACCGACCACGGTTGTTTCGGTCGGTACCTGTGTCGAATAGGCAAACAGGAGACGCCCGGTTGTCATCACTGCGGTGACTGCCGCGTTGTTGTCGAAGACACGCCGTTGCACACATTGGTAGGTTGCCCTGCTTGAGCCACGCAACGCCGTGTCATGCACGCGGCAGTCGTTAGGGTCGTCCTCTTGCTCGAGGCTATAGTTCTGTCCATGGTTTCGAGCGAGAGGTCTTGGAATGCCGTCGCCTCTTTCTGTGAGGAGGTGATGTTAGTGATGGTGGCGGCGGAGAACGAGAGGGAACGTTCTATCCCTCTCCCTAACCGCAGAGACGACCTCCAGCCACCATTAGTAGAAGCCTGCGGGCGGTGGACCCATTGGGGCTGCCCACCATGTGGCTGTGATCATCCACATGGATGTATCAGTGCAGGTCCGAGTAGGCGGCGTTCGTGTTCCGCGCACGCCTCTCGATGTCGGAAGGGGGACTAGGGCTCCCGCTTTGTCGTCGGGGAGCAGGACCCCAATTGCGTGTGTCAATTTTAATATTTTTATTGTGTGATGGTGAATTCTTCTTGTGAATTTGTGTGATGGTTGTGTGAGACCCACCACATCCATCGGCGGGTCAGACCATTGACGAGGTCGCTATTTAAATGCATGAGCGGTCCGCGCGGCCCCGCCATAAAGGTGTGAGGAACACCGCGGTGGTTTTACTCGGTTCAGCTCAAATTTCCATCTCAGGGGCTGGATCCCGACATATCTCCATCGTCCGCCCCAAAACCGGCGATGGGGAATGTGAATTGCACATTACCAAGAGTCAAAAAAATAAAAGAAAAGGTGCCAATACCTGCATTAACATGAGAAAAGCCTTTAAATAAATGAGACACTTTTGAATTCTAGAAACTAGAAAATAAACTGAACTATTTTGCAGCTGCTTTTGTTATTGCTTTATTAGAACTATCACTTGATAATTGCTTCACTCAAGCCTTTCCCTTCAACGTTTTAATGGTCGATTGTTACCATTTTGCATATAAGCTTTGCTTTATACGTCTTTCAATGGTTTAAACATTCATAGGCTTACGTAAATTAGTATTTTAAGCTTTGCCTTTACACGTCTTTCAATGTTTCAACATTCATACGTGTACGTAATTTACATACATTCTTACATAGATTCACTACGGATAGACTACGGTTTTCCATTTGCTACGATCCTGACACACTTCTCTGGCTTCATTAACTTTCATCACATGCCTCATACACGCCCGTCGGTTCAAGGTCGGTACGTGAATTAGTATTAAGTAAATGTATTTTAATAGAATTTTTCGCGTAGATATTTGTAATACCGCATATGATGCAGCTTTACAAACAGATAAAAAGATCATCCAGACTCGGAACAACTATTTCTGAAACACACAAATGTTTGTTTAGTTTGGTGATCGAACCCACAACACTTGGCGCAATGGCAGTTGGGAGGCAAATACTTTAGTTACACCACTTCAGCCAAGCTACACTTCACCATTATGGTTTAGATTGAACTTGAATGTAATTATATTAAAGAGACAATAATAGGACAGTTCAAATTAAAGGCACGACAAAGCCTGGATATTCGATTTATATAAAGGAGTTATAATGAGTCAATGATCTGTCTGACTGTTATAGTATTGATGTAAATAGTGAGAGTAAACTAGTGTTGGTAACCACTGTATACAACCAACGATTGTAATATTGTTTCGAATTTGTGAATTTGCTTATGTTTTCTTTTTACCGTCTCGTCTCTAATTTTATTTTCAGCACTTTCTGTGGCTTCTAGCAATTTAGAGAATAGTTTGGTTTATGGTTCAAATAAGGTTTTGTATCATTTATTTTTTATGAATCCGGTAATGACCAGTGGATATTTGTTTCTGTTTATATTTTAATGTATTTTATATGTAAATATTTACGTTTTATCCTAACTAGCTTTTGCTCGCGGATTCGCTCGCTCGGAAAATGTATTTTTCTGGATGAAACGTATCCTAAGTCTTCTTCCGTATCCCTGACAATATACATGCGAAATTTCATGATGATAGGTCGAGTAGTAGTTTAGGCGTGAAAGGCGTAACAAACAGACAAAGAAACTCACTTTCGTATTTATTATATTAATAGTTAGGATACGACAATATTATATAGACGATATTTCGCACTCTTAATAAAACAGAGACTTATCTCAATATTTTGGATTAAACAAATTTAAACACTATTGCAATGATTTAACACAAACATAATATTAGAGTTTAGCATATACAATTAGAGTCCAAATTGCCTTACTTTCAAATTTCGAGTTAAGTCGCTGTTTTGTTAAGAGTGCAATTTGAAAACTCTCACTATTTACAATTAACTCCGTAATATCAACCATTAATAAATCTCAGCCAAATGCTATATATTAACATGCCAAATTAGTAGCAATCAATTGAACACTACAATAGTAATTAACAAAACAAACAAACGACAGATTAGCATATAAAAATGGTACCAATTCTACTCTCCTTCTAAATAGTAACACACAAACCTAATTTGTTTAGGAAGTGCTACCGGAGTTGTACGTATTAAACTGATCTTTAGGCATTACCATGCTGTTCACACTATAGATCCGACATTACGAACTTGATTGGAATTTCAATATCCTTTACCAAAATACAACGACCCTGCCAAAAATATCCAGGCTAATTTAGAACATAACGTTTAGAAAATAAGGGTTAAAATAGCTTGAAACAGAATGTGTGTCATATCAACGTATATGCTTCGGCAAGGTTATAAACAAGTAAATAAAAGGCGTCTGTTTATTCAACATTTTCATACGGATTTAGTGTTGTTCCGGATTCAGATGATGGTCGGTTGTCCGGTGAAACCGTAGAATTCCGTTAACCGTCGCAAGTAGAGCGGGCTCGACGAATAAGTCACACTTTGGTATCGGTACTCGAATTTATTCCATTGTGCAACATAGACAAATGCACTGTTATTTGATTTTACGTAATTCGAACTAAGTTTCGTTGCAACAACACTAGTGAAATGAGAATCACAATTTGATACACAATTATTTTTTTTATTTCGTAGTAGTTACGTAATTTAATTTTCGAATTGTATGAAAAATTATTAAGTTTCTAAATATTTTTACAGGCAACATTTAAAAGCAGTGTCATTTTATTTCTTAATTTAAAATTGTGTTTGGTTCTAGTCTAGTCAGATCAGTAGTGGATTTTATATGGCACATAAAAACTTTAAATTTGGAAAGCTCACTCTCAAATTATATGGACATGGATGTTTGTCTTAGTCTGAGTGTTTCTATGTATAATATGTATGTATTTACAAAAAAGAAGTATATATGTATGTTTATCCATTGTCTAGAACTCATAGTACAAGCTCTGCTCAGTTTGGGCTAGATGGTGTTGTGTATGTGGTAGAATATTATATTATATCGTGTCTTCATTTTTTTGTCTCGATTATTAATATTTTAGTTTACATGATGCTGTATAAAAATGCTTAGAATACTTACTATAGAGGTTGTATTTCTTCAAATGTACTAGTTTAGACGTAAAAAATTCTTTACGTTTTATGAAGAGTGTCGTAAATAGAAATGTACAGTCAATAGAAAATTAAATTAAAATGTCGCTTATTTCGAAATAACAAAGAATCCATATTGTACATCAATTTGTTACAGCATAATTACATATTATAAATACAATTGAAAATAGTGATCGATATTTTATAGCCTACTCTTTGAAAGCGTTTACAAAAATATATTGAATAAAAGCGATTTCAATAAAAGTGGATTTAAAAAAATAGAAACGTTTACCAGTAAGAAGCTAAGAGGAGAATGGCTGTGCTAAGCATTTACATTTTATATTAATCTTTATATATATTTATAAAGATAACAAAATAAAATAGACTGTAAGGGAGGAGGGAGGCTGTAATACACTATACATATGTGTATTACAGCCAGATGGGTTGTTTATAATCGTGTTACTTCTAAGCAATTTGACTGATTCAAATTATATTCACACCAGATGGTCGATTCGAATTTTAGAGTAGTAGAGCCTCGCTGATTTCAGCATGAATGGGCCAGCTTGACCGGGGAAGGACTACCCTCTCACAGAATATCGACGTGAAATAGCAGTATTCGTACAGTTGTGTTTTGTTCGGCGAGTGAGAGTGCCGGAGGCCCAAGCACCCTCTTTCTCCCTTCCCGCTCCTTTTCCTTCGCACTTCCTTTCCTGAAGGGTCGGTAACGCGCAAGTGATACCTCTGGTGTTGCAGGCGTCCATAGGCTATGGTGACCACTTACCATCAGGTGGGCCGTATACTTGTTTGCCACCGTAGTAGTATAAAACAATATATATATATATATTTATATATATTCCCTGGCGAGCAGGCTTGCAGACAAATAGTGAAGCTCTTGTTTTGCTTGCATAATACTATACCATACTGTCATGCCGGTATATCCTCTGGGATAAATTAGCTTAGAGGGCAATCAGCTATCGATAGCTATATTACATGTATATACCTAATATATAGCTATGTTTAAGTAACATGTAATAGGGAAGTATTATCGTTATAAGACATGTATCCAAATTTTTAGGAGCAGCGCGGAGGCATATGTACCTACATGTTATTCTTGTCCTATTTTCATGCTGCTAGTGAAAATACGGCGCAGTCATCAAAAATGGTACTTCACTATCGGTAACTACAAAAGCATTTGTACTTGGATTCCAACGTCAAAATTACAAAACATTAAACCATTACCGCTTTTATCACTTGTATATACAAGCTTGAAAAAGAAAAAATATTAACAAATAAAAGTCAGCATTTGCGAAGCTTGGAAGTAGGTAACCGAGTGACGGCTTTGAATAAAAACCTTATTATTCCAAGAACATTTGAGTAGCTCTCTATGTTGATAAGGACCCAGATTGTGAAGGCATTCTACCTTATGTACTTGGTATTCCGTATAAGCTTTGGTAAGGTATATAGGTAATATAATTCAACAGAGAACAATGGTCATTGTGGTGCTAGATGATAGGACTAGAATACTATTTCCTGGCGTATTCATTATTCCCATCTTTAATTTAGTACCCACTTACTTGCCTACTTAATTGTTCCCAGCTGCAAATGTTTAACAATAGACTAGAATACGTTTAGGCAAAGCCACCAAGCTACACGTATTATTTTTATTTATAATAATATTAGCCCTGTATTAAACTGTCCCACTGCTTGGCACGGGCCGCTTCTCAGCCTGAGAAGGGTTAAGCCAAAGTCCACCACGCTGGTCCAGTGCGGGCAGACTTCACATATCTTCGAGAACTGGCAGACATGCAGTTTTCCTCACGTTGTTTTTCTACACCGTTAAAGCGAGCGATAATTAACTATTCAATATGCACATGACTTCGAAAAGTCAGAAATGCGCGGCTTGGGATCGAACTCGAGATCGGCTATTAAGCTGCTTTGATATTTTTTTGTCTGCGTACGACGAAAATTGCACGTCACCATTATATAATTTTCTGTTTTTCAATTTCGGAGCTACCTTGACATTCTGACAATAACCTTGTATTGTTGACAGTTGCTGTAATCAAACTGTCAACTGTATTGTTATTTGTATACGACGCAAGTAGGTGGCTCGGGTTACATGCAAGAGTTAATCATACGGGTTACTCGCGTAGGTGGCTTACTTCGGTCGTTTACACGAAGCACACAACTCGCAGTAAAGCCTCAAAATAAGCATTTGGATACCGGGATTGCAAGTATCTTATGAATTAATCTAGAACATAGTCTATAAGATTGTAAAGTTCCCTCCAATGACGTTTAACAGAAGATGTTGGATGTTTGTTACTCAATCAAGATACACGTCTTGATTGAGTATTGAACAACCATTCTATTATCCACTGAAACTTTAAAAAAATAATCGTATTCCTGCGACATTCCAATTTTGTCCTTCGTAGTACAGAAGACTAAGAGAGTAAAATCTTAGCAACCTTGTCTCATTAGCTTGCAAAATAATCGTATTTTACCTGCGACATTAAAATGTTGTCATCGTATATTTGTGACATATAGTTGTTTAGAGACAGAGTCATCCTATTCAAGAATTGGCTACGAGTCCATACGCCCCTTGATTTTCGCCCCTTTCATAGAAAGACGGCGCCGCTCCGCGGGGCTCCTATTTTTGGGTGGATTTTAAGAAGAAACCTAACACATACCTACTAGGGGGCGAACGGGCTCGTTACTCAAGAATTGTAAACAAAACCGAAAATAATATTAAGTAATGTGTGTTTTTTTGGTGTTACCAAAACAAAAAAGAAATTAAAACGTATGGAATTTTGGCTTGTGCTGATTCAAAAACTTACTCAAAAGCAATTTTATTACACAATATTATTTTCGGTTTTGTTTACAATTCTTGAATAGGATGACTCTGACTCTCTGAATCACCAAAAGCCAAAATTATTATAAAATTTTTTTGTATCGGTCACCCTAATATTCTATCTAACAATAAAAAAAATGAACCCTAATGTCAATCTAAACGTAAGATCATTTTCTATCTAATTAATCCTAGTAATTAAATTTAAATACGTAAGCTTTGCATAAAACGTGACTTGAAAAGTTACTTTATCTACATAGCGGCAAGTTATTCATCCTGTTGCGAGCATATTACCTTATCTTTCCTCGTTTCCCTTATTTCACTTTTACTTGATGAATAAGCTGTCTACCTAAGACCATACAATTATAAATTATTGATCTTGAGTCAAGAACCTGAGAGAGTGAGAGCGTTCTGTGAACTTAAGTATGAAATACTTAGTTTCAAAACTTTGCCCGCAGCTTTGTTCGCATAAGTGTAGAATTAGGTTTGGTTAATAATCGTACTTTTTTCTGGATGAAAGGTACCCTATGCCCTTTTCTGTAACCCTGACAACGTGTAAGCGAAATTGCATGATGACCGGTCAGTAGTTAGGGTGTGAAAGCGTAACAAACAAACAAACTCACATTCGCATTTATGATATTAGTTAGGACTAATGTGTTCATGTCAAACTGATAACTGAAGTTTCTATATCGCTTATACAAACCAAAGTTAACCTTCTCTGGGTTTTTTACGTGTGAAAATACGGTAAATCGCCGATGTAGTGTACTTAAAAGTACGACAATTCCCGAGGGAACACGTCTATTCACGAGGGGTCTAATTGTGACAATATCCCACGATAAAGCTAAGAGCAAATTATTTACTATTTAATAATATAGCCTTCTTAAATAACTCACTTGACGCTTAGAAGATACTAGATTTTGCCCGCCGTTCCGCTCGTAAATGTAGGTTAGGTAAGACTAGGTTATGTTAGCAACAGTATTTTTCCTGGATGAATGGTACCCTATATCCTTTTGTGTTCCCCTGACAACGTAAATGCGAAATTTCATGATGATCGGTCGAGTAGTTAAGGCGTGAAAGCGTAACAAACAAACTTACATTCGCATTTATAATACTAGCTGCGCCCTGCGGTTTCACCTGCGGCAGTCCTGATGCCGTGGGAATATCGGGATCAAAAGTGCCTATGTGTTAATCCAGGTCTCCAGCTATCATACATATCAAGTTTCATCGCAATCGGTTCAGTTGTTTTTGCGTGAAAGAGTAACAAACATCCATCCATCCATACTCCATACTAAACTTTCATAATAATATTAGTAGGATTAGGATAGGTGTATTGCAGCTGCCGTTTACTCCCGTGACTGCACATAGCGCCTCTCCGTTCATTCAATCAGTATGATAGCGTTGTTGTATACTCCAATTACGGAGCTTGTAAGTTAATGAAAGATAGATTTATCGCGTGCAAAAACACTTCTCATACAATCCAATCCCATTAAACAATGGATTAAGCCGACAGTTACGCTTGTTAGATCCTTTGTTTTTGCTTCCGATTAACAAGTATTCAATACGTTCATTGTTTGCGAGTTCGAGGAAAGCATATAAGTGGTATATCTTCTTGGTTTGGATGAAGAGAAGGAAGGATTATTATGATTATATAGTAATTGGCGTATTTGTTCTTCTGTCTTAATCGTCGTAATAAGGGTTTTCTTTTCGTATCAATTTATTTAAATAATTACTGCCTAGTGTGTGGCTAGAGTTGTCGTGAGTTGATACTTTTTGCAACGACATAGTTATCCTAGACGCTGCAGTTGACGTGGTTTGATCGGAATTACCACACTTGCATTGAATTCACCCCGTCTATAGATTTTAGGCGATCACTGGCTGGTCAACCTAAATAATATTATAAATGCGAATCTGAGTTTGTTTGTTTGTTACGCTTTCACGCCTTAACTATTCGATTGAACATCATGAAAATTGGCTTACACGTTGTCAGAGGAACACAAAAGGACATAGGGTACCTATCACCCACAAAAAAATTACGTATTTAACCTAACCTAACCTACATTTACGCGAGCGAAGCCGCGGGCAAAATGTAGTAGTTCTAGAAACGAACGCACAAATTTTAAAGAAATTAGTATTTTTTAATATTGCCCCTTTCCCCTATTCCCGCTCCTTCTCCTTCCCACTTCCTTTTCTAAAGGGTAACGCGCAAGTGATGCCTCTGGTTTTGCAGGCGTCCATAGGCTACGGTGACCACTTACCATCAGGTGGGCCGGGCCGTATGCTTGTTTAGCACATTAGTTGTATAAAAAAAATCTAAGCCATCTAGTTTTTACGCTAAAATACCTAGACGTGACAAAAATAACGAGCAAAGAGCAAATATAAAAATATTTAAATTGGAGTGTGCAAATAACAATCTTTTCAAAATAATAAAAAAAAATCTCTAAGAATTTAATGCCGATTGTTGTGAGCTAATTGTGTTGATTCAATCAATTTGTGCCAATTGATATTTGAAGTATTGATTATTAAGCTTCATAAGTGCAATGTTTAGTACGTGTGAGCTCTAACCATTAGAATGTGCTAGAACGTGCGATTTAACGCGAAAATAAGTTCATGAAAGTGTGTGAAAAGCTTATTTAAATATTAGACTGCCAATAACGGTTGTGAGAGCGTTTAGAGCGCAGTACTGTATGCCCGAGATGCGTTGATAGACATCATTAGAAGGATCTTTATAGCGCGCCTGCAAGTTACGGGGCATTTCTGCATGTAGTGCTCTTTAAAAGGCTTTATTTGTCGGTTCATTGCTTTAGTATGTAGTAGATTTTATATTATTGAAGTAGTTTCTAAATACTACCAATAGAGAGACTATTGTTGAAGTCATATTACTTAAGTTTCCAAAGTACCCTACCTACCCTACCTTCATCTGCCCTAATCTAATTAAGCTGAAGAGTTTTTTTGTTTTTTCTTTGAACGCGTTTAGGTACCCCTGCAAATATTAAATGGAATTAAAAAAATATATTTTTGCCATTGACAGCCCAATTTTTAAAGGTATATTGATAGATAGGTAATCTTTCAAGAAACGCAAGGATTCACGGGCGTGAAGCAAACAGTTAGTATGTCGTATAGTATGTATGTGGAACAACTAGTCAGATTATAAACTTGCCGGAATATAGTGACCGCATTTATTTAAGATAGTATGTAATCTTAAGGAGTCCCACGATCCCACCATTAAATGATTAATCAACGTGGCCTATAGATTAATCAGTGTACAGTTTTACAATCTTACGATTTTCTACGTACTATAACGGCCGTCAAATGGCAACACTGACCAATCAGGGGAAATTTATCCCCTGATTGGTTAGTGTTGCCAGTGGTTCGTACTTAAATCCTCAGTGCTCGATTGATAATAATTATGAACAATCATTTATTGCACTTTTCTTTGCACTAACAAAAGTTTTCATTATGATCTTTTGTCGCAGGGTCAGGCAGATGTGTATATTTACTTTGTATATTGCCGCTTCAATATAATATATACAACGACTGAAATATATTTAAGCACGCATCTCAATAGATCTTGCACGCCCTAGGGTGGAGTATGGAGAAACCAGTCATCATTGTAACATATTGACCACTGTACCCATTTTCGCAAATAAATGATGAGTTGATGAGTTCATGATTTGAGATCTTAAAGTCTTATGATTCAAAAGACGACATGCGAATCTCGGCAGCGCTTCACGTGCTGTACTCGTGGACTGCACGATTGCTTACCATCAGGCGAAGTGTGGTCATTTTTACAAGCAATATATAATAGAATAAAATCGTTAGAGCAGATGCGATCTATTGTGTACATAACAAAATTATAGAGCACTACTTGGTTTCAGGTAGTTTTAGTTTGGTAGACCATTACACCCACAGTAAGTGCGGTGCTTTGGAACAGACTGCCCTATGTGCTGGAATGTCTGCACGACATGAAGAACGCCACTGCTGCAGTTGACATGGACTCTAGTGATTCCAAATATTATCATAGAGCCAGCAACATCGACACGAAAAGAAGACGTTTTGTTTATTATAAGTAACGGTAGCCAAGTGGGAGACCGTTGCACTGCCACGCAGAAGTCTCCAGTTCGATATTACGGCACGCACCTCAAATCTTTCGTAATTACGTGCGTATTAAATAGTTATTAATCGCTTGCTTTGACCGTGAAGGAGAACATCGTGGAGAACCCCTACTATTCTTTTATGTTTCTGAAAATGTATAAAGACTAACTTACATCTGCGTGGACTATGTAAACTCTTCCCTTACTACGAAAAGGCACGTAGTAGGAAAATTAATAAACTGGTCTGATATTATAATATTTATTTATATGATATAGCCGTGACTATATTTATTGAAATGGTGCCTACGTGTGGACCATTGTTCATCTACGTATATATTAGTTGAACTCCCAGCTGACATTGCACTCCATCTGATTTTATGCCGTGTATTATAGTAATTGGTGGACGCGGATAACAATACAGACAACCACCACTTCTTAAAGCATATATAGTTATTGCAAGCACGAAAACAGGACAGCGTTACAAAGCGTACCTATAAATTTGTCGTGTTTTTGCAGATGCAATAATGCTGAACTCAGTTCATATACACAAAAGCAAACACATGCAAGACAACAAATATGGAATAAAAGTACTAAAAATCCTAACTTATATTATAAATGCAAATGAGTTTGTTTGTTTGTTTTTTTGTAACGTTTTCACGCCTTAACTTAACGCCTTACCCTTTTATCAAGAAAAAAGTAACGTTCCTGAGCAAAGTCGCGGGCAAAAGATAATTTAATAAAGTTAGTCAGTATCCCAAATTTGGGACAGCACACATAATATTGCTTACATAGTAAAGGTATAAGGTTAAGGTGTAAGGAGCTGTCAGTAATGTTGACAATTTGCAAGCAATTCATTCGAGAACACGCTTCCTCGTAACTACATGAGAACATTTTAATAGCGTTCAGCATATGTTAAACGACTACTTTAATTATATTATAAAACGGTATTACGAACGGTATTTAGCATACAGTTATTAATGTGTTTAACTAAGAATTAAATGAGATTTATCAAAAAGGAAGCAAAGGGAGACTTTAGATATCTGATATATCTACATTAATTGACTGCGTGTCATGCCACTATTGAGTTACGTATGAACCTGAAAAATAGTCTAAGTATGAGTGTAAATAAATAAATAAATAAAATAATGAATACGATCAAATCTTATTCTTCTATAATTATTATTAATATAAAGTATTATATACATATGTATAAGTATTGAAATATGAAGTGCCGAAATATAATTGCAACATACATACTTTTTACTAAGGGGTAAGACGGTATTCACGCAGATTTCATGATTTTTATAGGTGGAAGGAAATGAGTAGGTCTATCGCCATCTATATATATTTCTATGTATAATATGTTTGTATTTACCAAAAAAATGTATCTATGTATGTTTATCCATTGTCTAGTACCCATAGTACAAGCTCTGCTTAGTTTGGCCTAGATAGTGTTGTGTGTGTGGTAGAATATTATATTATATTATTATATATTATTATTATTATTATTATTATATATGTATGTATGTATCTTATGTGGGAGCCAGTCAGTGCAGACCAGCGACACTTCGACCCAGTGGGATCTTTTGCGTCGACACTCTCCCAATAACGACTGTCATAGATGTTCATGGCAGCCGGGACCGACGGCTTAACGTGCTCTCCGAGGCACGGAGCACGCGATAATTGTCAATCAATACGCACATAATTTCGAAAAGTCATATAACTTCCGAAAGTCAGAGGTGCGCGACGTGGGTTCGAACCCGAGACCCTCTGTATTGCAGTCTCAGTCAGCAATCAGCAGGTCTCCCCACTGAGCTATCACTGCTCATCTAGATATACTAGGTACTAAATTACATGTCACCTCTCTACACCTTGTCTAACCCCAGAATCAAAACTGGGAAGTAACGCTAAGATCCAAAAAGTATAATGCTTCCAAGCTTAATAACCACATCTCGAGAGACCTCGCTGGGACTTAAAAATCATGGCTAGGCTAAGGTTTTAAAGACCGAATGTATTTACACAATTCCTATTATGTTGTCTTTACCGATTTTTTGTTTTGTATAAAGAATATAGACCGTCGCCTATTAACGTTTTCCATACAAACCATTTTATGAATACTTTTGCCTGTCATTTGCTAGAATACCAGATATAATTGAAAACATATCGCGTCTAGCCGCCGGCAGGCCGCTGTTGCTCAATAGGTTAATGGCAAATAACTGTTGCTAATTATGCTGCTTTATATCAAAATTAGTATTAAAATAATTTTCTTTTGTGAAGACAATTTCATTCACCTAAACATTTGCCTAATATCTTATACTATACTATGAATACAATAGCATTTGACCCTTACATAACAAACAACAAAACAAGTACAACATAAAATTGTTACTAGCCGCGGATAAACGTCGTAAGCAAAGCCACGGGCTTCGACTACCATCGTTCATTCACGTAACTGTACAGCCCAATGTCACTTTAGCCACGGATAACCTTAAAAATGACTAAAGGTAAGGTGGGAGAAAATGATTGCAAGCTTAATGGAGCGTATAGTGCAAGGCTTAAGCGCGGACCAACCATTGACACGGTTTGTGGTGGTTCAATTTTTGATATTGTTACAAATTTGGATAAAACGTGCATACTACCATCTAAGTAAATCAACGGGATGATTGAATAACTGTATTCAACCAAGTGCCATACTAAACAAACCACAGGTCAAATATTGTATGCGAAGATTTGAATAGAAAATGTTCGTTCGGTTGTCTATCACATCACGTTTGTTGTAACGGAATGCTCTAAATGGAGCAAGTGGTACTTTAAGCTATGCATTTAGTGTGCATTTCATTAGAAAAGGTTCATTAGATAGTAGGCTACGTCTTGTAGAACATTTTATTAGCACTAGGCTTGTTAAACATGGCCCGCTATTGTGAACTCTGTTAGTTAAGATCTCTAGCACCTCGCAGCAATAGAGGCAATAGAGATACTCTATCTCTATTGCTGTTATTCTCGTGTGAGAAAACTGTGTGGAATAACGAAGCGACTATTGTTACGCTACTCGTAAATAATACAAATAAATTATACGAGATAAAGACTTGTTAATTGGCTCCGTAGTCAAAATTAGCACTATTGTTTGTGGCCGAAGTGCTGTTGTCATTAATTAATTAGTAATTGCCTATCAGGAAGATCCATAACACTTCGTTTGACTCGGAATCGAAACCAGGACCTCACCATTGAATGTAAACGTTAAGGCAAATTTATGCCATGAGACCAACGAGGCACTCCTGCAACTAAATTTGAGATATTTAAACAAAAGATCCAAAATAGATGTGAGTTTGTAAAGATGTTTGGATATTTGTTACACAGCCACGCGTAAACTTTTGAACAGATTTGGATGCAATTTGGCATACAGATAGACCATGTCTTGATTTACACATAGGATATTAGTCATGGTATGTTTTCTCATAAGATTGACACAGTAGAAGCTACTAGCAGAAGGTAGTCTAAAGATAAAGTACTAGGGAAGTGTACTTCGGCAATTTATTTTATTATTTACACGAGAAAAATACCCACGTTTTTGCTTCAGTGTTTCAAGATTTGTTGCTATGAGACTTAACGGTAAATGTATGACAATAATTCATTACATAACACATTATTATGAAGATCACAATTAGCGCGGAGTCTGCCAGGGAAAATTGCTGCTATAGTACCATGAGAAAACTATCTCAGGATGTTTTATAACAAAGCTAAATGACTATTGCGTGAAATGCAATTATTTTTAGCTCTTTATCTATTAACTTTCAACTTATATAAGTACATTAGACAGCTTGTTTACTTAATGAAAGTGAAATTCATTCAGTCGTTACATCTATAAACGCAACATCTACATATATATAAATAGTGGCAGAAATAGTTAACAGTTAAAAAAGCATGAGCAATCGATTTGTCTAATTATATAATTATCTTCGCATAAGTGAAGAGACGATTAGGTTCTAAAAAAAGAAAATTAAACAGGAACTACAGCGGCTGCATCTGCAGCGGTGTCCGTAGGGCGGAATGAACTGGGTGATCGGTGGCGGCTTCTCTTCAGCGGCGTCGCTCGCGCAGTCCCGCTTACATCGTCGTCGCGGCCGCACGCGCACGCCGCGCCATGAATCGTCCGTTGATCGTACTCTGCGCGCTCGCCGCACTTCTCGCCATCGCCGCCGCCGATGACCCGCCGCGACCCCGACTTATTGACTTCAACCCCTGGGCATGGCTACCGTCCAATCGAAACCGTTCACCATCTATCATGGACTATTTCTTCCCACCTTCCCGAACCCCTAAACAATCTAATTTGGATCCACCCGCTGACAGAACACCACCCCAAATCACAACCTTAGATAATACTCCCGCGCCTACTACTATAGAGGAGCGATCCACGACTTACGCGAAAAAAATATCCACTAAAACCAAGTCAACAGCGTCCGTGACAAACCCGACCGCTACGACACCGCCTAAAACGAAAAAGTCCACCCGCAAACCAACTACCACGACCGAGGTAAAAACTACGCAAACCAAAACCGATACTCCTACACCTACACAGACTATGAAAGACGCGACCGCCACTACGTATCGGACGCCTACAAAGCATTATACGATCCGTCCGGTTGTGCGCACTACGGAGACGCCTACGGTTCAGGATACGGAAACCACTCTGAATAGCGATAGTACGGAGGCGGTTTCTGATGTCGATACTTTGGGGACTACGGCCGACGGGCCTAAGGAGACAGCTCCTACGTTGAGTACGGCTGACGATGTTCGTTCTACGGACCCTGGTACCGCGAGTACCGCGGCTGTGGAGTCTACCACCCAGACGGATAACACAGCGGAGCCTGCCGACAGCCGCGAAGGATACCTGCCGCTTCGCGACAAGCCTCAACAGACCCACGTCAAGATCAACGAGCAGACCAAGAAAGAGGTCAGTGATTTAAAACTATCTTATTTTTTCTGAATTGTTCACAGTCTAATAGCTACAACTTTCCTATATCTGTCGCCACCTTGTTTTCTCAAAGAGATCGTAAATTTCTTTAGGCGAAGTGTATCTAATCGATAAATAAATACCCAAAGCGTTAGTAAGGTGTAAAATATTGACGCAAAAGCTCTTTTTTTATGTAGGGAGTTGCCGGCGAAGGGCGAAAGAACATAAATTCGACCTAATGAGCCCTTAGAGAAAGGTTGGTGCATTCAACACTATACGCGAAGTTCTCACATTAGCCGTGCAAATTGCGAGGAATTATTTATTTCTTAGAAACCCGATGAAGTGCATTAAGATACGAAAAAGCTTTAGAAAAACGCATTGTGTTCCACCCTGTGATCATATGTAAACTAAATTATTACACGCTGATAGTAGTTAGACAGTTTCTATTGCATGGTAATGGTTAATAATTAACGCTCAAATCATTCCCACTAATCATTGTTCGGATTAAAAGTAAAAAAAATGTTCAAGTTAAAGGAAAGTAGGTGCTTTTATTTGATGAACAGTCAGTATTAATTATAGTACCTATAGAACACACTGTGGAGAGAAATTATAAGCCATAGTAACGATAATGAAGATAACTACGTGAACTTGCACGGGAATATATTTACTGAACTTATAACATGCGTTTACACAAGTAGCTAACAAGTTAATATTTCTTCAACCTGTTAATAGTGGCGGCTTAAAATGATTCGTAGAAATGATTCACGTATAAACTGAAACAATGAACTCAATATTATGTACATATGTTCTAATAATTATCAACATAAAAGCATTTTGCATAAATCCCATTAAGTTTTAATTGCACAAAAAAGTAAACAATGGAGTCCATTAAGTTAACGCAAAACAAAAAACGCAATTATTGAGTAAATTCAACTATTTTCAGTCGTTAGGTCATTTGCAACCCGACATTGCACAAAAAACTCATAGAGCAGGTACGAGGAATAATAAAATTCTTACATTAAGGGAAGATGATAAATTATGAGAGATGAGACATTTACAATATTCGATCAGTTTTTTTGATATATCTGTCGGCTAATATTCACAAAATTAAGTTATAGGACGCGCAGTATATTCCCACGAACTTAAAGATCACCTTAAGTACATAAAAAATGCAGATCTTACGATCGGCACAGGCAGAGACAAATAGATCATTAGGTTAAATTTCTTTGTGTTAAGGAAATATTAGTAAAAAGTTAATAGAGAAAGCACTAAGATTCGGAAACGCAACGAAAATCACAGACAATGCACAAAAAAGTTGTCCAGAAATCATATTGTGGCGGTGCTTTCCTATCATTAGCGACTCTGTGGTCGATGTAACTGTTATAGCTGCCGCAAATTTTTGGACAGAAACAAATTTAGCGGAGACACGGAATACAATGTGAACTTTCACTGGTACACCCGTTAATGAATGAGCATTTTCTAATGCAGCAGAATGATTAAATGACCATCGACTTAAAATCAGTTAATGGTCTTATCAATCACTTTTTGATTTCAAAAGATTACCTATTTCGTTCTGTACAAATTTAAGCGCACGGTGCGCTTATAAGGACAAACCTTAGATCAACCTGTATTATAGAATTTATGTAGCAATTAACTGCAGTAATTTAATTTTCAAACCGGATTTTCATTATAGGGTTCCAGTTATAAAGACTGTTTGATAAATTTATACAATTAATTATCGTTAACGGCTAAGAGTAAACCCTGCTAAATATCAACTTGCTTGTAAATAGAAAAGAGCCCTTGAATTTATGATTCACTTATACGCAAGTCTTTCTTATAATTCTGTTTTATAAGCTACCAGGTGATTATATCGCTAGACATTACGTATTTTCCAAAAGAGAACAGACAATGAACAAATTGAATTACTTTCGCAGCGACACAAAAAGACATACTGACTTTGCATTATAATCAAATGACGCTAATTTACTGTATGACTTAACAGCATAACATAAAAAGAGCGGTGTAACAACATTCTTAATAAGCATTATGTCACAGCATATAAGGTATAAGTTATTCCATGAAATTGGTTAGTTAAAGTGTGGTACTGTAACCGTTCGTAGGCGCCATCGGGTGAGTCTAACGGGTCCGCGAATACGATGCGCTAGCCGTCAACGCTGAGATATTTGCATTTTAGTCGTTTATCCATAATAAACGTGACTAACACCGTTATCTACAGCGACATCGTTCGGATTTGAAATATTTATCCGGCGTTTTATTTTGTAAGAGAAAATTGTAGAAATTTTAATTATGCACAGAAAATATTTCTAGTTAGATAGAGTTGATAGCGCGTTCGAAAGTCAGGTAACTTTTATACAGAATAACTAATGCTAATAAAAGCATCAAACACTGCGATATAATCAGTGACTACATTCGTGTAAAAATGTAACACAAAGCTCTTATAAACGATGTCCAATCAGAAATGTAGGTTGAGTATTGTAAAACTTAAGATATGAATATCTAATTGTATTCATAAATACAACGGGATCGATACATTAACGTAAAAGTTAAAGAAATGAGGACACATTGAAAAGTTTCTCGTATTCCAAGTTAAAACAAAAACTATTTGATGTTGAATCAATAAATAGACATTTTTGTTTGTCAGTGTCTTTTTGCTAAATGTAAAGTAATGGTTTTCGTTTGTATGAGTAGCGGACATCCAAACGTGCAAATAACTTCACAAATTTGAACATTTCTAATGTTACTAGGATTGACAAGTGTTAGTTTACGCAATATAAATATTTAAATTATTGAGCATTAGATGTATTCAAAACACAAATATCTTTATAAGTATTTCTACAAAATACTGGCATAAAACATAATATCCTAGACTTATTATTTTCTTTATCTCCAACAATAAATAAACATCAATTACAAGGCAAATTTACACTAAACTAAGTCAACTGTTTCCTCAATAACAGGAGATCACAGCATGCAAAATATACAGGCATGTATTGCACTGGTATTTGTGACATTTTTTTAAAATAGAGACCTATTGATTTACTTTTAACCAACTAAACCATACTACTACGAAACAAACAAGTCTAAGATTAAATTCTTCAATCGTAATAGATTTGAATGTTACAAACAAACTGTATTCAAGTTAATAGTATACTTAAAAATAATGTTCGAAACACGTAGTTATAATTATCATAACATAAACCCAGTTCCTCAGACAATAAAAATATATACCAACAAAACAACAATTAACACTGGTACTAAAATACCCACTGGAGAACAAAATCTACTTAATAAGACATTTTCATCATTGTCAAGAAAATTTAACTTCATTAAGTTCACCAATTAAATACTTTGTAAAGCATAATATAAATAATTGTTATGTACGTATTCATTGTTGTATTTACTGTGAACCGAATAATGTTGGGAAAGGTCTTAGAGGCGCGTTTAATAGGAGAGTGTTGAATTCAAAATTCTGAGTAACGACCCTTAAAGTACTTTATGGGATTCGTTTGTACGATTATCTGTGAAGATATGAGTTTTTATAGGAAACACGCGTGTTGTGAATCTGTTTTATTAGGTATGTTAAGTAGTAAAGTTCGTGTTGATATTAAATTATTTAGTTTAATATTATGAGTTATTGCCTTTCACGTTGTTCCTGTGGTATAAATTTGGGCGCGATTATGACATTCCGGTGTAATGCGGAATAATTTTTAATATCACAGCAGTGAGTCTGCAAATGTGTTCGGTAGTCAGCAATAGGTGGGACATGAAAACACAGCTGGTGAAATGGGGTTGCAATAGTTACACCTCAGAATATCCCTTTGCGGTTTGCTATGTAGACGTGATTCTATATATATCTACATAAGTTGGGCTTTGAAAAAGTGATGTATAGTTAATTAAAACATCAGTTTTATAGCAGAATGTATAAACTGATAAAAATTCTTGATAAGTACCATGCATTATTAGATAATAATAAATATTATATATACATAATGTTACATAACCGGGTGAGTACGATATAGTTGAATTTAATTTGTTTAAGAACAACATTATTACTAAATAAAGGCAGCTTAACTCATATCTTTTAACAATAGAACAAAAAACATATACCCATGCAATTGAATGAAAAACGAACCTACTTTTCGAACTGTCTCACTAGAATGTGTTTTGTAACACAACAATGTATTAAAAGAACACAGAGAGCTACACGAACAAAGACACACACAATGAGTACAAAAATATAATACGAAAGATTGGAACAAATAATTAGATATCGGTACAAAATAAAACGAAACCAAACAAATCTTATTTTGGTGAGCAAAGTGAATCATTCAAAGGTATCGATCGTTGCTAATCGCATCTAATTAATCAGTACGCATTACTTGTAGAAAGTATCCCAAGAGAAAGGAGAAATAGTACCTAAGAAACAGTGGCTAAGGAACTAGGTTGAACTGAACATCGCAGCGTTTCATGAGAGAAACGTTTTGTTAAATATCATAATACAGGTATTGTGACAGTTGTATTACAGCGTGGTCAATAGATTTATAAGCTTGTAAGTAAAACACATCACCTATGTAGAAAATAGCCGGTAATGGATGCTTCATTAATATTTATTTTACTTTAAATTGTTGTAATATTTATAATTTTATGCTATTTGCCACTGTGACAGTGTTTCCGTTTGTTTTATTGTTGCGCTTTAAGTACGGCGTAATTTTCGAGTTAACATTCAAATTTTTACGCTTTTTACTTACGTAAGCACGCCATTTTTACGTAACGCGATGCGCATCGAATCTTTGTTTTCTTTTGTGACATTTTTATTTTGAATCGATTATATCGAATGCTATCTTCGCACTTTCATTCTACTTATAGTTAAATAATGTATTGCACAACGTTCGATCTCAATTCTCCACAGTCTCGATTGTAAATTCAATTTGTATAATGAAAATAAGAGAATCGTCTTTTAACAATAGTAATCACCATATGCAATATACAACCGTCTAAAATCAATTGAAGTGAAACGCTACAGGCGAACGTTTACCTCTAGCTAGTGTTGGTCTTATCGGTCTATAATTAATTGTAATAGGAAATGTTCATTTCTATACATAGCAACAAAGGGTGCTCTTTACGTCCTATGTCATAAGTTTTGTCGCTGATTGTGAGGTCCTAGGTTCGATGACCGAGTCGAACGAAGTGGTATTGGATTTTTTGATAGCATATTGTGTGCAGTTTGGCAATATGCCTAGGGGAAGTAAAACATAGCTAGCGAAATGTGAGAGTATGTAAGAAATATAAGGGTATAATTCGTTAGTTAATAACGAAGAAGTGAGCAAAGATGTGCCTCTGCCTACCTCTCGAAGAATCATAAGCCGTTTGTATGCGTACCTAGCGGCTTTACAATTTAACGGTAAAGGAAGACGTGTATGCCTAGAAGCCAACATGTTTTGGGCGATGATGTGCGGATACTGCGGATACGACCATGCTTTTTTACGACCTCTTATTATGAGAACAGTCACATTCTTAGAAGTCATCGTGATTACGCCAATAAAATGCTGCTTATAACGTGAAATGGTTCCATACAAATTACATTAAAAGAGCGCATAAGATGTAGCACATTGTACATGTTAATAGAGCGAGAGTGGATTTGAGAATATCGATTGAGCCACATCGATTCGATCCGATTACCGATATCATTACTGACCACATTATTGTAGACTCCATCCGATCAGCTAATGATATCCTTTCCCTAGTTTTTGTACGTCATTATTTTCTCTGTCCATGATTGAAGCGTGTATATAAATATGCATCGGACTAGTAAAAAGCTGAGTCACGACATCCTGAAAGGTTTGTTTAAATCTAATTCTTAGTGAGAGCTTCTACTATGCTAGTAATATAGATATAATATAATATAATCCGTACTATCCTAACTTAATATTATAAATGTGAATGTGAGTTTGTTTGTTTGTTATGCTTTCACGCCTTAACAGCTCAACCGATCATCATGAAATTTCGCATACACAGAAAAGGACATAGAAAAACTTACAAACAGAAAAAAGGTTTTATTCCCGAGGGATAGAACTTTACTGACTAAATCTAGATTAACGTGAGCGAAACCGCGGACAAATCCAGTACAGACCTAAAATCTTGTTAAAAATCAACTAAAAGTTGTTTAAGCACTCGCAAATTAAGTCATTAAACGATGTATTCAAGTATGTGGAGTATAATCGTGATGTTGTTCAAATTGCCGAGACACCTTCGTATGTGCAAAGAAAATTGTTCAAATAAAACATAATTGTGTCAAGACATGTAATTTATGACCATGTTAATGTAATAAAAAGTTTGTTTTAATAACAGCTACTGTGCCAACAAAGTCAATCACGTGGCATAAGATTGCACTTATGTTTTTATGCGATCAAGGTTCCGAGATATATTTCCGGACAAGACAAAGTATTATCGGGATATAAAAAAACTAATTTTGGATATGTGCCCGGTATAGATGTTAATAGACGCGTCCCTTATTACTTAAGGTATAAAACCGTAGCTGGATAAATGTAGGTCTAATAGATCGCAATAATAATGTCGGCCACGCCTGAGGTCGCGTGTTCGATTCCCGCACAAGTCAAACATTTGTGTGCATGAACATGGATGTTTGTCTTGGTCTGGGTGTTTCCATGTATAATATGTATGAATTTACAAAATAAAGTATCTATGTATGTTTATCCATTGTCTAGAACCCAAAGTACAAGCTCTGCTTAGTTTGGGCTAGATGGTGTTGTGTGTATGTAGTAGAATATTATATTATATTATATTATTATATATCTCTGCATATCCCTTTGAAGATATACCTATACGTGATTCTATGTTTCTATAATCACAGGTTAAGTAAAAGAATCGTTTGCGATTAGAAATAGTAGACTGGTTTCCGTGTCGTAATTTTGCTCGTATGTCCGGCATTGACTCTGATCGTTCGTTCAAGGCCATCCATTATTGCATAAAGCGTTTTATGTAACTGTTTACACGTAAATAAGTGCGTGCACTTTATGATGCACTTATAGGGTTGCTGCTTTGATTTTTGGGCTTATTTGAGTCTCGGATATGTTACTACGGTGTGTCTTTGAGCGCTTATTAATCACTAAGATAAACGCAATTTTATATGATAAACATTATCACAAAATGATTAAAGAATAATCAAAAATATTGATTAGTTAGTAGAATTGTTTAGTTTTGTCTCGCGGCGGACTATACAAACATTCAAACAACGGACACAAATAATACCCAGACTCGGAACATCTATTTGTAGATCACACAAATTTTTGTCCCGTGTGGTGATCGAAACCATAACACTAAGAGCAACGGCACAAGGCAACAATTTAAACACTTCGCCATCCATAGTTAGGATAACTAGTCGACAAATAAAATACCACACTGTGGTATAAACCGTATATCGCTAGAAACTGTAGGATACAAATCACAGATACAAAACTATCCAGATGTCTCTAAAAACAAGTACTTAATGCTTTATGCGGGAATCGAATCTGTATATTGCGAGGTAATCACAAAACCTTTAAGCTAGTAATTCTATTGAAATAACAGTAATAGTAATGCCTCAATACGGAGTGTTAAGCCTATTGGATTTAAATTAGAATGTATACTCAACACCAACTTGCAACCGCAAGAATGTTATAAAGTGATCGGTTATACGGGATTTCAATCGTTTCATATTCTAGCTCCCATAAGATTATAGGAGCTTGAGTATCTAACGGTCAAACAACTGGTAATTATAATATATAAATTATGCGGGCTATCCCGCGGAAACTGTGCTTTTTATCTGTATAAAAGAAACCTATGTCCTTTTCTGTGCTCCTGACAACATACATAGATTCACGCCTGTTTCCCAGAGGGGTAGGCAGAGACTACGGATTTCCATTTGCTACGATCCTGACACACTTCTCTGGCTTCATTCTTTCATCACATTCCTCTTACACGCCCGTCGGTTCAAGGTGCTCTTAACAACGTATATGCAAAATTGCATGATGATTAATCGAGTAGTTAAGGCGTGTAAGCGTAACAATAAACTCACACTTTTTATAATATGAGCTAGGATACATCATAAACGTTTTTATACCTTCGCGATTTCTACACATAATATTATATTATCAGACATGTGTCATTCAATGAGCACGATCAGTACATTTCGGCCTAAAGTAACAAGACTGCACAGGCGTAGTGGATTAAGTGGCCACTTCGACACTGCGGCGTGTTTTGGGGTCGATACTTACATGGGACAAGAGTCATAAATAATTGTTCCGAGAAGTGTTCTTCGTTTCTGTTGTTTAAATATTCGTAAAGTTCCTGCGGTACAAGAGTAATTTATTCAAAAATGGAGACGGCGTGAAATATATTAGAATCGTTGTCTAATATTGTTTATACGTCATATATTTATAGCCTATCACATCACCGGGCTTTTCTAGAGAGAGTTTCGAAAAGCCTAAGAAGAAAGGTAAAGCCGGCACTTAACGATCCAGGGTTACGGTTGCGACCTCTAGTTTAACAAAGTTGTTAATGTTACAGAAATCTTCGACTAAGTCTAAGAGGCTTAGTTAGCTAACGTTAGTCTTAGCTGTTAGTGTGTCTATGAGTGTTTAATTTAATTTGATTATTCCTAGCTTTCGCTTGAAACACTATCCGCAGGAATAATGATTACCAGGATAAAAAATATACTGGTACCATTTAGTAACAGCTTATGATGAAGTATTAAATTTCTAGAAAATTCTATGATTTTATGTTATAATAAGTAACCAATACGTAAACTATGTCTCGTCAATTTGTGTGCAAAACTTCATCATTTTTTTAGGCTTTGGCCGTGATTGAGTAACAAACACCTGTACTCTCAAATATATATCAGTATGATAACATAAAGATAAGTTGCAGAAGCTTTTAATTGATACAAAACTGTGAGTAAGAGGATTATATCTACAAGTTGTTTTCTCGTCGGATAATCAATTTAATAATTATACCTATCACAATGGACTGGAACTTATAACTGGCGTCTATTATCTCCTAGGTATAATACGACAGGCTACAAGATCTGAGCGATTAGGTGTTATGTTTAGTTAAGATTTAGTTTTTTTATGTTCATATGTGTGAATAATGTTGTTTGTATCTAGCTGTGTTAATATCTAGCTTGTTTTTTTAACAACTAACATGCGAATGTCGATATAATAATCTCTTAAAATCAGGTAACTAAAAATCTCTTACGAAGCCTGTGCAACTGATGTTGTTTATAAAAAGTGTAAGAATTCTTTTTAAGAATAAGATAAATTAGAAGAGATTACATGTGTACAGTTTATACGCATTATCATGAATCACGATGAACATGATTAACCGACAAATTGGCGAAAACATTAATTGCACGGAAAAAGAAGCATCTAGCACAGATTAGACTTGATGTATATAGATATATTACACACTAAATTGGCGTGAAAACAGTAAATTTTAGGCGTGAGTATTACATGCGAGTCGAAGTGATATGTTAGAGCTGTTATGTGTGAAGGCATTATGTGATACACATAACGTAACTCTTCTATCGAAAGGGCGCAACGGGATCATCAATTAAAATACAAGAAACAGAAAATCGTTTCTACTTAACTTAGTGTTGTGTTTCTGCAGTTACTAGGGTTGGCATTATGTGATACACGTAACATAACACCATCTATAGAAAGAAAGGGCTCAACGGGATCGTCAATTAAATTTGAAGAAGCAACTCCCAGAAGATCTCTGCTGCATAACCTAGTGCTGTGTTTCTGCAGTAACTAGGGTTGGCATTACATGTATTACCACGTATGCTTGTTTGCCAACTTAGTAGAATAAAATATAACTTAACACAGCTATCGAAAGCGCGCAACGGGATCATCAATTAAACTTGGAGAATTAACGCCCAAAAGTTCTCTGCTATGTAATCTAGGGTTGTGCTTCTGCGGTGACTTGGATTGGCTTTACGTGATACACATAACACATATGTGTATATATATAACACATCTATATATTCGTATCGTTACGCCCTTCATATAAACATATGATTGATATAAACGTAACGGGATCATCGATTCAAGTTGGAGAAACATCTCCCAGAAGATCTCTGCTACATAGCCTAGTACTGTTTCTGCGGTAACAAGGGTTGGCACTATGTGATATATTTAACATAGCACAGCTATCGAAAGGGCGCAACGAGATCGTCAAATAAACTTGAAAAAGCAACTCCTAACAGATCTCTGCTATAATTATAACCTAGTGCTGTTTTTCTGAGGTAAGAATCTAGCAGAGCTTCTTGAAGTAACGCTGCGATATAAGCAACAGTTTTGTAAGTTTTTTGTGTCATGCGTTGACAGTAATATAAACCAAAGCATTCTGGCATGTCCTTCTTCAAACGATGTTTTAAGAGACTACAGCTATCACATTAGGAAGCGGCTTGGTTGTGTACCCTTGATATTAACGAAATCCATGAGCGGGGCAGCTAGCTTGTCTGCCAAGAGGTGCATTAAATATCTGCTAGGCATGCCAAAAATACTAATAGAGATACAAGCAGCCATAGCATCTACAAAAGCTATGATAAGGTAAGGTTTTATCTATGAATGTAATAAATAGTCAGGACTTGGATATGACAACTCGTGCAATTTATTGCAGCTAGTACTCTGTAATCATCATCTTTTAGTAATACTGGAAAATGTTTGTATCACTTCGGGCATTTGGCATCTAACTGGCGAGATCTTTGTTCATGATACGTGCTTTAATGTAAACTTTAGTTGCCAAGGGCTTAATATTAAGGTTTTTGAACCTAAAAAAATATTATTGAAGCGTCTGTTCACCTATATGTAAGTAATGCTTGCAGTTTTTAACAGTACGTAGGCATGTAATTTATGCTAAATCCGTTGACGTTTACTGAGCACGGTTTCATATCCTACATGAAAATTACTGACTACGAGAACTCAATATAACGTTTACGCGAGTTCAGCATGAGGCTTCCTTTAATCGTGTAGTCCCAGCAATCTCGATCACAAAGAAACGTTATGCATCATAGCATATTATGGACATTACCAAAAATGTAGCTTGAACAGAACAATCGATTATAAAAAAATCGATACAAAATAAACACCTAGAATTTCGGATGCAGGGATTCAGCACTGAATCGAATATGACATAACCGATTAATCGCCAATTACAAGTGGCGTCACGTTTGACGGCGTATAACGCGTTTATCCGGTACGCTTGCCACGCGAATTCCACATGCGAAACCCGTCTAAGATATGGTTAGCATTACCGTTCCCGATTAGATAGTTACTTACCGAAACGCGTTACGTCTGATGCGTTAACTGTATTATCCTTGCTCTGACTGCTGTGTGGGATGCAGCTGTGGGATGTTGGATAACTGGATACCGGGATAGACGACTTTTTGTAATACAGTGGGTGTAGGGTATACGTAGATATATAAAGTAAATAAGGTAATTAATTTGAGGCTGGGATAAAAGCACTTTAAAATTCTTGTGCGTTTTGTTTATAATTTATAATTGAAATTACAGTTAAAGAAGTTAAGCTTTATTTAAATATTTTATTTCAAATGTTTTCTATGATATGGAACATCGCCTAGCCATAGGTATTATGATAACTTTTAAATGAATCATTTCAGAAAATCGTGTAATGTATCTGATTATGCCACCGCAAAGTTATTGTACCAGAAGGCACCCTAATTTATAAAGCATCAACATATATTTTGAATTAACCCAAGTACATACCTACTAGGATATACATGCAAGGAAAGCTTTTCAAAACAACTCTAATATAGAGGTTAGATAGTAGTTAGCTATTTTATACAAGTGGGATAGTATAATTGATTTTATTAAAATTCTACAAGTATATTTTGAATAAATTACTACTAATATCTAATAGTCAACACACAGTCATGAATTTAACAAACATTAAAAGATTTAACAGAAACGTTATCCGCAATAAACGCACACAACATCAATAGAATCGAAAACGAAATGGAATGTGTTATTTCATTAGCTTTACCCACCAAAACATTCGCTGTGTCATCACAGGTTATAAAATAAATAGTTGGCACTAAGAAAGCGAAACTAACAAGTAAATAATCGTAGAAAGTGTACAAAATTGTTTTCTTGTATGTGCTCGAGTCGATACAACAATTTGATTGCAAGCATAAACATGTGTTGGACCCATTCATTTGAACTCGCAAACATTACGCATTAACTTTTTAAATCTAACGAAAAACCGAAAGTACTTGGTTGTTTGATCATCAGTTTCTTGCGCGGAGCGCGTTGTAAGTTTTTGAAATGTAGTCGCTTTATCTGAACGGTTGTATGTTTGTAAAAGCGGGCCACACAATTTTTATTTAATAGACAGCTTAAAAATGACTGAATTGAATTGAGGTAGTGTGAAAATTAAAGCTTAACCTATTAAATTGCAACGACACACCGGCAGCCAGACACAATAGATTTTCAATTATGTCTGGCATTCCAACATTTGACAACTTAATCGATGTAGACAGGAAAATGTCGAAGACTATGTCAAAATCAATAACATAATTAGGTATATTGAATTAAACGTCAATTATGATTGAAAATCTTCCTGATTTAATATTTTATTACTATAACTTTCGGCTTGATAAACTTGTATACAAATATGTATATTACAAAATATTCCTATTAATGTACGGCGTGAGAAAACAGGTGCTATGGCCTTACTACAAACTGTCTACAGCGACTGAGACCGGCTAACAAACGAGCAGCAAAAAGACAAAAATAACACGCAATTAAGTTGTTTACACAATTTACTTCTGCATGGAGACAAATACTATGAAATTGTCTCGTCTTGTTTAAAGAAACTTTAAATTTAATTCTAAAGTCTTCATAAACTGATAGTTTGTCATTTAAATAAACAAGCCTATCTCGCATTTATTCTGAGCGCTTATTTGTATTTTTGCATTGGATATAAGGCAGAATAGTAAGGAAAACGACTTTATATTGTTTTACTTACTATTCTGTCTTATAGTATGCAAAAACAAAAATGTTTTTTATCCATTTTAGAAGTACACCACAGTGATAACACTTGTCCACAATAATTGTAGGACTAAAGCACACCAATAAATAACAAAATCATTCTTGGCCACGGACCGCCCACGCTCCATACAAACTTGCCCATTGTCCTTTGGTCGAGGTTCAAGAAGGATATATTTTCGGGACGGCTTAAACACGATTTCCTGGACTTTACAATCAACGAACAATCGCCAGCTAAAGCTAATAAATAATGAAATCGAAACCGACTCACGTTTCTGTAAACGTATGTTATGACGGTTGTAAATAAGTTCGAGTTAAACTGATGAATTATTTATTGCACGCGTTTTTCTCAATTCCACTCTCCATTATGGGTGACAGAACATGAATAGACAAATGGCTTTACTTCGTAGTAGACGATTACAAAAGTTATAGTCATACTATAAAAGAACGTGTGATCACATTTCACGGCTATTAGAATACAAAAAATAAACGGTTGCACCCGTGAGCTTGTATTTGGCTGCTGAAAAGATATTAATTTCCTTTCAGCTATTCAATGCTCATTGATAGAGGGTATTTTTTATCAGTTGTCGCGTTTGATTTTCTAAATACTCGATGGTTAGTGACGAAAAATAGTTCAGCTCGATTTAAGATCAATTCGATCGCATCAATGATTGACAGGTGATTAAAATGCTTCGTTCGCAACGGAACGTAAACGCTGTCCTATATTTACAATAGAATAATGAAGCGATACTATACCCGAATCGATTCGTTAATGAGATCCGTTTTGGAATTTGCTCGAGAAAATAATAACTTCATACTAATCAATTTCCCCAGAGATCCGTTACAATGATCAAACTATTTTAAACATTAGAAAGCAGAATCAAGTGTGTTAAATGAATGGTCAATGTTGGTAGAAATTGTTTTCACTCTCCGTAAGCCGCGAATAATTACCTATGCATTCAGAGCAGCGAGCAAATTGTCACAAAGCCAAACAGAATATGCAAAGTGGTGAGTAAACGTGAAACTGTTTAATCTCAACCACGGACACATATGCGCGTAACGTGTTTACTTGCCAACAAAGCAACATAGTCAAACTATTGTACTGCGGCATAAGTTGCAAACAAGAGAGATTAATGAAGCTCGTCCCCACTGTTTATTAGTAGTAGGAGATATGGAAGAGACTTTTCTGCACTAGTGTAGTAAGTTACTTATTAAGTACCAAAATCGCCAACCTAGCCAAAGACCACTATCTGATTATTGCATGAAGGTATTTATTTACTTAAATATATACATATTATTATCACGCTTGTAACCCCGAACGGTTATTCAGAGGAGTATTAAATCCACATTACGCCAGTTATGATTTAATGTTCTACGTAAAAGGAGGCCACCCTATTGCCATACCCAGCATAATGCCAGATTGTGTGCTGCTACTAAGAATTTCTAGTCAAAAGGACCAAATAACGTTTTGCCCGTGTCGAGACTCGTACCTAGAATCTCATTAATGCACAGTAGTCACATTCACTACATACAAGCAGATTAATACACATTCATACAAGCAGCGATAGTTCAGTGGCGAGACCAACAGACTGCAATGCAGAGGGTCTCAGGTTCGAACCCACGTCACGCACCAGTGATTTTCGGAAGTTATATGACTTTTCGAAATTGTGTGTGTATTGATTGACAATTATCGCCTGCTCCGTGCCTCGGAGAACACGATTAGCCGTCGGTCCCGGCTGCCATGAATATCTCTGGCAGTCGTTACTGGGAAGTCAGTGCCCTATAATATCCTGACACTGGTCTAGCTTCAGGGTATCGTTAGCCTTCGGGTTGCGAAGGTCAGGTGGCAGCCGCTCCGTTTAAAAAACTGATAGCCAGTCAAATCCGGTTAGACTAGAAAAGCCGACCCCGAGTGACTTGGGAATAATAAAGGCTAGGAAGAAGAAGTCACATTCAATACCGCTGCAGCACCGGCGATACCACGGGGCCAAAGAGATAGATGAACAACTGTCAAACTCAATCATAGACTTCATAAACGATTTACGCCACTACGAGTTGCCAGTACGAGACATCAACAAAACACTCCAAAAAAATACAGAAAATGGCAAATAAGATACCTTTGCGAAGAAATTTACGTTCTACCTATAGATGCGCTATACAATAGAATATTTAGTGAAAGCATTGACTTAAATCGATTCGAGAGTTGTAATGGCGATTTCAATGTTCCGTATTTGACCCTAGAGTCAATCTAATTTTTCTATTCATGGGAAGTAAGAGTCTATTGTAAAGAAACGAGAGCTCAAACGTAAATCACCATAAACTGTTTTAATAATGGTGATTTGCAAGAATGAAGTAGGTTTTATGCATTCACAAACGAGAGTACAGATATCATACAAATGAGGTATGATTAGAAAAAGTTGCCTTTCTTTGTTGGACAGACGTTCAATTGAATGAATTAGCTAGTATTGTAGGTATGTTATTAACTTATAGTCAAAATGTGCAGCCATACATTTCAGAAACGCGTAAGTTAAAGTGTTGCTTTCTATAAGACGTAAATACATTGTTCATGCGCATTAACAAAAGCGCAAAAATATAAAGACATACATACATAGATTCACGCCTGTTTCCCAGAGGGATAGGCAGAGACTACGGATTTCCATTTGCTACGATCCTGACACACTTCTCTGGCTTCATTCACTTTCATCACATTCCTCATACACACCCGTCGGTTCAAGGTGCTCTTAACCTGGCCTTTATCCAGAACGCCTCCGATCTGATCAAGAAACGTTCGCCTAGGTCTTCCTCTTGCGACTGTTCCATTCACAAAAAAATAAAAATATAAAGAACATATGTCAAACGAACAAATTGTTCAAACAGTAAATGTCAAAGATATTTAAAACGTATGTTATTTAAATGGCTTCTTGCTGGTTTACGTTTTAATCCATTAGCCTATTACTGTGAGATGTAGGCCTTTACCAGATTATACTTTCAGTGTAGCCTTGTATTGATAAAAGTGTAGTTTTTCAGGTAAAAGTTTCAGTGTAGCCTTGTAAACGTACACGTTAAGAATCATTAATATATTTACAAGGCTTACTATACTATACGGAATTTGATGTAGAATATTCGTAAATAAATTATTATGTTATCACTTATTTTATCTAATTTTACAGTACTTGAATGCGAAGCTTTTTTTCGTCTAGTATAATCATGATTGAGCTTCTACAGAGGTTGCAAACTTGAGGACTATCCTCTACAATCTGATAATTATATATATTGCTGGTTTAATTATGATTTATACTGCTATTGTGATATATAGAACCATGAAACTTGTGTCAATAAAAGCCAGTCTTCAGAGTATTTGACTAGATTATAACGGGTGAAGTGACGGCACTATTATCACTACTAAGTGGCAGGCATAGTGCAGGGCATAATGGTGTCCTATTATTACTTCAGTCATGTCTTACGACTATCACGAGACGTAATAGCCGAGACCACACCACAAGAACATTTATCCTCCATTAAAACTTAGACAGCCTATAAAACTTACTGCGACGATCGTCACCACCCAAGCTTAGTAGAACATTAAGATATACTTCCGTACTAATCAGTCTCGTAAAAATGTAATTGCTATGAATACAATTTATTCGTGTAAAAGGAGAATAAATGGACAATAACATAAAATTTCTAAGAAGAAAAGGAAATTATTAGGTAACTGGTTCACTATTAGCTACCTATTATTAATAAGTGGCAGAGTAATATTAAGCACAGGTTTAGTCTTGAAGTAGCATACCAGTTTTATCTATACAAATAAATATAATTGGAGTGTCCGTTTGTAATGTCAAAATAACAGTTTTTTACTGAATGCATATGTAAGTTTATACGGTAGTTATACTAAGATATTAATTTTAAAAATGTTTGTCTGTCTGTCTGTTTGTTTCGGCTAATCTCTGAAACGGCGGGATCAATTTTCACTGGGAGATAGCTGATGTTATAAGGAGCAACTTAGGCTACTTTTATTTTAGAAAAAAATTTGGGCTCTACGAAAATAAAACCACGCGGGTAACAGCTAGTTCAATCATAAAATATTAATCAAATCAAATCAAATCAAATCAAATGTTTGTTTGTTTGTTATTAAGTTGATCGTGATCATATTATGCAACATTTTACAGTGTCCATGTAGTTGCATGTATGATAAATAATGAATACCACTAGAAATAAGATTGCCATCAAACAAAGTGACTTTTTGAATTGTATTGAATAAAAAAGAAGTATTGAGCTATTCAAAAGATTAAACTTATATTATTCTATCACTATAGAACTAATTAATCAGTCATTAAAATATATATTCTAACTCTTTGAAACTTCATGAACATATCGACGTATTCATAATAATAAAAAGATCTTAATGCTACTTTCGCTTTAGCTTTTATTATCTAGGCAGAATTACCTGCGATCAAAGCCCAAAAAAAGTAATCAGTCTACATTCTAAATTCAAAATGTGTGTGAAGGCAGAAATAACTTACAGCCATAAACACGATCTTCATACAAAGTACATACCTGCAACAAAAAAAAAACTATTAAGAGAAACAAAACATGGTGATGTCATAACATGACGAATTCTTACGCATATAATAGAGCACTATTATATTAGATGCCTCGAGCGAAAGTGCGGTACTACTGACCTCTCTAAGTCTCTATTCATTAAGAGATAATCGAAAGTGAAATTAATTCGACAACTGTTATTAGTTTGACAGGGCTCTGACATGTGTCTTACATGTGTTAACACTGGGTCAGAGATGTTCGATAATAATTGAAGGTATAAATTTGTTCGTGATCTTGAATAATTTTGAATAGGTAACGTTTTTTGTGGTTAACTTGAGCACGAGTTTTAATAGTAGGCGAATAAATTTGAAGTAAGGATTACTATTAATGACACTTAGAGCACTTTAGTTCTCGTCCTTTGTTAGCTATAGCTAAATAGTTTTGATTTCTACGCAAAAATATTCCTTTACGCTCACTTGCACAAACCGATTCGCATAGTTTACGTAAGCCTGCAGTTTCTTCAAAACCGTGCAAACTTCTGCAAACATTGCGATTATTCGGATTAATCAGTACTGATTGAGTTTTACAAATTTTATCACGATTTATTTTACTAACTATTATACACAGTTGAGCCGCCGTATTGATAATTTTTTTGTGTTTTCATAGACTTTATACTGACTACCCAATAAGATTTTGATATACTGACATTGTTCATATATGCATGTAATAATGCGCGTCTCCGTGAAGATATATGCTGAAAGTTAGCAAAAATGTGGCGATTTGCATCTAATGTCACTAAAAATAAACTAAATAAACGATACTAAAAACTGTAAAGCTTAATTTAATTCCACTATAATAAGCGATAGAAAATTCTGATAATATCAGCTAGATTATTATAGCCCTTCGTTATTAGTTCTAATACCGATTAGACATTAAAATAAAACAGTCAACGATGTTAGGTTGGACGCACAGACTACATTATCCATTGCACGCCTTAACAAGGTTCACGCGGTGCTCGAAATGATAAATGCGAAGCCATCTGATTCATAAGATAAGTAGACGATTCAATATTGCAATTATTACGGTGCTTCAGGCCGCAGGTCTATTACATATAAAACCTGCACACTAACTTTTATAGTGGACCTTAGGTAGATAAATAGCCTCTGTGGTCGTATTTAATTGTATAATAACGGTCGAGCGTAAATATGTATATTGTTGTGTCTTTGGGTGTCGTAGGTCAGAGAGCACCGTGGAACCACTAATAATTAGTTGTAGCTGCTTTGTCTTGGCAAAGCAACATTGTTTGGAAGGCAAAGTATTTATTAAAGTTACTTTAATAACTATAATTTTGTTTGGCAAAAATACATATATTAGTAAGTGCTATACTATATATATATAATTATCTTGAGCCTAGTGTCCAGAAAGTAATAAAATGGAATTAATATCAGCCATGCCAGGTATACATAGTAATAGGTGGCTATCTGTAGTCTAAGTTTAAATTTTCTAGAAACAGACGTCAGTCTACGTATGAAGAAAGTTAGTAATTTTACAATTATTTACACCGAATTAAATCTGAATTTACATCAAACTAAATAATATTTTTTTAATCCATCAGTCTACTGATGGATTAAAACCTTGTCTGAGGACTTTACTTGCCACATCCGCCCCATTTACTTCAGGTTTGTGGTCCATTTAGGTTAGAATCATTGCATATAAAACTAACAAACTTTTATTCAATAGTAAAACCCAAACTCAGTAGAAATAGAATAGGCATGGCAGTTTTATATTTCATAGCATTTTCATACTTATACTGGAAACGCATTCACATGAGTCTTATCTTTGAAGGCAAAAATCGCTTGGTATTCTTTGATAAAATGCGTTCAATGTTTGAATTCAGCGATTCATATGTTCTATATAAATTTCTCAACACTTTAGTCTTATTGTGAGAAAATACGTAATCTTCCAATACTTGAGTACATCAATTTCCTATGGATATTAACGCGAATATGTTGTTACTACAAATATACATTTATGTGCATATCAAACGTGTATGACGATCGTTATTGCTGAAGTTTTTACAACGGTACAAATAACATGAGAATCATGTTCCGTTATTGTTTATAACCTCCCTTTTAATTTATTTTATATGAAGTGCTTCTTACTCGTGTACGTGCGTGATAAGTGTCTTTGACGTGCCGGGCTGTGTGAGGTGCAGAGGTTTAATTTGAATAAACTAATGAAGTGCATTTCTTATTAATGCCTCTTGATTTGCCCGATCGTTTTATTGCTTTTTAATGTTTTTGTAATAAAATACAAATTGTACTAGAAGTAATAATTCTGTCACGAGGAACAAACTTTCAGGCATCGGACACAAAGAACCCATATTCGGAACAACAATTTGTGGATCACGTCCCGTGTGGATACAAAAATGTTTGTCATACCCACAACACTTGGCTCATTGTCTTGACTTGACTATTTAAATCACAGCGGTATTCATCATCATTAAATCAGCAGTATGACGTCAATTGGTCTACTTAAAGACAGAGTAGGTCAAATTCAAAGTAGGTGTTCAAGAATATAGTCTTTCCTTGAACTAATTTTCATGAAAATCTATTCATCATTTATAATATTACTAGGATAATAATATGTCTGTAATGCAAGTAGTTCGTATGAATATTAAGTATCCAATGCCAGTTATAAGATAATCTGTTTTTATGCACCTCTAATATCCATAATTTGAACGTTTAATCTTAATACCTTCCGTTCGTATTACTAAGATATTGCAATGACTAAGAAAGCGCAGGCGGAAGAGTTTATATCGACTACTAGTATATTATTGGGCCTACACCTCACCGGGTAGATCTCTCAAACTAGTGGCAATGGCAACTGGTCTAAGCGCGGCATAATTATTTACCGTAACCTAACTAATGCTTCTGTAATGTTGTAAATTAATGCCTGTTACATAATATGACTGACTTCCTGAAGCTTGTTTATTTAGATTAAATATCCATCTGCTGGATATCTAGTTAAAAGGAAGAAGCACTTTATTCTTAATGAGTTGTTGGTGATATAGTTTGCGATTACTACCTGTAATCGCAATCTGTTATTAAACATTAAGCTTGATTGACTTTGATGGCAAATTAAATGGTTCATTTACGAAAATTATGTCAGTACTGATTATTCAGGAAGTAGGTTTCGTAATTGCGAAGGTACATAATTGAAACCCTATGGTTTATGTTTTGGTTTTGTTTGATTTATTTAAAATTATTATTATATTCGTTTGTTTCCCAAATTAAGTAAAATATATGAAACAATGGTTTTATAAAGTACCTCGTTACAATGCTTCATTCAAAATTATAAAAAAAATTAATTTGTTTGTGGGTTCGAATCCCACACGGGACAAAATTTTATACCAATATCTAGATGCTCCTTATTTCAATGTTGTTTGTAACGCACTAAACAGATATCCATCTTTATAAAATGTCTTAGATATATTATACATATAATACTTAGTAACCAAAGTAAAAAGTTTTTAATTATGGAAGATTTTATTGCTCTTTATCTTTACGGGTATTGTAGGATCGTAAATTTTACACAACTTCAATCTTTACCTACTACGATATTTATCGTCCCGGTCAACTGATATAATTCTCCAAGTTGCACATACCAAGACTATCTAATGTAAAATAATGGCCAGTTCATCACTCGTAGCTGCGGTTTACGAACACATACGGTAGTTCTATTGCACGAGTATCGTAATGTACCACAACGAACGCTCCACTTTGTATCTGAATGATTGATTAAGACAGACTTTATTAGAACACTAATTGAGGTATTACGGGACTACTCTTAGACCAATTATCATTACCAGCTCTTATGTGATTGTATTTTATAATTTGGTACACATATACATACATAGTATATGAGTAGTAGAGCCTCGCTGATTTCAGCATTAATGGGCCCCAGATCAACCGCGGAAGGACTACCCTCTCACAAAATATCGATGTGAAATAGCAGTATTCCTACTGTTGTGTCTCGTTCGGTGAGTGAGAGTGCCGGAGGCCCAATCACCCTCTTTCCCTCTTACCACTCCTTCTCCTTCCCACTTCCTTTCCTAAAGGGTCGGCAACGCGCAAGTGATGCCTCTGGTGTTGCAGGCGTCCATAGGCTACGGTGACCACTTACCATCAGGTGGACCGTATGATTGTTTGCCAACTTAACCGTTTAAAAAAAATAAGTCTCACGCCTACATCCCGAAGAGGTAGATATAGAGGTAGAGGTAGATAGTGGTGTTTTAAACTCACTTTACACCAGTTATGGTTTTAGGATCCACGTAAAAGTCGCGAGTTTATTGCTGTTTACCGGGTATAATTCCAGAATCCGTTTTGCTGCTGAGAGTTTATTGATAGGAAATTCTAGTAAATAACATCTGGCCCGTCATCGAACATGAGTCCTCATGCACAGATACAATGTACAGACTAATATAGAATTTAGAATATCTGACCTATTTATAAATTGTCCAACTACGTCGCTTGGCCCTTATCTCAATATGAGAAGGATTGTCGCGTTGTTTATTTTAAAATACTTTTATTACATAATTTTGAACTATAACAAATATATAACTTAAATATAATAATAATTCATTTATTTTCTCTTCACAAAAAAGGTATATACAAATTTCATAATACAAATACTACATATACAAATATATAACTTATATTGTAGTAAAGTTCAATAATAGTAGTATTATTGAACTATCTATGTTTAAGTGTACTAAATAAACAACGCGACAAAATCCGTATACAGTAGTTTAATTACAATGTATAATATTCGCGTAAACGTAAGACAATATTAGGATTATGTCATATAGGCTCAAGTGTTGTCAGACTTCACATCTTCCGGACCAAGTATGGAAGTAAAAATAAACTATATTTAACATTAATGTCAGACGCTCACCTATAAAACATGACATAGATAACTGGTTGGTGGTTTATTATTAAAATCATTTCATGAAAATGGTGTCCGTAATAACCACGTACTAACATAGTTATTACGAGAATCTGTTATTAAATTTAATAACATCTCATCATTCAAACATGATTATTAAAGCAAATTGTTTGATTGGAATAATAATTTCCATTAACGAAGAAAAATGTTTTGTACTTCATTGTTAAATTTATTTAATAATAATATAATATATATACAGTCGCAAGAGGAAGACCTAGGCGAACGTTTCTTGATCAGATCGGAGGCGTTCTGGACAAAGGCCAGGTTAAGAGCACCTTGAACCGACGGGCGTGTATGAGGAATGTGATGAAAGTGAATGAAGCCAGAGAAGTGTGTCAGGATCGTAGCAAATGGAAATCCGTAGTCTCTGCCTACCCCTCTGGGAAACAGGCGTGAATCTATGTATGTATGTATGTATAATATTATCAGACCTATATTAAACTTTGCCACTGCTGAGCACGGGCCTCTTTTCAATGTGAGAAGGGGTAGGCCATAGTCCACGACGCTGCCAATGCGGGTTGGCAGATATAGCATATCTTCGAGAACATTGTGGGCAGTTCTCAGATATCAGGTTTCCTCACAATGTTTTCCTTCATCGTTACAGCGAACGATTATTAACTATTTAATACGCACATACCTTCGAAAAGTCAGAGATGCATGCCTTAGAATCGAAGTCGAGACCTCTGCATGACAGTGCGATGGTATCCTACTACGCTATCGCTGCTAACTCAATACACAACTATAAAGCAGTGTTCCATCCTGTTTTCTGTGAACATGACGAACGTACACTCCGTCGCGGTAAGCCAAGTTTGCAACGGAATACATTGTTATATTGCACACGAAGAGCATACGATGCTCTCCGTGTGCAACGTGCCCGTTACGTGTAGACATACAAAATACAGTATGTGTAAATAGCAATAGTGGGTATAAGTGTGGTAATTATTGCCAGCATACTATTAATAACGTTTGTCTGGATAACAGACTTCAAATTTTACTATGTAAGTGACTTTTAGAATCGTAAAAATGTCAACTTATTCGATGGCACAGCTGCATTGAATGCGACTCCTGAGGGCCTCCCTGCATGAGGGCTCGAGTTTTATTTTTGATTTTTGGGTTGATTGTCAATAAATTCTCAGTAGCAACAAGTTCTTCTAGGCAAGCGTGCTCCATCGTCGACTGCATCTTGACTTAAGATCAGGTGAGATCACGTTCAAACGCAAGACAAGTTTAAAAAAACACGGAGTTTGGGACTGTGTCTGGCACACGTCAATAGCCTAGTATGTCTGTTAAAATATAACTCTGAATGGCGTCAATGAATGCGTTAAATCTCGCGTAAATCTGTCAGTTTTTGATCCAATATATTAGAACAACTAAACAGGTTAAATCCGGAAATCTAATGTAAATATAGCTAGGTTCGTGTTCAGCAGTCGTCAATTGTGAGCTGTTATGATTGCGGTGATTTATTTTATTGAAATAGCTCTTGTTAGCGTTTATTTTTTTTAGAATTAGTAACATTTACACTAAAATAAAGCTACCGTTGCGTTTTCCGTATGGAACTTTGAAATTGCCGCATAGAGTCTGGTTAATCTATGGTTTCTAACTACTGACGACAATCGCTGGCAGATGTCATAGAGTACCGACTAATCAAGCGGTAAACTGGTGCCGCCTTGCCGCGTAAGTGCATCTAGTTAGCAGAAGCTTAAAATGTTGCTTGAGCGATTTCATACTTTAGCTACATTTTAGGCTATCGAGGGCTAAGTTAACTCTAACTAGACATTCTTGTACACTCCGAGGTAATACGAGCAAGTTGAGTCACTTTCGCGAATTGTATAAACGACCGTCACGAGCCACCCAGCACAAGTATGTAACCAGTATTATTAACGCGTATGTAGACCGCACGAGTAGCTTGCGCATGTAGCCCACGCCAGCTACTTGCATCGTGTACAAATACCATTATGAACCATTTAACAGATGTATAACGTCTACCACTCTATGGAAAGGTAATTTCTATCTGGCTGAATACATACAGAATAACATTTTTTTTTTTAATTATGACAATGTTTCATTTTTATAAGAGTTCTTGCTCTAGGATTATTTCGTGTATGACGGGGGACTTTACAACGGACCAACTGTTTGTGGATAACACCATTTTTGTCTTGTGTGGGGATCGCACCTAGAACACTGAGCGGCGCGGCAATGGTAGGCGACGACTTCCCACACCATCCGAGTAGTCAAGAAGTGTAAATGTGTGACTAGACTACCTACAACTAAAACAATACATATTACATATTTTATGTCACGTACATATTCAAAGAAAGGCCACTATATATTCTAAGAAATCACCACTGTGCAATTCATGCATTTCTCCGCGATATTGTTTATTTACATTATCAAGCGAAACGACCAAAGTCGTGACGAAGCAGCTTGATTTAATAAATCCTTAGCTTTTATTTCTAAACGTATTTATAAGAAGTCTAAGCACATTTCGTAGAATATAATAATGTTTTCATATCAAGTATCACGAAGTAAAGGGCTGTCTCTTGGCCCTCCCGCAAGGAAACAATACACAATGCAATGTATAGCTGCCGTGAGCTGTTATACATGAATATGAATCTTAGAAACGGGAACCACCTCCAACATCAGTTGCACGTTTTAAAGCTTATGTGCATGGTACGCTTGTAATTTTATTTATGATGTACGTGCGTGTCTTGTTTCGTCAAATATCGCGTGAGGTCCTAAGTTCGATGCTTCGGTGGGTATAAAATATAATTGTGTTTTTATGACGGAAAAAGTCATAACTTGCAAAGTGTGCGGTTTTTTTCTGCCTTCTATAAATGGAAGATATTTGCGTGATATTATTTATGTAAAATATCTTTGGCTTCCTGAATCATGATTTTTAGAATAATCTGCAAGATGGTTTCGTACTTAATATTATATTCTACCACATACACACAACAACATCTAGCCCAAACTAAGCAGAGCTTGTACTATGGGTACTAGACAATGGATAAACATACATATATACTTTTTTTTTGTAAATACATACATATTATACATAGAAACACCCAGACCAAGACAAACATCCATGTTCATGCACACAAATGTTTGACTTGTGCGGGAATCGAACCCGCGACCTCAGGCGTGGCAGTCGGTTACACTAACCACTACGCCATCGAGTCGTCAATATAATACATCTATTAATTTCTTGAGAGACTCTCAGAATGGCCGATGATAATGTGAATAAAATTTGAGTATTGTGAATACAAAATCCCTAAATTACTTAGTTATACATACATACAGCCCTAAAATGCCGCTTGTCGGAATACGAACAACATTGTTTTCTTTAAAATTTGTCTGCAAAAGTTACTTCTGATGTAGTAAGTTAGGTTATCATGTCATTTCGCAAAAACTTTTTCTATTATAATGTGAAAGTATAAGCCGAACCCTATTTTTATCTATTAAATCTTTAAGTAGTAACAAAAGCCATTAAGTTGCTGCGGCTACTATTAACACATAAGTACTAAGGCACTTACCCTACATTGGCAACGACTTAGAAGCAAATCGAGCTAAATTCACGAATATTTGCACGTAGCAGTTGTCAAAGAAATGCCACAGTACAGTTAGTACTTCGTATCAAAACGATAGATCACAGAAATGAAGGAGGCACGGTACTCGGTGGTTAGTCCCATAATAGACAAACATGAGTGCTCATTATAGACTTAAACTTCTTGTTACTAGGCAACGTTTAGTGCATGAATAGTGTAGTGTATTATGTGGTCGCCTCGCCACTGCGTCAAATTTCGGGTTCAATCCTTACAAAGTCCTAAAATGTATGTGATCTACAAACAGTGTTAATGAGTGACACTTGACGTAAGACTGTAGTCAGTTCAATTGTGCAGAAGTCATTTAGAGAATCACGATAGGACGAGGACAGATAATACGCTAATTATTTGCAAGGCATTAGTATTTTATTATTATAATTCTACCATGATTTTATTTATAATATATTATTAGATTATTCTCAGCACGATATATGGTTCTGAGAATAATCTAGTAACATATCTAACAAGAAGACCTGTGAAGTATAATTAATGTTCTCAGCTAGAGCACGGATTTAGCGCTGTCTCTAGTTTTCGTTATGTTACTTAAAATATTCGTACAGCTAAGTTTAAAGTACCCTTTTTAGATTTCGAAGAAATTCTTATATAATAGCTTTGTCCGTCCGTCTGTCTGTTATACAACTTTCAACTCAAGAACTGTAAGAGTTAGAAATTCGCGGTTAACGCCATTCGACTCAGCATAGTCGATATACCCCCGAAATGTCTATGACCTTTGACCTCTGACCTCAAGGTCCTTTAAATAAAATAAAATAAATAAAATAGTATTTATTGACATAAGAATGTTACAGTATTTGGTATATCCAGCGGCCCCACACTAGGCAAGCCTGTCCTGTGGGTACCAGTTACGATTTACAGTATTATATGTAACACAACTCGGATGACATCATCGAACAAAAATAAAACTAATCTTATTTTCTAGATAGATAACAAATATAAATATGCTCATACGGTTATCCACTTATTTAACATTTTTTCTCTGAATAACAATAACTATGATTATTATCTATGTATATGTAAAAACTTGTATACAATATAATTATAGGGCTGTATAAAGGTTAAACATATAAGATATAAGTGTGTATTTAAATGTGTATATGTATATAAATATATGTATATAAATAGATGTATATATTATATGTATATGTTATAATAAGCTTATATCTAACTACATTGTATAATAAGTGTGCCTTTGTACCCCTTTCTTATCACAGTCTTTTGTACATAATTAATGCAGGTGAACCAATAGACTTTCGGTGGCATTGTATGGTAGTGTAAGCAACCAGCTAATGATTTTTGATTTTGCCTCATTTACTGTGCACCGTTTAATGTCGCACGAGTTGGCTACTTTGTTATATACAAAGTATTCAATGAGTGGACTAAAACGCCTAGCGAAAGATGTTTTGACTTTGGGCAGTTCAGTTCTGTATACACGACGTTTTAGAAGATGTGGGTACTCTTCAGAGTTGATAACTTTTTGGTGTATTTTCAAAGACGTTTTTAATATGAAGAGCTGGCGAACATTAAGTACCTTACAGTCATCAAAGAGTTGCATAGTTGGGTATCTAAAGGGTTTCCTGAGCATAGTCTTGAGTACTGATCGTTGTGCTCTTTCGACTTGAATCATTATAGTCTTAGCAGCACTTCCCCAGCAGCTTATGCAATATGTTATCAGAGATTGACTCAGTGCAAAATATACTATTTTAAGGATGCTTATTGATGCTGACGATCGGAGTAACCTCATAATGTTTGCTGTTTTACGGATTCTTTTTGACAAGAATGAAATGTGTGCCCTGAAATTCAGATTTTGGTCCACTATCACACCCAGGTACTTAACTGCTTCTGTCTTATCAATATATCCACAGTCACACCCCCCCGGGAGTCTACAGTTATGTAATTTGATTCGGAACGAGCTATTTGGGGCGGTGGCAGCTGTTTTATAAAAACACACATAATTGGTTTTTTCCGCGTTTAGGGTTAATAGATTATGACTTAGCCATTTGGATACCTGCGTCATGCCTGACTCAGCCCTAGAAAAAGCCTCCGCCCATGAGGAGCCATCATAGATTATTACTGTATCGTCAGCATAGCATATAATGTCGTTTTGGATGCAGTTGTGGATATCATTCATGTACATTATAAATAGAGTGGGGCCGAGGATACTCCCTTGCGGGACGCCGAAATTAACCGTGTGAAGTTCACTTTCATGGTTGCCTACTCCGACACTCTGTTTCCTTTCCATTAGATAGCTTTGAAACCAGTCTAAAGCTATTCCCCTAACACCAAAGTGATTTTCCAACTTCCGCAAGAGTATTGGAAAAGACACGGTATCAAAAGCTTTCGCTAAATCTAAGAAGATACCCACACTGCATCTGTTCCTATCAAGCTGTGACGATACTGTAGAAGTTAACAGGCCAACAGCTTCCTCCGTTGATTTTCCTCTCCTGAAACCGAACTGCCTAGCGGAAATAAGATTATTCTTTTCAATGTACTTTACAAGCCTGTTGTTAACTATTTTCTCTAGCAGCTTTGAAAAGGTTGTAAGAAGGGAAATCGGACGGTAGCTGTTGGCCGAGTCTTTGGGACCATTTTTATATACAGGGGTGACGGAAGCTGTTTTCCATGCATCTGGAAAGGTACCCGACTCTAAGCTTCGGTTAAATATTCTTGTTAGCGGTGGAACAACACTGCTTCTAATTTCTTTAAGGAGTACATTAGTTATACCGTCAACACCTGGAGCTTTATCATTTTGTAACGAGAGTATAAGAGTCTCTACTTCGGATTGGTCAGTGGGCTGCAGAAAGAAGGAGTGTGTTACTAGATTATTTGACACTTTACCTGCTAAGGCTTCTTGACTTAGTTGCAAATTGTCCAGTATTGTGTTAGCCAAACTCTGTCCCACCGTTGAAAAATGGTTATTGCACATGTCTAATGAATGTTTAGCGTCCGAGCTGCCGTGGAGTGCTAGAAGTTCCTTGGGCTCTTTTTTGGTACTAGAAAGATGGCACACATTTTTAATGGTCTTCCACAATTTCTTGGGATTTTTTATACTACTGGAGATCTGTCTGTTGTCGTACTCTTTTTTTAACTTCCGCAGCAAATCATTACAGAAATTTCTGTAGCGAGTATATATCGTGCGTAGAAGTTGGTCATTTGGCGACTTTCGCGACTTTAAGTGCAGCCTTGCATATATTGTTTTTCGAACTCTAAGATTTACGGCAATTCAATGCCGTTTCTAACTTGTTTAATATCAACCTAGGAATCGGGGAAGATATTTCAAGAGAAAGAAGCAAATGCATTCATTTCTGAAAGAGAACCCTGTTGTGACAACCCAGAGACACCCGTACGTCCGTTCTAGAGATAAGCCCTGTGCCGTGGGCTAGATTATAAACATTAAATCTACTATTTGTCGGCTACTTAAATCTTTATCCCGTAAAAATCGATCCATGGTGTATAGTGGCATCATATAAGCAGCCAATAGTTAAGTACCAATTTAAAATTGAAATGTAGATTAAACTGCATATAAAAGCGTAACTCTGATAAAACGGAATGCAAAAATGTCGGTTAAACTTTAAAATATAAATAAATAACATATTAAACTATCTATAATGGGGTCAAAATAACTGGCAGCTTTTATGCATCTACCACGACTTGTGTAAAACACATACTCAGAGCCAGTTTAGTTTTACGAGCATTTTAATTGTGTAAGTTTTTCGGTAAAGGTGCTAAACGATTTTATTTGATTTGATTTGTAGATATTTGCATAACGTGTATGTACGTGAAGTACAGACAACGATGTTAGTCAGTATATATATTTTACGTACAAAGTAACTATGATTTCCGTTACATTACAGTACAGTAATAGTTGGAAGATAGTTCATTTAAGGTAATTCATAGCTCAGACATAATTATAAACAATATTAATAAAAATATTGTCAGGGAATTATTCATGGTTGAGTGATTTATGTCGCTGACTGTACGTGCCAGTTGATTTATGTTCATCACTTAAAGAAAGTAAACATAATATTAATTGTCTACAAGAGTGTTTGTGCATATTGTTTGAGAGTGGCGACTCGATGGCGTAGTGGTTAGTGTAACCGACTGCCACGCCTGAGGTCGCAGGTTCGATTCCCGCACAAGTCAAACATTTGTGTGCATGAACATGGATGTTTGTCTTGGTCTGGGTGTTTCTATGTATAATATGTATGAATTTACAAAAAAAAAAAGAAGTTTATATGTTTGTTTATCCATTGTCTAGTACCCATAGTACAAGCTCTGCTTAGTTTGGGCTAGATGGTGTTGTGTGTATGTGGTAGAATATTATTATTATTATTATATTATAACTTAGATATTGTTTTGAATATAGGGCAGGCACAAAAACTATATGAGAAATATTAAAAAAATAATACTTTTATATTTATATATATATATATATATATAATATATTATAAATCTTCTGTAGGCTAGGTTACTGAATTGAAATACAGCTTTGCACAGAACCTTGCGTGACTGCAATTTCTTGTCAGGAAATATGTTGTTAACACTTTAACCCCTATCTATAGCGATCTTTAATACCTCTTATTAATAATATCGAGGACGACGAGGATCGTGATGTAATCAAAGAAACGTTATGGGCGCTATACCTCCATGGTACTCAGTCGTTTGTCACATATTTTTAGAGCTCATTATGATATATTTTTTTTGTGTTACTGATGTAAAGTTAGAGGTTAGAACTAATTTATCTGATAACTTATTTAATACCTTTCTAATGTTGCCTCACCTGCGTAAATCTTTATGCTCAATTTCATCCAAATCCGTTCATTGCATAGTTTAATAATGATTTAGTAGAACATATTCACAACCTTACACATGTATAATATGTAAAGTATAAGCAGGTAAAATACGATGCAATTCTAAGTCAACATACAAATTGCCATTAAAACACATGCAGTAAGTGATTGTTGTTATATTCAAAACAAATAATAGTTCAATCGGTACATGAATGTTCAATTATGCAAATATAATGCGCTCATTGATTACTGTTATTATTCGTACCAACGATGTTTCTATTACGTATTCAAATTAGTATTAGTAAACGAAACCTATAATTTCGATCAATTGCAAGCAAAGCAAAGAGTAATGCTGATAAACCGATCACTGAGGGTATGAAGAGCTAATACTAATATTCATGCGATTAAAATTTTATCTTGTAGATATATCTTGTAAATACTTTAATGAATAGAAAGGTGGGTACTTCCCATATAATTTACTTATTCTTTGGATGGCTTAAGAAAAGATGGATGGAATGTGCGAGGAATGATGAAATGATATTTGGTAGAGAAGACATACTTTACCGAGCCTAATTGAATTAGAATGATACTGATTGTGCTTACAGGTCAAGTTACAAAAAGATAATCTTACAATAAACCTGAAAATTGGTTTACAGTTCGCAGGATATTTGTAGAGTCTATGGATATGCTCAGGATTTTGGTCTAGCCAAATAGTTCATAATTATAAGGACAGTATTCGTTCAGATTCGAAAACGAAATACTTACTCAACCTGTCTTACAATATCATTATTTCTTTCATTACGCAATTGCCTCTTGGTGGATATGTAATCACTCATATTTATTTAGACTGAAAAGTGTTTAGAAATAATGAGGCTTCGAAAAATAAATCCGCTTGAAGAATGGCTGCGAGACTAGGTGTCAATTAAAATGCAGCATAAATACATCTAACGCCCACTAAAATATATTTATAGAATTAAAATAGCTAGTTCTGATGTAGCGTTCATAGCCAGTTCTACCTAACCAATACTGGATTCTGCATATTTTATGGCTTAACTACAAGGTCATATGAACTGCAACCAATTATTATTTCCACGACTGCAATAATCTCAAACGCAATGTGTCAATGGCGCAAAGGCGTGTTTATAAACGTGTTTAGCGATCACGTGACCGATTAATCAGCGCAAGCGCCGGTCGCCGCACTATGTCTGTGCTTTTATTTTGCCGTTCGAATAAAGAATTCGCAATAAATTATGTTGTATAGAGCTATGTCACGTCCTTTTTGAACTGGAGACTTAGACTATGTAAGCGAATGCAGGTTAAAACTAGTTCTCATTTTAATAAGCTCTTTCTTAGAATTGTGTTGCATTGAATTATTTAACAATTAAATCGTCCATTGGTGTACGGACGCCAGCGTCCAGACAGAATGCTTTTATCATAATACCATGATGGTTAAGCTGACGAGTTTAGTAAGTTTAAAATCCGAGGGCTATTCTGCTTATAACAACTTCGGTTGCAGTACAGATGATTTGGATATGTGATATTAGGGCCTACTCCTTGTACCCGTCTCACAGATGGCGGGCTCCTTTAATTAGGATTTCTTCTTTAGTGCTGACACCGAGTAGGTTATAACATTTTGCCTATTTTACTTGGTAACCAGATTTATCATTCGACGGGCAATATAACTGTTTCTGATACTCTTTGCTTTATGACAGACCTAAGGAATTTTATTATTTTCTGCGATGTCAAAACGATACCTAGTACCGTTTTGGCTGCAGTTATTTTCAATAAGTCTTTTAAGTATCGTATACCTATTAACCTATAGTGGAAAACGCCATAAAATAATTTTAATAATTCTAATTCTAATAATAAATCTCCCAAGAAATACTATCAATGTTATGAAATTATGTATTGAACTATAGAACATTTTATCTTTCTTTACAAGTTAGGTAGGTCCGGAAGCCTTGGCGCGCGAATACGCCTTGCATTTACTTTCAGTATTGTAGTCTTTATTAGTTGCAGTTCAAGACTATTTAAAGAACCGCAATTTTTTAACGTTGATATAGACAACATTTTAGCTGGTGAAACGGCTAATCTTACTTATTGCACTCTGGCCTCGGGACAAATTTGTGTGCGTGTGCAATTGTCGCAGATAGATTTCTACGCCAGATAGTTTGAAAGTGGTTTCTTCACCAATTATGATCCACGCATTGTAAGTTTGATCCTTAAACAGTCCATAGATTTGTTGCTATTGTTTTTATTTTTGTGTTTATTCGTTAGCAATTTAGAGAAAAGACCAAATTTATTTTTCTAAAAAGAAGTGAGAACTGTTATTTTAACTGATCTCATATTGTCATTACCGTAGTGATATGGAAATGAACAGAATATTATACATTGTCGTTGAAAGGCAACATATTTAATATTTTTTCAATTTCTTGAATTTATTTGACAAACTTTGCAACCAATATTTATGCTTTGATCTCATTGCAATATTTCAGGATGATTTAAAAAACATAAACTGTTTTATGAACTAGTTGCAAAATAAAGAAAATATTTGCATTTTCTTATAATTTTGAATTCAGAAATAAAGAAAGTTCGTTATAAATATGGATGCGTACTTTGAATGTCATGTGAGCATACAACTCATCAGCTGTTGGTATTTGGGTTACAATCTTGCTCTAGTGAGAAAACAAGTCACCATGACTGATGTCAATGTCATCACTTCAAAACGACAAACAATTTTCGGAATACAAAATTACATTTTTTATTCAGAAGCGTTGATAATTTCTTTTTTGTTTATATTGTCGTGTTAAGAGGAATCACTAAGGGCAAGAGCATTGAAAAATAGGTATTTCTAAAATCTATTGCTGTCGCGCAGTGCCCGTAGAGCGCAGCGTAGATAGAGACAACTGCAGCTTGGAGCGAAAATACCCATTAAAAGTACACAAAGTCAACGTTTTGTAGTTCCCTGATTCCTTCTCCTAAACGTGACTGATTTATTTCCTTTTTTTATATAATCTAGTCAAATTTGTTTTCTAGACGTTTGAACACAGCAGAAAATCTAGCCAATTTTTGAGGTTTTTAAAGGCTCATGTCTTTTTTAATAATTAACTTATGAAAAAAGGAAAACATAGGGACATGCCAATAGAGGCCATATATTTTCTTGGAAAAAAATTATTGCTCTACTGGCATTATCCAGAGAGGAAACAGGGGACTACGTTTGTATGAAAAACAGCCCTTGTGTTTCCTCTTAATGCCGGCGTCTTATATAATACCTACGTGTGATATAATCGAATTAAGCTTAAAGATTTGATATCTAGGACTTGAGCAATGATACAAAAATGCGATTGTAGTTGATTAGGTTAGCTCAGTCTTAAGAAACTGCAATCATATATAATTTAACCTAAATATTAGCCGAAACATAAGAAATATCCTCGCTTAAACTGTATTTATTAGGAGCAAATACCAGTAATCTATCTCATAGGCTTGTAGCAAAATACAAGATTATCACGTGATCCACCGTCCTGAATAAAATACAAAATAACGAGACACTGAAGATTGTTAAAAACATTATAAAAAAGCCACGGTTTGGCCTCAATGATGTTATTAATGAATAATATTTTTTTATATACAATAGTAATTACAAAATTATTAACACCTTGTTGAGATAGTCTAGTGTAGATAAAACTGGATTATAGCTGATTCTACCCATCAGAGACTAAGTAAGTTTACATAGAGCAAAATTATAGTAACTTAACAACTGTGCATGTCATATTTCCACATAAAGTATATTTTTTACTAGTCAGTACTACTTAAGACAAATTACTTAATAAGTTAAGACTTCAGTTCTATTGATGGTTTTCTTATCTTAAATAGCGAAAACTCCCCGGTGCGATGATAAATAATTATATCTATGCTCAGGATTGAGTAATTCCAGGTTTACTAACTTGATTTATTTATTATACATGCAAAGAAAATGTACGTTTCATGCCTCAGGCTGAGTGTGAGAGGAATGCCGGAATCTTTGCGTTTAAATATGGTCGGCGTCATACTCTTACATACGTCGAGTGCCTCTATACGGTGCGGCGTGACGTAGTGCTACTTAAGTTTTACAAAAGATTGCTAGATTGTAGATAAGGAATTAACATGTAATGTTTTTGTGTCAGTTTGTTTTTCTTTAAATAAAAAAGACATACTATCCTATATATCTGCGAAAGTTTAGGCAGGTTGTCTTATATTTATAATCTATTGAGGTTGAGTTCCTAGGTAACAGTCAGCTAACTGCAACTGTTCTATATCCATGCTGTTATTAAGAATGTACAAAAAGGATTGGATTTAGGAAAAGGTAATTAATTCTAAATAATGTGAGTCGTCAGTAGAAGTAAGTGCAATCTTGTCATTACATGAGGCAGGTGTGTGTAAAATGTAATTCTAATAGTGATATACGAAAAAAAACTAATTTCAAAAGAATTTTCTCTTATACATATTACGCTCGATATAAGTAAATACGTGACTTTCGTCATCTGCGAATGTTTGTCTTATATCTAACACATGCATTATATAGAAGTAATGTCTGTTTACTTTACTGCACATATCACAAGAGCCAATTGAAGGAAATGAGCAACTGTTTGCAGTTGACATACTTCGTTGGTTTAGTTTAAATACCCAGTTTAATATGCTCTTTAACTGTAAAGAAGCACGTTTCATATTAACTCATGACAATTCAGAGGTACTCAGCGATAATGTATTAACGTCATGCAGTCTATAGCATCTGTATCAGCTCATGTTAATGTCATTTGATGTGCTATAACCAGAGGTGTCTTATACAATTAATATTTTTAACCTGACTTAGGAACCAATTCTCGCAATTATTTTTTATTTAAATCTTTATTGCATCTCATAATGTATAAAGGTATTTTAGTTTAGTAACAATTATGGGCCTTGTAGAACAGAAGAGATAACACTAGACGAGAGGAAGGGCAGCTACTTTTAAATGATCTCTGTAGCGATAAAAATTACAGGCTTATGAATTCGCCGCAGCAGTAACAACATAACGTAGATAACACAAATAGCTACATACAGAGTTACCGATCCGTGTAATGACATCAATATCTGGTCATATCCAATATTCAATACTTCATATCCAATAAAAATATTGTCATATTAAAGCGCTTTCATACTATCAAGTGAAATGCAACGGTATACAAATAACGATCTATGTGCATACACGTTGTGTTTGAAGCGTTTACAAGTCGTCAGTGTGAAGTACTTTGTACCGATGAAAATTAAGACGTTATATGCGATGTCATTTGAAGAGCTATGAAGAGTAATCTTGCATAGAAATTATATGACAGTATATTTAGTTTCTTTATAGGCAGTTATAAATAGTTTATTTGACATGGATAAAATGCATAGATAATTTTAAAGATGCTTCGTAGCGACAGCCTAGTCGGAGATCATTGGACTGCCACGCAGAGGTCTCGAGTTCGATCCCAAGGCACGCAACTCTTTTCGATGTTATGTGCGTTTTATATAGTTAATTATTGCTCGCTTTAAAGGTGAACCAAAACATCGTGAGGAAATCTGCATGTCTCAGAGTTCTCCATAATGTTCTCGAAGATATGTGAACTCTGCCTACCCGCACTGTGCCAGCGTGGTGGCCTAGCCCTTTTCACACTGAGAAGAGGCCCATGCCCAGCAGTGGGACAGTTTAATATAGGGCTAATATTATTATTATAATCCGATGGCATGTTTATAATAATGTTTGCGGTCGATCGTGCAGTCTCTGGTTTGATTGTCAGTACAATTAAATGTATGGTATAAAGATTGAATGTTATTCCCAGTTGGAAGGGCAGGCTTTAAGTTTTATATTTAAGTGTAAGTTCTATATGTTTAAAAACTCCCACGACACAAGAAAATATCCTAGAACAGCTGTAATTTTTTGTAAAGCATCTTAACATCACATTTTCTTAGAACACGTTAAGGCTTCTGCCCAGTATCGAGTAACTAAGTGCATCAGTCTTAAAGAAATGAAGGGCTCTAGATTATATGGAAATAACGATCTTATAATTGCAGTATGCCATAATGAAACATGAAGATGCAATGGTGTGAATGCAGTTTAATTCAAATTTCATTTAGTCTTGACATGTGTGAGATACACGTATATGTACCTATAGGATTGTAGATGATTGAAGTATATAAAGTCTTTAACTGTAAAATTGCCTGTTATGTACTACAGAAGAAAACATAGAATTCAAATAGTTATTTTTCTTTTTTTAAAATGCTACTTCTACTCTAGGAATAATTCCTGAGTCGCGGGAGACTTTACAAACATTCAAACAACGGACATATAGAACAACCAAATTTGAAACAACCATTTGTGGATCACGCAAAATTTTGTCCCGTGTGGGATTCGAACCCATAATACTCAGTGCAATGGCAGTGGCGAGGCGACCACTTAAACCACTATGCCATCCGTGCAGTATTGCAGTGCTATTCAAACATATTCTTCATATTAAAACTCCTGTTATAAAATACATACTTATTAATTATACATTCGGGTGTCTTGCTTTCCAGTTGAGTTTAAGTTAAAGTGGGGCATGAGGCAACCATAGTATTTAATGTCCTCGACCTAGGGGTTCCTTGTACAGTTTAAATGTTTCACATTTGATTTCATTATGTATACTTCAGAAGACCTACGCATAGTAAGACCGATGATGGTTATGAAGATACAACAAAATCGCAATTAAACGTTTGGTATAAACTGTTCGACGTTCTCTAGTATCACTTAGTTTTATTATGACAATTATAATCAAATTTAAGCACTACCGCGACCACAAGGCTTGTGCGATCAATAAATTTTCCATTGTGTTTTCTGGTACACAGCTGTAGTGTCATATCGCAATTGAAAATTATTTAATTTTTGGTAAATATCTACTAAATCTCATACAATTTCCATGTAATTCGATAGTGCAAGTTTTGTTACTAAAGTTCGATTTGGCCGTGGGACAAACATTGTATCTGTCATTTTTTCGTCATCACTTAGCCCAATAAAACCATTGCATATGTATATGTAAGTATGTTTATATTTCTAACATTTAAATGATTGAAACAACATTTACGACATAAAATGTAGTACCTACGCAGATTGCGATTTATCTAGAAATAATATGTTTCCTGCCCAGATTGCACGTGGAAAGAGCCTTGAGCGACATCTACATAACTTCTTACTAAGCAAAAACGCACCACAGGAATTAAAAGCTTGTTATATCAAAGGCTACTATTACTGTAGGTTACGCAGTACAAATAGAACCTGTTTAATGTCTAACCGTTTAATGGCAACCGACGAATAGATGTCTCTACATTCCTTCCTTCTAAGCGACACAAAAAAGCTTTTAATCAACACATACTTATGTTGAGAAAAAAGTGAAGGCAAAGTGATTAATTACCGCCAGGTAGGAAACGGAGAGATTTGTAGCAAGACCTTCTAAAGGGTTTAAATGTAGGTGCACTGCTTCTTGCAGTTTGCGGTTTACCGGGTGGTTGGGTGAAGCAAATGTTTCACACGTTGAATGGTATTAGGCCACCCGCGAAGACCTCAAAATGCTTCGCAGTATAGTGCAGTTGTGGAGCTTTCGAAGTGTGCATATGCGGACAAAACATATTTAGATGACATACCTATCCTATGCAAGACGTTGCTAATAAATAGACTACATGGTATACTTAAGTGCTTCACTAACTAAATTCGACCAAGGTTTATTTTTCAACTAAGTATTTACTGTAGGCAGTAACAACCTTTTTAAGTTACCTGACATATTCATAGATTAAATGGAATCCAAAAATACCGTGTTTGGTTTTTGTATCATAGATTGTGTTGTTGACAACAACTTCCTCACAACATGCAAGGCGTGCAAGCAAACATAATGCGACCTATGTATATTTAAATAGGCTTGTTAGAAAATTTCATCCATCAATCGATTAGATAAGCATGCAAAAAGAAGAAAACGTGTCTGAGTATAATAACATATTATAGATATTATCGTCCACTCAGTTGTCAAATCAATTCTAATTAGTAAGAAACGCAGCTACCGGTGTTATCCGAGTCTTCGTGACAGCCAAGCTACGTTCAAGTAGGAAGTACCACCACTCGTTAGCGATCGCAATCTTGTAATAAATGCTGGTCAGTGATTATTGTGGTGCAGCGGTTGTATCATACTAGCGCTATAAATAGCAAAGATCTGTTACTTTCGTACTGAACACGAAACGCTCGTGTAAATAATAATGAATTAATTCCTAAGTCGACGTTCGGGCGTCTAAGCCCAGACGTAATGCTTTTTTCAGGTGTTTTAGATAATAATATTGATAAATATAGCAACATATTATATCAACTTATATTATAAGACAAAAATTAAAAATCCGAAATAGGAGTATATAATATTTTGTTGCATTAAACTGTTGGTATTTGTGCATAAATACAATTCGCATACGTGCGTAATATATATTATTGTCATTCATTAATTGATAATAAATAATATCTCTAAAATATTTGTGTTTTCTATTAGATACCGTAATTATTTTAATAGCATTGTGTATTACGATATTAGAATAAGATTATTAAAATATATAAAATCGTGTATAAAACCAACATTATAATATTGTAAACTCTGTTATCAGTACGCTAAGTACTAACATTAGCAATTTTTAAAGGAATATAATTAATGTCTTTTCGTCAACATAAAACAACTGTCATCAAAACTCTAAATAAATCCCGCTCAAATGCTAACCGAGAACACGGGTTTTGCACAGTAGGCTATTCCAACAGAACAATGTTCTCAATTCTTCATACCCCAAGCAATCACGACTGTAGATAAAAGATGTCCCACAATAGTCGGTAAGCAGTATTCGATTATGTAAACTGTGCCGATCCGTCGTACGCCGTCGTCGTCACTCGTCGCAGCATCTACATCTACGAGCCTACCGTTGCGACCAACGGAATTGTGTTCAATAAAGCACTGTGTCAGCTAGCGGTATGCACTTTTTTCTTTTGAACTGTCCAATCAACCTTGATTTGAACATTCGACAAGCTCGGCTTATCCATGATGAACGATTTCGTGTTTAGCCATCTGTTATCACTCTGAGCAATTTATGAAATCAGCGGTTTCCATTTTTGAAGTTGGTACTATTGCATGAATGGGAATTCTATCGTATCTTGGGCAGTATGGTTGTGTAGGCAACGGGTCACGTAAATTGGTTAAGTTTGAAATTAAATCTATTTATAATGATAATGTATATCGTGACTGCAATAGTTCTTTTTAGCAAGGCCTATTTTGCTTTTATATACTTTCTTTGGGTAAAATTGGCAATGAAACAAAGTCACGAAAGAAAAGTCGAGCGTACAGCTATTTCTAATAATATTAATAACATAGCTAAGAGCTAAGCCTACGAATAGTAAATTACACAATAATAAATTATTATTTATTATATATATATGACTGCACCACATGTCTATAAAACATATATTTTCAACTGAGTGCCCGAAGCCTAGTATTTAGCTAATAAAGCAATAAAATTATATGTGCCGACAGACTAATTATATCAACAATGTATTTTAAAAAACACACAAATATGTGGAGTAACAGGTTCACTTTTCGTTTCGAGTGTATACCAGAACATCGGTGATAAATGGCGAGATCAACAAGTAAAAAGCGGATAGTGGATACAATGTACTTAAATGGAAACCTCTCACTAGCGTCAGTAACTGTAACTTGTAATCTAGTAAGGCGATATCACTTCTGACGGAATGACTCGGAACTGTTATACGAACTGGCTGCATTATCATTTACACATACATTAGTGCACAAGGCTTGCATTTTGATTCACTCGACCTACGGTTATTTATCAACTAGAAAGATTTAATGAACGCAAGTGTGAGTGATTGAGTACAAGAGAAAATGTTATTAACAGTATTTGGAGCATGCGGACGTGGGAAGCCGTCATTCGATAGTCTTTGCAACCGAGGTGAGTGCGAAATCGGAATAGATTAACAATTATACAATAAGTCGGTCTGTTTCGCGGCATATTGTTGTATAAATGATCTGCTCGTACTCGGTGGCGATCTCAGAAACGTGACCGGCGCTCTTGTTTGTATTGCGGTTGAAATGACTGCAAGCCGACGAAAGTTTCAACCTACATTTTGTTGAGCACGTATATGTCAGTGGACAGAGTTTCCCTGCTCTGACGCGGGTCACACTTTATTCGTGCTAGTGTGTTGCATTGCGGAATGAATGCAAAGGATGTTCGCGAATCGCCTGTACGTAACCATTCGGCATGCGTTGCACGTTTGCAAGCGAAATTCTCGAGCCATCGGCTCGTGCCGCCAAGTGTCTCGGACTACTAATGCGTTTGTTTACTTCAAACTAGGTCAAGTTTACAAGTCATTCGTTGAGATTGAAAATGAACGCACACTCTATCGTACATCTAGTGAGTCTAGTATGTTACTTAATGTTACATTTCCTCAAAGTGTTTCATCATAGATAAAACCAATTCAAGTTTATTTATACGTTAGTATTTACTTTGATTACATCTTTTAATAATCATTATCTTGAACATTACAGGGATATTATAAGCGTTGTATCACAAGAAACGAATCACAGAGCTTAAAACAAAAGATACAACGGAGGCTTTCTCCGTTTACCGCATGCGTAGAGAAATGACTCCTCTTCGATAAATCTCATCAGAAGTGATCTTTTATCTGATTCTAAAAACGTGAATCGCAAATCCACATTTTCCGCGCACACGCCGACTGTTCCATGTAGGGTTGCAATACGTCCGGCTTTTGTTGAACATGTTTGGCCTTTTAGTCTTGTCTAGTTAGCTATTTACATAGCCAACGTACAGGGTACGGCTTTTCTTTGACTTCAAAGTTTTAAGGGTTGTCATACAGATCATTGTCAGTAGTGACTGCATTTGCTTTTATCGTTACGTATAAGTAATGCAAATAAGTAATACTTGCAATATTTTTAATAGACGATTACCGTAATTTCTAAGATATCTGTGCCTCTATATTCAAAGTATCAAAACAACAGAATAAGTTAAAGTAATCTTATAAAAATAAACCTGCAGAAGCTAGTTAGAAGCTAGTTTTAAACTTTTTACAGAGTTCGTGCCAATTAAACGTGCCTAAGCCACTTTTTCTTTGGCAGCGTTCGACTAAACTATGTGCCAAGTCACGTTCTTTATTTTTATATCTGCCAACCCTAGATCCGTGATTAAAGATGCGTGTAGAAAATCGTTTTAGCGGAATAATTTGTAGCGTTTTACATACACCGATAGGATGCGTCCAATTGCTTCCTGTCTCAAACGTTTATGTTACGTGTAATGCAATGTTCCGCATAATAAATACCTACGTCATTGGTGGTACATTTATTGAACATGAGGTCTGCAACATAACTATAATCTATTCTAAAGGAATAAAAGCAAAATCTAAACATGGACACAGCTGTGTAAAAAGGAAGGACAAAGGATATATATTGGTAATAGTTGCGTGTCTTTAGGCAGGTTTTAAAGACACGCTAGTAAAATATAGAGATTAAATAAACAACACAGTCGTTAAAATACGATAACTATTATATTATCTCTTGAGTTTAATTTACTAGTAGTTTGCCTACATGTTCGATTTATTATATTTAATTCAGGACGTTTATATAATATAGCATGGTAGCCTTGCGATAAATCAAGACGAAGAATATATAATGATTTTCTTCTGCCTATAACACAGGATTGTTCATACAATAGGTAAAAAGCAAAAGGAAAGCAGGAAGACTTTTATCACCGTGAGTAATACTACAGGCTGAAAATAATATAAATAGAGGTTGTGATGACCCTGCGTGATAAACCCCGTACACTACAGCATGACGTTCACCAAAAAAGGGCATGTAAAGGTTTTTGTGGGATTGGCAGAGCGTGTAGTGTTGTATGCATCCTTAGGCTATGGTGACCGTTACCATCAAGGATGCTATGCATATCACGTGTCTGGTATAAAAATAAAAATATAATTGCCTTGTCATGTAAGGTTTAGTACATGAGTTTCTAATCCTGTGCTCGCCTAAAAGCATGTAAATGAAATACACTTGACGCTAACCAAGAAAACATTTGCATTACTTTATATCTATACTGATATAATACTGCAACGTGTCTGGTGTCTGGAGATATTTTTTTTTTTTTTTAACATTTTTTGGAAAACTTACAGCTAAAAATACATTATTAACATCCATATTATATTATAATACTATTTTTAAGACTAGTGTAGAGGGAAGTAAAAACACAATAATCGATAAAAAATATCTGTCCCTCTGTTTATTCTGGTATCAGGTAAATACCACAGATTGGATTGTGACTCATAAAGTCTGTCACCTATATCCTCGAAAGGATAGGCAGAAGTGCATTAATACACATTTCGCCCAGCATGTTTTTAGTCCCATGTCATAGGGTACGAGCCTATTACCGTATCTATGGAGTACAGTTCCAACTTCAGTGCTACTGCTGAAAAATTCTTGATAGAAAAACCCAGTTAATCTTTGCTTCATCCGAAAATTACATTCGAATCTTTCATTATTAGAGACTCAGTTTCGGTTTCTTATACTTTGGTAGTGAGTTTGAACTTCTAATCTATGGCACGATTGATCTAATTTTATTCAGTACTAGATGACCCGGTGTACTTCGTATCACCTATCCTTACGAATTATTCTATATTTTCTCACCATTTAAACCTTCCCTGGACTACGACAAACATTTCAAAACCAAAATCAGCTAAATCGGCCTAGCCGTTCTCGAGTTTTAGCGAGACAAACGAACAGCAATTGATTTTTATATAAATAGATTACTGGAGATATGCAAAGCTACGTTAATGACGTTGGCACTACTGCTATTATCAAAGACATATCATAACAATAACTAACCATTAGCTTCTAACGAATGCTATTAAAATAAACGGTACAAGCAAAATTTGCTTCAGTATAACCCAACAGGTGGACAATATTGCCTTATCTCTATTCATATTCTAAACAATACCCGTTAGTAGATAGCTTATATGGCCAATTGTCTTAGCTCTCATGTCTCGAAACTAATGGGTCCCTTATAAGGTACAATTCTAGAATGGGGTCACGCGCCCACCGGAGCAACGGTAACCATCGTGAGGTTAAGTACAAATCTCGACATAAAATAGAAATAACATATCAAAAATCTGACGTTCAACAAATGTTCGCGAGTTTGGATCAGTGTTATGGAGCGTGAGTAACTGTCTTGTCGAGTGCAATACATCTAAGGTGTTGTACGTTTAAGTTTGGAAAGCCGGTATGCAAAGCGATGGTGGTCGGCTGGGTTAGCAGATGAGCGGTGTAGCGAACAGCGTTTGCATACAAAGGTGTAAACAGTGCTGATGTGATGAATATGGGCAGACCCTTAGAGTGCGCCTTCTACAAGCTTTTCGTACGTCTAAAAACGCAACATCTCGAATTTATTGATCGAATATCGTAACTATATCTTAACTTTGTAAACAAGTATCTCCAACTATGACGTCAATGGAAAACAGAGAGACGTAGGTATGCAAGATATTTCAAAACAGAACTTCTAGTTAAGAATCCGGAGTAGATTTGTGTTAAGAATGCCCCGACGACTCACTTTATGATGAGTGCCTGTACTTATTGGCACCCCATTGAGCTTAATGTGTATGGCGCAGTGGTTAAGTCATTTTGTTATAGCCTATGCGCCGAGTGTGTTTTGGAATCCACCGCACTCAGCCCATAGACCATCTCAGTAAAACACATCTTTTTCAGTGCGAGGCTGGCCTCGTACTGAAACAGTTTATGTTTTTAGTCTAACTATGAATGTAAGTTGCTTGAGTTTTCGGCAATATCCATATTATGGAATTCCATTGTAATGCACATACAAGACAAATTTTCAGAGCAAAAGAAATTAAAATATAACGAGATACAAATAACTCGTATTTTTTGTAAAATATCGCCACTAAAAGCGTAACACGATGCATAAATATCACAAATGACCAAAGTTGTATTATTGGAGAAAACTTCATTTTCTATGTTTATCCGGGAATAATCGAGACAGGCTCTATTTATGCTGATGTAAAGTGACGGACGACTAGCTTGCAGGTATTTATAGGTGGAACAAATTGTATGAAATGACAGCATTCGCGACGGGTAATTTGCAACTTATTAATTTTAAACATTACTTTAGTACGCTAGGTGTAATAGACACGGTCTCTCGGATAATCATGAGTTCGAACTGTACCGATTATTAAAGCTATGAGTTATTTATTATCCATTATACAAAGTATAACAGTAAGTAAGGTACCAACACAATCTGGGAGACCGTTGGAATGACACGCAGAGATCTCGAGTTCGATCCCACAGTATACACCTCTGACTTTTAAAGTTATGTGCGTATTTAAGGTAACTTTATCCCTCACTTTGACGGTGAAGGAAAATATCGTGAAGAAATTTGCATGCCTGAGAGTTGCTCCTTATGTTTTCAATGCTAGTAAAGTCAGCCAAGGCGTAATAGGCTAGCGTAGTAGACATTGGCGTAACCCTTATCACACTGAGAAGAAACTAGTGCAGTGGAACTGTTTTTAAACAGGACTGACTTTATTATTTGATATTATAACACTAAGGTATCGTCATAGTTTAAGGTTGTATAGAAAAGCCTGCGACTAACCTAAAACTTTTTATTTTAATCTAGATTACTAGTTTTTACCATATCTTATTATTATATATCTACAATAAGAGAGTTATTTGAAAATATATTTAGTGTGTTAATAGACGTGTCATGAGTTTCAATGGGTGAGAAAACTGGTTGGCATATACAATTAGTAAATGAGAAACTACCATTGTATGCCAACAGAAGACTTCTAGGAAATCCATTTGCACTAGGGTTATGCTTTATTGAATAATTTCTAATATGCATGAACATAGGATTGCCGTGACGATAACTGCTGAAAAGTAACCGAAACTTTGGACGAAGTACAATGAATATAAATAGTTAAATATCAATAATTCTAGAAACTAAAATGCAATTAAATTAAACCGTGATAAAATCCATATTATCCAGTGTACCCATGCCTATATACATAAAAAATATGTATAGTCTTTTTAGTTCAAGATACCTATAGTCACATTACTTGAAGTTAGGTTACAAATTATTTTGTGAAGTATAAAATACAATCATATATGGCTCGTTCTATGAACTCTTCATACATTTTTGGGTATATTATAGATACTCCTCAAAACGCAGGCTATTCCATAGGATCATCTTCACTATCGAGGCGATAGATTATTCATTTCTAATAAGTACCGGCGGCTTTAAAGGAGTAAGCGTTGTAACGGTTCCAAACTAGGCCATCAATTCAAGATACGACTATTTATTGTAAAGCTTAACTATAAGAATACTACACTAGATTTATTTTCAAAATGTTAAAGAAGCAAAAACTAAGCAAACATTTTAAATTATCTCATTAAAGGCTACACGATTAGACTATGTAAATTTACAAACCGTTCTTTTCCTTGTTTTGGCCGTAAAGGGGAAAACTGCAGTGAGCGCTATCACAAGCAACCGTAATTAACCCCAAGTTCAAGACGGGCTAGCGGGAATCCGTGCGTTATTAAAGCCTTACAAGGGGAGAAAGTTCAACGGGTGAACACTCCACTCCCCATTACGGATGAGAGACGATCATTTTTATTCCAATTAGTATCATCATGACGTAACAATTTGTCGATATTTTTCGACGGAATAAAACGTACACAAAGGAATACGTAATAGGTGAAAGCACAGCTGAAGGCCTCATCATCCGGTCTGATAACCTTGGACGCTATTGTATAGACCAACCTCTAACTGAACAATAAGGGAGAGTCGAGCTCATTGATTCGGGCTTTTCATTTTCCCAAATGAGTTGCTGCTTGTAGATGCAGATGGATTATTAAGCGTCGTCGCCGGTAGCATTGTGTAAGTCATCGATGTGGCTAGCCACAATGGTGGCTTTCACGTGGCCTTTGTGCTCTCTTTTGAGCTGTCAATAAAGATATTCTCCAAACGTAATAATGACTCCGCTGACGAGACGTTAATTATCGTTGACGATTCTAAGAGTATTATTATGATTTTGAGAATGCAATGTCTGTGTACTTGTAATACTGACCGAATAAATTTCTTTGTTACAGGTACTTACGATTTGCTCTACAGGTTAAGTGGACATTACTTCCAAGTAGGTTCAACACATTTAACTTATAAGCATTAGTGCGTACGTGTTTTACGAAGCTATTTCAAGCGATTTATGTCAATCACGTACCGTAAACCTTCAGTCGAGACATATGCTATGCTTAGGAGAATCCACAGAACTACCTCCAGTGAACAGTTATAAGTGGTCCTTTTTAGAAAGATATGCCGTAATAAAATGTGTCTTTAGTACATTCCTTCTATGGCGTTGTGTTGCATAGTCTTTAGAAGACTGATTAGCTTTTACGAAAAGTAATTTAACTTGAGTGGATTAAAGAATGAATAATATCTATGTATAAGCGGATACTTGATCCATAAATCGATAGCATAGCGAAATGCATCTCACGCACATTTGTGGTATAGTGAAGTGCAAGATATTTCCCGTTAGCTACAAATTCCACGGAGGTCGCACAATGGCGCGGCGAACGACGCCTCCGACGGACAATTTGGGTCTATATTGTATTATATTCCCCGAGGCCTATGAAAAGAGCGTTCAACGGACCGGAAACACGTCTTCGATATAATTGAAACTTCACTTAAAAAACTTAAGACAGAGAATTAGCGTTGTCCCTTCAACGAGATAGAATAGGAGCGCGTCGCGTCGCGTCGCCATTCAAAATAGTAAAGTTTGTTCTAATTCAATATCGGGTGTACCGTTAATTGGCGAGTTTGCATCACGGACAACCGTTTTGTTCAAGATGCCGTACAAATTATTACTTCGCTTCACGTAAAGGTTCTTATAAATTTTAGATTTTGATGAATACTTACCTGAAACGTTTGATTTCGTAAACGCAATAAAATATTAAAAGAAATATACTGAAGTTTTAAGTAATTTTTAAAGCTTTTATACTATGTTTTATGAAACATAAGACTTATTGAATTTCAAAGAACACGCATATTTTATGTGATAGTGACACATATACACTCACCATGTACAAGTCTACACAATGTTCCCGTTATGAACTTCCCTGTGCCGGTAGGCTCTCATTATATCGGAAATCATTTTCACACATGGATGTGCAAGTATTATACGAGTTATTAAATGATTCCAGTACGATATCTTGTCTCTACCCTATCGTTTATCGCCACTACACGGCAACCAACAGTTTTATCAATGCTACGTCTTATATAAAGACATTTTGGAACTATACATGTTTAAATATATTAGTAAATCCTCACAATATTGTATAACAAGCCTACCCTCAAGATACAACGCCAGTATAAGTTGCATGGTTATAAGTCACTATGAAGTTTATATCGTTTTATAGTCGTTGAGCATTTACTGGAACAACTTTCGTACAAAGCTTTCTGTAGATAGCTTGTTTTCGTTTATCTCACCGAGAGCAAATTCAAACTTAAATGTTTTTAGAAAATTTATGTTCGATTCGATCTTTAGAATAGTGTTGTCCCTTTTAGATGATAACGGTATAAACATTATTTTCATAGTTATAACAACGTTGAGTTATAACGGCTAGAGTTTAAATAAGCTTATTAAATAAACGTTTCAGTAAGTAGGTTTACTTGAAATATATCCTGCAGTGAATGAAGCCAGGGAAGTGTGTCAGGATCGTAGCAAATGGAAATCCGTAGTCTCTGCCTACCCCTCTGGGAAACAGGCGTGAATCTATGTATTCAATCTATGTATTTCAAAATACCTAGATTAGCCAATACATAGGACTCTTTATTTGAGTTAAAAAACATGAACAAACCTAGCATACAGCTACCAGTAGTCATCACTAGACAACCTAGAAACGGAGTCAGTGGCGTGAGAAATGCCGGGGTCAGCACAATGCTAATATGTTGGTCACGAAGTGAGTGTATGAGACTTGACGACTGCCGATAGGAATCGGAAAGGCTTGGTAATTAACATAGATTGTATCACAGTCACATTTTTCTGTGGTTTTGTTTACACAAGTGCAGGTAATATAGTGAATTAACAATACAGAAAACTTTTTATTTTAAATACAATTTCCGCACTTTGAATAATTCCTGTGTCGCGAGGGACTTAACAAACATTCAAACAACGGATACAAAGAACATCCAGACTCGGAACAACCATTCGTGGATTACACAAAGTTTTTCGAACCCACAATACTCGGCGGAATGGCAGTGCCGAGACGACTACTTAAACCAATACGCCATCCGTGCAGTCTAACTAATAATATAAATGAGAATATAATTTAGTTTGTTACGCTTTTACGCCTTAACTACTCAACCGATCATTATTCTATTTAGCATACACGTTGGCAGGGGTACAGGAAAGGCCATAGGTTTCACCCAGGAAAAAAGTACTGTTGACTGTTGCCGTAGGACAGTGTATTGACAAAATCTATATTAACTATTCTCTAGTACAATAATCTTAGACCCACTTAAATTACTATTGTAAAACACTACAACTATTTTATGGGTTAACTTATATTGCAGGGGATGGCGTTGGTGTCTGTCACACAGTTCTCACTAGCTCAGACACCATCGTTTTACTCTATCAGTATCATGAAAAATCTAGCTTTGTCCATTATATGTTACTATAAGATAGACAAACTGTACCTATTTTTGGATTAATAAAGATTATTCTTATTATTATATAGGGACTGTTTTAATACTCGGCTTTAAGCCGGTGTTTAAATGACGGTTACGGGTTGTATTATTATTATTATATATTAACTCGAGTGGAGCCGCGGGTAAAATCTAGTGATGTATATCAGCCTTTATATACAAGTACAATGATGCTGTTGATTTTGTTTATGCCTTGTTTATAAATAAAAGATATTAATGAGTCAATATAACTACGTCTAAATACAATGAAAAAAGCATTGTGACTTAACCGCCGGCGGGCTTCCGAAAGCCGACTTAATAATTTATCATTATGGTTTAGTTTATTTGTTAGCTTTTTAATTAATTTGTTTGTCAATACAACATATTGCACCTTTCCCGTTAATTTAGAAAATCATAGGATGTCGTAGGTAATCGTAACATATGTTTTGGAAGGTGCCAGAAATGAAAAGATAAGTGAATGAAACCGGTGGTCATATTCAAATTAGCATACTGAGTTACTTCCTACGATCGAATAAAGTTTTTTGTTGAACTCGTCAGCTACGCTGATTTATTGTGTAGAAATCGAATTCACTGCAATTCTATTGGTACGTAAATGAGAGTGTGAAATATGTTATAATCAAAAGAGGAAAGAGAATATAAAAACTCAAAGGTGTGAGGTTGATGGGTGGAATTCGCACGTGTAACTATATGGACGCATGTGCGAAGGTCTAGCCATTAAACTGTGTTCAGTTCCTGTAGTCTACAGCCCACGGCTCTGTTGTTGATGTTAGTACATTGCTAATCACTTATACGATCTACAGTACTTTATTCCTTAGTTTGTACGTACACAATGCATGTTTGAATATTTATTACCCCACGGAGCGAATTCCATCTAAACTTGAGGGTAATATAATTCCAAGCTGACATAATTGACTGGATATTTGTCGATAATGGTTGTACTTGCCAGTTTTCACAAACATGTGTGGCAGTGGAAGCGAAAGTTTCTTCAGTTATTCTTTTGAATCGTGTTGATTGGCAATAACTTCAATATTACAAACTAACGTGCGTAGATGATACTAGCCATTTTTGCACGTTATTTTGTAGTGAACATGCCCTTATATTTTTTGTAAAAAGTAGCATTCCGTTGTCTTCGTCTACTGCTCTGATAAAACTGCGTCTATTTATGTATATTTTATATTTAAATTAATTATTATATAAAGTCGTAATTTTATGATTTATATTGTAATTTAGTGTAGACTCGCAGTGTTACAAAACTTGTTAACAACAATATGTACAGCTCAAGAGTTTGTAACATCAGTAAGAGTCAAAACTGCAACATTTGACTATTTTTAATAGTAGTAGTAATGTAAAGTAATCAGTCTTAAAACATATCTAGCCATAATGGAAAACACATTGTGTCTGGATGCTGGCATCTGAACTTCAGCTTAGAAATTAAAACCATTATTCTACTGATGCAGGCAACGGTTAATTAGTAGTAATTTATATCGAATGTAATCTTAATCGATATCACGCGTTAGAGAGCCTGTTGTATGAAATAATATCGATTTTATAAAGATAAAGCGAAAACATTATTGCACAAATGAAAATCCGTGCCGACCATAAAACGCTTGTATGTAATTTCAGCAGATTAAACAAAGTTAACGATGTCGATTTCATTATTAATATAATGATATGAAGTGAAATTTGTTGTAATTAATTTCATCGGCGTACATACACGATATACAAGAGGCCTGGGGCTCGTGGTACAAATACTTTAGCACAAATAGATAGATCCGCGAAGTTAGCTACCTTGTCGTAGTCAACCACATAGATTAGTGATAATTTACAAAAATGAATGCATGTAACGGTGCTGTAAAATTTTTTGTCAGGGTCACCAATGTAGGGCTAATCAGAAATATTCTTGTGGATGTGCAAATAAAATAATTTAATAAACGACAATAGAATCGCTCTCTATAACATTGAACCTAAAAGCATAGTAGACGAAATGTAAGTGTCATATACACTTCTGCCTCTGATATAGTCTATATATGTATGTATGCATAATAAATTCCATTATTTTGTCCAATAGGAATGGAATGACCATTTAAATCTAAAGTAGTGTAGCAAATACTTCTCATGTGTGGTCGATACTTGAGAAGAACGCTAGACTTTCTTTAAGCAAAAACATTATGCACTCGCGACAATCTATGAAGAAGACACACAAACAAAATGTGTTTGTCGGCCATCGCAGTAAGTCATTTCGCGTTTTATATCTAATCACAATTATTACAGTAATGGTAGTGCAAGCATATAACACCTTTAGTAATGACTTCATAGTAATATAGCCTCACTGAAATACTTGGATTTAATTACTTATAAGAAAGTTATAGCTGTACTGTATAAGATAATTTTATGTTAATACGTTTCCAATTTTATCTACCGTTTGATGAGAAAACCTTCCAAGAAATGCTTGTTGGTGGCGAGAACGTTAGTTATTTACTTGCTTCGTTTGAAACGAGGTCTAATAATATTATTGAAATGAACGTCATCTTATTGGTCCCGTGCGATAGACTGCCGCTTCGGTTCATTGGCATAAGTTTGTGGTTGATTGTGCCGAGTTATTATGTAGGCAGCAGGACTATGTTTTGATTTTTGCCGAACTGACTAAACTCTTGTTAGCAACAGTCTGTCAATAAAAATGTCTAACGTTAAATATGCGGCTCTTATGTTAATGGCGTACTTGATCTCCTCTTGAAGCAAGTAGTAATTTTTCTTTGTTAGAGTGGTTCTTCCTAAATATACCTACTACTATTTATATGAAAAAGGAAATGCTTAATTCCTAAATAAATGTTTGGACGCCGTCGCCCAGACACAATGCTCATTCCAAGTAGATATGGTTATATTGACACTTATATTGTTTGTATAACAAGATTCACAAAATTCACTGCTTGCTTTTATATCTGCATAAATACACAACTAATTAGAATCTGCACTTAAAAATCCAAGTAACTGCTTTGGATGGTTTTTGGCTTTTATAATGTAATATTTTTTAAGCGGCTTATGCCATATAATACACATTAGTACTGCACGACGTATTGATGCTTAGAGATACCAACCACCTCAACACGCCCCTAACAAGCGAGTCAATTCAATAAGGCATAAAAGACATAAACATTTAACCAAACTAAAGTCTATTCAATTTCCTACTTTCAGGGGTCACAGCTTGCCTCTAGGGCATCGTAGCCAGTCTAGAATCTATTTGGTGAGGTATCCGAAGTAACTATGTCATGAGGTTATAGTAATCCGAGTATCCAAGTATCCGAGATAGCGCGATCCGTTACCCAAGGTTCACGCGGTACCGTGGAATTATACAAACCAATCATTGAGACTGGTGACTTTTCATTTCGACCTATAGGGAAATGATCAAAGTAAAGATATTATGTGCAATCTATGAAGGTATATTTACTGCCTATAAAACGTACTGTGAATTATTGGTACGATCGGCGTATCGTTTATTTGTGAGGGTAAATTGTTTTGTTTGTTTACTTTGTTAACTGGTATGTAAATACCAGTGAGCGTATTAACTCGTTTATTCGTACTGTGCTGTACTTTACTTAGTTGTGTTTGCTAAATAGTGAGTGTTTTGTCGAAGCAGTTCTTTGGTGCATTAATAGGAAAACTCACATAAGTAACGTATACCAATTTTAGCTATTATTATAAACGAGAAAGAGAACATGTTTGTACAACTGACAAGATAAATTGTAGCAAATTGAACGTTTTGATTTTGGCAATAGTTTTTGTAACGATGCCACGGGAGAAGTTACAGGGCGAGATTGTTGTAGTTTTAATATAAGCAAAAACGTTACCTTTGCAAGGTATTTAAATACACATTTGTAGCGCCTTGTGCACGTTATAATTTTTACAGCAGAAAATAGCAAAATCTTTGATATTTTTATAGTACACAGAAATCTGTATATAAAGGGGAAAATTATGCATAGGAAAATTAATCTATACCTGTATATAATTATAAATGCATTAAACCCTGTTTCGCATATACTTTCTTAAAGATATATTAAGCAATTTAAATAATATTTGATTTCGATATAACTTGAATTCTAAGGAAGGACACTACGAGAATAAAACTGAAGAATGATGTCTTGTAGTCCAATGGTTAGTGTTATATAAAACCATACACTGTGTACAATCACGAATGCATACCAGTTGAAGAGTACACTATACGTAATAAGAAATGTATCCAACCAATCGTGGCGAATTTTCAATCAGTTAGATCATAAATCTACGTCAATGGTGGAGAGGAATCGACATGTGCGGCTTTCGTCAACGTAGAAGATCGTTATTCTAACAGGCGGAATAGGGAATACGTTACAACTCTAACCAGTTGGTTTAGAATTAGTTACTGCGTTATTTAAAGCAAGGGTTCAGTTGACACGAAGTTCCTGTTCAATAAGGATGAGATATAGGCGGCTAGCTGTCACCTGCAAGTTTGTATGCATTTATTTTATAGTAGTCTAAGACCTTTTCTGGGATCCTACCTCAAAGATTTTACTGGCAATAGTTTAAAGGAAATGAACATTCTGGAAATTCAACTTTATAGTGAAGTAAAGCGTTTTATCGATAGACTGACAGCGATGCTGAGGAATTTTACGACGTTGCCAGCCACTTCGATTCTTTTTATTAAATTTTACAGTCCCATATTTTGTTACTCTTCATTTTGTTTTATTTATAAGTGGTTAGGTTTGTTAATATTAGTTAAGTTGTAAACTATGATTGTTGTTTTGTTTATGTAATTAAAGAGACGTCCCATTGAAAAACCAAATAACAATGCCAACGCAGGCACACATTCGAGACATCATGATCGACAGGCCATAAGAGTAAGCGCAAACTTACGCCACAAGACCAACCAGGTAACCTTTTTTTAGCAGATTCACTAGTACTATAAAATTAACTAGGGTTAACGAAGCTTCTTTAAAGACTCCAATTACCTTCATGTTGTAATTTACTTTAGCTAATGAATGTGCGCTTGTGCACTTAGTATAGGCTTGAGTATTAGTAATGATAGTAAATTTCATATTTACTGTAAATATAACGGACTTATACAAGATAGGGCAAGAAATTAATGGTTGTTATTAAAGTGACTTATAAGAAATTCTTACACAACATTTATTCATTAGTCAGAACATGCAATACTTAAGGATAAGTATAAGACAAAGCTAGGGTTTAGACCAAAGTGGTCCAGGTGGACCCCAGGGGTGACAAAAAAAGTGGAGGTCCACAATTCGTAAGCTGGAAAATTTCAAATGTTCACGAAAATTTATTTGCCTTTGATAGTGAAGAACTAAAATGTTGGCTTGACTCGCCTATCAAAGTAGGCAGATAATATTTTAAGAAGCTCAGCGACTGTTACTTCTAAAAACTTGCATATTCCATATTCAGTACCAGTGGTCTCGAACCTACCGATTTTTCGGTAGAGAATGGGGAAAAATATAAAAAATCAGCACGTAGAGATTTAATCAAATTTTTTAATTGCATGAACTTGATTGATTCTGCACCAATATAAATACGAACGGCAAGGAATATGGTAGAAATGTAGCTACAGGAGGTCGGACCACTTTCAAAATTTAGCAGGTTCCGGTGGGTCAACCTGCTAAATTTTGAAAGTGGTCCGTGAGAAAAATGTCTCGTAACCTCTGGTTTAGAGAATACACATCGCTTGTGCAAGGGCTAAATAAAAATACATGTAAAGCTTTGCTCGCGTAAATGTAGGTTTGGTAGTAAAAGTGCATTTTTTTCTAAAGCGTGTGTACTATGTTCTTTCCTGTTGCCCTGACAACGTGAAGGTATGTGAAATTGAATGATGATCGGTTGAGTAGTTAAGGTGTGAAAGCGTAACAGACTAACAAAAAAAACTCACATTCGCATTTATAATATTATAATAATAAAAAATAGAATCTTGCGAAGCTGCCTTCGCTCGCGTAAATGTAGGTTAGTAAGAGTACTTTTTTCTGGATGAGACGGATCCTATGTTCTTTTCTATTCCCTTGTCAATGTGTATGCGAAATTGCATGTTGATCAGTCGAGCAGTTAAGGCTTGAAAGCGTAACAAGCAAACAAACTCACATTCGCATTTATAATATTACTAGATTTTGCCTGCGGCTTCGCACGCGGTAATGTAGATTTATGTTAAGATAATTTTTTTAGCAGCCTATTTGTTATTCTGCTGTATAAACAATAATACTGTAAAATTCCATTAAATTCCATTCAGTAGTTTTTGCGTGAAAGAGTAACAAAACTTCGGACGAGTAGTACAAACCTTAACAAATTATACACCTAAACCTTCCTCATGAATTACTTTGTCTACTGGTGAAAACTGCATAAAAATCTGTTCGGTAGTTTTTGAGTTTATCGCGAACAGACAGACAGAGAAACGCGGCGGGGGACTTTGTTTTATAATGTGTAGTGAAGTAGGATAGTTAGGATTCAGAACATGCAATACATGAAGATAAGTATTAGAGAATGCCTATAGAGAGCCGAGGCAAATGCTTGTATAAGGGTCAAATAAAACACCTGGAAGTATAAGTAATGGTGTAAATCGTAAAGATCGAACTCGTGACTAAACATGGTCCTTTGGTTTTATATACGGGTAGTTAAACAAAGGCTATCAGCCACTGATGGAACGTCTTATGAATGCCATATATAGCAGTGTCTGGTTGTGCTTAGCTTTACTCTTAAAATGTGATTTAGTGACTACTTTCTAGAATTACAGAAAAGTTCAGATGTTAAGTGGTGTCTGGCGTTGTTCTTGTTATTTTATAAGGGCCTTATTGATGTTTTTGGTCTAATGCCTGCTATTTTACGGGCGATTAAAATCATATACTTAATTATAAAGTTTACATATGTATGTTAATATTTTCTACGCACGTATCTTGTTTATAAATGTTTCTTGAAATACAGGTTCTTGAAGAAATAATTCACATATAGCAAAATAAAGAATATAAAGGAACATTTACTTTTATACATGTATGTACAATTAATTTAAAAAAAATTTACAAATGTGAATCTTTTCGTATCACGTTTTAGCATTTGTTACGATTCTGTCTTGTATTAATTACAGATTTTTTGAAAACATACTTATGTGCAGCAAAACAAAAAACTTTAAGCAACCTTTACTTATTTTGACCATTGTATCGATCAGCCTATCACAATATGAGCCACAAGATTATACCATTTAGCAGCTTAACCTACATCGAATAATATTAGTAGAGGAATAATTTGTATTTAAAGGAGATGAGATGCAATGAATCTACCGAACCGATTCTAAAAATTCTTATATGTAAGAACAGTATAACATAAGTCACACCATCGCTAAATAAGATATATAAATCAGATATCACGCGCGCGAATAAAAGCCAGCGTTAACATGACACAATTACACCTACTTCAAGAACGCCATATAAAAATCACAACGTCTTATTCAACAAAAGCGACTATAACACTATATGGCGATAGAACAAGTGCATTTGCATATGTAAATGTTGGTCAAATACATTTACCGTCACAATATCAGGCTATAAAGTCATTTGTGACGGAATAACGGCGTACGACAGGTGAGGACATCAACCATTCTCGGCGGAAACTCACAGCTATTACAAAGATCGTCTTCCCTCACCGATTTGCGGTTTCAACCAAAGGGGAATAGACTAACTGCGAGCTCATTTCCACTTCGGATTTAAAGTTAACCACAGACACTTCGCGTTACAGTCGGCGACATGTACCATCGGGACTTATCGGCCGAGTTATGTAAACCTGAACCAATAAATTTCAGAAAGACAAGTTAGGCTGAGAAGTGTATCGCGACAATTTGCTGTTTTCTAGATGGCAAATATTCAAGTTCAATTTGAATTGATGATGATAAGCGATGGAAGATGAATATTAATTGTTGTCTTATTAGCGTTATACGATGCATATCGTGATTAATCGGTGCTGCGCAACACATATTTGCGTCAGAATAAGTGGGCCTTTCGATCGTCAACCATCACGGAAGACGATGAAAAAAGGAACGCTTCCGAGCCGAGTATCGCACGGCATAATATCTGTTTCAATGGAGCAGTTCAGTTGTTTCTAACAATACAAGTATACAACTCGGTGAGATACATGACAAAAAGTTTATAAACACAATGAGCGGTTTCCGACCTTGCATTTCACTTCAGAACTGGGCTGTGGTCGTGCCCGAACATCCCACTATGGTGAACGTTTCAATTGCATCGCCATCCGTAATACCGTTTCGAGTACCGCTTAATCTTGCGACGTAACCATTGTTATGACAGAAAATGAAATACAATAAACTTGAATCTATTATATTCATAGACGAATAAGCACAGTCGCGACACCCTTTATGGGCGAGATTGAATTATTCACAAAAACCATTCACATCATATCTAACGAAACAAAAAAAAGTATTGTTTGTTTTTTATTGCGCGATACATAAATGGCTTATTCGATAGAGCGGAAGCGATGATAACTCTAGTTTGAAATGATAAATCAATTGAATAAGCTGTTTCTGTTAAAAAGTGAGTGCTTTCTAGGCACCATGGAACAGATATGTAGATTTTGTCTTAGAATTTTGTCTGTCTTGTTTGAAATATGTCGTCACTATATGAAATATATAGCACATATACGAGTATGTCTCGTGTTTGCAATATGTAACACAAACAAAGCGTGCTCACGGCTGTGCATTTCTCATGACGGATTAGAAGCATCGCTACTCACTCATCTACTTTTATATACAGCACAAGAAGCTACATATAGATACAAATGTCAAAATTAGCTTATACTTGCTTAAAATAAAATAATGTTGTATATTTGTTATGATTCTAAAAAGAGAATTTATAAATACTTTAAAATTTATCAACGCGAAAATGTATAACTGACTTAATCAAATCGTATAAATTAATTTACTAAAATTAAAAAGCAATTCTTTTCTCTTAGCATACGCAAATTATTCAAAATCACTTGAAAACACGCCTAAAGAACACACATGTTATTTAAGACCACAATCTTGATAAAAATAGTAATGATCATAAAAAAAGAAAGGTTACTGCCATATAGTATTATGAACATCATTTGAATAATTATTACAGCACCAGACCAGAATATCCATTCACAACGCCTTACATGAATAGTCAATCGCACGTGGGAAAACAATTTAAAACAAACAGGATTCATAAAATCTAATTTAAAAAGAATTTGTAAACAATGGAATGTGCTGTAATACGTAATTAGCTTTCATAATTAGCATGTATTTTGCAAAAATTTCACACTCGCGTGGTTCCATACATCGTGGCCAATGCACCACACAAGAAGCTTAATTGAAACAAACTCAAAGTAATAGAAAGTGGTGTATAAGATATGTATAATGCATACGATACAGACAAGAAATCGATAGCTTTCCCCATAGAAGAAGAAAACCTGAGCCGAAACCAGGGGTTACTCGACGGATGCTCCGCCGCATGTAGACCGTATCGGCAAGAGCAGCCGACAAAACGGTGCGTCACGCCCAACTAAGCCACGCAACATTGAGAACATAAGAAGAAATTGCAAAATGATGTGCGAGATTTGTTCACCGTCGCAATCCACTATTTATTCGATAACAATGGGAGAAAGAAAAACCTAAACGTTGGTAATGAAAACACTTTCATTCTGGCGCATTATAATAATTTTAAAAGCAACATGGCTAATACATCACATCATTTAAAAGTGAGATTAATTCATGAGAAATTACTAACGTTCTGAATATAACATGACCGAAAATGACAATTTCGCTTCTCAGACAATTAACCGAGATGATGCACGTTCACGGTTTAGAACTAAAAGTGACGTAGCTTTACGTTTGTTTGAATAGTGAAAACGAGAGACAAAAACTGACCCAGATGTGTTAACAGGTGCCTACGATGTGCTGTCCATGTTAAGTGAACCGAAGACGTTTTTATCAACACTATTTGTACAATATTTGGGAAAGCATTGGTAGAATTCATCCAACATTTCATCTAAATTAAGACTTCAAATACTTTGAACATTGGACTCGTAACGCCGTGTTGGTCATTAAACTTAAACTGAAATAATTACAATTGATAAATATCTCAACAACAATCAGATTAATAGCGAAAGAGAAGAAAGTAAATCGATCATTTGATAGCAAATTGGCCTACGTTGCGAGTCAGTGATTCATAGTGAAATAAATGAGAAAACAATACTTGTAGATATTTATCAGTACCTACTTGCAAACGTATCTATGGAGATACGTTTGCAAGTACTGATAAATCGCCTCAGTGAATAGACAATAAAAAGAAATATACAAGTAGGCAACACTTAGTTTTTAGTACACGATACGTTCGAATATGGGGCGTACTGTACAAATCATTGCTTCAAAATACATGCACACATACATATGTGTACATACGCGTCGAGTTGTAGGCTACATTCGGTCGTATAGTAGCCCGATTTGATTTGAAATAGGGTCGTCCCAAGGGAATCCGTTCGATTCCATCCATGTTGTAGTGAGTCGATTATATAATCAGTTTTGTCTTATTCATTATTTATTATTAAGCACTTTTGCACATGGCAGTTTGATAAATATCTGTATCTACTTAATTTGAACCATGTATTTTTGGTTAAAGCAGCAATGCATCAGTATAATGGCCAACAGAGCATATTTAATTACAAGCTTTCCTTTTATTGTTTCTTCGATTGGTCTAGATATGTCTGGGAACGGAAATGTACAATTGGATTCGGTTTAAATTTTTCTATAGTTCACATTGTTCAGAGCTAATCACGGGGTGAGAGTTTATTACCTGTTTTGGTAAAGCAGAAAGATTTGTGTTTCTTTTTGGGTTAACATTTTCTCTTAGTAACTAGTTTCAATAAAATATCTAGGTAACCTTTATTACTCGTATAGTTAATTATGACGTTCCTATCTTAATAACATCATAACCATTGTTTTAATGGTAGTGGGACTGAGTCAATTAAAGTAAGGAAATAAGTATTATTAGTACCATTTTACATGTTTATCTAAGTTCGTATTGTGCATGAGCTTCTCATGTTACTATCGCCTAGAATTTATTGCAGGCAGACACGTACAACTTATGTTTATTAGTACCTACGTGTATGTGATTACATATAGTGTATCAAATTATAAAAACGATCATGATTACCTAGTTCAATTGCGACATACATTTGAGACTGAGAGGATATTAGCATACTTTATTTCATCATTTATTATAAAGAATCCCATTAAAGAACTAACTATAGATGATTTTCCGTTTTAGGTAGATAGGATATATTCAACGGTGACGTCACCTTTGTATGCTATCTTCCGAAAGAGGCTGTAGTAGATTACATATGCCCCTACAGCGCTGCGAGTTCTATATTTCGACATTTAATCGACAAAAATTTCTTTTATAAATTGATACGCTTTAGCAAATTTCTTTTCTTATATAATAATTGTATATTGACACAAATTAAAACTACAATAATTTAGAATTCTCTGATTTTTACTAGTGCAGGGGGCACTAGTGAAAACTGTGTTGCAGGAGCCATTGCTTCGCCCTATTAAAATATACAGATAATTTTATGTCATTAAAATATTATAAAAAGGAATATTTTCTAGTTTCACAAAAAGTAAAAACAATAGAAAGGATTAGAAATAATTAAGGCACACTTTAATTTAGTGCTATAACACAGGTAAGCGATTCCTTATGTACGTAAATTAGTAAAACCACCATCTTTACATAACAATTATATCGAAAAAAATGACCTCAATCGACTAAGTCGTTCAAAGGTACTACAATCATAAACATCTACAGTAAATAATAATAGTTAGCGTGAATGTTTATGATGTGTATTCTTAGCAAAAACGTATTTATGTATTTAAAAAAGTTGGTACATATTTATATACTTATATATATAAATATGTACCAACTTTTTTCTAAAAGGCATATAAATATTTTTTTTGAAAATGTTGACTTACAATATATATCAAAGTTATAGATTAAAGTTCATTAGTATGTATGACTGGAGATTAAACGCGTGACAAGCCAATATTTCTGGAAATGTTAAAGAATTTCGCATATTCTTAAACCCACTTAACACGTAATAAGATATAAATTGCATCTGCGTACAATATTTACGTGGCTAAGCTGACGGGGTTAATAAATACCTCTCATCTGCATAAGACAACTGCAGGAAAGCGCAGCGCGTGCCAGCCGGCGTTCCATTGACCTACAATGTGCTGCAGCCTACATACTATGTTGGAAACAAGCAACCTACGATTAACCCGCGAATATGATGCATGCCACGAAGAAAATTGCCGAGTAACGACCATCGGATGAGAACCAATGCTCATTTGATGACGGGATAGTTTTCATACTAGCTACATTTGTAACTAATAAGAAAATAGCCATAAATATGCATGGAGCAGATATATAAACGAATACAGATTGCCTGGAATTGAATTGAGCCGACTTTTCTAAGCCACTTACGATTTCTGCGTATACTTGGCCAATTACGCAGAATTTATTATAGACTGTCCTGGAGATTTTGAGTACAAGAGTCTCGATCTTGAAATATTTATTACTTCGTTTTATGGACATATCGTTAATGAGTTGATGCTTTTAGAGTATTCTCTGCTTCGTGTTCATATAAGTATAGTTGAAGTAAAAATGACGAATGTTTCGTTAGTGACAGTTCATTAAACGTTTTAGTAAGCTTCAGCGAAAGGCGTCAAGATAATTGCAAATGATAGGACCGCCACGTTTCAGTTTACTTGTAGGTTTATTTTGCGTGCCTGTGCACCGTACAGTGTAATCAGTAAAAAGAAACCCAGACTTAAAATGCGAAAATAACACTAAATAAAATAAGAAAGTTTGCAAAAAAGTGTTTGCGGTATCGCAAAAGCCGCATTGTTTAAGTGGACAGTTTTGCTTAGAAAAAATGTTCAGATTAGCAGTCTATAGGACGTGGATTTCTAGGTCATCTATATTTCTATGCGCTAGATTTTTTATGTAAATTACGGCTATACCTATTCATTTATTTTTCCATAATAATTTTATAGAAATTTTTATGTGATGATTGTTTACAATGATGTCTTTGGTGTCAATGTGGTTTTTGTTGAAATAATCTAAGAGATATAGTAAAGAATCCAAAAGTAACACAACAATTATAGTTTAAGTAACATAAAAAAAAGAGACTAAACTAGCTAAGGCTCATAAAACCTAGCTATAATTCATAAAACGAAATTCGAAAAATTCACCGCTTCAAAAATATTTGAAGAATTGACTGAATCGTGTTTTTCACGTACTCGAGATTTTGAAAAATTGTGTTTATTTAGATAAGCTTCAAAGAAATATTTTTCAACAACTTTGCAAAATAATAGGGTTGAATAGATTTAAAGACGGATTTCCAAAAAAGAGGCATTCCAAACATTTGTCAGCTTCTGAAACATACACTTTCTCTCACATACAAGCAGCTAAAGGACAAGAAGAAGTATTCGAATACTTTAAACATCAAAGGTAAAAGTGACACAATCAACAATTGAAATTCGAGTGGACGAACGGTAACCTAACGATAATCACCGATCGGGTAACCGAAACTAATACAGCGGTAAATTGGTAAGAGTACTGATTCTGTATGAACACCTTTTTTATCCGATACATAACAGAAGTTAATTTTATTGGTTGGACGGGCATCGTTGAAGCAATGAAGTAGGTATCATGAATTAGATTTTTTAAGAAAACGCACCTTTAATTTAATATCATAATGCAGGCAGGATTTTTTATTCAAAATCCAGAAAAACGAGATACCCTGATGCCTATCTAGCTCGATTTTTTACAATTTATAAGAAGCTTTTTGGTATCTATACAACACTCAGTTAATTTATGCGATATCCGCAAATTATGTGCAAAGAAATGTAAATCGTAATGAACAATTTAAAGCTGGCCGCAAACATACGGTTTCCAGATCAGGTTTCCGAAACAGGGATTCAGATTCGTCATTACGTCAGCTTTGCGCAGACGTTGGGTTTTTTTCATCAGGAATTAGTATTACCAGTACGTACGGTAAAGCTGGCAAAAAACATACGGTTTCCTGATCAGGTGTCCGAAACAGGGATTCAGATTCGGATACCCGAATGCACACTTTTTATACGAATTTGCTATTTACCGCACACGTTCTTATATTTTCCGTGCGAAAATAATTCCCGTCGTTCAATTCGGAATCTCGCCGGTGTCTACTGAATGAAGAACGGAAAAAAACCGAATGACGTCATTCCGAACGCAGCGCTCGCTAACATTCTGTATGTACCGCCGCACACGAACGGAAACCATTCTGAATACGTCAGGGTGCCTAGTGTGAGTTGTTTTTACGTAAACACGATCGTTTACCACGTTTGGCTCTCTGATTGGCCAAGAGCTTGGAGCGGGCCAATTGGAGCGCCGAACGTCATAAGCGTGTCGATCGCGTTAGCGTAAAACAAACTCGCACTGGGCATTCAGAGCTAGCTAGACACCGTGGCGTTACCGTACGTACTGGTAACACTAATTCCTGACGAAAAAAAACCAAACGTCTGCTCAAAGCTGACGGAATGACGAATCTGAATCCCTGTTTCAGAAACCTGATCAGGAAACCGTATGTTTGCGGCCAGCTTAAAATAAGTTGAAAATCATCAAATCGTATACAATGAAAGTTTGTACTGAATGTTTTCTTTTGAATTGTGAACGTCAAAATCTTTAAAAAGTGTAGTAAATCGATAAACCAATGAAGTAGTAATGCCAGAATACCTATCTGGATAACCAACATATTGAAAAGAACTTAGTTCATTACTTTAGATGTTGGTTGTAGATTATAGTTCTGAAAGAGTGGTTTCATTGTTTGCACCAATATTACAGTTAAAGAGCGAACATCGCAAAGTCCATTGTACGACAAGTATCTGTCATAACTTTGAACCAATCGTAACCGATCTTATCACTTTGAGCGATGTTACTACCAGTTAATTGCATATCAGACCACATATATCTTCGATAGATATTGAATATTACTAGCAGGATTCGTATACAACCTTTCACTTTGATTGAAATCTAGTTTGTGAAATATATCGCTGCCGAAGGGTAGCAAAGGTCAATCGCAGGTCAACAATAATCATTCTCAATTGAGCAGAGATAGGAATCTTGTAAGTAGTAAATAGAGCTAGATATACAAATGGACGATATTATGCCGTCGTAAACATAGGCTCTTATAGTAATATTAATGGAGACAAAAAGCAGTCACACAAGACTTGTGCAGAAAAACGGGTGCAGGGGTTCAGCGCACGGGGTGTTACAACCTAACGAGTTCCCACAAGCTCCACTGATGGTAATAACTCCACTCACAATGAACAGCTTTACTGACGCACATAAAAAGCCTCACCGACTATTCCGCGTTTGTTTAGTTCTATAGTCAGCCATTTTTAGTTCGATTCGTAATAGACATGTAATATCACTCTTGATTTCTATAGCGAACGCAAGCTACATTCTTCATTCAGCTCTTCATGCCGACAATTCATACATTGACAATACGATCTGTATTAAATACAATTATTTCATTACAGCTTTGCCTCTTAAATATCGCTTTGACATATCGCTTTCTAACACTCTTCTGGACAGTAGTAATCAAACATAATAATTGACGCCATCGAAAATACATACGTAAGTTAGAACGTCTTTTATGAAGTATGCAATTTAAATATTAGCTAACAACTTGCAAATGACGGAGGCGATACAATATCTCTTAATGAGTGTTATTACTATCGACAACATTCCGAACAGATATATTGAATGTAAAAATTAATCAAGAATGTTAGTTGAAACCCGGAAGCGTCACAATTATACTCCTCCAAAGTATTTATCCACACGCTATTGCCGAAAATACTTTCTAACCAAGAGTTACGATTACAATCCATCGCCATTTGTATTAACAGACATTCATTGCTTCTACAAAAAGACAATCTACTGAACAATGCATCGTGTGAAATAAAATCATTAGCATGGTCATAATTATTAATAATTAAATTTATTTATCTCCGATCTCTAATTTAGGTAATGGGTTTATCACACGTAAGATTAAAGACCTAAAACGATAAGCAAGTTAACACTTTGCTCACGATACGTTTCCCAATGAGTCAGTAAAAATAATATGTAGCCGCACAAATCATCCTAAAACGATCAATTAGCTATCATTATAAAGCAATTTGTCAGGTGCTATTCGAACGCGCGGAAGAAAGTTCGGTTCGGCGTCGCGTGCGCACTTCTGTTCATAAAACGAATACGACGTTAGATAACCGACGCTTTTGATTAATGAATGGTGTGTGAAATTGAAATGGCTTATGCATTTTATGAGAGCTTAATCCGTCGATTGTAAGTCTCAATAAACACATATTGAAGTTATGATTTAATGACAACGAATGGGCTTAATAGTCCAGTTAGAGGTTTATTTAGAGTATTTATGGAGTGAACACGCCATTAAGTAACTACTTAAAACGAAATAAAATACGCCGTCAAAGAAAGTTCCGAAGGGTTCTCATAGATTAAGTTCGTTTTATTTGTACCGATAGTTATAAAATTATGTTTTCATTACGATTAACGTAAAAATATGTTACTATAGCGTACTTCGATTCACTTTCGTAAATTATAATCACAAAAAACGATAATTGGAATGTTCCAAATTAAATTCGTTCAATAGGACAATACGAATGATAAAAAAATACTTTTCAGCCTATGATCGATCCGAGACTATAATTTAGTACAAAATTATAGGTGAAAACGTATGAATAGCCAGATTCCGGCCGCAATCTGTAACGCACTGCACTAATATAAAAACTATTAAACCTTTTTGGTAGGCCCTTTCTCTGTGGGCTTTCTATTTTTATGTTTTGCGGCTTCGTATGCGTTCACATTGTTTATTTATTACAATGATTCGAATGGCTCGTTATGAACGCGCGGTCGATTTAAACCGATTTGTAAATTAAAGATCCGGACGCTCTTAAGTTATTAAATGATTGGAATTTCTAGTTAAGACTTTTTGTTGAACCAACTATCGTTTTACAGTAATGTATCAGTCACCTCCGGTTTTTGTTTAACTTAACTGTTTGGAACTTTTTGCAATCCAACAGGCTCTGCAATTGTGAGCTTTAGAGCCAGTTTTTATATATCAGATTTTATTTATCTAAGTAAAGCAAGTACTAGATTTTTATCGCTTCAATGCCAATTAATGTTTCCTGGCATAATTAACTCATTGGTTTAGTAATGCGATATTGCTGACCGTGGGATCCCGGGTTTGGTTTCCATGTTGGGCAATCCATTTTATCCTGAATTTATCGTGATGTGAGGTCTGAGTATAGTTGACGACATGTGGTTAATGCCAATTAATAAATCTCAGTCTAGCTGGATGGATAGGTTAGGATGATACAAGCAGATTGTATATTTATTTGTTTCATACATACATTGACTCACGCCTGTTTATTACCGAAGGAGTAGGCAGTGGTGTATAACATATATGACTCCTATTGCCTATTACGAGTTTCTTAACAAAAATCGTATAAGCAATTTGCCCTCTTCGGAAATTGGACAGTCACCGCAGTCACACTAAAACGTATCGAAAAAGCAATCTAATCACGGAACCAATGAGCTTTCATTCAGAAACATGACATCTATTTCAGTTGCCCGATCCTTACAAACAACAATACATATACGGACACGCGATAAACAGCTTTATTCAAAACCATTTCCATCTTCATAAACGGATGACAGATGTCAGCCACAATACAAGTCTGTCAGAAGTCTAGTTTATAGCTGTGCTCCGAACGGAACGTCATCTTCATACATATACGGCAGCGTGCATACTTACACGTCATTATCGCGAACGCACGTAGGCCCGTGATGAATGACCGTCCTTTCAAAGGCAAGCGGCATCTTGAAGCGAATCTTATCTGTACTTGTTATGGTAAGCACTTATTTAAATGTCTTCTTATGAAGCCGTTTGTAATTGTTTTTTACGTTATGATTATGTTACAACTTACATGTTATCTTTGTCGGGATATTGTTACGTAAAGGGATAGTAAAAAAACTTAAAGTAATATATCTATCAAGGTTTTTTTTTTATTAGACCGTTATTGATACTGCCTCCATGGCGTGATGTTAGTTTTGAATCCCGGGTCAAGCCAACAAAAAGTTATTGGGTTTTACAAAGAAATCTTAATAGCAGCCCGGTGTTAGGAAGTTAGCGGTGTTAGACGCTCTCGAGACTCGGAAACCACGTAAAGCCGTAAGTCCGGCGCCTAATCTTTTTCTGGTCGTGACGGATTTCCGTCTCAACGGATTATTATAGTTAGGGAACAGAGAGTGCTCTTGTGCTTCAACACTTGTGCTTTATAATATCTTTTGCGCAGATAGCCAATCTCTGTTAAGATTGCCCGCGGTGTTATTAACCGATTAAACGTAAGTAGTAGATACTTTAGTGATGTATTCATAGCATTTTACAACTAATTATTATAATTTGTTCGAATCGTTCTACTAAAGTCGAACTATTGTGTTGGAATTGGTTTTATCTCGCCTCTGATCTGACGGTTTCTTAGGCTATAGTCGATTTATACTACGTCAGTTTGGGCATTATTATGAGATATTCAAGGATTTAGTAATAGGGGGAAGTCCCGTAACGCCGGACGGCACCTACCGCCGGACAGTCGTACTATCTTAGCAAGTATAAACCTGTTCGATTCGAACTACTAGTGAAAGGGGCGCGGGGCCTGCATAGCTACAGGATCACGCGCCGCAGCTCGCCAGTGACGCGCAAGGCCGCAGCGAGAGAGGGTGTGTGTTGTTTTTGGCGGGAACACGCGGCGTCACGTAAGATCTACGTAAGTAGTTCTGGCATATTTTTGCATTTATGTTTTAATGGTAATCGATAATTGAAGTAGCATTTGATTATTATCAGTAAACTGATAGAATTTTATTTGATTTTTGAAACTATTTCGCTATGTACTACCTAATGTACCATATTGTCTGTCCCTTAGTACCGGACACTAAGTCGTCCCCTAGTACCGGACAGTGATTTCTTTTTTATTTCTTGTAACAGTTAACGTAATTTAATTAATTTATTTATTTTTCTTTTAAGGCATAGACAAAAGAAGTGAAACGAAATGGAAAACAAGAAAAAGAAAGGATCGTGGGAGCCACAGAGCTTGCAAACAGCTATTGATAAGGTTTTGTCCCAGGAAATGAGTGTAAGACAAGCTGCAATGGTTTATCAAGTTCCTAAAAGCACTTTACAAGACAAGCTTAAAGCATTAAAACGTGGAGACGAAGTGTCGATGAAGCCAAAGTTGGGTAGGTTCACTAACACCTTCTCAGAACAGTATGAACAAGTCTTGGTAGAACACGTCAAAGATTTATCTAACAGATGTATGCCGCTCATGAAAAAAGAGTCATAGAACAGCCAGGAACCTCATTAAGCACACTGATCATTGAAGGAGATTCAGCTGTTGTCGGTGGATCAGCTTTGATCTGTCATGCTAACATACCTAGTAATATAGTTGAAGACGAATTTTTGGAAGAACCTACACAATCCGTTAGCGATCCTATAGCCACAAGCCCCATACCTTCAACAAGTTCTGCTCCAGATCTTGTTCAGTTAATCCATAAATTATCACCATTGCCTGACGCTGCAAAAAAACGAACTGCAGCTCGAAAAAGGAAATGTGAACGAAGTGAAATTCTAACGTCATCACCATACAAAAAAGTAGTAGAAGAAAAAGAAAACGAAAAAGAAAATATCGTGAAAAACAAAAAGAAGGAAATAGGATCTAAGTTTAAAGTAGCGATTGAAGGCAATGTAAAACAAACCAAAGGAAAGAGCATAGAGAAAGGAAAACAAGCTAAAGGCGTGAAGTCTAAAGGAAAAAATGGAGATAAAGCTAAGAAAGTAGAACTACAAGAGCAAACATCTAATGCAGACACAACAATTTGTGTAGTTTGCTTAGAAGACTATATAGAAGACTGGATCCAATGCTCATCGTGTCTTGGGTGGGCACATGAAGCATGTGCAGACGTTCCAGAGTGTGGAGACGGCTACATATGCGATCGATGCAGACTCTTCTGAAATGTCCGGTGCTAGGGTTATGGCACAAACACCCGTCCGGTACTAGGTGCCACATTTTAAAATTATATTTTTTGTCACCAAAGTTTGATTAATGGTATTAATTATGTTTTGAGCAGAGGTTGCTTTTTTTAAATTTTATTTGGTTGCTATCTTTGTTACCTATTGTAAGTCATAAATAAATATACATGTCTGAATTTTTTTTTTATTTTATTCTTAAAAAACCTTAGGTGTCCGGTACTAGGGGACTTCCCCCTATACAGAGAAAATTAAATTAAAACGATATATTGCCAGAGCACTTTTTAAACTTTGCCAGAGCCAGGGATCGAACCCCTCACGTATAGTAGTTGCATTCACTACCGCTGCGCCACCGGTAAATATGTTATGTTTTGTATCAGTCTACTAAACTAAAAAGCCTTATGTTATTATTGATTTATTTTATTATTTCTTAGCTAAATTCAATAAAACCAAACATATGTATATATCACTCACATTTGCTATAATGAAACGGTCCGAAATGCATAATATGGGTATCATTAGTTCAATATGAAGCAGCAACGTCACTTAGATGAGTGGTGTTACACGTGTGAACATTTCGACTTACACTTCTGTCATTCACCTCATTGACGTCGCGGTGATCGCACGCACGTCGCACGCGCACCTGTCATATCACTTTCAATTTCGGCGCAAGCGCTTGTTGTAACACTGTCTTTGTTGTCACACCGGCCATGCAAACTAAACTGAGGCACACGAATCTCGTGTAATCGCTTGCTGGCGATGTGTTCCGTCACAAGACAATTTACAAATAAACGTTTAATGTAACCATCAGCTTAACAACTAGGTTGGAAAATGTTTGGAAGAGATATTTCTGTTTTGCTGTTTATTAAACAAGTAAGAAATACGGTGATAGCTAGGGCGGGGTTTAAGTGCTCACTACAATCAATATTGTATTAGGCTCGTTTTACACAATAATAAATATTTGTATGATAGTTATTCCAGGCTGTGTTCCAGAGAATTTATATCCTTATTAAGATCCTCGCGATAGTCTATTAATTTCTAGTGTAGGTAATGCTTTAAATTTATGATAACGTTAGATTCTATTTACATTATTATTAGAATTTCTTAATTTATTACTATGGTTATTTAATGTTAAGCATCGAGTTTTGCCGAAATGATAATGGAATAGTGTCCGTTTATCTTTAACTAGATGTTCCCGCGGTTTCACCCGCGTTTATCGTTACTGCGCCACCCGCGTGGGTCGTAGCGTGATGTTTTATAGCCTATAGCCTTCCTTGATAAATAGGCTATCAAACACTAAAATATTTTTTCAAATCGAAGCTATGGTTCCTGATATTAGCGCGTTCAAACAAACAAACTCTTCAGCTTTATAATATTAGTATAAATACTTACTTAAATTACATTATACACAAACATACATGAATTAACGCTTGTTTATACTGGTATATCTCTCTAAGTATCTATATGTAAAATGTTCACAACATACACACAACACTCCTCAGACTTACGTAAATATTAAGAGCAGCGATAGCTCAGTGGGGAGACCAACAGACTGCAATGCAGTAGGTCTCGGGTTCGAACCCACGACGCGCACCTCTGACTTTCGGAGGTTATATGACTTTTCGAAATGATGTGCTTATTGATTGACAATTATCGCCTGCTCCGTGCCTCGAAGAACACGTTAAGCCGTAGGTCCCGGCTGCCATGAACATCTATGGCAGTCGTTATTGGGAGAGTGTCGACACAAAAGATCCCACTGGGTCGAAGTGTCGCCGGTCTGCACTGACTGGCTCCCACATAAGATAAGATAAGATACGTAAATATTGGATATTTAGAGTACTATTTATCATATCTGTTTAATATAAGCAACCACATCTTTATTTAATTTATTATCTTACCATATGGTATAAAAACACTGGCGCCACCCAACCTGTTTCTTGATTTCTAGAGCACGTACATTAGACAAACACTAAAACATTTTTTTTATTTCTTGACCTGATTGCAATGGCCTGCTAAATTACGTTATCAAGCCTAAAAGCCTACTGAATAGATGTCAATACACATTAATATAAAAGTAATACTTTTAATAAAAATATAACGGACGGTATCTTTATAGCTAAAAAGTAGTTTATCCGAAGATGCTGCACATTCTTCGGTGAAATTAACACGCAACAGTACGCATACACAGTTACAAATACAAATTAATTTAGTTTGGACGGTTACCAAATTAAGAAGTCACGACCGGCCACCGTTCCTAAACGATTACTTTTTTCTTAACGTCACTGGAGACATGAACAGTTTTTCCAGAAGTTCTTATCAAAGGAAACAGTGAAGGCCGATTATTCAAATGTAGTACAAAATTCCGTCGCGTCACGAAAACGGTAGTCAAGTAGGTTAAATGAAGTCACCAAGCTCTTTTTAAAGATGAAACTTGTGGGAGTAAATGTTCTTGCTACGTGCAAACGTCTTTAAAAGGGACAAAATGGAAAGCAACGCAAAGGGAATACATGGTCGTGAGAACTTTCTATTTGGCTATGCAAATAGTTTTAATTAAGTTGTAATTGATACAACTGTAAATAAATTCTTTGTTGTGGACGCTATTGGAATAAAAGCTTTGGATTTAGTTTATACGTTTGATTGCAATGGCATAGTGATTTAAATGGTCACCTCGCCATTGTCGTCGCGCTGTGTTGAATTTTTATTCCCTAAACGGGTATAAAGAACACCCGAGATGTTTGTATAGTCCACCGAAACAAGGATTACTGCGAATGTAATTCTATTAAATACAAAAAAAATTTGCAGGATATGAACGATATATATGTTACGGCTAATAGCCGAAGTGCGGCTACACCTAGTTTTAGCCGGCTACAACTAGGTGCAGCCGACCACATGCGGTTAGGTTATGTTAGGTTACTTTTGAGTTGTAGCCGGCTAAAACTAGGTGTAGCCGTATTCCGGCTATTAGCCGTAACATATGTATATATTACAAGGGTACAGAATAGAATATATAGTAAATTTTACTCAAGAAAAGTATTGTTTTTGAGGATAGCTAAATATAAATAAGCTTAAGCTTAAGTATAGTTGTGATCTGGAAGGCCGACGTCACTGTAAATTTATGTAACGTATTTTTAATTTTAAGTTTAAACGCTTTCATTGCCATATTTAACATAAAACCGACGTATCTTAATTTCTTATCATCTCATAATGTGATCATTCAATGTAAAGCCAAGAATAAAGAAAAAGACGCGCTCTTAACTGCTTCGGTGATTATCGCGTGAAGTTGATTTATTTGAGGTATTATTTGTAAAGAGCTATTCATACTGGTAAGCTATGGGTATGAATAATTTTTCTGCAATAATGGTAAGGCATTAGGAACATCCGCTTTCCTTTTTACATTTCCAAAAAAAACATATTTACGATTTTACGGACGGATATGCACGAATAATTTAAATAAAAAAATATTACGTCATTATATGGATTAAGATTTTCCCACCATCCTCACAACTTTGGTAGTGAATCTTATTTGTCTCAAGATCTATCTCACAAAAAACACAAATTTTCTGGGTGGAAGTCCGTATTTCTTACCATAGCATGTATTATATAAAACCATGTCGATCCATGACAGTAAATTTTGTTTATATAATATACTATACATAACCCATACACTACAGTATACAGTCAAATTTTATATATTTTATACCTTACATAACCCATACAAAACAATCTTTAAAATTACCAGTTTCTGTATACGTATAATATAAACAGCCTAAACAAACGAATGTAGAACAAAATGTGGCACGTCATTATCTCGTCCGAGCACGTTACGATCTAACATAGAACAAACACGCAACAAGCAAAAACATGACAACGATCTAGTCTGCACGCTGTTCCCAGAGAAACAGAATAAGTAATAAGATCCACTGCACCTGTCGACTATAATTGTATACGAGCACTTATAATACAAACAAACGATGTATAACAAGTTGGCCCCTCATCACCGAAACGTTAAAAGCTATGTTCTAGTAAAGATTCAAGTAAGCGATACGACTACGAAGAAAATTAACAGTAAGCGCAGATTCAGTAAATAGACAGAATGAAAGACGACGCGGTTCGCATGGCTCGTTAATGACGGTTGTGGGACTGCACAGAACTATCAATTTTCTCAAAATAAATATTTCTCTTAGCCACGCGGAAGCTACCGCTGTGTTATTCCAACAGGCGGCGCCGCATTAGCCAGCCGCAATCATTGCCGGCGAAAGGGCAATTTCCTAGACTCTGTTAACTTTAAGCACGAGCTGCCCAGAAATTGTAAGGAAAAGCTCCGCAGCGCCGCGGTCGTGGTGTACGGAAACGATGAAATAATAAATCACAATAATGACGGCAATATGATAGGATTTATTGTGCGTCGCGTCGGTCCAGGGCCTATCATGTTTTACATGGAACAAACTACGCCATGACATCGAGCATGAACAACAAAACGTCGGAATAAGCTATTACCTTATTTGGTGTAGCAACTTTCCTATTATCTCATCAGTATCGAGAGAATAGAGTAAATAAATAACGTACGAAGGTCGCATTTTCCAATGGCATTCGGAGAGTTTGATTAATGGAATGTGGTCCCTTTAGCGTATCAATGTTCATTTGTTTTTCAAGTGCACGGATGAATGTATGCCGTCTTATTTAACGAGATTATTATTCAAAGAGAGTGTTAGCTAAATGAACCACAGACATTCCATTCATTCGTTTAACTAGTGATTCTGTACTGAATAAAATAAAATATGTATATTTTGTTGATATATTAGATACTGTTTGATTAGTTTAAGACCAACCGCGCAGTCTCAAGTGTATGTGTATATAATGTGATGTGTCAATAAAATACTTTCTCTTTCAGTTTTTAAACTATTACCGCATTGTGTATCAACATTTATATTGCCAGGGAATTTACAGAACAATCAACTGTAGATCACATAAATAAATGTCTCGTGTTGGACTTGAACCAAAAACTTCCTAGCTGTCAATAAGCGTATTATTATAATTTATAATGACGATTCTATTGAAAATAAATAAATCATTAGGGTAGGTTGAAAGAGGAATACCAAAATGAATTATGTTTTATAAGAGTTTATGAATAGCAGCGATAGCGATAGCGATAGCGTGGGGAGACCAACAGACTGCAATGCAGAGGGTCTTGGGTTCGAACCCACGTCGCGCACCTCTAACTTTTGGAAGTCATATGACTTTTCGAAATTATGTGCGTATTGATTGACGATTATCGCCTGCTCCGTGCCTCGGAGAGCACGTTAAGCCGTCGGTCTCGGCTGCCATGAACATCTATGGCAGTCGTTATTGGGAAAGTCAGTACCCTCTAATATCCTGACACTGGTCTAGCCTTAGGGTATCGTTAGCCTTCGGGTTGCGGAGGTCAGATGGCAGCCGCTCCGTGTAAAAACTGATATCCAGTCAAACCCGGTTAGACTAGAAAAGCCGACCCCAAGTGACTTGGGAATAATAAAGGCTAAGGAGAAGAAGAGTTTATGAATTGAAAATTAAATAAATAAATGGCCAATAAAAAATTACTAGCAATAAAAACGCATTACAATCGTAATACAAACCGAATATTTTTATTTAAGATTTTACGTCCGCTCCAGAAATAAATCCCATAACGCGGGGGCCTTACAAACATTAAAGTAACTAGAAATATACCCTCACTCGGAAGAACTATTTGTGGACTAGACAAAATTTAGTCCCGGGTGGAAATCGAACTTATAACACTCGGGGCAGCGACATAAGCGATGCCGCCATTTAATTTAATGAATTTTCACCTTATTGCGAATTGATATAAAAAAAATATTTGAAGAGCTATTCTATATGATTATTGGCTATTAAGTTAATCCGTTAGTTTACTTTGCCCGGCCTACCGAAGGCTATTTAATTAAAGTAGGTCGCACGCTAGCCTAGCCTAATGGCCCATATATCGAGTATGTGATGGTAAGTTTGCGTGTTTAATTTCAGCTTTTGAGAAATGGACGTGAATCCAGTTCGAGATTTCAGTTGGTTTAGTACTGGATAAACTACCCAGTATACTTGGTTCAGCCATACATATTCTGTGATATTTATTTTTTGTGTTAAACAGGATAAAAATTCTTTTTCAATACATAAAGACATTAGAGGTACGATTGCGATGGTGTGGGATTAAGGCCCCACCTAATAAGGGGTTACTGCTTCGATTGAGCACGGGTAGTCAGGGTGACTGCTGAGCAAGGTGCGAAGTCTCAGGTTTAAATCCCGGGTCATGCGAACAAAATGTTATTGAGTTTTCTGTAAAATATTTTTAATAACAGCCCGGAGGAAATTAAAAGGTTTAAGGTTTTTACAAGGTCGGCAACGGGCAAGTGATGCCTCTGGTATTGCAGGCGTCTATAGGCTACGGTGACCACTTACTATCAGGTGGGCCGAATGCTTGTTTGCCACTTTAGTTGTATAAGAAAAAAGAAAAGATATTGGTGGTGTTTCACAGCCTCGTGGTTTGGCAAGCAGGTTAAGCTGTTGGTCCTGTACTGAAACTTGCTGCGGTCGTTACGTATTGCCGTTCCCTCAGACTATGCCAGTGAAGGAACTGAGGGTGCATTAGTTTTTGTGAGCCCACTGCACTATATCACCTGCACAGATAGTTAGACTCCGCTAAGATAGATCGCCATGATCGAAGTATGGTCTGGAGTACATTATTACTAATAGTTCATGGCTGGCGAAACGCTGATATAATATACCTCTGCCTAACCATTTATGGTTATAAAAGCGTTGTGCTATTATCAATCTAAACGAAGTGTCAGCCCCGCTAGGACAGCTACAGGCAAAGCTATTACATTATGAAGATTACGTACTCGTCACGATATCATCATATTATAAGAATGCCCCAAGGCGGTCTGAAGGAATCAAGTGCGGAATACATGTTCACACTTTTATGATGGCTGTGTTTGTTAACACTTAACAGTACTGGTATAAACCTTCTGAGCACTTAAGTAAAAACACGCGGCCACTATTTTAAAACACTAATTTAAAATTGAATATTATCATATCAACAAATTAACAAGTCAACATTAAGGGAGCTTACACGAGCAGTTTTTTTTCTTATACCATTTATTACTATTATACAATTCCGTACTGCCTTTAATTCTTGTATTGTAAGAATAACATAGCTGTCGATCGACGTATCATGATACGATTGATAGTCATTAGGTTTTTAATACATTTTCTGTGAGCGCCTCTTCGGAAACGTTATTAAATTATTTTTAGATGTTCTTTTTTATGTTTTGGTTACGCTGACTATGGTCACAAGTAGCCTGCAGAAGTATACCATATGCTTGTGACCACGGCCAGTGCAGCAGATACGTCAAGCATTCCAAAAATGTATGTATGTAAATAGACGTGATAACAGCCGATTATGTTTAAAATCGGCAAAAACTGCACTTATGCACAAGAGTGTCTTATGCATGGCACCGGTCATTTATAATAAACTGCCTAAATGTTGGAAAGAATTGACTTATTGTTAAATTTAAATTAAAAATGAAATCCATTTTAATTTACAAAACTTATTATAATGTTAATGACTTTCTTCAGGACAAATTCTTCAGGACTGAATTTCAAAAAGACCCGGGTTAAATTGCGATATGTTATTAATATAGAGCTTTTCTAGCACAAAAGAAATGCATGAGGGTTATTGGTGGAATTCCTCCATGGGAGTCTTGTAAGCCTTTGTTTAGAACAAGAAAGCTTTTAACTTTGGTTAGTATGTACCTACATGTTGGAACGTGCCAAATTTTTTCGGCATAAAGCTATCTATTTAAATAAACCAGTGATGTATATCCAAGAAATACTTGAGATCCAGATAGACTAGTCATACCCAGAGTTTTATATGTGTTATCAAAATTACATAATTTTATTGTTTAGGTGTAAGATATTTGCATGTCAAATTACTGACTAAGTGTTAGAGCTTATATTTATTTTAAGACCTACAATGTACACTACACTTAAGGCAAATAAATGATTATTATTATTATTATTATTATGCATGATCACAGTAAAGACCAGTTAACTATTACCATGGAATAAATATGTATTACGTTGGGCATATTACCTGAATACTTATTATATCAAACAAGCAGATAAGCAAGATGACTGATCACTAGCTATAGACCTAATAAATAGACATCGGATCTGGTACAAAATTAACGTAAAATGTGTGTGTGAGTGTGTGTGTGTGTGTGATTGACATATACATATGTACATTCGTAGATATTATTAAAGACTTCAATGTAATTAAGACACTTCATTTTAACAAACAGCAGCGATATCATAGTGGGAAGCTGTGGACTGCCATGCAGAGATCTCGAGGCTCGAGATCGATCCCAAGGCACGCATCTCTGACTTTTCGAAGCTATGTGCGTACGTTAATTATAGCTTACTTTAACAGTGAAGGAAAACATTGTGAGGAAACCTGCATGTCTAAGAGTTCTAAATAATGTGATCAAAGATATGTAAGTCTGCCAACCCGCACTGGGCCAGCGTGGTGGACTATGGCCTAACCCTTTTCACACTGAGAAGAGGCCCGTGCCCAGCAGTGGGACAATTTAATACAGCAAAAACACAATGCTCAATACTGCTTGCTACTATAATATAATAAAATCTCACTTTCGGCTTGAGGTTGCTTAGATCTTATATGCCGGGACGATTTTCTTGAAGTTGCTTAGATCTTATTTTCCAATATCTAGTAATTTATTTGATCAAAGTAGCCAGAATACATGGCATAAAGGATTTTCAACCAAGAATTTCTTTTGCAGTATAACAAAGTCTAATAAGATTCTTCCAAAGAATTCTTCTTCCGGAAGAAATGTATCTTTGTTATGAATTAGATTGTCAATGTTACACAAATCTTTAGCAGTTCAACTGCATAAATCATATTTAATGCTTGATTATTGAAAAGTTTATCACTAAACCTACTAGGAACAGTTTATTTACTACATCCTTATTTCCATTTTAAACCACATTTCTAATTAACATATTTATATTCATTGAGCAAAACCTGTTTAACCTACAAACTAAGCGACTTTATTTATAGCAAATATAATCGCACATAAAATTTGCTGCTGATTATCTGCTAACGGTATTAATACGCATCTGAATGAATCCTAGGCACTTAGAACATTATCCAGGAAAGGAACTGCAATAAAGAATTGTAATTCAAAGTGATTGCTTCAACAGAGCAGACGGTAGAAATACAAAGATAATGTATCATTGCAAACGTTAATATAATAATAGTCATTATCCATAGGAACATAACTGTATGCCTGCGCACGTGCGATAGCCTGCATTGCGATAGGCACGGTTTGATCGCAACAACTTCTTTTAAAACTAACGAAGCGTTATTTAGAAATTTCTTTCGCCTCTTTTTTCTCTCGCATAAGGAATAAATCCTTTGTCACGGAGACTTTACAAAAATTCAATAAACGGTCCTTATTTGCATATCACACAAACTTCTGTCCCGTGTGGGATTTGAACCCACAACACTCGGTGCAGTGCAGTCGGCAGGAGTGAAGCAAACACTTAAATAACTATTATCTGAATGATTACTTGTACTGTGATGTTAGACTCAAAATATTCAAATCAGGTAGTCTTTTGTTTTACGGGGATCGTATGTACACTCGATGTTCGGACTATTGTGGACTGGGGCACATAAACTTATACGTAAATAGTAAAATCGTAGTGCATATCTTTGAGTTCCAAATATGTATACTTTATATCTATGGACTCCGATTTAGGCGGCATAAACACTAGTTCCCCTTCCTAATAGGCTATCAATTCGTTAGTTAAAACCAATTGTTAATACATTATAGAACTTCACTGATGCCGCGATCTAATCAATTAATAACTAGGAACAGCTTTGGCTGTCACGATAGAAATTAAACTCCGTTTCTTATAGCAAGGGATTGGCCTCTGTAGGTCTCATCGTGATCAGACTGCTTCGCTTATTTAATATATTGACTTGACAGAGCTGAACTTTCTATGAATAACGTCGGTCGTGGCAAACAAAACAAACCATCAATAATAATATGTGAGCCACATTTCTCTTGCGTAATACGAATTTTTGCTTAATGGACTCATCATTATCATATGATAAAGTGTAGGCGGTATTTTACCTCGGTTTGATTGCTTTGAAGTCCAGTCGTCTGTATATATGAAACCACACAAATTAATGCAATATGACATATATACTATAAAGTATGTAATGTTTTATTTTATCGTAGAAGTTTGAGGCTGCCTCCTTGGTCCAATAGTATAAGTTGAGCCTTTGAAGCATTTCACCTGGATGCTTTTAACACAAAAGTATCTAGTTTTAAGTTTTGGAACCTAAAATGTAGGTACTATTGGGTTTAGCCGTCAGCGTTTTATAGTAGCAAATTGGAAATTAAAAGTCAGCTTGATAATATCATAGTCTAAGCTATGATGGGTAAAGAACGTGACGGTATGTTAAGTTGGAGACTCAATATAATTACAAGATCAAGTTGTATCGATCGGTCCGCTCCTACACTACCAGATGAACGAGTACTATTTTATCGGGCGTGTAACGATAGTATCTTAAGCTGCAGTGTATTGTAGATCGTAATGTACGGGGCATGTGCGTGCTGGGGTCCCGATACGAATGATCGCCCATTACGCATGTGCAGAACAAGTTTCGCGCCATCGCGGTACGGAAGAGCCAACTAATGACCGTTGTTCGCAACATCGTACCAACAACCGACAACGGCTATTCTCCTGTGAAATAGATATAAGAATGCGTAATTTATTGTTGGGAAATCTCCAACTATAATGCTTCTATTATTCGGTAGAAACCTAAGGCTTATAACTAATTCTGACAAAGAAAGTGAAAGCCCAAGATGCAAAATGTAGGCACTATTTTATTACAACTGTTTCCGATAATAGCGCAATTATGTTGGAAAGTCATAAACGTCAAGTTTATGTTGCACATAAATAATGCAAGCATTGTTGTGAGATTTGTTCAAAATACTTTCTAACGATACGTGAGCCAAGATGTACGTGTATTACAGAACTAAGATTCAAACTTTCATTTGCATAAAGAACGGGGAGACGCCATCGTGAAAACAAAACTAAATGGTTCGACGGACCCGAGGCTGTTGTAGTAAACACAACAAAAACCATGGGAGCGCGAGCCATGGCACCGACAAAATACGAAAATAACTGTCGTAATTTACTCTACTATTTTGAAGTATCACAACTATTAGAGCTTGGCGCCATGTCTGGTCCCAATCTTCTGTACTTAAACGGTAACCAATTCATAGATTCAATGACGATGATGAATCGATACGCTGTAAAAAAGACTGAATGTTGTCACACGAAAGGTTGCATAACGTTAACCGTTACAGTGACACACAAACAAGGCGTCAGAATTGATAAAGTTCGAACGAAGACAATGGATTCGAGAGAAAAGAGATTAATTGTGCGGTGATTGCAACGGAGACTTATGCTGACAGCGATTACCGCAAGTTCTGTTAAAACGGGACCGGCTTTTGTGGCCTCTCCCGGCCCGAGCTACAGATACATGCCCTGGACAGCTGGTTAAATGGACACAAAAAATACATTGCTTCGAAGTATTCCGACCAGGCCTTGTTTATGAACATAATAAACTTCTTGCTGATGGTGTATTGTACTTGGTTTTTGCTAATTTGAAGTAAACTAGAGGTAGTAAAAAATATTAGATGCAAAACTGTACGGCATTATCCAAGGCATCTAATAATCCAACAGATATTTCAGCGGAATCGTGAGCATTGTTTTATACACAGCTGCGGCATTCATGCCGAGCGTTCGGTAGCGTGCATGCGCATTTATTCGCAAAGGCAAATAGGGCCGTTTACGGGTACTAGCGGCGTTGCACTAGCCAATTACGTGTCGGCAAAGTATTCATTACATGGGGAGATGCTGAGTAAAATGTATAGGCGCTAGGCGCACCAACAGCGCCTGGATAAGCGTAATGTACGATCGGTCCCACCTTATCGGGATATCGGTTCCCTGTAGTCGCGCGTGCCTTTGCATACATAGATGCGGCTGCGTCGATACTCGATATCGCATAGAATATTGTCGTGTCTCCGCGCTCGTCCTGGAAGCTGCTGGAAACTCGCACACAATGAAGATCGCTGCCGCCCATTCAGATGTTAATCTTTACCCACTCGTTTTCAATGGCTTGCATTGTTCTATTTAACGTTACAATTCAAGAGAATTTCTCCAATTTTCGTGAGCGCTTTATAAGGAAAGTAAGTGCTTGTCAATGCAGATGAATTTATCTCGTTAGTAAAATTATTCGTTTATCTGGAAATATGAATATAAATAAAACTAGTTTTACGCATCATTTTGCAAATCATTACAATTTCTAAATGCTTCGCACACTTTATATTATATTATTCTTGATAGTAATGGATTACTATCGAGAGAAAAATGTAAAGAAAACAAGGAAGTAATAAACCCTTCTAAATTTGAAGTTATTATAATGCGATTTATTAGCAAGTCAATGTAAGTCGTGCGTAAGTAATATCAGCTAACGATCTATGGAAAATCTATGTGCTTTTAGCGGAGCCTATAACTTAAGGGCATAATATGAGTGGACCACGCATGAACCGCGAAGCTAATAGTAGATTTAATACAAGATAAATTCAATTTATCTTATTAGAGGTGGATTATCTTGGTCGTCGAGGCGTGGCGGCTGTGTCGCCGGTGAGCGTGGGCTCGTATCGTACAAGTCAAATCTCCTGCTACGCCCAACCATCATGTCTGCTCTCACTTATCTCGCATCCTACGCGTGAAGTTGCAAACGTTTATTCAAATAAGGACAACTTATTACGCACTAAATTGTGCTTCCAGTGGCACAGAGAAAGGATACAGTAGTATGCTTTCTCCTTATCGTCATCTTAATGCAATTTATTGGTAAATTTTATCTGAATTGGTTTATTCTTATCTCTGCGGCAGCAGAATTGTACGCAAATCTGGTCATAAATTTTGCTTATATTCGCAGCTTTAGCTGAGTGTAAGTTTGTATACTGCAAGAATAGAAATAAATTACGGTGCAGACAGAAAGTCCTCATCCATATACGTGTAAAGTGAGCACACGTCCTTATCTACTGCCCGGGAAGCGGCGGCCATTAATACACCATTCGGCGGGACAACCTCGAAAATGTTATTTATTTTCGTTTTCACGCCTTGCTTGGTGCTTGTTAAGGTGATCCAGCTACTTGGGCGTACCGTAACAAATTCTCTGGCAGACGGCTACACGACAATCTGTAACCCGATCTGAGGGACGTAGCTTAGTACCTCTCTAAACTGTACATCTCGCTAGTTTCCTGAATGTCACGACATTGTATCGATGTTCGAACGCGACGTTGGACGTCCGATTGATCACTCCCGTAGCTTTAGTTACGAGATCGGTGCTCCACGTTAATGTCGAGTTATTGCTCGAGTTCCTGAGTAATTTTATTTAGATGACAGGTAATGTTCCGAACCTCAATATCCGTTATAACAGGCCGATTCCCGTTTATCACGCTTTGGAATTCGACCGTTTTATTTAACTTTTATTGTTGACAACAAATGGACGTTACGATAATACATTTAAACTAAGAACACATTATGATAATGAATACGACAGATATATTCATGAGTGGAGTACTTATTCAATACATGCGTATCGGTGTTTGGGTAGATTTATTAGACTGCATATACAATAACCCAGATAAATCCTTTTTAAACATTGGCATTAGTAAGCTCATTGTATTCAATTTATGCGAGCAACTAGTCTACAATGTGAGCGGCTTTTCTTAATAGATAAGTGGTTACTTGCCTACGCAATAAATTGCATGCAATTTTGTCTAATATGGAGTATAATATATTATTATGCTTCTTGACTTAGTGTCTCGCTAACTTTACTTTGCAATTAGGTAATTTCATTGTCGGTAATTGTGTTATATATATTTAATGTAAATTGTTTTAAATTAAGTCGCTGCCATTGCTGCGTATGTCCGTACTCACGACTTCGCCTGTCTGAATGGCAGGAGTGACATCGCGGAGTACACACGACACAGTTGGGCACACTATACTTACCTTTGGCAACAGCAAATTCATATTTCTAGCATGCAAAGCTTTTTAAACATTTGTTTTATATTTGCAATGATTTTATTACTTTATAATATACACGTATAATGCCATTACTTCTTTCGCTTATGTTTTCCGCTCAATGGAAGGGTCTACCCCGATTATCGAGGTTTCCCATACAAAATGTTTACATCTGCTTGATAGATATAATATATTAGCAATACATACATATATTATACATATATGGAATATATTTTTCCTCAACTTTAAGTATGATTTATTAATTTCAATTAATTTAATTTAATGTTATTTTAATTGTTTTGATTGTAATTATTATTAATTTATACTTTCGTGTTTATTAATAATAATGTAATGAAGACTGTGAATAGTGTGTACACCTTTAAGTGATGTTTTTACTCTGCATCCGAGTTATATGAATATGTAATAGTAATATTTTTTTAAATATGTCATTGGTGTACCATAAATAAATAAATAAAATAAAATAACTAAAGTATAAATAAAGAATGCATAGTACGTATAGAGTCTAAATACTTAAGAATGCGCCGAGCGATATGTGCCAAAACAGGCGTTCACAGTTAAGTGAATAAAATCGACACTTTTTGTTTAATACACATATAAAATATACATTTATCATAACAATGAATGTGTTTACAATTACTTCGTGTAAAAACCTTAAAATAATTAATATTTTCGCCTACATAATTACGTAAATTTGCGTGATTTTTAGATTATAACAGTAGAAATCTATTCTATTTTACAGCTTAAACGAAACATTAAATAGTTATATTACAATTTGTCCGTCCCAAATATTTAAGTTATTGGTTGTCAATATCTTCCATATAATTTTACTATGGCGGCCGCTCACCGATTTGAATATGCGCCACACGAGCTCTGTCATTATCTGTCTAACGCTCGGCGCAGTCTTAAGACTTACCTACTGTTTTATAACTTTTAGACGTTATGTGACTTGTATATATTTAATGTAAATCTTCTTGATAATATCATTGTAAACATTACGCCGTCAAATCTATTTTCTCTTTTAAAAATCATTTAATTTAAACACCATACATAATTTACATGCATAAATTAAAATGAGCTGTTCATAACATGTGCATTCTAATGTAGTTTACGATCCTTAATTTATTTTTTTACATAATGTCATTTAACAGAAAGTTTAATTTAATATACCGTTTCATGCTAAGCTGATACCTAACATAATACGATAATGTATTTATAATTTTAATGTAAATATATTATTAAGTCACTATTTAAATTATTTACTCTATAATATTTACGTCAAGTAGCATTAGCTACAGTATTAACTAAGTTCCATTCTAGTTTTCTTTTATGATTAATATATATATACGATTTATAAGTTATTTATAATGAACCCAGAGAAGTGTGTCAGGATCGAGCAAATCGAAATCCGTAGTCTCTGCCTACCCCTCCATGAAACAGGCGCGTATGTATGTATAAGATTTATAAGTGCAAAAGTGTTGTCTCATTACATTTTTGACTTTAACACGGAGTAATCGAAAGATGTTATTTTAAATAGCCGAACAGAACGAAGATCTTTTAGTGTATAGTACAAAACAGTCAAAACATTATCTATTATCTTACGAGTATATCTAAGTTGTAGTTTCTTATGCCTTGCCTCGGCAAGGCATAAGAAACTATTTAGGCGATATTTTCCAATCCCTCGGGATTGGAAAATATCGCCGTAGTAGATAAAAATCAATATAGCGTAGCATGTCCATATCTATTCATAGATTTTAATATAAGTATAGCGTGTAAGAATAAAGTAGATTCTTCGACGACTGTAGAAATTAATTATTACGAAAAAATATTATATTCTATCTATTCGTATACGTGTAGCTGATAGGAATTAACTATAGATAACGAACGTTGGATGCTACCTGACATCTACATACAGATGTATGTAGCATAGTTATATTACAAATCTTCTATATTATATATCCTCTAAACTATATTCGTAGCATTCTCCATTTTAGGGTATTTTCTTTATATTTTTTATTTTGCTCGTCAAAATGATCACACTCCGCTTGATGGTAAGCAGGCGTGTGGTCTAAGAGCAGCGGCCTCCACGCCGTCCTCATAGCAGCCGAAGCGATGTTGAGGTCTTTACTTTGATGGCCTGAGAAGGTGCTTTTTCACGCCCCAGGATTGAAGGAAGAAGGAAACACGTGCCTTGGCAGAGAATTCCATGCCTTGATCGTTCGGCAGAGGTATGAGGACCCAAACTTGTTAGTACGCACTCTAGCCGACTCTACCGTATAATGATGGCATCTAAGCCCAGCACGCGTTGTTCTGGATAGGAAAGGGGAGGGCGGGTTCCGTACCAAAATGGTAAAAACAGAGTAGGTACTCATGCTGCGAGTTTGTTTGTTCGTCCGACAGTCTATATAGGATCTCACTTGGACTATAAAATAATACTAAAAATTTACAATAGTTACAAATAATGCTTGACTATATTTGTGGTACTTATATAATTTTTTTAAGTGTATTGATTAAAACACTGCATCATCATCATCTCAGCCAAAAGACGTCCACTGCTGGACATAGGCCTCCCTCAAGGTCTTCCACACAGAAAACACTTACCGTAACATAATTATGCACTTTCTATAGGAAGATACTACTTGCATACTATAGAAGTATAAATGCTACTTGCAAAAGCTAACAAGTAATGAGGATATAACAACTTGTTTATAAAACTAACATACATTTGTTAATACCTGATCACGATTACAAGATAACAACAAACGTGTTAGTAAAACATACCTGGTTATCTAAGTGCTATTGGATTTCACCTCTCAACTAAGCTTTTCATAACTAAGTGTTTTGCTCAATGCAGTGAACATATCGCATCCTTAATAAAACAGAGACTTATCTCAGTATTTTGGATTAAACAAATTTGAACTCTATTGCAAAGATTTAACACAAATATAATATTAGAATTTAACATATACAATTAGAGTTCAAATTGCCTTACTTTCAAATTTCGAGTTAAGTTTTATGTAGTTTTATTAAGGATGCGATATGTTCAATAAGTAGGTATGCTAATACTTGGTCACACTTCATATGGTAATATCAGATTACGTAGTGAATTTTACTTCTTCATTTAAGGCTTTAGCTTGAAAATATCTGCTACTTGCTTTGTTTATTAATCACATAAATAATATAATATAAAATAGTTAATGTGTTTATTTCAACGCCTTTGAAAGCTTCAAGGTATCGAGACAACTACCACACTAGTCTCCCATGACGCCAGAGCATGGCTGATGAAAAGCAACCGAAATGTCGGAGAAAGTGTAAATCTAAATCTAAATTGTTCATACCACAATTTTAGCTATTTTAATTTTTATTATTAAAATATCTAAAATTGTAGTTAAGTTTAACAGCAGTCGTTTAATAGTTTCAAAATTATGTAACAATAGTGTTTTCAAATAAACAATGCAATAAAATCTGTATAAAGTTAATTCTTGCTACTGTTTTATTTATTTGAAGGCCATATAACTTATGATACTTGATAAGTTACGTGCTTAAATATTTAGAATCTTCTTAAAATAGGAGATATAAATTCATCGACTATACTATACTTAAGCCATTTATCATCATTGGTTTCTTTAGTTCGCTATACCAAACAGCTAAGCTGAAAATAGAAAGAAAATAAAAGAAAATGACATAGCGACGTGATTCACGTGAGTAGTATTTGACCAATAAGCTACCAATTTGAGTTTCTATCAGCCTTGTAAGGAATAATATTAATAAATAATAATAAATTGATTCATAAAAACATGTGGGGTTGTTGAGATCCTTATTTGTTTGCTTGTGCATTTTGTCCCTATTGCGTATACATCTTAATAGACCGCGTGTAATCCAGGGTTTAATTAATCTGAGTTTACAGGGTAGACATGTACGAATAGGATTTCTATGTATGATTAGTGACATAACTTCCAGTAGTATATTTGTGGCGACATTGGGGTTGTTAATAGATGTGATGGAGAAATCATAGCCCTCAACGTCTTTAATGGCGTTTGTTATATGAAGTCGAGGTGATTTTAATTTGGGAGTAATATTTGTAGAGCTGTTAGATTTCGAACTTAGTACAAGTGCCGAGTGATCAGTAATAGTGGTATATAATACCAGTGCTGTAGCTTCACCATTGGATTTTAGCAGAATATGATCTAAGCAATTGCGCAAGCGGGTAGGGGAACACATTTGCAGGAAGAAGTCCGTGGAGGCTGTAAGGTTAAGGTAATTGTGAGAACGTGGGTCATTGTGACCGGCACCTATGTTAAGATTTATGTCTCCTATTACTATGACGTCACTGTATGTGCTGTAGCTTAATAGTAATGTATTTAAACTGTCTAAAAATTGTCAATTATCTTCTGAGATGGTGATCTATACAGTGCCACAATAGCGAGCTTATTATCTAAAGTACAAACAAGACAGCTAGCGTCAGCAAAGGTCGGTTCGAATATATTATAGCAAAGACTATCTCGGATGTAAATTACTATTCCGTCATTCTGATTTAACAGGGTGTTTGTCTGATAAGGTGAGTAATTTTTTCAAATTAGGGATTGATGTAGTGTTTTTAAGTCAACATTCGGACAGTCACATTTTATCTTTATAGAAGCCAGCAGACATATAAAATCATTGAAATTTTTGTGAATACTTCTTATATTTAGATGAAGGATATTCAACGCATTGGGGGTATTTATATATATATGGGGCAGTCTTGTACTTATCCAAACGAACGACGCTGATATCTGTACTTTATCTATCTTATTATTAAGATTATTTATCATAGCCATTGATATTGGGTGAAAATAACGTAAACAGTAGGTGTACGAGCAGTTGTGCCAGGATATCTCAGGAGGCCTGGGATAATACCTTCTACTTTCGCGGTAGAGATTATAGCGACAGACATACAAAAACACAATGGAATGTGGCTGTGGTAGATGGGTGTTGTGTTATGATAAAGACAAGTTTTGTATAAGCTATTATACATACTGTGGTATAAGGTAAAAGTATTTTTGTGTTTGTTTGTGTATATGATATTTGTATTAGTTAGGTGTATAAATAGTTAGTTAGTCATGAATAAGTTATGTTTTATGTATTCGCGGTTATATTTATAATGCGGTTAACGCGTGCCTGGGTAATTAATTCTATTGTACTAACATATATCATGTCTATATGTAGGTATATATCTAATAGGTTAGGCAGGGGTGGTTTATAGAGCAAACTTATCGCTGTTTGACGTGCATATTTTCTTGTGTTGTCATACTAAGAAATTCCTGATATAAAAATCTAATAACATTTCATTTAACTTGAATCTTATAGGTTACTGCCTATTCGATCCGCGTATCGACAAGCGTAAGTAGAGACTAAGCTGGGGACAAAGAGTTATCCTACCCTTACACATATGATTACTTTTCCTATTCTCTTGTTTTTTGAATGATATCTCCCGCACTAGAAGTAAATCCTGTGTCGCGGGGGACTTTACAAACATTCATATAACGGACACAAAGAACGACCAGACTCGGAACAACCATTTGTGTATCACACAAAGTTCTGTTCCGTGTAGAATTCGAACCTACAACACTTAGCACACTGGCAGTGGCGAGGCGACCACTTAACTCACTACGCCATCCGTGCAGGAAACACAATAACCTAACACAATATAGCATTAAGCAGAGCGGTTGACAAGAATATTAGTAACTAGATGTGCCCGCGGTTTTTTGGAAAATGTTTGGAAGAGATATTTCTGTTTTGCTGTTTATTAAACAAGTAAGAAATACGGTGATAGCTAGGGCGGAGGTTTAAGTGCTCACTACAATCAATATTGTATTAGGCTCGTTTTACGCAATAAATAAATATTTGTATGATAGTTATTCCAGGCTGTGTTCTAGAGAATTTATGTCCTTATTAAGACCCTCGCGATAGTCTATTAATTTCTAGTGTAGGTAATGCTGTAAATTTATGATAACGTCAGATTCTATTTACATTATTATTAGAATTTCTTAATTTATTACTATGGTTATTTAATGTTAAGCATCGAGTTTTGCCGAAATGATAATGGAATAGTGTCCGTTTATCTTTAACTAGATGTTCCCGCGGTTTCACCCGCGTTTATAGTTACTGCACCGCTCCCGTGGGTCGTAGCGTGATGTTATATAGCCTATAGCCTTCCTCGATAAATGGGCTATCCAACACTAAAATAATTTAGCGCGTTCAAACAAACAAACAAACTCTTCAGCTTTATAATATTAGTATAGATTTGTAACCACAAATGATAGACGTTAAGACCTCTTTCATTTCAATTTCAGAAAGTAATCTCGTGAAATAAAGTAGGTAACGAGGGCGGTGTATTTGTGAATATGAATATAAGCAAATGTTTCAGCTTCATTAAGCAAGCCTTTATCCACTTCCTCAAATCGGGCATTTTAAAATAAAAAACGACTGAATCTCCAGATATTCGTGATCTTTCGGTTACTGCAAATGTACACAGATTTTAATAACACCCCAGGTGGTCTGATTTAGCCCGCTGTTAGTAAAAAGTAAAATAAAATCTGTTTAGGACAACAAGCCGTTTTTCTTCATTTCGAAGAAAAAAATTAACAAGCTTGTTTGCTTGTTTTTTTTTGGACAATCTATACTTTGTTTTAACGCTTTATTTTTATTTATAAACTCGCTTTTATCTGCGACTTCGGCGGTGTAGATTTTTTTTTGCGTGATCCTCATTTTGTTCGAAACTAAATGTAGCTTATTTTACTCCTTATAAAATCAGCTATCTTCCAGTAAAAGTCCCATCAAAATCGGTCCAGCCGTTTTCGAGATAAGCCGGAATAAAGAAACAGACAAAAAAATAAAAATGATGTTTTGATATGCATTTAGTAAAAAGCTGTTATTTTGATATTACGAAGAGACACTTCAGTTTTATTTAACTATTTGTATAGATTAATAGGATGTTGCTCCAACACAGACCATATAAATCGTAACAGTATTATAGATGGGTGTATGAAGGTGCTACGTAAAGCTTATCTAAACGGCCGACTAACGCACCAAGCCTATTAAAATTCTATTAAGGATAAATAATTCATTGTCAATAAGTGATAAACTGCATTATCTTCATCGAGATATCTGACGGCAGTACGTGGAAACCCACTAGTCAGAACTTGACTAAGAAAGCAGAAGATAATTGCTTCATAAATTTATATAATCTGATTTGTAGGTGTGATCCTCATAAGGATTCTTATCAGTTGAATTTTTTTGGTGGTCAACATTTTGCTTTAGTGTTTTGATATACAGAGTAAGATCTAAAACCCTATAAAGATTTTTTAAGACTAAGACAATACTCGGTGAATCGTCATAATTTATGCAAACTGTCAAATAATCTTTCTGGATAATATCATCACTTTGCTATTATATTAAGAACTTAAAGATTATATACAGAAACCAGGCATTGCTGTCTAAAGATACGAACATCGCCATTTAGTATTGCGAACGGTAATTCAATATCGAAATCGAGTAAAACGTATTCGACTCACTTATTTCAGTTTCTTGAGATGTTTAAATACTTTTATATTAAGTTTTGTCAGTTGTTGTCAAACCTTTACATAAACCAGTTGTGTATCGAATCAATGCTTCGGTTCATATTTCGTATCGATTAATCCTAACTAATATTATAAATACGAATGTCAGTTTGTTTGTTACGCCTTCACGCTTAAACTACTCAACCGATCTTCATGAAATTTCGTATATACGTTGTCAGGGAACGGAAAAGGACAAAGGGGAACTTTCATCCAGAAAAAGTTGTGTTACTAATCTACCCTTATTTTTTAACGTGGGTGGAATGCTTTGACGCGTACGTCTCCCCCGAAAAGGGGAGTGGAGAGGTTATGTCGGTCTCACCCGGGAAAAGATGGAATGTCCCGGGTACTACCGACTGTTACTAATCTAACCTAACCTATTTACGCAAGCGAAGCCTCAGCCAAAATCTAGTTACATTCAAAAGTAATGCCACATGCTATATATACGTAGATCGCGATTGTGAGTGATGATTTTGAGATTACATTTCTGTTTTCTCCGATGGAAATTACTTGATTCGATAGTTATGCTCAGTAATAAGACTTACAAAGTATGGACACAAAGTGTGTCTTGATATTGTTGAACAATGCAGCTTTAATGTCAGCCGTCGTGTGAAAGCTTACATTGTATTTCAGGTCATGATAGGACTATCCCGCAGTTTCTTCCGTCTGGAAATAGCTGATGATGAGACAATTATAAGTAGTATGATTATAGGTTCGCTAGAAGTATTGTACTGCTTTAAGGGATCACGTCGCCACTAACAACCTGCACTGTTGTGGATTGGATGTGCGTGCCAGGCAAAAGATAGTGAGATAACTAAATAGTTGAAACGAGCCTTGGTTGTTGATTATGATCTTCACTCGCCCCATAAAATTTTGCCAATGTTACTCGGTGATAATATTAAGCTTTCTATTGGTGAATTCTTAAAATCGCTCGTGTACTTTATGAGTTAAATCATTACAGCAAATTAACAAACAAGAAAAACAAATCTTTCATCTTTATAATATTATAAAGATGAAAGATTTGTTTGACTTGTATACTAATATTAGTATACAAGCAAATTTATGAAGCTCTGCAATTCATAGGAAGGAATAAATATTGCTAGACGCGTGCCGTCTCGTTCATGTAATAATTGGTCTCCAGCTACTATGTTGCACGTTTCACCATGCTTATTACCATAGCATGGTATTTACATAATTGGTCAGCCATTTTGTGATAATATATTGCTGTTGGATACCTCGGGCGGGTAAGGCTAAGGTTTGAGGGCAGACACCTCGTGACATTTTGAGGTTATGTGCAATTTTTACCCATTATTACTTTGTGTGAAAATCTTTGTCTGATATTTGTCTATTATGTTTGCAAAGGTATATTAAGCCTGTTAGGCAACTAAACCAGTATAATTTTGTCTAACATTTCTTTCAGTATAAAACAAAACAAAATTTGTAGGCTGACGGCCTACGAGATAAAAACATTTAAATATTGAACACCAAGAAAATGAACAACTATTTGTGAATCACAGATTTTTTATCGATTTCAGAATCGACCCATACCCGGCGCAAGCGCAGCGTTAGTAGCTAAGTAACCAATTAAACCACTGCGTCAACTAGTATGGTAGGCAATCAGTAGGACTAAGTATTATCGAAATATTAATGAAATATTCACTTAATTATTCTCAAAAATTGTCTAGAAAGAAAATGATAAAAAAGAGTGTTCAGATATTGAATGACAGACACTTAATTATTTCACCATCAACTTTACTCTGATTGTCAACCTTCATTGTTGTGTTCTAGTCATGTTTTTTATACTTTTTTACTCAAGCACACATTAAAATGATAAAAAGAAAGGTTGATGTTTAGAGATATTTAATTTACATTAAAAATATTTTATTTTGTTGCATTGTCAAAAACATCCTAATCTAGATTATATTTAAAACTTTCGTGTTATCAGAAGTCGTATTATTATTATAAAATAATCGATATTAACAATTTTAATGCAGCTATATGGGAAATAAATAATAAAATACATTAGCAAATATGACAGTATCAAATATCTACTGATTAGTGAGCAAAATAGGTTATGCCTTCAATCATCGAGATTAAACTGCTGAACATAAAATGTCATCATGATATTAATACGCAATTTATTCCATTAAAATGTAGTCCTCTCTCTGTAACTGTAAGAACAATAAAGGCGTAAAATACTGGGCAACTTCAAAGATAAATCAGCGATTAATAATGGGCTACGGCCACAGGGTCACAGGCCAGCCCCTGTCCTAGAATGCAAGTGCCTTAAACGTACTTACGATACGAAAACATTTGAGTAAAATATGTACGTGTTAGTTAAATTTATAGAGGAATTAAAGTGTCTACACACCGTGCTTGTTCACACATTATTAGTTTGTGTGGTGATGACCCTTATAGATTTTATAGGCGTAAGTCTATGTGGGTGATACAAATTGAATGATTGCATAAATTTTATGTTTGTCTCTTGAAGATTGAAAAGAAGACAGATCCTTACTAGGATTTGAATCCTGTGTCGCAGGGATCTTTAATCAACAGACAGAAAGAACAACAATTTGTGGATCGCACAAATTATTGTCCAGTGTGCTGATCGAATCCTCAATACTAGATGCCTGGCAAGTGGCGAGGCTACTTAAAGCACCACGATATCCGTGCAATAAAATTATTTTAGTAGAACATAACTTCAATCCTGTCATTGAAAATATGTTCTAGGGACCTAGTGCAATTATTTGCACTAAGATAAAATTCATATCCCACGAAATAAAATATTATGTAACCATTATAAAAGCGTATTATTTCATTTCATAGAACGATATTCTAAAACCGAAGATAATGTTTATATTAAGACGCAAATGGAAAGCGCGAAATGTATTTAGAAATCATGATATAATTAAGATGTTAATATCACTAATGCATGTTAATTATGTCGTGACTGTAAACAAATGTAGAATCTGGCAAGTCGTAGAAATAGAGAGGTTAAAGGTCTGAAATATAAAACATCATTATATCATGTAATACGTTTTATAAAAGTGCGTGCATGTAGAAAGTGCTTAGATAAACAAACTGCTGCTTTTCCGTCAGTACTAACTGTACTATTTCCGGAATATGAATTACGGGATACAGTTTTTCTGTTCGCAAACGGGAAATTCGTTAAGCCGCGTTTATTCAACCAGTTATAATAAAATAAAATATATGCTAGTTAATTAGTATTAATAAACAATGTTAACAATATTTGAATTGTAGGATTAAAATCATGTTATAGAATATATTAGCCTTATAATAAAGTCTTTCTTGCAACATCTTTTATCTCTAGGTAATCGAATTTCCGGTGAAATTTGGACATGAATATAAGACAGGCAATATGTTTTGATTTTTGGTTTCATCTTATCAATATTATATATACTCAGTGAAAGTTTGTGAATATGTTTGGATGTTTGGTACTCAATCGCGATTAACACATAGGCTACTTTATATCCCAATAATGGGTACTAGAATAAAATGACAACTAGTTTTTTTTTAAATTTGCTTATCTTCTATAAAAATCTATTGCTTCTATAACAGTGAAGATCAAATATTTCAATGTAGCTAATAATGGCATGCCACGCCATATGTTGGCCGCGCCTGAGGTCGCGGGTTCGATTCCCGCACATGTCAAACATTTGTGTGCATGAACATGGATGTTTGTCTTGGTCTGGGTGTTTCTATGTATAATATGTATGTATTTACAACAAAAAAAAGTATATATGTATGTTTATCCATTGTCTAGTACCCATAGTACAAGCTCTGCTTAGTTTGGGTTAGATGGTGTTGTGTGTATGTGGTAGAATATGTGGTAGAATATATTACATTTCAATTAATATACACAACTAATTGACACTTTTAAATACCATCAATGATGCAATAATAATAACATACCAACGTATTTAATAACACATTGCTATAACCGTTAACAAATAACCATAAAGGGTTGATAATTATTATGATGTCAATTAGGAACATACACGTTCAGTTTATAATGAGCACTTGTACGTCCGGTAGCTTTTTATAGTTTGCATTTAATACTAGACTGGCCTTATTTGGTCAGATACGTGATAATAGATTGTAGATAAGAGATTGGAATCTCATAGTAATCTATGCGTAGACGCTTTATGCACACATCACTAGTTAATAACTGGTCTTTCAATGTCGATTGGGACTTCGGTGGGACTTCATGCGTTTGTATTGACACTTTTCTATCTTCTCCTAGATATGTAAAGTGACTAAATATGATAAGTACCTATTGCTTCAAAGGAAAATTACTTAATTAATCGACATTGAGATTTTACATAATTTATTATTGTATTTATGAAAATGTTCCCACAATTTAGATTGCATTGTAATGTAACTCTCTAATGTAACGTATTATAACATTCATACACAAGATGCCATTTTATGATTATCTATGATCATTGAATTCACTACGATGGCTTTTTTAAAATAATACGAATCTTAATTATTGTCGTCAACAAGCAAAGTAAATAATAACCAGTTCTTTTTCACTAGAATACTACATATTTTACGGAACGTGCAATTTGAAAGACTCACGAAATGAGTACTAACTTAATATTTAATATGTTAGGCTAAAGCTTACCTTGCTGGAAAAGTCAGAGACCTTAAGATCATAACGGATACTTCTGCATAGCAGTCCAACGGCCTGTTTCAATGAAAGACAATAAAGGAAAATAAGCGAGCCACGACCATAGCAATTGAAAATCTGTAATCTTTGCAAAGCCTTTGGGCAACTATACAAGCCTATGAATCTTTGTGTGTTTATTACCTTTTAGTAACCGTTACTTATAGCAAAATGGAATCTAGCACCTTTAATAATGTCTTTTAAAGCGCTCGGTTCGTTTATGCGTTGATCACATTGCGAATATATAACATACTAGCTCTTGCCCGCGGCTTCGCACGCTCGTAAAATTCCTTTTTCTGGATAAAAGGTATATACTTTTCTGTACCCCTGACAACATATATGCGCAATTGTAAGATGATCGGTCGATTAGTTAAGGCTTGAAAGCGTTATATACAAACAAACAAACTTATATCCGCATTTATAATATTAGTTAGGATTAAGCAATTTATAAACTTTGGGTTTTGCGATGAACGCAGCATCAATAGCAGCACAAAAGGCATGTCATTTTAACGCGCAGACGCGGCAAACGCAGCAGGTTTGTCGCATGCGTGTTACACATGAGCGAACTGAGCCTTTAAGTGCGCAAGCTGCAAATTGTATCCATTTGTTTAGTCTAGATAACGTTACATATAGAGTGGTGTATGGGATGCTATCACTGTCATCGGCACTACCTACGCGTAAAGGAGTTATAGCCGTAACGGTAGTAACTTGTACGTATAAATTAGTTAAATATGGACTCTGTAGACTGTACACGACAGGTTATATAATGGGTTTTCTATAACAGATATTGCACGGCTTTAAAATCGATAATATATGCTGTTGAATAGAATTGAATGTTGGTATGTGTATTTATATGGTTGGTATTAAAGAAACTCCCAAGGTGAAGTACATAGTCTAACGGTCATGTCGCTAAAGGGATAGGTAATACCGTGTTACACCCACTTTTTTGAAACTTTATTGTTCGAAGACTAATATAATTTTGTTTTAGAATGGGTGCTTCTATACAGGTATTATTTCTACAAAAATGTGTAGTTGCAATATTTTGGCTGTGAACATTTCCAGCAATACCACTCATTAAGTGACCCATACTATGATAAACACAGGCTGGAGTGGATGGCCCTTACGGGTCTGGAACACTCCAAGAAATTCATTGCAAACAGAGCCACAGTCTTCACCCGGAAGTTCTGCGGGTATAACAAGAGCCAAATGCGCCTGCTCACAGGAGCGTTCACTGGCCATTTTGGCACCAACGACTTCCTGTGCAGATTGAGATTGGCACACAATTCGATCTGCAGAGCCTGTGATGAACAGGACGAGTCCATATCGCACCTACCGTATAAATTTGCCGCGTTAGCTGGATTGAGGATGGGTCTGATGGGATTGGCATATCCAAACCCTGAAGACTTCAGGCTTCTCCGTCTAAAGTGGACGCTGCAGCTGATGCAGTACATTCATAAGGAGATAGCTAAGGGATAAATCTTGGGGCAGACACAAAAGATCCCACCGCGGCACCGGGTCGAAGTGTGTCCGGTCTGTACTGACTGGCCCCCACACAAGATAAGAAGTGACCCATACGTGTACGTAATATAGTGATAGTTGACTGTACGGATGGCGTAGTGGTTTATGTGGTCGCCTCGCCACTGCCATTGCGCTGAGTGTTGTGGTGGGTTCGAATCCTATACGGAACAACAATTTATGTCATCCACAAATGGTTGTTCCGAGTTAGGGTGTTCTTTGTGTCCGTTGTTTGAATTTTTGTAAAGTCTCCTGCGACACAGGAACTACTCTAAGGCGGGTGTAGTCATTAAAAAAAGATACATACGGCAATATTACATATAGCCCGGTATAATAGCTAGCCAATTATCTCTAACATAATCTATGCGTTAAAAGGTTGCTAAGATAGCCGTACTATAGTTATAAATATAGCAGCCACATGCATCATTCCAAAAATTGCCCGATTAAAAGCCCCTTAAGTCATATTTAATATCACACACTCAAACAGTAGACCAAAAGAGGTTACCTCTTAGACACCAGTAACCACACACTAAGTGCCGAGGAGCCCGCCATTAACTCACCGTTATATGTTCAGAATTCTAAGCGTGAAATTGTCATAGCATTAAAATTATTCCTCCACAACGCCGCGCCGTTCCGATAAGCAAATAAATATTTAACATTATAATAATTCCTATAAGTCAAGAGACAAGGGAGTGAATGTATGTTTCATGAACAAGTATTTGTGAGAAGTAACTGTAAATGTTTGAAAACCCTCTAAGTCAAAATGTCTCAGTAAGAGGTCCTTGAAACTGTACGCAATAAGTATTGAATAACTGTACCGTAATCCCAAGGATTGTATGCGTAAGAGTGGGTTCTATAACGGTACCTACGATGATATAGAATTTAATATATGCGGAGAGATGTAAACGAAGTTGACAAGTTAAGGATTGATAAATGTGATTAATTGTACAAGATTACTAGTATTTTACCTCCTATAAAGGATATTTGCCTGCACGGGTACAAAATGTATTTAATTAAATGGTAATAACGGTTTTAGCCTACAGTGAGATTATCCATCGAGGCCGACAATAAATATTTTTAGCAATAATAGATAATTTGGAAAAGCTACGCAAATTTTTAAAAATATGCTTGTTTTTCGTCCAGTAGTCAAACATACTCGGCGGATAGAGAAACGTAATTCATATCCGGCATATTTAAGCAATCGTACAATTGCATAAAATTTGCTTTAATTAATAAATTATGGTCAAATAGCGTGGACTCTGTAAAGAAGTACATTGCTATTTGGTTAACCAAGTGACATCTATTGATCGTAAATCCAAAGTAATTTCTCTACTTAGTGCGTGATCAGAGCGATGTTTACGATGACATTATTTTGCGTGTAAAGCGTTCATTGCATTTTTACAAGGGTTTTGCTTCCGTATAAACGTATAAAAGATCTTCATGTACAATTTAATTTCTAAATTTCTCGTAAAGTCGTCTATAAATAAATTAAGGCTTTAATTTATTTATAGACGACTTAACGAGAATCTCGCTTTACTAGTCTATTCAATCTATATAATCTATGTATTAACACTGATTTAAATTGTAATTGCAAAAGCAAATTAGTTGGTTAAGTTCATAAACATTGCTTGGTTTATCATAAACCTGTTAAGTTATTAAAATAAGTATATACTTACTACACTACTTTACATATACTTATACGTTCACTCTGTACCTATGTATCACTGAAAGCTTATAATGTGTATACAAATCTCGGTAGCACAAAGGGTTACGACTGCTTTGCAGGTCTCTGGTTCGATTTTCGTGCTGGCAAAGGATTTACGGTATATTTTTCAAGAAATGTCACGCATTAAATCTGAAATTATGACCATAGGAGTGTGAAGAGAATGTTGAATTGGGGCCCAAGATGGCTCATGGATGGCTAGATAGACTCGTCTAGGCGAGGCATGTTTCTTATATATACTTCTGCTTACTCCTTCAGGACATACATATATACGTAAATCTATATATAAATTATCTAAATAGGTTCATTTCGCTAGTAATCTTTTAGATCAGAATATTCGTCCATCGGCATATGGACGCCATGCCGGCGTCCGTACGCACAGCCACAATATTTTTATGATTATGTTGCGTTATGATTTAGCTGACACGGTTAAAATCCCCACCGAACGTACGTACGAACGTAAATGTACAATCCTTAGTTCTACTAATCATCAACGTCCACTTTATCAATTATAATACTTCGACACGGTAGCAAGACAGTCACCTTTATAAAAAGCCGTTGCAATAGATACCCACCAACGAACAATGCAAAAAAGAGTGCGTGTTTTTATTCAGATCTCATTACGATATGTAATGAAACGAATAAAAGCCTTGCATGAGAAACAATTTATATATATGCAGATGTAACGCCTAATGAACTTTTTGTCCTAGTATTGTATTAACATAATCGCTATGCAATTTCCTTGAGATATATTCAAAGAAATGCTCCTATTGCTATTGCATAAAAGATAATATATAGCTTTCACATACAAGTGTAAATATATGCAAATAAATCTGGATGGAGTCGGAAGTAATTATATTACGTAATACAACCCTGAACTTGTATTGAGGCTGGTCGCGGCCAACGAACGCAGGTTGCGTGCGACAGAACTGCGACTAAGAGGTTTTGATCTTTTTATATCACTATTATGTTACGTTATAAACATGGCATGTTATATAATTTACGCACGCGATTAAAACTATCATCTATCAAATCAAGTTAAATATAGTAGTTAAGTATATTAGTATTCGTTTTTTTTATCTATTGAGCGGCAGTTCATCTTTATTTGGACATAATAGGTTTTAAATTATGTCCGGCATTTCAGCAATTAACAGGATCAGAAAATTTAAAGGATAGGTTTAAAGAAAATTGCTGTGTGAAATTTTACTAAGATTGAAACCACGATCACAAGAAACATTCAGACTCAAATCAACTCTCGAACGGGCTAACGTCTGCCCTTAGCGACGATTTAACCTGTGTTAAATTGCCGCGTTGGCGTAAACGGGCGTCTTAAACAATTCAATTAAGTAACAAAGAAAAGTGAAGCTCACTTTTCTTTGTTACTTAATTGAATTGTTTAATTCGCATCATTATTTCTAAACTAATATTTTAAAAATAGTATAGTGTTACTTACTAACTATATCTGTTTTTAACTAATGATGATGTCCGAGTCAATTGTAATATTCAATCAAAATCATCAAAATTATGATCGTACAACTACTGAAAGTACCTGTCTTCTAATTTCAAAATGAGAAAATAATTTTAGAAACACTATGATTTCTTTCTATCACATGATTCATAAAAATTTAGATGTAGTATAATTATTGTTTTATTATGTTAGCAACGTCAATTATTTATTTAAATTTTAATAAATTGGCGTTCGCTAAACCTTGAGAACCTTAATAGTATGCCATCTTAGAACTATTACTCGATTAGTAAACCAAACTATCGTGGGAGTATGTGGAAGGACGCGATTTTAATCGGACGTTAATATAATTGACGACCAATTATAATGAATAGGCATGAAGAATGCAACGGAAGCATTAAAGGTGTTAAAAATAAACTCTGAGCGTTTTATTTTACACAACTTGTGTTTTTATGACAAATTCCAAATACAGTTGCTGAATACTTCATAGGCAGTTTGGTATTTGTATAATAAATTACTTACGGTATGATATAACTTTATAGGTTATTGCATTCAAATGAAATGAATATACAGACTTCCAAATTTTATGTCCAGTATCGAATTGCAGAACCAATTTCCTGATGCAATAGTCAATTATAGATTTATTACGAATTTTGCTTTATTTTACCATCGTAAAATTTATGCATTGTATGCATAAATACATCATCATATTTTGATTTGCCAGAACATTTTACTGGCGTGAAAATTATTAAAAGGTAGCCAAGAACCATTTTTTATATTGAGATTAAATAATTTTGGGCCTGGAAACGAGACATTATGTCATTCTGTTAGAAGATTATTAGTAGCAGAGCTGAGTCTTGAAATGTATGCGTTGGTATATGGTTATAGACTCACCGCTTTCTACGTGGGATCTAAAACCATAGCTGGCGAAATGTTGGTACAATACACCATTGTCTACCCTTCGAGAATATACCTATAGGCAGGAGTCTATAATTATACAACTTGCAGTGGCATGTGAATCGGTGCAACTAAGTCCATCCACATAGTACTTTTAATATGAAGGTTAAGTTTCAAGTCGTCATGATCCCGCTATAGATGGCATCTGACTTGATCTGTTATTGACGTTGGTCATTCAATGTCTTGAATTAATTATATGAACTTGGACACATGAAAAGACTGCTCTTGACGCCATAGACACATTTGTATGCAGCCGTTAATTACTTCTGGAATTAATTGCTCTGAAGTTATGGCCTGTTAAAGCGTGTGTTACTAGCAGTAACTGTACAAGATAAATATAAAATGAATATTGCATTTCCTTATATGCCAAAGGAATGGTCAATTATTATATATATATACGCCGTCCACGCCATCCACATTTTTAATATCAATTGAAAGTAGAATATGGTATAGAAACTTATCACAAATATTTTCTCTGGGGATCTTTGGATTATAAAGTGTATGAATATATCATATTATATTCATATACTTTGTTATCCAAATTGACGATGAAATATATCTTGTAAATGTTTCTGTAGATATCGAGACCACATTATAATATAGCTTAAAGATTGTAAACAATTTTCGCTTTACTTACAAGATAAATTACCACTATTGTTCTTATAATGGGCTTCCAAAATGTTGTTACGAGAGCGTAAAAATCAACTGGAGTATTTTGTCCATTGTTCTGTAATAGAATAATAGAGGTAAAACATGCAATACAAGACGCCTCTCGCGATTTTAACGATCGACAAGCGAGATAGATTTGGCAAGATCTGCTCTGCTTCTTCTTTTATACCGTTTGCAACCAAATCTTGTACGTGGACACGGCTTTATTTAAGTTGCCTGTGTTCAGCAATTATGGACATTTTGCTGACTTTTCGTAATTTTCATCTATTTATATACGAGATAGATAAAAATTTGCCCGCAGTGCTAGCGTTAGTCTAGATTTTGTCAATAAATTTCTATTTCTCAGGATGAAAGGTATATCTGTTCCTATCTCCTTTTTTGTACCTCTGACAATATGTATGCGAAATTTCATGATTATCGATCGAGTAGTTAAGGCGTGAAAGCGTAACTAACAAACAAACGAACTCACATTCGCATTTATTAGTTTGGATTAAATTGCCTGATTTATAGCTTTTATTTATTTGAGTGTTCACTACAACACTTTCTAAAGACGTGACAAAATCTTAAGAATTAAAATTCATAATTCTCAAATGATATTTCTAAAATAGTTTAATAGTTTCCTTGAAATATTATTACAAGAAAATCCTTCGCAGTCAGATGATTAGTTAGTTTGGATGATTTCAACGATTCTAGATTTCATAGGTGTTTATAGAGACGTCTTATTAACAGTAGAACGATATACTTTGCTCTATAGACCTAAGGTATAATTGTACGCACTTCGCTTGCAATGGCATAGAAATAATTAAGTGTCAGCTACACGCAGAGCAACAGTTATCCAGCTACATAACAGAAATCACTTAGGAGTTCATTAGGAGCATAATATGATACTATTACAGCATTCCTTTAAGAATCTCTAAGAAACGATAGATGTGCTATCATTAGAGGTGTGGGTGTGGAATAGAACGTTATTTTCAGTATATCACAAACTCAGAAGACTCAGACTTTAAAATTGACGATCGAGATCAATGCACTTCTAGGTTCTATCTAAAAAATATAATCTTTCTATAAATCATACTCCAAGATACTCGAGAATTCGCGCAACGACCGTATCTTTCTACAAAAATAAACAACACCTTGCAAGAAAATGTATCTATGACTGACAGATCTTTGGGAAGCATTCAGATAGCGAGGAGACTAATGGACCTCGCGCACTGCGCGTGCGCTCCTAGTGCCCATGATTTATAGGTACTAGCATAGCACAAATACTATTACCATTGTGAAGCCGTTGAAATACCATTTCAAATTCTTGGATTCGCATTCTAGAACTTTTCAAACTTATATACGAGAGCGTGTATGTGTGTGTGGGCAACTGCAACCTTAAAGATACTCTAAAATGATCTGTCTTTACACCTGACATGTATGTAAAATCAAAGAAAATCAATATGTCTTATTCATTTAGATCACAAAGTAGCACTCATGAACGTCAAGGTTACACTAACTAAACTATACTACGAATATACATTTACCTCTTGCCAAAATTAAGTTTAAAAGTAACAAGAGACTTGGTAAAGTACTTAGGTCACTTAAAAGGATACGCAAACAACGTCACGGGTTTACATCTAGCACACCATTATATGACAATGACGGTGAATATCAAAGTGAGAATCTCTACGCTAGATTCAATGACAGCAATTGGAATGATGGTCTAACTACAGGGGTCAGTGACTGAAAGCCTAGTTAACGTGCCTATTAGTCGAGTACAAGGCCGTACAGTGTGCGAGTACGCTAACAAAAGCTTTCAGATAGCAAAGAGCTTAACAAGTTAAGTTTATCGCGATTGGTTACATCACGATGTTGAGATCATGTCAAGATCGCGAACCAAAGATTTGTTCTTATGGTAAACATGTCTTGTATTGCCCTAGCATTGACCTCTTAGCCCTACATAACGGGTTGTAATATTATTCAACTATTTTATGAGTTCCGTTGTCGATCTACCTTTTGTATATCCGTGTACACCACGTTCTAAAGGCATATATCTGAAGCACAGTAATAGTCACATGTATGCGTAATGTGTTTTAAATCAAGTGGCCTAACCAAAAACGCATCAAATAAAAGCAATTATATAATAAAGAGACGTGTCATATGTTTTCGAGAGTGAACATTGGTCATTAAGAAATTTATTTTTAAGCTCAACTATGTTTAAGTGACTTAGTCACAATACAATTATCCGTTAATGAGGTATAACTTTCTCCATTTTGCCGCCATAACAATAAAATTCTTACTAATTCGAAATAAATAATAGCACAAGTACACGACGAAAAGAGAACACGTGACGAACGTTGCTCATCCTAAAACCACTGGACAATTTAGATCGTTCAACTTGAACGTGACGTCCGGTGTTATTTTCGTAGAAAAAATGCCAATCCGAGGATCTAGCCTGGCTTGCTTCGCCCTCTCCTGAGTCATCTATACCGCAGTACCCTGTTATCGACAACAGAATCAGTACGGTACTGGCGGTCAAAAAGAGCAGTAACTTTATAAACGATAATATCCGACTTCATTATGACTTTCCGGCTCGGTAGTGTTCTTAACCCAGTGTTGTGCTTATTCATGGTGAGATTAATTTTAATATATTCGTAAAACACTGCAACGAATCTTCAAGTGAAATCGAACTTGAGAAAAAGTGAATTCTTAGTAAACTGAGTTTTGTTTGAGAAATAATCGAATTTAAAAAGCAAGAGTTAATCACAACGTTCACCAAGTTTACAGATAGAAGTGAAAGTTTATTACGATTAAATATAAAAACAAAAATTGCGAATCGGATCAGAACTAAAACACTTCTATTATGAGTACAATCGTGAAGGTCAATTGGGAGCACGGATGCTTTATTATTTAATGTGCAAATGTAATTATGTTTATTTTTCTTAGCGTCAATAAAAAAGAAAGTTTGACAACAGACTCATCAAATACTTCATGATAAATGACAGTAGTTACGTGTTCTAAAGAAATGTTCTTCATCAAGCAAACTTTAATAATTTTTTCATTAATTGTAAGTGATGACATGCCTATTGACATCGATTAGCATCTGCAATTATCTTTTTTTGCGAAACTAATTGATCTATTCGCGTGCCATCTTAATCAAATTATGAATGCGTAATTAGAATAGTTAACCATAAGATAAACTGTTCATACATATTTTAATAGTAATTTTATTGATAAGCTATTTATCTACTTAATTGAAGAATGTCTAGTTTTGGAATAGGTAAATTTAAAAATAATAATAATCCAGAAATATAATCCATGTTAACAGTTATCCGGTTATTAAACCGAAATGCTGCCCATTATAGCATTATTCTTTTGTGCGGAGTAAAAAGAAATATTATAGTAACAAATACGTACGGTTATAGACATAAAAAGCTCATTGTTGTGAGTTAGTCGGATGTCAATATACGGGTTACTGGGGCAGATCAACGAATACATACAAAAGATTATGATAGTTATCAAAGTGAGCATCTTTGGCAGGTTGGGATTGTTATTGTTCTCGTTAATAGTAATAAATATACGGGTGATAATGATTAGATTATCATCGAAGTAGTTAAGAAAATTAATAATTATATGTAAAATATCACGTGCAAAAATACCACCATTGTTTATTTATTCATCAGTGAAAGAGAATATGAAAAATAAAAGTTATCAACAGAAATACATAACGACATATTTAAAGGCATTTATTGCGTGGCTAACAAGTTTATGTCCAAAATTAAATTATACCGGCAAAAAGTAAAACGAAATGTTCTTCTGTGAAAAAAGCTACAAAGGATAATCGTCATTTAACAGGTTTATTAACCTGATCCAGCAACAAACGTGACGAAGTAATCGACAAATCGCAGGGTACATGACCGTGAAGCATTGTTACGAGTTAGAACTAACGCGCACGAATAACTCCTTTCCTATACCAACTACCATTTGTAACGTCTCTAGTTATTGGACACACCGATAATGTCCTTACTCATAGTATTAAGATAGAAGAGGCCAAATGTGAAATTAATAACATCATACACAAGAACATTGACACAGAAATCGTCGGCGAGACAAACGGGATGAATGAGATTGTGGTTCGCGATCCGAGACCAACCTCGAACGATTTCCCATCATTGTTACGATAACTAATGACAACTCGGCGAAATTGACGCGCTTTCAACATAAATCGTTCCACGTACATTTTTATGTTACTTGCGAAAATTGTCTCATTGACAAATGGCATTCCCATTTACATTTGTTCCGTTTTTATTATGTTGAACAGATTCATAAATCAATGTTATTCTTTGATTTCAGACGGTGCCTCTCCCCGCGGGGTCGACGTCGGTTTTAGCGAAGCCGACAAAGTACCACTACTATCCTCACAATCAGCACATCTATTTGTTGCCTGAGTGCGCTATTCAACAGGTAATTGACACTTTTGTTCTAATGAAAGTCATGACTGCGCGACTAAAACAAATGTCAAGAAAACATTGTTGCCAATCGGTAGGCTATCGGCATTGTAAGGTTTTCAAAGACCTGACTAGCATAACGAAGACAATTCCTGTTGTAAATGCGAGGCCAATAAGCTTTTGTTCTAAATAAAGTGCGATGCCACAACATTTCCAAAAAACAAAAGGTGTGAAATGTTCAGCGTGATATCCTGAATTAAATTAGTTCCAATTTGGAGCCACACTAGAAACTTTTCTTTTTGGAATTATGGCTCAAAACATATTTACCGTTATTTCTGTACAATTTAAGTGGAACTAAAGACCTTATTTCGATGTTTTGTTTCTATAGACTTCTTTTGTAACATTACAGGTATGTAACGCAGTCTACGTTCGCCTGAACTACACACAACCTCTCTGCGCCTGCCCCGCTAGGTATCGTGACCCTTGCTCTGCTAGCCTCAACGCTGACGATCTGCATACTACGCGACTTACAACCGACTCCAAAAAGAAGGTGGGTTAATAATTACGTACAATTATTAAGAACTGGACTAATGTCATAGTGAAATATGATAAGGTGACATAGGTTAATAAGGGATCGAGATTTAGGTAGACTAGGCCATTGCGGTGCCTATCAAAAGGTAAATCACCAGCGCCAAATCTACTGGCTAAATGAGGTGATCAGAGCCTGATTGGCGAATTCCGCTTAAAAAATTTCGACTATCTAGGCTTCAAAATATATCAAAAACTTTGTGAAAAATCCATAGTTTCAGCAAGCTAGCCCAGTATATCTTGACAAAGTTTTCATACCTTTATTTTCTTTTATTTCAATTTGTTACGGTCAAACATGATTGGATTTAGATACGCAATAATCACATTCTAGATAGCTTGTATGCTTTTTGTCGCTGGAATTGACCTGTTAGTGCTTTAAGGAATTGATTTCAAGTCTGAAGTGGTTTGTTGGTCACGGACTGATGTGTTCTCACGAGTTAATGATGTTTGTGTCATGGTTTGCTTAAATAAAAGACTTTATTTTGATACCTACTTAAGGTTTTTTAACTGAACGAATAACACTTGAATGATAATAATTAACGTTCTCGTTATTTTATAATAGGTACTTTACTATATATCATATTATATATAAGATAAAGGAAAAAAAAATTACGAGCGCGCATGTTTAATTTGATGAGGTTGATGGAAAAAAGGTAGATAGGCCAGGATAGTAGCAAGTAGAAATTTATATTTTCTGCTTATCCCTTCGGGAATCTGATAGGTAACTCTCTGTATAATATACCCAGTAATATTCATACATATATGTTTCTATTGAGCGAAAACATCAAATTTATTGAGTGATAGTTTTAGTAAAGTGAGCCTTACCAAGCGTTCAATAGCAAAATATATAAATATTAACATCAAAATATATGTATATATTATTAAATTTCTTTTTTTTATTTTTTTATTTTACAGTATGCTAGCAAGGCTGTGACTTTAGTGAAGACATGTGAAGCAGTATCAGAGATGCGCGAATGTCGTGCACCACGAGATTGGTCGCTTCTAGCTCTTCAGAACATAAGGACCGGCAAGTCTCACTATCTGGTCATCTGCAGGTGTCCTGAAGACCATATATTAGGTAATTATTTCATATTATTAACAAAACCGCTTAGAAGTTGCGTTGTGTATAGATTTCTATTGACTATAATGGCTCTATGAGCACAATACATAGCCGACATTTACAGACTGTTTGGCGAATGGTGCAGTGTCTTAGTGTTTATTACGTACTCGATATACCTGACATTATGGCGTCTGGCCTCATACTTGCATATAGAAAGTCAAACGTATTTAAATGTCAATCGATTTTGATTAGGAAAGACGCTGATGCATAGTCACAGATGAATAGATTGGCAAAAAACATATTTCTGTTTATGTCTACACCTTAATCTTTAAAAACTAAGCTGTATTTAAATCTCCAATCATTTTAAGTAATTCAAAGTGGATGTAAATACTCAATCAATTTATTAATGTGTGTTATCTTTAAATGGAAAGGTACAGTAATATTATAACAAATAACAACATGGACACCATTGAATGTAAATCTTCAATGTTTCAATTGCTACGTGTACCAATTTTAGCAGTACTCCTTAAACCAACGCTTTGTTTTAAATACAATCGCGTGTATTGTCAAAGCCACTCCAGAAAATCAGACTGGCCACAAGCGTCTCCAAATTTGCAGCTTAGGCATTTCATTATACTCTATATTTGGTCAATAATTCTTAAAGGTACCGTGATGTGACTGTTTTTACATTATAAAATAAACAAGCAATGTAATTCGCACTCTTAATAAGAACAGCGACTGAACTCGAAATTTGGTAGTTAGGCAATTTCAACTCTAACTGCGTAACTATAATTTCTAATATTATATTTGTGTTAAGTAATTGCAACAGAGTTCTTATTTGTTTAATACAAAATACTCAGTATGTAAAATAACTTTGTGTATTGCATATTTAAACCTGCCAATTGTGTATGATATAAGAACTATATCAATAGAGATGTTTGTAGTAAATTATGTATTGGATACTTCCGTAATCTTTAAAATATAATCGATGCTGCGTATGTTTGTGATCGTGTAAACGATTGAGGTCATATTTACACCATACATATATTTAACTGTACGACGCGTCGCAACTACTGCCACTACGCTGAGTGTTGTGAATTAAATCCCCAAATAGAACAAGTTGTTCTGAGTCTGGGTGTTCTTTGTGTCCGTTATATATAAACTCCTCTGCGACACAAGTGTTGTCTTTTTAAGACTAAAATAGAATAGGTGTGGTCGGTACGATGGTTCATTGCTATGCAAAGATTGATACGTGGTGTAGTAGACGAATTATTAATAATGGGCTGCTTTTAAAAAACGCTATCATAGTTACAGTTTGTTATAATTTTATAGCACTGTTCCCATTAGATAAACGAAATTTTAAGTGAAAATAGTCGTAGAGATAATATTTTAATTCCGGGGAAGAGACGGCAACGTTTTAGTTTTATGGCAAGAATCTTTTAGACTAAAAAGCTCGTCATCATTATAAAAGTTTTATGCTTTTGTATCACACATCTTCGTGTAATATTAAGTTTTAAATAACTTGGATAGGTATACATATATTGTCTTTGATATATTTATAATAATATCAGACCTGTTTATAAACTGTCCCACTGCTGGGCACGTACCTCTATTTACTGTGAGAGCCTTCTTATAGACATTATCTCCTAGGCCATAGTCTACCACACTGGCCTAGTAAAGGGTGGCAGGCTTACGGAGAACGCCCAGACATACAGGTTTTCCTTCACCATTAAAACATATATGATATATTTATTTTAAATGTATAGAATTAGGCCTCATAGGACATAGAAGTCATAGTATATAGAGGGAAATATAATTTATATAGGTACTTATTACTTATTATATACATTTATTCTTATTTTCTTCTATTTTCCAGAAGGGCCTATGTCGCACGACCAACCGACCTATGCTTCGGTACCTGGCATCAGAGTCTACGGCATGATGTGCGTCCGACCAACCACTGCCTACCACTCACGTAAGTATCAGTTAATACATTAAGCAATGATATTATATAAATTTATAGTGAGGCATCTAGTGAAGGTGGATGAAGATAGTGTAATGAGTGCATATGTGTGCGTAGTGGTTTAAGAGGTCGCCTCGCTTTTACCACTGCGTCAAGTTTTATGGCTTCGATCCCCACCGGACAAAGAATTTAGTGATCCACAAATACATAGTTGGTCTGAGTCTGTATGTTCTTTGTGCCCATTGTTAGTGTATATAGTCTATGTTTGTAAAGATCCTCGCAACAGAAAATTTATTTTTAGAACGGGTGTTGTGTTTTAAAAATATGAAACAATAATGAAGATGCACGATAGTATAGAAGAATATACATCTATTTCTTAAATGTGTTTTTAATAATACTTAAGGGTCTTAAAATTTCTGGTTAAAACTGCATTATGTAATGATTGATGCATATCCACTAATATTAATAATTAATTATTTTCTATTCTCTCTATCAGCGTACAACAAGAACAGATATACGTCCGGCGTGAACGTTCAGAGTACGACAGGAGCCTACAAAGTGGACTACTCTCAAGCCCATGCATATCCTGATAAGCAACCCGTCTACAACAGATACCACTCACACAGCTACACAGACCCCTACTACAACAGGAGATCTCGAGTCGCAAGAGTCAGGCGGTCACCGTCAGATTACCCCCCCTTCCCATGGTACAAAGTTATCGAATTAGCAAGATCGTTACACTGGATTAATTAGATTATATAACAACATTATAAATTTTAAATTTAGAATTTAGAAAAAAGTTTGTTGGATTCATCGAGGCTTTTATATTAATCGATTTCGCCTCTTTGGATTCAACTTATACTTGAAATGTATTTAATTTCAAAACGCTTTTTTCGCTTACATACTCCGAATTTTAGTTTATGTCGATTGCTTACTAACTTTCCCACTCTAAACGCGTTTGTTTAGTTTGGCGAAATTTAACTCAAATGCCTACGAAATACTCAGTACAATTGCATTTACTAGAATAATTTACTAAAAATAATTTGTTTTAATTGTTTATAGGTATATAATGTAGCCTTTCGTCCGTGTGGGGTGAAATAACTATTACTAAACATAAATGGACAATACCCTAACAAAAATCGAAACTATAGTGCAAATTTATAAGAAAAACAATAAAATTGCCAATATGATCTAAACAAAAAATGTCCGATCAAAACTATGAAATAACGTCTTTTACTTAAGTAATTGTTATATAATAGACACAATACGATGGCGTTTCATAAATTGATATCTAAGCCTCGTGATAACCTGGTTTTTTGTAAAAGTATTTATAAACATAATTTCAAATAACCGTCAAAAAATTCTTCTCTTGACGACAAAATGATGACATCCGTATCGATTGATTAATTACGACCAAATGTTAATAAATCACCCATTCCTAGTAATTAGTTGTTTCACCCATTATAAATGAGCGTTTGATTCAGAACTAGAAATATGCTATTTATTTTATTCAGGAGCAAATAAATTATTTCTTGGTATTAATTAATGTAACGACATTGCCAGAAATAGATGTAACCATGACTATTAAGTATAAGATTCGAATAAAATACGATCTATATAAATATCCCCACCAAAATAAGGTGATTAATGAAAAAAAGGTTTTCTGTACACAAAAGATATGTGATAAGCTTCCAGTGGTTTATTTTGTGTGACTTCCCAGTGCATTTACGTATATGTAGTTGTTTAAGTAAGTTAATAATACAATATTTATTTAAGAACCATATTTATACTTAGAATTATAAATTGTAAATAGTAGCGTTAACAATTACAATATTTGTAATTACGAAGAATAAATTTAACTGATCTTTTATATATATTCTTTTATTTTCGCATTGATATATGTCTATACTCAGCGATATTTATAGCATCATCAACTCATGATATCTTCAAAATCGCGAAGTCTGTATTTTTATACAAGATTGGTAAGTATAAGATATGGTTTTTTCCGAACTAGGAGGCCCAAAGTCGCCTGTGTTGGTTTGACCACAATAACTGACACTGTATCTATCTGACAAATTCATTCACTCTCGGAATCAAAAGCATGTTCACTCACTAGCAAGTGTTAAGCCAAACTTATATTTGTCGCACAGTTTTGCGATCTTGTCTTAATGAGTTAGACATAATTCAAAGTTAAAAACTTCGGGAAAAAACATTGTTTTAGGAGGATCTTGTTAAAAAAGCAGGGTCAAACTGAAATAAAACTACGATATCAGACTATCAAAACTGCTAACTAGGAGGGCTACTATATCGCACTCTTAATAAGACAGAGACTTATCTCAGTATTTTGGATTAAACAAAGAACTCTATTGCAATGATTTAACACAAACATAATATTAGAATTTAGCATATACAATTAGAGTCCAAATTGCCTTACTTTCAAATTTCAAGTTAAGTCGCTGTTTTATTAAGAGTGCGATAAATTTTACATATACACCGATTATAACAGCAACTCTGCAGAGGAGCAAACACAATGCTTACTGGATATTATGCACTGCATAGGTGTTAAGGGTCCGTACTCAAAGAGTGCCAACGCTATTATTAAAACTACGCCGACTGTCTGTCTGTCCTACTTGTCTGCTCTACTGTACGAATGGCAATACTTAAAATAAACAAACTAGGAATTATAGTACCTACTCTATTAGATCAAAATCAGCAAATAATAAAAAATCGGCAATGTAAGTCAGGCACGTACTAATTGTAAAAAATAGCACTACATTACACAGCTAGTGCCATCTAACGATAATAGATACGCCATTATTTTAGTTCGAAGTTTAAGAAGTTTAGTTTATTTAGTTTTAAGAAATTGCAACTAGATGGCGCTGGTAAATAACATACATTTTCTGAATCGCAGTATTATCAATTTATCACAAATAGAATTTTATGCATTTTCTTAGAAAATACGTGATTCCAACTCATACTCGAACACTTTTTAATACTCATGGTATGGCATAATTTTAGTCCTTAACCTTGTCTCCTGTCTGTAACTGACCGTTAAGCAGTATCTGGCGAACCGAATGTATATTTAAAAGTGACTTACCCAATACTTTCTGGTCGACACTAATGTCGCAGGAGTACATAGCCGCCATCAGACGCTGCGGCTGCGCTTGGAACGCCTTCCTGCAACCGTCCTTCACAGCTGACATTATTTGACCTGTTTACAAATAAAAGCATCATTCAATTTAGCATTTTCTGACGATTTCAAACTAATTATAATACTCACAGGATTTACTTTAAGCAATTTTTGAATTTCTATTCAATGTTATTACATTACATATATAGAAATTTAAAAAAAGTAAGTAAATAAGTAAGAATTATATTTGACTGGAAGTGTACCGTCGATACCTAATATTATAACAGTCATTTATAAAACAACGCCATCTAGTTCATTCATATTCATCAAGTGTTCATAGGATTTTAGACCTTTAGGTAGGACTGTACATTAAGATTAAACTACTTTTTATTTTAGGTTTATTTGAAAACTACATGTTATTTTGAAAACTATTGAACTACTAAAACTATTAAACTTTACTTCTATTGAAATAGTTTAATAGTGTGTTCCAATGTCATGTGTAACATTTGCGTAAACGTAAAAATAATATTATGTTTCTTCTTGTAATTACCAAAAAGTTAGTTACAAGAATATACTAATCCCTATGTCCATGAAAGACCAGCTAATTCATAAAATTTGCTAATGAGTGCACAGAAACAATGGTGCGAGGCAAGACGGCTAATGAATGCATTATTAACCATACAGCATGCTAAGTAAGAATAGTTGACAGCTTATAGATAGTATAGCCCATACTTTCTGTCATCTGTCCATGATAATTGTTGACAGTTAGACCAGTCAACTGTTGGAATGCCAAACATAATTAAAAACCTACTGAGTCTGGCCGCCGGTGTGCTGCTGCCACTCAATAACTTAACCGATTGGATAAGCATTGTTAAGAGTATGGTAAAGGCCAGATGAATAATTAGTTTCCTTGCAATGAGCTATCTTTTAGCAGGAGTATTTGGACATTCAATAATCTAAAGCCAATAATCTTACCTGATAGTGGTCCAAATCCGGTATGCGATACATCATCTCCATTCTCTCTTTCTAAAGTCCATTCTTCAACACAAAACGCGACGCCCATCATTGGCTCATCACACAACGGACCCGCCAACGACGCCAATTGAAAACCATTCACAAAACTACCCTCATACTCAAACCTTGGATCCTCCTTGATATCTTTCTCATGGTGCAAAAACTTAGTACTATAATCTGGTGTATGGTTGAGAAGCAAATTTGGACCACAATTCCTAGGTCCTACAGACCATATTTGATCGACAACATTTTTCCATTCAGGACCCAGTTTGTTAGCAATTCCTTGCAGTTCATCTTTAAATGCTTGGATTAGTTTCAACATACGGTCTGATAAAGTATGTTTTGTACCATTAATTAGTAAGTCTTCGAGTTGGTTCTCTAGTTTATTATTTTTCGATAGACCTTGTAGTGTTTTGATATGTTGAGAAATGGCTTTGAGTAAATCAGTTGAATTGTCCAGTAACGTGGTAATTTCACTAGGTATAGGTTTTGCTCTAATCTTAATCCTACTTTGTTTGTTATTTGTGTAGAATGTTATGACTGGGTTTATTTCTTTGTCGATCTCTTTGTCTATAACGTTTTGGTCGTCTATTTCTTCATTGGCCATGTCGATTTTGGGTGGTTCAACTATTGTTTCTCTGAATGGTACTATCGGTTTGGATACTGTGATTGGAATTTTGGCGTAATGGTTCCTGAAAGATAATAAATAATAATAATCATTTATAGTTCCAAATAGCCACAATACAATCACATAAATACAATAAAAACAACTTTTGAGAGAGTGAAGTCAACTGTTATTCCTTTGTAATCTAATAAATTAATTTAATCCAAATTGAATTCTTTAAGAACCTAGCAGCTACACATGTCCGTGGCAAAATTAATTAATTTAGTTTATTCGAAAGCTGACAGACTAATATTTCAAAGAATAGTTACAATGTGTTGTAAATATTGCTGTTGACAAGCTTTCACAAATAAATTTGTATGTAAATACCCAATTTCAAATACAGATCACAATATAGAAAAGTACAAATTATGAGTATTTCAAAAACATTGAATCTTATTTAGCGGCACGTAATATTTTAAGTAAAATGTAAGTCACGAAGCTAACTGGTTAAACTACTGGTTCGACAGACATGTTGTCAACCTCTCCCAAAAGGGATCTAGTCAGCTGCCAGTGCAAGAATCAGTAACCATCTTCATAAGAAGCCTTGCAGCCTGACAATTGTGTTCGTGTAGTAACCACAGTCGTTGTACGCCAGCGATCCTTTTCAGTTACGAGTTGTGTTCTAGTTTATATTCTAATAATCTGATTGACAGGCACGCTTACTTTAAATCTTCAAGACACCTTTCCAAATGGACTTCTCCGGCCGTAACCAGGACGTGTTCTCCTGTTTCTTGAAGCAACACTTGCACGCAAGAATCCGCTTGATTGAGCAGTTTTAAACCTAAATGATACAATTAAAATGAGAATATTAATATTATAAAATAAATAATTTCAGAGTAAATCTACTCAATGTGATCCAGCTAGGTACTAGGAAGTATGGTATCAAACAGTTACCAAGCTTGCTAATGTACTACTAACTAGTATATTATACTTTTTATTTAGGTCACTGTACTTTTTAAGCATTAAACAGGACTAAATATAAAAAATATTACTAAATGCCATATTATCCTTGTGACATAGACAATATGTCTTGCGGCCTCGATGGTATAGTAGTTAGTGTAACCGACTGCCACGCCTGAGGTCGCGGGTATGATTCCCGCATAATTCAAACATTTGGGTGCATGGACATGGATGTTTGTCTTGGTTGGGTGTTTCTATGTATAATATGTATGTATTTACAAAAAAAAGTATATAATATATACATACTTTTTTTTTACTTTTTAATGATTTTGAATTTATGTATAGTATATTATATAATTATAGTACCCATAATACAAGCTCTGTTAGTTTGGGCTAGATGCTGTTGTGTGTATGTGATAGATTATTATTTATTATAGGACACATAGGTTCTTTTTTAGATATACATTATGATCCTAAAATATGAACACACCTTTCTATTACATGCTGTATATTCAATTAGAGTAGCATAAACAGTGACAGATCTATCATTATGATTTCGATTTTACTATTTTGCAATGTATTTTTAGTTACACCTAAATTCTTATTTTTAATTTTAACGTTTAATGACATTTCTATAAGGTTATTTTAGTATTCTGTGCTTGAACTATAGACTCTAGGAGAAACGCGAGAGGGATGAAATAGCAATTTTTTCAAACATAATTTTATTCTGATTTCTCTAATTCTAATACAAAAGTAATTTACCTTTAACTAATTGTGGCAACTGCGATGGATACGTAGGCTCCAATGCTACTCTCAATATAGGCACTACAGAATATTGCATCTCGCTAAACGCAGGGCACGCTATAGTATTGCTCAATGTAGCCGTCCTCAATACATGGTCTTCTAGACCACCAATACCTGGAATCATATAAAACATAATTCAAAGTTTAAAGTCACTAGTATTATTATATAAAGTAGTAACCCTACATTTATGTTGTGCCATATTATTTATGTATGGGCGGGTTGCATACTAGTATAATAATATACTGATATTGCCATCCCAAGTATCAAAAATATGCCACTTTGCTTATAAATAATGGCCTGTTGACTTGAATCAACTTGAGCCAACGATATACCCGGGTATAGAGGCGTCACGTGACTAGAGCACGTGTCTATTAAGGTATATTCACTAGGTTGCCCATCAGTTGATAAGAATTTAAACCTGAGTAAAAAATATCGTGGGTCAATTTTTAGCCCAATCCAAGTTAGCATCATAATGTGAAATGAAGCATGAGAGAGATCCTAGTTTTATAAGAATTCGAAATCCATAGCATTTTCGGTTAACATTTAAAAGTACTATTATATAATAATTATTATACACTAAGGCATCGCCCATTCCAATCTAAATTTAACAAGTTCATCTATACTCTTCAGCTATTTAATAGAAAGAAAAATATAATGTATATAGGTATAGATTTATGAATACTTACCAATAATATTTCCAGCAATAGCTTCATCAATAGCTTCTAGTTCTCTTCCCATTAAAATGTACAATGATTTAATCCTGCAAAGAAGAAACATTCATTATTTCATTGCTTTTATATAAACGAATCTATACTGTACATAACAGGCTAATAATATGGCCAACCTTGGCCAAGCAAATTAATTCACTCAGCATTTTTGATCCAAATAATACTGCAAAGTTGTAAAATCGAAAATTTCATAGCATCTCGCATTCCAATCATAACCGAAAGCTGAAAAACCTTATTTCGAATCACGATTTGGCGATACGGATTGCAAAATGCACCATATATTTTTCGTAGAACCATACAGAAAGAAGACTGAAATTTCCATTAATAACAATGGAAATTTATGTCGATATTTATTGGCTGTACGTATTGGTGCTACATAATCTATCAATAATTAATACACTCGAATGAATTATCTTACGAATATATTGACGGTATTTAATTCAATTAAAGTTATTTGAATATTTATGGCCAGTCCCACAACTAACAAGTAAAAGTTATCCGAAAGATAAATTGTATGCTGTCTCACTCTTGTTAGGTTAAAGAAGAGAGATGGCGAGACCTTTATCTTATAGATAAATGCTATTTGGAGGTGGTGGGAGAAGCCCTTAATCAAGCACTAACATACATACATACAAAGATTCACGCCTGTTTCCCAGAGGGGTAGGCAGAGACTACGGATTTCCATTTGCTACGATCCTGACACAATAAAAGCATTAAATGTCTATAGAATATATTATTATTATTATCACAGAAACATCTGTTACTTAACACCTGTAAAGGCGAACTTTCCACGATTGTCCTAATCGCCAAGGTAACTCATGTTTCATATGCGCATTATTATCATAAGTAGGTACAATATTTAGGCAAGTCTCCATTGGATCATATGGCGGTATGTAATCAATTATCTATAAGGCGCGGTATAGTGATAATCTAACATATTGCATATAGTTGTACAAGGCAAATTGAATCTTACGTATAATAAACATAAGACAAATTACTTTATCTTGTATGTATTTTGTTTATGAGTGTACAAAACTAAAACATGCTTAATACTCACTCTGTATAAGTAACATGTTCATCACTCATCAAATCTTTCAGTTTCTTATTAGGATCTACTTGGAAATTGGTGTTAAGTACTTTGGATGGATCATGCTTGGGACCTAAAACATAAACCTTGTCGCCTTTTCTTACTCTGCCACTAAAAATCCTCGCAAACGCTATAAAAATAGGTTGATCTTTATCATCTTCTTCCCCAATTACTTCTTTTTCTTGATCTACCTTATCTTCTAGAGGAGCACCTTCAATATTCTCATTGTTCTGCTTCATTTCTTCACGTAACTGCCTCGCCCTTTCTCTTCTCAAAGCCATTTCTTCCGCAGTCAAAGCTTTAGGTTTGTTTTCTGGTAACATACTCTTATCAATACTAAACATTTTCGATACAAAAACAATAATAGGTCTATCATTACTACTATCACAGGCTAAAAAGTCTTCCTTCAGTTTCTGAGTTTCAGGACCGAAAGAATCAAAATCTCTTATTCTTGAGCACATTAGTTTTTCAACCTTTTCTGGTAGGATTTCTTTGGGGGATGGTAGTTTTCTGCATACCATGTTTAGAACTGTGCTTGATAATGGCAGCCACTGGACCATTAGTGATTGGAGTTGGATTCTGGAATCTGTATGTCTCAAATCTCTTACTGTAAGCTTTATACCAAGTTTCTCACATATAACAGGTACTTTTTCCTTTTCGTTTCTCAAAGCAATAGTTTCATACACATTCCACAGGTTGTCTAGTATAACTTGGACAAAAAGAGGTTTTTTGGCTTTCTCTTGTGCACCTTTCATGAAGCGCTTTGTTTTTGTGTTCAAGTAGAAATCACCCCAAAGTACTTTTCTTAAGATTTCTTCTTTTACACCTGAAAGTTGCAATATAACTCATGTTAGTTACATAATAATACAATATTTTTAAGATATAGAAATCATAATTAAAGATTAATGATGATAACTAAAACTCTGTAAACATACACAACTAAAATTTAACAGCTGTATTCTATTGACTGTCTCTATCTAACAATATTGTCAAAAAGACGACAGGAGCGAATTTAGGCAAGTCTAACTTTGACCACCATTATATTTTAACAAGATATAGGTTATGTTCATTAAGGCAAAATGTTGGTTACCTAACAACTGAAAACTAGGGTTATTTTTCAAAACTAATAATCAAATGAACAACAAATGTACATAGGTACCTAGTTTCTCAGAAAATAATTTAGCAAATGTATGAATAGTGAACCCCCATCCATCAACAGCACTAGCAAACACAACATTCCCTTGTTCAGGTGAGAAATACAGATGAGAATCATCAGCATCTTCTAGAGCAGAAGTCCAGTCGTAGAAGTTATTGTCTTCTTTCTTAAGCTCCTCTTTCTTTGGCTGTAAACAATATATATTTATATATAAACACATATGAAGGTATGAGAATTTATTGAATGTAAACACAATGTATTTTATCTATTATATTGCTTTATATTAATGTTATACAATGAAATCAAACTATACAGATTTTACTGCATTATATGCCCACATTTTAGTTACTTTTATAGAGAAAATTATAAAACCAATTAGTTAAATAATTTCAAAAGTAGTAAAGTTTAACTGTAGTAGTTTGATAGTTTAAAACTTATGTTGATGATAGTTTAAATAAACAATGCAATAAAATCCATATACTTAAAGTAGATTCAGTTATTTTATTATTTTGTGTATCACAAAGCCAATTAAGTTATTACCAAATTGTATAATAAGTTCAGGTATTGCTATATTATCTTGGTAAGGCTATTTCTGCTAAAAGGCAGGATGTTAAAACATCATTCATTTACAAGCATGTAATATTGATTGCTAGTATGAACAATATGAACTGTGATTATGAAACAATGTTACTTCAATCTCAAGGCATATCACTGAGTAACTTATTTGGTATTCAATAGAGGATATTCAAACACGTGGATGAAGCTTAATGGCTTTATCAAGTATTTGAAGGAGGGATTTTTACTCGAGCCTTTCAACCCAACATCAATAAAATAGAGTGAAGATTTAATTATCAGGGGCAGTATATTGCAATCTGTAGGTTTTGCCTACCCCTTCTGGAACTAGACATGGCTCAATATTTATAATTATATATGGGTATGTATCTTATGTGGGGGCCAGTCAGTGCAGACTGGCGACTCTTCGACCCAGTGGGATCTTTTGTGTCGACACTCTCCCAATAATGACTGCCATAGATGTTCATGGCAGCCAGGATCGACGGCTTAACGTGCTCTCCGAGGCACAGAGCAGGCGTTAATTGTCAATCAATACGCACATAATTTCGAAAAATCATATAACTGTCGAAAGTCAGAGGTGCGCGACGTGGGTTCAAACCGAGACCCTCTGCATTGCAGTCTGTTGGTCTCCCGACTGAGCTATTGCTGCTGCTATATATATATATATATGGTAACAATAATAATTTGTGCAAGCCCAAGTACACACTGTCTAGCTACTAATAATGGCCAGAAGAATGTGACACACACATTGATGCACTGATTGATTGATTGCTGCAGTGGCTATATAAGCTATGTAACAAAAAATTAAACAAACCTGCTTGTCAATAGTATTTTCTTCATTTTCAAAAACCTCAGTAGCAAAAAGTTCTCCCGTCACAGCATTAACTTGTTCAAGTAATTGTGTTAAATGAACGTAAGCATCCAATGGTGTCAACTGCATTTCCAATATGAGTCGATCAATTTTATTTAGTACCAGTACCGCTTTGATGTTCTCGGAATATGCCTGTTTGAGTACTAGTCTTGTTTGGGGACAGACACCTTCAACAACATCTACCTGAAAATGCCGAAATATATTAAAATTGATAAAGAAGTAAGTCAGTTGATATTACAGAGTATTATTGCACAATGATATTAAAAAAATGAATAATTCTTAATTATTAAAAATTTTTTTATTGTATAAATGAGTATAAAAATGTAAGTTGAACTAATAATCTATATTGTTGACATTCAGAAAATAAAAAAGATATTACTAAATATTTTTAAGCTGGAAAAAGGCTTATGCTTTTATTGTGGGTCATACTATTATATCTGACAATTATATGTTTCAAAAAAGGGTGAATTATATATTTTAATGATCAAATAATCTATTGAAAACAATGTAAACAAATCAAACTACTTACAACAACAATCGCTCCATCACATAGTCTCACTGCTGTGGATACTTCACTTGAAAAATCAATGTGTCCCGGCGAGTCTATCAAGTTTACCAAGTACTCTTGCTGGTCAACAGAATGGTAAAGGGAGATACTGCTGCTCTTCATTGTTATACCCCTCTCCTGTTCATCAGGCCTACTGTCCAAATACCGCAGCTTTCCAGACATCCTCTGCGATATAATGCCATTACTAGATATCAAAGAGTCTGCCAAAGTAGTCTTGCCATGGTCCACGTGCGCCACGATGCAGATATTTCGAATATTTGTAGGTTTGTTTTGAAGTTCCAAAAGTTTTGACGAATCAACAAGCCGCATTTTGAAATTTTCACAGAAACTTGATGTATGAACCTGTAGAGTGACAGGAAAAGACTGCACTGATAATCTTAAATTTGTATTGTATCCAGGATATTGCAAAAATTACAAGATAAATTGCACAACATGAGTTAAATTCTACTGCGACAATATTGCCAATTGACAATTTGACATTGACTGTTGTAGTATAGTTCAGAAATAAGCCAAATATAAACAGAATCTTTTGAATTTTATAGTTTATTTCACTGTTAGATAATATGCAAAATCAAATAAGTATACAAAAATACTTGAATATGCATACAGATGAATGATTGACGTTTTAAAATTTTCATTTGCGAAATATAATTAAAACTGTGCATACGTATAATATTTGGTTTCAACACAAATAACGTGATGTCAGTTTGAATGATACCCGTACAGAAATAGTAATTATTGTTACATTTAATGTTTAGAGGCATCTGATTAATAAATGTTTAGAAAATAATCGTTTTATTTGAATGTTCTTAATTAAGGTGTAAAAACAAAACATACAATAAAATATTGCGATTATTGATCAGTGCACTTTAATCAGTACTTACCCTACTTCTCTTATTAGAACTGGTCTGTCTGATTAAAACTACAAACAATAAAAATATTGTCCGGGTTTGGGTTGTTATTACCCTACGTTCATATATTCACAGTCACCGCTTTAGGAATTGTTTTCTTTCACGACTATCGGTGTCCGAGCTAAATGTTGGTGATTTTGATTTTCGGTAAGAGATTTGATTCGACAGCGGAACTTTTTGTTGATTTAGTTTAGTTGGTACCTAATAAAAATATGATTGGAATAGTCATTTCAGTTGCCTAATTGTGTAGGGCTTACGTTACATAAACAGATTCCCGCCCAGTAAACCTGGAAGGAGTAGGCAGACGTGTTATTTGTACTACCAAATTTCACCAACAACTTAACTAAAAAGTGAGCCGGTTGTCGCTTACCGGATCTATAAATACGGGTCGTACTGATAACTTACTAAAAGAAAATCCAATGCTACTCTGCTCGCAGGCATCAAATCCGGATATTAACGACCGCACGAAACCGTAAGCGCATATTTATTAGGTAGGTATGGCACCGACACCTTATATTACAAGTAAGTACCGTGAGTAATTCGAGTGTGTCGTTAAAATTATGCATCTTTTCAATCCAAAGTGAAGTGTCATGACTACCGAGATCGACAGATTTACTTTCTTTCTAGGGCTTCGAGAAATATGTTTAAATTTCTGTTTGGAAATGGATATCTAGATGGATAGATCGAAGCATTTTGGCGAAACTAGCCTCGCGATGCGTTGGATTTGTTTACGACCTTCACAACCACAGAACGTTCTGTGATCTCAATCATAACTGGATAGTTATACTTGGATAAGTATACGACGCTGCCATAAAATAAATATATCTTTTACTTACTTAACTGAGTTATTCAGCTTTGAAGATTTATGAAATCCTAGTTCAAATGAATACTGAAGTTGCTCACATTGCGAAGCCTGAGCTCGACTTAAATGCGCCGCTTAAAAAGACAGATGGAAGCCCATTATGCCAACTTGCAAGTCTTGCAAATGCACCCACTAACTTCTTTAGCTCCTGAATGCCTTTAAGATGATTTAAACCAACACTTCTATAAATGTAATCTTCGTAATGCTCTGTGGTTTCAACTCGAATATTTAAGAATTTATTTTCTATTAACTAACTTTTAAGTCAGAGGTTATAACGTTATGCATATTTTAGATTTAGAGTCATAGTTAGTCACTGGAAGTAACTCTGCCCTCAGGTTACAAGTTAATCGATTCAGCCGTGAAAATGAGATTTTGTATTTAATTTGTTAGTACGCCATGTTATTACTCGAAATATTATCGTCTTATATTGCTTAGTATATCAAGAAATATGTCAGATGTTTTACCGTCTAGAAATATTAGTATAAATTATTCCTTCCTACCTTCATTCAGTGGTTTCATTCACATCAATAACACAAAAATGCATGTCAGAATAAAAAAATATGTAGGTACGCTGTGATCTAGTAAATTGTCTACTTGTGTACCAAGCTTGATCCCAATTTCTTAAATCCCTTTAACATTTCAAAGCATGAATGAAGATGCCCATACCTCTATACTATCGTCACAAGCATTCTCATGTATGATATTGGTACGTGTACAGTAATCTTCTTATCTTGTCGATAATATTTCTATAGCCAAGCTGCATTAAATAGATAATATAAAAGTTATATTACTTACGCATTTATTAGGATTGTGCAGGGCCAAAACATAGGCAGTTCCAAGTTTCATACGAAATTTAAACATTCTTGAGACCACTCTAAACTCTAAGCATGGAATAATTTTAAACTGTTTGACTTTATTTCCACTTGAAAAGCGCAGACTCAACCTCCGCATAAACTCTGGCATGACTACAAAACGCTCTTTACCAAACATATTTCAACGCTAGCTTCAAAAAGGGCGAAGAAAAATAACATGAAAATACACACAAGTTCATAATAAAAATCTAACCTGCATTGTTGCTCAAATAATGGCAAAGGATACTCGCTTACTTTCCAACAATAGAAGTAATAAAGATACAATAAACGTGGAGGTATGTACCATACGTTACAAAGAATAAGCATTGAGCTAGCAAATTTCTTTGAACTTGAACACAATAGAGAAAAGTGCAAATAAAACCCTTGTACATTATTGTAGTACTGGGTCATTATTTATAACCAATATTGTGAAGATAGGATAAATAAGATTGTATTACATAGATATAATATTTAATGTTAACGTGGCGGTTAACTATTATTTCTTGTACTACCTACTGTAGTTAATACAGGTCTTGGATCAAGTTGGGGCTATTGTTTTTGAGCTCACCAGTCAGCGCCACAAGTGAGCAATCTTGTCCCAGCTGCTGTCAAATTTTGCGGTAATAATTTTCGGTTTCTGTGGTTACTATTGAAGTGACTTTAAAGTATGAAAAGTATGAAGTCTAAAGACTTTACTAACCACTAGCAATTCTAGCAGTAAATTCAAGCAATAACCCTCTTTAAAGTGTTGTGCATAGTTTTGTCACACAACTCAGTTAAAGCATAGCTACATCAGTAGGTAGAAGAAATACCGGCTTCGTCTCATATCTTGGTGACTACTAAAGGTTTATCATTTCTTAGTAAAACAAATGGGGCAATTGGCGGTAGAATGGCAGTATACATACATACATACATAGATCCATTTGCTACGATCCTGACACACTTCCCTGGCTGCATTCACTTTCATCACATTCCTCATACACGCTCGCCGGTATATGGTGCTCTTAACCTGGCCTTTGTCCAGAACTTCTCCGATCTGGTCAAGAAATGTTCCCCTAGGTCTGCCTCTTACGACTGATCCATTCATACTAGCCTTATAAACTTTCTTAGTCAGTCTTTCCTCGTCCATTCTTTCTACATGCTCAAACCAGTTGTAGTATGAAAATATAAGCATAAAATCATCTTGCTCATATTTGTTTTTACGAGTTCACTATAATTCTATAAATCCCGAATTACAAGTTAAATTTGCATTAAAACGAAAGTGATAGTTTTAGTAAACTATTCAACTTCTGCACACACACGCTTCAAAACTAACAGTATTAAAGAAAAATTGTTACAGAAGTAGTCCTGACGTATGTTACAGAAAACATTATTTCCACGTTTTGTGATCGAATAGGTTGTATACTTGTGAAGCACAATGAACTCTGAGGCTATATTTAAATAAAATGGTAGGTGGCTGCAAGTTCCTGCGTCTAGTAGGTACTACCTAAATACATTCCGTTTATAGCATATAGTTATTTTTGTCATTGACCTTTTCACTGTCCCGTTATAGAGACAGTAGAAAATTTATTTTGATGTATCATATTGTGTTTGATAAACAAGGAACCTATTAAATTAGAGACTTACACTAAATTACATGAATTATAAGCAGAATCTTGCTGGTCTCGACATGAACCAACTGGTATGACTGTACCAGGAAAGTACTAGACTCTTACAGAATATTAAAGAAAAGTAGCAGTATTCGTACTGTAGCATCTTTCGCCGAGTAAGAGCGCCGGGGATCCCATCCTCAGCCTCTTTGTCTCAAAACACGACCCACGAGTATTGTCCATGGAATTGTAAATGCTCTTAGGCCATGGTAACTACAGCCAATAAACATACGGCCTGCATGGTTACGACCATGAGATGCCAAGAAGACGGCCAACTTCATGAAGCGGCTGTCATCGATATCATCAGGTGTAAGTATGTAGAAGGTAATAGTAACATAAGATCATCTGCTATCAACAGCAATACAAAACATGTAGCTACAGAAAGTCGTGATGCGTTTCTACGACTAGAAGACATCCTATGCTCTTTTAGTCGTTAGAGGATTTTACCCATCGCGCTAAAAGTACGGCGACTAGTTTAAAAGGCGCGGTCAAACATCAATGTTAAGAATGTGCCAGTAAGTATCTTTAATATTATACAAGCGTCCATAAGTAATGACCTCGCTTACCATCAGGCTGTATGCTTGTTTGTGACGTTCATAGTACTGCGATTGGCGTTCCAATATAATTATGTATAGGTATGTATATTGACATTGGTATTATTTTAGAGCCCTACGTAAGTAATAGTGTCCTATTTCTTTCTCATCGTCGCGTCGGGTTATTAACCTCAAAACAAATTGCGCACGATAAATCCCACAACTTGATTGAATTCAATCGCTATTTGATACTTCCTATGTTTACAAGTTTTGGGGAAGGACGGACAAAGTACCTTCGTTTTATTCAAGTCAATAGAGATCTTGCTGTATCTACAATGTACGGCGACTAACTAAGCCTATTACAGCTGGATTTAGTTATGAGGTTTGAAAGTGGTCTTTATTTGTAGAATCACAATACATATTTTAGAAAGCTAGATATTGTGGAGGCAGGTAGCTGTTGTAAATAGACAATGTTCGTTGATAGCAGTATTTCTCGGCAGATCTATATTTGACGGGAAGGCCGATCTATTCAGAACAACACAAGAACTCTCTTGTTATTTTGACTAAACATTAACTTATTGCAGCGCAGCACACCGGTGGCCAGACTCAATAGATTTTTAATTATGTCTGGTATTCTAAGACATGAAAAATTTAGAGAAGTACCTATCGGCCTATAAGAGATACAGCAAAATAATATTAAGCTGTGTGTTAAGACCAGTTTCTACAATTCTTAATGGTAACCCTGGTATTGTGAGAGTCCATGAACTAAGGGTACATTGGAAAAATATAGACTTTCCATCAGACGCATTGTGTACTTGTTTGATACCTACGTTTACAAAATAAAACAAACTAGTGTTTGTCAATTTAGAGAATCGTATCAGAACTGACTATTAAGAACCAGGTTGCTGATAATATATGTATATGTATGTAATAGTTTTAATAATAATTTAGTTAGCTTAAAAATTAGTAAAGTTCAATAGTAGTAGTAGTGTAACAGTTTTTAAAATTATGTAATAGAGTGTCAAATAAACAACGCGATAAAATCCGTATATAGTAGTTTAATTTCAATGAATAATATTCGCGTAAACGGAAGACAATATTATGTATATGTAATTTAATTTTTTTTTTTGGTTTTAAAAAGTAAGTGAAAAATGAGGCCATTATCATTTTCATTTTCATCAGAACTAAATTGTACGTAATCAATACAATATCAATCAATAATTCAATAATTGTAAGTGGTTATCTACATAAATTTTACTACACTTTTAAATTTATTCACTAGATTTGTTAATTCGATTAATTATAGAAAGTTTTGTTTTACGATTAGCTAATATTATCTAGTAGGACAATTTCCTTTCGTCTTTTGATATAATTGTAATGTTATTCTTGTTCTTAAAACAACAAGTTTGCTGTTTCACTTAACTATTGTTAAGTGATGGTAAAATACACTGTACGTATTTTAAACTAATTAAGAGACACATTTCGTAGGTTTTTGTTGGCAGAAATGGAGCGAGGCACTGAATTTTACGCGTGGAATCGCGTGAACGCGTCGTAAAAAAGGCATTGTACCTTCAAAAGCTTGAATCAAGTAAATAAAATGTAATAATTGTGAATAAAATATTTTGTTTTCAATATTTGTGTTAAGGAATAAAATATTGAACAGTTTATCTATTATTAAACTGCCAGATATTATAATAATAATTTCCTCCAGACCGTTGACTTAAAAAAGAACTCCAGACAGATTTCGGTCATGACGGCCAATCTTAACGGAGACTGGCCATCCGCGCAGGAGATATTATAGTGCACAAGCGTGTGCGCAAACACAAGTGCACTCTCTGTTCCCTAACTCTCATGATCCGATGGGACAGTAATCCGACACGACCGGAGAGAGATCAGGCGCAGGACCAACCGCTTTACGTGCTTAAATATTACTGTCTAAGTGACATATTTGTGGCGTACACTTTATGAAAATAATAGAAAGTTTGTTTGCACGGATGGCGTAGAGGTTTAAGTGGTCGCCTCGCCACTGCCTCGGCACCGTGTGTTGTGGGTTCGAATCCCCCACGGGACAAAAATTTGTGTGATCCACAAATTGTTGTTCCGAGTCTGGATGCTTTTTGTGTCCGTTGTTTGAATATTTTTAAACTCCCTCGCGATACATGAATTATTCCTAGTGCGGTTGTATTTAAAAAAGAAAAACATATTGATTGTTGTAACCATAAAATATTTCGTCTTCGATTCGTGCTCTACAAGCCATTTACCCTATTCCCCACTAATGGTAGTGATTACTCTGTAAATGATTTTCAGCGTAACACTTAGGTAGCTATATTCTTCATAATTGCCGGACTGGTAAATTATTTTTGGACTCGCTTCAGATCGCTGTACTACATAGCGTGCGGATCAGTTGGATTTGCAATTATTATATAAAACCCAAACAATACATCTCAAATGAGTCTTTTAGATAATAATACATTGAACTTGAGAGTTGAGATCTTTTGTTTTCAATTATAGTCGTAAGTTTTCTCTATGTATGTAAAGTCATTCTATAAGTTTCTCTTAAAAACAAATTATCATTTTATATATTTTGTATATCTTTTACTTTTTCTGTGTAAAATAGCACGCGGTGAAGGTATACCGACTCACAAAAGTTTTCTATAAATCTTAAGCTTGAATACTAAAAATAACTCGTGACTTCAAGAAAAGTTTATATTTTTGTATAATAAAACTTCGAGAGAAATATTTCACGGATTTTAGTTCACAAAGCAGTCAAATCACCGTCTTTTTTACTTTCAAAACTCTGCTTTTCGTAGGTGCGCCCAAACCTGTCAAAATTGCACACATCGCAATTGCATTTTTCTCAGCGTTTACCGAGGGAAATCTTTGTTATTTATCACAACGATCGAGTTCTTTTACGCTTCCTGAATAAATAACAAGACTACTACTTTGTGAGTGAATGTATTGTATGAAGCGTAATGTTATATTAAAATGTAATATGCATCATCATTATCAAGATTTAATTGTATTCAATTAGATACATACATACATAGATTCACGCCTGTTTACCAGAGGGGTAGGCAGAAACTACGGATTTCCATTTGCTACGATCCTGACACACTTCTCTAGCTACATTCACTTTGATCACATTCCTCATACACGCCCGTCGGTTCAAGGTGCTCTTAACCTGGTCTTTGTCCAGAACGCCTCCGATCTGATCGAGAAACGTTCGCCTCGGTCTTCCTCTTGCGACTGTTCCATTCACTTAGATATAAAAACGAAATATAATTAGGGTATTACGGTAGGTTCCCTCACCATGGCCAATAGTTTATTTGTCACCAGTAGCAATAAAAACAAGTTGCATTTTAGGTAAATTACAGGTAAGTCAAGTTGTTTAGGGGCAAACAAACCGAACAATTAAAATTTCTGTCTCTGTTATTCTTTCTCTCAAACATGCTCATCATGTATGTATTGTCAAAAAAGTGTGCTCTTGACTGTCCCTTGTTATCAAGACCAGTTTCCTTTATTCAGTCAAAAGCCATTTTGGTCCTGTGTTCAGACTGGAACATAAAACCTGAATCGAATTGGGGTCACCGAATTGTTATAGGTAGATACTTGTTTCAATTTCAACATGGGCGATCTAAAATCTATGGATTTATATGAGAAACCTATTTGTTTTTATTCAGCTCACCTTAGAATACTGAAGTGGTAGTACTTGACCTGAATTTAAGACCTCCAGCCAACAACGGAGGGCTTCACCTTAACTTATTTTCAGCTAGAAATCAGAATGGTTTTCATTATATTTTCTTGTTCATTGCATACTGTGGAACCCTCTTTTATTTTCAGTACTTGAGAAGTTATTGATGAAAGTAAAAGTTCTTAAGTGAAAAAGTTTCATTATAAGCAGTTATGTTATGAATTGATGATCAATTGATAAATTGTTAATAAATTGTTTTGATTTTATAAGAGTTTATCTAAAGTATTGTTCATAACGGCGTTAAAAGGAAATTGTTTAAGTTTTGAAATAGTCGATAATTTAAATCTGACCTACATCAATATAAAAGACAGATTTAAAAAAATCTTTATCTAATTGTTAGCTAGAGAGTACGAAAGGTAATTATAGAAACAGGGATAATATTCTTATGGCCAGTTTCACAACTATCAAGTAAAAGTTATCCGAAAGGTAAATCACATGCTGTCTCACTTCTGTTAGGTTTAAGAAGAGAGATGGCGAGACTTTTTATCGTATAGATAAATGCTATTTGAAGGTGGTAGAACAGGCCCTTAACCCGTTTTCAATAAATCTATGACTATAATCTTACAATCCTAATCCTAACTAATACTATAAATGAGAATGTGAGTTTGTTTATTTATTTGTTTGTTTTGCTTTCACGCCTTAATTACTCGACCGATCATCATGAAATTTCGCATAGGTACACGTTGTCAGGGGAACAGAAAAGGACGTAGGGTACCTTTTATCCAGAAAAATGTTTTCTCACTAATCTAACCTTTTTTTTTTTAATCTGCTTTATTTAGTGGCTTTTCCTTATATTTAATTATATGCTTGCCTTATTACTATGAGGGAGAGGCAGACAGTGCTGCAGATACCATGTCATAAATACACCTTGCTGCCGGCGATAAAGGTTCTGACAAAATCCTTATAAAAACCCCAACGTCATATTAATTTAATCTAACCTTATATAACCTACATTTACGCGAGCGAAGCCGCGGGCAAAATCTAGTTATCTATAGTAGAGAAATTTATATCAATTCAGGGCAGTGCACGTATAAAAATGTTACTTAATTGTATTTGAACCGTGTCTAATAAAGTATCATACTTCCGTAAGTTCGTTATGAATCTTATCGCGTAACTCCAAAAGTAGTTAGCTCAGGTTTTAGGCTTGAGAAAATTGGCTGAAATTTATGCTATTTTTGTACAAACTGGAGTTCGGTTACGGAAAAATGTAGGTGGTGTAAATGATTTAAATATTCATGAGGATAAGTTATTTCTATAAAGTTATTTGTGCTGCGTAATAAATACAGTTTATTATGAGTCGTTTTAAAGTTGAAGGAAAGCATCGTAAGGAAACCTGCATGTTTGAGGGTACTCCGTAATGTTCACAAAGGCGTGTAAAGTCTGTCAACCCGCCATTAGCCAGAGTGGTAGACTATCCTGGGGGAAAACACAGGCTATTTAAAATAACAGTCTACTATTTAGTCATAGGTAATAAGTATCCAGTTTACATTTTATTTGGTTGTTAGTTTTACAACATACACATTATTGATGTTTGACATTGTGTACGCATCTCAAGTTTGGTAACCTCGAATGCCCTCAATATCAGATTTCTAAATTTCGTTAAGATCATTCAGAGAAAGTACATACAGTTTATGGCCTTAAAGGCACAGCAAATGGACAGTTGATTATGAACACTGTTTTATAAGACAGTTCTCGCCATTACAAAGTAAGTGTAATTTAGTAAATATCAGATTTTTTGTCTTCGCTTATTGGTACAACAGATTGTTTGGGTCTACCTGTTTTTTTTTCTTCACATATACATAATTTTTTTTTAATTTATTTGACGTCCACTCTTTTATACAACTAGCTTAAATATATGTAACTGTTATATCACTACCTATAGTATATACTAACCTGTGAATGTACTGTTAAGTAAATATAAATAATATTCTGCAACACAAAGCTGTTTCCAATAAAATAATTCTCCATTTAAGTATAACGTGCAAAGAAGTCAGTAAGCAATATCTCATGAAGTACAACCGTTATTCTCCGCACGTCCGGTCCGCAATTAGCCGAGCGCAGTTCGTTTTATGTTGCCACAATAACTGCGGTGCCCGACTCTCTCTGGCTTAATGCAGGAGGCGTGTCTAATTCTACATCAAGTGTTTCTTTAAGGGTGCGGTGCTACCAAATAAGCAATCTCCGTAGCATATATGCGGGAACTATGTGTTGGACATGGTAGCGTAAGCTCCTATCCGCATAAGAAATAACGGAGATTGCAGATCGCATGAAGATGACCTTCGTTTTCTGATCCAAAATGCGTATAGCCCCCTTTTTGGGTTTCTATGGAGACATTCTTGGATATCACACTTTTGTATGTTACAGCAAGCATGCGACCAACGATACGTTACGATAACGATACGTCAGATAATAGTCATAAGACAGACAATTCCCTCGTAGTTTTCCTAGTTTCCTTAGAACAACCATTGTCACGTTTTATTGAGTAACACTTTCATATAATCTGTTTACGTGAACATACTCTGCAATTCTATGACTTTTTTTTAAAGATTTTATGTATCTGCATAATGCAAGCTTTCATTTCTAGATCTAGATAATACCAGTTGGCAGTGACTGTGGCTAGACTCAAAAGTAATACTTCGTTTATTTTTTTTAAATACTTATTCTGGTTAAGACTTGCATTAACTGCTGCTAAGCCAAATTTGTGGTTGGAAACAAAATTTAGATAAATGGAGAACAAAAGAAATTTCTAAAATATAATTTCAATCTGACATTCAATTCAATTGTGGTAATGCCAATCAATTCTAGTATATCTATTTCAGTCGAAAAGTACTTATGTACCTAGATACATGGAGAAAGTCTACAGGACATGCGATAGCCTAGCCACATACTGGATTGTAACTGTCTAAATTATATGGTCAACTCGATAAAAAGAAGTCATGAAAGTCAAAACATAAATAAACTAAAAGGGCTCTGAACATCACGACTAACAGTTTCTCCACAACTTGCTGCTCAGTAAAGCTACATCTTAAAGCTATAGTCGCAAATGCAGCGATGGAGGTTTGCGGTACTCTACATCGGTAACAACACTTGTGCTAAAAACTTCTACAGAATTTAAAAAAGAATTGTAGTTTAGTAAAACAAAGACCAGCGGTTATTACTAGCTAGTAATATTACGTATGTTTGTATGTAAATATTATTTACATAGAAGTTTACATATTGCGATATGAATGAATGGCGTCTAGTATAATGGAAGAGTGTCTCAACCAAGAGTATTTACAATGCCTAGAAATAAAGAAGTCAGCCATTACGTCAATTGTTTTTTAATCAGTATACACTGGACTTATACCTAATCTTTATTTCCATTGCTTGTCGAAAGAAAGGGGCGATAAAAAGAAGAAACCAGTAAAGGTTTCTTCAGTCGAAATGTCTAATACCTAGTCATGGAATCAGACAGAATAAGAATTAATAAGAAGCGGCGGTATGTAATGGCTGGATTATTAGACTTGAGATTAAGGAGTCGTGGGTTCCAATCACTCATCGCCTTATCGAGGTAAACCCACTTCTAACAAAAGCATTCTAGCTTTACTGAAAGGGTAAACAAGAATGCTAGTAATCCAAATTACTAGCTAACTGTAATAAAGTGTTTAGGTTAGTTAAGAAATAAATTATATTTGTAGTTCTTTTACTATGTAAATAATGGGTCGAAAATGTTCGATGTGAAATGTGTGAAATATAATAATAATAATAATATTCTACCACATACACACAACACCATCTAGTCTAAACTAAGCAGAGCTTGTACTATGGGTACTAGACAATGGATAAACATACGTATCAATTTTTTTTTGTAAATATAATATATAAATAGAAACACCCAGATCAAGACAAACATCCATGTTCATGCACACAAATGTTTGACTTGTGCGGGAATCGACCTAATTATATGACAGTTTTTGCGATGTTGCCAGTCGGGTCAGGCTACATAGAGTACCTTAATGCTTTTAACATCAATTTGGTCAACAATTACTTACAGTCAACACAACATTAAAACAAATATTTCTATTATATCTGCGTACTGCTTAGCCCATGCAACGTTTTTCTATAATTCTTTAATAAGCCTGTCACTGCAACACCGCACTACAAAACTCGAAGTAAAACAGCCGCCCAAGTTCTTAGGATTATTGAACAAATGGTTCTAAGAGATCTTCTGTCGCGATTACAGCTATTGTACTGGTCCAATGGGCTCGAGAACCAGTTGGATTAAAAAGCATTTCTTTTCTAACGAAAACCGCTGCGAATTCAGTAGGTAAACAAGAATAAGCCAATCTATAAAAGTTTTCTTCTTATGAAAGTATTGCAGTTATATAAAAAAAACTAGTCACATATATACACATGTATCTACTTACCTTTATTATGACAGGAACGTCGTAATATTTTTGAAATTGTTCTTTCGGCACTGCCTTTGCGCCGAGTGCGTTCGATCTTGCTGAACCAAAATGTGTGTGACTTACAAATATCTGTTTCCGTTTTAATGCATCTTAAGTCCATTGCAATACAGCAATAATTCTTAGTGCGGGAGTTGTCATTTTGAAATAAAACGTATTCGCCTAACTCGCTCATATATAGAGATGTGTAGGTATACACCCTACGCATACACCATGGAACACAAAATCTGACTACAAGAAGCGCCTCACTCGTCATACAAACCAATCGTGTAGATGACAACTACATAGCAATACTTTATCACATACTTACAATATTTTGCCCGCGACTTAGCTTGCGTAAATGTAGGTTATTTTATGTTAAGTTAGTAACAGACCTTTTTCTGGATAAAAGGTATAACCTATGTCCTTTTTTGTTCCCTTGACAACGTGTATGCAAAATTTCATGATGTTGGGTGGGGAAGTTAAGGCATGAAGGGTAACAAACAAATAAACTTACATTCGCATTTATAATACGCATTAGGATATTGTGGAAATAACTGTGCTGCATGCACATAACACCGTCAACTTCTCAGCACAAATATTATTATTATTTTCAACTCAACTCTTCATCTATTTTGTTTAAATATATTTGATTGTATGTGACGCCTGTACCGGGTACAGGAACCAAGCTACTGGTGATTAGAGCTACAGGAACAAGAACCTTTAAACAATACGTGCCTAACGTGCCTTGTCATACGATACCGCCTTTTGTATTATGGACTATTATTATTATTGTCGTTTCTAGTAGAAACGCACTTCGTACATAAGTCATGTCATTGGATAACAAGCCAAGTTATTCCGCTCTAAATGCTTAGTTGTAATAATACATTTAATTATCCAACATAATTTATATGCATATACATAATCTGAATATTAGATTAAGGTGTTTCCAATATCAAATTACATTTAACAATGTTATCGAATTGTTGAAGATGTAATTATATGATAATTTGAAGAGCTATTTACTTTAAGAGAGCCATAATTGACAAATAGATGTTTTAAACAATTTCGTATATTGTTGTGCTTCAAATTTAAGTTCTAGCTGGATTTTATTTTATACTAGTCTTTACTAGTAAAATCGTCTGTTTGTTCTACAGTTAGCTGGTCACGTCATTTTTACAATCCACACTACGTTCTATATTTCTGTTCCTACTCAATGGAATTAGATGAAACGTGGAACGCAATCTACTGAAAAAGTAGCTAATTTTTCGTGTATGATACCAAAATAAAAAAAAATAAAAAAATAAAATTAAAAAAAAAAAGCTTTGGCCTCTAATTTTTCAGAAAATACTTCAATGTAAACACACACTCTATTTACATTTTTATAAGTGGTATATAATAGATATATGTATGTATAGAAGATAGACACATATCTAATAGATATTTTGAGTATGCGCTTTTCAAATTGGTTCTTGCAACCATGTTTCTTACCAGCTTCATGACCAGAACCAAAGATATTGGAAGGGAGAGAACGTATGTTAGATTTATAAAAACCTACTTGCAACTAAATGTGTACTATGAAAGACTTAGCGCAGTCAACAGTCAATTCAGAGCGCATTTTTTAATTTGCGAAAATAGATCTCTTTGAATTACATAAATTCAGTAACCTACTTGAGGTTCAAATAAAAGTTTATTCTAGTTCTAATTAGTAAGTTATATTAGGCAACCACGCAGGTTTTTATTGCAGCTCGGATTGGATTATTACTCGGGCACAATAGTTTTTTCTTGTCTGCGGTAGCCCTTAGAGCTAGAAAATTGACTACTGAGTACCAGGATAGGATAAACAAGTAATCTTTTTCGTACATAATTCAGGGAATTATGTAAAATATTTTGAATATTACGTATTACTCCAAGTTTATGTCTACACATATTTTTATATTAAAATTAAGAAAATTAGGCAGGGAAACATAATTCATTATTATTAGTTTCAATTCATTCTACGTAGATACATACATACATGCGTGTACCAAAGTAATTTAACCATATCGAGACAATGATAGCATTGTGTCTAAACGCCGACGCGAAGTCCATTGCGAAGCGAATTAAATGATATAATTAATAAAATAATATATACTAAATGTTAGCCAATATAAAATATACTAGCTATCTCATGCGGTCTGTCACTTGTTGTAGCGAAATGTTATATAGCCTATGTTACTTCTGGATTAAGTAGCTTTGATAAAATAAAGTTATAATCGGTCCAGTAGTTTCTTAAATTTATTCTTTACAATCGAACCAAGAAAATTATTACAAATCTTCCTTTTTATAATAATAAGTATAGATATAAACTTAGATAAACAGATTAAATACTGCTTATCGAGAAGCACATACATACGCTCGTAAAACCAAGTCAACAATATTTTATCTACACGCACTATCTAAAGAAAACAGATTCTCAAAGAATATTCCAAATAGCTTTTTTGTGTGTACTTATCAGAAGATGTCAGCTACATTAAAGATAGGATTGTGTTGACAAAGGAATACATTTGTCGCCTTCCGCGAATCAAAACAAAGTAGTCTTTCATCGAGACGAATTGCTTTTGTATACTGAACGGTGTCGCGTTTGTTCTATTTTTAACGCCAATTTGAATATGAGTGGGTAGCACTATTCCCTACGCATGTTTTGCTCTACTTAAACTACTGTTTTTTATTGCCCAGGCAAACTAACCGGCGGTCAACCTAGTAGTTAGTGGTAGCCCAGACCACGAACTTTGGCAATGTCTGTATTGTGGCCAGATCTTAGAATTGATCACTCCATGATGTTTCCGAAATACAACCTTTTCATAAAATGGTCGGCCTATAGGTACAGCTAAGTGGCTGCATAGCATGATGGCAATATTAGTTATCCTTAAACATCGATTGAAGAAGAACAAGTCATAGTATACAGGAAACACCGCAGCAAGAAAGTTATTCCAGAATCTGCACGTACGCGGGACAAATTATTGCTGAAAGCGCACCGTGCTAGAATCGCTTCCAGGTGGTACTGAATTATCGGATGAAATCGTATAATATTACTAAGGGTAAGTCAGATGGTACATAGAAATGTTTAAGAGTATCCTTTATCTGAGTATATTTTTTTGTCTGTTCTTTACATCAAGTATGAGTAGTTTGTTTTTTTTGCCTTTTCTATGTATATTTAACTGTATATAATATAAGGACCCCTTTTGCAACTTTGAGTCGTATATCAATATGGAAGTTACAATGATACAAAGAAGAAAGGAAAAGAAGAAGAAAATTAATTTACTTGACAATAAATAAAATAATATTAACAAAGTAAATATAAAATAAGTAAATTTTTCCACATTATAATAATATACAAGACTAAAATACCCCACAAAAATGACTACGTAACGCCTTCAATGTACCTATCATATGATAATAAGTAGTATCACTCCGCAAGTTGAAAGAACGATGTCTATACTTATAATATCTCCGATAGTTTTCACGAAACCTTCGGACGTAAACAAAAAGAAAGCTAAGAAATACATATATTCAAAGAAATCTTTAAAACTAGTTTCATTTCAAAACTATTACGTGAATTCGAATTTGCACGGTTGGCGTCTGTGCCAAATATAATATTTTACCGGCAGGCGTGTAACTCGGCGGCGGCGTTCCGCTCCGAAGATGTCCTTAATGGTGTAGCACTCGCTTAGCCTCTCCAAAAGATTTCGTTCCATTACCTTACAAAACCGAGCAGCTAATTGCTACGAATTTAAAATGAAATCCGTGTTTTAAAAATAGTCCAAGAAAATTATGATGCTGGCAATGTTTTGTTGTTACTATGCATAAGGTAACAATTATATTGGTTAAGCATTCATAGAATTAAATTAGTTTTAGATTTTAGTCAGTTTATCAGGTTTTGTCTGCTTCGATGGTAGTGTGTGCCATTGCTGCAATCAGTCAACTAAGATGAGTGAGATTCTAGACCCTTATTAACTCTCTATGAGATTCATAGCCGCCGAACTGCAACACAATTTTAGATTCCTAGCCTACCGTGGTAATTGGATGATATTAGAAGGAAAGTCCTATATACCTTCCAAGGTTTAGTCTTTTGTCAATAAACCCATAATAATACAATTATGCACTCGATGTATGTTTTTATTAATAGTTCTTTTCTATAAAGGTATTCAAATTGATATCTTGAGATAATTATTATTGTGACTTAGACAAGAGAGACTGCCTGGATGGCGTAATGGCATGGCCTCGCCACAGCCACGTACGCCAAGTGCTCTAAGAAAATATATTTATGTAAACATTTATGCTACACAAATTATTGTTCTGAGTCTGGGTGTTTTTTATGTCCGTATTTGTAAGTTTGTACAGTCGCCCGCTATACAGGAGTTTAGCCTCGTGCAAGATTTATATTATTTAATGCAAACTTTGCCATCAAATCAATTCATAGTCCTATCACGATTTTGACTTGTTTCGAAGAAAACATGTCTGTATAATAATTCTAAATAAACTTTCAAAATCTACCAAACTTTTCACAGGTACAGCGAATTTACGATCCTGTTAAGGCCGTTTAGTTAATGTGTTGTTTGTACGCGGTAGTCTGTCGATCCCTCATTACGTTTATCTACTCTGTTACGATCTTCAGCCGGCTTATGCTAATTACTGCTAAACGCTGTACTAAGTGGTTCCAAGGCAATTAGTGTCAGTACTGTTTAAACTTCAGCCAATACCGACGATAGATAGACGTAGGGCGAACACAGCAGATAATTTTCATGAAAAGTTTCTGCAACGTAAAAATAAATAAAAACAGAATTTTCCATTTAACTACCATACTTCGCACCTCCAGTTCGACGAATGTTTCCAATTTACGTGATTCATTCGAAAAGTTTCCGTGCTTCCATGTTGAGGTAACGATAAATCAAATACGTCACAAGTAGGTAACACCTCGATTCGTTCTATAACCTATTTTATGACTAATTGGAGTTAAAGTTGTTCAAAGTTCGCTACAAACCGCACAGTCGGCCGCTTTACGAGCTGAACTACCTAACCGAACTGGGAATTTATTCACATCGTAGTCTCGCTCTGCTGGCTAAAAGAAAATGACTCCTTTTACTTGCGACACGTTAAATGTTTCTATTTTAACATTTTGTTTCCATTTGGTGAAGTTATGGCATTTATAATTGGGTAATTATATAGAGAGAATAATATAAGAGAAAAACAAGTTCCCCTGTACCGCGTTAATGAGATCTGTAATATCTTCTCAAAATAAATCTAGTTATCCTGGTAGTGAAAGATTTCATAGCCACGCTTCGGCACGAATGGGCTGGCTCGACCGGAGTGATACCACGGCCTCACAGAAAACCGGCGTGAAATAGCGGCGGCCCAACCTACCCCCCTCCCCTCCTGGTGGGCAAATTTAAAAGGCTGGCAACGCATTTGTGACTCCTCTGGTGTTGCGGGTGTCCATGGGCGGCGGTAATAGCTTACTATCGGCGATCCGTCTGCTCGTTTGCCAAATATAACATAAAAAAAAACTTTCTGCTACATCATTATTTATCAATCTTGTTAGTTCTTATTTTAAGTTTCTAGTCATCACTAGATCGTAAATATTTAGGTCTATACATGTTTAAGTAAGGCATTAATGTATGTTTTCATTTCACCTTTGTAAAACAATCGTATTTACTTTAGGCGTAACGTAAGTACAATTTAAATAACTCCTGCGAACGGTAGCAATAAAAAAGGTTAAACTACTATATACGTATTTTATCGCGTTGTTTATTTAACACAGTGCCAGACATAATTAACCTTTTTGTCTGGCCGCCAGTGTGCCGCTGCAACTCAATAGGTAAGTTTTTCTAATAGTAACATGTTAAATAAACAACGCGATAAAATCCGTATATAGTAGTTTAATTTCAATGAATAACGATCGGATAAACATAAGACAATAAAACGGTAGCAATGTTCAGTACTTTCATTACTTGTACAGTTAAATCTTTTCGAATAATAAACGTATGTTACAGATCTGTTTTCAAGAAACTACCCTCAAAAGAGAACATGGAAACTTTCTCCGTGACTAATCATACGTTAACAATACTTTAAAAACAAAGTACGAAGTTTAAGAATACCTTTTATCCCTCGCTTTTCACGGCACATAGCGTGCAGTGGCTCCCAAACTTTTGCTCTAACATTACCCACACAGTGAGTGCGGATATTTATCATAAAAATTACGCCACTTCGCGCTACGCCCGCGCCACTACATTTTTGCGGGAAGGGTTCTGATATAAAGGTGGAGTCGTTATGTAAATTTCTTTTAGGTCTTTGAGCTATCCACTCCGATGTACGTAAAATATACGAATTGGGTTTTCCGGTATTGTGGGGCGCGTGTAAATCTAGACGATTTTTTCGCGAGCAATCAGAGTACGTCGGGTAAATATTGGAGTTCTTTTAGACGTGTGCTATAAATTTGGGTTAGTTGTTTTGTTTTTAGGATTCCCAATAGAGTATTGGGTTTTACGAAGTTTAATAGAATAGGAATGAAATGGTCGTGTACTTTGTGTTAATATACATATAGTTTCACTTATGTAAGTCATGAATCTATGGCTTTCGTAGGTGACGTTAACTAAACGTAATAGCACGTTTGGTTTATTCATGACTTATTCAAAGAGAATATTCTTTATTAATTGATCTCCTCTATCATCTTTTAACCTGTTAATTGTTGGAATGCCAGACATAATTAAAAACCTTTTTGACTGGCCGCCGCGCGCCGGTGTGCTGCTGTAACTCAAAAGGTAAATTATTCTAATATTTATAGAAATATTAATGAGAAGAGTACAATAGGCCGACTTTTACTTGGCCGACGTTATAAACTACGTTGCCAAAGCAGACCAGGGGCATTAGCATATATCTTAAAGTGTAATTGCATACGCGAGATTGCGACAGCGCATTACAAGTTGTATAGCATTGTCTTGCACATGAAATGACAATGCTTTAAGAGATCGTGATTAAGCCTCTGCTTCCAGTCCTTTTTGTGTAATACCATCCTCACAATACAATATATTGATAGTGTCACAGAAACATATACTCAACTCATACATCAAAATAGTAATACGCCTATATGAAACGTCAGTAACAAAAGCTATATATGTACGTACTTAATTGAATTAAAGTGATGGATGAGTACGGAGAATGTAATAGCTCCCTTATGTAGTGTTACTTTGGTAGTTTATTCCTTATCGGCACACAGATTACACAGGTACAGATGGCCGTGACACTATAAATTGCGAAGACGCACCCACACTTTGACAGCTATATACAGTGCTTGTAATATGTAAAGTCCTGTTTGAGAACAGAATATATAGTAGTCTGCCTCAGTGGCGTAGCGGTAGTGTATTTGACTGCTGTGCTGAGGTTATGGGTTCGATTTCCAAGGCAGGCAAAGTGTTCTTCGGGCGTGAGTATATGTAATGTAATAAAAAACAGTATGGATGAGCCGGCTTGCCTGAGGTGGCACCACCCTCTTGTAGAAAATCTGCGTATGAGATATAACATTATTGTTGCATTACAATAACTATTTCTTTCGTTTCGTTTCCTGTCATCCCATATTTACTTCTCTTTCTGGCATAATTGCATGCGATCATACCTACGACACGGTAACAGCTTGTAGTTATTTTATAATTAAAAAGAATGTAGAAATACTATAGATAGAATTTTGAAAACAAATGATGTTGGGTCATTTGCTTGTTAAAAAGCGTCAGATGAATATCTATAATACTATAATATTACTGCATCAGCCAGATTAGAAATATACCACACGCATGTTTATTTGTGTGTTTGTCTGTTTGTTATTCTGTAGCTGTCTATTTTGTATCTGACAGCTGAATACATAGATTGGATTGCTAAGTTTCGCGGTAGGTGAACGATTTTAGTATACATTTGCTATGACTGAAGGGCTTACTCAATGGTTTAGTAATTATTTCAATGGCAAGGAAGAAAGTAGGGAGTTGAAACCTGTTACAAACATTTTAAACTGAGGCAACAAGGATGTTTTTAAACAATTTGTTCAGGATTTATATCTGGCTTAGAAACAAGGGATCCAATAATCTTTTGGATATGTGATATCGTATATTCGTCCCGGTTGAGAATCAAACCATGAAGAGTATGGCCGATATCACGCTTTATAGTGGCAATGTGAGGTGAGTATTTTATCTATGCGCTATTTTTGCAATCGCAAATTTCTTTTGTATGAGTAAGTTTTTTTAAAATTATGCAATAGCCTTGCGTTTGACCGCGATCTCACCTGATGTTAAGTAGAGATGCAGTCGACGATGGAGCAAGCTAGCCTAGCAAATACTTATTCACTTGCGACTTGAAGACATCCAGATTGAACTCATCGGGAAACACAGACTTAGGTAGTGAGTTACACACTCCTTTGCGGTACGCATTATAAAAGTGGAAGCAAAGTACTTCCTGCGTAAATGTGGTATATCCACCATGTACCTATGCCGTTAGTCTGTTTGTCTGGTCATCCGATAGTAGAATGGGGAAGAAGAAATCAATTTATGCAGTTCCTCTGCACATTCTCCGAAATGTAAGCGATAGAAAACCGAAAGACTGGAACCTTACGACGATGCTCCAAGCTTTGGAGTCGTGCGTTGACCAGTTGGTCATCGCCTGCCTCCAGCTAATATTTTGCGGACCCATTCCATAGGTGAGAACAGTATTCTATGCAGAATCGAACCTGTGCTTGGTAAAAATTAAGCAAAAGTTCAGGCATGACCCTTACCTTACTGACGATGCCCAGCTTTTTGGCGGCTAGTCAGGCTTTTGTCTTAATATAAGAGCCAAAGTTAAGGGTTGGAAGAACGATCTATTTGTAGTTTAAAAATTAACAGACACTTGCTAGGTAGAGGCGTATTACACGTACTTTTCGTCAGATATGTTTTAGGTCCCTCGTAATAGGAAGTGAGCCTGTTGTTGTCCTCCAGGAAAATTTCCAAACTGTACTACAGAGAATTTTCTAAAAAAAAACCAATTAACAGTTTAGCTGTCCCAGCAATCGAAACTCGTCATCGCATGCATAAATATAAGGGTGTTACCAAACCAATCGATTAATCGTCGATCGATGCCATCGATCGATGGTAGAATGGATTAGTCGACGTCGATCGAATAACCATTCTTAGGATAATTATGTTCGCTCTCGTTCGCGACGATCGATCGATAAGTGCGGTAGAAACTATCGATCGACATCGACTAATCCATTCTGCCATCGATCGATGGCAGTGATGGCATAAGTTATGTGCCGTCTGACTACCTCAATGGTATCCATCAGTTCAAATATAAATCACGTAAAATATATTTATAGATTTTTTTATTATAAATGAAATATAATAATAAAGTTTAATATGAACAATAATATTTAAGCTATGTCCGATTAAGGAGTACGTATTTTCTTCATACAAGGGTGTGACATTAAAATTTAATTTTAAATACATTGCGTTTTTATGTATGATTTAATGTTTTGTTTACAGCTGTAATTATATTCCACTCATACTAATACACATGAAAATGATTTTAGTGCTTTTTTAAAATGACTATACCTAGCTGTCTAATTTTAATTTTTAGTAGAAAGTTGTACACAATTTGGTAAATGTTATAACATATTGCATAAAGTATGTCAGCATTTTCAGCTCACTAATAAAGCTTTATAGAAACTGTAAAACATTTTCAATAGCACTATTTAAAAAATCCATTTAGCAAATTGTCGGGCCTTGGCAGTATGCCTGAGAAGCCTGCGAGCATGCTCGTCAATTTTAATCCTTTGTCCGTGTTCGTAGCTAGACTTCAAGTCACGCAAATCGTTTGTGATGGCTACGTTTACGCCTACTGTTTTATTATTTCTATAGTATTACTATACTGGTTCAATTTACTGATATTATGACTGTTAAAGTTTGTAAAGGTATTTGGATGTTTAGACGGATTTAAATGAAACATGGCACTTAGATAGACCCTGCCTAGACTTAATATACAGGTACATACATATACAGTCTCTCATCTATACACATATATGTATGAGACTGTGTATGTACATGTGTATGTATCTATAACAAATATATATTTAGAATAGTATCTAATATTCCCGAATATTTATATAAATATTTGGGAATGTTCCAGAAGGACCCAGGCAGAGCTGTGACACTCACATTTCGATAATAATTTTTCAGGTTCTTACTAAGCACAGTTCCAGACTCTGTGTGTCTATTGAAAATTTATCTACAGAAAAAATCCTCTAAGACTTTGCTCAGCTCGGGAATCGAACCGGAGATCTCATGCATAGCAGTCGCATATACTACTGCAGAGCTACTGATCTTGTCTGAACACTTATTTATGATAATTTTATCCGGGTATGCATTTCTGTGGAATTCGCGAGGATGAAGCCGCGGGGCAGAGATTATTATATAAATAAATGTATTCATCGATGAGGTTCAGAACAGTGGCGGGGATAAGTCCTACAAAGATGACTAGTTACACAGGCTTACAATACAAAAATACGGACTTACTGCCTTGTTTATCCAACTAGCGTAACAGCGAGGATTCTCGGAAAAATCTCATTGGACTTTTATGTCAAAAAGTTCTAAATGATTACAAGAAAATATTGAAAATTTTGAAACCAATTAACTTATGATGCCTATCCTTCGTCGATTTCGGTCATCATTATTTTTTATATCATTATAGTCTAAAAGTATGTAATATGTATTTAAGATTCTGAATTCCGATCTTGCAGTTACTCATTTGCTTTCAAACGGTTTCAATAGCTCTAAAATATAATAAAGCCCACCACACACAAACAGCGGAAGCGGCAAGGTACCAGTGACGTTTTTGTAGAACACACGATCGCTCCGTATCGTGTAGGTACCTATATAATGTTTCATAATAATTCTAACAGTACAAAAAATTCCGCTACCAGCCACCGCTCCGCCTCCGCTACCGCTCCGCTCCACTATCTGTGCATGTGGCTTTAAACAAGAATATTTTTTACGCCACATAATATAATTTAAATTTTATTTACCTTCAAAATAGTAAAACTTTTATTGGCACTAGCTCTGAAACAGTTTGAAATGCTTTTATAAAAGAATAGCGGCCGTTCTATTCCACCGGCTACAAATCCGGCAATCAAGTGAAAGAGTATCAACTTGTTATACATGAACAAACAGCCGACCACAGATGAATATGGCAATCAAAATAGACATGTTCCGATTGGCGAAATGATTCAATTCCAGGCTTTTCACATCCAATTACGTGTGCAGCGACTAAAATTTCATTTAGCTGGTGTTTTAAAGTACAAAATTGAAGAGACGGCCGTGGGAGTTTTCCGGTTTAATGCTTGCAGTTTATCACAGGCGGCGAACTTAACCATTTTGAGTCACGACATGCTACTTAAATATATAATGCTTGTATAAAGTTTGTCTGTAGGAGAATCATGCACAAGTCTAGCTAATAAATATTTGGTGGCAGTCCCATGGATAAGGCATTGAACTTGCAATTGAAGGACCGTGGATTTAAATGGTATTGCACTATCGACGTGAACCTTCTCCTCAAACAAGCATTTAAGCTTAGTTAGCGGTGTAAATAAGACTACTGGTAATATATGGTACGTGTAATAGTAAGGTGAGGTCATAATTAAGCGTCACTTAATATAGCCCCTCTACAATAAAAAACCGCGGCAAATAACTTCGTACTCATTATTTCACAAAGACTTAGCATTTTCTTTTTATCGACTTATTAATATCAGCACATTCTAGTAGATACCTAAACCACACTAGTACTTGTCTCGGTGAACTCCGTAAACCCAAAAATTACCAGGTACTGATACTACAATGCCTTTGTTTTGATGTTTATATAATAAATAAGTAGAAAAAAATATAATGTTTGAAATTTAATTCTATATATAATAATAATAATAATAATAATATTCTACCACATACACACAACACCATCTAGCCCAAACTAAGCAGAGCTTGTACTATGGGTACTAGACAATGGATAAACATACATATATACTTTTTTTTTGTAAATACATACATATTATACATAGAAACACCCAGACCAAGACAAACATCCATGTTCGCGCACACAAATGTTTGACTTGTGCGGGAATCGAACCCGAATTATATAGTATAATATATATATATATATATTATACTAGCACTACACAGAGTCTGGAACTGTGCTTAGTAAGGACCTGAAAAATTATTGTCGAAATGTGAGTGTCACAGCTCTGCCTGGGTCCTTCTGGAAAATTCCCGAATATTCATATAAATATTCAGGAATATTAGATACTATTCTAAATATATATTTATTATAGATACATACATATGTACATACACAGTCTCATACATATATGTATATAGATGAGAGACTGTATATGTATGTACCTGTATATTATGTTACTATGTATTTATTGTTATATATATATATATATATATATATATATATATATATATATAACAATAAATACATAGCGTTTTATATAAATATATTATATATAAAACGCTATGTATTTAAAATTAAATTTTATTGTTAAGGAGTCACACCCTTGTAAGAAGAAAATACGTACTCCTTAGTCGGATGTAGCTTAAATATTATTGTTTATATTAACTTTATCATGTCTAAAAAAAACTATCAATATATTTTACGTGATTTATATTTGAACTGATGGATACCATTGAGGTAGTCAGACGGCACATAACTTATGCCATCGATGCCATCGATCGATGGTACAATGGATTAGTCGACGTCGATCGATAGTTTCTACCACACTCATCGATCGATCGACGCGAACGAGAGCGAACATAATTATCCTATGAATGGTAATTCGATATATTATATATATAATTATATGATTACCTGTTTTCCTTGGTCATTTAATTAAATCAGTAAAGTCGGTCTCAAGTTATGGCACTTGAGACCGACTTTACTGATTTAATTTAAACTATTTTTTTAATATTCTTATACTTTGTAGAAGGTTCTTATGGGGAAAAAACTTAAATGCAGAAAATTTTATAATTTCAAATAACTTAACAAATATTTTAATCTCACGTGTTTAACAGTTCATCTAAGACAGGACAACGTCTGTCGGGTCAGCTAGTATAATATAAAATCATTTGTTTTGATTTGGGATAGATTACATAAGTTATTTTTCAGATATACATTCCCTAAATATGACCACATCTTTCTTCTATTCGCGGAATAACGCAAAATTGCTTGTAGTCTTTATTTAAATAACTAAATACAAGGGTTGGCTTTGTCAGCTAGGAAAATGTGAGGGTAATGATCAGCTTCTTCTTTCCCGTCCGGAATATACAAACAGTGTTGTATACAGGGTCTCCGGTTATTAATGGATAACCTTGAAATGTATTATAGTAAAAATGACGGCCGTTCAGAAAAAAATATGAAATGAATCTATCCTAACTACTACCTGAGATACCTATGATTTTTTTTTTAATTACCGCATTTAACTTTCTTGTACACTATGACTATAAATGAATGAATGCCATCGGTTTTTTGTTGTTTTATTATTAAACACTAATTATGCTCATAGATAGACAGTAAAAAGTATGACTAGCTATTGCACTTTTTAATTTTTTTTCCCTTTTTTTTCTACACGGCCATCAGTTCTACTATAAGACATTTCAAGGTTATCCATTAATTACCGGACACCCTGTATATATTTAATACATTGAATGCTATGCCGATCATAAATGACCGCGAACGATATTATTTCTATACAATCTATAAGTATAAATCAATAAAATTGAAGTGTCTGTTTGCAATATCAAAGTAACAGTAAATTTTTTTTAATTTTTGTTTGTCTGTCTGTTTTTTTTGGCTAATCTCTGAAACGGCTGGACCGATTTTGACGAAATTTTCACTGGAAGATAGCTAATGTTATAAGAAATAACTTAGTCTACTTTTATTGTAGATATTTTTTTGTTAAATTCCACGCGGACAAAGTCGCGAGTGACAGTTAGAATTTTATATATTTTAATAATGTTATTATATATTTGCTATTGTGTCTGCTATATGACATTCAAATAGTGTTATACCGATTTTAATAAAACTAAAGTAAATATAAACTGACTAAACACATGTATGATGTTATGCTGTCCTAACTACAAGACTACTATAACTACAAGACGGCCTTTGATCGTAACCTGAGTTCAGTAAATGCATCGATTTGCCTGCGGTTCTCGATAGCATGGTTATTAAGTATGAATACTCGGATTGGATTAATCGAGTGTCATGGGAAGTGTATTGTGCGTTATGTTTATGACCCGAGATGATTATGATTCAAGCTGTTCGAATCTCAATATCATTATTGCCTAATGTAGGAGAAGATAGATTTTGATTGTTTTATAAATCCATAGTTACTACACTAATTAAACTAATATATAAAAAACTACAAAATACCTAATTATAAAAATACTAATCGTTGTCATACCAAATATTTATAAAACTAGTTTAGGCGTAGTAGTATTCGTCAGCATCGCTGTCAACTGGTGCCCAGAAGACAGGCAGTATAGCAACGTTAAATGGCAATGCTGATGCAAGAAAAATAATAAATTGTTTACAAGAGAAATAACTGCAACTAAAGTAGAATAAACTATAAGCCCATCAGAAAGTTGCATTTGGTAATAGTCTTCCAACAATGTAACACCGGTATCAGAGGGTATATTAACCTAAGACGCTGAATGTATACTTGGTCTCTGAATATATCAAGTGTATGATTTTCTAAATGGCGCAGTGATGCTGCATGTGACTGCTGTCCATGAGGTCTCCGGTTGGAATCCCGGAACGTGCAACGTGTTATTGGGTCTGCCTGTTAAGAAATTCTAAGTAGCAGCACGGAGTCTGTTGTGTTTCGGAGTCTAACCACTAAAACGGCAATGAGCACGCCCTCTATGACGTCGTACCCCAAATCAGAGCTGGCGAAATGTGAGTGTACTACAACTGTGCCTACCTCTTCGGGGATATATGAATGATACTAAATATTATATTATATTCCAACGTATTATAAGATACTGCTATTTATCTTCTCAAAGACTCCTTTATCCGATATTTTGAATACTTCTCATTATTATCTCAAATCGTCCCAAAAAAATCGTTATGTACATTTTGTTACTAGCTCGATGAATATTATGGGGTAGGAATCAATAATTAATTGGTAGTAGTTTAACGGGCAAAACTGTATGTAGATGTAGTGGTAGTCGCCTGTACTAACTTAATACCAAACGATTATCGTAGTTGAATAGAGTTCGGTATCTACATCGGTCGGCAGGCGTCCTTTAGAACGAGATTTGAGCGCTTCCATAATTTGGAAAAGAGGTAATTGTCATTGAACTGAAAAGTTTATATAAACTTTCGTCTATATTTCTTTTAAGGGGATGGTATTAAGGAGGTAGTTGGTAAGGTAGAAGTTTATTTCACCCGTATGCCAACAGCTATGCTATAAACCCACGTACTAGAATATGAGCCTATTGCCGTCTATCGGAAACGTTTCTAAAGCCTTTACTGAGAATTCCCTAATAGAAAAACCCAATTACACTTTACCCAAACCAGACATGGAAGCTCTCCAGCTTCCATGTCCAGTTTGGCCTTAGCACGCAAACACAAGTACGAACTTATGAAGTGATCACTTGATTCACACTTGACACATTTTTTAATATTACTTTCGTTATTACAAGTCTGTAATGCCTCGGCGTAGAGAAAAAGCCTCCCTACGTCCCTTCCAGCTATCTCTATCTAGAGTCACTTACAACTAAACTTTATTTGAGGAGTGTAGCTTACTTCACCGTCTACACCTGGGTTTGATACCGCTAGTCATGTTGGTCCAATTTTTTATATGCAGGTTGAATATTTATTATGGTCACAGGTACAAAACACGTAGCAAAATAAGTTGTGCAGGTATGTCTGGTCTGCATGAATTCTCTTCGTAAAAGTTTATACTTTCATATGGCTCTTAAACGGTAAAGACTACATTTTATGATTTGAAGAAATAATCACGAAATGATGTTGCAATAGGAAAAGGTTGTAACAGAAAACGATGAACAACGCGCATGTCGCTTTGAACAAAAAGTTTGCGTCCACACCTGTTTTGTTGCCACGCCAGACATCCGTAGGACAATTTGGCAACAAAGAAGCGGTAAGCTACAATGCGGCCTCATTTTATCGCTTTACTATTTTAAAGAATAATGGCAACCAGATTCCCTGCTATCCTGCTTGTAACCGTATTCGTTATACTACTCACGGTGACTCGGATATATGACACTGGCATCTTGAGTCATCATTATCGTAAAATATTACATATCCGCGGTATTAATAACCTACTTATGTATTTCCTTTCTGCTCATCATATGTAGTTAGGTCATCTCTAATTGAATTATTTTTCTTTCTGTTTAATTTGGTACCGCCATTCACCGATTTCAATCGCCAAGCAAAACCAAGTGTTATTTATTTGTTTAAGTATAGAATAGCTGTTTCTTTTACCTCTTTTTTAAAGTCTGCAGCGGCCTGGTGGTTTCATTGGCATTGAGTCTGCAATAGGCTGTTGGCCAATCTTCCTTCAACGGAAACAAAATAAAAAAGAACTCATTTTACTTCCAGGACATAAAGTAGTTCTTTCCTCGAATACTGATATTCTATATTTCAAATTAAAATAATTACGCTACGATGGCCTCGATATTATGACGTGGCCGCGTAGCAAATGAATTTACGTGAAATAATTATTAAAGCATGAGGTATTTCTGTTAAATCATATAAAAGGTTGCAGTGACCTGATTTTGCTTTACAATGAAATGTCATGTATTATGCGGAACTAGTATTTGATCAACTTCTACCATTTTTTATTGGAAACGACTCTTGTTACATTGTACAATATTATTTGGAAGTAAATATATTTTATTATTATTCAGTATTTCGAGATCTTGACATACTGCATCGACTATATTGACGTCGCGTCAAGACTGTAAGAATTACAGAATTGTGGTACCGACCATTACCAGTGTTAGAGTAAGGCAAGACGTAGAAAGTATCTATGGATTGAAAATAGAATTAAGACACCGGGATCGCATAAACAAAAAAGTTATATTAAACACTATAAGAAATAATTTTATCACAACTGTAAGACATTTTAATATCTACATAAAGTAGGTATATTATAATTTCCAGTATTGCAAACAGGTGAAACTAAGAATGTAAATTTATGAACTGAAGAATAAGTTTTCAAAGTAAGTTGAGTGGAAACGATAGCTAGTTAAAAAATAATGGAGTGGGTGTCTTCTGAAAAGATTGTGCAACAATCCTTTGGCCGATTTTGCTTAAGTTTACCACATTTTACTACTTTCTGCTTTGTATTAAACTTTACGCGAGCAGCGAGAAAACTCCAAGTTTTGCATAGTTTTCATTACTTCAATTGGAATATTGTGTGTTTGTGGCTTGTAATTTGCAAACAGTTTTATAGTATGCTTATTATACTTTCAAGAGTTCTTTATTTGAAAGTGCAAAATTATGTTTTTTGTTTGAATTATTTATCTGTGAGATTTGTAGTCGAAAGTTTCTAGAATGTTTTGCTAGCGTTGCGGTAATCTTCAACTTTTCAATTTGCCACTATCACTAAGAACAAATAGCGTTTCGGAGTCAAACCCCATATCACCTCCGTACATCATGATAACCCATAGTTTTGCAAGACTGCCTATCATTACCCGCCGTTCCATCTTTGAATATTTTCTCGTAATACAGGACTTATCTCCGTTACGAAATCTGTCGTTAAAGACGAATAAAAAGAAGTCGTTTTCCAGTTTAACCTAACAAATTTCCTTTTCACCAAAATCTATTGTTATTCAAATGAAAGTTTCTTTCACTCAACCGTCGAAACGTTTCACCAAACTTTAACCTTCACAAAGATACGCCGTTCAATTAGTAGATTCTGTTAAAAGTTCGCGGACTCGTCAGCAATTTCTTCAAATTGGGCTCTGGCAGAAGTCCAGACGATTAACAACTTAGTGCAAGCTGTTTAATTTCATGCCTGGATGCTCACGTTTTATGTCGTGTGTACACCTCCCTTGCCTCTCTCCCCCTGCCGAAGTATTGCTTGACAATAAACATGAAACAAATTGGAATCGACTCGAAGGGTATCTGCCTGTATATGTGTGTACATATTGTATGTGTTTTATTAGATAACTACATAATTGGCAAGGTGACTTGCTGAAACTTGTTAAATTTTCTATGTTATTATTATTAAACTGATGATACGATATTTATTTATTACTATTGCGATGCCGGGTTAGATTTCTGTGTTAGACACAGTCCTTAAAGGCTTTTTATATATTTATAACATTTCAACGTGAAAACGTTTTTAAAAATAAAGATAAATTTAGAGGGATAACAGCCGAATATTCTACAACTACTATTTTACACTCAGACAGCGACAAATGAACTCCAATGAATAAACTCAGATACATTGTAGGTAGTTTTAAAATATATTGATATGTAGATTAATCTTTAACAAGCGGTCGCCTAGTGGTCGAAATTCGACCATAATTGATTTAAATTTTAAGTTTGATAGCTATTAAGGTTTTATTGTCTAGAACTATAATCACATTTGATTTAGATTTCGCCAAGGCTGTACAGGTTAATTTATCTATCTTTTTCAAACAAATTATTATTTACTTAACTATACTGTTTAATTGACGATATTCCTAAGCTTGCTATTTTGTTTTTTTCTTTATTACATATACTTAAATACGATATATAAAATATATCATTCCAATCCACCCAAAGGTTGTCTATAAGATATTGCTGATTTATCTAATTATACATATTATATTATCTACATCAGCCGAACAATGCCGAAATACGCAACGCACTTGTGACTCCTTTGGTATTGCGGGTGTCCATGGGTGGCAGTAATCGCTTACCATCAGGCGATCCGTCTGCTCGTTTGCACCCTAAAACATAAAAAAAAACTACGAATGCGATTCGACTGCGTGTGTCCAATGCATGGTTATGTGCGTGTCGGGGTTTTTCATTAATTTAATGGATTTATTATGCATATTTTATATAAATATTAGGATTCGCCACTCCTTCTCCGTATAAACTTTAACTATGCCAAATTTCATAGTCTTCCGTCCACGTAATTTTAGTAAAAAGCGGTACAAAGTTTTTGCTGTACGTATTAATATATAGATAAACTGGAATAAAAGAATATGTTAACGATATCCAAGTCTATAAACTATTTCAAATCAACTACACGTGCACCCGGTATAACCCAATAAAGCAAAATTCTGTGGCAAACCATATCTATTAAGCTCCACATATTTCAAACAAAACTACAAAATGGCTGAATGGAAAAATTCAATATTCAGTTCTGGTATATACTTTGCAATACTCGTTCAGAATCATAATAGTATTATATTATAATATTTAGTTTTTAAATTGAACGTTCGATATTGAACGGCAAATTTTGTCTTTGCGCTTATCAATTTTAAAGTACTGCATAATGTACAATTTACATACTTCCCTACTTTAAATTTTACAGGGTTGCCTGGCCACTTATCTATTAAATTCACACCAGAAAACACAATTCATGCCTAGCATACATTTCATATAATAAAAAAAACAAGGTTTTGAACAATTCATTCTGAAAACTATACAAATATATAAAATAATTTATCATGGTAAACTTTAGAAAATCTTTGAAAATATATACTCATATTATTATTAACTGAACTTGATTTAAACACAGTGCAAAGTAAAAGTCTTTTATAAAATTTTGATTGGAAAACTTTTTAGCAATTTCAAATAAAATTTGGATGAAATATGTATATAACATTTAAAAGAAATTCAATTAGTTAATATCCAATTAAAAGTTATTTAATTTCAAATATGTAACAACATGTATTTTACCTGAAAATAAAGAATAACCTCGTTTTGGGGTGTTGTTTCTCTGTTATACTCATGTTAGCTGACAGTGACACTATTACAAACGAAGCAGATTTTAACAAAGTACATAAATACATAGATTCACGCCTGACGCCATCTCTGCCTACCAGAGGGGTAGACAGAGACTACGGATTTCTATTTGCTACGATCCTGACACACTTCTCCGGCTTCATTCATTGTTATTACATCCTCATATACGCTCGCCGGTTTAAAGTGCTCTTAACCTGGCCTTTGTCAAGAACAGCTCCGATCTGATCGACAAACGTTCGGCTTGGTCTTCCCCTTGCGACTGTTCCCTACACACTAGCCTTATAAACTTTCTTAGTCAATATTTTCTCGTCCATTCTTTCTACAGGCCCGAACCAAATATTCCTTTATATAGACCGGGTCGGATAGTATAGCAAGATGGTATTTTTGATAAATATATAGGACACTAGATTTAACTCGCGGTTTCGCTCGCGTTAATGTACACTACCAACTTCAATTTCTATCCCTTGGGAACCGTTCCTTTCCCCTGGATGAAAGGTGCCCTTGTTTTTTTTTTATCTTGGGAAATGCTCTTTATGCATACTCTGTCGCCACATGGGGAAGCGAGAGGGTTATGTCGGGCTCTCTCGAAACTTCGAGCCTACCGACTAAAACGCCACGGTCTGCCAACGTGCTGCTTTGTATGATGGGTGGGTAACTGGAACCTAAATTGCATCAGCCACTCACCCAGCAGTGCCCAATACAGACAGGAAGGTCTGCGGGCGACGACTTCTGGGCGACGCCCCGACGTGACTAAGGGCGTCGCTCCAACTCTATGCCTGACGGGCGGGAGATCCCCGTTCTCCCACCCGCGGTCTAGATTTATATTTTAGATATGCGCTATGTCAATTTCTATAATCCTAAGTTTTAAACAAATTGTGTAATGATCGATCGTGTAGTTAAGGCGTGAAAGCATAATTAACAAACAATAAACTCACATTCACATTTATAATATTCGTAAGGATTGAAAAAAGATTAATTTTTATATTCAACGTCTTCATGATAAGAGCAGGTAGGCCAATGAAACTTGCAGCTTAGATTGCCTTGTGCAATTTGTTTTTAAGAGTAACAGACCGACTCTTCCAGCTCACAATCTCTTTGCCGTTTGCGTAGCCTTACAGCTACGCTTGGTACGCAGTTCTCGCTTTTTTAATAACGTTTGCTATCTTCACCATTATTTAGTACGTAAGTTCGTACCTACGGACGTTTGTGTCCAAACCGAAAATAATTAGGCTACTATGTGCTGGCTAATGTACTGTAACGTACTTATTCGATGTTGAGAGCATGATACGGAGTCCAGAACTTTTAAACGTATACGTATCTGCTTTTCTACCAATTGGTTTCCAGCAATGATCAGACCATTAACAAATATTTATTTATTTATGAGACACACAATTATCATTACAGGCATATACCCAATTCGATAATGTAGATTATTATGTGAAATTAATAATTCAAAGTTAGTGCATACAATCATAATTTTATAGTTTAATCAGTCATAAGAAATTTTCATTTTCTTCAATCTTCAATTTCATTAATAATCATTAAAATAAATTTTAAGCAACATTAACCTTTTTTTATTATAATGTCAAATGTCATATATGTATCTATATATATTGTTACGCCCAGTGACATCTCTCGGCATTGTGGGAAAGACTCGGCAGTTCCGTCTAATAATTTACACCGCCATCTATTGACATCTTACGGAACTACGTAGTACGGTACGAGAATCTTAGAGAGAATGCTGGTACTTTCTCGAATCATCGTACTGTTTACATACCGAGTACAGCGTTACTAGAAAACTATAGAAACGCTTTACCCGCGTATAAATAGGGCGCACGCGCACCGCCGAGTCAGTTTACAATCGTAAGCGGTCAAGTGTTCATCGAAGCGAACGGAAGCGGAAATACTACGGAGTTTGAAGCAGTACAGTGAAAAAGTGTGGTATAGTGTTTGTTGTGTTTTAAATTTAATTGTGTGTCTGAATAAAACGTGTTTTAGTCGGTAATATTGTTTATATTCTTATCCGTCGAACCCAGCACGTAACAATATCAAATATATGTATCTTTATCCTTATTAATATTATAAATGCGAATATAAGTTTGTTTGTTTGTTGTGCTTTCAAGCTTTAACTACTCGACCGATCATCATGCAATTTTACATACATGTTGTCAGGGGAACAGAAAAAGACATAGGGTACCTTTCATCAAAAAAAGTACTGTTACCAACCTAACCTAACGTTACCTACATTTACGCGAACGAAGCCGCGGGGAAAACCTAGCACATCAATATTTATTGTCGTGTAAACCTGGCAGCGACTCTTGTCAATAGGTTTGGATATTTTTGTGATTCATGTCGGCAGACACTTTCTACGATGATTTATTTTATTTTATTTATCTGTTTAGGCATATTTACAGGGTAAACACAGATATTCACATAAAATTAACATACATCAAAGTGCATGTGCTACCCCAATTACAAATATGCACAGCACTGGCTATGATTTAATCTAATACTAATAGAGACCAAATATTTATATACTGTTTCAGAATACAGCTTGTCAATAGGACTGCTCTTAAACTTGACTGTGAATTAAATGAATTAATAATTTCTGTCTTTAACTTTGACTTCTATGTAAAGGAGGTATCACTATCTCGCAAAAGTCTGTTAGATTAATAAACCTTTCATTTGGTTTTACCTTAGTTGACTTTGATAGGAATAGAGCGTCCTAAACTTTGCTCTCTGCCCATATGAATGTAAAATCAGGAGTTGACCAGCGAACCGAAGCAGGGAGTTAACGATTTAAATTGAAATAAACTAATTGTGTTTAACTTTATTTAATTAACCGGCTCTTTGACGAAGTTAACTTTGGAAATGTGAAACTGGCCTTTCATCTTAATTAATTTCAAAAGGGGTTTATTACTTTGACTTTAGTTGTCTCTGTAACCTCCGATTAGCATAGCTCGGAGTTCACCTGTCAGTTTGACTCCACGTGACAAATAATGATTAAGCACCGAGTCCCAACGTAATGACGATGCCTAATTTTGTCACACTGAAGTCTAATAAGTTTAATTTTGATCACAGATATTAAATTAAGTTGATAACACGAGTTGGCCTTCTTTGCGTACTGAATTTGGGCCAAAAGTAAATGTTACGTACCTATTTCGCTCTTACGTTCCTTTATTCGGGCTCCTTTCAAACAATTTCTAAACAAATGTTATTAAAAAGACGCTTAATTAGGCAAGTGGGTCATAGTTAATTGTGAAAAGAAGTAATGATTGTGTCAGCCAGGCCTCTACCTGGACAGTCAATAAAGAATCCACGTCAGTTCAATAAAAGATTTTGTAAAAGAAAATCTATTTTTTCCTTAATAAAGCTTATTTTCCATCATACGTTATACGTGCCTTTGTCTTTACACACATATATACTACAAACATAATTCAACGTTGTGAAATCTTAAGGACAATTTTCAAGTTTAGTATGATATAAAACAAATAGCAGTGGAAAAGTGGCTTTTGGTTACAGACAATGTTGTGTCTTCATACTTTCAACCATAACTTACTGCATCACAAGATTTAATAGCTTACTCATTGTGAGTGAGTAACAGTTATTCACAAGAACTCCTTGACATATGTACATAAAATGCTTTTCTCGGGCTTCCTTTCATAGTACTTTCATGGTACACTGTGAGTAGCAATTGATGTAGAATTACAAGGATAGGTAGGACGCAGAAACTGGCTTACGATCATCAAGCGAATGGTGCAAAGCTGGTTACTTGAGGAGAGCCGGATCACATGCGAATAATATAGGTACATATAGAAATAATATTGTTTAATTTTAAATAACAGCATAAACGGCGCTATAATTAGTCCTAAAGATCCAGGTAGGTGTACTCGTGAGATACACGTGGGCAAAGCAACAGGACAAACACTGGTATTTCATTCTTATGTATATATGTAAGTGTAAGAAATACACGAGTGTATTTGTAAATGTTTTATGTAACTGTAGGCTTTTATTGCACTACAAAAAGTAACTATATTATGATCGTATCAAACAATATTTAGGTATATACCTAAATATTTAAAATATTTTAGTAGCTCTTTTGTGACTGCACAGATGCATTAAGCGGCCACTTCGCTTCTGTCTCTGTGCTGACTGTTATAGATTCGATAGTCTCATGTAAAAATATTGTGTGATCCACAAATAGTTGTTCCGAGCTTTGGTGTTATTTATGTCTGTTATTTGTATGCTTTTCATGTCTCCGCGACACATGAATTATCCTTTGTGAAGGTAAGTACTACTGTAAAAAAATCCAGCATCGTTTTCGTTGTTTGAAGTTTAGGCAGAGGTTTATCTGATATGTCTCTATCTCATGTCCCACGCAATAAGGACAGAGTTAGTTTACTACGCATATGGCTAATCTTATTCTGGACTAAATAAATACTAACGTCAAATCTTACTTAGGTACTTCACCCGAAATGGAACGCGAGACTTCGAGATCGCTAATAAGCAAATTCATGTAATACGATCATAGCGACAATCATATTAGGTGTTAAAAATGTTAGAACAAGAAATAGAACCATATAAATTTTGGCATCAATAATAACATAATTTTACTGATGCCAGGTACAGAGATTCACTACTAAAATAAAAAGCGTAGCCGGATTGCGTGAATTTTCGATAGTCTTCGTTTGAAACTGAACAGGCACGAATACGTTTAAATGCAGTTTAATTACGGCCCATCAAATGTTGTATGTTTTAACTTTTAAGAAGATCTTCTTGTGATGTTTGAAACGTATAGAAAGGCTAAAACTTATATCATAAAGTCAAAAACATTACGAGATTTCAGATTATCGCATAAATCGACATTCATAATGGAGAAAATGACAACAAATTATAGTAAGTTGAAAGAAAAATTGCAACTTATAATAGGTTATATAAAATAAGAGAGAACAGACGATAGGATACTTAAGCGGCTTGACAGTTTGATATTAAAAACCATCGACGGACAAATTGAGTCTAGAAAATAATTGTAAAGACAAGCAACAAGTACAGACGCTGTCTATATCAAGGGAAATGTATATGGAAGTGAGGAAATACGAACAACTTATAGTTCAGTTTTTTCAGTTCCTGGCAATGGAGAGACAGAGAGGAGAACTATTGCAGTTTTAAGTATTCAGCAATTTAACTTATAATGTTAGGAGAAAGGGATGCCATTAACCGTCTGGATGTGAATGGAGGAACGATGTTTTACTGCCTCGGTGGGGCAGCGGTATTCACCACGTCGTGGGTACGAATCCTGGGTTGGGTTAATAAACATTTATATTATTATATACATAATAAAATAAATAAAATGAACGGGCCATAGATTGGAAATGGCTATTTTGTGGTGCATGCAGCACCTCATCCATCGTATGAGCATCCTCGTACTTCTGAATGGCCCATGTAAAATGGTAATCCTGCGCCTGATCTAATCCTGGTCACGTCAAATTGTTGTCGCATCGGCCTATAAGAGTGAGGGAATATATTATATTGCACTGGTGTTTGCATACACGCTCGTACTGTAACATAATCTCTTGCGCAGATGGCTAGTTTCAGCAAAAAATTACGACTGTAACCGAAATTCGGACAGGGTACCTTGTTTGTAAATTAATATGTATCAAAGTAAGTAGAAGAAAGTAAGTAGCAGGTATTTATTTTACCATCGAATTATATTTATTTTAATGTTATAAAAATAACAACTCTCTCAATTGAAGTATATCATGTGTCACAGGGACCTTGACAAACGTTCAAATAACAATCACAAAGAATGGGTACCCAGACTCAGTACACCTATTTGTAGATCAGACAATTTTTTGTCCCGTGTATCGTTTGAAGCCACAAAACTCGGCGCAGTGGCTAAGACGTGAATTCCACTTAAACTACTACGTCATCCGTGCAGTCAAAAGGATTAGAAGGGGCCTTCTCCCTAATTTATAAACCCGATCCGTTTCACAGATTCATCAATGTTAGTGAATTCGACACAGGAATGTATCCTGTGGCGACACAGTCAGTCAGTATACTAGTCTTTATATCTTAGCACCATCAATTTATTTTTAGAGTTTAAAAAATCTCTTATACAACAGCTTTGTCCGTCCATCCGTACGTCCGTCTGTCTGTCTGTTATACAACTTTCAACTCAAGAACCGTAAGAGTTAGAGATTCGCGGTCAACGCCATTCGACTCAGCATAGTCGATATACCCCGAAATTACTATGACCTTTGACCTCTAATCTCAAGGTCACGTAGTATCACGTGACCTTTACATATTACTTAAACTTTTTCGAACTCTATGATTTACGGCAATTCATTGCCGATTCTCACTTGTTTTTTTTTACGTTTGTAAATGCTCCTGATCCTGATGCATACCCCCTCGCCGCAAGGAGAGGCGAGAGGGCTATGTCGGGCTGTACCGAGACTTCAGGTCTACCGACTAAAACCACCACGGTGTGTCAATGCTTTGTAAGGTAGGTTGGTCGCTGGAACTAGAACTACATCAGCTTACGTCATCAGCACCATCTACTAATCTAACTAATAACCCTTACATTGCAGGATGTACGTAAACTTGTTTGTGGTTACACGAAACTTACAGGTTTACGTTACGTTTACCGAGTAATAAAACACGCCATAATATTATTTACGTTACACACGTCTCATGGACGTGACGGATAGATTGTGGCCATAACGCGATATCACTTCCTCAATTTGTTATTGTTTCCTAAATGTATTGCATCTATCTATCTTTTACTATTATAAAGGTATTATGGCACATGACTGAATATAATATCCTGTGTCTTCTGAACTAATGTTATACATTTGTATAACATGATTTTATTTATTTACATTCGAAACGACGCAGGAAGTTTAAAATTAAATCTAAATAGTTTGTATAATTTAAATACCCATCTTAAATAGAAGTGAACAATAACCAGTAAAAGTGTTTAAAAATATCGTTTAAAGTTTCAAAATTATATAATAGTTAGTTATAATTTATGTAAATAATCTGTATGTTATGTATCGTTAAACGTTTAGCTAATTCAGTCTGGCGATTAAATAAATATGAACCTGGTAATGGTGTCAATATCTATTACTGTAAACAAATACATTTTTTTTAATTAATGAATTCATACGTATACATTCAATAAATGAAAGTCTTTACAAAACACATTACAGGCTACTTATTGTATTAAATTCACATTAAAACTATATTTAATCTAAAGGAAAACATTTGCAATTTAAATATTGGACACAAAAACATTTGTTTATGAAGTCTGTTTTTACATTGTATAGTGTTTTTACATTGTATAGTATTATATATAAACGCGAAAGTTCTTTAATTTTAATACTTTTACTTTACAAACATTTAAACAACGTCCACAAAGAACACCCAGACTCGGAACAACTTTTTGTGGATAACATAATTTTTTGTCCCGGGATCAAACCCACAACACGCGGCGCAGTGGGAGTGGCGATGCGACCACTTAATCTACTATGGCAACCATGCAGTCCATTGTTAGTATTTTTGTTAATAAATTACTAGAGACTAGAGTATCCGACTGCTTGAGGCCCGAGTTTAATGTACCGGCATGTAAAATGTTAAGGCAAAATGTTATTGGCCCTTTCTATCAATCAATTCTAAATCACGAAGTCTCGAACTGTTTCAGGTAGACCACAACAGGCTCGCTATTACGTAGGACCATAAAAAATTGCTGACGAAGTGTGTGTATAATTGTATTATACACACACTTCGTCAGCAATTTTTTGCGGTGTACCGCACACTCACACACACACATACACACACACACTCTCAAATACACACGCACATACACACACACACACCCTAGTTACTTTAACCGAAAGACTATGTATGTATGTGTGTGTCTATAAACATTACACAAATCGGCATGATAGGTGGCATAGGCGCGTGTAAAATAGGAATACCGGACTAAATACGTGCTAATACGAAATTCCAACACAGTATTGCCATATTTGTTTGGTAGTCGGGGATTCGTGTTGGTTCTCGTGTTTCCTATTGTTCGTAAGCCAGGACGCAGTCAAAAGTGAGTTCCATTTTGAAGTGTTTGGTAATGTACCTACGTTACAAATTATTATCAAGAAAGGCATGTTTAACAAAGTACCTAGATGTAAAACAAGCGTTTCTGGATAACTTATAATAACTATAAAAATAATACTTTATCGCATTGTTACAATAACCCATATAAAGTAGTTTAATTCAATATGTGTGCAAACATAGGGAAATATTATACTTATAATATATGTATATAATTATATTGCCTGTATTAGACTGTCCTACTGCTGGACACAGGCCTATTGTCAGTGTGAGAAGGCTAATGCCGTTGGCCCAGTGCGGGTTGGCAGACATAATCAATCTTTGAGAACATTATGAGGAACTCTTGGATGTTTGCTTCCACCGTTAAAGCGAGCGATAATTAACTATTTTGATATGCGTGCCTTGGGATCGAACCTGAGACCTCTGCGTGGCAGTCCAACCGTCTCCCGCTAGGTTACTACTATTACTATAATATGACTGCACGGATGGCGTAGTGGTTTAAGTGGTCGCCTCGCCGCTACTGCTGCGCCGCGTGTTGTGGGTTCGAATTCCACACGGGACAAAAGTGCGATCTACATCTATTATGGTTGTTCCGAGTCTAACTGCCAGTTGTATGAATGTTTGTAAAGTATCCCAGGACACAGGCATTATGGCTAAAGCGGGAGCTGGCTTTATTAATATAAAAGAAATGTAAATTGGAATTAAAAAAAACTAATTAATACTAGATAATTGAATTAAATGCCGTTTTTCTATCGTCAGATAACTTTTATCTGAAGAATAAATCTTAATCATATTCACAAAATTAAACTTATCTGACGATTGAAAATCAATTAATAAGACGTAGCAATCTTTCATTCAGCAAGTTAGAGTTTATTTCATCCGTAATTCCTTTTTCCTTGGGTCGGCAACGCGCGAGTGTTACCTCTGGTATCGCATGCAATCATAGCATCGTATATCATGGCTTAGATATAGCTGCTTACCATCAGGTAAGCTTCGTAAGCGTATTACCTATCGTTGGCCTTCTTCATCACTACATATTATAAAACAAAGTTCGCGTTTGTTTGTCTGATTGTTCGCTACAAACTCAAAAACTACTGAACGTATTTTTATGCAGTTTTGACTAATAGACAGAGTAATTCATGAGGAAGGTTTAGGTGTTTAATTTGTTAAGTTTTTGTACTACCTGTGCGAAGCCGTGCGAGTCGCTAGTAATATAACAAAAATTGGTAGGTCGTTGTAACTCCTTCCAACAAGCTTTGAATTGAACCGCATATTCCGCTATTATACAAACAATTTGAAACTTATAATTAATTATCAACTGTGACTCAATCACAATTGCAAGGTGAGTAAGTTAATATTGCAGTTGACACGAAGCTATAAGGCTCAAGATAAAAGTTTGGAGCGATTGAATTCGGAATTTATAATCTTTAATAAAACCAAAAGTTTCTACAAATAGATTATCTGAGATTTACTCAGCGATATAGTTTCGCGATTACTAAGACTTGTAACAGAAAGGTAAAATTTATGAGTCATAAAGAGCAATATGTTTATGTTTATCTATATAGCTATATATATGTCACGGTGTTTGTGGTCGCACTCCTTCGAAACGGCTCAACCGATATTTATGATTTTTTTAAATGTATTTTCATACTGCTATGAAATAATTTATACGACAAAACGACGTTTTCCGGGTTATCTAGTACATAAATATATGTATATGAAAAAGGTAAATTAAAAAAAGTCGTTGAGAGAAAACTAGGTAAATGTTAATCAAATACAGGTTTGGCTGTGCTATTAAATTTAACACATTGAATGCCATAAAGCAGACACAATAGAAAATGTATTGTTCGCGGTCATGTGTGACCGGCGTTGAATGTGTTAAGGATGGCTAATGGCTACGGTCTTTGGAAGATAAATCAACGCTGCGTGCATTCATCAACTTCTTGATTATCTTATATATAAAATTCTCGTGTCACAATGTTAGTTACCATACTCCTCCGAAACGGCTTAACCGATTTTTATGGAATTTTATATTCATATTTAGTAGGTCTGAGAATCGGCTACTATCTATTTTTCATACCCCTTAGTGATAAAGTAAACATAAAAAAGAAAAATTACTTTTGACACAACGAGGTCTGTCCGGGCAGCTAGTAATTATATATTTTGAAATAATTAGGTATCCAAATAATAGGCAAATATAATGCTTAGAGAATCAGCATTTTATTTACTTTTTCAAGTTTTATAAAATGATCTTACGTGATTATTAAAATGATACTACTTTACACTTATTAGTGGTCGATATATATTGGTATCGAGTCTCCATGTGAACATGGCTGCCGAAAAGCAACCGAAACGTTGGCGAAAGTGTAAACTTAAATCTAAACAGTTGTTATGGTTTTAATCATTTAAATATCTGAAATAGTACTAAAGTTTAAACTGCGGTAGTGTAATAGTTTCAAAGATATGTAACAAAAGTGTTAAATAAACAACTCGATAAAATTCGTATAAAGTAGGTAGTTTAAATAATTTCAGTTTATTTATTTTCCTCAACTTAAATTTGTGTATCTATACTACCACTTAATTGGACAATTCGGTTTTAAAACTGTTTTGTTGATAATATTATGGAACTCCATGATCTACTTAGCACTTCACAAAAGAAAAACTATAAACCCTGACTGACTTAGCATTGAACCTGGGATCTCATAACTGACTGTTAGCATAACCATTGTTGTAAACAGCTACAGTGTAACGACAAAATGTCTGTCTGAAATGTAGAAATTAATAAAAATACATGTTGTCTTTCGTTTACGCAAATGTTAAACATTAAAATTAAATTACTATAAACGAATTCTATCGCGTTGTTTATTTTGAAAATAGTATTATTGCATAGTTTAAATAGCTTAAGTAGAAGTAAACAGTATGTATGTATCTTATGTGGGGGCCAGTCAGTGCAGACCGGCGACACTTCGACCCAATGGGATCTTTTGTGTCGACACTCTCCCAATAACGACTGCCATAGATGTTCATGACAGCCGGGACCGACGGCTTAACGTGCTCTCCGAGGCACGGAGCAGGACGTGAAAAACTGCTAACTGTCTGTTTAGCAGTTTTTCACTGTTAAACAGTAACTAGTAACAAAGTTTAACAGTGGTTAGTTAAGTTAAGTTACAAAGTTAGTAGTTAAGATTTTCAAAATTATGTAATAATAGTGTTTTAACAATTAATAACGGTATAAAATGAAATGTATATGTACATATATGTAACAGTTAAATTTAAAAATGTACTCTCAAATTAAATGCCCATTACATCGGTAATATTTTACTCTTATCCTTTGCACCCTCTATCAAATTACACAGTGTATCGCCTGCAGCAGTACATTGTACCAATACGTGACCGGTAACTCGTTCCCTCGGTACCAGACGTCACTGTTCTATTGCTCATGACTTTTTATTTAGTATCTGTTGGATTCTATTCTGTGTTATAAAAGTCGTTGCCAAAAAGCATTTAAGTATGTGCTGCAATGGTAAGGTTTTAAATTTGGTTATCTTGATCTACAAATTGTTTGGAGGGTGCTTTGTTTGGTATATTACTTTTGGTTGCTCGTCGTCCTTTTGTTTGGCTGGATAACATCAAACAAAGAGTAGACTGGAATTGCGAGTATTTGTGGCTTTGTGAACAGAATGCCTCTTTTAAGATTTGGTTGTAATAAAAAGCATGTATCGCTATTGCCCAATCAGGGAATAGACACAAGATTCGACGTATAAAAGCCATATCGCCACTGAAACGAACTATAAAAGCTCATAGCCAGTTGCACTCACTGATTGGTAAACGATTAGCGAGGTCAAGCAACGTTGGGTGCGGTCAGTCTATAGATGGGTGACCGCTTAGTGGTATTTCATCTGAGCGTCTCCGTGCTTCGGAGGGCACGTAAAAAGTCGGTCCCGGTTGTTACCAAATTGACAGCAGTCGTAAAGCCATGTCAGAGGCCTACGGGCGGCTTGAACAACTCTTAACAACAGGTTGGCCACAGCTAACCACACGAAAAAGAAAGAAAGATCGCCACTGAGGCAGCGCACCGAAGAATCAGAAGCTCTAAGAAATCCCTACATTAGCTTTCTCCGGGGACCAACAGAGCGAAGCGCACAAGATCCTTTGCTGACGTGAAGTAAGAACTGCATAGAGGTTGACATTCCTCCGTTGGGACGAGCTTCATGAGCATCATAGCTACATACTATGTTACTTTATATTTACTATATATAAGGTTACGGTTGAATACACGAGAACAGAGGTGTACTTGCTCTGAATATGTTGTGAAAAACAACCGAGGATTTATCTTTTTAAACTTGTAACAAAGCGTAATAACCTGTTTTCCTCTGGGAGTTAAGGACATGCATTTTTGTCTGGTATGTCTGAGTGAAAAGGTATGTTTTGCCAGTTTGTGTTTTTACTAAACAAAGCTGTATTGTTTAAACATGTAATGTATTCTCACGGTACAAGTTAGATTAATATCTATATAAAATCTTATTATGGCTATTATTATACTGATCACATTTTGGGTGATAATCATAACGCATCTGTTTCTGTATTTCCAAATGATTAATTTTAATTGTTAATCTTGAATCGGCGTAAGTCAATATAATTACCTGTTATAAATCTATACATGGTGCACACGGAGCAATATCTATAAACGAAGTGCTAAAGAACTTTTATGACTGACTTTTATGTATTTGCTTCAATTGCAAATTGTCGTCTTACACTAACGCGACTGGTGCACATTAAAATCTAAATATTTTTCTTCGAGATATGAAGATATGGCATGTCTAAATTTATGACTAGTTACATTTTCTCTGAAGTTTCGGTTGCTTTCAAGCAGCCATGGTTCGAGAGACTAAGATGATGGCCGTTTTATTGTTTTGAAGTGTTATTATTTTACAATATATTATAAAGTATATATATACTAAACTAAACAAAGCATACATGTGGTCATCAACATTTATCTTATTCCTATAAAAATACGTAAAACTTTTAGTACTTAAAATTAAGAATGTATATCCAAGTTTTAAAAAACTAGGTTTTCTTTGTAGCTATTTGGAAAACCTAAGTGCCTTCAAAGCAAATACTCTGAGTCCCTAGAGAGTAAGACTGGAACAAGCAATATAAAAGATGGCCGATGTTCAAATTTATCTATAGCTAGGTCAGATATTGCTTTATAATGTTGTTGAACTATTCTGTATTCTATACATATATGAATCACTAGCCTTTGCTCGCGAACTCGTAGGTCACACTATGCATATACCACATGTCTGAATCTAAAACGGGATTAAATAAAACCTGACCTAGTTTTTAAGTTAAATCGCAAGCTACCGAATAACGACAATTATTAAGTGAATTTTACGTGACACTCGAACAACACACATATTATAGACATTGTTTTGGCTTCACTCGCTTCTAAATAGTCAACCTATATTTTTTCCTTTTTTGTAGAAGTTGAGTTTGCGACCCACCTTATGGAAAGCGGTAACCGCTACTCATAAGCATGGTCGTCTTATCTCACTTCACTCATGGACATCACAGAAGCAACTCTAAGGAAAAAAGTAACTATCCACAAGGTATAAACCACATAGGTGGCAAATGGTCTGCCTGGTAAGCAGTTACCATAGCCTATATGAAGAGAACGATTGGAAGCGGAAAGAGAATGTAAAGAAGGAAGTGACTGAGGGCGATATTGGGCTTGAGACGCTCTTTTGCCACAAACGCAACTGTACCTACGCATACTACTACTGTACGACGATAATCTGATACGTGCTAATTTACTTTTTGTGAGAGGTTAGTAATTCGCCGGACGAGCCAGCGCATTTATATTGCCATCTACAAAACTCGTCTACTACAGAAAAAAAAACATAGTTCTTGTATACAAGGACAGTTCTATAGATTAACAGTAATGTATAGATTTTCTAAACAATAATAGGACACAAAGCCTGATTGAATTTGCGCTTGTATTAGCCAAAGTTAGATCCGGAAGTTTGGCATTCAGAAATCGCATTCTCGTATAAACAGAGATCAAAGTGAAATACTCAGACAAATAGATTTTATCTTTGACATGAATCAGAGGGGATAATGCTCTACTTTTGTTTGTTCCACGTAAAAATATGTGGCGAGTGAAAGGTTCACATTCGCTTTTATTTCCGTTGACTCAGTTGTATTTATTTGATCCAATTTTTATCTCGAACGGATCGGCAGCTATTAGTCATTATGAACGAACCGCTACTGTTTGTTTTGTTCATATGATTGGAAACGCAAAAATACGGTTGGACAAGTACAAATAGAGTATGCGATATCGCGATTGTACAATTCGCGTTCCGCGTTAATTCTAAAATAAAAAAGGACTCTGTATTTCGCGGGGCAGCATTTGTCGGCGGGTGTTTACAACAATCGTTTATTCGTCTTACCTATTATATTTGCTTGGGATGTAGAAGCTTGAATTGTGAGATTGTTCGCGAAATTTATGTGACTCGTAGTTACTTTGAACAAATAAGATTTTATCTAAGTATACGAATAAAAGTCTTTAATGGCTACACAAAATAGTTCTTTATAATTTTGGATGTTAAACTGATTGTTGATTGCAAGTTACGCTAATATACAATTAAAAATATTTATATATATAGTAAACGTACCGAAGAATTTAAAAATCAAAACACAGTAGTACGCCGCGATAAATTGTGTTTGACAGGCAACACAAAGCATAAAAACATTTTAGCATGAAATCTGTGCTGGAAAATGGATAGAGAATTTAATTTGAGCTGTAGCTACAAGCAAATACGTCAATACAACAGAGCAGCTAGCACAAGATTGGCGAGTCTGGCCTAAAATGCAAACGTCGGGACGGAATTAAATTTAATGATTTACAGCCGTTGGGAGTGTGCCGCTCGAAACTCGATTACAGGGGTTGTCAAAGCAAACACAGGCTGGTGACCTTCTAATTAATTGCGTGATTCGATGGGTGTGACGCGGGTAAAACTTACTTTGATTGAGTGGTCATCGACGCGTTTGCGGGATATAGTTACAATTGCGCTTTTGAGTACGGTGCTGTGCGTTAATTGGAATCGGTTTATGTTGCTCGATGTTCATATTTTGTGGGTTTAGAATGTTCACGTAAAATGTCATTTAGAATTCAAATGAGATTAAGTGATTTCTGCGTTTCAATTTCCCGTAGCTTGTTTCAGCGTAGCACGCTCGTAGCAAACATGCTACGAATAGCTACATAGGACCTCTCATTAAGACTTACTGAGAGATATATTTACTATATATGGAATACTCAGTCACTTGAGTTTAAGTAGTCACACAGCTTTTAATTACGTTTTAAATATTACGATATTGATTAATTTATACCAATTACGTAAAATATATTGAAGGCTATCTATAAATATACTGCTATTTAATGACAGAGTTACAGATCGTCTTATTGTTGTCGTGGCACACTCTTGCGCTTATATTTACGATTGTTCGTGAGACCTTCTATTTCCGGCTTGTGTAATTGGCATTGGGTTTAGATGGTAGGGTAGAGAAAATTCAAACGTTTATAGAGTATGTATCGGAAAGACTTCAAAAGGCAAAAGCGTACAATAAAAACAAAGCTAGTGAAATGTAGTTAGAAAATATATACCTTCCTTTTCTTATCTCTTCGACATGGGTCTATCTATCTAGTACTCATTACAACGCTCGTAATTTACATTTCTCCGTGCTTGTCGAATCAAATACCGCGCGCTGACGTAAGATTTAGAACGTTCAGTACTCCTTCATATACATACAGTTGTCTTAGGTATCGACAGATAACTTTTATTTAATTCTTTTTACTGTGTAAATATTTGTTTATTTTCTTTTATTATTTTTGGAGAAATTACAGCTCAAATAGTACAGTATAACATTTAAAATAATGACAACAAAACAAATTAAAATAATTAAAAAAAAGTTATCTGGGAACTTTTTGTCTAGGATGGTTTGTGAGAAAATCGACTTTATTAATACGACGATAAAATTTTGAACCGCTTTTGCCGTGAAACTATAAGAGATAGCAAAAAATTTATAAGAGATTAAGATGGTTATTTCTCACTCTTCCATACAAAAGAATACCCAAAAAATGAAATTTACCACATTTTCAAAACACTGAGGCAAATATTTCTAAGTCCTTTTGAACTACGTGGGCGACTCACAGTACTTAGAATTATTTGGGAAAATTTTAATTCGTAATATCATTGCTATTTCTATTCTATCGTATAAGAGGACTAGAAAAATAAGCCGAAAGTCATCTTGTCACTTTTTGTGTAGGTTTGTGAGATAATCAGCGTTTTTATTAAGACGATAAAACTTTAAATTGCTTTTTCCTTGGAACTATAAGAAAAAGCGAAAAATTTACAAGGGAGAAAGATGGTTATTTCTCACCCCTCAATACAATAGAATACTCAAAATACAAAATTTACCAAATTTTCAAAACACTGAAGAAAATATTTTCGTCTTTTTGCAATACGCAGATGACGCTACAGAATAAGTCCCAAAAAGTTGCACACTCTTTGCTACACTCTAACCCTGAACTTGTAGGCAAGTTAACAGAACTTTAGGTCAAGGTCACTGAACTTGAGATCAAGGTCAGAATTTGTTTCGGAAGGTAAACGCCCCGAGTCCCGACTCTTAGCACTCCGACTTGGATAGGTTAGGTTAGAAGGCGGAAGCGGCAGCTCTGCTCCTGCCGTAGCTTTTGTGGTTGTTTTTATTGTGACCACCCACATATAGGCGCCCCGCGTAGTGGGGCTCCGTTGACACATTAATAGAGACGATATGTTTATTCCAATTAGTTTTTTGAGATTAAGTTCACTGACCTCGAAGTCAAGGTCACTAAACATAAGGTCACTGACTTTGCGGTCAATGATACTAAACTTGAGGTCAAGGTCACAAAACTTCAGGTCAAGGTCACCGAACGTGCGCTCACGTTCACTAACCATGGAGGTCAACGTAACAGAACTTGAGGTCAAGATCAGTGACCTTGACCTCAGGTTCACTGACCTTAAGTGTTCCCCACCCTACTACTCCCACTTCCCACCGGGTCCCGAAGGCTTTATTAGGCGATATTTTTGTCTTTTTTTCATAGTGCCCCGTTTCGTATCCACTGACCCAATATTTGCAAGAGTCCAAGCCAATCCGCATCCAAGGAAAACACAAGTAAAACTTTAAAATATTTATCGAAATTTTAGACATCTTTGTTTACTTTTCTAAGACTGCCCTCGGGATTGGCGCAGTAGCAGGTAGTGTATGCGACTGCTGTGCATGTGGTCTCGCGTTCGATTCTTGGAGGCAAAGTATAATAATTGAGATTTTCTTCAAAGAAATTCTCAGTGGCAATACGGTATTTAAAATCGTGCCCGGTAAACGTCAGTAGGCTCGTGCACTATTTCAAAGGACCTAAAACCAAAGGTAACAAAGTGTGGGTGCTATACACCTCTGCATACCTCATCTCAAGCGAATATTAAACGGTACATGTGCATCGATTAGGTAACCAGTTACACCATGACACTATACATGCAGTCATAAATAAAGTTAATAAACTATTTAAGTACCAGTGACTAAATTCAGTGCATATAACACCCATATAAACCCGCATAATGAGAGTTTCTTTACGCCGAGCTCACAAACGTATGCACGGTTTTACTTCACTTTATTAATGTGTACCCGTAGCCTGTGCACAGTGTTTGAACAGAGTGTAAATACTGAAAATGGCAGTTCTGGCTTCTTGAATAAAACGGCAATATATCAACACGGCACAATTTCCTTTAGTTCCAAGTCTTGTGCAGGTAAAATCTGGAATTAACTTTGAAAGACTGTACTAAATCCATGTGTGCTCTATGAATGGATACTTTGCTATTTCATATAATTTGATGCATGTTATTTGATAGTATTTTATAACAACATCGACACTGTCCCACTGCTGGGCACGGGTATCTTCTCAGTGTAAGAAGGGTTAGGTCATAATCTACCACACTGGACTAGTACTGGCTGACGAGTATATTGTGGACAATTCTCAGACATGTAGGTTTCCTTATGAGGTTTTCATTCACCGTTAAAGTGAGCTATAATGATATTATATTATTTTGAATGATAGTATTTTACCATAATTATATTTTTGTGGTTGCACGGCGAGTATTTTTTTTAATGTCATCTCCCGCTCTATATATAACTCCTCAACATCCAAACAATGGACACAAAGGACGCCCAGACTCGGAACAACCATTTGTGGATCACGCAAAGTTGTGTCCCGTGTGGGGTTCGAACCCACAACACTCGGCACAATGGCAGTGGCGAGGCGACTAATTTAACCATTTCGCCATCTGTGCAATCAAATTAAGTTAAAGTATTAGGCGGCCGTCATTGACTTATATATTAATGGCGGCGGTTGCAGGTTACCTTCACGTAATCCTTGGAGAATTAATATATAGGCGTCTTTATGTTCTATTATTCTCTGTTTATGTCACAACGTTAAATTAAAAGCGCCTGAAAGATAATAAAGGCAAACTAATTACACATACAGTTACATAATGAAAAGGCTATCGTCACCATATATACCAATAACAACCTCGCTAGCTCTCTATCATATTAACCAACTTATAAGTTAATATTTAACTGTTAATAATACCCTGGTAACCATCTAGGTAGGTTAATGCGATTGCTGTTCATGTGGTCTCGAGTTTAATTCCCGGGCTCGCCAATATTATTAGGTTTTCTTGTCAACCTGTCAGAAAATTTGCGACATACAAGATTTGCACTGAAAATCGGCACTCTATTGTGGGCCCATATCGACCACAATACAGCAAATGCTGCGTGCGTACTAATTTGTCACAGATTTCATGTATAAATTTGTTTTTGCATTAACTTGCCTATTTATATTTTAAGCGATTTTCTTTGTACTGTGTCTGTGGTAATTAAACGTATTTTTCTTTCTTTCTTTCTTTCAATAGGCTCACTTCTCTTACGTGGTACTTAAAAAAATAGCGAAAGACACGTGGATGTAAAAATTCACTGCCAATCTTTTCGGTGACATAGGCGTGAGACTATGATTTTTTACGTATAATAACAGCATAATATATATTTCCAGGAATCTTAACAATACTGTTAGATCTTGCCAGCTTTAATTAGAGGCAGGAACTGAAATGGAACATCAATGTACTTAAAACAACAATACCCACCTGGTTTACTGGAAGCATTACCGAATTCCATGTAATTCAAAATGCCTGTTCGCAGCCACAATTTTCAGATACCATTCTGGCCAAGCTGTTCAAAATTTAGCTCAGTTGCCACGAAATTGTTGTGCACATGTTAGCGTTAAATTTGTCACGTATGCAACTCACTGTAATTGTGTCGCACCGAAGCGGTTGGTCTTCGTGCAACGGAGCCGACTATTGATCTAAATTATATTTGGTCATGTTCAGTACCTACCACAATGTTTCATGTATGTACATAATGAATTATTGAATCGTGTTGACACGATTCCGTATGTTATAACCCGCAATGCGGACGCATACGTAAAGAAGACAGCGAGAATTTTACTGCTTATATTAAAATAAAGTTTACGCCAATGAGTTTCTTTTGTACATGTCGCCCGTCGATATTAATTGATGTATTGGAAGTCTTATGATCAATTCGATAAAGCGAGCTTTTTCTATCGATTCATTGAAAAGCTACCTAGTGAATGAACATAACCATATTCTAGATACGGTTATGTTGATTCACTAGGTAAATCACTGTGAAAAAAAGCATGGTCTTGACGACGGCATTTGAACGTTTTTTAGGAACCAGTTGAGTATGTCATTACAATGCAACAAGATGCTAAATTTAAGATATTAAAAAGCTGTTATTAATTTTCACCTGACCCGGTATCCGCGTTTTAACAAATTAGCTTGTGGCTTACTGACAATACTAGCCTTGACTTAAATGGAGGCAGTTTCCGACTTCCGTTTAGTTAAGCGAAAGGTGTGGTGTTGCCAGTGAGCGGAAATTTAATCATAGTTTTAGTATTTGTTTTTTATTTATTATTTTTATAAATTTTATTTCTTATTTTTATTTCTTCATATTTTGCGTGTGCCTTGTTGTGTGCCAAAATAAATATTTTTCTTTCTTTCTTTTCTTTCTGTTGCGTATAACGGGAGATAAAATCAATGTTGTGGGTTTTATGACTTCATTCTGCATTTTAATCTCTTTGAATATTTGAGTCAAGTTAAAAATTGTTTTATTTTGTTGGTATAAAATTTATTATTGTCTTTTTAGTTCTTATTTATTTTCCTCTTGACAAAATTAAAACTTAGACTAAGATCTCGAGCCAGGCTATTAAAGAAAGTATAAAATATTAATACAGCCTTCCGTTGTATTTCGTTGTAAGATATTTATTATTGTCTTTTTAGTTCTTATTTATTTTCCTCTTGACAAAATTAAAACTTAGACTAAGATCTCGAGCCAGGCTATTAAAGAAAGTATAAAATATTAATACAGCCTTCCGTTGTATTTCGTTGTAAGATATTTAAAAATGGTCAATTGTTATAAAACACAAATTGTATCGTTAGTGTGTGTGATCTTTTAACTTTTGACGGACTCAACCGATATCTCTATAACTAAGATGACCGTTTATTAATGATAAGATCCATTGAAACAATTTATCAAGACATAAACAATGGTTTACTATAAAAAGCCAAAAGAAATCGCTTACAACAGCTCGTAGTTTCATTTTCAAAGCAAAATTTTGTTGGAATCTCTTACAATACAAAACTGCTTAATTAGTATTCACTTTGATCATTTTAGTGCAAGGAAGCATTTTGAGTCTATTACGAGTGATGGGTTTTATAAAGTGAGCTGGTGTCTAATTCAATTTTGACTGCTTTTGCTTATGGAATAAATTTAAGCAGTTTATTTTGTTAAGTGCAGAACACTGTGTGTAATTTATTTACAAAGTTATGATGATATATTTAAGCCTGCATTCCAAAATGCCAAAGGTATTATAAGAGAAATGTGTAACAAATATGATTGACAGATATTATAGGTTTATGTGCCCTGCCTGTCACATTTTGTCAGCCATGCTACAGATTTTTGCCGAATTTAATACTCCTTTACACATTTATTCTCTACATTTCTTTCCCTTGATTGTTTAGATTTTCTTTTTCCTTTAAAATATAGGTCATGTAATCCCGTTGCGAGCATTTGTCTCTCATATAACTATTAGCAATAAATTATATCAGAAATAGTTATGGAAGCCTTGCTCTTGGCAGTGGAGTAGTTTTCACGAGTCCTTGAATATATTTCGTATTTGACTTCATAAAAATACTTTATCTATTCGAATGATATTTTAATACAATTATGCATAACCATACATAAATTGCGTGGTCCAGGATGTGGACATGTACCTACCTACGTGTACTTATGTTGATACATTCATATATATTTTAAATACAAAATACACATCGTTTATATGTAAGAACTTTAAACTAACCACAGTTCAATACACTTTAGACATACACATATACGTAGTAAACAGAATTTATATGATTGACAAAAGATAGAATATATAGGAATTAGTAACACGTATAGACCCCAAGGATACCTACTAACTGAACCTTAAATCAATGTTGCATAAACATGAACCAGCATAACAAAATGACGGCGATGACGTTACAAATTATAATTAAAAGTTTGTTAAGCTGTCTAAACAAAGGATATAAAATACGGTATACTGTACACTATTTCTCTATTAAGACACTACTTTCCTAAAGCTGGAAGCAAGCTTAACTTGATATCTGGATAAAATATGAGAACTTTAATTAAGGCTACTTCATAAACGTTGCAGTAATTGGAAGTAAAAAGACAGGCAGAATTAATTCAACACTAAAAGTAATTGTGTATTCCGACAACTAAGAACAAAATAAAGTTAGAGTGATAAATATGCAAATAAAACAGAGACAAAGCTGGATAATCCACAGGATGAATATAAATCGTGTCATCGTTAATTGAAGTCAGACATTTTGCTGTGAAGAACATCGTGAATAACAATGTTTGTTGATGCTACTTTAGCACGATGCGGTTCGGATACAAATATTCTTCTTCAACGTGTACCTACTTCAGTGATTTTAGGAGACGTATAGCTTTTGTTGAGTTAAGAGCCACACCTGTTTGAGATTGGCACAAAAATAGAGATTGCCAGAAACCAAAAGATTTCAGTATTCAGCGGTGAATAAAGTCAGGCTGTAGATGATGATATCTTTTATATATTATTATGGTGTACTTGTAGATGTATGATTTATTCTGACTAAATGAATTATCACTGATCTCGATACGCAATTTCATACAGTATGTATTGTAAGTAAAACATGAGATTTCTTAACTTCTTGTAATGGTAAACACGATAAGCCATAATTCATCTTATTTTTGAAATATTCAAATTATTCGTTTATTTGATAATATCTTAATAAAATAATTTTACAAAATAACAACCTTACTAAATTACGCTGAAAATATTTTAATGGAATTTTAAAAGGCGCGGAATACTTCCTTAATTCAGTTAAGTGCGCGCTGCGTCCATGGAAAAGGCTGTGTAGAATAATAATATTTAAATTTTAATTCAATTTGAAACTTTTATTTATTCAATTATTTGGTAATCATTTCGGATTAGTAGTAATTTTGTTTTTTACACTTCATTTTGCCCGTGGTTTTGCCCACTTATAATAGATGAGAACACAGTTGTATCTATAGAAGATAAAACCAAAATCTTGCCAACTATATAAAAGTTGTATTAATGCAGTTTGTATTCAGTGCCAAGAATGTGACCTAATGGAATTGTCCACTTGAAATAAAAACTAATATGATAAAAGTTAATGCAATAACGTTCGGCAAGCGTAGGCGTGGGGTCAATGTTTAACAGTCGTCTGGTTGGATGAACCCAAGATTATTGAGATGTTGGAACAAAATATCTGTTTCTTTTTTATTATTGTTACGTGTCGCGAGGTATCTTCCCGCACACTATAAATTCGTTCGATGGTAATACAATATTTTCTTCAAAATCAGGCTGACCGAATCACATTTTACAAGTAATTTTTTAATTATTCTATTTACTATAACACCTAAATCTGCGTTTTACAGAAAGATTTTTTCAAAGATTTTGGTAGCGATCTCGCTGAAAGCGTAATTCCTGTGTCGCGAGGGATTTTACAAGTATGTTACCAAAGGACACAATGAACACCTATTCTCGGAATAACTATTTGTGCATCATACAATTTTTTGTGCCGTGTGGAGATCGAATCCACAACATTTCATGCAGTGGCAGTGGAGAGGCGAATATAAGAGCCACTACGATAGCGTAGTAGCTCAAACACGAATAGCCGTGTAAATTATTTTATTGTACAGTAATAGTTTTGCTAGAATAAGGGACAAAAGCTAATGCTGCCGCTACTAACAACACAGCGCAGCGCCTCCTTTAATAGTTCTCGCCACCCAAGCAAGAGCAGGGACTCTTCGTAGAAATATAACACAAAGCTTTCTCAGATAGCTTTGTGTTATATTTCTACGAAGAGTGATTGACAGATCTTTTGAAGATTCAATATACTCAATATTAAATCTACAAAGGTATTTCACATTTGAACAAAGAATATGTTGCGCTCAATCTTCAAATGGAGGGTAACAGTCTCTTTCATTTATTAAGCATATTAGTAATATACAATAATAGTAATAGAACATATAGGCTTAGAAACATGCTATCTCACTTTTTATAATAGATTGTTTTTTAGATAGAAGATGACTAACAATCGATCTACGTAACAATATTTTGATAAAATGTTTGTGTGTGATTTTACAACATGAGGAAAAAGTAAGAAATATGAAAATACGATATTTAAACATTGTGTTATATACAAACCATATAACAGCAGCTTGGTATTTTTAGAAATACTTAGATATGATTCAATTGTATCCATAATGTTTTAGTTTTCCTATCAAATCTGAAGCTTTTCATGTAAGCAATAATTAGCCCAAAAATAGTATTACTTATAAATAGATGAAACTGGTCGTTATTATTTGAGCGGAAAACATTACAACTTTAATATATTAAGGAAAATTATATTTTCGAAGTATTCTCATCTATAAATCACTTCATTGGCGCACAAAGATTTTCTTCGGCATAAAGAAAATACGTAGGTAATAGTAACTACGTCTTTTCTGGATTGCCACAGTATGTCTATGTGAAGGTACTGCAGGCAATTGTTTTTTTATAGAATAGTCAGTGTATAGCAAAATGGTCAATTGAGCCTAAGGTAAAAATCGTTCCGAGGCTCAAACAGTTGAGCATATAAACTGAGTCTCTGGTCAGCGACGGATTAATTGAAACTGAGATCAACTGAGTATCAATTTCCTTTAATTATTTTCTCTTGATTTTCTTGCACTACGAAAAAATCCTGTGTCGCGAGGGACTGTACAAACATTTAACAAGTTACACAAATAACACCCAGGCTCGCAATAACTATCTGTGGACCACACAATTTTTTTGGATCAATCATATCTAAAATACAGTGCCCTAAAATTAAACAGAATGATTGATTTAAAAAATTGTAGAACAGTAATAAAAATTAAAAATCTTATTAGTTAAAATAATTTAGACATCGTATAAAATAGTAATATATTGTATATAGTCGTGCAGCGTAGGAACTCTTTCACTAAAGCCTTAATGGCACAAGATTGTCCTTTGAGGTTTGTACCTATATTAACCTTTATGTCAAGCATGTCATCTTATGATGTTTACGTTGCAAGCTTACTTCCACCATATGCCTAAACTTTAAAGCGATTGCTACAATAAGGTTACAGTATTTGCTCGTTTAATTCAAATAGGCACGAAAAAGAATACCAATATCATTTTACCTTACGGCAAAAAATCCACCATTTTCCGCATAGAGAGGCTGTGTTTGAGAGCTTCGAGTGTTTGCTTCATGCACACCAAATGGCGTACACAATCGAACCTCACGCTTCCGCATATCGCTTGCCCCGGGCTGATACCGCCTCGACATCATAAAAATGAATTGTATCCTCATACGTGACGAGATTTCTTAACGACAGACTAAATAAACGTAATGGTTTTCTTTAAATTGGTTACCTTGTATTTTATCTGTACAACGTGGTGCATACTTATCCGCTTATGTAGCGAAATTATAATGTGGATATTGTATAGACAGCCTTAAACATATTTATATCGTATCATCTTTAGTTGAATATTACTTAATATACTTTTTATACTAAATTTGTATTAAAGTGATTTACATCCTAATCTTAACTAATATTATAAATGCGAATGTGAGTTGCATGTTTGAAGAATAATTAACTATACGACCAATCAGTCGGATATATGTATACAGGGTGACGTTTATTTAAAAAAAAGTGCGTTACCCGAGAGATTGAAATATATTTACATAATCTAGATCAACGCAAGCAAAGCTACGGGCAAAATTAAGTATAATATACGGGCTGTTTGGTATTACGTTGACCCACAATACTAGAGGTAACAGGCGAGAATTGTTGACACTGCAAATAAGGCGCTATACCGATTTCGCCACAAGGGACTAAGAAGCATTGCACCTCCTTATTTAACGCTCTTGTGGGTACAGTGTGATTTTATATAATGTTCTTGAAGTGATTTATCAAATAATAAAGCATACGCGGTCCTATGAAATAATAATTGCGAGAAATGTGGCGTTGCCTGTGATTGAACAACAAATAATATCCTTATTGCATTGTGTCTTCCTTATTGAGATATTTTTCGACTGACTTGTTGTTTCTGTTGTATATATTTGCGAGCGATTGTCAAGTTCCCGGAGCGGGGCAAGATTTATTGTTATTTTTTTATAATGCTAGCGTTTTCTGGATAGACGCCTTTATTACATGAAACCTGACAAATGCTGATAAATAATATTATAGAAGTGTTATACTCATTTCATCCCCAATTATTTTAGGTATTATCTCAACATGTATATCCCATACACTTCTGCTTATCCGGAATAATACAGCCATGCGTATAAAAATCTGTCGTACTAAAATGTAATACGTACAAATCGCTCACCTCATAGCCTACTTTTGCCTCGAAGAGACAACAAACAAATACACATTTGTGTTATATAACAACTTTCAGATTAGACTAGTTACGCTTCAACACTAAGCCCAGTAACTTTGTATTTAACACTTAACAGCATTACGTAAGTAAGTAATGAATCAAGAAAACACATCACATTACAAATCGAAATACTAGAACGAGACGGGAATAGAGAATTTGTGCCTTCGAAAATTCCAACGCGAGTTCTGCCAACATGAATTCTATTAAATGGGAAATAGCGAGAATTCCTCTGTCGCGAATTTTCGGCGTATCTTACTTTGATATACTGTAATAGACATTGGAAACAATTAAATGGCGTTTATAAAAGTAATATATTGTTACAGGTGTAAAAATATTTTAGAAATAGTTGAAGTAAATTGTATTTCATTTTCGTTGTTATTTCAGCCAACACGGAAGACATCGTTAATTGGCGTTTTAAAGTTTGATGCTTTTAAAGGTTAAAATTAAATATTTATTTTCAGCCAATGTCTTGCTTTAGGAATTAATTCTTTGTCCCGGAGGACCTGAAAAACACTAACATAACAAAACAAGGGCATAAAGTTAAATCACACACATCTTTGTCTTGCGTAGGGATCAAACCCACAAAACTCGGCGCACTGGCAGTGCGGGTAGGTGCTTGGGGTAATTTTAGAACACTACGTTGGTATTCGTCTGTCACTGTACATGTAAACAATCAGCTCCGTATAACTTTTTTAATAAAATAGTATATTCAAGAATTCAACCCTAATTTTGGGCTTAAGTGAAAGTGTGTTGTGCAAATAAACTATGACATTGTTATTCTCAAAAGTTTTTGACGAATAGTGACTAATAGTGCAAAAAGAAGAAACTGATACTCAATCCGTATAAAAGTCTTTTGTTTTTACGAATCTGGAACACAAAGATCAACAGCAGTGATAAAACTGTAAGTCACAATAAACCCAACTAATAAACATACATATAAGTCTACATTACTTAATAGATAAGAATATTATTATGAAAAATACTGTGTATATGCCGTTTTTTATTTAAAAATTGCACAAATCACTGTTTTGAACGCCCACTAGTGACACCTAGCATTGATGAACCTACACAGTCGATAAAACAGTATGGCTATACAGATAATAAAACTTCATTTAATTCTATACTAAATTGAATACAGAGACATCTACTAAACAATAAGTAAATTAATGAATGACAGTAAGTAGTATACAATCACCTATTTGAGTTTGATACTACATACGAGTGGTGGCGCATTGGCTAAGACAGCTGGCTGGCGAATGCGGATCGAGATCGATTCTCACATATGAAGTGCACTTTTTGTATTTAAATTTATAAGAAAAAGTAAATTGTGTAATTATATTTACAAATTGTTACTTGCATACTTCGGTGATCTGTGTGGTAAACATGAATTTCTTTGAGAATATTACACTACGTAAAACACGGAACCGATCACTGAATGAGACAAATGTAGATGATAATAGTGCTAATAATTCAACGACAGATGGCGCTACCAGAAGTTTAGTTGGTATATCGGATGATGAAACCGACGATGAAACTTGTGATTTAAAGGAAAAAATACGCAAATTAGAGATGGAGTTGTCGTCTGCCCACGAAGAAATAAGCAATTTGTCCCTAGAAAATTCTGAACTTAGACAGACTATAAAAGACTTAAACAAAAAGCAAGAATTAATGTTGAAAGCTACCAAAAAAATGTCAACTGAAATATTGACACCAAACAAGAACAGTAAGTTGTCAACTCCGCGCACAAATAATAAAAAGATGTTCAAACGATGTCTACGATTGATTCCCAATTCTTAATTTCCCACGTGTGTAATTTTTCAAATTATTATCGAGACGAATTCTTCTTTATTCAAATTCTTAATTTCACCAATTCTTAATTTTCCGAATGCCTCATTTTCTTAATTATAGATAGTACGAATTCTGCTTTTTACAGAAGACAGTACAGTTAGGCATAGTGAAATTATATTTATATAATACATATATTAAGTAGCAATTAAATTTAATCTATGAAGGAACCTATCACCTATTTACTAAGAAACTCATTACGTAATCAATCAAAGAGATTAAAATGTCAAGTATAAACGTCAATAAAATTATCAATTCAAGATCTCCCGTCCTATGCGTGAATAGTTGCATAATTTTAAACCTGTGATTTAAACTAAATAACTATGGCTTCCTCGAGTGCGGTAGTCGTCGATTTAAATTTCGTTAACGTAGGAGAAAAAGGAAAAAAAAAGTTAGTACGTGGTGGCTATCAATATTATTTTCAAGCAAAAAATAAAAACGGAACACAGATTTGGCGTTGTTCTAACAAAGGAATACGGTGCAATGCGTCTGTAACCCTGAACTCTGCAATGAATTCAGTATTAAGAGAAAGTAGCCATACGTGCAAACCAGACTTTTCGAAAAATAAAGTAACATTTGCTGTTAATAAATTAAAAAACCGTTGCCGCACAGAATGGAAGCCAATTTCAGAATTATACGAAGAGTCTATGAAGGGTTTAGATAGCGATTCGGATTCAAGCGAAAACTTGGAACCACCGCCATTCAGTTCAATAAAAGACGCATGCTACTCCGCACGTAAGGCTGCTTTAGATATTTCCAAATTGAGGTTCGGAAGTGTTCAGGAAGTCAAGATTCCGGATCTACTTCGTAAGAATTTTCTTTTACATGAAGGAGAAGGAGATGACAATTTTTTTATTTTTGGTAGTCCAGGGTGCATGAAGTTAATTAGTAAAACAGATTTGTATTTAGCTGATGGGACATTTCGAAGCGTACCAAAACCTTTCGAACAATTGTTTACGATTCATGTAGACATTGGCAGTACAAGAGAAGTGACTGCAATAATACCAATATTTTTTTGCTTATTACCTAACAAAAAGGAATCGACTTATACCGAAGTGTTTCGGGTTTTGAAAGAAAAGTTTCATGTGACAATAACTTTTTTCAAAAGTGACTGGGAAACTGCCATTATGAATGCAGTCAAAACTGTGTATCCTTTGGTGTTAGTTAGTTTAAAAGGTTGTTTTTACCATTTTACGAAGGCGATTTGGAAAAATGCAGACAAAATAGGTATGGTAATCGATAAACAGCACAGAAGGATAGTAAGACTGACAGCTAATTTAGCTCTTCTACCTATTCAATTTGTTCCAGAAGCTTGGTTGTTTATATTGAACGAGGCTTTGAACGATACCATAACAGAAAATTTTGTGTCATATTTCGAAAAACAGTGGATGACAAAATTATGTTGAAATACCTGGTGTTGCTCTCATGAGCGCCACAGGACCACGAACGCCCTAGAAGGATGGCACTTCCGCCTAAACAAAAAGATTGGGAAGACAGATCTTTTCTCATATATACATTTTTTGAAAAAAGAAGCAACTTATTTTGAAGGAAAGATTAAACAAAATAAAGTATATACTGAGCCGCGGAAAAGACGATCAAAATTTATTATCAAAGACGCTAAAATTTGCAAAATTATAGAAGACCTACTAATTGGGAAAGTCACACCTGAAGAATGCTTGCGAAATTTATGTCGATATAAGTAAATATTGTTGAATTATGTACATTTATTCATGCAAAAATTAATTAATTATTATAATTAACTATTTACAATTATTGCACCTTAGTAATTGTATAATATAACATCATACAATATAAGTAGGTAGTAGTCAAATACTTTACAGTTTGATTAGCTATAAAAGACGTAACAATACTGCTATCTATCACTTCTTGTTGTGAGCTGTAAGTGAACGGACATATAAAACTTCCTCGTGTCAAAGTATAAAATAAATAGTTAAAGTGTCTGTACAGTGTGTTATTTAATCCATAACCTCTAATAGGTTATGGGCCCAGTGCCGCGATCGAAAATTCTGTGTAATAAATAAATCACAACTACCCACAGTCTAGTGTTCAAATCGTGATTCTACTGTGTCGTGTAAAGGAATGCGATATTCGTAAGTAATGGAACCTTTAAAGCAAAAGAGAAATAAGCCGTACGATGGCGATAAATACAGTATCTGGAAGTTACGAATACGTTCATTACTTAGTGAAATGGATATGATTGTGGACGCAAGGCACATGTTAAGAAGGATTGCGTTTATTTTAAACGAGCAAGTAAACAAAAAGATATGACGGACAGAACGAGAACAAGTCAAACAGTCAGTTTATCGCAAGAGTCGAAATCTGACGACTTTTCAGGTTATGCATTTATGACTGGAGAATTCCAACAAGATGATAATGTAAACAAAATTACATTTTATGCTGGATTCAGGAGCATCCGATCACTTTATAAACAGGGACGGTATTTTCATTACTTATGAACATTTACATATTCTATATTCCATAATATTTTATCACATACACACAACACCCTCTAGCCCAAACTAAGCTATGAGCTATGGGTACTAGACAATGGATAAAGATACATATACTTTTTTTTGTAAATACATATTACATATAGAAGCACCCAGACCAAGACGGGCATCCATGTCTATGCACACGGGTGTTTGACCTGTGTGGGAGTCGAACCCCTTAGGTGTGGCGGTCGGTTGCACTAGCCACTACGTCATTGCCGCCTGAATACCAATTAAAGAAATCTGTTGCTAAACATAATTTATTTATTTCAGTTACAAAAAGAGGTACAATCAATGTTGTAAGCAGCTATGGTGTTCCACGTGTTTTGGAGAATGTACATATTGTATTGTCCTGAGGTACCATTTAATTTATTATCAGTTTCAAAGATGCAGCAGGCCGGATTGAAGCTTATTTTTGATCAGCATGGGACTCTCATTATAAAGGAAGGTAAAATAATTATGACGGGTAAGCTTTTACGTAATCTTATCATTTTAGATTTTAGAATACCTATTAAGAGAGGTCAGTCTGTTTCCCAAGCATGTCAGTGTAATTTAAATAATTATAGATTACATATGGCGTCAACACTTAGGTTATATTAGTAAAAGTAAATTTATTGAGTTAGTGTAATAATTTAATTGAAGACTAAACTGATTGAAACAATATTACCTACTGATGATTTATGCAAGGCTTGCATAAATGGTAAACTGACTAGACTATCCTTTAATAAGGTTAAAAACAAAGGATAACCATTTGAAATGTATTTCTACACAATGTTATCAAATGTTCTCATGTGACTTTGTCTTTTTGAGAATAGAATCTTTAAACCTGAATACATTAAGCGACCATTATACATCACTCCGTCAACGTTTGATAATAAGAATTATTTTATTTTGTTTCTGGACCAGTTCACTCATTGTTGTGTTATTTATCACTTGACTTATAAATCAGATGTATTTTCGGCATTCAAAGATTTTGTTTTAAAAAGCAAGTCAAAGTATAAAAAAAAAAAATTTTAAATGAGCTACTTTGTATAGTGATAATAGTGGAGAGTAACTGTCGACTGAAATGAAAGACTACTGTAAAGTAAATGGTATTAGTTACCACTTAACAGTACCCAGAACTCCACAGTTAAATGATATGGCTGAATGTATGGTTGAAACCATAACTAAAAAGGCTTGTTCTATGTTAACTGGTGCAATGATAGATAATCGCTTTTGGGCTGAAGCAGTGTTAACTGTTATTCACTTATAAATATTACACCTACAAAAGCCCTAAACCAGTCTAAAACTTAATATGAGTTATGGCATGATAGAAAACCAATTATTAAATCCCTTAAGTTGTTTGGTTCAACTGTGTATGTCCATAATAAAACCAATATATGTAAATTTGATGATAAGTCATGGAAAGAGATATTGGTGGGCTATAGTCCAAATGGTTATAAGGTATGGAACACAGAATGCGATAAAGATATAACTGTCAGAGATTTTGTAGTAGATGAGATATTTTTTATGTGTCCAGGCCTACACTAAAGCCTGAAGGAAATAATTTTAAAAATTTCCAAGACAAAACTGATATGGACCAAGTGATGAAATCAGTGTCGACTGAATCTCAAAATATAAGTATCCCTAAACCAGATACTTTAAAATCTGATGTACAAGACAGTACTAGTAGAAATCGCAAAATAGTTAATGAGGTTGCATGTGAACCTGATATTGACATGGTTTCCTTACCTGTAAACAATAATGAAACACATTTACCTAGGAGTGACAGACTCAAAGGTCATCCTCGTATTTGTTATAAAGAAAGTGATGATAATGATGACTATTTGTTTAGTGTCAATTCATTTACATGTATAATACCTAAATCATTTCAAGAAATAAAGTCACTTGATAATAGGTCTTAATGGGAGAAAGCTATTGAAGATGAACTAAAATCCCATAGAATAAATAATACATGGTGTCTGGTGCCAGGACCAGATGATATAAATATTGTAGACTAGATGAGTCTTTACTATTAAAACTGATGAGTTTAAAAAAAAACCCTTTTAGATATAAGGCTCGTCTTGTTGCCAAAGGTTTCAGTCAAGAATATCTTACTAATCATAATGAAACTTTTGCGCCTGTCGCTAGAATAGCTAGCTTTCGTTTTATAATTAGTTTTGCTAATCGACATAAATTATTAATGCATCATATGGATGTCAAAACCGCTTTCTTAAATAGCGTTTTAAAGAAAGAGATATATATGAATATACCTAAAGGCGTCCTAAGATGTAAATTAAATAAAGCATTATATGGGTTGAAACAGGCTGCAAGGTGGTCTCGTAGGAGAAGCGGTTGTGGTGGGCGGTTACTTCTCACCCAACCGACCTCTCGCCGACTTCGAGGAGTATCTCCTCGAACTGAACGTCGTCGTCGCTCGAAGCCACCCTCGACCCGTGCTCGTCATCGGGGACCTCAATGCCAAATCCTCGGCTTGGGGTTCCGCGACCACGGACGCGAGGGGTGAATTGCTCGAGGAGTGGGCCGTAGAAAACGGCCTGCTAGTCCTCAATCGTGGGTCAGTGCACACGTGCGTGCGTCAGCGGGGCGGCTCTGTCATCGATGTGTCCTTTGCTAGCCCCGCACTAGCACGCCGTGTCCAAGGCTGGCGTGTCGTCGAGGAGGTGGAGACATTGTCGGACCACCGCTATATCCGATTCGACGTCTCCGCCCAGACCTCCGACCCCCCAGCCCCAAGGGTCCCGATTGGGGGCGGTCCGCGTTGGGCTTTGAAAAAGCTGAATCGGGAGGTCCTCCTGGAAGCCTCCATCGTTCAGGCCTGGGTGCCAGCACCGGCCAGGCCTGACAATGTCGAGATGGAGGCCGAGTGGTTCCGGGAGGCCATAACACAAGTGTGTGATGCGGCGATGCCTAGAGTGCCTAGAAATTTTCCAAGTAGGCGTCGGGTGTACTGGTGGTCGGACCACATTGGTCATCTACGCCATTCATGCGTGGTGGCCCGGCGCCAGTACATCCGGCTTCACAGGAGGCGTCGCCACCCTCCCGATTTCAACGTCAGGGAGGCGGAACTGTACGAGGTCTACAGAGCGGCCAAGAAGGCCCTTAAGATAGCCATAAAGCGGGCCAAAGATCAGGCCCGCCAAGAGCTGCTGGGGACTCTGGACCGTAATCCCTGGGGGCGTCCATACCTTATGGTAAGAGGCAAGCTTCGCCCCTGGGCGCCCCCCTTGTCCCAGAGTCTCCGGCCACAATTGGTACAGGAGGTGGTGGCTGCTCTGTTTCCCTCACGGGCGGAGCACACTCCTCCGCCAATGGTTCTGCCTTCCATGGCGTCCAGCGCGGACTTTGACGACGACGTGGTTCCCGAAGTGACCCGAGTAGAGTTGCGAGCGGCGGTGTTGAGACTTCACTCGAAAAACAACGCCCCAGGGCCCGACGGCATTCCAGGTCTTGCATTGGCCCTGGTCCTCGAGGAGCTCGCGCCCCGACTTAAGGGGCTCCTCAATGAGTGTTTGCAGCAGGGCCAGTTTCCACGCCAGTGGAAGGTGGGGAAACTGGTCCTGATTAGGAAGGAAGGGCGCCCGGCGGACAGTCCGTCCGCCTACCGGCCCATCGTGTTGCTGGACGAGGTGGCTAAATTATTTGAATTTATTATCGCGGAGCGCCTCGTCCAGCGTCTTTCTTCTGTGGGTCCGGATCTGGCGGACAACCAGTATGGTTTCCGTCGCGGGCGCTCTACAATCGATGCAGTTCTGCAAGTGAGGAGCCTGGCGGAGGATGCAGTGTCCCGGGGCGAGGTCGTCTTCGCGGTGTCTCTCGACATCGCGAATGCCTTCAACACCTTGCCCTGGAGTTGTATCAGGGAGGCACTCGTTTTTCATCGAGTGCCGACCTACCTCCGCCGCATTGTCGGGGCATATCTATCGGAGAGGGTAGTAGTCTACCCGGGTCACGACGGTTGGAGTCGGCGAGAGATGTCGTGCGGTGTTCCACAGGGATCGGTTCTGGGTCCGCTCCTGTGGAACATCGGTTACGACTGGGTGCTGCGAGGTGCGCTCCTCCATGGCGTCGGCGTCATTTGTTACGCCGACGACACGCTTGTCACGGCGAGGCGTAAGTCGCACCGGGCGGCGGCCATACTGGCGACCGCTGGAGTCGCACAAGTCGTTGGTCGTATCCGGCGGTTGGGCCTCGAGGTGGCCCTGTCGAAGTCCGAGGCCGTTTGTTTTCACGGCCCTCGGAACCGGCCACCTCCAGGGGCCCATATAATGGTAGGAGGGGTCCGCATCGGCGTCGAGTCAACCCTAAAGTATTTAGGTCTCTTGCTTGACAGCCGATGGGACTTTACAGCCCATTTTCGTCGTTTGGTCCCCATTCTTCGGGGCGCTGCAGGCGCGAGAGCGCGCCTGCTGCCCAACCTTGGGGGGCCAAACACCTCCTGCCGGAGGCTCTACGAGGGGGTCGTGCGGTCCATGGCCCTGTACGGGGCCCCAGTTTGGGCAGACAACCTGACGGCCCGAAACATTTCGGCGCTTCGTGCACCACAGCGCGCCATGGCCGTCAGGTTGATGAGAGGTTACCGCACGATCTCGTTCGAGGCTGCGAGCCTCCTCGCCGGATCGATGCCATGGGACCTGGAAGCGGCGCTCCTGGCGTCGCTCTATCGTTGGCGCCGGGAGGCGCTAGCTCGGGGCGAAGGACCGGCTCTTCCCGCTCTCGAGGCGGCGAGGTCCGAGCTCCGCCAGGTCCTAGTGGCGAATTGGAAGGAACGACTTTTGCACCCCAGTGCCGGGCACGCCACGATCGTGGCGGTAAGTCCCGTGTTTGAGGAGTGGCTGGAGAGGCGCCATGGCGCCCTCACCTTCCGGCTGACACAGGTAATGACTGGCCACGGTTGTTTTGGCCAGTTCCTGTGTCGTATACGCCGGCAAGAGACGCCCGGTTGTCACCACTGCGGCGACTGCCGCGACGTAGTTGAGGACACGGCGCTGCACACTTTAGCGGTTTGCCCCGCCTGGGCATCGCAGCGCCGTGAATTGATCGCGGCAGTCGGATTGGTTGCCCTCTCGCTCCCGGCCGTAGTTCAGTCTATGGTCCGGAGTGAGAGGTCGTGGAATGCCGTCGCCTCCTTTTGTGAGGAAGTCATTTCCATCAAGGAGGCGGCGGAGCGGGAGAGGGAGCGTTTGAACCCTCTCCCCAACCGCAGAGCCGGGTGCCGGAGGGCGCGGGACGACCTCCAGCCACCCTGAGGTTTGACCTGGGGGTGGCGGGCTTTGTGGGCCTGCCCGCCATCCGTTCAGCACCAGGTCCGAGAGGCGGCGTGCGTGTTCCCACGCGCGCCTCTGTGTTGAGTCCGTCTCCCCTCTAGGGGGGACAGTAGGGAGTGGTGGTAGGTCTTTCGTGTAGTGGCCTGCCGTTTCATACGGCGGGCCGAAACCTCGGCGGGGTCGCGACCGCATGCGAAAGTGATTCGCGCGGCCCCGTCGATAGTGGTTTTATCGAGGAACACCGTGGTAGGTTTAGTCGGTATTCCGGGAGGTACTTTATCATCTTAACATCTTATTTTACCCCGGCGAGTCCGACATAACCCCTCCGCCCGCCCCCGCGGAGGGGTATGCGTCATGCATTCCCCCACGTAAAAAAAAAAAAAAAAAAAAGGCTGCAAGGTGGTGGTTTGAAGTATTTGAGCGATCTTTTAAATGGAGTTTTTCAAAATACATCGTTTGATAGATGTATATATATAGACAAAGGAAATGTCAAGAAAAATATTTAAATTGTATTATATGTTGATGATTTGGTTACAGTATGTGCTGATGTTCAAATTGAAATGACTGATGTAAATAATATAAAGTTCTTTCATGGCATCAAAATAACTAGATATGCTGATATAATTACATATCTAATGTGCTTATATTCAAACAGTGTTGAATAAGTTCAATATGATTAATTGTAATCCTGTGAGTACACTACTGAAGCTAAACTTAATTATGAAGCTTTAAATCTAAAAGAAAAATGTGATGCACCATGTCGTAACTTTATAGGATGTTTAATGTACATTATGCTATGTACTCGCCCTAATTTAAGTACATCTGTAAAGATATTAAGTCGTTTTAACACGCGTGTTAAGATATCTTAAAGGTACTATGCATCTAAAGTTAACCTATAAAAGAAATGATTATGTTTTATATGGATATGTAGATTCTGTTTACGGTGGTCACGACTATTCTGATCGGAAAAGTACTACCGGTTATTTATTTAAACTGAACTTGGTGTACAAAGAGACAAACTTATGAAGCCAAATATATGGCCCTTTACGAGGCTGTAAAAGAAGCCTTATGGTTTAAGTCTCTAGCAGAAAGTATTAACATACGAATTAATAAACCTATTGTTATACTTATTTAAGGAAAATAATAATGTCTGTAAAAGCATTGCTAATAATCCAACTAGCCATAAGAGGTCAAAACATATTGATATAAAATATCATTTCTCAAGAGAGCAAGTTGAAAGAAATATAATTAAATTAAATTATATTCCCACAGGTCAACAACTGGCTGTGATGTTTTGACAAAGATGGATACAAAATGGGTTTAGAATAAGTATTATTACTGTGCATAAGTGTGTACATATATGATTAACTTATGTAAGTGGTCTGATTAGGTTTTTCTGGGTTTTCCCTAATCCTAGCAACAAATGTTGGACCATGTTTATACATTTTGCCCAGTAAACACTTGGAGGTGATATATGATCTGTTAAGATATTATAAATATCTGCAACAATTATTCTTTTTTGAATTGTATAAAGCAGTGATTAATTTTTGAGGGGGCGTGTTGAATTATGTACATTTATTTATGCAAAAATTAATTAATTATTATAATTAACTATTTACAATTATTGCACCTTAGTAATTGTATAATATAACATCATACAATATAAGTAGGTAGTAGTCAAATACTTTACAGTTTGATTAGCTATAAAAGACGTAACAATACTGCTATCTATCACTTCTTGTTGTGAGCTGTAAGTGAACGGACATATAAAACTTCCTCGTGTCAAAGTATAAAATAAATAGTTAAAGTGTCTGTACAGTGTGTTATTTAATCCATAACCTCTAATAAATATCTATATATAAAAATAATATACCAAAAAAACAACCGACTTCAACTTGTTTATGGTTTTTCTCACGGATGTCACTGTCAAATCTGGACCAAATTAAAATGGGACCAAACGGGAAGCAGCAGCTTTCAAACACAAAAAAAATTGGTCCACTCAGAAGAATTTGCTGACTTTTTATCATTTCTTTGACGTTGATAAGTATCATGTATTTGATCTAAATGAATGAATTTGAGTTTGAGTTTGAAAGGCTTTTTTTTGTAAAATTCATATTTATGCTTGTGACTGTACTTATTAGAAATATTCAGAATTTGTACTATCTATAATTAAGAAAATGAGGCATTCGGAAAATTAAGAATTGGTGAAATTAAGAATTTGAATAAAGAAGAATTCGTCTCGATAAAAATTTGAAAAATTACACACGTGGGAAATTAAGAATTGGGAATCAATCGTAGACATCGTTCAAACAGCAGCAGGAACCGAAAGAAAGAACTTGTATAAGGGTCACAAACGAGCATACACAGTCGCTCACATTCGAAAACCACTGTAATAAACAGGTACACAAGCGAACTGAAGCTGACATTAACAAATTATGTATTCTAAGTAGCAATAAGAGGAATAAAGTACTGTCTATAGCGGAAAACACGTTCAGTAATTATAATATATGTCACTATTTATCACCAAATTGTGGAATAAATAAACTTGTGGACAAATTAGATTCTAAGCTAATAGGTTACACGAAGCAAGACTATTGCCTTATATTTATAGGTGGTGACGACTTTGAGAAAACTAATAATTACTCGAAACTAATTGTTAACATACGCGAAAAGTTGTTGCCTTTGAATCATACAAATATAATATTATGTTTACCAACATTTCGATGTAACTATAGTAGTAATATGTTTAATAATAGAATTGAAATGTTTAATTACCTGCTTTATCATGACCTACAAACATATGACTATGCAATTCCATTTGACTCTAATTTAAACTTAACCTATGACTATAACATGTTTTTAAAGTATAGTGGCTTACTTAATGATAAGGGAATGATGACTATTTTTGACCACTTAAAATACGTAATTGAAGAAATGACTTTCCAATGCAACGATAGAAAACCTGTTAATAACATATGTGATGGTAATACACAACTTCAAGAAACCAGTGACTTAACAGATACTATTCAGGATTCATTTTTTCGTAACTAAGTCACTTTATATATTGCATCAAAACATAGCAGGTTTATTAAATAAAGCAGACATACTATCGGTTTCATTGGATGATCTGGCAGTTAAAAATAAGAGTATTGATGTAGTTTGCATTACTGAGCATTTTATTATGGAAGGATATGAGACTCACCCTATATCTTCCTAATTACAATTTAGCAGCAACATTTTGTAGAATGGGGAGTAAAAGGGGCGGGGCATGTATCTTAGTAAAAACAGGACATGCTTGGAAAGAATTACCTGAAATTGCACTACTATCTGTTAGTGGTATTATGGAGTGTTGTGCTATTGAATTGATAAACCATAAAATTGCTATTATTTGTGTATACAGAGTACCTAAAACAAGTAACATCAACGTATTTTTTTATAAATTAGAACAAATATTAATAAAAATAAATAGAAATAATTATAATAATATAATTTTAACAGGTGACTTTAATATCGATGTTACAAAAAATAACAGTATGACATTAGAACTGAAATGTCTATTATTAAATTTTAATTTAAATCTAGCTCTAGAACAACCGACAAGAATCATAAGTCAAACATGTATTGACAACTTCGCACATAACTTTAAAAAATCATGGAAGGCGGAAATTATAGACTTGGCTCTGTCAGACCACACAGCTCAAATACTAAGATGTCCTGTGAATAAAATATGTATTATGAAGTACTGGCGCAAAGAACAAACAGATTACTCATCAGAGAATATAAAGAAATTTAAAAACTTCATCGAAAACTTATCATTTGCTGAAGTTTATACTACTGACGACCCGAACATAGCTTTCTCACTATTTTTCGACCAGTTTAGACTTTTCCATAAACTATGTTTTCCGACAAAGATTGTCACTATCCGAACTAACATAAAGCCACAATGGATCTCTAAAGGAATTAAAATATGTAGTAGGAGAAAGAGACTCCTTCTCTGGAAATCCAGACTAAAACCATCTCATCTCAACAGGCAAAGTTACATAAAATACTCAAAACTTTTTAAAAAAATTATAAAACTGACAAAACGCATTCAAAATATTCATAAAATCAATATATCTGACAATAAAATGAGAACAACATGGCAAATAATAAATAAAAAAAAAATCAACTCTCCTACAGAGGCTGTTCCTAAATTATCTATAAATGATAAAACTATAACAGACCCATTAATAATAGCGAATAGTTTTAATGATTTTTTTGTTGATAAAATCTTACCGCTCTCTAATATAGGAACAAAAGTAACCTCGAATATAAAACGTTATAAAAACTCTTTGTTTATGGCTCCTAGTACACCTCAAGATATCCTTACCATAATTAGGAATCTTAGAAACACTTATAGCGTAGGTTACGATGACATTTCCACCAGAATAATAAAAGCCGTAGCTAGTGCAATTTGTGGTCATCTCAGCCATATACTTAATTTATGTATATGGCACGGCATATACCCCGATGCATTAAAAATTTCTGTAATTAAACCAGTCTACAAAAAAGGGAATAGAGATACAATGTCAAATTATAGACCTATTGCCCTAATACCAATATTCTCCAAAATTTTTGAGAAATATATCCATCAGATACTTTATAATTATTTAGAATCCAACAAACTTATATGTGAGGAACAGAAGGGCTTCAGGCAGAATATGTCGATCAATTTGGCTGTGTATGACTTTCTGCACAGAACGATTTTAAATATAGATAAAAGAAATCCCGTCTGCGCAGTGTACTGTGATATGACCCAGGCATTTGATTACGTGGACCATAGAATTCTAAAAGACAAGTTGGAATGCTATGGCGTCAGAGGGAATGTCCTAAATCTATTAGACTCATACTTATCACATAGAAAACAATTTACGGCGTTAACAGGAGTCAACGTTAAGACTAAAAAGGAAAGGACAGTCATTTCAAAAGAGCGCATTGCTACATATGGTGTACCACAGGGCAGCGTACTCGGCCCTTTATTGTTCATTGTCTATATTAACGACCTACCCAAAGCGGTAGATAATCCGATGACTCTCTTTGCTGATGATAGCACACTGACAGTACCATGTAAATCACTTGACATTTATGCGAACGACATTAATAATTCTTTTTCTGTAATAATTTCATGGATGAACAATAATAATTTAAAAATTAATCTAGGAAAGACACAAATAATGCACTTTAGCCAAAAAAAATCGGTCACACAGGACAGTCAACTAAAATTAAAATTTGACGATACTATTATAGATGAGGTTGACAATGTTACTTTCCTAGGATTAACAATAGATGCCAAACTGAACTGGAAAGCAAATATAGAAACTCTTTCTAAAAAGATAAGCAGCCGTTCATATGCCCTTTATAAACTTGCTGCTGATGTAAACATTCCCGCATTACTAACTGCATATCATGGCCTCATCGAATCCATTTTGAGATTCGGTATTATCTTTTGGGGCAATTCAGTCGATAAAGAGACTGTGTTTAAATTGCAGAAACGATGTGTTAGAGGTATGTTTGGCTTACAGGTCACTGATAGTTGCAGACCATATTTTGAAAAATATAAAATATTAACTCTTCCACCATTGTATATTTATGAAACAGCAGTATTTGTAAGAACATATCCAAGTTTATTTTGTAAATTGTCCGATGTGGTTCTGCGTAATCGCCGTGACAACCATAAACTTTGTATGCACACAGCTAAAACGGCACTCTTGGGCAAAAGTATATTTTGTATGGCCCCTAAAGTATATAATAAGTTACCAAACACATACAAAAATCTTAATATTAATACATTTAAATATAAATTGAAACAGTTACTGTTAAAAAAATGTTACTATACCATTAATGATTTTCTACAAGATGGACATTTATTTTGATATTATTTTCAATATTGAATTTGATTGGTAGCTCATTTGACATTTTAATACCTATTGACATTTTTTTTTTTTATTTAATTAATTTGATTTCTCTTTGTTATAAATAATTTGAATGCTACTTATTACATTTCTGAATATAATATTTGCATGTCTAGAATTAATGGACAGAACATGTTGATACAATGTATTATTTTAACTAACACCAAATGTACTACACATGTTGAGACAAATAAACATATCTTTATCTTTATCTTTATCTTTACGCCATTAGCGCAGTTGATGTGGAATTATAATTATTATTTTACTGTTTACTATATTTGCGTATTTGTCTATGTATCCTGTTATTCGAGGCAATGTTCTACTGCAAAAATAACTTTGTTCGTGACCATCCTGAAGTTTTTGACGCAGTGCAACAAAATATGAGTATGACTCTTTAAAGATTATTAAAATATTGCTTCATAGTGCAGCATCTTGAAATAATATTTCAATTTAATGCGTGAGCTATGTAGCTACTTAAAGAATATTAAACCTTTCGCTGTCCCGTGATAGATACAATAGTAAAGAAACGTGATTTGAACATTTCCATTTTCGCGAACGAATGATGACCAAAATTGTATTCGAAAGACATTCGAATACATACATGACTGTATTTGCTATGGGATAGGCAAAGGTGTATTATACCCACATTTCATCGGCTAGTGTTTTAGGTCTCACGTAAAAGAGGGTAGCCTATTGCTGATTTATCGTTTTTTCGAGGCACAGTTACAGGCTCTGTACTGTTAATGAGAATTACTTATCAAAATACTCGATTACACATAGCTCGATCCGGGTATTGAAACTGAGTCCTTATGCCCTGTAGTTGCACAAACACCCTTGGCGCCATGCATTATTCTTGTATCATGTACTAAAGTACATGATACAAGAATAATGCATCGGCCTCGATGGCGTAGTGGTTAGTGTAACCGACTGCAACGCCTGAGGTCGCGGGTTCGATTCCCGCACAAGTCAAACATTTGTGTGCATGAACTTGGATGTTTGTCTTGGTCTGGGTATTTCTATGTATAATATGTATGTATTTACAAAAAAAAAAGTATATAATATGTATGTTTATCCGTTGTCTAGAACCCATAGTACAAGCTCTGCTTAGTTTGGGCTAGATGGTGTTGTGTGTATGTGGTAGAATATTATTATTATTATATTATTATTATTATAAAGTGGTATTACCTTGCGTATGGAACTGAACTTCTGAAAACCATTCAAGTCAATACATTACTTTACAAAGTAGGTAACACGAACATTCAACTCCCTAAGTATAACTAGTAAATTAATTGAAAGAGCTAATCCGTGGAAGAAGTCTTATGCTTTCACTGTTACTTAAAGCGCAGAGCCGATATATCAAACTCTTTAGTCACGGTCCACACATTTACTCAGTCGTTAGAAAACAATGGACCGTAATTGCTTTCCCAGACTCGCTAGTATGATGTCACTTTATACGGTTTTTATATTTTTAATTTTTTATATTTACACGGCAAAGTGATTGAATTGAACTTGATGGAAAGCCCAATTACAGTCCAGAGACAGTGACGACGAGGAGAAGATAGATGTCTTCTAGCCGTCGCCGGTGTCAAGCCGGTCCGATCAAATGCTTTTTCACACTACGTTTGAAGGACCCAATGGCATAGAAGAGACACACATGTGCCGGAAGACCATTCCAAAGTTGTATGGTACGGCATAAGAAGGAATGGCTGAAGCTTTTGGTGCGAGACGGGATTGTGCTAACCGTCCATCCGTGGTTACGAAGACCGGCACGTGTGGTTCTCAAAAGGAAGGGGGAAGGTGGGATGAGGTCAAATAACTCTTTGGAGTATTCGCCATGATAGAGGCGATAGAATACGCTAAGGGACGCAATGTCTCTACGAAGTTGTAGTGGTTCGATGTCCTTCGTAACCACCTGGCTGTCGATTAAACGTACGGCATGACGCTGCAGTTTGTCTAAGGCATCGAGTAGGTACTTAGCGGAACCATTCCAAGGGTGCGAACAGTACTCCATGCTGCTAAGGACTTGGGCTTTGTACAGCAAATACCGCTGTTCAGGAGTAAAGAAACGCCACACCTTGTTTAGAATCCCGAGTTTGCGTGCAGTTGTGGTTATTACACCCTCGATGTAGTCCCTAGAGTTAAATTTTAAGGTCGTGGCGAACTGGTTGTTTGACTTAATTATTTAATTACTCTGCTTTTCTTACTAGACAAGAGCCTTGCTTACACTTTTCTTATAGAATAGCTGTATATAGACTGTTTAGTAATGCAGCAACGAATTACTGGTACAAATTAGCTATATGTTGTTTATTTAAGAACTAGTGTGTGCTCGCCTAACTTCAATAGAAACGGCTACCAACATAAAAATTTCCTGTGTTTTAATCCAAGATATGATCTTACCATAAGCTAAGTTTGATTTCAATTCGTTTAACAGTTTAGGCGTGATTGAGCAACAAACATATTCACAAACGCTTAACGTTTATAATATTATTAAGGTGTGCTGAGATTGCCTTCACGCGTCCAGTTCAGTGGGTCCATGTGTTATTGAGATTTTAGTACAAACAATTCTTGTATTTGTAGGTATTTTTCAATTCTTGGTTCTGAGACCAGTATTCCGCAATAAGCTCGCCCACTATTACGTAGGACCAAAAAGTCATAACCGGTGAAATACACCTATGTAAGTCTATAAAAAAACGCGAGAACTTAGTGGGAACCCGTTGGACTGCCATTGGACTGCCCGTTGGAATACCAAGGCACCTCTGACTTTCGAAGTTATGTGCCTATTAATAAATTAATTATTTATGACTCGTTTTAACGGTGAAGAAAAACATAAGGAAACCTGCATGTCCGTGAGTTCTTCATAATGTTCTCGAAGATAATTATGTAAAGTCTGCTGACTTCAACTGGGCCAGCGCGGTGGACTATTATTCCCTTCACTGAGAAGAGGCTCATGCCCACCAGTGGAACAGTTTATATTAAGGGCCAATACTGTTTATTAGCCTACTGGCATCAGTTGGGTAGAAAGAGTCTCTCTAAGTTGTAAAGGTTTTTGATACGGCGAACAGTTATTGGTACGCGCTGGTAATACACATTTTAACATCCAGAAAGAACCATTACCGGGAGATAAAGAAAGAGAAAAAGCAAAACATAATACTTTAAAATATTATGAGTATTTATAATCAACATACAAATTGTTACCCTTCATACAGTTGTAAAACATAACTGTTTATTTTCACATTGACTGATGATGGACAAAGCAATTTCCCGAGAAATTCCTGTTGTATAACGTAAATTGATTACTTATTTACTAATAAATAGTAGCAATTTATTAATTCTATTCTGCGAATTGCCAATATTTACGTGAATTGAATTTTGATTATGTATTTTACAATTTGATAGCTAAAGTACGCCGATGTAATAAGCTAATATATAAACTCGAAATATTGCTACATATACTTTTTTGATCGGACTACTATATTCTATACTAGTAGTTTTCCCGCGGTTTCACCCGCGTAAGGCCCGTTCCCGTGTGAATATCGGGTTTCACCCCTTTCAGCCCCTTAAGGGTGGAATTTACAAAAATCGTCTCTTAGTGCTCCCCTACACTCTACAAGGAACATACATGCCAAATTTCAGCTTCTTGCGTTCAGTAGTTTCGGCTGTGCGTTGTCTGTCAGTCACTCAGTAACGGAAGAGTTTTATATATATAGATAGATTAGGTGAAATTGTCATTTGTTATGAAGAAACAGTGAGATTGTTTTTCATTCATACAATTTCATAAATGTTTTGTCCAAAATTATTAAAATCATATGTTAAATTTGGCGATTTGACGCAACAAAGCCGTAGTCACTAAATGTTACTTGGATCACAAATAGTTGTTCCGAGTCTGGATGTGCTTTGTGTCCGTTTTTTAAAGATTTGTAAAGAATCCTACGAGCCTTTCCTTCTTCCTGCAATGAATTTTCATATATAGTTACCTAATATTTCCATCCTATTTCGGTAATTTGTAAAGTACACAATAAAATTATGATCATCATTTTTCGATCATTTGCAAGCTAAACAATTAGCAATATCCTTTTTCGGTAATTTATAAACTAAAAATTATGAAGTAATAACAATCTTATATATTACTTGGATTTTGTGTGCAGTAGTTATTTGATGGAAAAATAAAAAAGGAGTAACTTTGTACAGGCAAAAAAAATGCATTGGTTTTACTATTTATGAGAGCTAACAACGTAAAAAATGTAGTGGATTCCATATTTTATTCATCGCTTCAATAACAAATAAATATGTTTAAAAACGATTAGAATAACAATCACCCGATGTTGTAATAATTGATACTGTCGTTTCAATTGGTATTGTAATATTATTAAAAGGTCATAGTTCATGAAATTGCATAATGCTATGATAGATTCAAATGGTACAATAGATTTGAATTGGTTATTGGGTTGCAGAACTACTGTTATACTGATGTTTTATTCAATGATGTATTATTTAACGTTGGTTTATTGTGATAGTAGTCATAGGCATGCAAAAAATATTCCTTTAAGCATAGCAATATATCCAAATTCATTTCATTATACAACAGTCGTACTGAAAACTACTCCAGTGCTTTACTGGGGAAATAATAATTATAATAATATTCTATCACATATACACAACACCATCTAGCCCAAACTAAGCAGAGCTTGCATTTAGGGTACTAGACAATGTATAAACATACATATATACTTTTTTTTTGTAAATACATAAATATTATTCATAGAAACACCCAGACCAAGACAAAGATCCATGTTCATGCACACAAATGTTTGACTTGTGCGGGAATCGTGGCAGTCGGTTACACTAACCACTATGCCATCGAGGCCAGTAAAAAAAATATTTTAATTTATTATAAAAAATACAGCCCAACGTGTTTATTTTTTGTTTTTTTAAAAAGACAACCGCTCTAGGAATAATTCCTGTGTCGTGGGGGACTTTACAAACATTTAAACAACGGATACAAAGAACACCCAGAGTCGGAACAACCATCTGTAGATCACCCAAATTTTGTCCCGTGTGAGGATCGAACCCACAACACTCGGAGCGATGGCAGTGGCAAGGCGACCACTTAAACCACTACGCCATCTGTGCAGTCAATTATACAAGAGATGGAAATTCCCAGTACCAATATATGGTACTGGGAATTTCGCAAGTAATGCTCACTCACGTACTTTTTAGAAAAATGCAGCACTGTAACGTTGGGATGACTTCATGTTGATCTTAATTGGGTTGCCTATGTTTGACTGTGTGCATTATTTTACACACAAGAACAAGTAGCAATCAAAGAAATCTTTTTGTGCAAACAGTATCAAGATAAGGGAGTGATTAATATTTTAGATTTGGATTAAAGAAAAAGTGGGATCGTAGTGGGAATGTCTTGATATCTCCCTCGCACAGCTGCGGTTAAATAGCGGTTACGCCACAGTTACTATTTAACTTAAATAATGAAAAAATATGAGTGAAATACCCAACTGTAGGAGGCGCAAATACTTTGATATGTTGCATCAAGGAAAATGCTGGTTTGAAATTTGATAGCCTCGTCAATGTCTACACTCTATGTTTACTTACGGCTGTCTCTGCCGAACTAGCAAACAGCGTAACAAAATCGTTTGTGAGCTGTCTAAATAGAAGATCAAATGTTGGCAATGATATTTAGCACAAATACCTTTGATCAAATATTTACCACCCGTGTTAAATTGATACACATATAAAACATTTCTAAGCTCAATTAAAGTCGAGTATATTATACCGGTTTCTATAAAGCTCCATGATTCAATAAGTGTCGATACAAATATTTCTTTCCGATATAAATTCAACCAGGGTCACGTGCTTGGTTTCAATATTGGCGAAACATCTGGAAAAATGGAACATTATATATGAGTTACGTGTCTTTCTTCGTGGGCTAGAAATAATTTATGGGAATCTATTAGATTGTCTTATGTACTGTACTATCTCTGAAGATTCACTACTTTATAAGGAGTGCGTTTTTAGCATTGACTTAGGAATTACGTACTATCTCGTTAGCAAAGTTTTGACGTGCATTTATGGCAGGAGCATGTGTAAGTAAATAAAATATTTTAGTAATTATACATTACGTAAGATGTCTGATTTTTATTTTTAGTTACTCTATTGACGATACTATGATGCCATTTTGTCGGATTTTTGCCCAAATGCTTGCTGTAGCGTAAGCGTGTATAGCCCTTCGACGGACATGATAGGGGACGATGTCTAGAATGGGAGATGTTGTCTGTGAATATCTACGTCTATGGTTTTTAGGTACTTATAACTCTGCCTGCTTTGTTCTCTTGGAATGACTTAGCCCTTATGTGGTTAATTGAACGTTATCCTAAAACGGAAAAAAATATTATTGGAATTTTCAGTTATTAAATTCTCGCACGTACGTAACCTGGAATGTTCGTATTCATGTTAAGTGACGGATGTGGTTTTATTTTTGGTATTTTCCGTGTAGTTATCAAATTCTATACAATTTAAGCGTGTCACGCATACTGTATATTATATATGGATAGATGACGTAGTTATTAAGTGGTCGCCATGCCACAGAACAAAGATTTGTGTCATTTACAAATAATTGTACCGCGTCTGGGTGTTCTTTGTGTCAATTGTTTGACTGTTTGTAATGATTTCGCTACACAGAACTTATTCTTAGTACGGAAGTTGTCTTATTTTAAAAGACAAAAAGGACGACTATAGCTTTTCATATTCTTTAAAAGAGTCATTCGGTTAAGTCTTCTATATGGCATATCAATAAAAAACAAGTAAGAAACGGCAATGAATTGCCGTAAATCTTAGAGTTCGAAAAAATGGTATCACGTGACCTTGAGGTCAGAGGTCAAAGGTCATAGTCATTTCGGGGGTATATCGACTATGCTGAGTCAAATGGCGTTGAACACGAGTCTAGCTCTTACGGTTCTTGAGTTGAAAGTTGTATAACAGACGGAAGGACGGATGGACGGACGGACGGACAAAGCTGTTGTATAAGAGCTTTTCGAACTCTAAAAACATGCGGGGCAGTCTTTAGGGACTGCCGATAGAAGTGAAAACTAGGTAACTTGTGAATTGTATCGTCGAGCTATTAGATTATTATTTTCGAATTTTGAATGTGACGATAACGCGAGTGCCTAAAGAAGTTTTTAGTTCAATAAAATCTTTAAGCAAGTAAATTGTTGCACTCTATAGATGTTATACCATAAACATTATATTTACATATCATTTCCACGGTTCGAATACTACACATACATACACGAGGAAACTCTTAGTTGACATGGAACTTCTTAATTACAAACTGCATGGTTATCAAGATTGAAATGTATTTAAATTCGTAGACATACCGAACCGTAATTCAAAGATTTATTTGAATCTGATAGTAAAACTTTGGCTAACAACATTTCTTAACTAAACACACACTTATCGTAATTAAATTATGTTTGAGAACCAGTAATCTTTGAATGAAAAATTTTGGCAAGGATCTAAATATCATCCTTTAAAAGTTTGGCGAAATTGGTAGATCGCAGAAAGTTTTTACTTTTTAGGAGTTGCACTGATAGTTTCATTATGGCATTGATGTTATCATTAGAGTCGAATTTATGAGAATTGTTAATAACTAGCTTTTGCCTGCGGTTCGCTCAGTCATTAGCAGTATTTTCTTCGGCATGTAAGGTATCCTATCTCCTTTTTTATACTCCTGACACCATGTATGCAAAATTTCATGATGATCGCTCGAGTAGTTAAGGCACGAAAACGTAGCAACAATCTCACATGCGTATTAAAATATTAGTTAGGATTTATTCGTTTAAACAACTTTAGATTTGATGAAATTATTATGAAACAATATTTATAATGATTTCTTTTTGTTGTTGTGTGATGGAGCAAAGCGGAATTTCCACTTAAAAGGGGATTTTTGCTTAAGACTGCGCCGAGCGTAAGACAGATAATGACAGAGCTCGTGCGGCGCATATTCAAATCGGCGCGCGGCCGCCATAGTAAAATTGTATAGAGGATTTGAAGTGCTTTTTTGATAAATATGAAAGTTATTGGTTGACAATAAATATATTTATTGTCAACCAATAACTTAAATATTTGGGACGGAAAAATTGTAATATAACCATTTATGTTTCGTTTAAGCTGTAAAATAGGATAGATTTCTACTGTTATAATCTAAAAATCACGCATTGCAAATTTACGTAATTTTGTAGGCGAAAATATTAATTATTTTGAGTTTTTTACACGGAGTAACTGTAAACACATTCATTGTTAGGTATGGTAAATGGATATTTTATATTTTTATTAAACAAAAGGTGTTGATTTTATTCACTTAACTGTGACCGCTTGTTTTGACACATTTCGCTTGGCGCAGTCTTAAAATTTGTATTTCTACTGAATATTTCACGATGGCATTGGACAGCAGTCGAGCATATTTTTATTGAGGTATAGTGTATTGACGCTAAATTTTACCCGCCACTTAACACTTGGATCCGACATTGTCAAACATATTGAGTTGTGTTGAAGTAAACCACTGAAAGCATCAAAAGCCCTTTGAAATATAAATATCAGTTGGTATTTATTTTTGTGCTTTACATTATACTTGCTGAATTTATACCGCCTAGAGTTGTCTCTGATGGAGTTCTAATCCATCCCTTTGCTATTGAAATAAACAGATTATTCTTATTTAATTATCGTATTATATTGATTTTACTATGTGATACAATGAATTATTATCAATTAATTTATTTCGATCATTAAGAATGTTACTAAAACTTTTTTTTATTGAACTGTAATAAAAATATATACAATTAAAATGACAAAATCGACATTATGGATGTCATGTTTCCATTTAAAATCAGGTAAAATTGAAGTCAAACATAGGGTTAATCTTAATAATACAGAACGTCTTTTATACTTGAAGATTTGTTTTCAAACCTGTGCTTGGACTTTAGTTGTAAACTAAAAAACTATTAAAATAATATGACAAAAATTTTTTTTTTATCCTTTTTTATTTTTATACATAATATGACACACAAACATAGGGTCTGCCTGATGTCCCGGTTACTATAGATGTCTGTGACGTAGTGGGTCGTATTAATAATAATATAATAATAATATTCTACCACATACACACAACACCATCTAGCCCAAACTAAGCAGAGCTTGTACTATGGGTACTAGACAATGGATAAACATACATATATACTTTTTTTGTAAATACATACATATTATACATATAAACACCCAGACCAAGACAAACATCCATGTTCATGCACACAAATGTTTGACTTGTGTGGGATTCGAACCCGCGACTTCAGGCGTGGCAGTCGGTTACACTAACCACTACGCCATCGAGGTCATCAAAACTGTATTGTAACACAGTTTATGTGTATTAATAAGTAGCAGTATGATTATGTATTTTACTGTATGAATTGCGATCTGTTCTACAAGTACCTAACGTTGTATAAACTAAAGAGAATATCCCAAGGTATATACCCACACATACAACGAAACCTCTTCGTTCAACTTTCAGGGATATTCCTAGCCCAAAAATAATCACGTTACCAAAATCATATGCGTGACTTGATTGTCCAAACAGTTATCTTATTTGCAGAGCAATTGTAAGACTTAAGTTGTGGACTTAAGTAGTTACAGTCCGACCCTTATGTCCCAAGTTATACATACATATACCTATGTACTATATTGAAATACTGAAAATATATGTCTATCTCTTTCTCATATCTAAGTTTTTATCAAACCTCTCTTTCACTCGAAAGTTGATAAATAAATAGTAGAGCTAAACATGCTGGCTATAGAACATTCGATTATGTATATACTGTTTGAAGAACAAACGTGTTCTTACTTCTGTTGAGTTCCTGTTAGTTAGTCGAGATTGTCTTTTGTTAAGTCGACATCCTCTTTCGGTCGTTACGTTTCCATTGTGTGTTTAGATTGAGGTCCGTTCATTACTTTTGTGGTAATAAAGAAATGGAATGCGCAGTTCAAGGGCATTTTTTGCGCAAGAAAAGAAGGATGATTTGCATTATAATGAGTCGTGAACAACGGTTTGTTTTCCAGCTGACGGTTTAAATTTTCCGTATTTTACATTGAAGTGGTTTTACTAAAAAAAGAAAACATTACTAAGTTGCGTTAGCATTTATGTAACTGGCTATCGTGGCAGATAGTTGTCACGGAATCTTCTTAAAATCAATAATTCACTCCTGGGCGAAGCAGAAGACCCGTTAGAGTGTAAGCGTCTGGCGATAATACAAATGAGTTGACTTAATTAGCTAGTAATTCCCTCTTATAAAAAACCGTAAGAGTAGTAAAACGTAGTTAATACCCTTTTAGCCATCTTTAATCTTTATCCTAGGTTCAGTAATATGCGGGTGATACCACTGGTAATGCAAGTGATAAAAGGCTACGATAACAATTAATCATTACGAGAAAGTTTTCGGTAGTAAATTATAGTCTGGAGTAGTTTCCGATTAACAGTGTTAGGCTAGATATAGAACAAAAACAGCTAACAAAGATAGCGCACAATTGTTACTAGTCCTAAATAATAGGGATGTAAATCTGGATATGTGCTTCAAAGATTGCATTTATTGCAGTTTCCGAAGCACATTGTCAGATTGCTTACTGTACCGATTTCTTCAAGCTAAAACCCAATGACACTTTGGCTGATCCGGGCATGGAATCTGGTTTCACACGATCACATGCAAACGCATGAGACCTATGAGGAAGACAGTAAAATAAACCAAATGGATTAAAATACAGGCAACTATTATTTGTAGTCAGCCCGTATTTGTAGCCAATTTGTCTAGCTGTTTACTTAACTAGTCATTGCAATAAATCGATAATTAATCAACAAATCAGCTTGTTTAGCGTGAGTCAGCAATATCTCCCCCTGATCGTTCATTGACGTTTATGGACGAGACTTTTGTTTATACAGCCTGTCTAGGTAGATATATTAGTTCGGATAAATTGGTGGAAATCGTACAGTCATTTAATAAACAACGTCATCATGAATTGTTGTCAACATGTGATCAAAATATGTTGTTTAATAATAATTTATAGGTATCACGCATAATGGACCAACTTAGAGTTCAAATGCGGCAAAGGGAGTCCAATTACAATTACAATTAATGTACATATATGTATTCTATGGTTCATAAACGTACTTATATTTCCCAATCCTAACTACTTAGTATTATAACTGCGAATGTGAGTTTGTTTGTTAGTTTGTTACGCCTTTACGCCTTGACTACTTGACCAATCATCATGAAATTTCGCTTACACTTTGTCAGGAGTATAGCAAAGGACTTAAAGTAGTTTTTATCCAGAAAATAGTACTGTGTTCGAACGTAGCCAAAAGCTAGTAATTAATATTATAAATGTAGAAGATTATGACGTCGTAAATCGATTGACGGATTAGAATAAAATTCGGCACTCAAAAAGACCCTATCGTGAATATAAACACCTGGGATACTTTTTATCCAGATCTGTTAACAGTTTACTTTGACATATTTACTACTAGTAGAATGTTATAAGCGTTACTAATCTAAATTATACATGTAAATTTGACAGATATTTCTAATTTGGGCATTCTGTCAAAATGGGACGGTACATTATTTAGTTATTGTTTCGAGTTACCTAAGAAATAAATTTTACAGTTCTTTATACAAAAACTGTAAAACGCTAATAAATACCTAGGTTGGGTGGTTTCCTTTTGGTTATTCTGCAATCACAGTGGGCTTTCATTTATAACTGGATCCTGGATCCTGTGCGAATTTCATTCGGATCCAAGATTAAAACAGTTTCCTTTCAACATCCAAGTTACATTGGAGATTTATTTCTATTCTATCCAGATTTGAAAATTTATACGCTCTGTAATGAGATTATAGAACGATTGACATGTAATTTTCGGAATCCCAAGTGATAATGAGATTATTTTAGTTGAACCACATGTCAGATAATTAGAAAACACAGAAAAAAACTATAGTCTCCCTGTATCGACTGTCATAGATCAGGCAGTCAGCGACAGCCGAGATTTATGGCTCAGCGTGTTCTCGAAAACAGGTAATATGTCAGCTTTTAGAACATAGTTACCCAACCTGGATGACAGCGATAGTGTTGGATAACTCTTTACATTTACTATCTATTTCTCGACTGGTTTCTCAATTGGGTCAGTGATTGCCGTGTGTAAAGTTATTATACTATTACCTATAGAAATTTAAAAAGCTTCTGTCCATATTTTAAATAAATAAATTGGATAAATTATTAAGGCGTTTTTAAATTTAATGGAAAGGCTTCCAAATTTTTATTTTTCAAGCATTACATATAAATTACTAAACGACTTAAATGCTCTTTTAACAGTTTGTTAGCTTGGGGTTTAACTTAATAAAACTCTTAGCCACGTTTCATATAATTTTAGTTGGTAAACGGAGATTATAGTGTATAGTATGATTCACGATCCGCGAAAATGACATTGTGAGAAAATCGTTTTCTGGGTCGAAATCGCAAAAATAATTTAGTCGGTTATAAAACGGGAAAACAAAGGAATCGTACAAGTAAATCGTCACGTTTGTTCGATGTGGCCATCGATTTTGCCTCGCTTTTATGCGTTATTTTATGAGCCATCGACTACAAAGTCGATTTCCATCAAATTTCGGGCGTCCGAACGATAGTTAACTATGTGCTCTAATAATGAAAACTCCAAAAGTGCCAAATAAATGGTTTTGAAATCAGAGAAAATAGCTGCTAGTCACTGAATGGGGAAGTCCTTTGTCGGGAATTATAGTTTGCATTTTGGTACGTCATGCTATGCCGTATTTTATTTACTTTGGAAATCTGAATTGTGACCCTGATCCATGTAGATCTATGTTTTCTTTTTGCATAAACGTGCTGCCATTTACAACTTTATCAACGTTCTAGATTTTGTGCGCAGCTTCGCCTGCGTGAATCGCCAACGGAATCGCATATCTGAATAAAACTTTAATTGAATATGTGTTAATGTAGATATGATCTAACTGCATCCAAATAAAATTTTATCAAATTAAATTGTAATCCCTTAAGCGGATTACGCGTGATTAAGTAATAGACATCTTCATAACATTCGGTAAAGTAAAATGAATTAAAGTAAAATAAACTTTATTGGTTAATTTATTGGTCTAATCTTCCTCTTCGTCAGCCGCGGCACCACCGCCTTGTCGCTTACGCAAGTTCTTCTTCTTGACATGGCTGGGCCTGCCGCTGCCGAAGGGCGACTTCAGAGAGAAGTCGATGTGCTTGCCGCTGTCCAGGCGGACGATGAACGATGGGATGTTCACAAACTGCTTGCGGTTGCGGATGTGCCTGATCAGAATACGCGCATGATGGACGGACTTGGCGAGACCAGCCTTGAACACTTGGGTCGGTTGATTTTGATGGAGTAGATACACATCATTATTTTAGATGTAAAAGTTTTGAATATAATATTAGTTGTATTAGAAATATAGTTTATTAGTAATTTTAGCACGTGTATCTACATTTTACACTTTGCGCAAGCAAGAATTTTTTTATTAAAAGTCGACATCACGTGTGCAATACTCTGGTGTTCCATAAGCAATGGTAACCGCTATTTAGCAGGTAAGCCTTTTTGTCAATTTATTAGTACTAGTGTGTGCGGTCGCCATAATCATGATGACATGAATGAAATAGCTCCCAATTTTTGAAATTCATCGTTGTAATACTCGTCAATAGCTACTAATCAAGCAAGAAGATCATCTGGGAAAAAGAGGAGAAAAAGTACTCAACTGTTTGGCCTTTTTTTATATAGATGAAACAATAATACTTCCCGGTCATACCTGCCTGTGGGAGTCATGCGGACATAGCTTCAGGTAGAAACCTAGTCGTCCATAAATTTTGAAGATAAATTCACCCGACATACATTCAAACCGGATACAACATTCATAAAATAATTGTTCAACTCTATCCTATGTACGTGAATTTATTTCGGTGGATGGATATGTCGTGTCATATGTCATACCGCGACGAGACTGTTCGTCCACGGGGAACGCCTATTGAGAATATAAAATTGTTTGTAAAGAACTGTCGAGTGCATTCCGAGTACTGAGAAATACTCTAGCGAAGGGTATGTCAAAGCGAGTGTTTTAGGTGTGACTGCTTGTTGTTAATATATTCCTTTTGGTTAGAGCGGAGATAACATTGTGTCCTACTTATTATAGGCAGTGCCGCAGCGTAAAGTATGAGGGATTAATTATCTAAGCTGTACAAAATATAAGGTACAGCCACATCAGGTACATTATAATTGATCGCTACGCAAATGTAAGGTAGACTGACGACCCGGTATGGGTTGCGGGAAGCGGTTGGATGCGGGTGGCCTAAGACCGGTCTGTGTGGAACACTTTTGGATGGCTTGTGTCCAGCAGTGGATATCTTTCGGTTAAGATGGTGATGATGATGAAATATAAATAGTATTTGCTCTGATAGTTATAGCATTATATAAAATATTGGCTGAGTTGTTAGGAATTATTCACAGAAGGGAAGAAAATAGCAGCAAAAAGACGAGATTATGTGTCCATTGTATTAAGGACGCTTTCACACTAGTGTTTATCGAAGGCGTTCAATGAAAGTATTAGTGGAGTCTGCACTTCAAATTTGTTGTCTTGTTGATTGTGTGGTCTGGGATTCAATATCCGGGTCAAGCAGTGTTATTAGTAATTTATATAAGGAAATACTTAGTAACAGCATATTTGGTAATATTATGCTCTGAAGGTGTTTATGGTGCGGCGATAATCGCTTACCATCAGGTGATCCATATGATCGTTTGCCTCCTATCACATAAAAATAAAAGAATAGAACGACACGTAAAAATTTTTTTGTAAAATGTGTTTGTTTACTTATCCCATATAGACAACACAATACCATGTATAAGTTTATATGGTGCAGTATTCTGTACTGCTTATATCATGACGTGTTCTGTTCCCAAGTAAACACGCACCAACTTTTTAAATGATTTATTATTAATGCAATGTCACTCCAGAACAAAAGTCCAACCATATGCATACACAGCGCCTCATATCTATCCCGACACATAACATCTCTTAAAAAACTTAAAAGACCAAATCAGGAGACTGAACAGCATGATAAACCCTCTTAAGTACCCTATTACTCATAAATAATAAAGTATATATGAGTAATAAGGAAATTTACCAGTTTCTATACCACCGTGTTTTTATAAAATGTCTACTAAAGCAAGCTGCTACAAACATTTTTAAGGAAAAGCAACGGTGTATTTACCTAATTCATCGTGTCTAAAGTGCCCAGTGGAATTGCCAGCCTCTTATCGTCGTTTTTTCTCGTTTCGCTTCTTATACGTGAAGTCTTGAAAGTCGGATGGTCACAATCAAAAGTTTGGTAACTCCACGACGATAAATCATAGCAAACTTCAGAGTCATCAAAAGTTGACGTCATGACAAATTGTCAAGATACCGCCAGCATTCATTAGGGGACCGTTTTATAAGAATCATAAAAAAACGAACGATATATCAGCTGTTTACAGTATCGTATTTTTTTTTATGAGTGACGTAGCCTAAATCTCATGCTGACCTGAATTAGAAACTCAGGATGTAGTTGAAGGCTTCACGTTTGATGAAATAAGTCGGGTAAGTCATTTGGTATATGGTACCAATATGACTTCTAGTTTTTAAGAATTTTAAGATTTTTTTTTTATTTATTTAATATCGTAGTACATATTTTTAAATAGTCTTTGTAAAAAGATGTTAGTTTCAGGTGCATATTATGTTAATATAGACGGTTGTATGAAGTAATAAAATTATTGGGAATAGAGGATTTCACCACACACCGTCGGATTGTCTACCCAAATTGCAATAGAAAAAGGTTGAAAATACCGAACGCCGCTGGTTAGGGACAGCTGCGTCGTGCGATCCGGTTGTATAATTTATTTTTATTTCTTTTGAAGAAAACAAAATAAAGCATCGTTTCTCTAATACACTGTTTATCAAGAAAATACGCCTGTGACTTTTCCTACACAAAACCCAAGAAAAAGCAATACTAAGAAAAAAGTATCCTCTATGCTAATCTAAGACATGATATATTTGTGCTACAAGTTTTATTTAAATCCATTTAACGGTTTCACGTGACGGAGTAAACAAAATGTCACTAATTTTGTGCTTTATAACAGCATGCAAGGCAAGGCCCGTAAATTATTTATTTTGATGTAAATTATAGTCTATCACAATAGAAATTGAGTAAAAGGTAAACAACTTTTAGAGACATTTATCATAAAAAAAAATCTGTAAAATAAATTGATGGATATTTATCAAAAGAAAGACTTTCATACGGCTTATTGTATTCATTAACTTTTTTCAAAGAGAGTTTGAATTATCTAAATTCTTCTTTCTTCTTTATTTTTTTTTAGACTCACTGGTTGGTAAACGGTTAGTGAGGTTAAGCAACGTTGGGTGCGGTCAGGCTATAGATGGGTACCGCTTAGTGGTATTTCATCTGAGCGTGTCCGTGCTTCGGAGGGCACGTAAAAAGTCAGTTCCGGTTGTTGCCAAACTGACAGCAGTCGTTAAGCCATGTCAGAGGCCTACGGGCGGCTTAAACAACTCTTGACAACAGGTTGGCCACTAACCACACGAAAAGAAGAAGAAGAATTTTAAATTTAAATTTAAATTACTTTATATTTAATTAGGCATGAAATTATTGTTTACATAAAATATTAATTCTATTGTGACAGAGTATAGTTAAAACCACATAAGGCTATTTAAACTATCTAGACGTTAAGATTTTAAGTAGTAGTTTTCAAGTATTTTAAATATCCGATGACAAGTGACAGTAAAGCCTTTGCCCTGCAGTGAGACAATACAGGCTGAAATAAATAATTGACAGAAGCCCAAACTCCCCTTACGTTACATTCAGTGATTAAAATAGCGGTTAACGTAGTTTTTTAGAACATGCTTACCATTGGTACATACCTACATGTAGGTTTCCCTACGATCTTTAATAGAGTAGGTTATTTAACAGGTTTGAGCGGCATTTCAATTTAGAGCTCGACTCGGTATTCCAGGTTCAGTTTCAGGTCGGTATTTCAGGTTCGGTATTATTTCAGGTTCCAATTGTGTACTGTAATCTATCTGTCAAAAATGAGACTTTTAATTTGTTGCGTCGTATCTAGGGATGCTTACTATTTCTGTGAATTCTACGTAAAAGCATTTTGTAGGCATCTATTTGATTAAATCTCCAATAGGTTTCTTAATCAAATAGTTTACTGTATTTATTAGAAATTCTATACGGTACTCACATTTCAGATCCCATGTCATCGTGAACAAATTGCTAAAAAATAGGAACTGAGCAGACTTCTTAGCAGATCAACTACCACAAAATTTTTTTTAGAAAAATTTATTATTTAATTTAATTTGATTAATTTATCTTTTTGGCCTATACACAAGATCTTATGCATAGCAGTCAGTGCAAATAAAAATGTAATTACTAGAGGGACATTTTTAATAAACAAAAAGTTGATGAAATTGTACTTATTGTTATTGCAATTGCATAATATGTGCGCGCTTTGTTTTAAATAGAGTTTTTGTCTGATATAAATATTAGAAACGTGTTAAAATAATGATTCAAAAGAATATCACTACACATTATTAAATCGTCAATATTCAATTTTAGTCGTCCGTGTTTTAAATAAACATATTCAATGTACTTCATTTACAGTTTTCGAATTAAATAAAGCGAAATAACAGGATGTTTATTTGTTACACTGTATTCAGATAAATTGAACATGTCTGCACAAAATTTAAATTGGAAACTCATACGTTCATAAAATCCATTAACATTCATTCAATCTATCGGCTGCGTTAGAGATACGGGTTCGGTATTAATTTAGAAGTTATTTATTTTATGTTACGCTGCCGGCAATGCTTCATTCGCTTTGTTTTGTTACTGTAGGCTCTGTTTCATGTGTGACTTCTGTAGAACAAACATACGTCAGTGATATGAGAAATCTTGTACAATAATAACGTCTTGGGACGGTACGTTATATAAACAGCGAAATGCTGATAGCCAACATTTCAGTTCCTGTTGCTTATTTCCTTTAACCCTCACAACTTGTCAGTATTCAAGCAGATGATGCTATATTTGTATTATGAAGTGTTTGCTTAGTTGTTGGCAAAGTTATATGTTATGTATGTATGTGGCAATGTTAGTAAAGGATAGCTGCTATCTGTAAATAACAGGAAAGTTTTAAGAGAATAAGGCAAAAGAAATAGTGTACCCTTTACTTTTATAGAAGCATAGATTTTGAAATTACACTGGACCGCAAAGAAAAAGGGTTGGTTAAAAAGTACCTGACCTAGCTTTATGAAGTAAAGACTAAAATAAAGAATATATTAATGCGCTTAACAGAAAATTTAACAAAAATGATGTCAGACATTTTGTTTTTAATAAATGTAGAATAAATAAAAATGCATTGTTTTCCAGTATTTTCGTAAACGTAGATTGATTACAGATGTGCCGTTTTCACGCATTTTAGTACGTTGTGTTGCCTCCGCGAGCTCGCAATACTACTATTATGCGATTTGGCATACTCCATTCGTCTATTAGAGCTTCTTTCATTTCACAAAGCGTGATTGGCGGCGGATTCCGCTGACGTACATGTCATCCCAGTTCGTCCCATGCATGCTCAATGGGATTTAAGTCGGGGCTGCATGCTGGCAACTTCATGTGTGTGATACCGACTTCTTGAAAATAGGCAAACACTATCTGAGCTGTATGCGGGTGGACATTGTGTTGCATAAAAACGGCATTCTCGCCCATGTCCGCTAAAAATGGACCAACGTAGTCATTCAGAATTTCAGTGGCATATCTCTGCAGTTAAAGTTCAATTTTCTATCACTACTAGCTCAGTGCTGCTTTCGGAAGAAATCCCAGCCCACACGTGAACAAAGCCTCCGCCGTATGGTACTTTTGCTTCTATACAGGCTTGGTTATAGCACTCTCCCGGTCTTTTGTACACTCTTTTCCTCCCGTCGTGCTTGTAACAGAATCTAGACTCATCTGAAAACATAACTCATCATTCAGAGTCCGATTCTCGTGTTCTCACCATAACTCAACCTTGATTTTCTGTGGTGTCTTTCTAGTTTTGGGCCATTTGCAGGTCTTATTGGCTTTAAATTTGCTTCAGCCAGACGCCGCCTTACTGTAACTGTACTCAGATTGTTTCCTCTAGCTCGTAAATGATGATTTTTTACTTCAATAGTCGTAAGAAAGCGATATCTCAAAATTATTGACACCAGAAAGCGATCCTTCCACGCCGTCGTGCACCTTGTTCGGCCTGTTCTTGGTCTTCGAAGATTGGATCCAGTTTCATGGAAACGCTGGAGTACTCGCTGAACTGTAGAAAGAGTCACACCAACAGTTCTCACTGTATTTCGCTGACTGTGCCCATTTTCAAGCATTGTTAGGATCCTGGTACATTCTTCAGGGGTTAACAATGACGTGATGACTTCAGAATAATAAAATTTATAAGGCAGAGACACCATATTTATTACTTTTTTATTGCAAAAGTACAACAAACGCGAAACAATTGATTTGAATTTTTTGGTGCTCAATTCTAAAACGACAATTATTTTACATTTTCTGTTTTTTAAAAAATAATCAAAAATAAATGAAAAGGTGTTATATATTATTTTATGTGGAATTAAATATCTTTAATTTAGTCTTTATTTCATAAAGCTAGGTCAGGTACTTTTCAAGATATTAAAGATTTTCTAACCGGCCCTTTTTCTTTGCGGTCCAGTGTATAATACTTCTAATGTTAAACTTTACTACTATTTAAGCTATTTAAATTATTTATTATTAAAACTACTTATAAAGCTATTTAGGTGTATGTTTACACTTGCCCTGATATTTCGATTGCTTTTAAGCAGCCATGTTCATGGAGAGACTAAGTAGTCTTCCCGTGAATTAATACGTATTGTTAGGTACTGATCTCTGTACTTTTTTTACACTATGTCGAATAATCAATCCTATAATCATTTTGTTTTACTATGTATAATATAATGATAAAGCTATTAGATTCTTAATGATTTTGGGTTAGGCATAATTTTGTCACACCGGCGCCTCTGCTTCCGGTGTAATAAATCCTTAATGTTACATAATCCTGTATTATTAAATAATAATTGTATGTAAATAATCATCAGAATATTTAAGATAAACAATGTTTAATATTATCTATTGAGTTTGTGAATTCTCTTTCCTGAGTGAATCTCTTTTCTGAGTCATTACCTACCTATATACCTACGGTCGAACTGTTGTTATATGTCTTTTAATGAGTATCCTAAACGTATAGTACTATACTCATAAGTAAACTGTAATGTTCTTGAGAAAATAAAGTTCTTTAAACCTAATTTAGTATTAAATTAGGTCAAATGTTTGTATAAATACCGGCGGTTAGAATGTTTTGGGGACATTCATATTCTAACCGTTGAAACGTGCATTCAAGATAATATAAGTGCTTTTCTGTACAACTTGTGTCTTCATTGTCGCCGCCACCCTGACACACCATACAACATATAATATTATATTATATTTACATATAATAGTTTTAAAATTAAGTAAAAAGTGTTAAATAAACTACGCGAAAAAAGCCGTATCAAGTATCTCAATCATTGAATAGCATTCGCGTAAAGGTAAGACAATAGAATCAAAGATTAAATACACTTCTAGCGCAATAACTGCATGGATGACGCTGTAGTTTATTTACGTGGAACTCCTCTAGTGTGTTAATCGTTGTGTCACAAATTATATCAATTGAGAAGATTGCCTTAATTCGACGCATGAAAAGAGATGCACTCACACATCGGCGTCAAGTCTATAATCATAATCATTTATTCATAAACTATAAGCTTACAGTATTTGCAACCAAATCACTTATATCTATGTATACTAAACACAAAAATTAAAATAAACAATAACATAAAATTGACGATAGCTAAATATTAACATACACAATATAAACACAACAATTATTTATAGTGAGATCTTTTTTTATATAAGAATCCAAACTTAATTGCCTATAGCTTTACTAATATATGTAGTCCTAACTTACTATGTTATTTAAGAAAAGTAACACATTCTTATATATTACGCTAGGTTTGTCAATAAATATATCTGCTTCTGGATTGGCCTTAAGAAAATAGTTTATTAGTTATAATGCAATCTGCAAATCTTTGAACATTGTCGTATACTTTGCCGCAAAAAGTATGCGGATTGTGTAACTATGTACATATATGCATTAAAAGGAAACAATTATCTCAGAACTGATGTTCATTGATGATGATGTTTTATCCCTTTAGGAATAACCTGGTATGATTACCTGGTTATTCCTCTAGGGATAAATATAGGTGTATTTTACCCACATACTGGTCAGCTATGTTTATAAGTCCCATTATTATAGGACGCTATTATTGACGTCTGCCGGTTACATTGCCAGACACTCTACTGTTATTAAAAATTGCCTAATGAGAAAACTTACTGAAAAAGACTTTATCTAACCGAGTTATTAGCAAATATAATTTTCTTAGCAAAAATAATGTTAGTGTATTAATACTTTGTATATTATTCCTACATTAAATTAATATATACCAAACAAACCTTATCTGTGGATAAGACATACTTAGGCAAATAGTTGAGGTGCTTGGTGCAGTAGAAACAGTAACATTAAGTGAACTGCCTTACTTGGAATGAAATCTCCAAGTCAAAGTTGGTTGGTAAATCGCATTACAGCGCATGCAGGTAAATGAAGGTAGTGGGAACTAATGTTGAAGACAATTGAATTAATTCGTTCTGTGGTTATGTGGAAAGAGCTGGGTGAGCTGCCGAGTTTTTATAGTGCCTCTTAGTGCCAACATGTGTTATGGTTAAACATGTATAACCTTGTTTTACCGGGTATATCAAGCTACATTATGTCTGCGCTTATAATAATAAATAATGCTCTATACGAAATACAATTATCTACAAATGAGTGAGACACAGAGAGAGAGAGAGAGAGAGAGGCAAAGAAAGCTAGATAAAAGTTAACTTATCCTCTCACTCTAGGGCCTTGTTCCATGATCAGGGCTTCACTGTTTACATCAGCTTTCTCTACTTGTCCCCAGTGTATTTGGAACTTCCATCATGCCCACTTGGTGGTGCTTCTACGTTTTCCTCAGCTACGTAGCAGGTGACGTTTTGTTAGTGGTTTTGTTTTAAGAACTACTGAATTTGATATGCGCGATGTGGGCGATGGAGCAATGGCGTTCAGTTTAATTTGTCCATCGGTATACGGACGCTGGCGTCCAGATACAATGCTTTTATCATCATGTCTCGATATGGTTAAGCTGACTGGTTAAAATAACTGGCCACATCATAGAATAATATTTACATTTTCTCATTGCATTATTTATGTAATAATAGGTAACGGGAATTCTGACTATGACCATAGCCAGTGCAACCTGGCCGGAACGTCAAGATTTCCAAAAAGGTGGACATTGTATAATCATCGCTGATATGCAGTTGGTTAATTATTTTTTTGACTAGTAATTTTTATCTCCTTATTGAAATTAATTTGACTACGGACAACGGGAAAACATTATCGAATTTAAAATGGAATGCGTTTGAATTAATAATAATAATAATAATGTTTATTACGCAGTCCAAATTACAATTAACATTAACATTGATAGCCACATTAGACAAAGCCTGTATTGAGGGTATTAAGTAAGATATGCTTTAATTGTGCTGGATGGAAATTCGTATGTCTAGTCCAGCCCTTTGAGAAACAGGTGTCTATGTTATGTTAGGGTTCGATTCCCGCACAAGTCAAACATTTTGTGTGCATGAACATGGATGTTTGTCTTGGTCTGGGTGTTTCTATGTATAATATGTATGTATTTACAAAAAAAAAGTATATAAGTATGTTTATCCATTGTCTAGTACCCATAGTACAAGCTCTGCTTAGTTTGGGCTAGACGGTGTTGTGTGTATGTGGTAGAATATTATTATTATTATTATTATTATTATTATTATTATTATTATTATTATTATTATTATGTATGTTTGTAAACCTTTGTATTGACCTGCAGATATTCCAGTCATGGTCTGTCTTTTTATTTTTATTTATTTATTTATTTAATTATAACAGTTGTACACCAATCAAAATAATTAAAGATAGGAAAACATGAAACAAATACAAAATTATTAACAAAGATATAAGACAAATAAACAATTATATGGATACCAAGACAAACGCAATACTTCCTTCGTCTCAAAAAATCACTGAGACACTCACAATATATTCGGCCATCCATCCGCAAACAAGTCACAGTCAGGATCGGCGTACAGGAGAGCGTTGAGAGCAAAAAGCGAGCGCGGTATAAGTGACTTAGCGCGCGCTACGGTGCGACGTAATGGCACGGCAAATAACATGTGCCTTCGGTTGCGACGGTAGTTATTATGAACAAAAAATCGACATAGCTCGTCATGAAGGTCTGGTGCATCAATTTTTCCCCTCAGAATTTTGCACATGGCTATAAGCTGGTGCATCTCCCTTCTGACTTCCACTGTGTTATACCCTAGAAAACCCAAAAGAAACATTGTGGGATACATGTATGGATAATATCCATAGACACGCTTGTACAGGTATCTTAGGAAGGCTTTTTGCACCTTTTCAATCAGAAGAGCCTATGTGCTGTCATGAAGATTCCACACACACACATACTGCTTTCAAGCTTGCAAGGAACCAATGCCTCAAAAGGTAACCTAATAACGTGATGGTTACTGAAATCGCGAGAATTTCTAAGGATAGAACCCAAACGCTGATAAGATTCTTTCGCCTACGCAGTAATATGGTCAGGGAATGTTAATTTAGGGTCGAATGTAACACCCAAGTCCTTCATGGTGATTGGACGAGTTACGCTGCTGCCATATATCCTACAGTTGTACACTTTGGGGTGCCTCATGCGACTGAATGTCATAGCATAGCATTTGGTACAGTTGAATTCCATCCTGTTCTCCTGGCACCATTGCAATACAGCATCAATGTCATGCTGCGGAGCTAGACAGTCTGCGTTAGACCTCACCTCGGTAAAGAGTTTGAGATCGTCAGCATACAGCAAACATTGGGTGTGTCGGAGAACGGTTGGCAGGTCGTTAACCATTAGTAAAAACAATAGAGGACCAAGTATTGAGCCCTGACTCACTCCAGAACGCGTGTGATAGGGTTTAGACTCGTATATACCGAGACTGACAAACTGTTGGCGATCGCGGAGATAGTCTGCGAGGAGCCGGAGAAGTCCAAGGGCAAAGCCAAAGGTGCAAAGTTTTGCCAGCAGTATGCCATTGTTAACCCTATTAAACGCCTTCCAGAAGTCAAAGTACAGCACTTATACTTAGTAATCTTGGCTTAGTCTAGCCGATATGCAATCCGCGAGACTGAATAGATTAGTGTTCACTGATTTATGCAGATAATAAAAAGAGAGACCATGCTGTGACTTTAAAAAAGTAATCGAACTTGGGTTGCCGAAAACAATCGTTTTTAATAGTGATCTACATATGTACGTATCTCCATCTGGACCAATAATGAAACAACCTTACGATTAACTAGCTAGGATTAAGCAGTCTGCATTCTATGCCGTAATGTAAAACCAAAGGTGCAGTTAGCACGTTCGATGCATTGGAAATTGGCTATCTCGGCAACCATTAATGTACAACGTGTCGTAGTTCCGTATATGGAGTAAAAATTATGTGATGGTTGTTCCCTGAGAACCCAGAATAAGAACACTTAATCTGAAGGTCACGTAATAATTATAGTTATGAGAACGCCAATTTTATGTTATTTAGTCAAAAGTCCAATATTTCCATCGTGTATTTTAATTCATCGAGAAAATCCTTCATTTAACACGTAATTTTATAATATTATAATAATAAAAGGAAAATAAGAAAAATATATAATTATGAAAGGTGTAGATTGAATTTTGTAAAAATCTAACACATACTTCCATGATTATTCCATCAAGCAAAACAGGGCCTCATACACTAGAGAATTTGCAAGGCTGGTCTTGTAAATTATTCCATCGGTTCAATTCGCTCATCTTTTTATGTTTACACGTGTTCCACTGGTAGCCGGAATCAAGTTTGAATATTCATGCTATGCGTATTACCCGTATTAGTTTTTACTCAGCAGAGTGTGGTAGTCTCTTTTTCTTGCTGATGTGAGAATGAAAGATAGTTAGCCAATATAATATCAATTTAATGGAAAAAGAAAAGTCGCAGCCAGTTGTTATAAAGTTTATTAGGCGAGATTTGCATATAAACATGCGATAATAGTATGAATATTGAGATATAACCTTTCTTTTGAGGATAGTTATTATAATTAGTTTTTATATCAAGTCAGAATACACTTACATGTTTTTATTTTATTTTTTTTATTTTGCTCGTCAATATGATCACACTCCACCTGATGGTAAGCAGTCGTGTGGTCTAAGAGCAGTGGCCTCTACACCGTCCTCATAACAGCCGAGGCGATGTTGAGGTCTCTACTTTGACGGCCTGAGAAGGTGCTTTTTTACGCCCCACTTAAAGAACCCAGGATTGAAGGAAGAAGGAATCCCATGCCTTGATCATTTGGCAGAGGTATGAGGACCCAAACTTGTTGGTACTAGATAGTATTAACTAAAAATTGTTATATTTTCAAACAATTTCAGATTTTTTGAATAAGATAGTTAGGTTTGCAGTGTAAATATTGCGCACTGTGCCATATGTATAAATGTTTTAATCTATACTAATTATGGAGTTAAAATTTGTTAAAATTTAGAGGATACACTAACTGTAAATCATATTCAAGAAATCAGTTCTTTCGTACTGACAAAAGAACTGATTTAAAAAAGTCTTTCACCAATGGAAAGCTATACTATCCCTGAGTTAGATAAGGTAAGTTTTAATAAGATACTACGTGAGTAAAGCCGCACAAGCATATACATGCTACAAGTTTACACATTAACTTAAGAGTCACAGTCAAAATTACTCAATCAATACTAATATTATATAAGGAAAATAATTTGCAATTTTGAATTTTCTATTTCTGTAATTAATAAGCTTAAAAACTACAAGACCGATTTAAAAAAATATTTAATCGTATGGAAGTTGCTTGATCCAGAAGTAATATATGCTATATAACATCACGCTACGCACGCTACGGGAGCGGAGCAGTAATTATAATCGTGGGTCACGAAAAAGAGCCGTTAAAAATCTCATTCCTATGTAAAAGGATTAAAATATATTATTATGATGTACGTGAGAATTTACTGGAACTATTTATACTAATTATATTATTATTATATTACTAATTCAGTAAACTAGTAAATTACTACCAAAGACCGACGTACCGGTTTGGTTAGGAGAGTGATTGATTGCTTATGGATGATCAAGACTATTGTAGCATTCATAACAAGGATACTTTGGTCGTATGTGATGTCAAAATACATTCAAATTAAGGTACACTTTCATAAGGCGTTGTCTTGCTGTTTCTTGTCAGTTAGTGCCTGGTTATTGAGTTTGAGTTATCGCAATCTCATTAGCTTTAGCAAGGTCAATAGCTCTGTCTCTCTATTTCACGAGTGAAATCTTGGCGGCATCACCAATCGCATCTTGTATCATTAAGAAGGACCGTATACCTGGCTGCTATGTATTGATTTGATGATTATAGGCATGCACTCCTGGATATATTATAAGCCATAGTAACAAGCTCGTACTGTCTACGATCTAACTTTAACTAACTTTCACGTCGTTCTATTTTACTTATAGGAGGCTGATAACTTACGGTAACTACGACGCAAATGAGTGACTTACTTATAGATAAGATTCATTAATAAAAATTAATAGAACACACACACCTAAGTGAAATATAACATTCAATGATATTTCGCATATATATTGGTTTTAATTATATTGGTGTTAGTCTAACTTAATTACGAATTACACATGTTGTATTTTCTAAATTCTGTGTAGATTATGTTTGTACTAGAGAATAGTTTGAATGAATATCCTATAACAAGCTTTTATAATTATTCGAAGCTAGCGCAATTTCCATTCTACGCAAATCGGCTATGGCCAAATAAAATATAATATTACCGCCAATAACACAATAATCAAATTAGTTGGTTTGATTGCGCAAATTTAATTAAACAGTGAGTGTGATAATTAAGTGGAATCGATATAATATTATATTGTTGATCATATGATTATGAAATTACTTGTAATATTTCGATTGTACCTTTTATACATAAGATAACAGGGTTATTTAATGCTTATAATATAAGTAGCACTAGGGATTCATAACTTTATCGATTTTTGGTAGAATATATTATAAAGAGTAAATTGAAAAATTGGACTATGCCTTGTAAAGGCAAAGGCGCAAAATTGCCCCAGCCCCGGCGCAAAAGTAACTTATCTCAAATATTTGTACATTTCAAGTGTATTAAAAAATATATATGTGATACCTGTAATCATAGTCTTGTATAGAAAAAAATTGCTTTCATTATTTTTATATCACGATATTATCACAAATCACGTAATTTTATGTTTTTCTATGACGACGACGTGTCGCTAATAGAAATACATAGAAGTACCAGTAGTGTGCCGGCGACACGTATTATAGATACCTGTAATATTTTAAGGGTGGTACATAATAATAAGAATAAGATATAATACGGAATTTGTTTATCCTATAATATCACAATTCCAAGTCTAGTTATGTAGTCTCGAATAATACTTCTTTAAGTTCTCGATTTTTTCCGATTATTCGAGATTACATGACAAAACCATATTCAAAAAGTACATATCTGTAGTAACAGGAGTGAAAAGGCAGTCACAGGGTGTAGATATTTAATTATTTTTTTAAATGCCTATAATTTTTAAAATCCATAACTTAGTTATTTTATATTTTTCTTATAGCTATTATAACTTAGCCTGTTACTCCGGCTTGACGTCGACTTCTGGGACATACTGTATATATATATATATTTAATACTCATAAAATGTACAAAAATCTGAGACATCTTTCTTTTGCGCCGGGGCTGGGGTAATTTTGTATGAAATTTACGTATTCTCCTTTGCAGCATAAGTTAGCAAATATTAGCATGTTAGCGGTAATCTTAGATCTTGGGTTCGATTTTTGGGTCGATCAAACATTGTCAAGAAAATCTCAATAGCAACACGGAGTCTGAAATGGTGCCTGGAAGACAACAGTAGGCTCGCCTCCTATTTTTGATTTTTATTGCTACTCCTTAAAATACCCCTTCAGGGATATATGCGTAAGATAAGGTTACTACGTGGGACTTAAAATATAACTGGCAACATAAGTGTGTAATACACCAGTGCCAAACCTTGTCAAAGACTGACAGACGAGAAAATTTGTGAATTTTACATCCTTCAGATAGGAGAACTACTGATCTCAGCAAAGGGTCGAGACTACTGTCTAGGTCCTGTGCTTGGCAATGATACGCTTGCCTTTGCATAGTCGAGTAATATCCCTAGCAATGCCATATTATAGGCGTTGGCCAGCTTTGATACCGTAACTGCTTGCTATAGGATTAGTCCACAGAGCACAGTAAGTAAAGAAGAAGAAAGAAAGAAAGAAATATTTTATTTTAATGAAGCATTGCAACACACAATCGAAACTATTATAATGCAAAATTTGTGTGTAACAGTAATAAATGTAGTTATAAATTGATAATAATAAAAATTAAACTTATATACATTATTATATACCTATATGAATTACTACATTATAATACGTTAATTAATTACATATACTATTATTTCATATATATAATATTATCCATTGTCTAGTACCCATAGTACAAGCTCTGCTTAGTTTGGGCTAGATGGTGTTGTGTGTATGTGATAGAATATTATATATAATATAGAATACACATTTATACATGGAGCCCTTGCTGTTCAATGTGAGTCGCAGTGTTCATTAAAAAGAGATGTTGCTCAGCATAATGCTGCACCGCTTGCGATACAGCGCTGATTTTCAGCAACACCTCAATAGTGATTATGAGCGTCTAATACAGTCCAAATTAATACCATTAAACTACAAAAATAAATACAGAATTTTTAATTATTACACATAATAAGAAACACAGATTACAGATAAATTAAATAAATATACATGTAAATTTTTTATAACTACAGATACGAATTATAAATTAAATATTTTTATTATTGTAGATTAAACTATAAGTAGATAAAACTATAAGTAGATGAAACAAACATGAGTAAGATGTCAATAAGGAGTTAAATACTTGGCGATTTTAAATGAGGAGTCTATTTGTCGAATAATTAAATATTTTTTATAATTTATCTTAAATATTAAGTTTGTTGAAATTTTCGCATTGGTGGAGGCAAGTCATTCTAACATTTCGTGACCGCGTATTTAAAACTTCCCCTAAACGCTGTTGTGTGATGTCTAGGTACATTCAAGAGGTGAACTGACGACCTAATTGGATAAGAGCAACTATCTTGTTTTTGCGTAAAGTACTGCTTCCATAGCAGGGAAGTCTCTTATCACATTCTATTTTCAACAGAAAGGCTGTGCGTAGAATTCCTTGCTCTGTAGACTGTTTGTTATGACAGCAGTATGAAAAATTATACATCAGTATCGTTTGTTTTATTACTAACTAAATTGTTCCTTTCATAGTCATGAATAGACAGTATTGGGAATGCCGTTACCTAAAGCTCCAATTTAGCTTTATAAACAAGTTTCTACTGTAAATTCTGTAAAGTATTAACAATTTGTATTGTTAGGCCTTATTAGCATTTATTAATACTAAACTAACGTAAATAGGCAGCAGTAAAGATAAAATATTCTTTACTAAAATATGATATTCTGTCTGTGTTTCTGTTAATATAATAGTATATTTTAAAGATACTAAAGGCCTACTATAATGTAGTACTCTATTACTTTAAGTATTTTCTACCTAATTCTTTAGACTTTAAATCGCATAACTTTTAAATCGCTATTAAACTAAATAGATTTGATACTCTAAAACTTTCAAACATTGTAATTTTTCATAAGTAGTTACATAGAATTGAAAACTTTACATTAAATTCTTTCACCGTTTTGGACGAGTTGTACTCTTGAATTTGCCGTACCTTGAACTGGTGCCAAGTCCTATTTCTTTGGCTCTACTTCACCGCAAACGTAGCTTGTTCTGCTTAAGTGAAACCATGTTGTTATTACAACTTTATGTGGAGTTTTATGTTGCTAACTGTACCAGGAAATAAAATATTTTGTAAATGTCTGTTGTGTTTTATTCGTCGACATTATCTATCTATTTATTTATTTATAGCGATAGCCTAGTGGGAGATGGTTGGACTGCCATGCAGGTGTATCGAGTTCGATCCCAAGATACCATCTCTGACTTTTCAGCGTTTTAAAAACTAACCTTTGCCCGCGGCTTCGCTCGCCTAGAAATGGTTACGTTATGTTTGTAACAATATTTTTTTAAAATTAAAATATAGCCTATGTTCTTCGATAATATTATAGCTTACTAATGGTAAAGAATTTTTAAAATCGGTTCTGTTGTTTTGGATTTAAATCCTTACAAACGAACAAACTATCAAATCTTGCCTTTAATTATCTATATATATATTGATTTAATTATCACTTTCTTTAACGGTGAAGGAAAACATCGTGTGGAAACCTACATGTCTGTGAATTCTAAATAATGTTTTCGAAGATATGTAAGTAGTCTGCCAACCCGCACTGGGCCAGCATGGTGGACTTTGGCCTTATTCTTGACACTTAGAAGAGGCCCATGCCCAGCACTGGGACAGTTTGATACAGAGGTGATACTATATCTACTTAAAGGCTTATCTATCATAAGCATTCAATGCACCAAATGCTCATAAATATACGTTTAACTGAATATACCAGAATTAGCTATGTTAAATCATCAGGAGAGATAATTAATTAGTTGCTGAATAATTGAGGGTAGTTGCACAAGCAAATAACTAGGCGAGTTAAAACATAGTTCATGTTTCAACTCGCTTAGTTGTTTGCCTTCGCAATTCAATGAAATCTGAACCCAGCCACGAAAAGTTATTAATATTTGTTTCGAACGTAGTCTACCTCTTATTTTGACCCGCAATTATAATTTCAATTAAACTAGGATCTAGTTTACATGCTATACGTACTGGTAATACAAGGCTCAAATTAAATAGCAGACTGTCATAGATTGCTTTATTCGTTCCTAGCGATCCACCCGGCCTTGCACGGCTAGTACAAAACCTTAATAAATTATACTTCTAAACCTTCCTTTTGAATCATTCTGTCAATTGGTGAAAACCGCATGAATCCGTTTAGTAGTTTTTGAGTTTATCGCGAACAGATAGATATACAGACAGATGCGGCGGGGGACTTTGTTTTATAATAAGTATGTAGAGATTTTTTATTAGTACTAATTCATACTCGTATTTTATAATATCTATGTATATAACATAGATATTATAAAATATGTATGTATATAGGCAGCTTATGATCACGGCCGGTGTAACTTGGTCGAAACGATAAGCACCTAAAGGTAAACTATATGCATGATCGCGTTAATTGTCGTTACGAATTATACAGGTTGTCTCAGAAGTCGACGTTAAGCCGGAATCAGGTAACAGGCTAAATATAAGCCATCAGAAAAATATAAGCTATATATATTTATAATTATAGGCATTTTAAATAAACTAGAAATCTCACTTCCTGTGACGGTCTTTGTAACTCCTGTTACTACAGATATTTACTATTTTAATTATTATTTTTTGTTATGTAATCTAGAATAATCAAACAAAATCGAAAGCTGAAAGAAGCATAATTCGAGATTCAACGCCTAGAGATCTGGGATCAATCGCAATGCTATTACAATGAGCGTTGAATCCTTGTGCAATAAATAGCAATAGATTCTGGGCATGTACACTTTATTATGAAAATAAAATCTATTCATTTAAAATATTATAGTTAGCGGCAAATAATTTGCAAAATCGTGCCATGGCCTTAGCGATTCTAAATGAAACTTGACTATAGAAAATTATATTACACAAAATTTCAATGTGAAGCCCAACAATACGCCAGACATGTTTTAAGAATATATTCTACATGAATATATAAAATTAAATTGGTGTGTAAAAGTGCCGTTGTCGAGATGTTGTTACTCAATGTTCAGACGTACCTACTGTCATTCGAGTTTAAGGTAAGTGCACAACGGTGTACAGTGTTTGGTAGCAATTCTATATTCAACAAAATGGGTGAACGTTAGATCTCTAAGATTTAGTAAACTGAATGTAATATTATTTATTTTGACTAAATAATTTATAGAGGTATATTTTTATAGGACTAGTCCTTTCTTTTCCCGTTGGGGAATGCATTGACGCATACCCCTCTGCGGAAGCGGGTGGAGGGGTTATGTCGGACTCACCGGGATAAAAGAGAGATGGTAATGTTGATAATAATGGACCTCCCGGTAATTCCGACTAAACCTACCATGGTCTTCCTCGATAAAACCGCAATCGGCGGGGCCGCGCGAATCACTTTCATATCCAGTCGCGACCCCGCCGAGGTTTCGGCCCGCCGTATGAAACGACAGTCCACTATTCAACAGAACTACCCTTTGGGCACCACTACTTTTAAGCCGTACTGTCCCTCCTTAATGGGGAGGGAACACTCGACACAGAGGCGCGCGTGGGAACACGCACGCCGCTTCTCGGACCTGGTTCTGATCGGGTGGCGGGCAGGTCCACGAAGCCCACCACCCAGGTCAAACCTCAAGGTGGCAAGTGTTCACCTCGCGCCCTCCGGCGCCCGGTTCTGCGGTTGAGGAGAGGGTTTAGGCGCTCCCTCTCCCGCTTCGCCGCCTCCTTGATGGACATGACTTCCTCACAGAAGGAGGCGACGGCGTTCCACGACCTCTTGCTCCGGACCATATATTGAACCATGGCTGGGAGCGAGAGGGCAGTCATACCGACTGCCGCGATCAACTCACGACGCTGCGATGCCCAGACTGGGCAATCCACTAAAGTGTGCAGCGCCGTGTCCTCAACAACGTCGCGGCAGTCGCCGCAGTGGTGACAACAAGTGGCGTTTCTTGCCGGCCTATGCGATACAGGAACTGGCCAAAGCAACCGAAGCCGGTCATTACCTGTGTCAGCCGGAAGGTGAGGGCGCCATGCCGCCTCTCCAGCCGCTCAAAGTAGACCGAAGAAGTAGAGACGCAGCAAAAGTAAGACCTATCGTTCAGTGGAAACAAACTGTATTTCCTTACACCTTAACTTCTGTTCAAAATAAATTACCCGAAATGAGTGGAACACAGAAAAATTTTTGCAAAGTCAATGCTCGCCTTTTAGAACATCGAAGCAAAAGTTTTGAAATAAATGTATACATCCAAGGTGCCATTTGAGCACTCAAAATAAATAAGTCATAAAATTATTAACAGTAACGACCAATAACTTTCGTTTCAATTATATTTCCCGTTAAAAGTTTCCTACAAACAGGGAGAATACTTTCGGTGCCTCTGATCGAAGACGGAATATTTCTTTATTAACAGCTTTGTATTGCCCCAAGTTTGGCCAAAACTTCAATATATTTCACTCCGAAACTTTGGAAGCGGCTATCTGTAATAATATTACATTAATGATGTTTTATTTTTTATGTTATTTGATTCTGGTTAAATTCTTGTTGTTTACCGTTTAAATGGATATTTAACGTTTTTAAATACTTCTCTTTACAAATGTTATACGATTTTTCTACCCTGTCTTATGCTCCTTCCAGGACATCGGCGTATGTATGTGTGTTGTAATATTAATCTGTATGTTAGAATACTTTTAAGAAATACGTTTTCATTCAAACATTCATAACTACAACTTATCTGCATATATTTTATTGTTATATGGATATGATTCAAATCAATCCATTAGCTTGATAGCTAAATAAATTATGATTTTTTTATTGTTCAGTCGTTCTTAGAAAGATAAACAAAACGTGGACAAAAATCACTAAGGTACACAAGAAAATTCTTAAAATGTAATTTTCTTACCTGTCTTATTTAGTAAATAAATTTGGCTTATTGGTAGCAAGTGACAGTTTGACTTATATTTTATATTGTCATCTATAGGACAACAAAATATAATCTGAAAGAAGTATCGTGATGACTCAAAGAAATTATTACTATTGCGGGAGATATAACTTAACGATTTCGATTACAAAATTGTTCAGTTTTTTCGAAAAATACGAAAAAGTTTACTAGAAGTACGTATTTATTTATATACTAGCTCACCCGATAGTCGTTGTCCTGTCGACCTATTCAAAAATACATTTAATGTAATTAAATCCAATATCAAAACGTCAATTAATTTTATTATATTGATAACATAAAAATACCATTTAAAGTGCCGACTTTTACCGCGGATGTTTCGTTAATTTTCGCTCATACAAACCTTGTCCTTACAATTACAAACACAACAAAAAAGAAACAGCCAAATCAGAAGAGCCGTTCTTAAGTGATACTTCATCATACATGTGGCAATTGATTTTTATTTATATAGATTTTTAGTATATGGAAGTCTTGCAACTTAAATACAATAAGTATTACAACAGAATGCAACCACAAGAACTAATTGCAAGTCTTCGCATAAAGATACGAGGGGCGTTCAATGTATTCTCGGTATCGGGGTGATATACTAATGATGAGGCTAATTAAATTATCTCATTAGTTAAAGACACTCTTTGAGGGTATAAATATAAAATTTTATTTAATTGTAACCATTAGTATTCAAGATATAATTACGAAAAGGCAACTACGATGACTGATGCGACAATGTTGGAAAAATCTAGCATCGTGCTGTGTTAAAATTCCTTACAAAACAAGGAAAGACTTAAAAGAAAAAAAGGAAAATTGGCCGCAGGAGTCTTGCTTCTTCACGACAACGCGCCGGTTCACACAGGGCGCGTTGCTGAGGCTGCTGTGCGGGAATGCGGATTTGAAGAAATCAATCATCCACCCTACAGCCTAGACCTGGCTGCTGCCTGCTCCTAGTGATTACTTTCTGTTACCAAACCTTAAGAAAGATGTTCAAGGTAAACGTTTTTCCGACGATGAAGAGTTGAAGGTGGCAATTGATGAACACAAGGAAGAAAAATATTTTTTAGGGGTATTGAAAAGTTACTTTCCCGCTCTAATAAGTATATTGGGGAGATGAGGAAGCACATAGAAAAAAAATATATTTCTAAACGTTCTGCTTATTCTTTCATGCCTATACTGAGAATACATTGAACTCCCTTCGTAGATGTTACATACATATTATAGTATTACACTCGCAGAACATGTATTCATGTATAATCCTTGTGTCCAACGCTTAACAGTAAGGCATTCATTGCTAGACGTGAAAGCATTCGTGTTATCCAGTTCACACTTCATTGAATCAGCTCAATAGGAAATATTCCTATTGTAGACGGTGATATCTCTGAGAGAGTAAGTGCTAACCACATCAGATAGTATGTCGGCACGTGTATGAGAAATTAGTAGCGAGTTGTTGCCGTATGGAGGGTTAAAGGTAGATACGGTGATATTCTGTTAATTTTTTTCTTTAGTGCATGCATAATAAGGTTTTGGTTTCCTAAAAGCGTATTTTGACACAGTTACTATAGATTTTTAAGAATTAAAAGTTATTGATCTTATAAAAGTAGTCTACATCTCATTGTTTCACCCTATTGGTAAATACATATAGTGATATCCAATTGCTAGTAATCAATCGTGCCATAAATACTATTCTATTGAAATTCAATTACTTTATAAGAATTTTATCGCGTTAGTATCGCGCGACCATCCGTTAATATCCGCATAAAGTAACGTAATTAAATTTTAATGTACGTATAACATTCGCGTAAATGACAGACAATATGATACTATTCTATACCTACTAGTATTCTTGTTAACATCTCTAGCTAAGCTAGAATGCTTGTGTTTGAAGTGCGTTAACGCCGATAGTGCAATGTGAGGGCAACCGCAATGTCTCGGTTCGAAATTCAATTTCTTACCTATTGCGCTACCGCCGCTTGTGTTTAAATGTGAAAGACTTATTTTCGAGCGACAGACGTTATATTATGACGATGGAGATAATGTGAAGTAAAAAGAAATTCGAATTATTATCATTTTTTAAATGTGAGGTTGTCATTCATACATTATCTCGGCACCGTGGCACATAGATTGCGGCAGATAATAGGTATGTCATATAAATAGTTTTAAGCACATATAAATATATAATTTATCAAAGTCTATACTGTTGAAATCTTTACACTTTATAATTATTTTATCGCGTCGTTTATTTAACAATTTATTACATAATTTTGAAAATGTTACCTTACTGCTATTGAATTGTACTACTTTTGAAGCTAATTAAATTATTGAAACTATTTATTTTTAAGTTCACATTTTATCAGTGGTTTCGGTTGCTTTTCAGCAACCATGTTTACGGGGAGGCTAAGACGGTAGTAGTCTCAATGTTCTGAAATGTAGATATTTGAAAGTACCCGAACATAATTTACTCATTGGTTCTATTTACGCAGACTGAGCTCAAAATATCATGAAGTCTAGCTATGTTTTGCTTCTTCTTGGGTTTGACTAATTGAATTACTGGATCCCAAGCTTTTTGATAGATGAAGATTTTTGATATTTTGATTCAATAGCCTGGTGAAACATCCTTGGTAGGAATCGGTATTCTTTAGCGGGTATCTGTTGTTTGCCCAATATTAGGTAGTGGTTGATCCTCTGTTGTTGTTGTTATTGTTGCTGAAAAGCAACCGAAACTTCGGGAAACTGTAACTTAAAAATAAATAGTTATAATAATTTAATTAGGTTAAAAAGTAGTAAAGTTCAATAGTAGTAGTGTAACAGTTTCAAACTGATGTAATAAATAGTTAAATAAACAACGCGATAAAATCCGCACGAAGTGGTTTAATTTCAATGAATAACATTCGCGTAAACGTAAGTTTACAGTTGTAGACTTAAATTTTGCTGAGGAGATAATTTAGTGCAATATTTACTGCAAGTTGTGCGACAAGCTGTTTGATGTTTGTAATTAACTAATAAAAATTTAAAACGTTATTCAATTTTTTGGATAAGTGTATTGTCAATAAAACATATCCGTAAACTTTATAGTTACCTCTGTAATTATGTCGAGAATGTAGCTCAGCCTTGTATAGTGTGAGGTGACAGGTGCTAAACCGATCAAATTGAAACATCAGCTTCATAGATAATATACCTACACGTATATAGCTGGGAAACACATACAAGTATGTTGTACCTGTTAATTATATTAGGTGGCTCGCTATTTGAATAACGCTATACAATTATGCTGTGATTACCTTCTAACTCGATGAGGATTAACAATGCTCCGATTGCTGTAAATGGTATGGATAGAATACGAATCTTAATTGGTTTAGAGCAATATGAAACTTAATATGTGCACCAGGTGTCATCACTTACATTTAAGATGAAATTGAGGCCTAAATGTTACAAGGTAGTCTCTTATAACGTCTAAAAATACAATATACGTACTTAGTATCAGGCCAGTCTCACAGAAGGGGTAAGCATAGAACTTTTATAGCCACATTTCGTAAGTTATGTGTTAGAGGTCGAGCGTATTGCCGCTTATCGGGCATAGCTCCAGACTCTTTGGTGCTATTGTGAATTTTAAACGGAAAATCTCAACACTTTGTCCGACCCCGCGATCGAATTCGAAATTTTAACCGCTCCGGATCTCCACGAGACACGTGATGGTGAGACCGGCGCCGCACCGCTCAATACCCTTAGTCGCTCGCACCAGTGTTGCCCTCTGCTGCTGGCTTGTATGCCTATGGTGGCTATTCAGGGGGCTGTCTAGTGATTGGTGAGGCACCATCTGCCCATTCGACTTGATACTATAAGAGTATTCAGGGCAGACGCCGTTTTCCATCTAAAGTTGGCATTATACCGGTTCATCAAACACTCATCCGCATAGCCCATATATATTAGAATCCATACGTAGCAATAGTCATACACCTGCTGCGGCTAGTGGTTCGCGGTAGGTGTTCTATCCCACCTTAAAAGATTAAAACTCTCGAAGGGCCTCTTCACGTTGGCTATGTCTATCGCCTATGTCTCCGTGTAAGCCTCCCAAAGGGCCAGGTATTTTTCTAATTTAATATGTTAGAAAATACCTGTGATAAAAGAAACATAATAATAATTATTATTATTTAAACATTGGTTACAAAAACATCCAGACTTGGAACAACCATTTGTGGATCACATAAATTTGTGTCCCGATTCGAACCCACAACGCTTGGAGCAGAAGCAGTGTCCAGACGACTATTTTAAACACTACGCTTTTGCTTCAATCAATCGATGTCAGTCTGATGGTGACAACCTAATGTTTCAGCCGATCCTAAAATCAGCGTAAACCTAAGTTAAAATGTACGCAGCCCCGTGGTATAAAACTTTATTTTAGTATGTGTACGGTAGGTGCCCATTATTATGTGCTGAAGTTACTGAACATAGTTGACCAAATATAGGTCATACTTATTTTTTTTTAACTCTATAAATTAAAATGTGTTATGAAAAATATAAGGTAAGAAAAATTTGCATAGTAAATTTATTCTCAGAACAAGCGGAAACTTTGGTGTAGAGAACGAAATCTACAGCTTAGTTGGATGGGTTAATAGAAATACTAGTGATATGTATTCATTGAGTCAGTGACCTTAGGCGAAGAAACTTTTCAATTCTTTATTTCCATTAAATTGTTTCTGAATTCTTTGTAAAGTTTCGTCGGCGCTTAACCACAGCAACTTATTTAAGAAGTAGACAAAACTCCTCGATTATCCGATAAACAGTTTTAACTTTCATTTTATATAGCTTCTTTGTTATCATAGAATAAGTTCGGGCATGATGTGTTTATGGCAGTTCGTGAAGGCATGGAATAGACTGCAGGGATGGTGTGGTTTAAGTACTCATCGCCACTGCAACTGCATATTGTGGGCTCGATCCCCATACGTCACAAACAATTGTATGATTCACAAACAGTTGTTTTGAGTCTGGGTGTATAAGTATTTTGTGTCCGTTGTTTGAATGGTTGTAAATAAATCCCCAATACGGGTATTACTAATAGAGTAGTATTTTACTCAATAGTAAAGAAATGGTGCTCGGTTTAAGCTTATTGTTTTTGAATTTCCTATAACGAAATTTTGGATCAGGTCTTAGTACTAGACGGCCATTAGTTCACCGCCTAGAAAGCTGTACAGGATTATTTTTCTGGAAACCGAAGTAAATGGATACTGACTACTATTATCTTTCAAAGAATTCTTGTTTAATGTTTTTTGTCAAAGACTTATTTTTTAGTGTTATAATATATTCATAGGGTGCCAACGTGAGATATCTATGCGGTTATATCGTCTATCTGTCTCTCAATACTTATTCACAGTGTCTGGAATTCTGGCAGGTAAGAAGTAATTTAGTTATATCATAGAGTTAATTGGAAAAACTTAAGGTGGAGATTATTATGGCGGATTTCCCAGAAAATCTCAAAAAAGAAAGAAGTTAATATTTTAAGAGGATTACCGTACAAGAATTGTGTATTTGAATCTTGTTGCTTCTACTCCAATATTAAAACTCTTATATATAGGTACCTAGTATATGTGAAATATGTGTCATGAAAATAATGAGTAATATCTTTAGTAGAACAACATCCAAGTGTATACTATTGTGTAGTGGCACAGAATCTCGGTGCGTGAGTACGACTCGCACTTGACTGGTTTATTACACTAAAATTTGGAAAATTACTTAGGTTATAATTTATGCAAATTTTTGCCTTCTGTGGTATACGAACCCACAACACTAGGCGTGTGTAGTGAGGCGACCACTACGCCATCCGTGCAGTCATAACATGTAATATTATGATTTTGTACCGATTGAACATACACACATGTAAATATATGTAATGTGCAATTTATTTTACTATCTTTATATAAGCACTAGTTTTTCCTCGCGTAAAAGTAGTGTACGGGTCAATCACCGTACAATAGGTTATTAGGTAGCTATAAAGTCGTGTCAGCATACTTGCGCCACCGCAACGTATCGCTCGATCATTTATTCATTATATAAAATTAGTTTAGTACGCAATTTGTATCCATACCGTGCGCGACTCATTACCTTTAGAATTAATTCACCTCTTTGTAGTACTGAAATACAGTGATCTTTTTAATCTTTCATCCTAGTTTATCTTAATCTTACCCCTACCCCGAACAAGTAGATTAGGTTGGGTTATGTTAGTAACGGTCCTTTTTGTTTAAATAATATACATATATTACATGATGATAAATTAGCTTCCTAATGGTGAAATAATTTGTCAAATCGGTCGAGTAGTGTTTAAGTTAAATACTTACAAAGAAACAAATAAAAATTAACTTTTAGGCTCTTTTTTAACGGTAATAGGAAGTCTTTTAAGTAGAGCTGCATAATATCTTCTTCTTCATAATGTTTTCGAAAATGTATAACGTCTGCCATTTAGCACTGGGACTGGACACGTGGTGGACAATTTTTTTTTACGTGTGGGTATTCTTTTCGCATTCCCCTCCACGTGGGCGGGCAGAGGGGTTATGTCGGACTCACCGGGGTAAAAGAAAACCGACTAAACCTACCACAGTGTTCCTCGACAAAACCACTGTCGACGGGGCCGCGCGAATCACTTGTACATGCGGTCGCGACCCCGCCAAGGTTTCGGCCCGCCGTATGAAACGCCAGGGCACTACGCGAAGAGACCTACCCATTGGCACTTCTCTCTCACAAACCCTGCAGCCCCCCCCTCCCTCCCTCCCTCCTAGAGAGGAGACGGACTCGACACACAAGCGTGGGACCACGCGCGTCGCCTTTCGGACCTGGTGCTAATCGGATGGCGGGCAGGCCCATGAAGCCCACTACCCCCAGGTCAAATCTCAGGGTGGCTGGAGGTCGTCTCGCGCCCTCCAGCACACGGGTCTGCGGGTTGGTTTTAGAGCTCCCACTCCCGCCCCGCCACCTCCTTGATTGAAATGATATCCTCACAAAAGGAGGCGACGGCGTTACGTGGTGAACTATGATCTAACCCATATTATACTGAAAATAATACCATACCCAGAAGCGATAACAGTTAATAAACATGGCTGATCTTATTATTATACTATATATTTTTGAGAGTAAAACACAACACGCTTTTAAATACATAAATATATATCCTATAAACGTATTTATAACTTTTTATGTTGTACATTTACTTTCTAACAATAGCGGTACTTTATCGCCTTTGGCTGTTTAGTTTCCTCTAACCTTTTCTTGTAGTGATTGAGGTATCTGACGTATAAAAGAAATAAACGAATAGCCAATAAATAGCTAAAATGTATTTCTTATTTAGCTTTTATTTATCTAACCTGCTAAAATAAATACCCACACAGTTTTATGATGAACATTGATTAAATAAATCTGGATGAATGTTCAATATATTACTTAGGTACTTCGTGACGCAGTGGTTTTGAATACGATTGCTGTGCCTGAGATCTCGATTTCGATTTCCGGGTCGGGCCAAGAAGAATTTATGGGGTTTTCTATCACCTCAAATAAGGCAGTTGGCGGTGATAAACATCCCCGCGCAACTTTTTCTCTTCATACGTTCCGGATTGTCATGTTGTGATCGGACTATGAGAGTGACAGAATAGAAAATCAACTTGTGTTTGTGCACACTGAGTTGTGCACTATATTACATCCCCACGTTGGAAGCCATGACCAAAATTCCGTCTGGAGAATATTAGTACAATACTTGAGGTAAGTTACCGTGTTATGTTATGATGGTTGTGGCAAAGTATGAATGATGAACTAACAATCATTTAATATATCTTGTTTCTTAATCAAAATATTACTGACTGTCTTCTGTGCATTAGATTTCGGTCATCGGCAAGTGCCATTGAGATTTTTCAAGACATTTTTGATAGCAGCATACACTGTGGCAATGTGTGTGGGAAACGGCAATAGCATAGCATCGCCATTACATAGGAGTTAGAACTAAAGCTGGCGAAATTTGTATGTGTAATTCAGCTCTGCTCTGCTTCTCGATGATTCAGGCGTGTGATATGTGTATTTAATACTATATTTTTGCCGCGGCTTCACTCGCTTTAACTTAGATTTTATCAATAAATTTCTATTCCTCGGGCACAGAACTTTTCCTAGATAAAGGTACTGTTACCGGGCAAGTCAGAGATGGCTTTTTTAAAAAAAAAACTCAACGTTCTAAAATATACTAATTTTAATAAAACAGTATAAAATGTTATAAAAACCCTAGTGCCCACAATGAAGTCTAGAATAGAATTAATTTACTTAGCAACAAAATAATAACACTTGGATCAATTTGTATGACGCACATCGCTCATGCCTACCGCTGATCTAAGCATTATTATTTTATATGTGCATTACACAATATAATATTATAACATCCCCCCCGTTAAGATTGATCATACCGGGTTATGGGATGATCAATAGAAATAAAATCAAGAATGAACTTTTAAAAGATTTCATTGGGGCTTACATTTTAAGAGTATAATTAGATTTGATTTATAAACTTAGACATAGCAACTACAACAGTAAACTAGGAAAATATAAAACACATGAAATTTTATATATTAAAAAAAATAGCACAAGAATAAAAGTTAATATCAAACAACTTTAAACCTTGTTTATTTTTAACTCATAGATTAAGAACTAAAGCCTATCATTACTTCCTAAAAGAAAATAGTTTGACAGTAAAATAACTATAGTTAATATATAAGGTTAACATTTAACTTTATACCTATAATGGATATTAAAACAAGTAAACGTTAAATGAAGGTTATGTATTTGATTATGATATAACATTTCTTTTTAAATTTGGCAACGACCTTGTAGAAAGCTTTACATCATACTCAAGGTCATCGGCTGACGAGTCAGACGTTAAGTCCTTTGTGTTAACAATGGTTGATACATTTTGACGAATAGCAGGAACAGGATTTTGGTCTGCGTAGTTTTTATTATAAATTCTTATACAACATCCCTGTCTCGGGCAAATAACCCTCCTAGTTTTAAGCAATAAATATATCAACATTATTATAGATAATATATAAGTGAGAGAAAGATAACCCGTAGAATACTTTTCAAAGTGAGACGGTTCAGAGATCTTATTTAACTGTTTCTCAAAATCACTCATTTGCACACTAGCTTTTACTAATGAGTCTAAATTGTTTAATTCATTTAATTTAACTAGCGGAATGTCACTTTTATTGAAATGTTTAGTATCACAACAATCACTAACTATACTAAAGTTAGATAAACTAGTAGTAATATTGGAGGTGTAAGTGTCACTCGCGAGAAACGTTAGTGTTTTAAAGTAAGCTTTGCAAGATTTAGGTAAATGTAATATACCAGAACCGAACAAGATTTCATCAGAACTATTAATGTTTTCGTTACAAACAATGTGACATTTACCAGGATCTGATTGAACAAAAATCCAACGGTTATAAGTGATCTTTTGAAAAATGTCTATTGAGCCGCGCAGGACTCTGGTTTGGCAACTTTTTGGTATCTTAACATATGCTTCTGTCAACAACGTAGTTTCACACGTCGGGTTTGCCATCGTGGAATACACGTTACCTAGAGGACACACATAGCACTGACCTTTCACTTGTTTGCACGCACTGACACTCACGAGCTGTGAGTAGAATAGTCTGTCCAGAGTTATTGCCAAGTATTGTTTGTTCGGTGCTATTAAAACATAAGTATCTGGCGTATTCAAGTCCAATGGGACTGGAAATGGGATAACATGATATAAATTATAGAATTGCGAAAGAACGAGCGGAATCTGCAAAATAAATACTAACTTATTGTCTTGGTAATAACATACAATATCACTGACAGTAATTATTTCATTTACGTTCACTAGCGATAAAGGTATAGGCAGCTCAGAGTGTTTAGGCATGTAGTTGATATGTAACTCGAGCTCCTTATGCAACTGCACAGGACTTAGTACAGTCGGGTGCAAAACGTTCATTTTACTGAACAATATTGCGTTATTAATGTCATCTATATCAAAAGATAGGGCCATTATAATACTTTCTACTGAAGTTAATATGAGAGACAACTGGGACCTTGATTCTAATTTATCAGTGGTTTGACTCAACCTTTCGAATGCACTTTCTATAGTAACTAAATTTTGGTTCAAACGATGTTCGTTTTCTTTTACTTTGGACATAGTGCTGTTAAACGTAGATATAGTGGATTTAATTACATGTATATTATCGCGCATTAATACTGTGAGCTCTTTTTCGTCTGACTGTACCTTATTTATAGCATCTGTGAACTTTATAGCGTCGTCAATATCTAAGGTACCGAAAAATGTTTTTAATAAAGAGCCACCGGCGTCAATTAGACCTCGTTTTGTGCGTTTGGTTTCTTTAACCTGAGTTAGATATGAAATTGATGAGTACTTATGAATATTACTACTCTGCAGGGCTTTCAAGGAACTTAACGAATTGTAGCATTCGGTTTTAAGTTTAGAGGATTGGACTATATTGCAATGTTTGGTAATGCGTTCAAGCAAGAGCTCTATACTGTCTAAATGAGGTTGAATGTGACTCAAATCTACAGAGGTAACAACGTTCCAATTATCGTTAGAGAATTTTAAGTCTAATAATTGATCATAGTATAATCCGGGACTTCCGACCAGCTTTGATACGAACTGGTTACCGGACACGGTCGTGAGGAACCTGGGGACAATAGAAATGGGTATGTTTATTTCTAAAAGGCGGGTTTGATTTCGTCATAGTGATAGCGTATATGTTTCCTTCCTACTTGTATTGTTACAGTGTGATTGCCGTTTATTTTTATAATTTTATAGGGACCTTTCCACACCGGTGATAACGCTTTGTTTTGTTTATGATGGCATCGTAAGTATACCATGTCGCCGGAGTTGTATGTTATCGGACGCGCGTGTGAATCGTAATATCGTTTTGAACGTTCTTTGGACGTTTGTATGTTTTGTAAAGCTTTTTGTCTACTATAATATAACCTGTGATTAAGAGCTCGTACGTAATCGGTGTATGTGTTATTTTCGAGAGTATCTATAGACTTTGGGATATAAGGCTTGTGACCAAATAAAAGTTCGAACGGAGCGAAGCCAGTAGTAGAATGGACATTCGAGTTATAGGCTAACATTGCTGTGTTTAGATACAAATCCCAAGTGTGGGTATTGTCGTCAATGTATGATCGTAAATATTCTTTCAGCGTTGAATGACTACGCTCTAACGCGCCACACGTTTGTGGGTGGTAAGTTGATGCGTATATATGTTTTATACCAAATAACTTTTCTAACTGTTTAAACACATCCGAACAGAAATTTGTACCTTGATCAGACACGATTTGTCGTGGAATACCCACGTGTGAAATGAAATGAACAAAACGTTGAGCGGTTTCTTGAGCAGAACAAGACTGCATGGCATATGCTTGCGAATATTTGGTCAAATCATCTTGGAGAGTTAGGATGAATTTATATTTATCAATTCGTGTTTCTGGAAGAGGCCCTACAATGTCAAGGTATACTCTATCGTTAGGCCGAGTCGCAGTCGATGTGATTATCATTGGCGCTTTATTTGTGCAGCGCAAAGGTTTATTTATTTGACAAGATTTACAGTTTTTAACGTAATTCTCTATATCCTGCCTCATGTTTTTCCACCAATATAGGGATTTGAGTCTGTCATACATACGAGATACACCTGGGTGACCAGCAGAGGGTAAGTCATGATTATCTTTTAATATGAGCGGGACCTCGGATGGTGTTGGGAATAGGATATTATTATGATAAACATGTATTTTAATGCCTGTATTATGAAATAGGAATGCAAGGATGTTATAAATTTTTGTGAATGATAATTTGTTAAAAGAATCTTTAAAGTCAGAAATTGCAAATTCTTTTTCTTCCATGTACCAAGTTGTGATCATATCGCGATAGTCTCTCAACATGTTGAATATGTCTTTATACGTCATTTCATCATAATGATGGACTCGTAAGTATAGGTGAGTAAAAACATGTTTATCATTTGAGGTACTTTGGAAAGTGAACAGTTCACGTTCTAGGTTGCGTATATCAGGTAAGGTATCGTCAAATTTAGATAACTGAAGGATTTCGGAGCAGTAAGGAATAGAGTCGTCGAGATCGATTGCGGAAGGGTAAGTTATCATTCTACACTTCGCTTTCAGCAGAGAGTCGTTATGCTCTTCTATTGTCGTATCACAGTTAAGAGCTTGTTGATTAATTTTTAAATATTTTTCATATGTTTCAGATGTAGAGGGAGACTCGGGGTCGATGGCGAGAACCGGATTGCGAGATAAAGAATCAGCGTTACAGTTTATTTTGCCTTTTTATAAGCAATCTCATAATCGAATTCTTCGAGTTTGAGACGCCATCTTACCAATTTCGAACTGGGGTCACTTATATTGAAAAGCCATTCTAAAGGTTTGTGATCGGTTACGATTTTGAATCGCCGCCCGTATAAATACGGACGGAAGGTTTTAGTCCCGAATATTATAGCTAAGCACTCTTTTTCTGTAGTTGAATAATTTCCTTCAGATTTATTCAACGTACGGGATGCATACGCGATTGGGAGATCATTATTTACTTCGCCTTGGGATAAGATAGCGGATATGGCATAGTTGGAAGCATCGGTAGTTAAAATAAAAGGTTTAGTAAAATCGGGATATTGTAGAATAGGTGCTGTAGTGATCTTATCCTTCAAAGTATCGAAGGCTGACTGTTGTGGAGAGAGCCAATTAAATTTAACGTCCTTTTTTAACAAACTTGTTAACGGTTTAGTGATATGGGAAAAGTTCTCTATAAACCGTCTATAATAACCAACTAGACCGAGGAAGGATTTGATATCGCGGGGATTTTTGGGAACTGGAAATTTTTGGACACATTCTACTTTCTTAGGATCGGGTTTGACGCCTTTATCTGTTATAATATGACCTAAGTACTGAACTTCTTTTCGTAAGAACTCACTCTTATCGGGCTGTAATTTTAGGTTGTGTTCGCGTAGTTTTTCAAACACTTTGCGAAGGTTAGAGATACTGTCAGAGAGCTGATTACCAAATATGACGATATCATCCATATATGTAAAACAATGAAGACCTTGGAGACCAGATAAAATAACATTCATCAGCCTTTGGAACGTAGAAGGTGAATTTTTAAGTCCGAAAGGCATTCTATTAAATTGATAGTGACCTGCTAGGCCAGGTACACCCGGGACGCTGAAAGCTGTCTTTTCAGCATCAGATTCTTTCATAGAGACCTGATGAAATGAAGAGGCTAAATCTAAAGTCGTGAAATATTTACTGTGTCCAAGCTGATCAAGGATGTCCGTGATATTAGGTATAGGATAGGCGTCACCGATAGTTTTTTCATTTAATTTTCGGTAATCGATAACGATGCGCCACTTGGGCTTACCAGAAGCGTCTGCTTTTTTTGGCACTACCCAAATGGGTGCTGACCAAGGGGATGTAGAAGGGCTAATAATGCCCTGGTCTAACATGCCCTTGACTTGCTTACTGACTTCTTCCTTATGACATTCAGGGAAACGATAGGTTTTGGCATGGATGGGAGTCTGAGATGTAGTACGAATTTCGTGTTGAACTGTCCTAGTAGCTGACAGTATGTCGCCTTCTAGATAAAATATGTCATTATATTCAGAACATAGTTCACGTAACACACGTTCCTCCTCTTGAGTCATATGTTCGCATCTTAAGGCTTTTTGGACTTTATAATCGCGGTCTAAGTCAGATGTAGTAGTTTGGAAACAGGGAAGCGATTCTTCTATTGGACTAGAAGTAGTGGGAATAGTATGATTAGGCTCTAGAATATAGGACACAGGCTCTAACGTCAACTTTATTGGATTAAGAACAACTTCGCTTTCGGATATATTTAATACAGAGACAGTGACCTTATTATTAGAATTCACTCGAGTTAGACATTTAGAAAATATAAGTTTTGGATATTGATCCATTTTACCACACATAATCAGACCCTCTTTTAGCTCGGGATTCGTAACTAAGCACTCGATTAACATTTCGGTACGCGACGGAATTGTATATGTTATGTTCGTAGTTTTTAAATCAAAACATACAGAACTTTCACCCAGAATCTTTAACTTCGACTCTGGATATATGATTGAGGCGTTGTGAGCTGACAAAAAATTTGTTCCTATGATACCATCGTAATCAAGATTAACATTAGACACGACGTGGAAAGGAAACGGAAATGAAAACTTGCTTGAGGCATTATGTTTAATTGACAGAACAAATGTGCCTTTTGTTTGGGCATACGACCCGATGTCGTTAATCCCCTTAAATTTAACTATATTTTGGTCAAGATGTGGGCTCTGTGAAAGACTAGTGTCCTTTATGAGGCAAATGGAACTCCCGGTGTCAACTAAAAGTCGCAACGGTACTTCGGAATGGGACGTAAAAACTTCTATAAATGGTAAAGAAGCTTTCTTATTTTGAGATATATCGTATACCATCGGACACTCTATAGGCTCATTCGCGAATTCGTCTAATAACATTTCGGCTGGTCTTGACTCCAGACTAGAATATTTTTTACTTTTGGTTGTATACCAAGTTGTTTGAGGCGTAACTTTATTCTTCAAAGGATTAGAACTATTATTATCGACGAAACTTACAGCCGAACTAGTATATAAAAACTGCTCATTACCGTTACCAGTGGGCTTACAAGCCGAAATAGAAGATAACGGTGATTTAGACTCAGTGGTATTAGAATTAGACTTAGTATTAATAGCACGGCATTCATTAGAACTAGGACCCGCTTTGCATGAAACAATGGACTTATAAGTATAGTTGTCAGGCTTAGAAACAGTGGATTTTGGAATAGAACTAGAATTTCTAGTACCTAAAGTTTGGGACTTGCAACGGTACTCATTTGCAGGCCCAAGTTCTAGTTTAAAGAGTTTTCTATTTAGAGAATCTGTGGAGGCGATGATGTTTCGGAAGCCGACTCTATGAAATTTTGTTGAAAACTCCTAGAGTTATTTGGCAAGTTATTAATATTCGAATTATTATTAAATGTTCTAGAGTTATTATATTGACGTTTACGACATTGCGAAATATCATGGCCTATATTCTTACAATATCGACAAACGATCGGTGTCGTATTATTCTGAGAACTGTGGAAAGAATTATTTTGCACACGCGGCTGATACTGTAAGCGTGGCGTTTTGTCGCGTTTCAATTTACTATAACACTCTGACTCTAAATGACCTAATTTATTACAAATTTTACACGTCTTTGATTTCAATGTAGAACTTTTACTTAGATTTAAGATTTTCTCTTCCTCGAAAGCGATATTTACCGCTTCGTTTAAAGTCCGAGGGTTTCTACATCGTACGATATTACCAAGAGCTGAGTGTAAACCTAGAGTAAATGTATATAAAGCTAGATCTTCCGTCATAGCAATACGACCCGCTAGCTCTTTCTTTAGAGAATCCGAGTTATGGATTTCAGACTGAAGGGAAGTGAGACACGTGTCAATTCTTAAGGCATACTGTGCAACTGTTTCACTGGCTTGTTGTTTGCATGACTGGAGATCTAATAAAAGGTGGCTGTAATGTTTTCTCTCACCAAAATGTTGTTTGAGAAAATCTTTCAGCTCCTCAAAAGTCTCAAATATTTTATTTGAACATGCTATTTGAGCTTTACCGTTTAACTTGGATATTATAAATTTTAGTAAAATACTTTTCTGAGACTCAGATGCGAGATCTAACGCATTTCTACAATTAGTTAAGAATCCGGGTAGAGTTTCTCTTTCCCCGCTATATGAGTGAACAAAATCACATAAAACTTTAAGTGGAACTTGTTCCGAGAGCAAGATTTGAGACTTTTCCCCTTTCGACATTATAATGAGACTAGTGTATAAAGAAAATATTCAAACACGCGAGTGGCAACAACAGTGGGCAAAATATGGTACTCACAGACAAATCACGTACTGGACGAACATAATCGGCGGATACGGCGAGCAGTCGGTTTTGGCTGGTGCGCTGATGTTGTCAGCAACGACGATCTTCTTGTAGTAGGCGAGCGGTCACAGCGAGTTTCAGGGCAGCACCACGTCCTCGGGACGACGTGCCGGTTCTCTCAGGATGCGTTGAAACGGCGCGACTCAGCGAGATACTGCGCAATGCGGCGAAACAGAGCCAGGACCCAACAGGACCAGGTGCGGCCCCGACAGGACACGGCGAGATACGGCGAGATACGGCGAGATACAGCGAGATACGGCGAGATACAGCGAGATATGGTTTGGTTCAGAGAATTGTACTTCGTTTGGATTGAACTTCCGAAACGCGGCGAAAAGTGGGCACTGATCAACGATATTTCGAGGAATACCGGGCTTATTAAACTGGTATAAACTCACCCGGTATCCCACTTCTGACACCACTGTTACCGGGCAAGTCAGAGATGGCTTTTTTAAAAAAAAAACTCAAAGTTCTAAAATATACTAATTTTAATAAAACAGTATAAAATGTTATAAAAACCCTAGTGCCCACAATGAAGTCTAGAATAGAATTAATTTACTTAGCAACAAAATAATAACACTTGGATCAATTTGTATGACGCACATCGCTCATGCCTACCGCTGATCTAAGCATTATTATTTTATATGTGCATTACACAATATAATATTATAACAGTACCATACGTCATTTTCTTTACCATTGACAACGTGTATGCGAGATTTCATGATGATCGGTTGAGTAGTTAAGGCGTGACAGCGGAACGAACAAACTCACATTTTCATCTATAATATTAGTTAAGATTTATTACTATTAAGGACACCGACTTGGCTTTTCAGTGTTCACTATCACGTTGCCTTCATGACATTAGCTAGGGCTTATTCAATTTCGATTCTCGGTCAGGCATTAAAGGTTTTGCTAGTAAATTACGCATCCGGAACCAAGCTGGCCCAAAATTACATCAGTCTTATAAATATAACTTGCAAAATATGTGTATGCTCTGGCTACTCTTTGAGAGATATAGAGGTGTCATTAAATGTTTATTGAAGGTCCTTGTAATATAAAAACAGTAATGTCTAAATGAAAATAAAGAAAACGAAATAATAATTGTGCTTCTACAAAGTTTAAATGCACGCTCGCAAGTCTTAAATTGCCGTAAGTAGTATATCTAATTCCCAGGTCGTTAGGAGCTCCGCCTGCATTAGCAGCGCAGTGTAAATTACAAAATAAATTACACAGAATTTAAATAAAATGTAAAATCGTGTGTTTCAATTAATTATACAAGTAAATACTATTGTGTGAATTGTTCTAGAATATTTTAGTGCAGCTTTTTGTTTTACGAACGGTGACTAAAAAGTACGGATGAAACAATAGTTTAAGTGGATAACTTATCATTATACCACGGGTTCGATACATGGGATGGATAGCGTAGTGTTTCAGTGGTCGACTCGCTATTTGTCGCACGGAGTGCTGTGGGTTTCAAACCTACACGATCCAAAGATTTGTGCGATTTACAAATAGTTTTCCGAGTATGGGTCCTTTTTTTTTGAGCAGTGGTAGCTCAGTGGGGGACCAACAGACTGCAATACAGAGGGTCTCGGGTTCGAACCCACGTCGCGCACATCTGACTTTCGGAAGTTAAATGACTTTTCGAAATTATGTGCGTATTGATTGACAATTATCGCCTGCTCCGTGCCTCGGAGAGCACGTTAAGCCGTCGGTCCCGGCTGCCATAAACATCTATGGCAGTCGTTATTGGGAGAGTGTCGACACAAAAAGATCCCACTGGGTCGAAGTGTCGCCGGTCTGCACTGACTGGCTCCCACATAAGATACATACATACATACAAGCTTTTTTTTTTAATATTATCCCTTTATGGTGGCAAACAAGCATACGGCCCACCTGATAGTAAGTGGTCACCGCAGCCTATATCTATATATATAGGCATCTGCCTGCAACAACAGAGGCATCACTTGCGCGTTGCCGACCCTTTAGGAAAGGAAGTGGGGAGGAAAAGGAGCGGGATGGGGGAAAGGGGATCATTGGGCCTCCAGCACTCTCACTCACTGAACGAAACACAACAGTAGGAATACTGCTATTTCACATCGATATTCTGTGAGAGGGTAGTCCTTCCCCGTCGAGCCGGCCCATTCATGCTGAAATCAGTGAGGATCTACTCAGCTTCTCAGGGTGTTTTTTGTTTTTGTTGGTTGAATGCTTATGAAGTCCCCTGCGACACAGGCATTATTCCTAGGTCGCCCTAGCTGACTTCATAAATATTAAAAAGAACAAGTATATTGCTTATTTTCGTGTAATAATAATATCAGCCCTGTATTAAGCTGTCCCACTACTGGGCACGGGCCTCTTATCAGTGTGAGAAGGGTTAAGCCATACTCCAACTCATTGGCCCAGTGCGTGTTGGCAGCTTCACATATTCTCGAGAACATTATGGAGAACTCTTAGACATGCAGGTTTCATCACGATGTTTTCCTTCACCGTTAAAGTAAGTGATTATTAAGTATTTCATACACACTTAACTTCATTATTATCGTACTGTTATATAAATAACAGTTTTAAATATACTAGAAACAGATTATATATATATATGCTTGCTTTAATTAGCCTAAAGTCTATTACACTACGAACTAATTAAACTAATCAGGTATAATATGATTACTTGAATTAATTAAATGTTGCTGTAACAATAACTGATAGTTTAACTAGCTATTATCCGCGACTTGTAGTGCATTTTGAATCCAATTTTGAGAAAATGTCTCTAAAAAGCACTACATATCTCAAGAGAAGGCTAAGAGGGTTCAAACTCACTATCAGCCAAATTTCACCAAAATTCTTTTATAACTTTTGCAGTAAAAGTGTGACAAACATACATAATTACTGTCAAATTTACAATATTAGTATAGTTTAATTTAAAACATTTATGCAATTTGCGAATACTTGAGATGTTCGGACATATCATCTACAACGAAAGCTCATTGAAAAGTCTAATGATACAAGAAATAACAGAAGGTCAACGTTCTCGCGGCCTACACCTACACGATGGAAAGACCTTATTAAAACGTCTACGAAGTTTTCCCTTACTGAATGTTCACGGGTGCCACGAATATTATAGAACCCTAGACCTCATGCAAAGCAATCGCATTCACTACCGCTGCTTCACAATTGCATAATCTAACCAGTTGCACTATAGGTGACTTATATATCAGACCCTATGTTTTGGAGCCACCTAATAAAATATTATATATTGAAATTAAACTACTATATACGGATTTTATCGCGTTGTTTATTTGACACTTTATTACATAATTTTGAAAACTGTTACACTACTTTTACTTCTAAACTTTACAAATTTTTAAGCTAATTAAATTAATATCAAAACTATTTAGATTTAATTTAATTTTACACTTTCCCCGACGTTTCGGTTGCTTTTCAGCAGCCATGGTCACGGGGAGACCAAATAAATTAATTTAAATTATTAATTAGTAAAGTTTAAAAGTAAATGTAGTGTAACAGTTTTCAAAATTATGTAATAAAGTGTCAAATAAACAACGCGATAAAATCCGTATATAGTAGTTTAATTTCAATGAATAATATTCGCGTAAACATAAGACAATATTATGTAAAATATTATATACTAAATTAATCTGTGATATATTATCACAATAATCACATACGTTGATTTTATTTAATACTAGATTTTGCCCGCGGGTTTGCTCACGTTCATCTAGATTTTATCAATATATTTTTATTCCTCGAGAGCCATACTAGTATGTGGATAAATGGTGCCATTCACTTTTTTGTACCCGTGACAATGTGTATGCGAAATTTCCTGATGATCGATCGAATAGTTCAGACTCATGCTTTCATAAGCAATCAAATAGACTCACATTCGCATTTATAATATTAGTCATAGTAGGATATTTCAGTGCATAGTCCTCTAAATAGTCGTAAGCGATTACCATATCTACATGTAAGCAACAACAAAGCCGTCTGTTATTATAAAAAAGAGAGTTACTGAGCTAACAACACAGGATAAACGAGTATAGAAAAGAAAGGAAAGACAGAAGAATACATTTTTTGCTACATACCAATTCTGGATTATTCCGCTGACAAAACAAGGCCCAAACGATTTCTAGGAACTAAGATGGCAGAAATACAACATAAGGTTGCGTTAATGATTATTTATAAATTGCTTCACTTCCTTCTCCCTTAGCCTTAATTATTCCCAAGTCACTTGGGGTCGGCTTTTCTGGTCTAACCGGATTTGACTGGATATCAGTTTTTACACGGAGCGGCTGCGCCACCTGACCTCCGCAACCCGTAGGCTAACGGTACCCTAAGGCTAGACCAGTGTCAGGATATTAGAGGGTACTGACTTTCCCAATAACGACTGCCATAGATGTTCATGGCAGCCGAGACCGACGGCTTAACGTGCTCTCCGAGGCACGGAGCAGGCGATAATTTTCAATCAATACGCACATAATTTCGAAAAGTCATATAACTTCCGGAATTCAGAGGTGCGCGACGTGGGTTCGAACCCGAGACCCTCTGCATTGCAGTCTGTTGGTCTCCCCACTGAGCTATCGCTGCTTTAATTACAAATTGCCTCACTATATGATGATTTAAGTATTGATACTCCGTGTGCTAATAGCCTTTTAAGCTTCTGTTTCAACAAAGAAGCTATTATACATTCTATCCAGTATGCTTCACTGTATTAGCCAAATAGAACTCGATTACATTATATCCTTTGCTGGAAATTGAATACAGAAACGAATATCTGCTTGAATATTATGCAAAGACGTTTAAGCACTATTATCTGTTATTGTTGAATGTTTGTATTGTTTAAGAATATTATTGTAGATTTTGTAATACGTATTTCAGAATTAACTGCCTGTTCTATAACGTTTTATGTATAGCGAACTGAGCTATTCCATTAGATTGTTTAGAATTTAAATTGTTTTACGCGTGACTTAGCGGGTTTGTACTTTGTATCGAAACGTGCAATGTTAATGGCTTTTGCATTCTGTTTTTTGTAAGAAGAAGCATTGAATTGTGGACTATGTGTTAGCAAAGGGCAACGCACTATCGCCATAAGGCCTAACTGGGGTTATACCGTTTGATACTGGTATTTTATCCTTCCTGACTAATATTATAAATGCGAAAGTGAGTTTATCTGGTTTTCAAGCTTTGACGCCTTAACTACTCGACCGATCGTCATGAAATTTCGGACACACTTTACCAGAGGAGGTAGCCTATGTCCTTTTTTATACGTCTGGTGAAAGGTATTTACCCTGAAACAGAATTATAATAATACTAAAGTGAAATATGATGAATATCATGTTAGTTTTTTCTTTCAGATAACAATGATCTCTAACTTTCTTTTGACGTGTATTATAAGTAGACGAGCGCTTTCAACACCAGAGATTTCCCTTGTACGTGTTACCTTGTAAATATGTAATAGGAGCTCCAGTGCTACCAGCGTATAAAATAGAAAATCGTTTTCAATCATAACATGCTTTCTAAATGTCTACTAGATGAAAGAAAAAGAAACATTTTGTTATCAGTTATCAACACCTGAAGATTTTTTCATTACCAATTTGCATACTAAAAATGAACGGACTTTCAGTAACATTTCAAAGATTTTTACATATAATATGATTTTGTCATCACGTATAACATATTTTCTATCATATTCTATATGTATCTCAGAACATTTCTCATAAACATATATAAAGGATTTGTATACGAATAATATATTTTCTCAACAAATTATTACGTATGCTGGCATGGCTACAGAAGATTCACAGTGATGTGGGAGTGGCCGTCTGTCCTGTTAATATGTATGTACAGAATTTATTGCTAGCTTCAGACGCCGAAGGAAATATAGAGAAGAAATCCAAACGTTTTTATTCACATTTAGCTTGTGTAAATGAGAACATCGGGCCCTAGATTACTGTTAAGAAAATATATAAGTAGGATTTCTTTTCTTACACCTCATTATTGAATTTATTTTGAGTGGCTAATGACTTAATGGTTAATTTTAAAGAAGCTGTTTTCTCTACTAGGTACGTGAGTAGATAAACTTGACTGCATCGGTAGTATAGCGGTAATGTATGCGACTGCTGTGCTTGAGGTTTTGTGTGTGAATCCTAGATTCCGGTCTGGGATTCAAGGGAGATTTTCCTTCTAAAGAGATATTTTCTGAGGCCGTTGGTCCTGTACTTGATCTCTCTGCGGTCGTGTCGAATTACCGCCCGGGATCGGATTATATGAAGAGTAGAGTGTACTTTTGTCTGCGTATATACTTGTGCACGGTAATATCTCTTGCATATCGTATCTGTGCATTTGGGCCATTTAGCCAGTTGTTAAGATAGGCCGTCGGGTCCAAAATTCGGCCTGGAGGACCTTAACTAGATCAAAAGTTAGGTTATACAGCACGGCTATAACGATAGAAAGATTAAAATATAAATGTGAGTGCCCACTTTTTGTCAGGTATAGATCGTTATAGAACGTGGGGTTGGTTAATATCATGTGCCGGGATAGTATAAATATCATCTTGCTACCGAAAATGTATATACAAATGCCCTTCATATATTTCCATAGGTATATAACTATAACTATATTGTTATTATGTGACAAGTGAAACGTTGTTTTCACTGTAGTGAAATTAATGCCACATGAGGGTTTGAAGCAAAGATTTTAGTGTAAACAGTCAATCATATTATGGTTTTCCATATAGTCAGCAAAGGGGTGAATTGCATGAACATTACATCAGCTAAGTTTTAGATCTCACCAAATATGTTATATAACGGTTTATCCAACTTATTACATAACCTCGTGCATTTGTACATATATTGTTGAGACCTAACCTGTCCTTAGAATAGGCTTAAGACTTGTCTACGTCATCTCGGGTAACGTCGGCTTTAAGCAGCTAAGCCATTTGTTTTCAAATGAAACTTCTAATCATTCAGGTTAAACTAGTCTTTGTATTGTTGTGTCAATCCCTTAGTAAGTTATAATGGCAAAATTAACTACTCCATCTAATTTAGTATCTACGTCACTCTTTTCACATACGGGGAATAAATATAAGTATATTTAATTACATATCTTAAAATTTCCCTCTTCAATTATGAAAAGAGTTAAACACTTATGAAAAAGTCTTGGATAATTTGCTTCAAAAACTGCTAAATAAAATACTAACTAATATTATAATTGTGAATGTGAGTTTGTTTATTACGGTTTCACGCCTTAACAACTCGACCGATCACCATGAAATTATGCATAAGTATAGGTTATCAGAGGTACAGAAAAGTACATAGAGTAACTACGTTTCATCTAGAAAAATACTGTCCGCGAGGGAAAGAAAAATATTGATAAAATCGAGATAAAACGCGAGCGAAGCCGCGGGACAAATCTATAAATCTAGATTTAAATAAACTAGTTAACATTTAAAAAATATCCAATGAAATTGGTTTTGTAGTTTAGCAGGCACAAAGCTACATACAGACAAACAGCCAAACGTGTCAAACTCACAAGTCTTCATATTTTTCGTTGCAATTTCAAATTCTAAAATAAACGCCCAAACGCCTTACAATCAACTGAAAGAGACATTCAAAGGCAAAATTGTTTACTCAATATTTCGTACCTATTCTATAACGCGAAGGTAAAATCACGTGCTATATTTAATTAACGTGCGCTAACATGCTATTAACGTTATTTAAGACAGTTATTGTAAACGATAGTGTTATAGGGGGCAGAATGATAACGGTTATAACCGGTTATTGGAACGTTTCCGTCGGTACAGAATTCTTGCGTGTAAGTGATATTATAACGACTTTCCTAGATTCATATAAAGATATGAAACGGATATTGTATTAGCTTAGGTGTTTCATTAAGTGTTATTAAGTAATAAGAAGTGAACGTCGGCGATTTAGGAAATTATTTTCCTGTTTATTGTATTGTTTTATGTTTTGTTAAACGTTTAACGTGTGACAAGGTATATCTTCACCAAAGTGCCAATTCTCGGGAAAAACTGTTAAATTTAGAGTTTCGATCTAGTTTCACATTCATAAAAATCACAAATGGTGTATGCCTATCCTTACTTGCTTACTAATATTATAAATGGGAACGCGAGTTTGTTTGTTTATTATTTGGTTTATTACGCTTTCGCGCCTTAATTGCTTTAGCGATTAACATGAAATGTCGCATACACCTTGTTAAGGGTACAGAAAAGGACATAAATTACCTTTTATTCAGAAAAAAGTATTATTTCTAATCTAACTTAACCTTCATTTACGCGAGCGAAGCCGGCAAAATAAATGCAAAATGTGAACATGAATTGCATTTTAGTTTACATCAACAAAAACATGATACTTGGTATTAGACATATTAATGAATGGAAATAAGTCATTATTATTAATTTGAATAAAAGCCGAGCAAGTCCCAGTTGATATTCACTTAGCCTGTTTATATCATTAGCGATTTGTGATAAACATAATAATCTCTTGACTGGTCATATTGAATTGTTCTAATCTAAATAGGAATAATTTATTACTTTTTGGTTTATTTGTAACAACCTCATTTTCAAAAGATACTTAATGCTATTGTATTTACGAAGACTGAGGCATTTTTACATCTATTCAGCTTCTCTGTGTAAAATGAAATAAAAACAAAGGCTTTTATTTAATTTTACACAGAGTAAGTATAAAACAAACAAAATAAAAATGTACACAGCCTTTTAAACAGATATCACGTATGTAAATGACATCATGTACAATTCAGGCATAATTCCACTTGTACTGAAACTGCCTACAATTTGCCGGGTCCAAACGATACAAGCTTCATATTAGTGTTGTTTCGCGGGGATGTTTTACCATAAATATTGTTGGAATACGACTATTTGACAATAATTTAGCTTTGGAGCGGTACTACTGTTATTCTCCATAGTTCCATACGTTATTGTAACTGCCATCTGAGAGGCCAATGACTTGTCAACATCAGTAATATATGAAATAATATGTCTTACTGTTGTTATTATATTCAAGACTTCTGGAATTTGATCCTTCTAAGTAATTCTTACTAGTCCCAGATAAGCTAGAATGCTTGTGTAGGAGTAGGTTCACGTCGGCAGTGTACGTCTTGTGATTCCTATTTACTATATCTCAATCGCAAGACCTTCATCGCCTTACCCATTGCGCTACCGCTGTTTATTGGTAATTTAATATGTATTAATTGTATTTACTCAGCTAATCACAGCAGTTTACATGAGTATGAATCTTTTTACTAATGTTTGATCTGCGTTTCAGAATGCAAGGGTCAGTGACTGATCCTTATAGATATTAACAGGTGAGAGTTATTTTTTAAATTATTCCTATTCTGAGCGTCATGACTGTATCTGTACTTTACAAAAATTGACAAAACAGACACAAAGAATACCTACCTACAATTGAGACAAATGTTTATACCGTGCGGAGATCGAACCTTGATTGAAATTGGAACACTAAGTGGACTAGGTGACCTCTATCCTCTATACCATCCGTACCATCATCCATTCCTCCAAAATGTATCGGCTAATCAAGCAATTAGTTACTGTGGTCGTTAGCAGGTGACTATATGAACTTTAGCTAAACTGTAGTTATTATAAAATGCGTAAATAACATTGTCTGTTTTTTGCATTTTCATGAATAACCGCACCACCGTTTACACATTCCTGCTTCTGCTTAAATAAGCCGTGTCTGTAGTACGTGAGTAGCTCGAGGCAGCAGCTTAGGCATGTGGCATGAGCTTGTACTTCTTTTAGCTGTATTCTTAAATAGCTAGACACGTGCACTTCTTTTCATAGTAACCTATACAACGCATACAAATTAAGCTAGTGCGTTACCATGCAGACCTCGCCCGCCCGCGCCTCTTACAAGAGCCATTAATGACAATGTCAAACGGTTTGTCAAAAGTTTTGTTGTGATGTTTGTAGCAATCTATTCTGGAACATTCAAAATGGGCTTTAAATGCTCGATTAAATCCAATTCTCGTATTCAAACTGTATATTGTTGTAGGTATATAAAGTTAGTATTCACCTAAAGGGTTCGTACTCTCATAGCGGTTGACCGACCTCTGTGCCAACTTCACAAAACTTTGTTCGGATTGAATCGTCACTGAAAGCGCCACAACTTAGGTTTGGAAACTTCGGATATTTTCCACCTTTTTCGAACGATTCAAAATTGTTTTTCGATCTCTGTGCAAAGTGGAAGTGTTTTAAGTAAGTGGTTTGAACAGAGACGCTCTTAATACTTTTTGTGGAAACGGTTTTGGTGTTGCACATTCTAGACCTCGATTCAAACTTGGAATGCTTTTAAGGATTATAGTGTAAGGAGTACAATACACAAGAGACAATTTCATAGCCGGAATTTCAAATCGGATCTGTGTATGCAGTAGGAAAATTTATTATTAAGGGTTAAAGGTGACCTGTAGCTTTCTTTGGATTAAAATATCCACCCGGATACGAATTAAAATTCTATCAAAATTGTTCTGAATCATAAAAATCCGGGTTGGTTGTGACGGTTGGTCAATTCAATCTTTATTTTTAAGAACAACATACTCCCACGTAGATATAGCGAGTGCACCTCAAAATTCCAGCCTTTTCTATCTCGTAATTGTCTTCATAAATAAGCAGTATAATTAGACTCCATTACTACCAGTGTTGTCATAATGTACTGTCACGCCTATAAACTATATTCCAAGAAAAAAAAGCAAAAGGTGTGAAATGCCTATGTTTTGTTCGTATCGTTTCAATCGTACAAATAGGCGGCGTGCTTACTACAATTAACCGGGTAGGTAGATTCGTTTTGACAAAATCGATTTCCGATCTGATTGGAATCGAGGACAAAAGAATCGATTCCCGATTAAATGCAGCAGCGCAAGTTCGATTTTTGAATAAACAAATCGAATTTAAAATCGATATGTGCTGCCTGAAGCAGGCAAAATTTACCCGTAGGCGAACTTAACTCACCTTTTGCTTGTTACACCGTTACTGGATACTTAATTTCTGATCAGTTCAATCTTGTTTCTATGTGATAACGTAAATCGATCCGAAACAAAGGGTATCGATTCACTGAATCCATCAAGATTGAGAATATTTTAAACACCAACGGTAAACGTAAGAGATTTACGCACCAACAGATTAAATCAAAATCTGTAGATATAATTTCATTTTCTGTTTTCTAAAAACATTTCCCACTATATTTTACGAGGTATAAAAATAATCTAATCACGAAGCAAAGCTTCCAATTCGTGTATTACACACACGAGCAACCTTAGAGAGTTGGATGTTGGTTTCAGTAATAATTTTCGCGTCTCGGGTTGAAAAATCCCGGGGGTGCGTCACACCGAGTTAGTTCACGCCAGGGTAATCAAGAACTGAAAGACTAGGTTTGGATAAACTTCGTCGTGGTATCTAAATGTGCTTCAGACCACTGGGAGCTGCGGACTATTGAATGAAGAATAATTTCATTCTATGCTACGGGTTGCAAGGAGAAGTGATAGTTATTAAATTTGCCGTGCAGTTTTGCATGATATTATTCTGTTAGCTGTTTTTTTAACTTCTAACTTATATTATAAATGCAAATATGAGTTTTTTTGTTAGTTACCCTTTCACGCCGTAACTACTTGGCCGGTCATCATGAAATTTCGTATACATGTTGTCAGGGCTATATTAAAGGGCATAAATAACTGTTTTCAAACAAGTGAAGCGGCGAGGAAGCATTTTTTATATGAAGAGATATATTTCTAGTTTTTGCCTGTGGTTTTGCGTAAACTACCGTTCGATCAAGACGTATTTTAAGTTAAGAAAGAAAGAAAGAAAAATTATTTGTTAGGCACACCAATAAAAACATATTATTAACATGGTAACAGTACAAGTGTTTACTATTTCTAATAATTACTATAATTAAAACAAAAGAGCAGCGATAGCTCAGTGGGGAGACCAACAGACTGCAATGCAGAGGGTCTCGGGTTCGAACCCACGTCGCGCACCTCTGACTTTCGGAAGTTATATGACTTTTCGAAATTATGTGCGTATTGATTGACAATTATCGCCTGCTCTGTGCCTCGGAGAGCACGTTAAGCCGTCGGTCCCGGCTGCCATGAACATCTGTGGCAGTCGTTATCGGGAGAGTGTCGACACAAAAGATCCCACTGGGTCGAAGTGTCGCCGGTCTGCACTGACTGGCCCCCACATAAGATACATAATTAAAACAAAAAAAGAAAACCAAATAAGAAGAGAAACAAAAACAAAGAATAAAGAAAATGTTGTGCGGTGTGTCCAAAAGGTTCCAGCTCAGCCTTAAGTAGAGTACTCTATTCAAATATCTCCAGTACTTTTTTTTTTTTTTTTTTTTATTATTAATCAAAGGTAAGTTACATTTTATCTTATGACTAGTGAACTCGCCAAACGTATTCGTTTAACGGCGAGAAGCGCTCTTAAATTAATAACCCACCAATATAGGATAATAAACAGTAATAAACAGTATAACATAAAACACCTTAGGTAGGTATTATTTAAGCCCTGAGTGTCAAACAGTGCATGCATCGTAATGTAATAAAAAAATATATTTAGATTTTGGGCCAAAGTTATAACAAGCTAAAACACCAAGTTGCTATTGTTAAAATATCTCAATAGCGCAACGGCAGTGAATGCGACTACTGTTCATGGGATCTCAAGTTCGATTATCGGATCAGCCAATTGTTATTGTATGTCGGCCTCGATGGTGTAGTGGTTAGTGTAACCGACTGCCACGCCTGAGGTCTAAGGGTTCGATTCCCGCACAAGTCAAACATTTATGTGCATGAACATGGTTATTTGTCTTGGTCTGGGTGTTTTTATGTATAATATGTACGTATTTACAAAAAAAAAAGTATATATATGTATGTTTATCCATTGTCTAGTACCATAGTACAAGCTCTGCTTAGTTTGGGCTAGATGGTGTTGTGTGTATGTGGTAGAATATTATTATTATATTATTGTGTTTTTCTCTCCAATCTGTCAAAGTGTGCCGTATAAGTGGCAATGAACTAGCCTCCTAAAACGTATAACTTAAAATCGTAGCTGGCGAAATTTTGCTGTATTACACCTCTGCTTAACCCCAAGGAATGGGACTATGTATATACATATAATATAATAATAATATATAATATTAGTCCTGTATCAAACTGTCCCACTGCTGGGCACGGACCTCTTCTCAGTATAAGAAGGGTTAGGCCAAAGTCCACCACGCTGGCCCAGTGTGGGTTGGCAGACTTCAAATATCTTTGAGAACTTTATTGAGAACGCTTAGACATGCAGTTTTCCTCACGATGTTTTCCTTAACCGTTAAAGCAAGCGATAATTAACTATTTAATATGCAAATAACTTCGAAAAGTCAGAGATGTGCCTTGGGATTGAACTCGAGACCTCTGCGTGGCAGTCTAACGGTTTCCCACTAGGCTATCGCTGCTTAGTGCTAAAGTATATACATGTAATGTAATAATATATATTTATATACAGAACTGCATTTTAATGTTTTGTATTTAGCTAATATTTTCGTTCCAGTCTGCAAACACAGTCGAGCTTTAACCTCTAGGGCTTAAATCACAACGCTCAAAATAAATCTTCTGTCAAAAGCTTAGTTTTTATACTTTAGCCACATTTAGCACAATATCTAGTTAATCTATTTTGTGAACATATCATAAGTTTATAAACGTTATTTATAGAATCCGACTAATATTATACATATGAAAAATTGTGGATATGTTTGGATGTTTGTCACTCATTCGAAGTGTAAAACGTTTAAATGTTTTCAATGCAAAGTAGCACACAGATAAAATCAAAATCAAAATGTCTTTATTTATTTAGGTCACAAAGTAACACGTATGAACGTCAAAGTTACACTAACTAAACAATAATATGAATATGATAGATCTTATCCTGGACAGTATTACCCAGTATGTTTTTTTGTGGTTTTCACGTGGGCAGAGCCACGGGCAGTAGCTTGTACTATTATAAAAATATAAAGAGGCAGTGTCTATATATTAGAGATTGATTGGAGCTGAAAATTTCAGCTTTATTTTTATCTGCACACGCCTTAGACGGTGCTAAGCCACGGGCAGATATAAAAGGGGCAAAAGGTAAGGCAGGAAAAGTATATATAAACCTATTCACAATATTAAAACAGAGGTTTTATCATTGTAGCTAACTTGTTTTAGAGTTAAGAATATTTTTGAATTGATATTTACTTTTTAGTTTTACCTGACTGCGTCAACTGCGTATTTTTTGTAACATGTAACACCACATTATGTATCTATGTAAACTTACGTATGTAAGTCTATTTCCTTGGCACTTTCTGTAGGTAGGTACCCTAAACGGCTTCATCGATTTTATAGAAGAGACGTTAAATTCGTCTCAATAATGGGCGTGATAAATTTCATGTTATTTTAGAGGAAATATGGCCTCTATTACCTTTTTAGCCACAGCAACGAGTAATCCTTTAAATGATGTTGCATTCGATTTAACTAAATCTTTTAATTTATATGTATGTATCTTATGTGGGGGCCAGTCAGTGCAGACCGGCGACACTTCGACCCAGTGGGATCTTTTGTGTCGACACTCTCCCAATAACGACTGCCATAGATGTTCATGGCAGCTGGGACCGACGGCTTAACGTGCTCTCCGAGGCACGGAGCAGGCGATAATTATTGTCAATCAATACGCACATAATTTCGAAAAGTCATATAACTTCCGAAAGTCAGAGGTGCGCGACGTGGGTTCGAACCCGAGACCCTCTGCATTGCAGTCTGTTGGTCTCCCCACTGAGCTATCTCTACTCTTTTTATTTATAACTTGTTTGTGACATACTTAAACCCTTTGAACGGAGCTGCGGTTACTGATGATCACAAACGATAGGTTATTATCTATTAAGTTTGCTGCACGACAGTCAGTGTGTTAATCCCAACTAATATTATAAATGCAATTTTTTTTATTCAACCAAATTGACAAACAAGCATACAGCCTACCTGATGGTAAGTGGTCACCGTAGCCTATGGACGCCTGCAACACCAGAGGTATCACTTGCGCGTTGCCGACCTTTTAGGAAAGGAAGTGGGAAGGAGAAGAAGCGGGAATGGTGGAAAGAGGGTGATTGGGCTCCGGAACTCTCACTCACCGAACGAAACACAACAGTAGGAATACTGCTATTTCACGTCGATATTCTGTGAGAGGGTAGTCCTTCCCCGGTCGAGCCAGGCGGCCCATTCATGCTGAAATCAGCGAGGCTCTACTACTCGTGAGGTAATGTGAGATTGTAACAAACTAGCAACCACACTCAACTGTTTGTTACGCTTTCACACTTTAATTACTCAACCAGTCATCATGCAATTTCGCTCACACGTTGTCAAGGGTTCAGAAGAAGGGCATACCTTTAATCCAGAATAAACATAGTGTAGCCGAACGAGCAAAGCCGCCGGCAAAAGCTAGTACATATGCATATATGAGGGTACTATAATACCGCTGTTGGCATTGAAAACCATAACACTAAGGTGTTATGGTTTTCAATGCCAACAGCGGTATTATAGTACTAGCCACTTAAGAATGTATATTCTTTCTCGGCTTCAGTAGTGAATAGAGCTAGATAGCTGTGTCAGGAAAGGTCGGAGCCGTAAAGTTACCGTAATTGTGTGAACTTTATCCAACATCCGTGTATGAGCTAAAGAGCTTGGATAACCGCGGTGGTATGTTATGCCGCGACTTTTATATACCTATATGAACACACACGCAATACACATGCATTATATTAGACTGCATGGATGCCGTAGGGGTTTAGTGTCGCGTGTTGTGGGTTGGAATGTACGGGCCATAAATTTGTGTGATCCAAAAGTGGTTGTTCCGAGTCTGGGTGTTCTTTGTATTACACACAGGATTTACTCCATGGTGCGTGAGTAGTCTTTAAAAAAATACATCAACAGTAACGAGGTTGTCTAAACGTTATATAGGTATTGTTGAAAACTGATTAGCATAGAGTATCTATTATATGTATTACATTCAGTACTCGATTCTGGACCCGAATATCTAAAAAAAATAGGTACCTACTTACTCAAAATTTGAGCTGGTTATCCAATAAAAACTTAAGGTGTGGACACTCTTGCGCATATACCAAAGCTAGACAAAACCTACGCCCCGCCCCTCGCTACCGCACCCTGCACTCTCCCGAATTTGCACCCCGCCCCTCCTTTTGCTTATCAAAGGTCATTAGCCTCCGACAGCTGTGTGCGACGCGCTGAGTGTCCACATTTTATGGATATTTCATACAAATTTACATAAAGGTTTTCTTTGCAGGTTACACAGATTTTATTATTATTTATTTTTTATACGTTACGTCTGACCATAAATTATCATGTCCTTAAATATGTACAATGTTTAACCAGTCACACTGTATATGCATGGGCTTATAAAGATGAGCCTACATGGCTGGGTAGGCTATATATAGCCCACGTCAGTTATTGGCGTTATATGTACATAAGTTAAGAAATTGTAACTTAATACTTAAGGCATAATAGAAGCAAAATAGATCAGAATGATTTATCAATTAAGTTATGTAGTTCAAGGTCCCAGTAACCTCAATCTAATAAAGGTACACAAATATAAATAATGTTACGAATAGAAATTTGTTACTGAAGATCATCATCAATCGTTACACATTGATTGATAATTTTGACACAATTTCATTCATACATAGATTTACGCATATATAAAATATTTATTATCTATTTTAGTAGATTAGATTTACGCATCTATACTGATATTATAAAGCTGAAGAGTTTGTATGCTTGGTTAAACGCGCTAATCCCAGGAACCTCTAGTTCGAATTGAAAATTCTTTTAATTGGATAATCTTAGGAAGGCTGTAAGCTATATAACATCACGCTACCACCAATAGGAGCGGAGCATCAATGAAAAATGTTGCAAAAACGGAAAAATTCTCTTATGTGACGCAGATGAAGTTGCGCGGGTCAGCTTATATTTAATATAATCTTCAGGAATACCCCTTCAGATATCCACGAAGGGGTATTTAGAAGTATATTATTACCACGTACATATCATCAGGAGTATGTTTGTTGCCCACGAAATTAGACAGACGGTCTATTGCCGTCTACCACAGACATTTCTGGACTCTGTGATGATACTGTAGTCTTAGAATAAAACTAATGATACTTTTACCCGACCTAAGAATCGATCGCATGCAAACTTATCCCGTGGGACCAACGAGACCAAAAACAAATTTACATTTCCCAGCCACAAAACAAATTATAATATTTTCTTATAAACAAAGAAGATGCCTTCGCTGTTACAATATTTATTAATTTATAAAATAATAATTTCAATGCGGATATTAAAACAAAGACGAAACAAGTATTCTAATTAGACACCTGTTTAACTCTCGGCCAAGGCAAGATACTCTTTTGTTCTCCAATATAAAAAGAATATTAAGTCATCAAAATATTGTAATGTAATATAAAAAGCCGCGGCCTCTGAAGGATATTTAAATTTTAAAGGCAGTAAAGCTTGACATAATTTTTTGATGGCGGTTAAGTAACGTTTAATAAAAAGCATTCCTTTAAATGTAGTTTTAATTTAGAACACTTAAAAATTAAAAACGTTTTCAAAGTAGGTACATTTAGAAGATCGTTATACTTCACTAGTTTTCTTCCAATCCACTTTAATCTTTTACTCAGTTTAGTTCGTGGTTATAATTACGGGGCATGGAATACTACTATACTACGAATCTATCTCTCTCTCTTTCTCTTTCTCTCTCATCTTGGTTATATATTCTACATGGCAGTGGAGTGAGCCTCCTCTTCCACTTCGCTTTATCGTCTACATCGTATTCAGATAGCTCGCACAAATTCATATCCCTTGCACCTTTTATATCCTTGCACTACTCTCTTCCACACTGCCTATAATTTTGATCTGCCTCTGTATCTACGACCAAGGGACGTAAAGTAGCAGTGCCAAGTTACCTACGTAGTCAGATCTTCTCTGAACGATACAGATTTTTACTAGAAATGAAACGCATACAGCACCGTCAGTTTGACAAAATAAGTGCCATGATTATATGTATCCTTACCAATATTATAAATGCGAACGTGAATTTGTTAATTTCTTATGCTTTCACATTTTAACTACACCACCGATCATCGTGAAATGTCGCATGTACGTTTTCAGAGGCATAGACAGCAACATAGCGTTTAGTTAAAAAAGAAGTACTCTTTCCAAGCAAGTGCAGCCGCGGGCAAAAGTTAGTCGCCTATAAAATTATCCCTAAAATGAGGGAAGCGGGGCGTCTCTGGAAGGAAACTATCGTATACAGTGCTCTTTGGTTAATAAAGTCGCATATCCAAAACCTCAGCCCTATTATCTTCTTTTAATCTTTTCGACAAAGACTGTACGGATAGCAGTAGGTTTGAGTAGTCGCTTCACCACTGCCACGATATACGGCATTATGTGTGTTCGAGACCCACACGGTACAAAAGTGATACAGAAATAGTTGCTCTGTATATAAGTTTCTTTGTGTCCATTGATGAAATGCTTATAAAGTCCCTCGCGACACAAGAATTATTTCGAGTGCAAGCATTGTCATTTTCAAAGAAAATTAAGCAAATTCAATAGCTTGAAACATCATACTCCGTTTTGATACTCCACATCGATAACCATCTCTCTTCAGCGATGCCCGATGACGGCATGTCATGTAATAAAGCCTACGCGCAAAATGGTAGATGTGACGGCATTTTTCCAGCTACGTGTAGATATATTTCCAAACTGACTCATCAAACTGGGACACATCAAAGGACTACAAATCGGTTACGTACTTTGACTTCGACGATCGATTTGCGCGGTCCTCTGCATCACGAAATCTGCATCGGCCTTTGGTACGTATATCAAGATGATTGACATAACAGCGTGGATTAGTGATTTGCTTAACAGCAGTCGAATTATATTTGAATGTGTGTGTTGTGTGCACTATGCATAAGCTTCCTTAACCACACTAAGTAAGTATTAAGTTATACACAATTACTATAGTCCAAGTATGGCGTAATTTACTTAAATTAATCTTTCGAATGGCATTCGAATATAAGACAGTATGATTTTTAGGGTTCCGTACCTCAAAAGGAAAAAACGGAACCCTTATAGGATCACTTTGTTGTCCGTCCGTCTGTCTGTCTGTCAAGACCCTTTATCTCGGGAACGCGTGAAGGTATCGAGTTGAAATTAAAACGATATACTCAAGTCTACAGTTTCCTGAAGCTGTGAAAAAAATCAAACTTCTAAGTTAACGTAAAAAAAAGATACGGCCGTTTATGCCGCAAAAAACGTATATTTCGACACGGTATTTTCCGTTGACCTAGAACTACGAAATTTGGCAAGTAATACAGTTTTATACTACAAGTATAGAGAAAAATCTAAAAAATATACATTTGTAATTAAATAATAAAAAACAGGGTTTTTATGCTGAGACAATTTTTTTTATAATATGTTCCTACAAATTTGTACGGTAACCTCGGTGGGTGAGTCTGCTTCGCACATTTCCGGTTTCTTTTTGGATTTTTTAAAAGACAATGCCCGCCCTAGCTTTCTTTTCTGTGTCTCGGAGCTCTTTACAAATATTCAAACAACGAACACTAAGAAGGCAGTGGCAAGTGGACCCTAGTCGTATTGCCACCGCCACTGCGTGCAATATTGTGGGTTTAATCCCAACACGAGATAATAATTTGTGTGATCGGCAAATACCTAATTGTTCCGAGTCTGGATGCTCTTGTGGTGTGTTCGTTGTTTGAATGTTTGTAATAATCTCGGCGACACATAAATTACGCCTTGCGAGAGAGCTGTATTTAAAACAAGTGAGAAACGTCAATGAATTGCCTTAAATCTTAGAGTTCGTAAAAATGGTTCAAGTAATATGTAAAGGTCACGTGATACCGCGTGACTTTGAGGTCAAAGGTCATAGTAATTTCGGGGGTATATCGACTATGCTGAGTGGAATGGCGTTGACCGCGGGTCTCTAGCTCTTACGGTTCTTGAGTTGAAAGTTGTATAACAAACAGACAGACGGACGGACGGAAAAAGCTGTTGTATAAGAGGTTTTCAAACTATAAAAAACTAAAACGTTGAGAAATTGTTATATTCGAATGCAATTGCGCGCATTACTATCGCGGGTCAACAATAGCGCGGTGTGGTGCTGCCTTGCAGGCTAACGGCAGCCATTTTAGCGTCAGCAATCGGCGATATTGCAACTGCACCGATACCATAACGCATTAACTATATACTCTCCTATACTAGATTATACAATGAGCTACCGGAACGCACTCAGTCTCCGTTATTGACATATTGATATGCATTCAGCGTAGGGTTGTTTTGTTAGACTAAATAACACATACGTTAAGGCGGTAAGATTTCTATATAATAAAAATGCAATACAATGAAACTGAAAATTAAAAAGACCTATGCAATATGCACTGGTTTAAAATCAACATTTCCTAAAACTTGTTTTATCTTGACAGGCTGTTGTGAATAAGTGTAATAGCGCAAATCAAAAAATGGGTTGCCCGCACATAGCCTGCAAGCTAATTGATATCAATGAGATATTATTTGACCACTAGGTTATGCCCTGGGTTTCCCTAGCCTTAATTTAGATTTTGTCAATAAATGTTTATCGTCGAGTATTTAAGGTGTGAAGGCATAAAAAACAAAAAAACTTACATTCGCATTTAGAATATTATATCATCGGGAATAGAACTTTGACTAGGTGAAAGGAAACTTATATCCTTTTCTGTACTCTGACAGCGTGTAAATTTCATGATGATCAATCGAGAAGTTGAAGCGTGTAAGTGTAACAAACAAACTTACATTCGCATTTACTATATTAGTTAGGATGGTAAATTTGTTTTTACTTTTGTACATATATGTAATTAATTAACCCTTTCGGTTTAGCCGTAGTTGTGTAAAAGGCGGATGAGCCTGAAAAACTTTTGTAATGACGTACTGGTGAATATTCATGAGATCCCGGCTCTTACACTACGCTTTTCATAACATTTGCATAATGCCAAGAAGCTTTATTTTTAAGTTTGCTGCCAGTTTTGATTATACAACTATTTTAATGTAAGTGTATTGTGTTTTTTTATTTGCTGGACTAAGCTTTGTGTATAAAGTGGTTACCGAAACTGAATTTTGGATTCGTTGATATTTATGTTGTATGAATATCAACGAATCCAAAATATCTTATTACATATGTACATATTCACAGCAAAGGAAAACACAAAGAGACAAACAAATTGTTAGCTAAAGCTTAGCTTTTTTGAAATGTAATTGAAAAATATATTGTGAGTTAAAATACAAGCTGCAACATTTTTCCATCAGCAATTTTTATAAAGCTTCCATGCGTAATTCTTGTGTCAGGGGTCTTTAAAAACATTTAAGCAACGGAGACAAAAATCACCCAGACTACAACCAACTATTTGTGGATCACACACATGTTCGTCATATATGGGGATTGAAACTACAACACTCGGCGCAGTAGCAGTGGCGATGTGACCACTAAAACAACTACACCATCCGTGATTTGAACAACAATATAAGCATTGCTATAAATATAAATAACGTTTATTTATTACTACTAGCGGTCGCCTAGTGGTCAAAATTCGAACAAAATTCCTAAGCTTGCTTGCTGTTTTTCTCTATTACATATAAATAAGGTATAGGTAACCATAGTTACAAAGAATTGTACGACGTCAGACGAACAATGTCGAAATACTACGAACGCGATTCGACCGCGTGTATCAAATGCATGGTTGTGTGCGTGTAGTGTTTTTTCATTAATATAATGTTTTTGCAATGCATATTTTATAAAAATATTAGGTTTCGCCCCTCCTTCTCCATATAAACTTTAACTGTGCCTAATTTCATACTACTCCGTCCGCGCAATTTTCGTAAAAAGGGGTACAAAGTTTTTGCTTCACGTATTAATATATAGATTTTCATACTGCTGACAGACAGACGCACCGACAGACGAACGGCCCAACAAAATCACACCAAAGGGGTACTTTTTTTACTATATTAGTCTAGAACTTATATAAGTACTAAGGGTTACGTTTTACTATATTGGTATAAAACCCTTAAAAGTAATACGCAAGTGGTCGGTTAAACAATAAACTTTAATATTACGCCTACAAAGTAACGGTGTAAGATAAAGCAATATAATGCATGACTTATCTGTAAATCGATGAGAGTTAATGGTATTGGTAAAGGGTAAAATATTTTTCTCGTTAGGGTAATGGCGTCCTAATGGTGAGATTCTATGTACATAGAGTTGTACTGATAATGATGTTCGTTACCTAAGCATTTAAATTGTAATTATACGAACTAATACATACATAACATTAGGCTTATATCTGCGATGGGATAGGCAGCGATGTGTTACACCCACATTTTGCTTGCTTTTAAGGCCCACATAATGCGTATTGCCATTTACCGGACACAGTTCTAGACTCCGTGCTGCCATTGAGACTGCTTTCTTAATAGAACACATTTAACAGTTTGTACAACTCAGGCAAAGTCAAGACCCCTTGCACAGCAGTCAGATCCATTATTGCTGCTTCACCGAGGCAATACTTTAATATTGGTTTACTGCTGAACCGGCGAATTAACACTACTTATAATATGAACCATATGAACCAAATTGACCAAATACGACAAAGTATTATTTAATTTTCATATGAAAATTCTCGGTGGTACTGTAATACTGCAAAAATATGTATTTACAACTCTTAAACTAATAACTTTAAAAAAATATGTATTTAATACACTTACACGTAGGATTAAAAGCATAGTTGGTCAAATGTTCATGTAATTCTTACTACATGACTCTGTCTATTCTTTCATAGAAATACAAAGACCATGCACGTGACTTACTAAAATTATAAAGGAAAAATATGTTTTAGATAATCCTGCATTACAGCTTATAAAGCCACGTAACACTTACGTTGCAGCGAAAATAAAGGAATCAAACTTTCTAATATTATAAATATAAAGATTTGTACTTACAGTTGAGCGGATGAATTGACTTAGATAAAACCTGGTACTCTGATAAAGCATGTACTTTTTTTTTTTACTTTTGGGAATGCTTTGGCGCATACCTCTCCGCGGGGCGACGGAGAGGTTATGTCGGGCTCACCGGGGGAGTAATACCCCGGTAATACCGACTAAACCTACCACGGTGTTCCTCGACATAACCATAGACGGCGGGGCCGCGCGAATCGCTTTCACATGCAATCGCGACCCCGCCGAGGTTTCGGCCCGCTGTGTGAAACGGCAGGCCACTACATATAAAAGACCCTCTACTGTCCCCTTGTAGGGAGACAAAAACACGACTTAGAGGCGCGCGTGGGAACACGCACGCCGCATCTTGGACCTGGTGCTGATCGGGTGGCGGGCAGGCCCACGAAGCATGTCCTGGATTAACACATAAGATATTTTTAAGCCTTGTTAGGCGAAGCCACGGGTAGAAAATAGAACTTTTATATATTAAGTATTTTTGAACACAATAAAGCAAACATTAATAAACTTCGAATAAACATTCATCCGATTTAAAACTCTTTACAAAATTGTGTATGTATAGAACGGCAACTACGAGCCCACACCCTATGCGTTCCGTACGCATTTTTAGCATTATTTGTGCATTAAGACCAGAAGCCTGCTAGACAACGTTTAACTAAAATTTAAAACAGGCATTTCTATTTACACATTAAGTCAGGGATAAGTAATCACTTTTCGTTTATATGGTTATGACCTTTTAAATGGAAATAATTTTTTTGCAATTTGTGGCTGTAATAAAATTTCCAGCCGAATCAAATATTTTATAGAATTCGCGCCAGTATTTCGCATATGGCTATCTAAAGAGATATGTTTGGAATGACCGATCATTCATAGAGTTTTGAGCTTGACGAACCATTGTTGAAATCATTGTAGCCACATATCACTTCAAATATTGCTCGTTTTAAAGCCTATACGCATATAGCATGCGGTAGCTATCGACGTTATATTCAAGCAACATTAATGACTTAATTGACTTTAATATCCTACATGATCTTACTTTGACCCAAGAAGTAAAAAGGAATATGCATGCATTTTGTCCAATTGAACCTAAATATAGCTCTAGCTTTTGAACCGTAATATTTTATATATATGTATATGTCAGCGTAATATATCCGGTTATTAACGTTAATATTATTAATTTTTATTGAGTTTTACTGTTTACAATACTACTTTATTGTAATGCTGAATAAAACACAGAGATACAGACAAAAATGTAAATGTCATTGACTCAGACACTACTTAATTGATCGAGCCGGATAAGATTTTAATTATAGGTACCTCTTGTAGCGCCACTGCTGACCTTTTAGTTTTATATAGTCAGGCGCAAGAATGCAGTAACGCCGCGCGGCAGTCGTCTCCCCGCAACCACACGGTTAGGTCGTAGTTCAATTTGTAACTGGTACCAGTAAATATATATCTATATTGTCTATCATGAACTATTTCATTTGAGCACCCACAATAAGAAGACTTCTGATTAACCCTACACCTCTAATGTATACAACTTCGAATAACTTTATACAATTTTATAAAATACCAGATATAAAAGTAAATAATTACAAACCTACTATGGGTCGATTTTATCCTTAGACGTACGGTACCCTGCAAATAACTAGAAAGAAATCGGGCGAAGCGGTCTAGCTTCGGTCTGGAGTTCAAGTACTTCAAATAGATCTAACTTGATATCTCAAGTTAAATCTGTTCAAGAGCTGGTCTCGAATAATTTAAATATCTTTTATAAATAAAAATGTTACGGTCAATCTGAAGCGTAAATATTTTTAAAGTGATAAATAAATATGATTGAGAAAGGTGGCTCTCCTTTGTCCTCTGTTCCCTTGAGTTATTAATCGCAACGATTGCTGTAAGCCTCGGCAGTAATGACCGAACTTCTCTGTTGATCATGCATGATCCTTGGGGATTTACTTTGCAATATTTCGCTTCGATTAATAATTCACATATTGAGTATTTAATGTGTTCAGAGACATCTGTGGCTCCATACTTATACTCCAGTGTTAATCGAAAACGAGATGTTTGAGATGAATGTCGCGCATCGCTATAAAACATATCGTCATCATAATGATTATTTACATATGTATTTTTAATAGATACATATGTAAATGTATCTATTAAATCTGGAGTGATACCACGGCCTCACAGAAAACCGGCGTGAAATAGCAATTGCGTTGTGTTTCGTCGAGTGAGTGAGGGTACCGGAGGCCCAATCCTCCCCCCTCCTGGGGGTGGGGGGGAAATTAAAAGGCTGGCAACGCACTTGTGACTCCTTTGGTGTTGCGGGTGTCAATGGGCGGCGGTAATCGCTTACCGTCAGGCGATCCGTCTGCTCGTTTGTCTCCTAAACCATAAAAAAAGAACATTAATTTAGTTTATTAATACAAAAATAAATCTTCCTTTTTAAAATCTTTTGGGCCTATTTAAATATCTTAAATAAGTCAGCTATAGAGCGGGCAGGTATTATACATGCTTGGGCCTGCCCGCCATCCGTTCAGCACCAGGTCCGAGAGGCGGCGTGCGTGTTCCCACGCGCGCCTCTGTTTCGAGTCCGTCTCCCCTCTAGGAAGGACAGTAGGGATAATTTGTGAGGAGTGCCTTTGGGTAGGTCTTTCGTGTAGTGGCCTGCCGTTTCATACGGCGGGCCGAAACCTCGGCGGGGTCGCGACCGCATGCGAAAGTGATTCGCGCGGCCCCGTCGATAGTGGTTGTGTCGAGGAACACCCTGGTAGGTTTAGTCGGTATTCCGGGAGGTCCTTTATCTTTTCAACATCTTATTTTACCCCGGCGAGTCCGACACAACCCCTCCGCCCGCCCCCGCGGAGGGGTAGGCGTCATGCATTCCCAGAAGTAAAAAAAAAAAAAGTTTTATACATACTCTTATATATTTCATTATGTAAACAAAATGTATTAATTTTTATAAGACCATACATACATACAATAAAAGATACGCAATTTAATACTGATCAAGTTTCTTTTGGTATACAGTAGCACAAGCTAATCACGCTCGTCACAATAGTCTGCGCGGGCGAATAGCATGCTTAGGCGCTAAAGTTACGCAATTTCGGTATAATATTATAAATAATAGCACTAACTAAACCGGGCAACGCTTTGCAATGGCTCTGATATTTTTAATTTCTTTTTTCCGTGGGTATTTCAGGATAAAACATTATATATATATATATATATATATATATATATATATATATATATATATATATATATATATGTTTTATTATTAAATCAATTTTATATAAACTGCAACGTGGTGTAAATATTTCAAGTCAATTTATCGACTACTTTTTAAATTTTTCGGCCTCGAATATACGAAAGCTGAATAATAAATTTCCTATACATGAAGAAGATTCATAACCTAAATCTTTTGATACTAACAGTAATTCAATAGCAGTTTTTATTTTCAAATGCCTATCTTGGACCAGTTTCTATTTTTTTTAATAGATTTCTAACGACGATTTGGTTTACATCATTATTACTAGTATAGGGTTCGTATCGCGGGGGACTTTACAAACAATCAGACAACGGACATTAAATATGAACGGGGTTTAAACAATAATTTGAGGATTACACAAATTTTTGTACCGTGTGGGGATCGAACTCATACACTCGGGCCAGTGGAAATGGCGAGGCCATAACTTAGAACACTACGCTAATCGTGCTAACAAACTCCTCGTTTCACAAGTGGTTATATTTTGAATTTATTGGGAATACCCATTTAAAGCGCTCGTCTGGCCCATTGTTCCAATCTGTCTATTGTAGTTACCTAGTAGATTTGCGTACCGATGGCATTACGCATTAGTAGTTGCTCTTCTCCTTCCCTTCCCTGTGTTGACCTGGCAATAATTTTTTAGTACTAAGGTTATACAGCTATGTCCATCAGCGAATAGCCATGATCACCGTTCGTGGGCATGGCTGATCGGCTTTTGCCTATTACATCCAACAAAACAATCGGTTTAGTTTTATTTAAATTTAGAATATCTAAAAAATTGTTGCCTAAAGGTACGCTGTGTATTTTATGAATGAAAGCTAAAAAAATGTTTCACTGTGTTTATTATTTAAACAGTGAATCGTGCAGATTTTAAGTACATTTTTCACTAAAAAGTTGTTGGTATGTTTCGAAAATTAATTTGAAATATAAATTAGTTTTACTGTTACTGCTTTTATGTTTTATTTTATTAATGAATACTGGCTGTAAATACGTTTATTTTATTCGAAATGAAAAGAAAATAATAAGTTTTGATTTAGTTTAAAACAAATATTTCAGATTTCAGAAATTTCAGTCAAGAATTTAATTAAGAAACTTAAGCAATATAACATTTGTCATGTGGCAATCCTAACTAATATTTTAAATACGAATGTGAGTTTGTTTGTTTATTACGCTTTGACGCCTTGACTACATGACCGACCATCATGAAATTTTGCATATACGTTGTCAAGGGTACAGAGAACGACATAGGGTACTTTTCATCCAAAATAACGCGAGCTAAGTCGTGGGCAAAAGCTAGTTATATTATATGTAAACAAGAAGCTTTGTGGTATTGGAACCGATATATTTATCTCACTGTTAACTCGTTTATCTGTTCGTTGTATCTATACTAATAATGACTGCTCGGTAGGACTAGTAGTTTTTGTACCCAGTTTACCACTGCCTTATGTACCAGGTATTCCGCTTTTAATCCTCGTACGGGCTTATTTTCGCTTGCCACACATCAAAAGCGCTACTAAATAAACTTATTTTTATTTCGTAAATTCATAATTTTCTTTATTGTAAGCAAGTTATACTTAAAGTAGAAAATACACGAAGGATTTCGAAAAGCAAAAGAAACCTTTGGCTCGATTCCAAGATCTTTGACTTGGCACTCGTTTATTATGCAGGGAGGCTATGAACACCAAGAAGACATTGCAATTGCAATAAACCATTTTTATACAGAACATATTATATTTTATTTCGTTTCCATCTTACAGATATTTATGATTAAACTTCGCTCGTTCGGAAACAGTACTTTTTCTGGATAAAAGGTAGCGTGTGTCCTTTTCTGTACATCATTTTAAATTCATCATTTTATTGATCATTTTAAAATTTCGCAAGACAACGTGTATGCGAAATTTTAAAATGATCGGTTGAGTAGTTAAATCTTGAAAGCGTAACAAACAAACAAATAAACACGCAAACTCACATTCGCATTTATAATATTAGTTAATAAATTAACATTAACATTTGTGTATCATTTATCTCTCACAAAATATATAATGTAATACATTACATACGTTTATTAGGAACTCTTACTAAGGTAATACAGTCAAACTTACTTGAAATACACTTGTCTGCTTTTACATAAATAGTTTAATAATAATTTAATTAGCTTAAAAATTAGTAAAGTTTAATAGTAGTAGTAGTGTAACAATTTTCAAAATTTTGTAATAAAGTGTCAAATAAACAACGCGATAAAATCCGTATATAGCAGTTTAATTTCAATGCTTTTTTTTCATTTTATTGGTGGAAAATTTTTGTTCACGGCATCATGTATGGTCAAATAACCTCTAGATAACGATAGGCCTACTACTTACTACGCGGTACCAAAAACATAGATGCCGAAATATCCTTAAATATATCTGCCTACACTTGGGGATGTAAGTGTGAGCTTACCGTACCATACCATGATTAGCCAGCACGAATGCTGATCCTCTAAACTCGGCAACTTTGTACTTAAGTAATTATTCAACAGTAGGTGCAAAATGGCTGAAGATGTATCTATCTATTCAATCTGTTTCTACGTACTGCTGAGTTGTCAAGTTATATTTATGTGATAGCAAATAGGAATTTAATCAAGAAATAATTTGTGCTGTAGTCTGAGCAGTGAACAATTATAATCTAGTAGGAATTATTCCTTTGACTAAGTTTACATATGGTTGGCCTGACTGATTAATGTATTATGCAAATGAATAGGTACTTAATGCGTATATTATAATGGGTAATAGGCGTTAGTGATTCATTTGTGTATTGTGTTATCGCATTCTCAACCATAAAGTAGATTGATATTAGGTCTCTTATCAATAAACACATATAGATAGTTCTACGTAATAATGTTGATGATCATTATGAACGTTGTGGTGCGTAGACTGTTTTGGTAGTGCAGTACTAGTAAATACGACTATTGTGGATGAGGGAGACCTCATGCACAGTAGTCGTATTTAGTATAAAATAATATCTACCTAGAACCCGAGAGGGTTAGATTTTGACATTACAAACGGAAACATTGTCGCGCCATTCTGCTTGTGACTAAGGTCAGTGGCACGTCAAGCCTTTCAAAAATACGCGTATCTATGTAAATACTGAGTATGATCGCGTTAGTACCCGTATTCCTTACTATAAAATAACAGAAAATAGGTATTTTTCAATAAATTTGGACCCGCTATGATTTCATGTCACACATAATACATAAATGGACTCTGTTATATGGGATTTTAAACCAGAGCGGACAAAATGTGAGTGTTATACTATAAACTGAGGTTAATTTATACATTGCGTAAGTAGATTTGCTTACTTTTTTGTAAAGGCTTCTATTTGTGCTTTCCAATCTAATATTTTATCAACAGTTATACCCAGATATTTAGCGGTGGTAACTGTATCAATTTTGGTGTTTTTATACTGTATTATTAAATTGTCAATTTTAGAATTTCGTTGGTCAAATTAGATAATGTGGGTTTTTCCAGGTTCATCTTTAAGTTATTATTTTCCAACCACTGTATCATTGGGATTAGGCACTGGTTTATGTCATTACTGTAACTATCTCTATTTGTGCATGGTATTGTAATGGTGCTATCATTAGCAAATAGAGTTATTGATTGACCGATGCTTTTAGGAAGGTCATTGATGTATAAAGTAAAAAGGAGCGGACCTAAGACACTTCCCTGAGTTTTATATTTATAAATTAAACAATAAGGCTCAAATAAAACTATGATACAAGGTTGGCTCCTTTACATATCAGGCAAAAAAATGTCATGTAAAACCTGCTACGTTATGCCTGCATCTAAATTTATTGATTAGGAAATAGCTTGGTGAAAATTTTCTATTGAACGAAGAAAATATTTTCGTCATAAATGAAAGGTGGCCAGGGCCGTTTATATTTGTATTAATATAGTTCTCATCATTTTCATCAACATGCACTTATTTTGATGATTTATTTTATAGTAAGGCCATTAAAACGAGACAATTTATATTAAGACTGCGCCGAGCGAAATGTGCCAAAACAGGCGGTCATAGTTAAGTGAATAAAATCAACACTTTTTGTTTAATACAAATATAAAATATACATTTACCATAACAATGAATGTGTTTACAATTACTCCGTGTTAAATGACGTTAGAGAAGTAATAAAAGTGGATATCGTCAAGTTATCCTAAGTACCGCTCAGTCCACAAGATGTCAACAATTATTTTATGTTTTAACCTATTTTGTGAAATGAGTCATTCTCATAGGTGTAAAAATATATTGTCATTCCAGGCATGTCATCTATTTACCGTAAATTAATATAAAAATTGTTTGTGTCTATAAATTTATCGTTATTTTTGTCGTTCTTGTGAATATCTGTTAATAGTAAGTTTGATTGAACCTGTAGATAGTTTGTAAGTAAAAATGTTAAAATCGCTGATCGTTTGTTTACATTCTCACTCGACTCATTGACCTTAATGTCGGTGGCGCTTACCTATAAAATTTATTCATTTGGGGCATAGCTTCAAATAAAGGAGGCCGTGAGGCCTTGAGGAGGAGGATAGTTTAATTATCATAGGTAGAAATTGATTTAAAATTATTTCATGAGCCGCCATTCAAACTTATACTAGTCATCTAGAATGTTTTTATGAATGATTACTAAACTGCAACAAAGCAAGTTAGTAAAGTATACAAAATGCAATATGCAACATGCAATGCTTAACAAAGAAAAATACTTACAGATATCTCGCGCTTGCTCGACACGGAGTGCGGCAGGGTACAATCCTCAGACCTCTACTCATGTTTCGTAAAGCGTCGACACCTCTGCGTCGATGCAATTGTAATTGATACTTTTAATTGCAGCAATACTTCTTTTATCTTGGCGTATTGTGGAAAAATGGAAACAAAATAAACGTGACTTTAGCGCATTCTATAGCAAATATGTATAGTATGCTAACTATAGAAGGTTATATAGGTTAGAAAATTTATTTTAATCGGTTGATCTGTTTCGCGTATCAAGAAGTTAAGATCTTTACCACTTTTTCTATCTGAATGTGCCACAAAGCGATCGTAATTGCGTTTGTTACCTAATGGAGAATACGTAGAGAGTAATACAAGTTAACTTGGTTAACAAGAAGCAAGAAAGCTTTTATCACGAATTAACTTTGCAATACATCTTCAGGTAATCTGATCTTTTTATAAGAATAACTATTATTTTGTTTATCTTATTAATAAATAATAGCAACGAGACGAGATTAATAGTCTAATTAATTAATTAAACTGCTTTTAAAAATAGAGTGCTAGATTTGAGAAGGCCATATTATTTATTTTAGTATTCATTAAGGTATTAGCTAGACTCGTTTCTGCTTTTGAAGCCATTTACAAGAGTCTGGATTCAATTAACGACGTGATTAGACGCGAGGATATCTTAAGACTAATTACTAGATACTGATCTCGTTTTTTTGGGTGATCTTTGTATTTGTAGTCTTGATTATTAACGGAAAAATAACAAAAATCTGAATGATTCAAATCCCTATTCCTATCTTAGAGGCTCTAAGCGAGGCTCTCGTGAATTATGCCATACGTTCTACATCTATAGATGATCTATAGATGGGCTACATATAATTTCATGTCAAGTCCTGCACGTACACATTTATTGGAATAATGCTTTTAAGGTACCGTCGAAAAGTCGTAAGTAGTTTTAATGTAGTGCGTCGCGTGTATAATTTTAGTTCGACGAAAGCCATATGTTTGGAGCCATGCTAGCCATGGAGCCATACGTACGGAGCTTTGTTAGAGTAATGAAATTTATTTGTAATCATATTAGATTTCACAGAGTAATACGTTTTGTGATCTATACTTTTTATAGAAGTATGTAAACTCCCAGATATAGACATAATTAAATTACATATAATATAATTATATATAATTCTGATGTTGTATTTTTATACCACAAAATGCGAGTAGACTGTTGAATTATTATTTGAAAGTTAACTCACATTTTCGGTGTTTCCTAACTCATACCTCTCCGTTTATTTGAGAATCTATCTTTCCGATCAGTCGAGACCGCTATCATCTGACAGTTACCTCAATAACAGCTAAGAATTATTAACTTTTTACAAGTTATACACATACATATATCACTGCGTGTTGGTGTGAACATACAAGATTTTAAGTCAATGCTATCAAAAGGTTCGGGCATTTATAACCTTAAACAAATTCCTATAAGGTACTTCTCGTTGACCGTAGAATCATAAAATTTGGCAAGAAGCAAGGTTGCACAACATAATTAAAGGAAATCCTAACTTAGTATAATTTTATCATAACTAATATTATAAATGTGAATGTCAGATTGTTTGTTTGTTACGCTTTCACGCCCTAATTACTTGACCGATCATCATGAAATTTCGTATACACTTTGTCGAGGAAGCAGCAAAGGACATGAAGTACATTTTATCCAGAAAAAAGTACTGTTCGCGTAGCAAACAAAAATAATTAGAATCTATTTATACTTGTAATATACTAGATTCAGCCCGCGTAATTGTAGGTTAGGTTAGGTTACTTTTTCTGGATGAAAGGTACCCTATATCCTTCTCTGTTCCTTTAAAAATATGTATGCAAAATTGAATGATGATCAGACGAGTAGTTAAGGCATGAAAGCGTAACAAACAAACGAACAAATTCACATTAACATTTATAATAGTAGTTAGAACGTACAAATACGTAACATAACGAACGTATGAATAACTTATTTATGTTAACTTTGAGAGACATTCATTAAATTGAAAATATTTCATCTAATGTGGTTTTTGAGGCTTTTTAACATAGGTAGAAAGTCCCATTAAAATAGCTCCTCAGAGATTTAGATGTTTCTCAGAACATATGTTTCAAATAATTCTGCAAAAACAAGCACAGACGAGACCGCTATATCGTCAAAATACCTAACATAATTTAATCAGAGTATTATGTTGAGTCTCTATTACTTTAGTATAGTAGCATTAAGTACGTGTAGCGAATGATTTAAGTATTAAGTGTTGACACATTTAATACTTAAATCATTCGCTATATGTATGGTATAAAAGCGCGCAATTTCTGCTTTTCCCCTCAAACATTAGCCCAAGTAATTTGTTTGCCACCTTAAGTACTTTTACCATTTTTATATGGTTAAGAATTATAGGGTTATCACTTAAAAAATGAAACCAAATAAATGACAAAATGATAAACCAAAGACTATTCACTTTTTCAAAAACTTAAAAGAATACATAATTTTCTGTAAATGTATCGGCATGCGTTTATCAATGAACTAGGCACTCGGTCCTATGCTTTGACATCGTCTTCATTGTAAACAAAGCGGAGAATTTTGCATCGGGCAAACCACTTAGCACTGAAACCAAAGTATGCTCTACTTCACTATGTGAAGTGTTCCACGTCACAAGCCTGATCACTATCAACAGCACTTTAATTACAAAGGCTCTTTAAAATTAGTAGGCTTCTTCTAACGATCGCAGCGGCAATCAATTCTTATGTTTGTGGTTACTAGAGTAGCTACAGTGTACTCAAAATGTAACTTCTAGGCACTGAAGTCACTCCACTAATATGAATGAGATTTAAGAATAGTTTACTAATACGGTAGGTATCGGCTTGGCTGTGTAAATTTGTAACATTGCTTCTTCTTCTCTCTTAGCCTTTATTATTCCCAAGTCACTTGGGGTCGGCTTCTCTAGTCTAACCGGATTTGACTGGATATCAGTTTTTACACGGAGCGGCTGCCACCTGACGTCCGCAACCCGAAGGCTAACGATACCCTAAGGCTAGACCAGTGTCAGGATATTAGAGGGTACTGACTTACCCAATAACGACTGCCATAGATGTTCATGGCAGCCGGGACCAACGGCTTAACGTGCTCTCCGAGGCACGGAGCAGGCGATAATTGTCAATCAATACACACGTAATTTCGAAAAGTCATATAACTTCCGAAAGTCAGAGGTGCGCGACATGGGTTCGAACCCAAGACTCTGCATTGCAGTCTGTTGGTCTCCCCACTGAGCTATCGCTGCTTGAAATTCGTAACATTGCTAAAGTCCATTAATGGCAGTTGCTACTTATTAGCTGATGGAGCGCGCGGCTGTTCCACTAGAAAAATAAATGATAAAAACCTGTCACATTGGTTCAGTACCGTAAATTTGAGCGCATCTAAATTACCATATAGGTACGTGGTTAATCGAAGAAATTAATAAAAAGTGTTTTTAACGTTTGTCGTAAAATCTTTATCCTAATTGACGGATTGATTTATGATAGCTTTCTATATTTTTATTACTGACTGGCCGAAACATGTAATTCATTCGTGTCAAAAATGAATCACACGTTTGTAGCCCACAGACTCTCGGTAAAGAACACCGATTCCTACCAAGGATGCTTCGCGAGACTATTGAAATCAAAAAACATCCTAATTTCAATAGAGAAGATAGTTGGAATGTACCACCAGCTTGGGATCCAGTAATTCAAATAGTCAAACCCAAGAAGAAGCAAACCACAGCTAGACTTCATGATACTTTGAGCTCATTCTGCGTAAATAGAAACACAAATGATTAAATTATGTTCGGGTACTTTGAAATAACTACACTGGAACATTAAGACAACTACCATCTTAGTCTCCCCCTGACCTTGGCTGCTGAAAAGCAACCGAAACGTCGGGGAAAGTGTAAACGTAAATTTAATAGTTTCAATAGTAGTAGTAGTGTAACAGTTTTGAAATAATGTAATACAGTGTTAAATAAACAGCGCGATAAAATCTGTATATAGTAGTTTAATTTCAATTAATACCATTCGCGTAAACAGAAGACAATATTATCTATCTTCGTAGTTTGCATCTTAACTTCCTAACTAAAATTATTAATGCGAATGTAAGTTTGTTTGTTTATTACGCTTTCACGCCTTAACTACTCGACCAATTGTCACGAAATTACGCATACACTTTGTTAAGTATAAAAAAAGGCATGGGGTATCTTTCATCCAGAAATAGAACTGCTCTCGAAAGATAGAACATGTTATAACGTAGCACTTCCAGCCTCACATATACTGCTAGTTCGGTTACATCTTAACCACTATATGTACATTAAAACCTATTATCGTTTTATAATTGAATTAATAATTTTGTAATCTATAATCTAAATAGTTATTTCATATTTCTTTATACTTAATTATATTTATTAGCTTGGCGCCTTCCGCTTGTCAGCTTCCGGCGCGATTAATAAATAGTACGTATTGTTAGGTACTGATCTCTATACTTTTTTTACACTATGTAGAATAATCAATCCTATAATCATTTTGTTTTACTGTGTATAATATAATGATAAAGCTATTAGATTCTTACTGATTTTGTCACACTAGCGTATCTGCTTCCGGTGTAATAAATCCTTAATGTTACATAGTCCTGTATTATTAAATAATAATTGTATGTAAATAATCATCAGAATAATTAAGATAAACAATGTTTAATATTATCTATTGAGTTTGTGAATTTAGTATTAAATTAGGTCAAATGTTTGTATAAATACCGGTGGTTAGAATGTTTTGGGGGCATTCATATTCTAACCGTTGAAACGTGCATTCAAGATAATATAAGTGCTTTTCTGAACAACTTGTGTCTTCATTGTCGCCGCCACCTGACTATTCACCTTTTTACAAACATTTACATAATCTACATTCACGCGACCATGCTTATCATTTCGATGCCGCCAATCCCTTGAATTACGAACTAACAGTTGAAGAAGGTGACATCCGAGTAAACAGAGAGGTTTTATTTTATGGACTTCAGATCACTTAGCTTAGCCTGACCCAAGGGATATATCGAAAGGATCGGAATATTTAAAGGCTTTTAATATTTGATGGGTGAATTAAACACTGCTCGTAAGTAATCCCTCTAATCGAAAACGGTCTTAAAATAAAGGTCGATTTGAAAGTGGGTTTGGCAGCAAATCGTATTCCGAATTAGAGGACGACTAATGATGGGATGACCACTCGGACTGATCGACTGACCAGGTTATCCGAAATTGATAGCTCTATAAGTAAGTACCTAATGAAGTTTAGACTCGCCAGATTGTGATGATGAGATCTATGAATGTTAACATGGGCAATCACTGTTCACCAATAACAGGCATCATTGATCCCATGCTATACATAGCAGCAATAGCCTAGTGGGAATCCGTTAGACTGCCACGCAGAGGTCTCGGGTTCGAACCCAAGGCGCGCATCTCTGACTTTTCGAAGTTATATACGTATTAAATAATTTATTACCGCTTGCTTTAACGGTGAAGGAAAACATCGTGAGTAAACCTGCATGTCTGATAGTTTTATATAATGTTCTCGAAGATATGTGAAGTCTACCAAACCGCACTTTTTTTTTTTGACCCTGGAAAATCCTTTTTGGATACCTCCTCCCCGGGGGAGGAAGGGTGGTTATGTGAGACTCTCCGCCGACGGAGTGGGGCGGGATAGGGTCGCGTTAGCAATCACCATCCCGCCCCGGCGGTTGGCCCGGCTGATGGTGACCGGGCCTCAGCACCTGTGGAGGGACGGCCTTGCTCACCAAGGCCATCCCCCAGACGTGTGGGGCCGTGCAAGCCGGTAGTGAGTCCCCCGACTCTGTACCAGTGACCCCACTATACAGGAGCGAGAAGGTGGGCAAATCACCTCCTTCTCGCTCCCGTCCACCTGCGCCGAAGAGGGTCAGCGCGAGAGCTCTCCGCGGTCTCCTTCTGCGCCATGACAGCTTCGCAGAAGGAGACCACTGCCTGCCACGACCTCTCGCCGCCGAGCATGGTGAACCCGCACTAGGCCAGCGTGGTGGACTATGGCCTAACCCTTCTCACACTGAAAAGAGGCCCGTGCCCAGCAGTGGGACAGTTTAATATAGGGCTGATATTATATATTAGTCCCATGGAATTAGCATGAATTCTCGAAATCATTTTCCGTATCGAGATATTACTAATAGGTTGTAATGTTTATACTGATCAACCCGCTTTAGAGGCGAAGTTGACCTGGGTTGTAAGCTAAGCAGAGATAATTTCAAACAATTTTCTACACAAGTACAAAGTTTTAATTACAAGTGAAACAATCATTTTATTACAGAATATTATAACAGAGTTACATTAAATTTTAAACTACGCGTTTTTACAAAATCAGGGCTTGGTTCTAGTAAGACTTGTTGCGTGGTCTTTAATAATAAAGACCACTTAACTTCAGTAGGCAGCGCAGCGGAAGGAGACCGCATCAGGGCGTCTTGATCTTATATATCGGCTACCACCTCGCGCCGGCAGGAGGGAGAGAGGGGGCGCTACCACTCCAGCGCGAACACGGCCGCTCAGCACGACTGGTCCGCGTGACAAGGTTAGAAAATTCGAAGTATTTTAGTACATACGTCGAATTTTTTTCTAACATGTCAGTCATTGCTACTCCTAGTAAGCTACTCGCAGGGAGTAGTGATGTGCGTAATTGCTTTCGAATTATATTCGAATATGTCGACAATTATATCAATAGTATGGGCTGCACCTTTGATCATGTAATGTACATAAGTACCGCGTCACGCTAAGGGAAAGACAGGTCATGGATGGATCCTGATACGATAGGTATATTACAAGTTTTTGGAATTTGAGATGATAGTCAAAGAAATTTTAATGTCTTCTTTATTAAAGTTTTAAAAGATTATAGTATGTTTTAAGGTTACGATGTTAGGTTCAATATTTAAATATTTTATTGAAATTAAACTACTATATACGAATTTTATCGCGTTGTTTATTTGACACTTTATTACATAATTTTGAAAACTGTTACACTACTTTTACTTTTAAACTTTACTAATTTTTAAGCTAATTAAATTACTATCAAAACTATTAAAACTATTTAGATTTAATTAAATTTTACACTTTCCCCGACGTTTCAGTTGCTCTTCAGCAGCCATGGTCACGGGGAGACTCAATATTTAATATTTTAATAATGTATTTGAGTACGTTATATGTTTACGAATATTCTTTCATAATAAGAATGTTGGCTGCTCAACGGTGCTTTCTCATTTAATGATCAGTTCAGATCTATAGGTAATTAATTTGATTCGTGTTATCAATAAGTAACTATTACATCGATAGTTTTCTATTTTGAGGTAAATGAACTACTGGTAAAACAATGACTGTTAGAAATAATTGGAGTACAAAGGCGACGCGCATTCGTTAGTAATTGTTTAAATAGTTCTCATAGAAGCGTATGATCAATCGGTTGCGAATACGTATCTACTATCTTGGTTGTACAATGGTTTTGGTACATGACATGTGTCTTGTCAAAGTGCGTCTCAAGGGAAGCCTCGAGACTAGCTCGAGCGAAATGTTATATGAAGAGGAATACAACTGCATGCTACAACTGGCCATAGCTTCAGTCAGTATAATTTAACACTGGCTTCTAACAAAAGAAAAACAAAATGAATCGGCTTGTGAATAATATTAAGCATCGGTTATTACTATACATAATGAATACTTTTAGAGTATTATTTGACCCCTCAGAAAGCATTAAAAATATCTAAATCGACATCACTGCATTATAAAACCTTTCCTGTATTAAACTGCCCCACTGCTGGGCACGGGTCTCTTCTCAATGCGAGAAGTGTTAGGCCATAGTCCAGGCAGACATCACGTATCTTCGAGAACATTATGAAGGATTCTGAGATATGCAGATCTCCTTACAATGTTTTTCTTCACCGTTAAAGAGAGCGATAATTACTTATTTAATATGCACATAATTTCGAAAATTCAGAGTTGCGCTTTAGGATCAAACTCGAGACCTCTGCATGGCATCAAGCGGTCGATACCTGGCTATCGCTGCGTTATATTAATTGATGTATTGTCATTATTCTGTTAATAATTTTATATATAGCTACCTAAATTATATTTATACGTACACAGTTTTATGCCTCTATCTCCGAAAGGATAGACACAGGTCTCATTCTACTTAAATACGTTCCGCGCGCCCCCCTCAGTGGAGGGGAGGGCTGTACCATCTGGTCCTCCCCCAAACAGCTGGGGCCCGCCTAGTCACGTGGCGGGCCAAGACCTGTCGGTGTCGCGGTGAATGCTAGCGCGAATCCCGTGGCACCGACACTAGGTACTGGAGGAACGTCGTCAGGGGTTTAGTGGGTATGGGGCCGGCTTCTCTGGCTCGAGGCCCACACACCCGCACCCTGCCCGGGCCGCGGTGCGTAAAAGCACTACCCTCCCTCCCAGGGGAGGCGGTATCCATAAAGGATTTTCCTGGGTAAAAAAAAAGGGTTAGTAACAGTACTTTTTCCTGAATAAAAGGTACTCTATGTCCGATTCTGCACCCCCGACAACGAGTATGCGAAATTTCATGATGATCGGTCAAGTGATTAATCCGTGAAAGCGTAACAAACAAATAAACAAACTTACTTTCGCATTTATAATATTAGTTAGGATTAGGATGTATAATATTAAAGTTAACAAAGAAATCCTAAGGCACTAAAGTTAACAAAGAAATACTTTACTACAACAGTGTCAGCAATCCACAAACAAACGATTTGGAACAATAGAAAATTGGAACGAAAAATTACTCTTTCACACATGGGTTGGAGCAAGCGGCAACTGGGGACAAGTCGGGCCATTTATTAAACTAATAACTACGGCTACGCTAAGCCGTGCTAATGGCGGCCACCAAAGAGGTGGTGTTGAATTGCAGCAAGAGGCAGTGTCCTACGCCCCGCAGACAACGGCAAGGGAGTTTTTTGTTCTAGTAGATGTTAGTAAAGCGACAACCGAACTAAAATTACATTTTATTTATTTGTTTGTTTGTCACGCTTTCACTTCTTAACTACTCGATCGATCAAAACGAAATTTTGTATACACGCTGTCAGTTGAACAGAAAAGGACATCACAGGGACAAGAACAGAGTACCTTTTATCCAGAAAAGTACTATTACTAATCTAAACTAAACTACCAATATTGACGCGAGAATATAATCTAACCTTTGATGGAATACTAAATATTATGTAACAGTGATCGATACATGTGCTCTCAATTCGGCACTAGCTATCTAGATTATAATGTTTTACTAAGTGTGGATAGACACGGCGACTTATCAGCGATACAATCGCGCGTTTATCAAACGCACGACTGTATAATATCGGCCCTGTATTAAATTGTCTTACTGCTGGGCACAGTGTGAGAATGGTTAGATCATAGTCAACCACGCTAGCCCAGCGCGGGTTGGCTGACTTTTTTCATATCTTCGAGAACATTATGGAGAGCTCTCGGACATGCAGGTTTCTTCACGACGTTTTCCTTCTCCGTTAAAGCCAGCGAAAAATAACTATTAAATGCAAACATAACTTCAAAAAGTTAGAGGTGCACGCCTTGGGATCGAACTCAAGACTTCTGCGTGGCATACCATTAAGTAATCGCTTAAATAACGTTTTATAAAATTTATTATAATATGAATTGTATTGTAAATAGGAGCTCTTCAATAAAACGTCCTCGTCGTATTGTTCACACTCTGTATTTTGATAATCATATCACTACACACTTTGTTACACGTCCGTTCGCCGCGACCGTCCAACTCTAACTGCCGTGTCAACTCGCCGAGCTCTCGATCCCCACTCCGTTGGTATTGCCAAGTTAAAAAGTATTCCTCCATTTAATCGATTTAAATTATTTTATCCCAACTCAGTTGGTGTTGCTAACTTGAAAAGTGTTACTCGAATAATTTGTTTTAAAACTTGACAATATAAAATAAATATATATAAATATAATAAATCGGATTGAATACTATGTATTTTAATACCAAAACAAAAGAACCTTACAGTATTATCGCATTCACTTATATGATATTACAAAAACGTGCGATTACTTCGTCAATATGCTATTAAATCGATACATACGCACGTTTGTATCGATGCAGGCTTTTATTTAAAGATTGATAGACCCAGTTTGACGTCAACATTTACTTATTTTCTATCTTAAAAGTGATAAATAATACGGCGAGCGTAATTTATTCATCTATCGGCGTACAGACGTCGGAGTCCAGACATAATACTTTTATCATTATGACTCTCAACGGTTAAGCATCGTGCTGTAGTTGTCGAAGAAAGCCTTACCATACATAGAAAGTGCGCTTCATCTATCTTTGCGGCTATATAAGCATTGCGGTTGTACCTGTCACGATTGCATAGTAATTCTATCGTGGTAATATACTAGAGTTGCTGTGTCATTAGATTATATCGCTGAGCAAAGATCGCATATGTAAAGATAGACGACTAAAGACTGAATTAATAATACATTGCTACTGAATTGCTGCAAAAGGTCGTTGGGTAACCGCTGTAAAATGTAACATACTTATACCGACTAACTATATTATATATGATAACATATATTTCACCTTACAAGAGGAGCTAGGCTGTGTGTTGATATACACTAATGTATGGAAAAATAAGTAGGTAAGTTTATGTGGCTGAAGGCTTGACAACAATGTACAGAAATAAGTAGATATTTTGCATAAAGGAATTATGTGTGGGTGTATTGGTTATATTAAAAATCTTCGAAATGTGAGTAGGTAAAAGTTAATTTATATTACTATACATATATAAAAAGAACTTTTATCAATCAGCTTTTAAAAAGCATAGTGTTTTTACCCTGTATGAAAATTGAACCCACAGCATTGGGAGCACTGACACTGTGGCGACTTTACTGCTTAAATAACGAAGCAACCCATGCAGTCAAAAACAATAAATCATGTTGCCATAATAAAAGTAAAACTGTATTTGCATTAGATTAAATTTTGAAGGAGGCAGGTAGTACATTATAAAAAGCTTAATGGTCTACAGATTTTACTATGAAGTAAAAAAAATGAAGCCGACGTTAAATACTCCTGAAATGTTTTTGTACAGACATTTACGGACACCTGTGCTAACACAATCTACAATTTAATGGAAAAAGTGCTTAACTTGTCAGAAAGCGAACAATGCTTAGTGCCTACTGTCGGATAATGCTTCAACTTTACGTTACTTACAAAAAAAAAATGCAAGTCCTCGAATACCTATATCGATTCGTCGCCGCTGCACATTCGAATAGCAATCAAACATTCGAATACAATTGTATGCAGCAAGACAACTGCTTTTATGGTCAACATTGTAGAAGTATTATTGCCGTTTATAGTAGTTATGGATATATATTTACTGTTATCAGTTACAAATAAAATAATACATATTTAACTACAACTTAAGTGTGTGGTTGCGGGAAAACCGCCGCGCTATCGCTTACTTGCGCTTGACCTGAAACTAAAGTGTCAGCAGTGTTGCTACAATGTCACACGCACCTGAACTTACCGAAATATTCTCGATTTTTTAAGGCAACAAATCTAGCTCATAACGAATAACAAATTAAAATAGAGCTATAGAAAGTCCATATCTTTATATACATTACATTTTTAATGCATTCTTATATGGTTCTAGTGAACATAAGGCCAATTTAAATCTCAAAATATTTTAAGAACGTTTGCGCGTCACATCTTTTCGTCTTCATATTTTATGGTTTCTTGGTTCTTTGTCTCGCAAGAATCCAATGATTAATGAAGTCCTAGAAGCCTAGCTGCTGGCATACGATTACGCGCGGCTCGGATTTCTCGACTTATTAGCATTCTCGTCATTCACAAAGCTCTTCAACCTTAATAGAATGCCTAATTTAAGAAAGCATCGATTTTATAAAGACCCTACGCCTTTAAAGACCTTGAAGCTTATAACACGAGTTCAAATAGCAGGTTATGTATAAGTCATATTACTATTGATATTAAATTATTCCCAAATTCCGTCAATAAAGTGGGTTAATTGCGATCAATCTACTTAATATATTATAATATTTAATGAGTCACAAATAAGTAAGCAGTGCAAAGATATATCTGTAAAACACAAATTCATTTCTTTTTTTAAGATCGCAGACAAGTTTATATTCATTTTTAAGAAAAATATTTTTGGTTTCAGGAACCGGTACACAAACTCTTTTGATTTCTTAGGCTGCTTAATATATCTTGATGAAAATTTATTACATAAATACTATTAACAAGAACAGCCTACATTTTCACTTTGCTGGGCACAGGATTCTCAGTATAAAGGTGACGATATGTCGTAACCCTCCACGCTGGTCCATTGCGAGATTCTCAGAATACTTAGATATACATATTTATCTAGGATTTTGTTTTTTGAACTGTATTATAACGCAATAACTTAGAAAATATAGTCTTCTTTCAATTAGGACTGCCTTGGCAAAACTAAGGTATTGATTGCGACAGCTGTGCGTGAACGCTGGATGCTCAGGTCAGGCTCTTTAATATTTGGCTTTTCTGGCAAGAAAATCCTGGTAGCAGCGCAGAGTCTCGATCTGTACCTGATGGAATTGAAAATCTAGTAACCGAAATGTGGGTTTAATACCACCGCCCACCACTTCGGGAATAGAGGCGCAAATTTATGTATGTTCTGTTTTAAACAGATCGAGAAATAGTTATATTAAGTAGTACATCGTCCTTAAATTCAGAAACTAATAGCTTCTAGAGAATTCAACGTTACACCTACTTTTGATAAATGAGAACTACCTTTGTTCTAGAAACTTCTATTTATATGAGGAGCTTCACGTTGCAGGTGGCACGGTGTACTTTTAGCTATTATATTTACCCATTGCGAGATTTGTTTGTACACTTAACAAACCCCACTCAATCTGACTCACATTCAATTCGAATATTGTGTGATCTTCACAATTGAAATTCTATATGGTCGGTTTTGGGTTTATAGAATAGCACTTGTTCTAAAAATACAACGAAGGACGCATACCGATTAATCATTCGAAAATCAAGGATATTAAGTCATTCGAAATATAAATATCTCCTACAGTCAGTTTATATTATTAAGTTACTGTTCTGAAGTTATAATAATTAAAAAAAAACAAACTGTAGAATAGACTTTAAACAAAAGTAATCACTATCGTTCGTCATACCTATACAAAAACAGAGTCAACATACAGACCATGCCAACACGATCGACCAGGACTTATAAATCTTCAAATTGGGTTCCAAATCTTTGATTTTATTATTATATAAAATAATAATTAGTGACAACAAATTAATCAACATTTGAGTGCGTGATGAAACAACTTTGAAATATTCGGTTTATATATTCTTTCGTAGCAATTGCGCATCGCTCAAAGAAATGTACAAAGTTTTTTTTTGCATTCCGTTTGTGCCGCGCCTAACAGCTAATACACTAACTTACCGATACAAACATTAAATTCATTAAAACTAGTGACGTCATCAGATCTACGCGCCTGAGTTAATGTAATAAAAGCAAATAAAACCATCAATTATGTATTACATTGAATTAGCAGTACAACAAAAGATATTACTGCGCTGGCATTACTATATTAAGTACTAACACAGTAATACAATTTGGTACGTCTATTCTCTTGGTCTGTCTGTCAACGTATTTTATAAGGTGTATGTAGACAGTTTCGTGTCTTATTATAGCCGTTAATGATATTAATGTCACATATGTTCACATAAATTTGTTTTAATACTTTTGGATTATACTTTCGTAAGCATTTAATGTCAGAGCTAATATAATTAATAGATGCTAGATAACAAAATTATACCGAGCATAATTTTATATCCGAGTTTTATTATTTTATAGCTTATACTCGTAAGCTATGAAAAAATAAAGTAAGGTAGATTATAGTCTCGTCCAGCTAAGGAGAGATGAGAGAGTATACAACTAGACACGCTTATTCTGAAAACAGGCAAAAAGTCGCTTTTCTTTTAAACTTTTTTATTGCTGTTTGTAAATTTTTGTATCTGGATTAATTAGAAGCTGCATTTATTTACTAAAAATGAAATATTATTTTATAAGGAATGCGTAATATTCTAACTTATATTATAAATGTGAGTTTATTTATTCGTTTGTTACGCTTTCACGTTATAACTACTCGACCGATCATCATGAAATTTTACATACACATTGTCAAGGGTACAGAAAAGGACATTCTGCTTTCATCCAGAAAAATGTACTGTTTCCGAAGGATACAAAATTTACATAACCTACATTTACGCAACCGAAACCAAAATCTGGTTATAAATAATAACGATATGATAGGTACATTTTATTATGACAAAATAACTGTCTTTCTCAGATAAAAGCAATGTTACGTGCAATAGAATCTAAACAATAATTTAGAAAATATCGCAGCGCTGAGTCTGTGCAGTATCTGTCGTGTGTCACAAACAGTTGTGAATCGGATCCCCAGCGGTCCGCCTCCACCGACCGCTCCCGTCGGATTTCTGTCATATAGAGGCTAATACGTTCCACATAATACGCCACTAGTTAGCGTTGATGTTGCGATGTCCGGGATATTGTCAAAGAAACTCAAGCGCTTTCAGCGTAGAAAGGGTTTTAAATGTTACATTTAAAGCTCGACTTTGTGGTGGTCTTTATACACTTATGTCGGTATCTAGAGTGTTGGTATCTATGTTGGTGTATGCAGCCAGTTGATTGCAATGCAGATACTTTATCTTGTGGGAATAAAATTTAATTGGAATTGTATTTTATATAAGCGGTAGTAAGCGATAGACTTGGTCAACAGAATAAATATCCGGGTGATTTTTACGTAGGTACCTTTATACATATAGTGTAAGCTATTTATTATCGTACCTTATTCCTATAACTAGACTCTTTTCCTCGAGGGATAAAGATCAGAGTTTAAGTCTTTGTAGGTAGTAAATTCTAAATTAGTTTGTCACAATGTGTGTGTTTTTTTGTATGTAACGAAAGTAAAAAAGATCTCTGCGTTTTCAACACAACGTTCAAATAGCGCTGGTCTCCCTGCGGGCAAGATAAAACCTCCTTAATAACCCTACTTACCGCAATAATACATCATAAGGTTTTCTGTTTATGATTTACTAAATATGCCTTTGGCTTCGAAGGAGATATTTCCGTAACTTTTTATTTTTGCTGTTATTTGAAACAAAGTAATACTATGTTGCCTATTTATTACTCTACATTTATGACAAGCCGGATTCCGAGTAGTAAAAGACTATGTGCTTGGAATCACATTGTTATTCTACTTACACTGCTCGTAATTTCGAGTTTGAGTGAGGATGCTTACGAAGAATGTTAATTATGTTTGATGGAAATTCCTTACCATCACGCCTTCACCTCCCAAGAAGGATTGGTAGAGGTAAACCGCATCTAAATTAAATTTTACTTCTGATAATTTTAGCGATCAAGGATTAGCAGACTATATTGTAGTACAACATTAGTCGGTAAATATTAAACAAATTGGTAATATTATAAAAACATATTTTAACTATTTCTGCTATAAAACTGACTTTTGTTATTATTTTAAAATATAGAGACAATCGAAAACTGACCTGCGTGTAGCGATTAATATATGATTAGATAAATTGCATGCCTAATAATTCAAAAAATTGAATGCAATATCTTTGGTAGAAATAAAGCGTCATGTATGAAATTCTCTAGAGTCGCCTCTTTATAAATATTTGACGTGATAGAACAAGACACGTCTACAAACAAAATAATAGCTGTGCAGGGCTTGAAGCATCATGACAGGCGTACAAACGAGTTCCTGGAAAATTTCAAAGTAACCAAATAACGGTCTTAGTTATTCATCAGTATTTACGTTTCGTTACTCAGAATGACAGACGAGCCTTAAAAGTCACTAAGCTAGCGATTTTAATTGCAATACTGTAACCTATCCAATAATAATCAAAGAACATTTTTAACGAGAAAATGTTGCTGTTGATTATTTAAAGATCTTGAATTACTCTGATAATCAAAGAAGGCATGTTTAATAAAGGAAGTTGTTTGAGCGTTTACGCTTTATTCCGATTATCAAGTGTTAAGAACCAGTGCTTAGTGCATTTGGTTTATTACTTTAAATATCTATACTAATATTATAAGGAGGAAAGATTTGATTGTGTGTGTTTGTTTGTTACGATTTAACTCAAAAACTACACAACCGATTTAAAAATTATTTTACTGTTAAAAGCTATCTTATGATCGAGTAAATAGAATAGGCTATATTTTATTTATAAACAAACTTACTGGTATGAGTATAAAGTAGCCTAACCTACTTATACGCGAGCAAAGCCGCGGGCAGAAGCTAGTAATTTATATCTAGTATTTTCATATTAATCACCGGTAGACAGCAATACGTAGCAATGATTCACTAAAATTACCATTTTAAAATTATAGACGATCTTTATAGGTATGATTGCCGCAGATTTGAGATTTCCGGAGATAATGATATGGGTAATACTTGGTCAAAAGAAAGAACATATTATTGTACACACAAAAGGCATAATTATATTTAAAATCGAAAGGCAACATTTTGTATAAATTATTTAAAATGTCCTAATTTTTTTTTCGGTATGCAAACCGGTAATTTACAAATGGTAATAATTTATAAAATATATGATTGCACACATTTTGGAATTAATCTTAAGTATCTCATATAAAATTACTTATCCGATTTTCCATGAATCTAAGGTATTTTTTACTAATTGAACAGGCTTTTTTCCGCAAGCCTACAAACCCAAACGTTGTAAGGTAACATTAAAGGCTTGAAACAGTGCTTTTCACGAAGCCAAATGAGGTGATAAATTGAAATGGATGAAAATGTTCTGAGAAAAAGCGTAATTTTCACACCTTTTCTAATATTTTACGCGAATGTAGGGTTAATAGACTAACAAATTGATTTAATAGAGGGTTTAACGTTATCGCTACTTAAGAACACCTGCAACAGGCAAATGGCAACTGTAAAAGCCTCACATGATCTTTTGAAGATTATTTTCTTTCATATTATCATCTCACATTCTTGCAAAAATAAGGCAATATATATTTCAAAGTTGTAAACGAAAGAAATTTCTTTGAGAATATTAAATATATGAACAAGTGAGCCCGGATGCTTGAGACTACTGGTATTCTCGAAACAGGAAATGTATACGTCACCTACATAAAAGAAAGTGAGATCTGTGTATCAGACGGAAAATAAATTATTAACTACACAAAAATCATTTAAATAAATGATTTAAGTTATAATACATTTTTATTTTTGCCCAGGGTTGAATCTGATATTGCTTTCAATTAATTATTTATTAAATATTTCATATACAGATTGTAGAGAATGTCAACGGCAACTTATTTATTAGCTTATATGCAATGATTCCTGTCTGCATTGAGCACTGTTGGGTGAGATGCTGATGTAATTTCAGTTCCAGCGACCCAACTACCATACAAAGCAACGAGTTCGCACACCGTGGTGATTTAAGTTGGTAAACCCGATGTTTCGGGAGAGCACAACATAACCCTCTAGCCTCCCCTTGTGGTGAGGGTATATGCATCAAGAGCATTTCCTCATGTCGAAAATTAAAAAAACGGATATGCATTGAATGTACGGGGTTCATAGATTGAAGATACTAGCAGTAAGTAAGCTACATTCTAATATAATATATACCTATATACTGCATATGTGTATCAAAGTATCAAATACCATCGTTCTATTAGATTATCAAATAAACATAGGTAGAGCATATTGCAGACATTCGGTACCTAGTAAAATCTTGGTTCAATACCTTCAGTTACGAAAAATAAACGAATTTGTGCAAAGAAAACTAAGAATTTACATTGTCTTTGGAATAGTTATATTGAACAAACAAAGAAGCTTTATTCAAATAATTCTGACTTTCCTAGGGTAGAACTGAAGCTTAAACAAAGAGTTGGTATATACTACAAAATCTACAAACACTGCAAATTGTTTACTTAGTAAGTAATATATTTATAATTTTACAGAATAGGGTCGGTATGGTCAACTCACATTTTTTTATTAGTTAAGTTAATTAGTTACATTACCCAAACACGTAAATACAAAGAATGTTTGAAATCTACTCCAAAATCAATAATATACAAGCATTTTAAATTTAGTAGTAGGGGTAATAATTGTCAAATGACGGATAAGGATGGAGGATACAAACTATGACATCACCGCTTTGTCACCGCAGCTGTGCGAGGGAGATAGCGAAATGTCCCAATTTTATCTTATATCCAAATTTAAAATATTAGTTACATCTAAATTGTATAACCGATTTTTATACTGTTTGCACTAATAGAATTCTTTTGATTGCTATTTGGTTTTATGTGTAAAATAATGTTTAGAATCAAATATTATAACTACCCTATTATTCTGTATAACTCCTTTTAAATAGCGATGTATCGCATCTAAATTCCACAGCCATATTTATATTATAGACGAGTTATTTGCCGTTTATTTGCCGTCTTTTATAAATTGTTTTAGAATTTATACTGTTACTGAAAAGTTTCTCATAGAAAAATGTGCATGAATATAATGCAAGTAGTAGGTATGGACAACATGCGTAAGCTACTCGTGCGGGCTCTACACTCGAGATAATCATACTTCGTCATCTATTCAAGCAGGTGACTTGCGTTGGTTATATGCATAAGTCTCGTGCACATTCGGCTAACATTGTGTCTATTTCAGACGCATAGCAGATTGCCGAAGAAATATATTTTGAATGTTTAAACGAATCGAATGTTAAATTTGGTATGTGCCAGCTAATAAGCTAGGTACCAGCTTAAGAATTATGATTCATACTTCGCTAGTTAACCCTTTAATAGAACTAACCATAATGTTATATTGAACACCACTATCGAAAATCTTAAACTATAACATGTACTTGCTCCAGTAAATAACAGTCTGTGGTCACATAACGAGCTTTCAGGCTGTCAGGATGTTTTATGTTTTCAACTCATTTTATGCTTATTAGTATTCACAGTACTTGTGCAACATTGGTACAATGAGTACAACTATCTTCACGTTTCAATTGCAAATGTTGCATTAAGGCTCTATCACATGTTATAGCTTCAATTACATTTGTTAATTTGTATATTAATACGTAAATAATAAAATGTGTACTCCATTTTCAACCATATTCCGTGCAAGGAGTATGAGATTGTCTTTTTTCTTTATTTCAGTTAAGGGTTTATATACTCGCTAACCCTATTGTATCTTATAACGTGCTTGCACGCCAAAACAAAATGTGACAATAATTTATAGAGCTAAATAATACATGATATATATTATGATATTTGCTAACAACACTTTTTTCGCTACATTAGTCTTTGTATATGTTAGGATAGACTGGATAAAGCCCACATCAAATTTGTTTAGTTTAAATGCTCTTGTAATTAAACACTTTGTACGGATTTTGACGCGTTGTTTATTTTACTTTAAAACACTTTTATTACATAATTATGAATACTTTAACACTACTATTATTGAACTTTACTACTATTTAAGCTATTTAATTTAATTAAAACTATTTATATTTAAGTTTACACTTTGCCCAAACGTTTCGGTTGCTTTACAGCAGCCATGTTCACGGGGAGACTAAGATAGTTGTTGGAGCAGCGATAGCTCAGTGGGGAGACCAACAGACTGCAATGCAGAGGGTCTCGGGTTCGAACCCACGTCGCGCACCTCTGACTTTCGGAAGTTATATGACTTTTAGAAATTATTTGCGTATTGATTGATAATTATCGCCTCTCCGTGCCTCGGAGAGCACGTTAAGCCGTCGGTCCCGGCTGCCATGAACATCTATGGCAGTCGTTAATGGGAGAGTGTCGACACAAAAGATCCCACCGGGTAGAAGTGTCGCCGGTCTGCACTGACCGGCCCCCACATAAGATAAGATAAAATAAAATAGTAGTTGTTTCAATGTTCTGAAGTGTACTTAGTTATTTCAAAATACCCGAACATAATTTAATCTTTGGTGTTTTGTGTTTTGGTGTTTGTGTATTCACGCAGAATGAGCACAAAGTATCATGAAGTCTAGCTGTGTTGTTATCGAATTTTTCCTTTCGGTCATTTGTAATAAATGTTGCACGTCCTCAATTTTATTACAGACAGAAGAATTTGGAGAATCAACGTTTTATTGAGATTTGGCATATTTAATGTTTTAATAGAAATATAATACAAAAAGCTATAATATGTACAAATAAAAATAAATTTCAATCGAATTTCGGCCACTAGAAAACCACTAGTATAGAATAAATTGATCTCGAGCTACTCTTCAATAATCGGTAGCTCAAAAGCATTTAAACAACGGTCTTGGTAACATACAATGAAATTGATTTTGTTTATTATATCTTAATGAAGATTTTCACTCGAAAATGTTAACGAGCTGTAGTAGTCCTTGCATCTTTTTTACTCTTTTAGGTAATAACAGAGAGCACGATATTCAAGGTCATAAGTAGCATTTAGCGCTCAACTCTTTTATATCGATGCAATCATACGTAAAACTCTCATTTTAAATAATAACCTGTACAATACCACAGAAAATTTAATATGTAATAAACGAAAAGACTAATATATTTCATTTTAATTATATAGCAAATAAAGTTTTAATTAAATTGAAGGTTATAAAATAAGATCGTGTTAAATACTCAGTCTCGTTTTTACTTTAAGTAGAAACGGGTTAATTAAATTAATGTTCACTTTCTTTAAAACGAATGTTTAAAACGAAATAATTAAATTATTGACTAGGTACCTAAAAATTTTACCACAAAAGTTGTTGATCTGCATTCTTTTCATATTTAAAAGTATAACTATTCTGCTTATTCTGAACACGAGTCAATGAAAAAGCAATTCTAAGACATATTTTATTTTTCTGTTCATATAAAACAAATATCAACACACAATCAAGGACAATACACAAAATCAAATAGTATCCAACGATTCTTTGACGCATGCCGACAAGAGTCTTCGAGCTACAATATTTACTATCAAGCAACAATTAAAGTTAATCAATAAACATTGATCAGTGAAATATTAATTAGTATGATAAATATAATATGCCTTTTACTATATTGTCGAAAAATTTGGCGGGGATATACAACACTTTGTATAGGTAGACAGATTATACTAATTGTGCCGAGAATGCAACTAAATAGGTTACAAAATAAATAATTCGATTATGCGGGCCTTGTTTTTCAAGGTATTCAGAGGCGCATGTTACGCCTAATTTTTTTATTTATTTTTCTTCTTTTTATTTTATTTTGCTCCTCAAAATGACCACACTCCACCTGATGGTAAGCAGTGATGTGGTCTAAGAGCAGTGGCCTCCACACCGTCCTCGTAGCAGCCGAGGCGATATTGAGGTCTCTAATTTGACGGCCTGAGAAGGTGCTTTTTCACGCCCCGGACCCAGGATTGAAGAAAGAAGGAAACACGTGCCTTGGCAGAGAATTCAATGCCTTGATCGTTCGGGAGAGGTATGATGACCCAAACTTGTTGGTACGCGCTCTAGTCGACTCTACCGTGTAAGGATGCCATCTGAGCCCAGCACACGTTGTTCTGGATAGGAAAGGGGAGGGCGGGATAAGGTGGAATAACTTTTCAGAGCACTCCCCGTGGTATATTCTGTAGAAACATGCCAATGAGGTTATGTCCCTACGGAGTTGCAGAGGTTCCAGTGAACTCGTGACCTCTGGATCTCCGATGATAGAGCGTTTAGCAAGTACTGCGCGGAGCCATCCCAAAGATGAGAACAGTACTCCACGCAAGGGCGCACTTGTGCCTTATACAATAGGCACAGCTACCCAGGCGCGAAGAACCTCCTCACCCTGTTCAGAACTCCGAGTTTTCGCGAAGGTTGCTTAATAACGCTCTCGACATAGGTTTTGGGATTAAGGGAGCGGCAAAGATCCATACCTAAGATGGAGAGGCTGTTACGTATCACCAGTGCAGTGTTCTTTAGAGAAGGGAGGGGAAGGAATTATTTATATCTTGGTTTTCTCTTTCTTTCTCTTATTTTATTATAACGCATAATGCCATATATCACTGGTGCCAATCAGGTTGGTACTAACATTCTGCCTATTTTAGACGCCTAGCAGAATGCCAAAGAAATATATTTTGAAATATTCAATTGTTTAAAATAATCGAATGTTAAGTATGGAAAGTACCAGCTAATAATCTAGGTAAGCTATAAGCTACATATAACCTAGGCTTACAAATTACAAATCATATACCGCTAGCTAACCCTTTAACAAAACCAAGCGAAATGGTGTATTATATTGAATATCAAAGTTCTTTATGTCGACTACTGAATAAGAAATGATTAGCACCGAGACAAAGCAATTAAAGGGTGTTTGAATAATATACGAGACCGCGATGTATCAATTATTAAAACACCTTCGTATACGATTAACCCTTTTTTGGGGTAGCCTAAACTATTTTGACAAATAACAGAAAGAAAAAAGATTTGACAGATTGTAGTAAAACATTTTGCTGGTGTGCTATAAATAATTGATATGTATATAATGTATTAAAACTAGCAAGTTTGTTATAACCTATTTTAAATGGCTAAAGGTGCCTGTCCACTGTCCGCTATGGTGCTTGTGCTTGACGCAAGTAGCTGGTGCAGTTTATATACAAAAAATTACTCACGTGAGCTAGACATATGGACTACATTCACAGGATGCATAAACCCAAGTCAGTGCCTCCGCATATGCATGCTACTTGCTGCGTCGTGTACATGTGCCATGAGCATAACTGTTCAAACACATGCATAATTAACATTAATCACCATCGTGGTGTATAAATTATGACTGTATTTTAGTAGATTATCTTACTTCCTTCTTGTATGTATGTATCTTATGTGGGGACTAGTCAGTGCAGACCGGCGACACTTCGACCCAGTGGGATCTATTGTGTCGACACTCTCCCAATAACTACTGCCATAGATGTTCATAGTAGACGGGACCGACGGCTTAACGTACTCTCCGAGGCACGGAGCAGGCGATAATTATTGTCAATCAATACGCACATAATTTCGAAAAGTCATATACATATGTTCCGAAAGTTAGAAGTGCGCGACGTAGCGCGTGGGTTCGAACCCGATACCCTCTGCGTTGCAGTCTGTTGGTCTCCCCACTGAGCTATCGCTGCTGTCCTTCTTGTATACTATTATAGGGTGGTCAAAATGATTTGGAAATAAATTTAGATTATAATTTAGTTATTTTTGTACCGTAGGGGTAAGAAAACCAGTAATTTAAAAAATACTAGTACCTCCAATTAAATTAACTTTAATAAAGTCAAGTAGTGGATTCACGGTAGTCACAACACATAACGATTTCTCTAAATTCGATACTAGCGGGCTACTAGCGCTTGTCGTATCATTGTAGGTATCTAATTGTATGATACGGTATAGTAGGTAGAAACCTTAAAGCCCAGGTTTGCTACAAAGTAAAATGATTTCTTTTCTTGAGCAGACCTTGTGCAAGAAAAGAAATATTGTATTAGAGTTTTCAATTGAAAAATGTCAACGCCAGTAAGACCCAGCTGGAAAGTCTTCTAGCACACATTTGCGCTAACTATTGTTAATCTGTACGATTTCAGTGTGGATGTTAAATATTGTTGATTTTATGCAATATCTTGGTTAAAGAATTAAGTAAATCAAATTATTTTGTATTTTACTACTATCATAAATGTAAATGTTTAAACAATGTTTCACTGTGAAAATTGGCACTAGATGCTGTATTTTTCGTCGTTTTAACTGACTACCATCCGAGTTAAGCTTAGGGTGAAAGCGCGAATGTGATTGTTTTTTTTTAAATCTATTTTCAGCTCATAAAGAAGCAAGCAATCGAACTGGAGGGAGTGTAAATAACAGTAGCAATTTATTACTTCGGGTAATATCACAAAATGAAATTTTACGTCGTGTCATAAACTATTAAAGGCTTTTAAATGTCATGTAATACGGTGTTATATTTTAAACCAGTTTTAAACACATAGTACATAAAAAGTTTGTGGCTCATATTATTTTTTATTCTCAGAGTTAAGTATATCAATTTAATGTGTTTATTATGTTATCTGCGGAGGTGGCGAGCAAGCTTATGGTTTGTTTGATGGGAAGCGGGTACCAGGCTAATGGTGGCTTGCAATACTAGAGGTATCATGCACGAATTACCCACACAAACGAAAAATAATTAATTATAGATGGGTGCAAAGGAAAGAAATGAGAGAGGTTGGAATGTGATCCTCCGCAACCCTTACTCGTCCAGCAAAATGTAACAGTGATAATACTTTAAGAGGGTCGATTCAATAAACTGGCATGGTATCCTCTCCAGACGAGCGTGTCATATTCAGCAACGGAAAAATATAAGCAACAGACAATTAATTTACTTCGACTGGACTAAATATATAATAATATATAATATAATATAATATTCTACCACATACACACAACACCATCTAGCCCAAACTAAGCAAAGCTTGTACTGTGGGTACTAGACAATGGATAAACATACTTATATACTTTTTTTTTTGTAAATACTTACATATTATACATAGAAACACCCAGACCAAGACAAACATCCATGCTCATGCACATAAATGTTTGACTTGTGCGGGAATCGAACCCGCGACCTCAGGCGTGGTAGTCGGTTACACTAACCACTACGCCATTGAGGTCGTCAAATGAAGGATATTGCAATTAATGGTGTGTGTTATTGAAAGAAACTACAAATAACATTATACTGCTTTGTTTATTGTTTTGTAGGCGCTCATAGCCAGTTGCAATCACTGATCGGTAAACGATTATTGAGGTTAAGCAGCGTTGGGTGCGGTCAGTCTATAGATGGGTGACCGCTTAGTGGTATTTCATCTGAGTATCTCCGTGCTTCGGAGGGCACGTAAAAAGTCGGTCCCGGTTGTTGCCAAATTGACAGCAGTCGTTAAGCCATGTCAGAGGCCTACGGGCGGCTTGAACAACTCTTGACAACAGGTTGGCCACTAACCACACGATAAGAAAGAAGAAGATTTTACTGTTTTACATTTACCATTTATTAAGTATTATAAATCATAAATATTACCTTAAAGAAACAAACAAATCAAGTATGTTTATTATATATGGGAATAAATAACAAAATTAAAATACATATTTCATACAAATTATAAATTACATTACATTATTTTATATAACAACATTAAAATAATTCCACAAAAATAGGAATAAACTTAACTTATTGTAGAAGTGATTCCTCCGGCGGCCAAACAAGATATGACCGGACAATCACTGTGCCTTGCTTTTATACTATATTCAACTTTGCACTACTAACTATGTTACTATGTTCGACTTTGCACAAAGAAGGCCGTATAACTCAGTTCTCGTAATTAAATAATCTGAAAAGTGGTTAAAAGTTATCTATATGTGAAGTGCTTTACACCAAAAGATGTGTATTTGTGAAACAACTGTAACTAAAAAAACGTGACATTAAACAGTGCCAGTGTATTTGAGTAATTGACGAATAACATTTTAAAAAATCCGTTTTTTATTCAAAAGGCCAGTGACTTGTGAAGTTATAAACAAAAGACTTATGTATCTATCAATAACTATAACATAACGCGTTTATATTTCGTGCTAATTGTTGGACAATTGTGACTGCCTATTTCAACCAAAGGTCTAAGTGAAGTGCTGGCTTAGCGGCGTAACTTTGTTGTTTTACTTGAGAGTGGAATCTTGTGGTCGCTGGTTCGAGCCTACGCCGACTCGTTGATCGGTTTTTGTACAATCAATATATTGATTATTTAAAATTGATATATTATTTGTAACCTGCTAAGAATACAGCGCCCTCCAGTGATTACTAACAAAACCAATTACGTGTGCGACGTGCGAGCGAGACACCGCTACGCATACGGACCACCACCGCTCTGACGCGTGAGTCACAGACACTTGTCTCCGCCCACTGTATAACTTATTTATTTATTTTTTGAAATAAACGCCTGCAGAATAAGTAATAGCAACGAATTTTCGACACAATAAAGCGCCTGCTCAAGATACTACTGCAATCCTCAATTCCTTACATTATTCGAGTGTAAATACTTACATTTTTGCTAACTACAATGCTTCGTACACCACCTAAGGATCCTGAAACGGGCAATCTACCTCATTCATTGTCTGAGCCAAACATACCGGGCATTATTACCGGCGCTCCCGACACATCTAACATATGCATCAGGCAAAAGCGCCCGAGAACGAATGACTCTCCAGTAACAGAGATAGACTATCATCAAGCTAAAGAAAAGGAACTGATTGATACTATCCGTCATGAGATACGCATGGAGATTTCAGCAAACATTAAATCCTGTATCACTAAGGAGTTGGCAGAGATCAAAACTTTGTTCCATGGACTGAAAGACTCTGTCGATTTCATGAGCAATGAATTTGATCGTATGAAGACGGAGATCGACGCATGTAAAACCAGCAATAAAATTCTTTATAAGGAAAACGAGCAACTTAAAACAACAGTCTCAGAATTGTCTGTAAGAATGAATTTAATCGAACAGCATTCTCGCCAGCAGAATTTGGAAATAAATGGTATACCGGAGAATAAAGCTGAAAACTTGACAAAGACTGTTATGCAAATGGGAAGCATTCTCTCCAGCAAAATAAAGGAAGATGATATCTCATCGGCAGTTCGCGTGAGGAAACTTGACCCAGCAAATAAAAACCCAAGAGCGGTTATTGTTCAGTTGCGCAATACACTAGTGAGAGACACATTCCTTACATGTGTTATGAATTTTAATAAAACCCATCCCAAAGAGAAGCTAAACTCTAAGCATCTAGGATATGGAGGTCCTGTCAGCCCAGTATTTGTCTCGGAGCACTTATCACCGCTAAACAAACAGATTCATGCCGCTACTCGAAGAACTGCTCGTGAGAAGGGATACCAATATGTATGGATACGTGATGGTAAAGTTTTTGTCAGGAAATCTGACGGACAGCCAGCCAAACACATAAAAAGCCTAGAAGCTGTCACCCTGCTCTAATTTAACCAAATATTTACGTATTAATACCGTGCAATTACTCAACCAAATTCAATATTTACTACCAAAACTTTAGGGGTATTAAAACAAAACTGAACACCATTAGACTGGCTGCACAAATAGACCATTATGATATAATCATCGGTACAGAAACTTGGTTGGATGACGCTGTGAACGATGGCGAGGTTTTTGACAATGAATATCGTGTGTATCGCAGAGATCGTATTACAACGAATCGTGGTCACAAGAAGGGAGGAGGTGCTCTGATAGCAGTATCGAGATTGATTGATTCTGAGCGTATGGAACGCTGGGAAACAGACATGGAGAACTTGTGGGTTAGACTTAAAATTAATAAGGGAAAAACCCAGCGTAACCTAAATATATGTGCCGTTTACCTTCCACCACCAGTGCAGCAATCTTCTCTTGACAAGTTCCTGGACAGTGTGTCTGCAGTAATTGAATCCACAGGCGATGATACGATCATGGCTGGAGACTTTAACCTCAGTTTTATAAATTGGTCCATTGACAATACAATCAGCAATTTTCCTTGTACAACTCCAACAAATTATTCGAACGCATTAGGCTACTCTTTATTAGATTTTATGTCAGAAAATAACATGTTTCAACTGAATACTATACAAAATGCATATCATAAAACATTAGACCTTATATTTACTAACTTCAATGGATGTACTGTTAGCGAATGCAATAATCCCATGTCCACGGTGGACGTCTATCATCCGCCTGTTGTTGTCAAAATTAGCAACGTCTCACCAGTTCTCTTAAAGAATAAATGTGGCTCAAAATTTAACTTTAGACGCGGTAACTATATTTTAATTAATAATAAACTAAAAGAATTGAACTGGAAGGAGATGTTCTTGACAGACTCTGATGTTGATGTTATGGTACGCGATATGTATACACATTTAAGGAAATTAATCGACCAGTATGTTCCTCGTTCTAAATCGTGTAATGGCAAATTTCCAATTTGGTACTCCAAAGCTCTTATTAGACTCTTAAATGAAAAACAAAAGCTAAGGATTCGCTACAAAAAGTATAATAATCCCAGGGACCAGTATGAGTACAAAATACTTGAACAACGTACAAAGAAAATGACAAAAGTCTGTTATAAAACATACATGTCGAACACCGAAAAAAATATGAGATATAACCCTAAATTATTCTGGTCATTTGTAAAGGCTAAGAAAGCAAAAACTAACGACATTCCCTCGACCATGTATCTAGGACATATAGCAGCGTCAACTGGTCATGACATAACTAATCTTTTTGCCTCACATTTTGCCTCCACATTTACACCCTATGTCAATCCTGACTATATACCTGGCAGTGCTCGTATATACTTTCAATCTGCACTGAGTAACATCAATTTCACTGAAGACGATATCAAAAAGGAATTGAATAAACTTAATACGTCTAAAGGTCCTGGACCTGATGGTCTGCCTCCATTATTTATTAAAAAATGCGCAGCTAATTTATCTCTTCCCCTGAAATTAATTTTCAATCAATCTATGAGGTCATCTAAATTCCCTTCTGAATGGAAAATTGCTAACGTAGTTCCGATATATAAAAAGGGCGATACTAATGACGTAACAAATTATCGTCCTATATCGCTTCTCTCAATCTTTGCTAAGGTATTCGAATCTCTGGTTTGTCCTATATTAGTCTCCCACATTAAAACACAATTAGCGCCGCAACAACACGGTTTTAGCGTGCATAAGTCCACTGTCACTAACTTAGTGCATTATATCAACGATATCAGCCAATCGGTGGATAAACGCGTACAGGTAGATTCTATCTATACAGACTTCAGCAGTGCTTTTGACAAGGTTAACCACAAAATACTCATGAGTAAACTCCAAAACTTTGGCATATTTGGACAACTACTGCGTTGGTTTAGTTCATATCTTTCAGATCGAAAACAAAAAGTATTGCTTAGGGGATTTGAGTCATCCTTATACACTTCCACGTCTGGGGTGCCTCAGGGCTCTCATTTGGGACCCATTCTCTTTTTAATCTTTGTCAACGATATTGTGTACGAAATTAAACACAGTAAATGTTCTGTGTTCGCAGATGATCTAAAACTTTACAAAGAAATCAAATCGAGTTTGGACGTCTCACTTCTTCAGGCCGATCTAAATAAATTGCAAGAATGGTGTCGTTCAAACATGATGACTCTTAATGCCAACAAGTGTTACCACATCACCTTTACGCGTAATAAGAAGACGATACTAACATTTTATACATTGAATGATATAGCATTACAAAAAGTCGACACTATTCGTGACTTAGGTGTTCAACTTGATAGCAAACTGACATTTATAAATCATATTGACGGGATTGTGGCCAAAGCATCCAAAATCTCAGGCTTCGTAAAAAGAACATGTTCAGAATTTCAGTGTACATCGACACTGAAAGTTCTCTATAATTCCCTTGTCAGAAGTATCTTAGAATACGCCTCACCTGTCTGGAACCCAACATATCGTACTCATATCAATAGAATAGAACGTATACAGAAAGGATTTACTAGGTATCTACGATTTAGGTCACCGAATTGTCCTCGTGACGCTACTTATCCCCAACGACTTAGCCACTTTAACATGATATCATTGGAACATCGTAGACTCTCATCAGATCAACTATTGCTCTATAAAATTGTTCATAACCTTGTTAATGCACCTGAGTTGGTATCTGAATTGAATATAGGTGTACCTAGCCGTGCCACAAAGAGATCAAAAAGAAAACTTAATACTTTTGTACCATCTCCATTTCGAAGCAATCTCGGTCATACAGCTCCCATGAACCGATTAATGACCAGCTATAATAATGTCAGCAACTTCAACCAAAGCATCGACATACTTTCAAGTGCATTTCCTCAGTTTCGTAAGAACTTATTAAACAAATTACAAGAATATTGCACTCACTAATAATAAACCTGTTCCTCTTACTTGATAAACCTCTCTTTGACATTCCAATTGTATTACATACTTAATATAAACAATTAAATGTTTACTCTTAGTCTTACCTAGCATATAACTGCAAGTGTTGTGTACTTCTGTAAGTGACAAATTCGCTAAATCTTAGAACATGTTCTAATCGAGTATTGAATGTATGTAGTGAATAAGTCGTTGAAGTGCCTTATGAATAAATAAATAAATAAATAAATAAGTCAACCGATCTACTAATAACATCCAAGTAAATTAAAAACAATCAATATTATCTATTGTAAAAATATTAAAAATAACAGTAGGCAATCTGTAAGTATAAGTTATATATTCTAATTAATTTTACTGAGCTTACTGACTTCCTTTAACAGTTGGCAACATTGAAGTGGATAATCAAACAATAATTATTACCCTATTTTCTCTAGCGCAGCAGAACGGTTAACGTTACGTAATAAATAACAATAGTAATATCAGCTCTGTATTAAACTGTGTCACTGCTAGGCACGGGCCTCTTTTCAGTGTGAGAATGGTTAGGCCATAATCCACCATAAGGAAGCGGTTGGCCGGCTTCACATGTTTACGCGAAAATTATGGAGAACCGCAGATATGCAGGTTTCCTCAAGGTGTTCCCTTCACCCTTAAAGCGAGCAGTAATTAACTATTTAGTACACACATAACTTCGAAAAGTCAGAGATGCGCGCCTTGGGATCGACCACGAGATCTCTGTCTAATATTCTAACGGTTTCCCACTAGGCTATATAAATAACAACAGGAAACTCCTGTTATTTATGTAAAAACGAGTACTCTTGAGTACTTCTTGTGCTTATATTTAACATGAAAATGCATACATACCCACAATGTTACATCCCGAAGGATTAAGCAGGGGTGTATTATATCCACGTTCCACCAGATAAGACTTAACGTATCACAAATTAGGAGGCGAGCCTATTGTCGCCCACCGAGCATATTTATAAATACTACTATACTCTAACAGAAAAAAATTTAATAACACGAAACCCAACCCGGCAATAGAACCCGAGGCCTCAAATACAACAATCGCATTCATACCGCTACGCTTCTGAGGCAGATGCTGACATAAAATACATTTTCCCATCACATTAGTCAGAATAAAATCTCCAACAAAAACTGAAATCGGACAAAGCCATCCCAATGTTTCCATTTCACCATACTTTTGTTATTCACATTTGAGTAAGTGACTGGCACAAGGAGTCTCATGTCAAGTAGAAATTCCGATATTGCGAATGATATACACCGGCCACTGTAGAACTGTCGAGATTTGGTCACGTACAATTGAGACGGGCATAACCGAGCATTTCCAGACAGTATGAACGTTACACGAAGCACAAAACTTGCGCGTCCTGTTGTGACATTTATCAGATTTTCCTTTGTGACCGCACATACATTCTATCTGTTAGGGCCGGTGTACAATTATTGTGGACGGCAGACTGCACGTTTTTTACGGTCCGTGAATTTATTGATCCAAACCCGTGCTAAGTTTTGTTCCTGAATTTCCCATCATAGTTTACGGATTTGAACAAGCTCTTTTTTAAGTGAACACTAGTTACAAATTAAAATGATGTAACTCTTACATTTTGCACACATCTTGGTATATAAAATATACCACCATAGAATCTGAATTTCTATTCTTTTTTAAGTAGACTATTCTATATTCGAAAAGTATTTGAGACAGGTATATTTTAGCAATTTCATTTCACTTTTTTTAAGAGATTAGGTTAGGTTAGTCAGGTAAGGTAGATCGTGGAACGCCGTCGCCTCCTTCTGTGAGGAAGTAATTTTCATCAAGGAGGCGGCGGAGCGGGAGAGGGAGCGCTTAAATCCTCTCCCCAACCACAGAATCGTGCGCGGAGGGCGCTAGATGATCTCCAGCCACCATGAAGTTTGACCTGGGGTGATGAGCTGCGTGGGCCTGTTCGCCACCCAATCAGCACCAGGTCCGAGAGGCGGCGCGCGTATTCCCACGTGCGCTTCTGTATCGTACCTTTGTCGTCCCCCCCCCCCCCTCAGGGGGACGGTGGAGGAAATATTCTTTGTGCAGTGGCCTGCCGTTTCAAACGGCGCGGGCGGACCGAAACTACGGCGGGGTCGCGATTGCATGTGACAGCGATTCGCGCGGTCTCGCCGTCTATGGTTATGTCGAGGAACACCCTAGTAAGTTAAGTCGGTATTACCGGGGTATCTTTTCCTCGGTGAGCCCGGCATAACCTCTCCGTCGCCCCGCGGAGAGGAATGCGTCAAAGCACGCCTCCAAGTTAAAAAAAAATAAAAAGTAAGGTAAGGTAACAATAATACGTCAAAGAATGATAACATGAGGAAGTACAGCTTTTACATTAACTTTACAAAGGTACATAAAACACTACAATAGAAAATACGTTTCTTTAGTCTCGTGAACTATTAATTATTACGTCTTATTCTTCAAAGAAGCATATTCTCATAATGGGATAGCATAAGGCTTATATTAATATGATATACATCTATTAGCTGAATAGGTGTAGCGAGAGTTTAATGTAGAGGTAAGCCATACGTTTATTCTAGGCAAACTTTGTACCAAGTTAACCATAAAGGAACGTAGCATTACATAAAACATGTACCGTAAAAGGTTAGTTAGAGACTTCGCTTTAACGACCTTTGCCTGATGACAGAGGTTGATGTTTTTACGAAGCTACCGTAGCATGGAGGCGCTCAGCTAGAATACCAATAAGCGGTTACCAATAGACAGACGGCGTTCAATATTACTTATCTCAGCAGTTCGTTTCACAATCAATATATAAGTACGTTCAAGAAAAGATTGGGTACAAGAACATCGTCGTTTCGTGACGCCAATAATATTATTATGAAGCAATTCGTAGTATTAACTGCATTTTCTCAAGAATAGTTTTAGACCGAAGCTATAAATGAGAGAATTTCTAATAAAATAACGTAGTAAAATTTGATACGAGAATTTTATGAGTGCAAGATGTTATTGCTTGCTAATTTATTATTCATGCAGTGAGAACATTATGATAAAATTGTTGACATAGCTTGAATATTATTCCTTTATGTATATCCATATGATATAATAAAATTTAAAGAATTTTGCAATGGCAAAATGCAATGCACAGTGTTGCGCTGGTTACATGGAAAAGTTCTATTGTAACTTGACTATCGGTTCACCTAGTGTGTGAGTGACCTACGTAGAGTTTCGACTACATAGAATTTTTATCGCCATCTTTTATTGATTCTTTGAACTATGGGCATTGAATACCTTTATAGAAACTGTGTCACTCGCACGCTGACATAGGTTTTCGTTTTGTTGTGGTCTGTGGTTGTGACCGATCAGATACATATTATGACTTAGCATGAACGAATGTTCAGTTGAGTAATAGACCGAAATTAGAAGGCTAATTATTGTAATAAAATATTTCCAAAAGAGAGTTCCAATCTCATCTAATAAACGTCTAATTTGTACTGAAATATTTACATATGTATATTGACTTGAGGCGAATATTTTAATTTAGCAGAAAACCATTTGTTGTATCATATTTTAACCATATTTTCAGTGTCTAAGTATCACAAATGGTATAATCTTGTTAGAAAATGTTGAAGAGGTTTTCCGAGAATCTCTGATGTTAAAGCTAAAAACAAGTCATCAACAATTAATTCATTTGAAAGTTTTGATTTGTTTCTTTGTTTAATCTTAGTAAGCTATATTATTACCGAGTAATAAAGGGTACATTTAATTTTATAAAATGTACTTTTACTAAGATAATCTTACCTACTTTTACGCGAGCGAAGCCGCGGGCAAAAAGCTAGTAAGAACGCAATCAAATCACATAACCATATTTATAATTGGAATATTTAATTGATAATTGAATAACATAGTATAGTAAAACCTTTGTATAGTCGGGATTATATAAAGTATAATGTACGAATCGCGAAAGTCTGAAAACGTTTAGCATATTTGTTATACGATTAAATCAATTAAATATTCGAATTTTACGAATGTTCATAAGATTTTAATGTATTCTATTTTATTTGTTGCTATTCGATTGAATTAGATAGCTCGAAACAAGCACTCTTCCTACTAGAGACACCGGCTTATAACCACAGCGCGTCACTGACAACTATACAAGTGATACAAATATGGAACTTATACTATCGAACTGATGTTGCTTGTGACCGGCGCCATCCGTCATTCGGCATGCATAATATTATAAAGAGCTTGGTTCATTTATGCATCATGTATTGCGTTACATGCATTGTGATTGCTACTATTTTACTACATCTTATCTTATTTCGGAGGCCAGTCAGTGTAGACCGGTGCCACTTCGACCCAGTGGGATCTTTTGTGTCGATTTTACTACATACTAGGTATTGCCCGCGTCTACGTACGCGTGGAATTTGGAAATTACATGTAAGAAGCGCGGCAGCGTATCAAGATGAAACATCTCCCAGATTTTACGTTAGACCGGGATAATACAACAGTGGCAACTACGTTCAATTTCGTGCAGTAGTTTTTGCGTGATACGCATTCTAACATACAGACAGACAAAAATTATAAATGGAATTGTGTTAACTTCTTTAATTCTTATGAAGACTCTCATATAATTTTGTCACCAATCAGTTACAATTACTTTATGTTTAAGACTGCACCGAGCGAAATGTGCCAAAACCGGCGGTCACAGTTAAGTGAATAAAATCAAAATATTTTGTTTAATACAAATATAAAATATACATTGACCATAACAATGAATGTGTTTACAATTACTCCGTGTAAAAATCTTAAAACAATTAATATTTTCGCCTACAAAATTACGTAACCTTGTAGGCGAATAATGCAAAAACGTAAGCTCGTGTTAGGTGATTTTTAAATTATAACAGTAGAAATCTATCCTATTTTACACTAAACATTAATATTTATATTACAACTTGTCCGCCCCAAATATTTAAGTTATTGGTTTCAATAAAGATACATATTTATAAAAAAATAACACTTCAAATCCTCCATACCATTTTACTATGGCGGCCGCGCGCAGATTTGTATCTCGAGCTCTGTCATTCAGTTCAACCGCGTCTTACGCTCGGCGCAGTCTTAAATAAAGCAATTGCTACGCTTTGACTTTTGCGTAAATTGCAGCGTGAGAAGCGTGTCTTCTTAAGCGACGCATACACGGCGTACGGAGCTCAATTCGCAAATGAAATAAGCTCTTTACTTTCGTCTCCACACAAAGTGTGGCGCGCTGTATTGCATACTCTGCAAATCCAGTACTTTTAAATAGTTATATTATGTAGAATACAATATTTAAGTGTGCCCTGCAGTTGGCAGCTCAAATTAAGAATTATTAGTTATCAGATGCACATTTGCTTTTTTCTTTGAATTAGTTATAGTATTTTCTTAAAGAGTGTCCAATAATCTCCTAAGCGTAGCAGTTTCTTTAATTCCAGAGTATTTCATGCAAAGAGCGGACATACCGGCAGACAGTATCTATACTTCTATACTAATATTATAAAGAGAAAATATTCGTTTATTTTTGTTTGTTTGTAATGATTCAACTCAAAAACTACACAACCAATTTTAGAAATTATTTCTCCATTAAAAAGCTACATATATTATCACCAAATAACGCTATAGGTAATTTATTGGAAAAAAAGTACTGTTACACACAACCCATTTTATTTCCTTTTTTTAACTTTGTGAAATGCTCCCTCTCGCTACAGGGGAAGGCGAGAGGGTTATGTCGGGCTTTCCCGAGACTTCGGGCCTACCGATTAAAACCACCACGGTGTGCCAACTCGCTGCTTTGTACGGTGGGCGGGTTGCTGGAACTGAAACTACACCAGCGATCCACCCAGCAGTTCTAAATGCAGACAGGACACCCAAATAAACCTAACCTACACTTACGCAAGCGAATCCTAAAAGCTAGTAATAGATTGTTTATTTATTTTAGTGACCATTGCCATTGCAATTGTATTTCTTTTACTTACTCCTTCGTTTTTTACTTAAAAGGAGAAATCTCACGTAGTCGTATTTAATATGGATTCTCTAGATTTGTTTTACGTTACAATGTTACAAGGTTTATTTCATCAACATCTATAAAAATATTGTAATCATGTATAGTTTTACTGTAAATATTTCTTTGCACATACATACATCACGTCTATTCACAAAGTACAGATAGAGGCGTAGAACTCTTATGTTTCGCCGGCTGTACTTAGGACTCACATAACTGGGATAAGCCTGTATTCGGCAACTGCTCTATATTGAACTCCAACCAAGGTTCTCATGATCGACAGTTACATCAATCGTGAAATTATACTACTTTATAATTTACTGATCGTTTTATATATGTACAGCAGGGTCATAACACCCGGTTCCTAAAACGTAATCAAGTCAAAAATCGACCTCGTAATTTATTCAACCAATCACAGCAGTTATCTTGCAATTAATCCGATGATTATCGGTTAGATAACCGATGCTAACCGGGTTTTACATCTATATTTCAAAAAGTGTGGATATGTCTATTTTATACCGAGAACTCACGCATACCTTAATAAAATACTATAACATATAGTAGAACTTTTCTCACGAACCTTTGATTAGATGTTTATCAAAGCAATGTAAACAAATCGTTTCACTAATTAAAATAATGTCACGCGTCAAAGAATTTCTATCACCTTGTACAAATACGAAGCTTTATCGTGCGCCAAGACCATTAACGTTTATGTTCAAATAGTTTTATGATTCTCGAGTTTCGTCGAACATTCTCGAGGTATTTCATTAAAGCGTTTTAAATAATAGAAGCTAGTAGGTCTATCATTGAGCTTGAAGTACTCTGCAGGGTTAAAGGTGTGCCTTATGTATATGGTTCTAATAATACTTAACGATTAAGGCGGGATTCCATTAGGCAACTCTTGCATGCAAGTATGACGTCACATTTGCGTAGAAGTCGCTTGCATTGGAGTCATGTTTTCGAGAGTGAGTCACTTGAATTAAAATATGTACAAATTCAAACGACCCCATACAAGTCGTAACTTGAATGCAGGTTTGTACAAGTTGTATTCAATTTGCAACTTGCATGCGAGTAACTTCCCTAATGGAATCGCGCCTTTACTCTCACATATTTTATTTTTGAAGTGAAATCTTTTTTAGCACTTTTTAGGTTAACAAACATCATGGAACTTGCGTCATCGTCACCGAACGCATTCAAAATTCAAAAATAATAATCTAATAGCTCGATGATACAATTCACAAGTTACTTAGTTTTCACTTCTATCGGCAGACCCCAAAGACTGTCCCGCATGATTTTTAAATCATTTCTAAGTTACGCGTAGGTAAGGTCCCTACCGCTGCACTACCTAGTGCAGCGGTAGGGAATGCGACTGCTGTGCATGAGTCAGGCAAAGTGTTACTGAGTTTCACTGTCAAGTAATTCTCAGCAAGAACTATATTTTTTTTGGAAATACTGTGCTAGCTCTATTCTATATTATTGTTTGTTATCTGTTTGACTTACAAGTCACTAGCATCAAAGTCAATTCCACTAGCTAAGTTAAAATCATTGTAAAGTGGACAGTACTGCAGTATATGGGTTTGTAACCACGACCTTGCGATCGCAAGTCCAATGCTTTATCTATTTATTTAGTGCGGCATTGTGACGTCATAATAGTTAAAGCCATTACACCCTGCATATATTCATTAGAATCGCAATCAAAATAATCTTACCATAATATATTATAATCATGATATTTTTTAAAACTTAAGCCGTTGAATGGGGGCACACACATAGAACACGTCCTGAATTGACAAGCATGTCTGTTCGTTTTATCCAGGATTGCGTTCCCGTGAGATTCACGTGGACGAAGCTGCGAGTAGAAACTTGTACTCGATAATAACGGTATCGTCGCCGCGTCATCGTCCAACGGTCAAAGTTCCGAGGTCCGGGCTTCTACACTACAATTGTCGGACAGCGAAACCAAAAGTCATTTAATGCTTCAAGCATAGAATTTACCTCAAGTTTATAATATCAGGTAGGTTACATACACAGTCTCATGATTATTTCAGTCACAATTTTCTCACTTTTGTTTTTTTTGGTCCCACATAATAATGGCGAGCCTACCAAACACAGTTCTAGACCCCGTACTGTTCCTGAGACACTAAAATTAAATAGCGTTATGCCTGATTTGGAATTGGAAACCCAGAACTTATACACAGCACTCGTATTCACTGTTCAATATTGAACGCTAACTTGAGATTAAAAGTAAAAAAGTGTTACCATTTTAAAGTTACGCGTAATTACTTTTTTAAGGTTTCACTGAGCAGCGATTGGCCATTAGCTTAGCGATTGCCGATTTGCTATTTGCCAGACCAAATAGCTTTTATACGCCAGGAATACCGGCTCATTACGTATCACTTAATTAGACCGTACTTACAGCTAAATTAAGAATCAATTCACCCCAAATTCTTCAAATTAAGGGTTTACTTATTTATATTTTGTTAGTTAATTTTAACATTTTTATTTCGGCAGCATTTTTATGTCCCACGTATTGTCAGTTAAACAGGCACGTACTAACAAAACTTAAAAAAATAAATTTTGAGAACTTGTCTGTAGCAATACAGTATCATGAGTCTGGAGACTGGGACGCTAATAAGATGAATTTTAATTCAACTGCAAAATGCTTTTATAAGTTTGAACATAATATGCTTTGTGAACATTAGACGGTCTACTAAAAGATCGTATTGTAATAGTGACAAAATATTTTGTAATAATCGTCGTAGGCGAATTTTAATATTCTACCTATATTCAGCATTGCAATAGGCGACCTCAGAGTAAAATAAATGTATATAGTATTTTTCAGTTTCATTCTGCCAATTATATAATTCAAATTCAAATTAATTAAACCTTCATATTAACTGTAATTAATATCATCTTATTAATTATGCAGGCGCAATTATTTTTTGGGAACAAAATGTTATACTTTGGGAGCTAGCATTTTCATTTATGAAATGAACTTTTTGATATTTTAAATATTTATTAAAATTCGAGTAATCGGTGACCTTCTTTGCTACATGAATATAAATTTGTAAAATGCGAGTAGTGTTGCTATAGTTGAAAAAGTAGTTAATTTATATATGTATTTTATAAATTAAATACAATGCTGCTCATACACATACACATGCTGTAACTACTAATTTAAAAGTAATTATTCTTGCGTCTATTCTTCTGTTACAGATGATAAAGGATTTGACATATAAGCAGATATACTTATTGGCAGATTGTCAGTTTATGATGACGTATATTTCGACAGATAATAATGTGTTGAAACAGTTTCATAATTGCTTCCAATAGTTCGTCTAAACGCAATATGCTAATTTTTTAAAATAGGTATATTATTTAATATGCAAAATAGTGCCAATATTTACTGGTTGACGGGATTTTAAATTAAATGTGTAAATATGATTTTCTAAATAATCTAATCAGGAAAGAACAAGTAGGTTCGCAGAAATTAAATATTATAATTACATTTAATTTGGCATAATCTTAATTATAAAGAAATTGCCATTGTTAAATCTAGTACAAAATCACATTGCAAAAACAAATTATACGTTATGATTAACATTGAAATACAGTATAAACCTGATATAGTAATACACAATACAATCTATAATAAATAATTAGTGAAGACATAGCACATAACACATTACTTACAAGGACTATGAAGGTATGTTTTCTGCTAAGCGGTTTTGACTTAAGAATTGGCTATTAATGCTTTTATCATCGGAATTAGTAAGCACAGAACAGAGCGGTGAGCGGTGTATACCCGTGTGCGAGACAAAATCCGATTAGTAAAAAAGTAAACTACGAGTAACTCGATGGTATTTGGTAGTGTGTGCGAACTGTTTTAATTCACACCTTTCTCTCTTTGCTTGTTATTAATCCTATCTGTAAGCGCAGCCAGATTTACTTGTTTTCCTTCTCCACTTTTAAGAAGATCTTTGACGTTTGGATCCAATCCATATCAGATTAACAATTTCTGTATCTAAGTAGACCACTTACTCCTGATCTCGCTGGAGAGATAAAACTCAACGTCGAATTCTTAAAAACTCAGGTGGTGCCCTCTGTATAATTATGTTTATTATCTGTTTACTCTCCTAGAGCTTGTTAGCAATGATTTATCATACAAACTAGTTGCGTGTATTATCTGACGTAGTCCCATATCCACCTAAATATTGTAGTTCGACGTCTCAGATTTACGATATGATTTTTTTTTTGTAATCTAAGAATCCATATTTATTTAATGATATTTCGAAAAACGAGATTCCCATCTCCGCTGTAAATAGTCGGACTAAAATACAAACAAATATTAAATAAAAAAGAGGCATTCAAATTTGAAACTGTACAACGTATTTCATTAGACTCCATATTTGAACCAGTCATTGAAATGTTCAAACTTGCGTTTCCAACGAGTCCGTTCTTTTTTTGGTGTGCGGCTTAATTCTCGTCGGTTCGTACGTCAAATCGTTCCAAAACGAGAGTTTTGGTACAGCGCCAGTTTCATATTTTACTTGTACGGTCAGGTGCAAAAGCGGAGTAGCAATTTTACAAAGCAATAGAATCACAACACTTACGAACTTTTTTAATAAAATCGTTGCACACATACATACACATAAACCCGCCTCGCTTATACTGTCGCCTGTTCTAATTATGATTGTGAGAATTAATTTCAAATAAACAAGTAAGTGATGCTACGTTGATAATAGTGCGATCTACAATGTAACGCTTGTTGGTTCGATCCCCAGGAAGTGATAATCTTTTTGTATTTTTCTTAAATTAGAAATATCGATGACTTGTTACTTTAGCTTACGACTTATTTAAACCGCAGTTATTCAAGAGATTCAGGTGGATTTAAAAAATATAATAATTTCTTACTTTGTACTAATTATGTGATGTTGTTGGTTGGTGATCTTTGTTACGAGCGTTTGTGTCATTATCTGCAATGTCTTTTTTTAATATTTTGATTGAATGTCTATAAATTTGAAATGCAAACTATTGATATTGATTGATATAAATATATAAATATTGAATCCACGCCAAATATATGGCATAATTATGGACATAATATATCTTAAATTGCCGACAACCTGGACTAAACTAATTATGTTATGGTATTGTGATTACGATTTCGTTGTTAAGGAATCGCTATCGACGATTATATCGTAAGATTTTTGATTTTATTTCAGAGAAATACTGTAAGTCATTGGGTGAAACGATTTGAAGAAGAAGGGAGCTTAAAAAGACGGGCGAGAAGTGGAAGACCGCTTCTTATTAACCAAACTCAGGGAATATGAATGGTGAATGCTTATAAATCAAAGGGTTTCATACCGACGAGACCGTTGCGAACTATGAATGCTAATATTGTGACCTCCATGCATAGACGTCTCTTAAGCTGCATTAAGAACAATGGAGGTCACACTAAATATTAAATATTGTTGTTTCAAATAGGGGAAGTGGTGGTTGACGATGTTAGAATCGAGGTTAAGTTTTATTCCTCTTTTCCTTGTGAAAAAGAATAATTAAGCAATTGTTTAATATTATTTGTAAGTAAAATGAATCTAAATAGTAAAGACTAAAGATGTTTTTTTATTCTATGGTATTGAAACATTTACGGAAAATTGAATACAAGTTTAATTTAGGTAATCATATTTTGACATTGTTTTTTATAATGATATTATTTATTATATATATATTTAATGCTATAAATTGAATAAAATGTTGTTTTTCTTAATTATAAATTGCATTATTTACGAAAAAAATTTTTTTAGTTATTAAACTAATTCTGATAAATAATAATTACTATAATAATGAAATTTATTGTTTCATTCCTAAAATAACATTTTTTTGTGTTTTTATCACTCTAGCGTAATAAGTAGACAAAAATTAAGTTTATATTTATTATTTGAAAATTTTGGTTCGTTATAATATAATAAGCAAAATATTATTTTAGTGATAAAGCGAGAAGACTCGTTGACCACTCCGCTATCGAAACCTGCGATACATTGAGAAAATCTAAGCATTAATTGTAAATGCAGACTAACAGAAACACTGTTGTTGAGTATAAGGGATAGTAGTTATTATAGTTATATGCAAGAACTCGTTTCTGACTCGCCTTGCACACATGCGCATGACGAACTTCACCTACTATCATTATATTGAATAAGTTTTCATTGTTTGCGTATGCGAATGTTTACCTAACGATGCTACTACACTTTTGTCTTTGACCGTACAAAAAAAAAACTTTTCCTTCTCAAACTGTACATTCACTGTTTATGGTGAGTTAAAAGTTTCAAAGTTATTATATAATTTGCTGCCAACGTGCATACATTTGTCATTTTGTGAAGGACAATTTTTTTCTGTTACTCTGCGAATGATAAATGTTACTTAATTTGCATCTTCGCTGGGATTTTATGTCCCACGTCGTGTATTATGATCCCGATGTAATGAATTCTTTACAATTTCACATACACGCGTGTTAGAAAGAGGGTTGTTATTTTTGTAACAGTTGTAATTTAAATTTCATGTGAATCAAAATGAATTTACATTGTGTACCCGCAGTAATTGCTCTAGGTTATCTTGAGCTCTCATCCCAACTCGGATTAGGGCATTGACTTCTTTTTAATTTAATTTATATTATACGAGTAAGGATAGATTAAAATAAGTGGAAAATATAATACTTTCTTGCGCATGTTATACAAAATTTGGTTTTGTCTGCTTTGTTATGCTTTGCAATGTTATTAATTTTTGACATAGGGATCTATGACAAAAATAACATTTTGAGATAAAAAATTGAATGTAGCTATTATTATGATTAACTGTGATGTAATGTTACTGCTCGGATGCCGTAGTGGTTTAAGTGGTCGCCACGCCACTGCCACTGCGCCGAGTGATGTAGATTCGAATCCTACGCGGGACGAAACTAATCTGTCTAATCTACAATTGGTTGTTCCGAGTCTAGGTGTTCTTTGTGTTAACGAACACTAATAACACATAAACTCGGAACAATTAATGTTTGTAAAGTTCCCCGCGACACAGGAATTATTCCTAGTGTAGGAGTTTTTAAAATAATTGAATACGTATTTGTTAAGATAGTTGGATGTGTGTTTTCCGCACTTAACCTAATAATTGTATGTGAAGAAGTAATTTCCATCAAGGAGGCGGCGGAGCGGGAGTGGGAGAATTTTTCGCGTCGAAAAATTGTTCGGTTACTCATACCACCTCACGAAACTGTAATAAAAAGATGTTGTCACTTTTTAGGTTTCTTAAACACAGTGCGTCGGTTACTTACGGACAATGGCCCAATTGTGAGGTTAATTGCGGATAACACACCTCCAGCTAACTAACTAACTACGTGGGACCTAAAGTCGTAGCTAAATATGTGTGTACTTCACATCCGCCTTCTTATTTTGGCGATATAATATCAGTATGAGACTATGTATGTTTGTAAACAAAATCGCTAATAACTGAAGTGGCAGCAGTCAATTCTATTAAGGTGATATTATGACGTAATAAACTCAATTCCTTATGGCATCAGCTTCGATTTACTTTAGCCGTAGGCGGGTATGACGCTATGGGATATAATGTTACATATATTATATATGATTTTATTACAAACAAATAAAAAAGGGATTTTATCGCGTTGTTTATTTGACAATTTATTACAAAATTTTGAAAATTTTTACACTACTAAGTACTACTATTAAACTCTCATACATTGGTCAAACCAAGAGAAACATAGGCACCCGCATAAAAGAACACATAGCTGATGTAAAACACCGACGCTCGTTGAAGTCTGCTGTGTGTGAACATGTGCAACAGGGGACCAACCACTACCTGAGATTTGACAAACCACAGATTCTCGCTAAAGAACACCGATTCCTACCAAGGATGCTTCGCGAGGCTATTGAAATCAAAAAACATCCTAATTTTAATAGAGAAGATGGTTGGAATGTACCACCAGCTTGGGATCCAGTAATAAAAATAGTCAAACCCAAGAAGAAGCAAACCACAGCTAGACTTCATGATACTTTGAGCTCATTCTGCGTAAATAGAAACACCAATGATTAAATTATGTTCGGGTACTTTGAAATAACTACACTGGAACATTGAGACAACTGCCATCTTAGTCTCCCCGTGACCATGGCTGCTGAAAAGCAACCGAAACGTCGGGGAAAGTGTAAAAATAAATTAAATCTAAATAGTTTAATAATAATTTAATTAGCTTAAAAATTAGTAAAGTTTAATAGTAGTACTTAGTAGTGTAAAAATTTTCAAAATTTTGTAATAAAGTGTCAAATAAACAACGCGATAAAATCCGTATATAGCAGTTTAATTTCAATGAATAATATTCGCGTAAATAGAAGACAATATTAAATAAAATAGGAACAAATTTTCCATTTATCAGTAATAATTAAAGAACTTTTCCTTTATAGTTACAATCGACGTTTAACATAAAATGTATTCCGAGAACTGTCTAATAATCATTAAACCGAATAGAACTTTACAATAAACTAAAATATGGAATACATTCGTCGAAAAATAATCCAGAGGAAACTATCAAGTTAACGAGCTCTCGAATATGATAATGTTCGAATATTCGGTTTGTCATCGTTCGTTAACTGTGCCACTGATAATTTCTTAATTTATATTTTATAATCTGTCACATAAGATACTTAGAGACAAATGGTTATGGATCATAGTAAATTCGGCTAAGTTTCAACCCCATCGTACGTTCTTAAAGCTGGTTACGATTAATTAATTCGCGTTTCTCACGGTCGTTGAAAGTTTAAAGAGAAAGTTAACAGTGAGAATTCGTGCTTCAATTTATATTTCAGTATTGTGGTTTGAAATTCACAAAACATCTTACACAGTTATCATTATATTTCTTAAGTCCCTCGTCTATAGTTATTAATTTGATAACTTTCATCATAGTAAGAACTGTTCTCATAATTCTTTTATTCGGTACTTGAATTTTAATGCTTAGTAGTAGTATAGTAGTAGTAGTAGTACTAGTATATTATAAACTTAAACATTTATACATTAATTTTCAATTCTTGGTTCTATATAATTTCCCAGCGCCTTTACATTATCCTAACCGGCACAAAAATCCCTCAAATATCCTATGTAATTTAGGATTCAGGTTGTTAAGCTGAATCAAAGGCTTTCGGCCAGTATGAGGAATTATACTTGATTTCTTGTGACAAGGCTATTTATGTGATGGAACTACAATAAAACGATGGACATGAAGACAGCTGTGACGAAACAAAAGTGTTCGCGAAATCATTTCAACATTTACATCGCACATGAGGATTATTTCAACATCAAAATTATTCAACGAGAAAAGATGAATGACTTCAGGTTGGCCTCTTCTTTTTATAAAAATGTATCCACGGTTTTGTGCTGTTATAACGCTGATAAAAATATAGTTCTCGATAATAAGTGCGTGTCATCATATTGCACATTTTTATTTATATAATTAACCAGAAATAATTATGGACTAGTAAAATAAAGAAGTGGAGTGTAGTAGACGCAGAGAAGTGACTTGAGTCACTCACGAGCCAGCAGTTCACCTGATGATATACAACAACTGAACATAGCAAGGCTAAATCTTTTGTAGTAGTTGCATATCGTAACGGAAAGAAGGGGATGGGATTAAGTAACGTAAACCTAGCAATTGGAATATACAGAACAGTTGTACTACTCGAGGCTAGCATTCAGTAGACAATCTTGATTAATATGACACCATGCGGGTCTAGTCTAGTGATACGAGGGCAGGAGTAGAACTTCGCGGCTTTGCAGCTTCGTTAACTCGAATATTCGGAGTTGCAAACCGGAATAACCTGCAATGATTTATTTGACAACTTTGCCACTACTAATGCTAGAAAAGATTTTTTAGAGCCAACAACGTATGCCTGACACTCCTGGTGTATAGTGTATTCAAGAGCAGTTATCGTATGGCAACGACATTTGTTTATCATTCTAGAGATATAAGAAAATGCAACTTTTTATTAGCATACCCTAGGCCTAAAATATTTATCATACAGGGGTGGTCGTTCCAGATCTCTCATTTATATGACTTTTACTACAGACATCCAGAATAAGAATACCCTTGCAATATGAAAATTATTTGTCAGTAGAAAGTTTTCCTTTATATAAAAACGACGTGAATTTCGAACTGACACATACAAGTAAGCGTCAATTAAAAATCTGATTGTGGTAGCTTACCGTACATTTTTCAAAGGGATTTTAACAGTATCTGACGGGATAAATTTGGAGCGGTGAACGTAATGTTGGAAGGGATTAATTTTGCTTACTATAGGAATTTGCACAGTTCTATTTTGCACACAAAAACGTTTTCATTTAAATGTAACTCAAAATAATTCAATTCAAATACCTTTGTAGTATTTTTAGTATTTTATTCTGAGGATATTCAGAACAAGTAGATTACTACAATTTTACAACAATATTATTCAGTGCTATTTCATTCGTCGTGTCAGATGTTCTCGAAACAGGGATGCATATTAATTGGTAATGAATGAAATATAAGTCTTTGCGATTGCTTTTTGATACTAGCAGTTGAAAATATCGCTGCTTATTTTATTTTAGATTTCATGAAGTATTTTTGCTAGTTGGCTGTATACCAACAACTAGTCATTTGTTATAAATTTATTTCCATTTTCAACTGAATAATTTATTGCGACAAGACCACAATTGATATCAAGTATGACAGATCTGAATATTTTTCAAATATTTTTACCGAGTATAAAAATAGATTTTTATGTTTTATCTGCTTGTTATTAGTTTCATGATGGTTGGTTTTATCGTGAGGCCCTTGACGCCATATGTAATAAATAGAAAGTACTTAATAACGTAAATCAAGTAAGCTTAAAATTAACTTTGATTAATAACCGATGAGTGATCAAACTTTCGGATGCTATTAGTATTGATTGGAATTTCGTACATTTATATATACTCAATATTATTGCGGGGTCTATGAATTGATTTTGGTGGTCATAGAGACTCCATAATGTACAAATTAATTCTAGTTACTTTAGAACATTCTCATTGGGTACAGTCACAAATTACAGTCAAGTTATGACGATGTAGCTGAAATGATGTCAAAGAAACCACCCAATACCATAATATATGTAAATGCCCCTTGAATTTGAACTCTATATATTAATCTCAATTACTGCAATAGTGATAAAAATTAAAGGATAGATTCAAAAAAAAAAAAAAAATCGTAACGTGTAACATATTATTATATAATATTGTCTACTATTTACGCGAATAGTATTCATTGAAATTAACTGCTATATACGGATTTTATCGCGTTGCTTATTTGACACTTTATTACAAAATTTTGAAAATTGTTACACTACTACTACTTTTAAACTTTACTAATTTTTAAGCTAATTAAATTATTATTAAACTATTTAGATTTAATTTATTTTTATTTTTACACTTTCCCCGACGTTTCGGTTGCTTTTCAGCAGCTCTTAGTCTCCCCGTGACCATGGCTGCTGAAAAGCAACCGAAACGTCGGGGAAAGTGTGTGTGTGTGTAGACCAGTGTCAGGATATCAGAGGGTACTGACTTTCCCAATAACGAGTGCCATAGATGTTCATGGCAGCCGGGACCAACGGCTTAACGTGCTCTCCGAGGCACGGAGCAGGCGATAATTGTCAATCAACATGGCTCCCTAAACATAAAAAATCGCACATTTAAAACTTCTAGTAAAATGGTGCAATGTAAAAGATAATATCAACACCTTCATAAATCGTCAACCCAACTTCAACACATAGATAAATTTGGTATAAAATATGATACAAAAAATAAGGATCAAGGGTCAGGCTGTTTATATCGCCAATACATCACGTGGTGGAAAGAATTACCCGCGTTCAAATTCAACCCGTATCGAGCGCATAAGGCGCAAGAAAGTTTCAGTAAGTTATTCAAAATACGCCCATATTTAGTTAGTACGTGTATGTTTTTAAAATAGTAAAATATACGGCACTCAATCAAATGCATTAATGGTTTTTATTTCTATACAATAAAAGGCAGTCAATCGCTATAAGATCTGCCTGAAGGTAAGCAGTTACCGAAGCCCATGATTGTTTGTACCTAAGTTATCAAGCTCGTATTGCTAATCTTAGCAAAGGTTGGGATGAATGAATTGGAACGAGAGAAGTAGGTCTTTGAGCCTTCAGAACTCTTTCTCAGTGGGCGAAACGCTGTAAAAATGTTAGTTACTACTTTTACACCGGTTTTTTGTATGAAAGTGTCATTGTCACGGGCGATCCCTCTCGTAAGTTACAATTGGCAGTGGCAAGTCCTTTTTGTTCGTAGTGTAAAATAAACGCTTGACTAAATTACCGTATACGTCAGCTTTTGGTATAACTAGCCAAGTCACACGATTTATTGGCGGTGTTGCGTTTCCATATAAAATTGTTTGAATTTATAGCATTTTGTACTTACGTAACTTTTTGCGTAACGTTTGCGTTAGCTGCGTGAACTCATTTCGCGTGAATGTAAATGATTTATATCTTGTATTCCGAATTCGTTTACATATTGTTGTGTTATTATTTACTTTTTCCTTCCAAATATCCCTTATTTTTTTGTATACGTCAAAGAAAAGTATGAGTAATGTTTACTTAAAAATTATGCAAATAGAAGGCGCGTTTTTACAAAAGGAGTTTTAATAAGATTTTCTTAGTAGCAATGTTGCTTTTATTGTGTTAATTTTATGATGAATGTATTTAATATTGTCTTCTATTTACGCGAATATTATTCATTGAAATTAAACTGCTATATACGGATTTTATCGCGTTGTTTATTTGACACTTTATTACAAAATTTTGAAAATTGTTTCACTACTACTACTATTAAACTTTGACTGCCTCCGTGGCGCAGCGGTAGTGAATGCGACTGCTGTGCATGAGGTCTCGGCTTCGAATCCCGGGTCGGGCCAACAAAAAGCTACTGGGTTTTTCTGTAAAAAAAATCTCAATAGCAGCCCGGAGTTAGGAAGTTGGCGGTGTTAGTCACCCCCGTGCCTCGGAAAGCACGTAAAGCCGTTGGTCCTGCGCCTGATCTCTCTCCGGTCGTGTCGGATTGCCGTCCCATCGGATCATGAGAGTTAGGGAACAGAGAGTGCACTTGTGTTTGCGCACACACTTGTGCACTATAATATCTCCTGCGCAGATGGCCAGTCTCTGTTAAGACTGACCGCCGTGGCCGAAATTCGGTCTGGAGGACATTATTATTATTATTATTATTATTATTAAACTTTACTAATTTTTAAGCTAATTAAATTATTATTAAACTATTTAGATTTAATTTATTTTTACTTTTACACTTTCCCCGACGTTTCGGTTGCTTTTCAGCAGCCATGGTCACGGGGAGACGGGGGGTCTCCCCGTGACCATGGCTGCTGAAAAGCAACCGAAACGTCGGAGAAAGTGTAAAATTAAATTAAATCTAAATAGTTTTGATAGTAATTTAATTAGCTTAAAAATTTGTAAAGTTTAGAAGTAAAAGTAGTGTAACAGTTTTCAAAATTATGTAATAAAGTGTCAAATAAATAACGCGATAAAATCCGTATATAGCAGTTTAATTTCAATGAATGTATTTTTCAGTGTAGCAACAGTATTTGGTAGTTAGCAGCAATCTTGTTTCATTTATGATTATATTCATAGCGATATGTGGGCATAATACACGCTACTATCCAGGTACGTCAAAATGTGATAATCTAACTGTTATTATAAATGTGCATGCGAGATTTTCTATGTTACGCTTTAACGCCTAACTCCTCGACCGACCATCACGAAATTTCGCATACATCTTGTCAGGGGTACAGAAAAGGACAACCTTACTTAGATCAAAAAAGTACTAATATTGTCTCCAAGCGAAGTCACAGGCAAAAGCTAGTTTCGGACTTATAACTTATTGTATAAAAGATATTACTGTTGTATAAAAGTAAATTGAATTTTTCATGTTTTCTTAATAATTATACATAGGTAGATTCATGGATTTAGCCCTAAGGCTGCCTGTCCATTGAAGCAGAGTGAGGCTGCGTAGCAAACGCGCTTCAGTATGCAATCCTATTGGTCAATATTTCTCCGTTTCTTCGCTCCGCAGCCTCGCGCCTTAAGAGGTCGGCGAATATGAATCAGGACTAAATTTTAACAACTACATTTTTAAAAGCACCCACTGAAACTAATTTCATGGGACGTAAGAATAAAGTTGAATATTTATTTATTTGTATATTGGCACACCAACAGCTTTTAGGCGAAACATACAATTTGATACACATTTATATAAAAACTAAACAATCTGGCCTAAGAGCTAATAACAGGTGTGAGACAACATTTCCCATTTACAAGTTGTAAGTTTACAATAGAAAGAAAAAACGTAAAAGACTATAAACTAAAAACACAAATTAAAAATTAAAAATTAAAGGAGACAAGTGACAGTGTAGGTACACAGAATAAGTAGGTCCAGTTATGGCTGTTGCAGTACTTGACGCTTCAGTTGCGAGGGGGTGCTGTTAAAGATATCCAAATGAAATTCTGCTTGTAGACTGTTACAATTGCTTTGTAGTCGTATTTCGCATGTCGTATGTCGCATAAAAACGTGTTGTTACGTGTTACTCGACTATTAACTTTAGGAAGGTAAAAATCTAAGTTGGACAGAAGATTATGTTCGGCAATATTTTCCGTAATGAGCTTGTGTAGGAATACTAATTCTAGATAATATCGTCTTTTTTGCAGAGAATCCATTTTAAAATATTTAAGTCTCTCACTATAATCTGCCCTCCACTTGATGCAGCCTCTGCCAGTATTTGTTTGTTTATGCACAAGGAACCTAGTGAAAGATTTTTGCACTGTCTCCAAGCGATCGATATGCACCTGATAAGATGGATTCCATATTTGACTGCAATATTCTAGACGACTACACTTCGTGTTGACAGGAAAAACAAATTACACATTGAAATTAAGCGTTCATTTGTAAATATTTTTTGATTGAAAACCCGTTAACATTTTGCCTGACCCGCGAATCGGACCCGAGACTTTATGTACAGCAATCGCTATCGCTACCGATGTGCCACCAATGCATATGTCTAAATGTATAAAAAAGTTAATATTCATTGCATAATATATAAAAGGTTACAGCGATATATAACCTATATCAAAACATGTTACAAATATCTGGAATTTAAATTGTACAACATTGAATAGCTTAATGAGTGTAAAATTAAACGTATGTAGTACATAATATACTTAGTATCGTGGAAAATATCAATCTAGCGTTTCAATTTACGTGCCAACTAGACTGTGAAGTAGATTTATCTGTTTCGATCTTGCCACACACGGAACGTCTAGATAGTTCTTAGCCTTAAGATTTTTTAGACTTTGTTTATAGTAGGCTTGAGAAAGCATTTGACTGGAAATCTTTGATATAATTCAAGGTTCTTTTTTATTGTCTGGTTATCGTCAAATGAAATGTAGTGCTGGTTTAGGCTTTGTACAAGGTATTTGACAAGGTTATTTATTCAACCAGTGGCCTGGAAATTGCTAGGGAGCTAGTCTCGGGCCATTAAAAAGATATATAGTTATCTAGGTACTGTATTGGCTTTTACTTACAACTACGAAACGAATTTAAACAAATATCACTACATACTTTTAAAACTACGTCCCCCACCGCGTCTGTCTGTCTGTTAGCGATAAACCCAAAAACTACTTAATGGATTTTCATGCGGTTTTCACCAATAGGCAGAGTGATTCATGAGGCTGGTTCAGGTGTATCATTTGTTAAAGTTTTGTAATATCCATGCAAAGCCAGAGCGGATCGCTAATATATTATATATCGAAAGAGATTGACGGCTAACTGTGTGGTCCAAAATAATGCCAATTCTTATAATAATAGCTTTAGGTTGACACCCTTGCACGTAGAACCTAAACACACCTGAAATAAGTGGCTACCAGTTTATAATAGTTTATTGATTTTATATGAATACTTAATGCCTGCAACACGTGCAGTTCAAAGTGATTAAAATTTAAATTAATGAAATTATAAATAGGTACCATCATTTTTAACTTCAATAACAGCAATTTACGAATGGTTGACGTTTTATCACAAATATTTTAAAACCGAAATTTTGATGTTCTTTTTCCGCGTTGAATTTTATTTTATTGCATTTGAAGGAAATTAAATATAAGGTCCACTTGATCATAAGCGATAATCACAGCGAAAGCGAAGAAGCATCATAAATGAAGGTGCAACTGGAACGGCTATATGGCTCTCTTTATTGTTCGGAAATGAACTAAAGTTTTACTCAGTAATTGGAACCATGCACGCCATTGTCGTGCTATATCTATACAACAAATTAAACAATTCTCTTCCTTTTATGGATAAATCTAGATACGAATGTAAAATAATAGTTACATAATATCTTCTAAACCTCGCATATGATGAGACCGAGGCCTTAATTCACCCCCTTCTATGACATCTATAATTTTATATTATGACACACACAAATACACATATACACACACATACAAACACACACACACACGCACACACACACACACACACACACACACACACACACACACACACACACACACGCGCGCACACCCACATACGTAGACATATATAATTTAAACTACATCGAGTGAGACTAATAACTTATTTGATTTGATTTTCTTTGTTATATTTCTTTGTATTCGTAACAAAAACTAAATATAATGTAAACCTTGAATATAAGGACTGTCTACTGCTACATAAAAAAAAAAATACAGCCCATAAGGAAGGTTGCTGGTGCTTATAGTACAGGTTGTCCTTTTTTAAGCACCAGCCGCACACATGTATCAACAGTAATGTATTAAATAGTGTAGTCCAAACTAACATGTACTTATAATAAGTTTTTGATGAATAAGCATTTATTATTATTATTATGTCCCAATAACGCTAGTGAAATGAACTTGACCAGCTCGTGAAAGACTTGCTGCCTAGAGCTGAAGACTGACTGACTGCGCGGATGGCGTAGTGGTTTACGTAGTCGCCTAGACACTACCACTGCGCCAAGTGTTTTGGGTTCGAATCCCACACAGGACAAAAATGTGTGTGCTCCACAAATGGTTGTTCCGAGTCTGGATGTTGTTTGTGTCCGTTGTTTAAATGTTTGTAAAGTCACCCGCGATATTGGAAATATTCCTAAAGCGGGCATAGTTTTACAAAAAGAAAAAATAGGATGCCTTTGCCGAACAATGAGACAGGAAGACATAGGAAAATATAGGGTGATCAAATTGGCAAATGCCTAACCATGTTATAAATGAATAATTAACCAACCAATTTAATTAGGTAACGTGTTTTAAAACCAATTACTAAACACAGGCATTACAAAGCCACATATTTCCCACTTAAATATGCGTTTGTCGATACCTGAATGTTTTCGAATACCACTGAATGCTCTTACAACAGTATTTGCCTGATGATTGGAAAATTACTAGAATATTGATATAAAACTAATTTTACTGTTCATTTAACTTTTCAATACTTCCCTGCTTCTGCGAACGATTAAATATTCAATATACAATATGCAGGTTGATGAGAAATAACGATAATGAGGAATTAGTTTGTATGTAATCTAAAGGCAATCTTCTAAAATCCCAACTAATATTATAAATGCGAATGTAAGATTGTTTGTTACGCTTTAATGCTTAAACTACTCGACCGATCATCATACAATTTCGTATATACAATGTTACGGGCACAGAAAAGAACACAGGGAACATAGGGTAGGGTTAAAAAAGGTACCTACTGCTGCCGAGGGTTAAACAATTATTAATGAAATCCAGATTAACGAGCGGAACCTCAGGTAAACTCTATTAAACATATACACGTAGCTGCAAAATCAAATAAAGTATTCATAATACCGTTACTCAAGAAAAATATTCCTTACCAGACGATAGTTTTCGTCGAAGACATTTCGATTTTAATATGTTTGTGGCTTTTATAAAGAGATCTACGTTTGGCATTAACATACATGACTTAGCAATAATTTTCCGTCAGACTGTCACAAATACGGTCAACTAAAGGATGTCTTTTTAAAGATGGTAATTCTAACTCTTCTTTTTTGATGGAAAAAACGAACAGTAACCTATTTTGGACCTTTGTTTGAAATCACTGCTATTTATATTTATTACTAGCGACCCGCCCCGTCTTTGCACGGGTAGTACAAAACCTTAACAATTATACATCTAAACCTCCCTCGTGAATCACTCTGTCTATAAATGAAAACTGCATGAAAATCCGTTCTGAAGTTTTTAAGTTTATCGCGGACAAACGAAGCATAGACAGACAGACGCGGTGGGGGACTTTGTTCAATAATACGTATGTAGTGATATCTCAAATTGATAAAGACTCTGCTTCTTCCTTTAGATTATTGCAGCACATGCTTATAAAAACTTTAGAAGATCTGAAAAGCATCTCAGTTATCAAATAAAATACAATTACTTCTAAAGGATAGCATTTCTCTAGAGCATAATTGGCAAAAGCAGAATATTTTCCATTTGCAAATTTATTAACCAATGCTTAAAACTATTGCGCGCTTAACGGCTCTCATTGGTCGAGAAGCTCGCTTGAGTGGGCACAGCATAATTAGTGGCGCAGAAATTCAAATGGGAATGAATGGCGAAACGCCACACTGCGTATATATAAATGTAGTTTATAAAACAGAATATAGTGTAGTAATGTATAGTCTCGATGTGATAACTGCTGATCACTGAAGATGTACCGATAGTCACGATGTTTCCAAAGTTGTCCTTTGCCGGCGGGATAGTTTGGTGCATGGTTTTCATTGCAAATACTGTTTCGTTAGTGGTAATTTACTTAATTGGAATTGAAGTTTAGTCAGATGTAGTTATGTAGCTATGTTGATAATATTGAAAATGCTTTACATTTAATATTTATGCAGTTTTCTTTACAGAAGTCATATAGCTATTAAATAATTATATTTGAAATCCCGTACAATCTTCTCAGGTTTTCTTTCGAACGCGTTTTACTTGTACTATTAAATGATGAACAGGATCTTACAATTTACCATATCTAAGTTAGTGACAATTGCGACGACAGAGTCATTACTAGCACTTTACGAAGCCTAAAAGAAGTCTTTGCGCTGCTTCCTGTTATTGCAATGTGGCTTTTTCACCCTGCCTAGATCATCTCGTTTTATGCATGTACATCGTAAAATTATTTATTTTAAAGAATACTCCCGCACTAGAAGCTCATTTATGTCGTGAAAACTTTACAAACATTAAAACATAAACTTATTTTCTATTTTTCCAAGGCATTATTTTTGTTGTTCCGTTTCGAGATCGAACCTATAACTCTCGACGCAGAGACAAATGCGGAACTTAAACTCTACACTATCCGTACAAGCCTTTCTCTGATTTTTCTGTTATTATATAAGATTTAATATATTTATAAACAATAAATCTTTAAAATATTCAATTTACAGCTGGTTAAACATTCAATAACAAAAATGTTACTGATGAAAACCTAATAAATATGTATCATATCAGAACACGACATAAAGAAGTAGTAATCTATCAATAGAATCCATTGTAACTATAATAAATCAGGAAATCGATCGCAAACACAAACTTTTTACGGTTTCTTAACTTTGCTTATCTGCTCCAACGTTTATGACTTGAATGAATATAACACAACGAAAAGAGAATGAACTGTTTGCACGAACTCGTAATAACCCAGAGTCACGTAGGTATGTATTAGCTTACGAAATATGTTTAGAGCTGATTTTTCTTCGGATATTGCAGATATCCGGTTTATGACTGAGTATCGGGGGTATTGCTCAAGATTTCGGATTTTTCGAAACAAGTTTTCCGAGAAATGTCTTCGTAAATAGTCTTGCCGGCTTGAATACGGTAAATTGTGGGATTGGGAGGTAAAAGGCGCGGGATGAGCTCTTCAGCCGAGACTTTAGATGTACTGCACGAACTTGCCTAGTTTTTTAGTGCCGCTTAGAGATTTTATGTACTTGATTTTTTGTGGGTACTAGTAGAAAGAAGTAAGTGGTTGGGAATAAACTGGATAATATTTCACAATGTCAAAACAAACAAGCTTCGAACGTCTTTGAGTAAAATAACATATTACATGGTATCTTTCTTTCTATGAAACTAAAAAGGGACAGTGTCTCTTGTTTGGAGATATTTGTAAAAGATTAATTAGGAGATACTATTTTTCATGCACAATACTAAAAACCATTATTTGGAGATCACTTTCAATGGTTTCTTTGTTTCAGCACAGATCACTAACCACTGAAGGAATTTAAATGCAGATACCACAGATTAGCAGCGTGAGGCTCAAAATAAAATCTTACCCAAGTTTTACTTAATTCTGTCCCCATCATACCGACAAAGTCACGCAAATTCTAGTTTACAATCCTAATTTGTAATATTATAAATGCGAATGTGAGTTAGTTTGTTTGTTACGCTTACACGCCTTAACTACTCGACCAAACATAATTAAATCATACACGTTGTCAGTAAAGGATATGACCTATGGGATTTCACCTTTCATCCAGAAAAATGCACTGTTCCCTACGCAAATAAATTTATTGACATTAGCTGCATTAACGTGAGCGAAGCCGTAGGAAAAATCTAGTACCTAATAATGATAACGAATTTAACACAAATCAAAAAATTTCAATGTTAGCGCTTTTAGCGCTTAGTAACTGTTTTAAAGGCAAACTATGCAATGTTATTTCACATACTTGAAAGTACTGCGCTGCCCCCGTGGGTCGTAGCATGATGTTATACGCCTATAGTCTTCCTCGATAAATGAGCTATCCAACACTAAAATAATTTTCAATTCGGACCAGTAGTTCCTGAGATTAGCGCGTTCAAACAAACAAACAAACACTTCAGCTTTATAATATTAGTATAGATTTCACTAGCTGTCCCGACAGACGTTGTCCTGTATACACGAAAAAAAACACAAATCTAAACCATTCTCGAATCTACATGAACACACACAACATTTTTTATCAAAATTGGCCCAGCCCTTTAAGGAGGAGTTTAGTGACATACACACGTACAGTAGAATTATTTATATAAAGATAAAGATTTAACAAACGATTTCGGTAAAGCATGAAGCCCTCCTTATTGTTAGTACCTTGAACAATAATACTGAATTTGATACAAACTTAGAACGAAATAAAATATTCTTTCTAAGGTTACAAAAGTACAAAGTTATATTTTGTATTTATCTACGAATACTTAGTTGGTGCAATCTTCAATGATATGGTTATAAATATAAATATTTATAACCATATTATTGTACATGTACAATGAGTTAATGAGAATTATTATGACACTCGTGAATTACTGAGGCTAACAGTAATAAATGTGTAGATTGTAATAAAAGGCAATATTTATTTAATATTCTAAGAAAAGTAAATTAAATTTGTATTTTCATGCGACATCTACTTTCCTATGAGTACTTAAACCGCCTGAAATCCTTTGACACGTTAAAATGTTCAGATGTTAGAAGTTTTGAGAATATTTTAGGAGAAGGATATTTTTCCACATCACGTATAGTGAACGTATATACTTACATAAATATTCAAATCATAGCAACTTACTCGACAACTGCAGTGAGCTCTATTGCATGATACTAAACTTCATTTTCATGTCTCTGTTTAAAGTTGTATAAAAAGTCAAGCACGATGTTATGTTTCAAATACAAGTATTAATTTTAAACTATGAGAAATTTTGCTGTGTAATTGAAATGTATGGACTATCAAGCCTGTGATTGATGAGTGAAAATTGGCTTACGCGCGATACGTTCAAATTTGTGTCAGCACACAGGTCAGACTACAGCTTAACGAAATATAACTAATTAATAACGCAATATTCAACGGAAATTTGATTGAAAATTGATGGAAATTTCAAAGATTAAAGTACCTTACAGATTTTATTATTAAATTTGAGAGTCGTGCTTTTGTCGGTAGAGTAATTACCAATCTTCTCTTTTCTTTGACCTCTCGATATAGCATGATTTTCAGCCGTTAATTTTATCGTTTACTTCATAAAAATCTATCATTTATATAGTACCAGCCCTGTATTAAACTGTCCCATTGCTGGGCAAGGACCTCTTCTCAGTGTGAGATGGGTTAGGCTATAATTATTGTCCACCACGCTGGCCCAATGCGGATTGGCAGACTTTACATATCTTCGAGAACACTATAGGAAACTCTCAGACAAACAGGTTTCTTGACGATGTTATCTGTCGCCGTTAAAGCGAATGATAATTAACTATTTAATACGCACATAACTTCGAAAAGTCAGAGATGCACCTTAGGATTGAACTCGAGGACTCCACCGGTCCGTGGCAATCCACCAGTCTCCACTAGGCTCAAAAACGTTAACTTTAAATACAAAGTACCCTACACGGACAAGTTAATGACCTAACATCATGTAACTCTTATTTGCCACAACTTTGAAATCGTCGTCTATTTGTCGTTTTATATTTGTCCTTGTATATTAGGATTTTATTTTAATATAGATTAACTCTTTATTTCCGTAGCAGCCAATCCTTTCCTTTATGTGAACCATTTTTATTTAGGATCGTAACTAAAGCTGACCTGATAATCAGTTACCATAAAGAACTGCTAATGGTTGGACTCATCGTTAGTATAACTAATAGCATGTGTACGAGTGATGAAAGCGCTTCTAGAAACTCATTTGTTACTGATGACTCATATAACTCTCTTAAATAACACTAATGCGAAGCAGCCTTATATTTTACACCATAAAAGAATACCGGGATATTTTACGATTTTAGTGGTATAGTTGACAATAGATCCAGTGTACGCGCTTAGATTTTATTTCATTTGAACACGAACAATCTCAATTGATTACTTTCACACAATTCAAACATTGTCGTGAATCCAGTGAGATCAAATTGGTATAAATCTGGCATACTGTTCTGTGATAGTAAAATATACTAAATGTACCATCGTAATTCCTATCTGTACGTTTCGTTTTCGTTTTGCAAAATTAATTACGAACATCGTGAACACGGTCGGTATTTCGACAGCTCTAATGATATTAGTGATTATCCATAAAATAAATGAACTGTTTCGTGAATGATGGAATACATCGTACCTTACATAGATAAAATTTCAATAAGATTAAGAGCACAAAAATATAAATTATTTTACTGTGACTTATACGCATGAATTTAAAAATCTAGAAATAGAACATTCTTATAATTTATTATTTTTTGTTACCTAACCCAAACTGGCCCCAAAGTTTGGTCGGTAGCCTATACCTCTTCATAACGAAAAGAGGCCATTGTCCATCAATGGGAAAGTTTATTATTGTATATTTATATCGGTAAATGATAAGCAATTACATTACTAGACGATGTCTATCATAGAATAATAGAAGTATCCTTATGCTTCTTCGCTTGCTTTTGCTCACGGCACAAAAGTGATTCGTTTATGTGTCATACGGTGCATTGAAGGCACTACAATTGCTATGTACTTATAGTACGTGGCAATTGCAATGCGTTCAATACACCGTCACTGCCATTGCATGTAAAGTAATTTCTATAATTTGGTTTTTGTGGTGAATCCAATCGAAGCGTGAGACGTGTCATCTGGAGCAATCAAACGGTATGAGTCTTACGCACCGTATGATACATAAACTAACCGAGTGCTTTCATTCTAAAGAACCTATAGCATATAACCACTAAACGGGTTGGAGAAACCCGCGTTCGAATGAATATGGATGTCCATCAAATCTGTTTAGACCTGCTTATAATAATTGAAATATCTTATATTACATTATATACCTATATTATACAGATTACCACCTACATATATTTTTCAATTACACTAATAAGATATACATACTTGTAGATTTCACATTAGTTAATTATACAAGTATATCATATTTGTTATTTATTTTTGAATTCGAATAATATTACTATTTGAAAATAAAATGTCTGCTCCTCTGGTCAACTGGTAAGTATATTCAACTGTGTTTGTGGGTAATGAGGTACCTAATACGAATGCCGGGTCAGTAATTGTTGTACAAGATCGATTTTTTAAGAAATTCATATTTTTCTGGAGTTTACAAGTTTGAAAGTACACTTATGCACACACATTTGTGCACTATATCGCCTGCATATCTAGTCTTTGTTAAGACACTGGGCGCTATGGTTGAATTCGATTAGTAGAATATCCTAACTAATATTATGAATGCGAAAGTCAATTTGCTTTTTGTTATGCTTTTAAAACTTAACTACTCAACCGATCATCATAAAATTTTGTATAGACATTGCCAAGGGTACTGAACAGAACATTTGGTTTGGTATCTTTAATCTAGAAAAAAGTACTGTGCCCGGAGGATATCTAGTCATTGATAAACAGTAACAAGTATTGTAACAGTAAACAAGTGAGAAACGGCAATGAATTGCCGTAAATCTTAGAGTTCGAAAAACAATATATGCAAAGGTCACATGATATCACGTAACCTTGAGTTCAGAGGTCAAAGGTCATAGTCATTTCGAGGTTATATCGACTATGCTGAGTCAAATGGTGTTGACCGCGAGTCTTTAGCCCTTACGGTTCTTGAGTTGAAAGTTGTATAACAGATAGACGCACTGACGGACAAAGCTGTTTTATAAAAGTTATTCCGAACTCTAAAACTTAAATTATATGATACACATAGACAAAACTGTAGCACAAAATAGAATATTTATTCGCAAGCCACGCACCAACCGCAAGCTTCGCTTAGTATGCTAATAAATATTAAAAGGTAGGTACTTGGTACAGGGGTGGGTCGACAATAGATTCGCGTGTCATTTGCCGCAGCCTCTCACTTCCGCCACTGATCTCCATACATTTGCATGTTGTTTGTCGCGTCTCGGTCGTTGAGCTAGCCTATAATTATGTTGTCCTGGTATCTACATCTGTATAGGCTCGGTTTTTATGGCAAAGTAACGAAAAAAGATTATGTTATCTATCTGTACTCCTTATGTTAGTAGTTTTATTGTAATAAGCTTATGTAGACGTTAAAAAAATGTTTTGTAATATTTTGTATAGACGTTTTAACAAACATCCATCCAGTTTCTGAGTCATGCGTAGACGGTAGAAAGGATTTAGATGAAATTTAACACGAAAATCGACCATGTCCTAGCTTAGCACAAACTTGAAATCCCGTTACGTAGCATGAAACTATGTCTATACATAAAATATATTAAGCAAATTAACTCAGGTAATCTAATCACGGTTTTCTGAGTCCGAAACTATATTTTCCCATGTGTTTTGGTTTATTGGAGCCTTACGCAAAAACCACACATCCGATTTAAGCGGTTTCTACAGTTTGGTAGCAGGTGATTCAATTTAAAATGTTAGGCATCGGATCCCACTGATTAGCAACGGAGTTATTGTGCACTGTATGATTCCCATATGGCACGTGGACAACGTAACGTGCAAAATCTAGTAAATGGTTGTTCTACAATTTTCTGAGTTTAATAACTTTTAAACTTTCGCGTTGCATGATCCGATATAAATTAATAAGTTTTTTTTTTTATTCAGCCAACGTGGCATACTACTGCACGGCCCACGTGATGGTAAGTGGTCACCGTAGCCTACGGACGCCTGCAGCACCAGAGCTCGGAGGCATCACTTGCGCGTTGCCGACCCTTTTGGAAAGGAAAAAGGAAGTGGGAAGGAGAAAGAGCAGGAAGGGGGAAAGAGGATGCTTGGGCCTCCGGCACTCTCACTCACCGAACGAAACACAACAGTAGGAATACTGCTATTTCACGTCGATATTCTGTGAGAGTCCTTCCACGATCGAGGCGGCCCATTCATGCTGAAATCAGCAAAGCTCTACTACTCACAAATTCTACTCATCATTCATCTCTACAAATTGCAGGTTTTTGTAGTTAGTAATTAGTTGGATATTAGAAATAGCTAACAAAAATACTTTATTAACGTCGGCAAGGTATTTCTTAAGCTTGTGGGTAGGGTGGGGTCGGAGGCATTAAGCGTTTAAAATAATAATAGAATACTAGGAGGCTCCGCTTTTTAATAAGGCGACTTCGATGGCGTAGTGGTTAGTGTAACCGACTGCCACGCCCGAGGTCGCGGGTTCGATTCCCGCACAAGTCAAACATTTGTGTGCATGAACATGGATGTTTGTCTTGGTCTGGGTATTTCTATGTATAATATGTAGGTATTTACAAAAAAAAAAGTATATAAGTATGTTTATCCATTGTCTAGTACCCATAGTACAAGCTCTGCTTAGTTTGGGCTAGACGGTGTTGTGTGTATGTGGTAGAATATTATATCTTTAGAACTTATGTTTACAATAAGGTAAGTATAAATCAGACTAAAACTACATATATCTAGTGTGTATCAATGTGTGTGTGAGTGTGAAATAATGTTGTATTAGTATACAACATTATATTATATGTATTGACTGCACGGATGGCATAGTGGTTTAAGTAGTCACTTCGCCACTGCCACTGCGCGCAGTGTTGTGGCTTCGAATCCCACACGGGGAAAACTTTGTGTGATATACATACAAATAAATTTGCCGAGTCTGGGTGTTCTTTGTGTCTGTTGTCGAAATGTTTATTAAGTCTCTCGCGACACAGGATTTATTGTCTTTTTAAATATATATACAGGGTGTCCCAGAAGTCTTCGTCAAGCTGGAATCAGGTAACGGCTAAGTTATAATAGCTATCAGAAAAATATATAAAATTTATGTGACATATTTTAAAATAATAGGCATTTTATAAAAAAAAAAATATCTACACCTGTAAGAGTCTCTTCACTCCTCAAAATAATCGAAAAAAATCGAGAGCTTAATGAAGCACTATTCGAGATTACATAATAAAAAAAAAATTATACTTGTAAATATCTGTAGTAACAGGAGTGAAAAGACTGTCACAGGCTGTAGAATATTTATGTTTTTTAAAATGCCTATTATTTTCAAAATACGTATTATAACTTAGTTTGTTACCTGATTCTGGCTTGACGTCGACTTCTGGGACAGCCTGTATAAATATTTTACTTTTTTTACGATGTCGTCGTTGTAAAACTAGTACAAATATATTTTCCCTCCCACACACTCTCGTACTAACAAACCAATGATTAAACTCACACTCCAGATACTAATGATAAAATTCATTTTGTTTTATTTTTATTGATCGGTGACCACCTTGCTTTCACCTAGATAGATTATTTGACCAATTGTAAAAGGAAAAGCATATACGAATCGTCAAGCAGCATGTGTTACCTCCTGATAGGTTGGGTAAAGACCAGTTTCTAAGTATTAAAAAAAACAAAGACAGATGATGGTAGAAGAAACGAACCCTTAAAAAAACATGTAAAGTTTTTACATATTTCTTTCAGGGTTCGTTTCTTCTGGTATCAAAATAATTGTTTATTCATACAAAATTATATTATATTCAATTCTACATACATATTCACAAACATGATACTTTTAAATTAAACAGTCGATAAATCTGCACACTGCTTCGGTGGCAGCACAGTTAATGGGACAGGGATAGGTAAATAGATTGAATGACGACAATTTCTGTAGGGTAAGAATACTTTCAGTTGCAAGTTGCAGTTTAGTTTAAATAAAACCCCAGATTTTGTGGGGATCCCATTGTGCTCAGTATGTTTTACCCACATTTATTATATTTATATAAATTGTGTTATTCCTTAAGTTGTCATTTATCACTGGCAAACATTTCTGGTGTAGTTTCATTTGAATATTTGTTATATGAGAGCAGTGTTAAAATTTTCTCCAGCTTTATTATACAAGGTAAACTCGGTGAAGTAACTACGTTTTAGACCGTTCCGGTTGGTAGTCAGAGCAAGGAAGATTATGGCCCTCAGTTGAGGCGTCTTCACATAAAATTCACGATTCGTAATAATTTTGCATAATATCTCATTTTGCTGGCTATATTTTAAAGTTTCACTTAATAAGGGCGAGCCTATCGTAGTCTACCGAGCACAGTTCTAGACGCTGTGCTACTAGTAAGAATTTCTACACAGAAAAATCTAATTATATTTTACCCGACCCGGGAATTGATCCTTCATTTGCATGATCACATAAACTACTACGCCAAGGATATAGTTTATATAACCATTGCATAATAATCGTGTGTCTACATATGTTTTTAGCAAATAAGACTGAATAGTAAAACATTGATATCATTATATTATACCACTGAATAAACAGAACATAATATCAGTAAGGCGCACAAATCATAATAATTGTATATTAAATCGTGAAGCAATGCACTTCTTTGAAATTTTAAGTATTATGACTTCGATAAAACTTTTCTGGGTCGCGCGTCGAATCATTCATAGTATGAAACTCCTTAATAACGTCGGCCTTCTTCGTTCTTAAGTTTGTGTACATTACATAAAGGTCATGATTTTATAAGGATAGTAAGTCAAACGACTTATATTAGAAATATGCATTTAAGGATATTCCTTAGTAAACGAGATAAAGGTGTCTGATAAAAATTCACGTTACATAACAAGAAATGTATGTCTGGTCGTAAAAATACACTGCATAAACTTATTGGCATTGACTAAACTAAATATGGAATCGAAAATACAATAGGGTAGTTGACTAATTATTGTTAATGTTTAATTCAATTAGTGAAATTACTCAAACTTCAAAGGTCAAAAAATTTTGAAATCTGCTCATATGTAAATTACTAGTGTTTTATATATGTACATATGGCTGTAGCGATAGTTGTCAAATGACATAGAAAGGATGCACGATACCAACTATGACGTAACTTCTATTTAACCGCACTCACACGTAAAAGGGAGATAGCAAGATATCCCCATTAAGTAATTACTTTTCTTATATCCAAATTTCAAATATTAACTTATACCTTATTTTGCAACCAATTTTGGTATTGTTTTCACAAAAAGTTTTCTTTTATTTGCTATTTGCTCTTGTATGTAAAATTATGTTTAAAATCAAACAAATACTACTACCCTAAAAAAAAACTCGCACCACAACCGCTCATTCTTCAATCTCATACATTTCAACCTCTCTTATACGCACGCACGCATGCACACACACACGCAAATACACACACACGCCACACTCACACACACACACACACACACACACACACAAAAATACAGACACACACACAAAACATAGATACACAGACATGCACGCACGCACGCACGCACGCACGCACGCACGCACGCACGAACGCACGCACGCACGCACGCACGCACGCACACACACACACACACACACTCAATCTACAGATCCACTGAATTTTGTAAAACCGTCTTGTAATAAATATGTCATAGAATTAACGGTGGGGCGCCTGGTGACCGGGTTTTTTTAAAACCTACTTCAGGCACCAGTCTTTCACAAGTTGTTTTTTAATGTGCTATTTACACTTTTGTCTGTTGAGTCTTAAAACTATTGTGAAGAGAGAGATATATGATTTTATTATATTATTAAAAAGAATCCTATTTTTATCAGTCGTAAGAATATTAATAAACGTTTTCTTCGTAATCTTAGATTAGTAGGTACGCAATGCTTTTATTCGTGATTATATTTTAAACATTCAATTCAATTCAATTCAATTGTTTATTGCATTCCACAATGTAGGCTTAGGTGGTAACTTAAATAATATGACAGTTCATTATGGACCCTGTCGGGCACAACAACATAGGAGAGAGGAAACACAAACCTTTCAGATACAGTAATATCACATTCTATACATACCAAATACTCAATATTTCTCTACATTCCACTATGTTATAAAGACGGACTTATAAAACAAATTAGGTCATTATGGACCATCTCGGGCACAGCAAATTAGGAGAGAAGAAGAGGGCTACATAGCATTGGAAATAACTTGTTTTAAGCATATAAAATATAATGCATCTATCCAATGTAATATATATTAATGTGTACTTTTGTTAATACTTTTATATTGTTATGCAATTAATATTATCGTTAATTATAATTTGTTAATTATATATTCATTGCTAGTGTTATCTTTAAATAATATTTGTGTTTAGAACGTTAAAGATAAGTTAAATTTTATCGTCGAAAAATTCTTTTATCGTGTAGTAGCTTTTAGTTAGCAGAAAATGTTTTAATTTATTAATAAATAGATTTGTTTTATTTTCCTGTAACAACCAACCAAATTACTTTTTTCACTTCTTAAGATCTTTACGTAGAAACTGATCTTGGGAATGGATGGATTTAAATAACAATGTTACATTTGTGTTAGTAAACTCCTCGGATAGCGTAGTGGTTAAGGTGGTCGCCTCGCCACTGCCACTGCGCCGAGTGTTGTGGGTTCGAATCCCACACGGGATTAAAAATTTGTGTGATCCACAAATGGTTGTTCTGAGACTGGGTGTTCTTTTTGTCCGTTGTTTGAATGTTTGTAAAGTCCACCGCGATACAGGAATTATTACAAACTAGTGCGGAAGATGTCTTTAAAAAAGAACGCTTGTATCTTTGGTTGTAGCCATATTTACAGTAGACAAGTGGAACTGAGAAGAGTTTAGTTTCTTTAATGACTTTGTATAAACAAACTCAAAAACGAGATAAAGCATGGCATCTGCTGTCTCTTATGGCGTACTGGTTTATCGTTTGGCGTCCTATAAAGTTCGCCACGTCCGCTTTTTCGTATTATTTTAACTTTATGGAAGAATTGAGGCGATTATTGTGATAGTTTTTGAATATTTATGATAAATTATGTATTTAGTGTACATCGTATACTCAAACAGATTGCAAATCTCTATATATATAATTCTACTGTACGTGTGTATTCCTCCTAAATGGCTCAATCGATTTTGATAAAAAAAATTGTGGGTATTCATGTGGGTTCGAGGATGGTTTAAATTTGGGTTTTTTTTTCCTGTGTACATAACCACGTCTGTCGGGTCAGCTAGTATATAATAAAAATCTATTGCTATTTCATGCGTGGTGACGCTATGGCTCTGTCTTTAGGTGCTCTGTATAAGAAGTAAGAACCACCTAACGCCGGAGAACAGGTTAAATATATTTATAGACGTCTTCTTAAATTCATTATTAATCAGTAGGCAGTAAGGGCATGCACTACATAAATTTTCTCATTACTTTTAAATATTCTCGTTAAAATATTAATATAAAATATAAACGAAATTTGAACTTCTTACTTTTTATTCTGAGCATATAAAATCTAAACGTAATTACTTTTTTATGAACAAATAATATTTAAGTACTAAATAAAATCTTGAATAAGGTCAAAACTTCCAAGTAATTTTTCCTTTGACCTTATCGGACATATTTTGAAATATTATGAATTAGGAAGAGAAATATATATTAAACTAGCTGTCCCCCGCGGTTTCACTCGCGTGTATTTACACTGCTTTGCTTCCGTGGCTCGTAGCGTGATGTTATATCCCTACGTTACTTGTGGTTAAAGTAGCTTTCTAATGGCGAAATATTTTTAAAACCGCGTTGTAGTTCTTGAGTTGACTCATTACAAACTAATATACGAACATAGAAAACACAAATCTTTCCTCTTTACAATGTTAGTATAGATTAGGTAGAAGTTAGTAAAATACTATTACTAGTATAACTTTAGTTGTATCTATATGATAAGATAAGATAGTTCATTAAATACATATATATTTAATGAACTATTCTACCTTTTTCTCAATACAGTCCATTGTTTAATGAACTAAATGAATGTGTAGTGATTAAATACATATATATCTTCCTACTTCTCTTTAGGTACTAATTTCACTGCTTAGATGTTAATTCTCATATTAATAATATATGCACTCATACATCGTTTGTAATAAGATTATTTATATGAAAAATAACCTAAAAGCACAGTAAAACCATATTGGGGATCTAAGATAGATATGACTGAGTTTCAATGAAAAAAAGAAAGCAACAATCATAATTTACAACTTAACTAATATTGAAAAAACTAACCACTTATAAATAGAACAAAATGAAGAGTAACAAAATATGGGACTGTAAAATTTAATAAAAAGGGATGGCTGGTTTGGGCGGCGTCGTAAAATTCCTCAGCATCGCTGTCGGCCGGGAGTGTGCCCAGAAGACTGGTATCATTACCACGCTGAATGGCAATGCTGATTATTTGAGCCAAAAAAAGTCCAGCCTTCTGGTCACGCGAAGCGTCGATTAGCCGCTTAGATATATCTCGAAAAAGCGCACAAGCGCCCGGAACCCATGAACCTAGCGTCTCTACCCCAAACGGCTCGAAAACGTAATTACCAATTAAATTACAGTATTTGCGCCGATTGACGTTTTCCGCCGCTACAGTAGCAGCACTGGCACAGTTCACCATGCTCGGAAGATGTGATGGCGCAAGGGTGTCGAAGCATGTGGCGTCCCACACCAAAGGCCTACCCATTTTCCAAGGTAACAAAGACTTACCATCGGGTCTCTTCCCATCGTCACGTACTAAGCCTAAGGGTTCTAATACTGCTGGTACGCCGGCGGTGATATATACCGATTCCTACCAAGGATGCTTCGCGAGGCTATTGAAATCAAAAAACATCCTAATTTTAATAGAGAAGATGGTTGGAATGTACCACAAGCTTGGGATCCAGTAATAAAAATAGTCAAACCCAAGAAGAAGCAAACCACAGCTAGACTTCATGATACTTTGAGCTCAAACTGCGTAAATAGAAACACCAATGATTAAATTATGTTCGGGTACTTTGAAATAACTACACTGGAACATTGAGACAACTGCCATCTTAGTCTCTCCGTGACCATGGCTGCTGAAAAGCAACCGAAACGTCGGGGAAAGTGTAAAATTAAATATATATTATGGGTGAATTTCGACTACTTGGCGACCGCTAGTTTGTATAAATATGAAAGTCTCTGTTCTCTACATTTAGCGGTTGCCACGCGACGTCGTAATACCTCGCCATTATTACCACTGAATCATGAAAGCTTGTAAGTGAGCTCACATCTAACCAGAAGTTAATTTTGTTACTTCAAATTTTGCTCGGCTTTCTCCTTAGTACATTCAATTTGTGGGGAATCAAAGGCTTTACTTTGTTGGTTACAGTATCAATAGTGTGAACTTTAAGGTCATCCCTCGAGAGTTGTAAGGTGTTAACACGTATCAGATTAAAGACGTAATATCCGAGATGATTTCCACGTCTATATATATACTGTACTGATGTGTTTAATCCTGAATAAATTAAAATTTTGATCATTGCGTTTGGTATTTGGCAAGAGTTCTTGCATATTAATATAGAGTAGGTGTTAAGCTCCTAAGATATTAACTGATGGTATATATATATAATTTTGGAGATGTTATATTCTTATCTTCTCGTTTTTGTATTTTTGTTTTGAGCTCCAAACCATAAAGCGAGATGTGAGTATCCGATGCATTGCATAATTCAGTGGCGGTGGCCACCAAATTTAAATATACTAACTTCTTTTTAAAAAAGCCTAACTGCGCACAAGAGATCATTCCTGTGTCGCGGTGGATTAAACCAACATTCAAACAACGGCCGCAAAGAACATCCAAACTCGGAATTACTATTTGTGAATCATACAAAGTCTGTCCCATGTAGGAAGTAAAACCCACAAGTCTTAGCGCAGTACTATTAAAACCACTACGCCATTCGAGCAGTAATTATCAAATTTATTAGTATTAGATTTTATAAGGCAATCTATGCTTCTTTCTTTATTACAGACACCAAAAAGTTTAAGTGATCCGTAGATATACTACTACTATAGATTATCTACCGCCACCACTGCACGCAACGTTAATATGAAAGGGCGGGCATGCACAGCTATGCTTTTCAAATTAAAAGCGGCCGATCTGATAAGTACTAGCCTTGCATTGTGCTCCTGTGATCGATTTTATTTAATCAACGCTAATGCTCTATTTAATAGAGGAACACTTCTCTTACGGTTAACATTTACTGTCAATACTTATGTTATGCCAAAAAGCCTATGCGTACTTACAATTTTTTTTAAACTTTAGCTTGTTTACATCTTCTAAGAAAAAACAAATATCTGCTTTTTATAATTGTTATAAAATCGCATTGCTTTTCAGGTCATGCTACAATCGACAATAAAATTCATATTGTAAAAAAGGCTATATACGTTTCTCAGAAGTCAAAATGGTGACAGACTATCTTAAAAAGAATTCTCGTCACTTACAACTGAGCAGCCTGTATATCTCAAGAAAATAGTAATTTCGTACCCAAATTTCATGTGCCGTGTTTACGTCCTTGTGTGTTAATCTTCCATTGCTCATCAGCACTACAACAAACAAAATGCAACCACACTCAGCCGCTTTATGTCACTCCATTTCAAGGCCAATAGATCTTATACACGCGATACATATACATGTATGTATAGTACTTACTACACACATGCGTCTCCGTAATGAAACTTGAGCTCGATTTATACTATAATTAGACATGGTACGTTGTCAACGCAATCTCATTTCAGTGACGTATATGCTTCGTAATCAGTAATGGAATTCGGCAGTAAAAAACCTTTGAACAACCTGGCATCCACTTACATTACTACATTAGGTTAGTGTAAAAATGGTATCAGTTTCCACCATATTATTGGGATAGTTGTCTCATAGTATCAAACTAACCGTAATGATACTTCTTTTCCTTACGCACAAATACACTTTAGTGATACATTATCGATTATAACCTGATTTATTTAAAATTTTAATAATTGAAATACATTGACGAATATTCGAATGCAACAAACTTCCATTTTGAGTGATTATTTGATAACGTATTAGCCTCCTGTAATGATTAAAATCGCTTATTCGCGTCGCGTATATAAGATTAAAAAGAAACCCCATTTTTTTACATGAGAACATTGTCTAACTTTGCGTATAAATACATTTTAAATGGTCGTCACACACGATAGGTACTCTGGTGCTCACTTAACATAGGTATATTTATTTGGTCCAGATAAATTTATTAACTTATATTATACCCTCATTTTTTATATCGGCTGGTGCATGTACGCGAATCAATCAACTCAACATTAAATCAAGTTTCGAATATTCAATTATAATTCGAATTTATAATTACTGACAACGAATTGATTAACATTCCAATTTTTGAATACTCGGATTTATTTTTCGTTGCAATTGCAATAGCGATAGCTAATACACAAATATACATATGTAATTACATAGCTCACGCCGGATTGTCGAGTATCTTATTATTATGCAGCGTAGAAATTGTGATCAGTTATATGTAAGCAAGTAAGCATTTTCCTTATTTTTTAGGAAACTGCCTTCCAACTTTTTAACGAAATGGGATTACGAATTATTATCATAATTGTGTTTGAACTTTATTAACTTATAATTGTATTGTCAGATATAACATTTTCTTAGCATGATAAAGTATGACATTCTCGTTATTACCGTAGGCCTGGCAGTATAACGAAATTTAAAATAGCTACATAAAAACACGACGAAATAGATACAGAGACACTGAGAAACTATTTGTTATTCTCCAGGCCTAACCAAATGTTTTCCAGTCGGATGGCGCTTCCTAATTGGAACTCCAGAATGAATTGGTAATGATTTCGCAATGAATGACAGTATCAGGCCAGTTAAAAAACTAGTCTGCTAAACGATAGTGAGTAAGTGTCGACAGAATTAAAGTTGCCTGAAGTTCGTTACTAATTTCCAGTCACGTTTTAGCGGAATGCAATTTCATTTTAAATTTTCTCTAGTTAATTTGCCGCCGTTCGAGGGTTTTAGAACGAAGCTGTTGGCGGTGTTCGATCGGTAATAATGTGTATATGCCTTTGATATCACAGGCACTGTGTATAGTCTATATTTTCTTTCTTGTCTTGCTTAGTAGGTAAATATGGCGTACTGGGAGCCAGCGACAATTAATGCTAATGCACACAGTTTGCACCCATCTCTATGTATGATGTCTGTTTTTTATAGAAACAATATAGTCTGAAAGGCACTGTGATTACCATATAAAACGATTAAGTAAAAATGGATTATAGTAACCTTATTGTTGAGTATTAGAGGCAGAGCCTCTAATACAACTCTCTCTCTGTAATAACATGCTTATGTTGTTAATCAATATAATTATTAAAAAACTGCCCTTCGCGTTTTCACCCACGATCATGATTACTGCTCCGCTCGCAATTATGCTACGAGCCTATATTATTTCTGTATAAAATAACATAATTTCTAAAATCGGTCCAGTTCTTTTTGAATTTACTCATTATAAACAAGAATAAAAACGTACAAAGGGACAAATTATCCTTTTTATTCTGATAGTATAGATAAATAAAATATTGTCCCGGTGGTGCAGCGGGCATTTATATGCTTGCTATGCATGAGGGATTCGGTTTTCGGATCGAGCTGTTATTGCGATCTTCTGTAAATAATGTAGGTAGTAGCACTGAGTCTAAAAAGATGCCTCGTATACGACAATAGTCTCGCTTCTTATGGGGCGTGGGACCTAAAACGTTTGCTAGCGAAGTGTTGCTGTAATAAACCTTTGCCTAAGGGGATGTAGGAATAACACTATATATGCTCAAGCACGTACAAAGCTTGAAAATAATATTTGAAAGACTCATTTACAGTTTACAGAACAGAAATGATCACCTATACGATAGGTTACTGAACTCGTTTACTGCTGAAACGAGTGCGTTAAAAGATGTTCAATCAGTGAAATATTTACACACCCACGTGGCTGTATGAGCGTGTAGGAGTTCTAACACGCTTTGAATTCAAATCATTTAATGTACTGAATCTCTAAATTCGAGTTTGTTTTGAGTTCAAAGAGAAATTATTGCCTTACATATTTTAGATGACTATGCCTTTTCTTAAAATATTTTTCACACGGAGGTAATCCTGTAATAGGAACATGGGGATTTGTTAATGTTAGATTTAAACAACTAATTAATAATCAAATGTATACGGTTACAATTGCTTAAACACCAACAAAATACAAAACTTGTCGAGAAACAAAGATCAAGTTTAAATTAGATACAAAAATGATAACATGAGATTGTTTACATGAGTACTACCATCGATTCTGGTTTAAAATAAATATGTTTTGTATTGCAAATTTTTATTGCAAAGTTAATATTTATTTATTTTTGCAAAAGCAATGAGACAACCACTATCTTAATCTTTGTGGCAAAGGCTGTTGAAAGCGACCGAAACGTTGGGAAACGTGTATATATAAATAATAATAATAAAAGTAGTAGTAGTAGTAGTATTAAATAATTTAATAGTATAATATGTTAAAAATAGTTAATATTTTTTCTTTTATACGTAAACCGTAACAAGTAATTTTGATAAGTATATATTTTTTGTTACTAAGCGGCTTGACTTGTCCCTATATTTAATTTTACTACTCCTATAGGCTCCTGACTGTAAACTTTTAAGGCATCTGTTAACGTCAATCTCTCGTTGCTTACTTCTATAGACTTTAAGAAAATCTTTACGTTTTGAACTCTATGTTATGCTCCATAAAGTTTAAAATAGCATCGTGTCTAAGCTGTTCATTCTAATTAACATGGAGAGTAGGGAGTCTGATCGGGAAAGTGTAATTGACGGTTTTCTATTGAAAATTTCAATGTTACGGACTGGAATTAGAAAAGTGCTTGATCAATGGCTGTTCTTTCTTCCCCTTACTTATTGGATTCCATCGCTTTCCATTATAACATTTTATGGTGAAGAGATAACGCATTTTAAATAAGATTTTTAATTAATGGGTCACTAAAGTAACTGTATAATCATGCCTTTGCCCGTCATCAAAGACAAAGGTTTTACGTAAATATAGTACAAACAATATATGGGTAGGTAAAGGCGATGAGCTAAAATCTTACGCTTTGTAATCGTGTATTTTCTGGCATATGATTTACTAGTTTTTCCCACGGCTTCGCTCGTTAGGGAACAGTTCTTGTTTTTTGGATACAAGGTACTCTATACCCTTTCCTGTACCCCTGACACATGATGTCGATCGGTAGTAGAGTAGGTAATACGTAAAAGCTTACAATCAAACAAACTTATTATTGCATTTATAATATTAGTTAGGATACATAATACTAATTGAAATCAGCACTAGACTAAGTCAAGAATTGGTTGCATAAAATTCCTTACGTCATTTTGTCCACCCAGGACATACTTCAAGTGTAATAGAATCTAGGCTATTGCCGTCCACAAAACACGAATAAATATTCGCGATTGGTGTTTAGACTTTCTCAAGGCTGGCAGTGTACTTGTAACTCCTCTGGTGTTGCAAGTGTCCATGGGCGGCGGTAATCGCTTACCATCAGGCGATCCGTTTGCCTCCTATAACATAAAAAAAAACATGAAAATCCAATAACTTTTAATCGCGAATCAAGTCTAAGAGCTTATTCACAGCCGCTGTGCGACCGAAGCAGTCCTATTCGAATAACATACAATATACTTTAAAGCGATACCATACGAGTAAAGCCGTATGTGAAATTAAGCAAAGCAAGTATCGAAAGTAACCTAAAAAAAGAGTGGAGATATATAGGTAGATGACATGTTTACAAAGATAATGAAGGTTACAACGAACGTTTTAGCAGAAAAGCAATAAATATATACGACGCAGACATCAAACAACTTGAGATTATATAATTTATACTATTATGATAGATATATTACAAGTGAAAAAGTTAAGGAGAAACAGACTAGGAGCATGTCATTGTATTGAATATTCGTTCGTTGTCAAATAATAAAGACGGATGCAAACAAAAACCTCTTGTATCTCAATCACTGTCCTTTTACGTACGTTACTACGAATATCGGCAACACAATCTATGTACATCAACCGTCCAATTGCAAGCCATAACTATAAACGTCCACCAAAATCTACATTTTTCGGACGGGCGGACGTGAAAATTAAACTATTATGAAATTTTCAGCGGAAAACACCTGGCACCCATTCAGTTGGGACGTGGATATATGACGTGAATATCGCCGTTCGTTATTTGTTTCTGCGTATGTTTGCATTTGTCAGCGAGAACATGCCTTACAATGATATATGAATCATTTTGCGAACGGACAAAATCGTTTTGAATTTAAGACGATTATTACGTGATAAATGTTGAAGGGAAATGTGGCTACAATTTTGTGTGGCGAAGAAATAAACGTGTGAACATCGATGCATTCTGTGCAGCGTGAAACGGAACAGAATCCGATTGAAATTAAATAACATATTTTCTTCTGTTTATGCAAATGTTGAAATTGAAATTAAACTACTATATACTGATTTTATCGCGTTGTTTATTTGCCACTTTTTTACATAATTTAGAAACTACTACTATTAAACTTTACAAATTTATAAGCTAGTTATATTATTAAATCCACTAAAACTATTTACATTTAAGTTTACACTTTCCCCAACGTTTCGGTTGCTTTTCAGCAGCCAGTCTCCACGTGACCTTAGCTCGCGCTGAGCTTGTATACTTTTAGTCTACCTGCCCATTTCAAATGCCAAGCTGATTTATGGACCGAGTCCACAGCAAAATGATCGGACGAGGCTCTTCTAGAACAGAAACAGGACTACCAACTTAAACCAGTACGGAGTTCCTCACTATAACCTATGGTCGGGGCGAAAGGTCCGCTGGCTTTACTTGTAGCCCCGACAGATTCTGACTGCCCTTTACTCCAGCTGGATTAAATTTGTGCGGGTGTGCATACAGCAGCCGCCGTATTCCGCAAGAGCCTCTTAAGAGTAGTGACTTAGCAGTCACTACTCTTAAGAGGCTCTTGCGGAATACGGCGGCTGCTGTCTTGTAGTTTCTCTGCCCTAGGCCCGCGATTATTCAGCCGGAGATCGTTAAACGCCCTTTGGCACCCGATACGTCGACTGGGTACTCCTGCAAACTGAGGTGTGCTGTGTCTTGGAGGCAGACCTCGCAGTGATGGCACCGGGACGCCACTTTTAAGCCGATGCAATACAGATACTACCCAAAATAACCATGTTTAGTATTGTGTGTTGTATTTATGTAAAACACCTGTTAATTGTAACAGGAAAAAACGGAATAACGAACTCATAATACCTGTTTTTCCCTGTCATTATAAATATGTAATTCGTTTACGTCTTATATGTCCTGAGACTGACAGCTTCTCTGGACATAGCTCTTACTGCCTACCATGGCTACGTTTCGTCTAAATTAAGATATGCGCTTATAATATGGGGTAATTCAGTAGAAGCAAATAAAGCATTTGTTATTAAAAAGAAATGTATCCGTTTGTTACTATGATTAGAACAGACAGAAAGCTGTAAAGAATATTTCAAGAAATACAATAAACTACCCTTACCTAGTCAGTGCATATTAGATGTTTGTATTTTTGTACATAAGCATCCGAAGTTATTCACTAAACACAACGATGCCGCGACCAGACCAAGTAGACACACAAACAAACTTTTGGTCCCTAAGCAAAGGGTAAATATATTTAGTAAAAATGTGTATTGCATGGCTATTCATATTTACAATAAATTACCAAATAGTTTCAAAAACAAAAATATGTACGAGTTTAAAAGTTGTTTATTCAAATTATTGATTAACATATGTTTCTATAGTATACAAGATTTTTTAGACGATAATAATTTCTGTAACTGACATTTTATATTTATTTTTCTTTATGTGACATTCTCTATTTTTATATTTGTATTTTTTTATTGGTTGTTTATCTATTGACATTTTATTTTTTGCTATTCTGTATGTTATACATGTGTTTACTTGATGATTTAACTGAAATTTTGCATTTTACTATTCATATTCGATATTCTCAATTTACACTATCTAATTCTTAGACTTATTTGTTAAATTAATAATATAAATTAAATTGAAATTAATTCTCTAAAATAATAATGCTAATAGATATTAAGAATGTATCAGATAAAGTTACCAAACTGTTATCCAAAAACATTTCTACGCCAGTAAATGGCAGATTATGGACAGAACTAACATGTATTTTTATCATCATTTATGTACTCATATTCTGACAAATAAATGATTTATTATATATATTATTATTATTATAATTATATAATAGCCATGAATTCTTACAAATATTTTATTTACCTTTTTTTTGTGATTACCGGCTTTAGTATCGTTTTTACAATTATAAATATATAAATGTGGTATTCTTAAAATTAAACGATACAGATATCTTAACCTGCACGCGTGTTGCCAGTATGAATAGGGATAGCAGGAAACTGAAAGCTCTGATTGCAAAACTAAGAAGCCCCCGTTGTCGTGATGAGTTCTTCTCGGCAGTCGCCCGCTACAACAGGGCTAACCCTAACAAAAAGTTAAGCTCCGCTCACTTGGGTATCATCGGCGATAACGCACCCATTTATGTTTCCGAACAACTCTCGCCGACGAACAAAGCACTACATGCCGCAACCAGAGCTAAAGCGAAAACCCTATCATATAAATTTGTGTGGGTTCGCAACGGGCGCATATTTGTTTGCACATGTGAATATGCACGTTACATACATATCAGAAACGGGCAGACACTTGATACATTATGTTAACTGTAAACTTATTTAATAGTTCATTTTCCGTATATTTTGACACAATCACATGCAATATTGTTAAACTGATAATTAATCGATTGTCAATATACTTTCAAAACGTTAGAGGTCTAAAAATAAAAGCCCTTGACCTCGGTAGCTCAGTATTAGCTAGCAATTATGATGTTATCTGTTTATGCGAAACTTGGCTTAACGATTCTGTTGCGTCCTCTGAAATATTTGACACTAGATACACAGTTTATCGTAATGATCGATCTCTCGAGTTTATGAGCAGGTATAATAAAAGTCACGGTGTCGGAGTACTCATTGCTGTTAAAAAATCCCTGTTAAGCATTCGATTAAAACAATTTAACTTAATTACGTGCACTGCTTATGTACCCTCTTATATTAGTTACGACGATCATCAAAATTTCTTAGACAACTGCGAAATAAATATTCTGTCGTCTTCCACGAATCTTACACTTATTGTTGGCGACTTTAATCAATATATCGATTGTCATGTCATGTCATATCAATCCAGATATCGATTAGTCTCACTCACTTACTGCGGTAGCGATGCGAAACCGTAAGGCTAGCGCGCTGTATGAATTCATGGCTACAACTGACATGACCCAATCGAACCACGTACACGTCACGGTAAAATATTAGATCGCGTTTTACATTTCGTAACCACACCCATTCTGTAGTGGAATCTTCACCTTTGATATGATGCGATGCTTATTATCCCGCACTAGACATATCTGTTAACTGCTGTAAATCACCTGCACTAAAAGAAAAAGAAACAACACGATATATTGAAATTAAAGTACTATATACGGATTTTATCGCGTTATTTATTTTACACTTTATTACAAAATTTTGAAACTGTCACTCTACTACTAGATACTATTGAACTTTACTAAATTTTAAACTAATTAATTTATTAAAACTATTAAAACTATTTATATTTAAGTTTACACGTTCCCCGACGTTTCGGTTGCTTTTCAGCAGCCTCGGTCACGGGGAGAAAAATCCGTATATAGTAGTTTAATTTCAATGAATAACATTCGCGTAAACAGAAGACAACACGATATAATTTCTTTAAAACAGACTATCCCCAATGTAACTATGAATTGTCACAAATACCGTGGAATCAATATTTCCATTCAAATTGCGATGAATACTTGATTGCATTTTGTACACACCTTTAGGACATTATTGATAGAAACACTCCTAAATTGAGAACTAAAAGAAGGCGGCCTTCGTGGTTCTCATATTCATTGATAAAAATCGTAAAAAAGAAATTAAAATATCACCTCAACTACAAAAAATACGGTAACCCTCGAGACTACTACACATTTTCTATGTTACAGTCAAAAGCTTAACGTATATTTGATGCCTGCTTTAAATCTCACATATTTAAAACTGAAAGCAGTCTCAACCGGTCGTATACAGCCGGCTCGCATACCAGCCGGCAGATTTGACATGCAAATGCATGCATTTCGCATGCGAGCCACCGGCCTACGACGGGTACAAATCTGCCGGCTGGTATGCGAGCCGGCGGTATACGACCGGTTAAACATAATGTGAAGGCCTTTTGTAAATACGCTACATCTATGAAATCAAAAAACGATATACCTAGTCACATGCACTACAACTCTGACTCAGCCAGCGCAGGTGTCGATATCGCTAATTTATTTGTCAAATATTTTTCATCTGTGTACAGCGACCCTACGATGGAACCATTTACCCCCAGTTTTCCTGAGTCCTGCACTAACATCTCATCGATCGTTGTGTCACCCGAACAAATCAAAACCACACTCAAATCTGTTGACATTACAAAGGGCGCGGGCTCCGGTGGCATACCACCTATCTTTATTAAAAACTGCAATAAAGCCTTATTTCGACCCCTAATCTTTATCTACAACAAATGTCTTAGTGTTGGATATTTCTCTCAAACTTGGAAGATAACTCACATAGTACCTGTACACAAATCAGGCGATAGAATAGATGTAAAAAACTACAGGCCTATCAGTATTCTCTGTTGTTTTGCAAAAATATTTGAAAGCTTAATCTACAGGCAAATAAGTTTCTATCTGAAGCCAATGATAAGCCCAAACAGCACGGCTTTGTAGCCGGCCGCTCTACTTCCTCTAATTAATAACCTATATCCACCATATAACTTGCTCAACCGTAACCGAATACAGGTAGACTCATTGTACACTGATTTTGCAAAGGCATTTGACAAAGTGAATCACAGCATTCTATGTCAAAAAGCTCAATACCTTGGTATTCATGGCTCTTTGTTACGATGGTTAATTTCTTACCTTTCCCATAGCACGCAAATTGTTAGAGTGTATGGATTCGAATCTCACTCCTTCATAGCAAATTCCTCAAGGTTCCAATTTAGGGCCTCTGCTTTTTATATTATTTATTAATGACTTAGTAGACTCTATTCAAATTGCGTTGCTTACGCTGATGATTTAAAATATATAATCAAATAAAGACACCTGAAGATTGCATTATGCTACAAAATGATATAGGTCTATTGTACCAGTGGTGTGTAGATAATAAAATATGTTTAAATATAATTCAAAATGTCATGTTATATCATTCACTAAAAACAAATCTCCTATACATTATCCATACAGCTTAGATAACATTATGTTAACACGCCAGAACGCGATCAAAGATCTTGGAGTTTGGATTGACTCCAAGCTTACATTCACCCAGCACTATCGGCACCTGGTGGCGAAGGCAAATAAAGTCATAGGGTTTATATGGCGCATAATAAAACCATTTAAAAATCCAGACAGCATATTACTACTGTATTTCACATTGGTCAGAAGCATACTGGCATATGCATCTCTAATCTGGTCTCCCTTCTACCGTATACACATTGGCAGAATAGAGGGCGTCCAAAGAGGCTTTCTTCGCTACTTAAGCTCTAAAGGTATAAGACGAAAATTACCATCCTACGAGTCGAGACTTAAACATTTTAAGTTGGACACACTTGAGTCCAGGCGCAAGACATATGTGTACTCCACACTTTATAAGATTATTAATGCCCACTGGGATGCAGGCGAGTTATTGAGCCATTTTCCCCTCAAAATAGGTGGTAGTAAACGCGTTCAGAAACTATTTTCTCTGCCCCCTAGTAATAATAATGTCACTTTAAATCATCCTATTGCAAGAATGTGTAAAGGTTATAGAATATGCCAAAGGCCTTGATATTTTTTTTGTATTATTATTATTACCTAATTTTAACTTAATTTAATTGAACTATTGTTTCTTTTAATTGATTTCTATAACTTAATTTATAATTTATATAAAATATTTAATTTTGAATTTTAATGTATAATTGTATAGTATTCTTTTTATTTTTTGACATTTATATTATATAATATTTTCTCTTCTTTACCTAGTCAAAAAAAGAATACAATTAGGCATTGTATTTTTTTACCGTACTACTTAATCAGATACTACCTTAATCGGATCTTAAATTGACATGTAAATTATTGTTATCACTATTATTATTATTCATTTATGTAATTTGATATCTGTAGTTGTGTCTATTTAATAAATAAATAAATAAATATAACAAAGCGCAATAGAAGTTTAATTTCAATATAATACATTTTAATAGAATGCCAGTATCGATTTTCTCGATAATTTTAACTCTACACAGTATGTAAATCAACTGAGATTTTTGATCCACAACCACATTGTTAAATTGATTAAATGTTTTTTCAGTATCACAATTTGAAATTTTGTGTAGTAGAGCCTCGCTGATTTCAGCATGAATGGTTCGGCCAGGACTACCCTCTCACAGAATATCGACGTGAAATAGCAATATTCCTACTGTTGTGTTTCGTTCGGTGAGTGAGAGTGCCGGTGGCCCAATCACCCTCTTTCCCCCTTCCCGCTCCTTCTCCTTCCCACTTCCTTTCCCAAAGGGTCGGCAACGCGCAAGTGATGCCTCTGGTGTTGCAGGCGTCCATAGGCTACGGTGACCACTTACCATTAGGTCTGCCGTATGATAGATTGCGACGATAATAGTACAAAAATAAATTGTAGCAGGTATTGCAAAGTGCTTTATATTTATTTATTGAAAATTCTAAAGAGTCAACATAAATTCTACGAAGCACTCGTAGGAAAATATACCTCAATCTATCATTTCATACCACAGTATACTGCCACTTGTAGCCACTGCTCGGCCACACAAATGAATTCTCGCAAACGGGTCGTTTATATTCACCTTCACGATTTCTATTTGAAACACACCCCACTTTGTACTGAGTACCATAATAATGTACTTACAGAAATTGAACTGAAGTGGATAACTCGAAAATTATATATTTATATCTCCTGAAGAGGTTTCTCTTTATTGAGTTGCTTTTATAAGCTGCTAATGAGTTTTGTATCGTACCGTTTAGGATGTTTACTTTATGGTTGAAGTATCAAAAATAATAAATACGTAATAAGTATATTGTTTTTGTTTGATTTCTTCAAATAATATAATACAAAGATTTATTTGTTCAATAATAAAATATATATAGTTATACTATTGTGATGTCCATTGAACGTTTATTGTTAGAGCTAGCCCAAATATTTTGAGTCATTGTTATTGTGAATTATATGCAGCTATATGAACTCTACCTAGCTCTCTATTAAAATCACTGTAAGGGTCTCTGTTTAGTTTATTATACGACAAAAACAACGGTTGAATAGAATAATAATTAATTTTATACATTTTTGTCCATATATGACTTTGGAATCATGAATGACTAAAATATTTGGTTTAGCTTGGACTGATTCATTTGAATATTACTAAAATAAGTAGCGATAGCCTAGTGGGAAACCATTGGACTGCCACGCAGAGGTCTCGGGTTCGAACCCAAGGCGCGCATCTCTGACTTTTCGAAGTTATATGCGTATTTAATAATTAGTTATCGCTTGGTTTTTTTTTTTTTTTTTTTTTTTTTTATTGTGTAAACTAACAATATCACAATAAAGTATGACATGAAATAATGTGCAGCCATACAGTATTGGTAATTGTGACATCCACATCGTTTACCACGGTTAGACAAAGAGATACAAAGGTTTACTTATAATTAACTACAAATACATACAATTAAACTAAACTATTGATTTCATGCAACTTCTTACATATTAGTTTTCTATAAGCGCTCCAATCATTTGTATATATGTCAATATCACTAAAGTTACGATTGTAAGAATCTAGCACACGGTAAATGGGCGTGCGCTTGCCAGCGTTAGTCCTTGGTGTCCGTAAGGCAAATGGGGGAGTTTTACGACAGGCACGCGCACTTGATCTAGTGGGCACTCTGTAGCTTATGTTATTGACAATATCAATACAGTCGTACCTACCGTGACAGACATCATATAAAAACATGGCTTGCACCTGTATGCGTCTAGATTTCAAATCCAATAAGCTATATTTCTTCAACAGATTGGCATAAGATAGAAAATTATGAGAACATTTATAGTGAATACAACGCAAAAACTTCTTTTGTACTTTTTCAATACTGTTGGAGAAATTCGCATACAGTGGATCCCAGATACAAGTAGCATATTCCAACTGTGAACGGATTAAGGTCTTATACAGATACAGATATGTATTAGGGCGTATGAAGTCATTGCTGGCTCGCATGACAAAACCATACATTTTATAAGCTTTGCTACAAATATTATCTATTTGAGTGTCAAGTGTCAGCTTAGTATCCAATGTGACTCCGAGATCGCGGACAGCATAAGTTCTATTAAGATAACAACCATCTATTGAATATCTATACGTTCTTAGCGTTCGTTTTCTAGTAAAAGTGATAACTTTACATTTGTCGAGACTTAGCTGCAGTTTGTTACGAATACAATAATCAGCAAATCTGTGAAGATCCTCTTGAAACATATGCTGATCGTTAATGTCTTCAATAACTCGGTAAATTTTTAGATCATCCGCATATAATAAGAATTTACAACGTTTGAAGCAGATGTGTATATCATTAATGAACAGAATAAACAGGAGAGGACCTAAAATAGACCCCTGTGGTACCCCAGATGTCGCGAAGACCGTGTTTGACTCATACCCATTTATGATAACCTTTTGGGTTCTGTTGGTAATATAAGATTTAAACCATCTCCAAAGATTACCACGAATACCATTGAAGGCGAGTTTCTCCAGTAAGATTTTGTGATCCACTCGGTCAAACGCTTTAACGGTGAAGGAAAACATCGTGAGGAAACCTGCATGTCTGAGAGTTCTCCATAATGTTCTCGAAGATATGTGAAGTCTGCCAACCCGCACTAGGCCAGCGTGGTGGACTACGGCCTAACCCTTCTCACAATGAGAAGAGGCCCGTGCCCAGCAGTGGGACAGTTTAATACAGGGCTGATATTATTATTATAATATTATAAAATAAGTATACTAGCTTCTATCTGATACTTCGAACGTATGTATCCCACAGGAACGCATACCCTAAAAAAATATAATTTGTGCTAATCCAGGATGAAATCCATGATGTGATCTGTGTCATTGATTTACGCGTAATATAATCGCAAACATTAGAATTTGAAACATTTATCAAACTGGCACATTTATAGCAAAGGTCATAAATAAAATATAGTTTAAACGAGTCATAAAAAATTGCCCTCGGCGTTTTAAAACATGTGTAATATTGGCAACCAATGCATGTTTTATAAAAGGAAAGTAAGTTTTATAGTGAAAATATTACTACGAACATTAAATACTCCTGCATGAAACCAAAGAGCTTTCAGCGGAATACTGGAAAGCTTAAAAAAGTTACGCGAAGCTACGTTATTCAAAAATATGGTTGTGGCATTAAAATAGGATAAGCATTTCATTGAATATTGTTCATAGAATAAATAATTACTTAAAAAATCTAGTAGCAGTACTACTACTTACTCACCAAACAAGACTATTTGCTTATCTTGTCAGCTATTCATAAACATTCTTTCATTTTGTCACCCGCTTTGTTAAGGACGGAAATGGCATTCATTTTGTACAACACCCCTATATATTTCTGATAAAATTCACTGCGGCTTAGAAGACAGTCCAACTTTCTCCGAGACTTCACGAGTGTCAAAACTCGGAGTTTTCTATGGTCACTACTGCTGAACCTGGCTACACAGGTGATGAAATGTACTACTGTAGGAGTACGGGTAAGAATAGAGCGAATTAAAAAATAATTCGCTATACAGTTTGAAAAGGTAGGTACCTACCTACCTTTTGAAACTGTATAGCGAATTATTTTTTGGCAAGGTTGAATCCCACACATTTCTAATTATGCTTAGGTGGTAAGTAAAAGCATGGTTTGTTGTGGTGTACTGGCCACAGCTGCAGACTAGAAATTCCGTTTAAATACAAAACTACTTTAGGAATTTTCTAGCCGAAATTTACAATAACGCTTTATCTAATCCCAGAGTACAACATTGGCACTTCCATATGCTCATAAATTAATGCTATTACATTACAGTGATCGTAAACAAAAGGTAACAAGTAAAATTGCTTGTACTCGATGCAAGTAACTTTTGTAGAAAATATTGTATTATTTGCACAAAGTGATTATTAATAAATAATATCAGCTATTAGGCCATAGTCTACCACACTTGCCTAGTGCGGGTTGGCAGACTACACATGTCTTCGAGAATATTGTAGAGAACCCTCAGACATGCAGGTTTCCTCACGATATTTTCTTTCACTATTAAGGCAAGCTGTAATTAATTATTGAATACGCAGAATACTTCGAAAAGCCAGAGATGCGTGCCTTGGGATCAAAATCGAGACCTCTTCGTGGCAGTTCAACGGTTTCACTCTAGGCCATTTCTGCTTATTATTCAATGAATATTATCACAAGCATATAAGCAATACAAATAAGAATATTAGCCTAGTAAAAGCATGAACGAGATGATTGCGAATCTAGTTCACCTTCTTATGTTCATAAAGTGATCCAGAACATTAAATTAATAATAGCAAAATTAATTAATTGGCTTTCTGGAGGAGCTAGCATCTCTTCACAAAGAGAGTGCGTCATTTCCGCAAGCTTAAAACGGCTTAAATTGGTTAATGCGGTGTGTCACGTGATGGCAGTTGATGTTGCGTTATTATTATGAACTTTAATTATTTTCTACAGCCCTTTTGGGATGGGTGACAACGCTTTTCTGAGTCTCAAATGGTGTTCAAGATGCGCGAAATCACCGGCTTGGAGTCACGATGATGTTTTAGAACAGACATTGTAAAAGGTTTCAAAGGACTCCATCGTGTTACTTAATGTTCTTCTAAGACTATAGTTTTGTATTCACGTTGTAATCCTAAAATGTAAATACAGTACAATACATTCGAGTTATATTAAAATCTTTTAATATAATTCGAATATGTACTAGCACTTTTGTACACGAAATCCGTATCGTTAAAGGATATTATAATAGGAATTTTGTTTGCATTTTCCTTGTTTACCACATAGACAATAAAGGGACGAATTTCAATAAAGATGGCTGAATGAACGTAAAGTAATATTACAAAATCTATAAATTTCTACAGAAGATAAATATTGTTGTATATTGTTCAAGAAAAGTTCAATACTGCATACGCTGAGATCAACTGATAATGTTCTCAATATGTGGTATAAATGTGAATTTAGCGTCCAAGATAACTTCCAGATCCTGTACTACATCTACTTCGTGTAAGGTCACTCCGTTTATTTTGTACAACGAATTTATTGTTTGGATTTTCATTTCCTATTATGCTTGTATCCAGCTGATTGTGGCCTTTTTAATCACATATCCAGTACAATAAGAGTAGGTGCGTTCCATAATGGGTTTTGGTATTCGTGGGCAACTTTAATTTCAGGTTATAATTTTTGTCATGTTTATTAATATCGCCGAAATAAACTTTATAATTAACAATACGTAAGAAAATTCTTGGAATAAAAATAAAATATCCACTACTTGGAATAAAATTCTTGTGAATTGAAACGGAAATAATTAATAGCTTTTAATTATTTCCGTTTTAATTATTTGGTTCTTAAAAAGTTAGGAATTAGGTCGAGTCAAAATACGTTTATGTATATGTTAAGAGTATTTTTGGGAATCTTATTGTAAAGCACATAAATTAATTAGGTACACAGTTCTATTACAGAAAACATATTGCTTATAAAGAAAAAGAAATAAACGTGGCAAAACCGATGGAAGAGAATAGGGATCTCAATAGTTAGTCTGTACGAACTCGTACATTATAATGTATGCTGGGTACGCTAATTTGGCGCCTGCGTGCGTTATATATTGAGTTCAATATGTAATATTTTTAGTGAACAATAAACACTCGTTACATAAACATAATCTATCTTTTACTACATAACACAACAATATTCCATGTTGGGAAGACTACAGCCCCAACATAGTCTTTTGCTTAGTACCTAGCATTTCGATCTGAAATCAAGGCATAGCCAAGCTCGGAATTTGCCATATACCAATAAAAAAAAATATTGTGCTGGGTGCTGCTGAACGATCTAAAAGACGACAACATCTATTCGTATGTCATTGTGCTTCCAACGCAAGTAGCAAAGATGATAATTATTGTTTGTGACTACTGTTTGTTACTTGCGCTGCATCAGTTTTGCATTGTTGACTGCCCGGGTGGCGTAGTGGTTTAAGTGATCGCCTCACCACTGCCGTTACACTGAGTGTTATGGGTTCAAAACTTTGTGTGATCCACAAATGGATGTTCCGAGTCTGAGTGTTCTTTGTGTCCGTTGTTTGAATTTGTAAACTCCCCCGCGAAAGAAAAGTTTACGGCATAGCGTTTCTTTGAGTATCTTGCAAGCCCTATTCAGCTAAGGTACACCACACGATGTTGTACTGCGTTCTTTCGTAGGCTGCAGGTACTTGCCGGCGGCTTGCTTCAATTTAAGCGAAAACCCAGCGAGAGAGCATTCCAGGCTACCGTACGTGTCATGAGGTATCCTATATATATAAAACTTAAATACGCAATGCTGTCCGCCAGGCACCTTAGTAGTCAACAGTGAGGCTAAGGAATTGTACGACGCCAATTTAATTAATCTTTTAAATATTACGTTTATTTACTTACTATTTGGTATATTATTATAAGTATTTAAGCCCATTAGTTAGTTTAGATAAATAATATGGTTTAAGTGATATTGTCTTCTGTTTACCCGAATGTTATCCATTGAAATTAAACTACTATATACGGATTTTACCGCGTTATTTATTTTACACTTTATTACAAAATTTTGAAACTGTTACACTACTACTAGATACTATTAAACTTTACTAATTTTAAGCTAATTAAATTATTAAAACTATTAAAACTATTTATATTTAAGTTTACACTTTCCCCGACGTTTCGGTTGCTTTTCAGCAGCCATGGTCACGGGGAGTCTCCCCGTGACCATGGCTGCCATAGCATAGTACAACTACTAGATATAAATAGTATCTAGTAGTAGTGTAACAGTTTCAAAATTATGTAATAAAGTGTCAAATAAATAACGCGATAAAATCCGTATATAGTAGTTTAATTTCAATGGTTTAAGTGGTCGCCTCGCCACTACCACTCCGCCGAGTGTTGTGGGTTCGAATCCCACACGAGACCCAAATTTGTATGATCCACAAATGGTTGTTCCGAGTCTGGATGTTCATGGTGTCTGTTGTTTAAATGTTTATAAAGTCCCCCGCGATACAGGAACTATTCTTAGTGCTGGGAGTTGTCTTTTCTAATAAATAAAATATATAAAAATATAAAACGTTTCATATAAATTAAATTATCTTCTAGCAATTTTTAATACGTCATAAAAATGGCAAACATTTAATATCATTACTTTAACTTTGACACCCATTAAACCAACAAATTCGCTAAATAAAAAAAAAATTAATTCAAAACTGATTTAATTTAATGTTAAAAAGTGTTTTTGTTGTCCTTGAGTGCTTCGCCCACGCAGTTATAAAAGCCTTTACAGAGGAATAAATCACTTAATCGACTCGGAAAAAGTATTCTCCCGGCAACCATAAACATTATAAATAAAGATGCTATTAACATTGTTTATTTACGTATTGTCCATAAAGGTTAAATGTACTCGTAAATATATTATTCCGCTATATTTTTCCCGCAACTTTGCTTGCGTAAATGTTATTTTCTATCCCTCAAAAACAATCCTTTTTCCTAGATGAAAGACCCTATGCCGCTTTTTGTACCACTGAAAACGTGTATGCAAAATTTTATGACGATTAAAGCGAGAAAGCGTAACAAGCAAACACACATTCGTATTTATATAAATATATATATATAATTTATAAAATTCAAACTGTCTTTAATAAGTAGTTAATGAATACAATAAGCCGTATGAAAGTCCTTATTTTGATAAATATCCATAAAATTATTTTACAGAAAAATATTTACTTTTTATTTATTTTTTATTTTGTTAAAAGTCACTAAAAGTTTTTATGGTAGGTGTAGGAGGCAAACGAGCAGATGGGTCGCCTGATGGTAAGCGATTACCGCCCATGGACACCTGCAACATCAGAGAAGTCGCAAGTGCGTTGCCAGCCTTTTAAATTTCCTCCTTCCTCCCAGAGGGGGAGGGGGAGTTGGTCCTCCGGTACCCTCACTCACTCGACGAAACACAACGCAAGCGCTATTTCACGCCGGTTTTCTGTGAGGCCGTGGTATCACTCCGGTCGAGCCGGCCTATTTGTGCCGAAGCGTGGCTCTCCTACAGAGGTTTACAGTTGTTTACCTTTTTCTCAAATTCTATTGTTAGATAGACTATAGTTAGGATATCTGTATGTTTAATACGTTTTCATGGTAAGGGCTCGACAGATTTTCATAAAGTTTGGTATAGAAATATCTTGAAAGCCAAACCAAATTAAATCTTCTTTAGTATTTACACATTACTAAATTCTCTTATAATCAACAACTATAGCGGCAAACGTTGGACTTCGACGCAAAGGTCTCAAGTTCGATCCCAAGACGCGCATCTACGATTTTTCAAAGTTATGTGCGTATTTAAATAGTAAAAATCGCTCGCTTTAACGGTGATGAAAAATACAGTGAGAAAACCTGTATGCCTGAGAGCTCTTCATAAAGTTCTCCAAGATATGTATATGAAGCCTACCAACCCACACTGGTCTAGCGTGGTGAACTTTGGCCTAACCCATCTCATTCCAAAAATAGGCCCGTGCCCAGCGGTGTGACAGTTTATGAACAGTGCTAATTTTATTATATTATGATTAAGCTACATTTACTGACAAATAAAATCTTTCATTGTCAACAGAGCTCGCCTTTCCAACAGTATGTCAGTTGCAGTTAAAATATCTCGAAAGATATCTTTTTGATATCTAGTCTGAGATGGCGAGACAAGATGGCTTGGCTGTGGAGATTTGAAGTACAGAATAGGGATGGGAATGCTCTTTAAAACTAACCTTGAGAGTGCATGGCGAACAATCCAATTACGTATAAATAGTAATCTTTTTTGTGGCTTGTGTGCCAAGAATCGCAATATCAATCGAATCGCCGTAATAGTAAATGTTTCGAGCCAGTTTATTGATATAATTAGATGCATATATTATTATAATCTTAATATATTATGTGCTGCACAAAGATTAATATGAAGTTATAAGTTACATAATATATTACATGATTAAATAAATAGTTACTTATTTAAACAGATTCAATATATAGCTTATAATTATGTGAAAAATAATAAAAGCCGCAATACCAACAAACCCAAGAAATAGGTACTATTTTTAAATGAGAAAATACTTTTACTTCACAAATAAAATCCGGGGCAGACACTTATAAAATATTCAAGTTAAATAATTTTCTTCGTCATAATATATATTAACCGTATTCCGTTATCTAATTACGCAATCTCTATATACTGGACCCGACAAATAAGCATCAGGCCAATATAACTGTTTTGCCGAAAATATTCAATCAGATCGTATTTATCTAAGATCTAATGCAAATGTTTCCGAGGGTTATGATGATGATGATAGGTTGTTCTTTTCGCAATTATTTATAACAATAGATTGTGGTACCAAGTAAGGTAAAAACCACGTAACGCCTCACCCAATTCAATTTTGCAACATTATTTAAATACTATACAGTAATTTGATGCTTTAGTCATTTAAATAGTTAGAATTAAATTACTCCATTGTCATACCAGAACAGTAGGATAGACTTAAGAAATCAGATGGTTTCCAATAACAAAATCATTTTATATAATACATGTGAATGTGCTTACCGTAACATAGACAAAGTTTCAGCGCCTGAATCAGTATTTCTTTAAGGAACACCTATAACAGTACCGAAGTTTCAGAAGAAAAAGGAATTTCAGGAATGTTGCTCAAAGTAAAGTATATAAAGTCGGCAAAACGAATGAGGTAATCTTTGTCTAGTTTCGCTTTTTCTCGAGAAAATAACGACGAGTGTTAAACAGATTTCCTTCAAAGTCTCAACCTGTTTGGTTCCAGGCATGTTTCCAATAGCGAATAACTCGGAGCCTTACCGAGTTCCAAAGATAGTTGTGTAAGCGTTGTAAGTGGGATTCTCGTGTCAATCGTCGAATAAAGTATTCATGACGAGACTTTCGCCGGTACCTTCGTGTTAAGCCACGTGTATACTGTATATAAACCTCTTAAGATTAAAAATGTACATAGTAAGTAATAAGAAATAAGTTCTAAATTTAAATTTCAAAAGAATAAGGCTGTGATTACATCGACATAAATCCGTGAAGAGTTTTATTTCCGACTACCCTACCGAAATTTGCTTTTTGTTTTCCTCACAAAGGAACACGAAAGATTTGAGTTATTATTTCTTCCAAATAGCACCTCGTTTAACTGGGTTAATTTTTCTGTCCTAAATGCAAAGACAATTTAATTACTTTAGGCAGTTTTCCTTGTCAGTGAGGGTGCGTACCTAAGCCTTTGATGTACACTTGATAACTTAGCTATGTAGCTAAGGTTATGTAAACTTAACCATAATTACAAAGAATTTCGACCACTGAGCGACCAATATACAATTTGCTTATTTTGTATAGTTATGTTAAATGTCCCTGCATCCTGTCTTCATAAAAACTATATCTATGATAAATATTATACTTCTCTGTGTGCGCAATATGCTTACAGCACACTTTTTAATTTTACGTATTTAAATAATGATAGATAAGCCATAATCTCAAATACACTAGATTATGATGACATGACGTTTGCCTATAACACTGACTGATTACACTGAACACCATCACTATCGGTTTAACAAAACGAAATGAATGAAACGTAGTTTACTGTTTCAGGTGGAATACAAGTTGCTAAATGGTTAAAACCGCATCAAAATGTAAGCAGTGGTTTTGTGTGTAGCTCAATAAAGAAACAGATCCAGAAACTTTTAATTACATAATCTAAGATATTTTTAACAGTTTTAGCAAACTTCCCGCTGCGGCTTCTTGTGCAAGGAAATATCGAGATATCCTAATATGAAAAATTTGTAGTAGCCAATAATAATTAATATGTAACATAATATACAAGAAAACTTTAAAGTAACTATACGATTTGGAAAAAAAGGTTAAAATAGTTAAATATATTCTGTTAAATATATTCTGCAGCATATATTATTGTGATGAAATATATGGGGTCAATGTGCAGTCATGCGTGCAAATCAAGAATGGAATAATTATTGTGAAATCTGTGCAAATCGCAGCGTACCTGTAATAAATAATAATAATATAGAAGAGTGGGTACATTACTAACTACAAACGTATACGTAATCACGCGTATTCCATACGTATTTGCTAAACAGAATTGACGCGGATGACGCTTGGCACTGACGTTACGAATGTAAGTGAAATGCGCATCAGAGTAAAGCTTTTCTCGCCAAGTTTTGCAGCTCGGGTCCGGGCCTTATAATGCATGTCTAGTCCCAACTTGTATAAGTACTAATCTTAATCTTAATCTTCATAGATTATTAGTAGTTACTGGTACATGTTGGTACTAGAGATGATTGATGATTCTAATGGTCAGCCATTGGAATCATCGATCATCATTGGTTGGTTTTTTGTGTTTGTATTTTGTAAGAGTATTAGATTTTGCCCGCAGCTTCGTCTTCGTTAATCTTAAAATGCAACCACACTCAGCCGCTTTATGTCACTCCATTTCAAGGCCAATAGATCTTATACACGCGATACATATACATGTATGTATAGTACTTACTACACACATGCGTCTCCGTAATGAAACTTGAGCTCGATTTATACTATAATTAGACATGGTACGTTGTCAACGCAATCTCATTTCAGTGACGTATATGCTTCGTAATCAGTAATGGAATTCGGCAGTAAAAAACCTTTGAACAACCTGGCATCCACTTACATTACTACATTAGGTTAGTGTAAAAATGGTATCAGTTTCCACCATATTATTGGGATAGTTGTCTCATAGTATCAAACTAACCGTAATGATACTTCTTTTCCTTACGCACAAATACACTTTAGTGATACATTATCGATTATAACCTGATTTATTTAAAATTTTAATAATTGAAATACATTGACGAATATTCGAATGCAACAAACTTCCATTTTGAGTGATTATTTGATAACGTATTAGCCTCCTGTAATGATTAAAATCGCTTATTCGCGTCGCGTATATAAGATTAAAAAGAAACCCCATTTTTTTACATGAGAACATTGTCTAACTTTGCGTATAAATACATTTTAAATGGTCGTCACACACGATAGGTACTCTGGTGCTCACTTAACATAGGTATATTTATTTGGTCCAGATAAATTTATTAACTTATATTATACCCTCATTTTTTATATCGGCTGGTGCATGTACGCGAATCAATCAACTCAACATTAAATCAAGTTTCGAATATTCAATTATAATTCGAATTTATAATTACTGACAACGAATTGATTAACATTCCAATTTTTGAATACTCGGATTTATTTTTCGTTGCAATTGCAATAGCGATAGCTAATACACAAATATACATATGTAATTACATAGCTCACGCCGGATTGTCGAGTATCTTATTATTATGCAGCGTAGAAATTGTGATCAGTTATATGTAAGCAAGTAAGCATTTTCCTTATTTTTTAGGAAACTGCCTTCCAACTTTTTAACGAAATGGGATTACGAATTATTATCATAATTGTGTTTGAACTTTATTAACTTATAATTGTATTGTCAGATATAACATTTTCTTAGCATGATAAAGTATGACATTCTCGTTATTACCGTAGGCCTGGCAGTATAACGAAATTTAAAATAGCTACATAAAAACACGACGAAATAGATACAGAGACACTGAGAAACTATTTGTTATTCTCCAGGCCTAACCAAATGTTTTCCAGTCGGATGGCGCTTCCTAATTGGAACTCCAGAATGAATTGGTAATGATTTCGCAATGAATGACAGTATCAGGCCAGTTAAAAAACTAGTCTGCTGAACGATAGTGAGTAAGTGTCGACAGAATTAAAGTTGCCTGAAGTTCGTTACTAATTTCCAGTCACGTTTTAGCGGAATGCAATTTCATTTTAAATTTTCTCTAGTTAATTTGCCGCCGTTCGAGGGTTTTAGAACGAAGCTGTTGGCGGTGTTCGATCGGTAATAATGTGTATATGCCTTTGATATCACAGGCACTGTGTATAGTCTATATTTTCTTTCTTGTCTTGCTTAGTAGGTAAATATGGCGTACTGGGAGCCAGCGACAATTAATGCTAATGCACACAGTTTGCACCCATCTCTATGTATGATGTCTGTTTTTTATAGAAACAATATAGTCTGAAAGGCACTGTGATTACCATACAAAACGATTAAGTAAAAATGGATTATAGTAACCTTATTGTTGAGTATTAGAGGCAGAGCCTCTAATACAACTCTCTCTCTGTAATAACATGCTTATGTTGTTAATCAATATAATTATTAAAAAACTGCCCTTCGCGTTTTCACCCACGATCATGATTACTGCTCCGCTCGCAATTATGCTACGAGCCTATATTATTTCTGTATAAAATAACATAATTTCTAAAATCGGTCCAGTTCTTTTTGAATTTACTCATTATAAACAAGAATAAAAACGTACAAAGGGACAAATTATCCTTTTTATTCTGATAGTATAGATAAATAAAATATTGTCCCGGTGGTGCAGCGGGCATTTATATGCTTGCTATGCATGAGGGATTCGGTTTTCGGATCGAGCTGTTATTGCGATCTTCTGTAAATAATGTAGGTAGTAGCACTGAGTCTAAAAAGATGCCTCGTATACGACAATAGTCTCGCTTCTTATGGGGCGTGGGACCTAAAACGTTTGCTAGCGAAGTGTTGCTGTAATAAACCTTTGCCTAAGGGGATGTAGGAATAACACTATATATGCTCAAGCACGTACAAAGCTTGAAAATAATATTTGAAAGACTCATTTACAGTTTACAGAACAGAAATGATCACCTATACGATAGGTTACTGAACTCGTTTACTGCTGAAACGAGTGCGTTAAAAGATGTTCAATCAGTGAAATATTTACACACCCACGTGGCTGTATGAGCGTGTAGGAGTTCTAACACGCTTTGAATTCAAATCATTTAATGTACTGAATCTCTAAATTCGAGTTTGTTTTGAGTTCAAAGAGAAATTATTGCCTTACATATTTTAGATGACTATGCCTTTTCTTAAAATATTTTTCACACGGAGGTAATCCTGTAATAGGAACATGGGGATTTGTTAATGTTAGATTTAAACAACTAATTAATAATCAAATGTATACGGTTACAATTGCTTAAACACCAACAAAATACAAAACTTGTCGAGAAACAAAGATCAAGTTTAAATTAGATACAAAAATGATAACATGAGATTGTTTACATGAGTACTACCATCGATTCTGGTTTAAAATAAATATGTTTTGTATTGCAAATTTTTATTGCAAAGTTAATATTTATTTATTTTTGCAAAAGCAATGAGACAACCACTATCTTAATCTTTGTGGCAAAGGCTGTTGAAAGCGACCGAAACGTTGGGAAACGTGTATATATAAATAATAATAATAAAAGTAGTAGTAGTAGTAGTATTAAATAATTTAATAGTATAATATGTTAAAAATAGTTAATATTTTTTCTTTTATACGTAAACCGTAACAAGTAATTTTGATAAGTATATATTTTTTGTTACTAAGCGGCTTGACTTGTCCCTATATTTAATTTTACTACTCCTATAGGCTCCTGACTGTAAACTTTTAAGGCATCTGTTAACGTCAATCTCTCGTTGCTTACTTCTATAGACTTTAAGAAAATCTTTACGTTTTGAACTCTATGTTATGCTCCATAAAGTTTAAAATAGCATCGTGTCTAAGCTGTTCATTCTAATTAACATGGAGAGTAGGGAGTCTGATCGGGAAAGTGTAATTGACGGTTTTCTATTGAAAATTTCAATGTTACGGACTGGAATTAGAAAAGTGCTTGATCAATGGCTGTTCTTTCTTCCCCTTACTTATTGGATTCCATCGCTTTCCATTATAACATTTTATGGTGAAGAGATAACGCATTTTAAATAAGATTTTTAATTAATGGGTCACTAAAGTAACTGTATAATCATGCCTTTGCCCGTCATCAAAGACAAAGGTTTTACGTAAATATAGTAAACAATATATGGGTAGGTAAAGGCGATGAGCTAAAATCTTACGCTTTGTAATCGTGTATTTTCTGGCATATGATTTACTAGTTTTTCCCACGGCTTCGCTCGTTAGGGAACAGTTCTTGTTTTTTGGATACAAGGTACTCTATACCCTTTCCTGTACCCCTGACACATGATGTCGATCGGTAGTAGAGTAGGTAATACGTAAAAGCTTACAATCAAACAAACTTATTATTGCATTTATAATATTAGTTAGGATACATAATACTAATTGAAATCAGCACTAGACTAAGTCAAGAATTGGTTGCATAAAATTCCTTACGTCATTTTGTCCACCCAGGACATACTTCAAGTGTAATAGAATCTAGGCTATTGCCGTCCACAAAACACGAATAAATATTCGCGATTGGTGTTTAGACTTTCTCAAGGCTGGCAGTGTACTTGTAACTCCTCTGGTGTTGCAAGTGTCCATGGGCGGCGGTAATCGCTTACCATCAGGCGATCCGTTTGCCTCCTATAACATAAAAAAAAACATGAAAATCCAATAACTTTTAATCGCGAATCAAGTCTAAGAGCTTATTCACAGCCGCTGTGCGACCGAAGCAGTCCTATTCGAATAACATACAATATACTTTAAAGCGATACCATACGAGTAAAGCCGTATGTGAAATTAAGCAAAGCAAGTATCGAAAGTAACCTAAAAAAAGAGTGGAGATATATAGGTAGATGACATGTTTACAAAGATAATGAAGGTTACAACGAACGTTTTAGCAGAAAAGCAATAAATATATACGACGCAGACATCAAACAACTTGAGATTATATAATTTATACTATTATGATAGATATATTACAAGTGAAAAAGTTAAGGAGAAACAGACTAGGAGCATGTCATTGTATTGAATATTCGTTCGTTGTCAAATAATAAAGACGGATGCAAACAAAAACCTCTTGTATCTCAATCACTGTCCTTTTACGTACGTTACTACGAATATCGGCAACACAATCTATGTACATCAACCGTCCAATTGCAAGCCATAACTATAAACGTCCACCAAAATCTACATTTTTCGGACGGGCGGACGTGAAAATTAAACTATTATGAAATTTTCAGCGGAAAACACCTGGCACCCATTCAGTTGGGACGTGGATATATGACGTGAATATCGCCGTTCGTTATTTGTTTCTGCGTATGTTTGCATTTGTCAGCGAGAACATGCCTTACAATGATATATGAATCATTTTGCGAACGGACAAAATCGTTTTGAATTTAAGACGATTATTACGTGATAAATGTTGAAGGGAAATGTGGCTGCAATTTTGTGTGGCGAAGAAATAAACGTGTGAACATCGATGCATTCTGTGCAGCGTGAAACGGAACAGAATCCGATTGAAATTAAATAACATATTTTCTTCTGTTTATGCAAATGTTGAAATTGAAATTAAACTACTATATACTGATTTTATCGCGTTGTTTATTTGCCACTTTTTTACATAATTTAGAAACTACTACTATTAAACTTTACAAATTTATAAGCTAGTTATATTATTAAATCCACTAAAACTATTTACATTTAAGTTTACACTTTCCCCAACGTTTCGGTTGCTTTTCAGCAGCCAGTCTCCACGTGACCTTAGCTCGCGCTGAGCTTGTATACTTTTAGTCTACCTGCCCATTTCAAATGCCAAGCTGATTTATGGACCGAGTCCACAGCAAAATGATCGGACGAGGCTCTTCTAGAACAGAAACAGGACTACCAACTTAAACCAGTACGGAGTTCCTCACTATAACCTATGGTCGGGGCGAAAGGTCCGCTGGCTTTACTTGTAGCCCCGACAGATTCTGACTGCCCTTTACTCCAGCTGGATTAAATTTGTGCGGGTGTGCATACAGCAGCCGCCGTATTCCGCAAGAGCCTCTTAAGAGTAGTGACTTAGCAGTCACTACTCTTAAGAGGCTCTTGCGGAATACGGCGGCTGCTGTCTTGTAGTTTCTCTGCCCTAGGCCCGCGATTATTCAGCCGGAGATCGTTAAACGCCCTTTGGCACCCGATACGTCGACTGGGTACTCCTGCAAACTGAGGTGTGCTGTGTCTTGGAGGCAGACCTCGCAGTGATGGCACCGGGACGCCACTTTTAAGCCGATGCAATACAGATACTACCCAAAATAACCATGTTTAGTATTGTGTGTTGTATTTATGTAAAACACCTGTTAATTGTAACAGGAAAAAACGGAATAACGAACTCATAATACCTGTTTTTCCCTGTCATTATAAATATGTAATTCGTTTACGTCTTATATGTCCTGAGACTGACAGCTTCTCTGGACATAGCTCTTACTGCCTACCATGGCTACGTTTCGTCTAAATTAAGATATGCGCTTATAATATGGGGTAATTCAGTAGAAGCAAATAAAGCATTTGTTATTAAAAAGAAATGTATCCGTTTGTTACTATGATTAGAACAGACAGAAAGCTGTAAAGAATATTTCAAGAAATACAATAAACTACCCTTACCTAGTCAGTGCATATTAGATGTTTGTATTTTTGTACATAAGCATCCGAAGTTATTCACTAAACACAACGATGCCGCGACCAGACCAAGTAGACACACAAACAAACTTTTGGTCCCTAAGCAAAGGGTAAATATATTTAGTAAAAATGTGTATTGCATGGCTATTCATATTTACAATAAATTACCAAATAGTTTCAAAAACAAAAATATGTACGAGTTTAAAAGTTGTTTATTCAAATTATTGATTAACATATGTTTCTATAGTATACAAGATTTTTTAGACGATAATAATTTCTGTAACTGACATTTTATATTTATTTTTCTTTATGTGACATTCTCTATTTTTATATTTGTATTTTTTTATTGGTTGTTTATCTATTGACATTTTATTTTTTGCTATTCTGTATGTTATACATGTGTTTACTTGATGATTTAACTGAAATTTTGCATTTTACTATTCATATTCGATATTCTCAATTTACACTATCTAATTCTTAGACTTATTTGTTAAATTAATAATATAAATTAAATTGAAATTAATTCTCTAAAATAATAATGCTAATAGATATTAAGAATGTATCAGATAAAGTTACCAAACTGTTATCCAAAAACATTTCTACGCCAGTAAATGGCAGATTATGGACAGAACTAACATGTATTTTTATCATCATTTATGTACTCATATTCTGACAAATAAATGATTTATTATATATATTATTATTATTATAATTATATAATAGCCATGAATTCTTACAAATATTTTATTTACCTTTTTTTTGTGATTACCGGCTTTAGTATCGTTTTTACAATTATAAATATATAAATGTGGTATTCTTAAAATTAAACGATACAGATATCTTAACCTGCACGCGTGTTGCCAGTATGAATAGGGATAGCAGGAAACTGAAAGCTCTGATTGCAAAACTAAGAAGCCCCCGTTGTCGTGATGAGTTCTTCTCGGCAGTCGCCCGCTACAACAGGGCTAACCCTAACAAAAAGTTAAGCTCCGCTCACTTGGGTATCATCGGCGATAACGCACCCATTTATGTTTCCGAACAACTCTCGCCGACGAACAAAGCACTACATGCCGCAACCAGAGCTAAAGCGAAAACCCTATCATATAAATTTGTGTGGGTTCGCAACGGGCGCATATTTGTTTGCACATGTGAATATGCACGTTACATACATATCAGAAACGGGCAGACACTTGATACATTATGTTAACTGTAAACTTATTTAATAGTTCATTTTCCGTATATTTTGACACAATCACATGCAATATTGTTAAACTGATAATTAATCGATTGTCAATATACTTTCAAAACGTTAGAGGTCTAAAAATAAAAGCCCTTGACCTCGGTAGCTCAGTATTAGCTAGCAATTATGATGTTATCTGTTTATGCGAAACTTGGCTTAACGATTCTGTTGCGTCCTCTGAAATATTTGACACTAGATACACAGTTTATCGTAATGATCGATCTCTCGAGTTTATGAGCAGGTATAATAAAAGTCACGGTGTCGGAGTACTCATTGCTGTTAAAAAATCCCTGTTAAGCATTCGATTAAAACAATTTAACTTAATTACGTGCACTGCTTATGTACCCTCTTATATTAGTTACGACGATCATCAAAATTTCTTAGACAACTGCGAAATAAATATTCTGTCGTCTTCCACGAATCTTACACTTATTGTTGGCGACTTTAATCAATATATCGATTGTCATGTCATGTCATATCAATCCAGATATCGATTAGTCTCACTCACTTACTGCGGTAGCGATGCGAAACCGTAAGGCTAGCGCGCTGTATGAATTCATGGCTACAACTGACATGACCCAATCGAACCACGTACACGTCACGGTAAAATATTAGATCGCGTTTTACATTTCGTAACCACACCCATTCTGTAGTGGAATCTTCACCTTTGATATGATGCGATGCTTATTATCCCGCACTAGACATATCTGTTAACTGCTGTAAATCACCTGCACTAAAAGAAAAAGAAACAACACGATATATTGAAATTAAAGTACTATATACGGATTTTATCGCGTTATTTATTTTACACTTTATTACAAAATTTTGAAACTGTCACTCTACTACTAGATACTATTGAACTTTACTAAATTTTAAACTAATTAATTTATTAAAACTATTAAAACTATTTATATTTAAGTTTACACGTTCCCCGACGTTTCGGTTGCTTTTCAGCAGCCTCGGTCACGGGGAGAAAAATCCGTATATAGTAGTTTAATTTCAATGAATAACATTCGCGTAAACAGAAGACAACACGATATAATTTCTTTAAAACAGACTATCCCCAATGTAACTATGAATTGTCACAAATACCGTGGAATCAATATTTCCATTCAAATTGCGATGAATACTTGATTGCATTTTGTACACACCTTTAGGACATTATTGATAGAAACACTCCTAAATTGAGAACTAAAAGAAGGCGGCCTTCGTGGTTCTCATATTCATTGATAAAAATCGTAAAAAAGAAATTAAAATATCACCTCAACTACAAAAAATACGGTAACCCTCGAGACTACTACACATTTTCTATGTTACAGTCAAAAGCTTAACGTATATTTGATGCCTGCTTTAAATCTCACATATTTAAAACTGAAAGCAGTCTCAACCGGTCGTATACAGCCGGCTCGCATACCAGCCGGCAGATTTGACATGCAAATGCATGCATTTCGCATGCGAGCCACCGGCCTACGACGGGTACAAATCTGCCGGCTGGTATGCGAGCCGGCGGTATACGACCGGTTAAACATAATGTGAAGGCCTTTTGTAAATACGCTACATCTATGAAATCAAAAAACGATATACCTAGTCACATGCACTACAACTCTGACTCAGCCAGCGCAGGTGTCGATATCGCTAATTTATTTGTCAAATATTTTTCATCTGTGTACAGCGACCCTACGATGGAACCATTTACCCCCAGTTTTCCTGAGTCCTGCACTAACATCTCATCGATCGTTGTGTCACCCGAACAAATCAAAACCACACTCAAATCTGTTGACATTACAAAGGGCGCGGGCTCCGGTGGCATACCACCTATCTTTATTAAAAACTGCAATAAAGCCTTATTTCGACCCCTAATCTTTATCTACAACAAATGTCTTAGTGTTGGATATTTCTCTCAAACTTGGAAGATAACTCACATAGTACCTGTACACAAATCAGGCGATAGAATAGATGTAAAAAACTACAGGCCTATCAGTATTCTCTGTTGTTTTGCAAAAATATTTGAAAGCTTAATCTACAGGCAAATAAGTTTCTATCTGAAGCCAATGATAAGCCCAAACAGCACGGCTTTGTAGCCGGCCGCTCTACTTCCTCTAATTAATAACCTATATCCACCATATAACTTGCTCAACCGTAACCGAATACAGGTAGACTCATTGTACACTGATTTTGCAAAGGCATTTGACAAAGTGAATCACAGCATTCTATGTCAAAAAGCTCAATACCTTGGTATTCATGGCTCTTTGTTACGATGGTTAATTTCTTACCTTTCCCATAGCACGCAAATTGTTAGAGTGTATGGATTCGAATCTCACTCCTTCATAGCAAATTCCTCAAGGTTCCAATTTAGGGCCTCTGCTTTTTATATTATTTATTAATGACTTAGTAGACTCTATTCAAATTGCGTTGCTTACGCTGATGATTTAAAATATATAATCAAATAAAGACACCTGAAGATTGCATTATGCTACAAAATGATATAGGTCTATTGTACCAGTGGTGTGTAGATAATAAAATATGTTTAAATATAATTCAAAATGTCATGTTATATCATTCACTAAAAACAAATCTCCTATACATTATCCATACAGCTTAGATAACATTATGTTAACACGCCAGAACGCGATCAAAGATCTTGGAGTTTGGATTGACTCCAAGCTTACATTCACCCAGCACTATCGGCACCTGGTGGCGAAGGCAAATAAAGTCATAGGGTTTATATGGCGCATAATAAAACCATTTAAAAATCCAGACAGCATATTACTACTGTATTTCACATTGGTCAGAAGCATACTGGCATATGCATCTCTAATCTGGTCTCCCTTCTACCGTATACACATTGGCAGAATAGAGGGCGTCCAAAGAGGCTTTCTTCGCTACTTAAGCTCTAAAGGTATAAGACGAAAATTACCATCCTACGAGTCGAGACTTAAACATTTTAAGTTGGACACACTTGAGTCCAGGCGCAAGACATATGTGTACTCCACACTTTATAAGATTATTAATGCCCACTGGGATGCAGGCGAGTTATTGAGCCATTTTCCCCTCAAAATAGGTGGTAGTAAACGCGTTCAGAAACTATTTTCTCTGCCCCCTAGTAATAATAATGTCACTTTAAATCATCCTATTGCAAGAATGTGTAAAGGTTATAGAATATGCCAAAGGCCTTAATATTTTTTTTGTATTATTATTATTACCTAATTTTAACTTAATTTAATTGAACTATTGTTTCTTTTAATTGATTTCTATAACTTAATTTATAATTTATATAAAATATTTAATTTTGAATTTTAATGTATAATTGTATAGTATTCTTTTTATTTTTTGACATTTATATTATATAATATTTTCTCTTCTTTACCTAGTCAAAAAAAGAATACAATTAGGCATTGTATTTTTTTACCGTACTACTTAATCAGATACTACCTTAATCGGATCTTAAATTGACATGTAAATTATTGTTATCACTATTATTATTATTCATTTATGTAATTTGATATCTGTAGTTGTGTCTATTTAATAAATAAATAAATATAACAAAGCGCAATAGAAGTTTAATTTCAATATAATACATTTTAATAGAATGCCAGTATCGATTTTCTCGATAATTTTAACTCTACACAGTATGTAAATCAACTGAGATTTTTGATCCACAACCACATTGTTAAATTGATTAAATGTTTTTTCAGTATCACAATTTGAAATTTTGTGTAGTAGAGCCTCGCTGATTTCAGCATGAATGGTTCGGCCAGGACTACCCTCTCACAGAATATCGACGTGAAATAGCAATATTCCTACTGTTGTGTTTCGTTCGGTGAGTGAGAGTGCCGGTGGCCCAATCACCCTCTTTCCCCCTTCCCGCTCCTTCTCCTTCCCACTTCCTTTCCCAAAGGGTCGGCAACGCGCAAGTGATGCCTCTGGTGTTGCAGGCGTCCATAGGCTACGGTGACCACTTACCATTAGGTCTGCCGTATGATAGATTGCGACGATAATAGTACAAAAATAAATTGTAGCAGGTATTGCAAAGTGCTTTATATTTATTTATTGAAAATTCTAAAGAGTCAACATAAATTCTACGAAGCACTCGTAGGAAAATATACCTCAATCTATCATTTCATACCACAGTATACTGCCACTTGTAGCCACTGCTCGGCCACACAAATGAATTCTCGCAAACGGGTCGTTTATATTCACCTTCACGATTTCTATTTGAAACACACCCCACTTTGTACTGAGTACCATAATAATGTACTTACAGAAATTGAACTGAAGTGGATAACTCGAAAATTATATATTTATATCTCCTGAAGAGGTTTCTCTTTATTGAGTTGCTTTTATAAGCTGCTAATGAGTTTTGTATCGTACCGTTTAGGATGTTTACTTTATGGTTGAAGTATCAAAAATAATAAATACGTAATAAGTATATTGTTTTTGTTTGATTTCTTCAAATAATATAATACAAAGATTTATTTGTTCAATAATAAAATATATATAGTTATACTATTGTGATGTCCATTGAACGTTTATTGTTAGAGCTAGCCCAAATATTTTGAGTCATTGTTATTGTGAATTATATGCAGCTATATGAACTCTACCTAGCTCTCTATTAAAATCACTGACATAAATACATGCACTTACTCTCTCACACACACACACACACACACACACAAACACACACTTTGTTTTGCATTTATTTATATTTTATCTTTGTGTTATATTCAACTTAGACGAAGTACTTGTCATAGCAATGTGATCCAAGTTTATGTCCAGGAGGTGGGAGCCTGGTGATCTGTAACACAGGATTCTTTTCCTACCACAGACACCAGCATCTCACAAAGGAATTTTGTCTGATCAATATCTTTTATTTCCTAAACTGTGTACCTTTGTGATGAGAAAATAAATACAATTTATTATTATTATTATTATTACTGTAAGGGTCTCTGTTTAGTTTATTATACGACAAAAACAACGGTTGAATAGAATAATAATTAATTTTATACATTTTTGTCCATATATGACTTTGGAATCATGAATGACTAAAATATTTGGTTTAGCTTGGACTGATTCATTTGAATATTACTAAAATAAGTAGCGATAGCCTAGTGGGAAACCATTGGACTGCCACGCAGAGGTCTCGGGTTCGAACCCAAGGCGCGCATCTCTGACTTTTCGAAGTTATATGCGTATTTAATAATTAGTTATCGCTTGGTTTTTTTTTTTTTTTTTTTTTTTTTATTGTGTAAACTAACAATATCACAATAAAGTATGACATGAAATAATGTGCAGCCATACAGTATTGGTAATTGTGACATCCACATCGTTTACCACGGTTAGACAAAGAGATACAAAGGTTTACTTATAATTAACTACAAATACATACAATTAAACTAAACTATTGATTTCATGCAACTTCTTACATATTAGTTTTCTATAAGCGCTCCAATCATTTGTATATATGTCAATATCACTAAAGTTACGATTGTAAGAATCTAGCACACGGTAAATGGGCGTGCGCTTGCCAGCGTTAGTCCTTGGTGTCCGTAAGGCAAATGGGGGAGTTTTACGACAGGCACGCGCACTTGATCTAGTGGGCACTCTGTAGCTTATGTTATTGACAATATCAATACAGTCGTACCTACCGTGACAGACATCATATAAAAACATGGCTTGCAACTGTATGCGTCTAGATTTCAAATCCAATAAGCTATATTTCTTCAACAGATTGGCATAAGATAGAAAATTATGAGAACATTTATAGTGAATACAACGCAAAAACTTCTTTTGTACTTTTTCAATACTGTTGGAGAAATTCGCATACAGTGGATCCCAGATACAAGTAGCATATTCCAACTGTGAACGGATTAAGGTCTTATACAGATACAGATATGTATTAGGGCGTATGAAGTCATTGCTGGCTCGCATGACAAAACCATACATTTTATAAGCTTTGCTACAAATATTATCTATTTGAGTGTCAAGTGTCAGCTTAGTATCCAATGTGACTCCGAGATCGCGGACAGCATAAGTTCTATTAAGATAACAACCATCTATTGAATATCTATACGTTCTTAGCGTTCGTTTTCTAGTAAAAGTGATAACTTTACATTTGTCGAGACTTAGCTGCAGTTTGTTACGAATACAATAATCAGCAAATCTGTGAAGATCCTCTTGAAACATATGCTGATCGTTAATGTCTTCAATAACTCGGTAAATTTTTAGATCATCCGCATATAATAAGAATTTACAACGTTTGAAGCAGATGTGTATATCATTAATGAACAGAATAAACAGGAGAGGACCTAAAATAGACCCCTGTGGTACCCCAGATGTCGCGAAGACCGTGTTTGACTCATACCCATTTATGATAACCTTTTGGGTTCTGTTGGTAATATAAGATTTAAACCATCTCCAAAGATTACCACGAATACCATTGAAGGCGAGTTTCTCCAGTAAGATTTTGTGATCCACTCGGTCAAACGCTTTAACGGTGAAGGAAAACATCGTGAGGAAACCTGCATGTCTGAGAGTTCTCCATAATGTTCTCGAAGATATGTGAAGTCTGCCAACCCGCACTAGGCCAGCGTGGTGGACTACGGCCTAACCCTTCTCACAATGAGAAGAGGCCCGTGCCCAGCAGTGGGACAGTTTAATACAGGGCTGATATTATTATTATAATATTATAAAATAAGTATACTAGCTTCTATCTGATACTTCGAACGTATGTATCCCACAGGAACGCATACCCTAAAAAAATATAATTTGTGCTAATCCAGGATGAAATCCATGATGTGATCTGTGTCATTGATTTACGCGTAATATAATCGCAAACATTAGAATTTGAAACATTTATCAAACTGGCACATTTATAGCAAAGGTCATAAATAAAATATAGTTTAAACGAGTCATAAAAAATTGCCCTCGGCGTTTTAAAACATGTGTAATATTGGCAACCAATGCATGTTTTATAAAAGGAAAGTAAGTTTTATAGTGAAAATATTACTACGAACATTAAATACTCCTGCATGAAACCAAAGAGCTTTCAGCGGAATACTGGAAAGCTTAAAAAAGTTACGCGAAGCTACGTTATTCAAAAATATGGTTGTGGCATTAAAATAGGATAAGCATTTCATTGAATATTGTTCATAGAATAAATAATTACTTAAAAAATCTAGTAGCAGTACTACTACTTACTCACCAAACAAGACTATTTGCTTATCTTGTCAGCTATTCATAAACATTCTTTCATTTTGTCACCCGCTTTGTTAAGGACGGAAATGGCATTCATTTTGTACAACACCCCTATATATTTCTGATAAAATTCACTGCGGCTTAGAAGACAGTCCAACTTTCTCCGAGACTTCACGAGTGTCAAAACTCGGAGTTTTCTATGGTCACTACTGCTGAACCTGGCTACACAGGTGATGAAATGTACTACTGTAGGAGTACGGGTAAGAATAGAGCGAATTAAAAAATAATTCGCTATACAGTTTGAAAAGGTAGGTACCTACCTACCTTTTGAAACTGTATAGCGAATTATTTTTTGGCAAGGTTGAATCCCACACATTTCTAATTATGCTTAGGTGGTAAGTAAAAGCATGGTTTGTTGTGGTGTACTGGCCACAGCTGCAGACTAGAAATTCCGTTTAAATACAAAACTACTTTAGGAATTTTCTAGCCGAAATTTACAATAACGCTTTATCTAATCCCAGAGTACAACATTGGCACTTCCATATGCTCATAAATTAATGCTATTACATTACAGTGATCGTAAACAAAAGGTAACAAGTAAAATTGCTTGTACTCGATGCAAGTAACTTTTGTAGAAAATATTGTATTATTTGCACAAAGTGATTATTAATAAATAATATCAGCTATTAGGCCATAGTCTACCACACTTGCCTAGTGCGGGTTGGCAGACTACACATGTCTTCGAGAATATTGTAGAGAACCCTCAGACATGCAGGTTTCCTCACGATATTTTCTTTCACTATTAAGGCAAGCTGTAATTAATTATTGAATACGCAGAATACTTCGAAAAGCCAGAGATGCGTGCCTTGGGATCAAAATCGAGACCTCTTCGTGGCAGTTCAACGGTTTCACTCTAGGCCATTTCTGCTTATTATTCAATGAATATTATCACAAGCATATAAGCAATACAAATAAGAATATTAGCCTAGTAAAAGCATGAACGAGATGATTGCGAATCTAGTTCACCTTCTTATGTTCATAAAGTGATCCAGAACATTAAATTAATAATAGCAAAATTAATTAATTGGCTTTCTGGAGGAGCTAGCATCTCTTCACAAAGAGAGTGCGTCATTTCCGCAAGCTTAAAACGGCTTAAATTGGTTAATGCGGTGTGTCACGTGATGGCAGTTGATGTTGCGTTATTATTATGAACTTTAATTATTTTCTACAGCCCTTTTGGGATGGGTGACAACGCTTTTCTGAGTCTCAAATGGTGTTCAAGATGCGCGAAATCACCGGCTTGGAGTCACGATGATGTTTTAGAACAGACATTGTAAAAGGTTTCAAAGGACTCCATCGTGTTACTTAATGTTCTTCTAAGACTATAGTTTTGTATTCACGTTGTAATCCTAAAATGTAAATACAGTACAATACATTCGAGTTATATTAAAATCTTTTAATATAATTCGAATATGTACTAGCACTTTTGTACACGAAATCCGTATCGTTAAAGGATATTATAATAGGAATTTTGTTTGCATTTTCCTTGTTTACCACATAGACAATAAAGGGACGAATTTCAATAAAGATGGCTGAATGAACGTAAAGTAATATTACAAAATCTATAAATTTCTACAGAAGATAAATATTGTTGTATATTGTTCAAGAAAAGTTCAATACTGCATACGCTGAGATCAACTGATAATGTTCTCAATATGTGGTATAAATGTGAATTTAGCGTCCAAGATAACTTCCAGATCCTGTACTACATCTACTTCGTGTAAGGTCACTCCGTTTATTTTGTACAACGAATTTATTGTTTGGATTTTCATTTCCTATTATGCTTGTATCCAGCTGATTGTGGCCTTTTTAATCACATATCCAGTACAATAAGAGTAGGTGCGTTCCATAATGGGTTTTGGTATTCGTGGGCAACTTTAATTTCAGGTTATAATTTTTGTCATGTTTATTAATATCGCCGAAATAAACTTTATAATTAACAATACGTAAGAAAATTCTTGGAATAAAAATAAAATATCCACTACTTGGAATAAAATTCTTGTGAATTGAAACGGAAATAATTAATAGCTTTTAATTATTTCCGTTTTAATTATTTGGTTCTTAAAAAGTTAGGAATTAGGTCGAGTCAAAATACGTTTATGTATATGTTAAGAGTATTTTTGGGAATCTTATTGTAAAGCACATAAATTAATTAGGTACACAGTTCTATTACAGAAAACATATTGCTTATAAAGAAAAAGAAATAAACGTGGCAAAACCGATGGAAGAGAATAGGGATCTCAATAGTTAGTCTGTACGAACTCGTACATTATAATGTATGCTGGGTACGCTAATTTGGCGCCTGCGTGCGTTATATATTGAGTTCAATATGTAATATTTTTAGTGAACAATAAACACTCGTTACATAAACATAATCTATCTTTTACTACATAACACAACAATATTCCATGTTGGGAAGACTACAGCCCCAACATAGTCTTTTGCTTAGTACCTAGCATTTCGATCTGAAATCAAGGCATAGCCAAGCTCGGAATTTGCCATATACCAATAAAAAAAAATATTGTGCTGGGTGCTGCTGAACGATCTAAAAGACGACAACATCTATTCGTATGTCATTGTGCTTCCAACGCAAGTAGCAAAGATGATAATTATTGTTTGTGACTACTGTTTGTTACTTGCGCTGCATCAGTTTTGCATTGTTGACTGCCCGGGTGGCGTAGTGGTTTAAGTGATCGCCTCACCACTGCCGTTACACTGAGTGTTATGGGTTCAAAACTTTGTGTGATCCACAAATGGATGTTCCGAGTCTGAGTGTTCTTTGTGTCCGTTGTTTGAATTTGTAAACTCCCCCGCGAAAGAAAAGTTTACGGCATAGCGTTTCTTTGAGTATCTTGCAAGCCCTATTCAGCTAAGGTACACCACACGATGTTGTACTGCGTTCTTTCGTAGGCTGCAGGTACTTGCCGGCGGCTTGCTTCAATTTAAGCGAAAACCCAGCGAGAGAGCATTCCAGGCTACCGTACGTGTCATGAGGTATCCTATATATATAAAACTTAAATACGCAATGCTGTCCGCCAGGCACCTTAGTAGTCAACAGTGAGGCTAAGGAATTGTACGACGCCAATTTAATTAATCTTTTAAATATTACGTTTATTTACTTACTATTTGGTATATTATTATAAGTATTTAAGCCCATTAGTTAGTTTAGATAAATAATATGGTTTAAGTGATATTGTCTTCTGTTTACCCGAATGTTATCCATTGAAATTAAACTACTATATACGGATTTTACCGCGTTATTTATTTTACACTTTATTACAAAATTTTGAAACTGTTACACTACTACTAGATACTATTAAACTTTACTAATTTTAAGCTAATTAAATTATTAAAACTATTAAAACTATTTATATTTAAGTTTACACTTTCCCCGACGTTTCGGTTGCTTTTCAGCAGCCATGGTCACGGGGAGTCTCCCCGTGACCATGGCTGCCATAGCATAGTACAACTACTAGATATAAATAGTATCTAGTAGTAGTGTAACAGTTTCAAAATTATGTAATAAAGTGTCAAATAAATAACGCGATAAAATCCGTATATAGTAGTTTAATTTCAATGGTTTAAGTGGTCGCCTCGCCACTACCACTCCGCCGAGTGTTGTGGGTTCGAATCCCACACGAGACCCAAATTTGTATGATCCACAAATGGTTGTTCCGAGTCTGGATGTTCATGGTGTCTGTTGTTTAAATGTTTATAAAGTCCCCCGCGATACAGGAACTATTCTTAGTGCTGGGAGTTGTCTTTTCTAATAAATAAAATATATAAAAATATAAAACGTTTCATATAAATTAAATTATCTTCTAGCAATTTTTAATACGTCATAAAAATGGCAAACATTTAATATCATTACTTTAACTTTGACACCCATTAAACCAACAAATTCGCTAAATAAAAAAAAAATTAATTCAAAACTGATTTAATTTAATGTTAAAAAGTGTTTTTGTTGTCCTTGAGTGCTTCGCCCACGCAGTTATAAAAGCCTTTACAGAGGAATAAATCACTTAATCGACTCGGAAAAAGTATTCTCCCGGCAACCATAAACATTATAAATAAAGATGCTATTAACATTGTTTATTTACGTATTGTCCATAAAGGTTAAATGTACTCGTAAATATATTATTCCGCTATATTTTTCCCGCAACTTTGCTTGCGTAAATGTTATTTTCTATCCCTCAAAAACAATCCTTTTTCCTAGATGAAAGACCCTATGCCGCTTTTTGTACCACTGAAAACGTGTATGCAAAATTTTATGACGATTAAAGCGAGAAAGCGTAACAAGCAAACACACATTCGTATTTATATAAATATATATATATAATTTATAAAATTCAAACTGTCTTTAATAAGTAGTTAATGAATACAATAAGCCGTATGAAAGTCCTTATTTTGATAAATATCCATAAAATTATTTTACAGAAAAATATTTACTTTTTATTTATTTTTTATTTTGTTAAAAGTCACTAAAAGTTTTTATGGTAGGTGTAGGAGGCAAACGAGCAGATGGGTCGCCTGATGGTAAGCGATTACCGCCCATGGACACCTGCAACATCAGAGAAGTCGCAAGTGCGTTGCCAGCCTTTTAAATTTCCTCCTTCCTCCCAGAGGGGGAGGGGGAGTTGGTCCTCCGGTACCCTCACTCACTCGACGAAACACAACGCAAGCGCTATTTCACGCCGGTTTTCTGTGAGGCCGTGGTATCACTCCGGTCGAGCCGGCCTATTTGTGCCGAAGCGTGGCTCTCCTACAGAGGTTTACAGTTGTTTACCTTTTTCTCAAATTCTATTGTTAGATAGACTATAGTTAGGATATCTGTATGTTTAATACGTTTTCATGGTAAGGGCTCGACAGATTTTCATAAAGTTTGGTATAGAAATATCTTGAAAGCCAAACCAAATTAAATCTTCTTTAGTATTTACACATTACTAAATTCTCTTATAATCAACAACTATAGCGGCAAACGTTGGACTTCGACGCAAAGGTCTCAAGTTCGATCCCAAGACGCGCATCTACGATTTTTCAAAGTTATGTGCGTATTTAAATAGTAAAAATCGCTCGCTTTAACGGTGATGAAAAATACAGTGAGAAAACCTGTATGCCTGAGAGCTCTTCATAAAGTTCTCCAAGATATGTATATGAAGCCTACCAACCCACACTGGTCTAGCGTGGTGAACTTTGGCCTAACCCATCTCATTCCAAAAATAGGCCCGTGCCCAGCGGTGTGACAGTTTATGAACAGTGCTAATTTTATTATATTATGATTAAGCTACATTTACTGACAAATAAAATCTTTCATTGTCAACAGAGCTCGCCTTTCCAACAGTATGTCAGTTGCAGTTAAAATATCTCGAAAGATATCTTTTTGATATCTAGTCTGAGATGGCGAGACAAGATGGCTTGGCTGTGGAGATTTGAAGTACAGAATAGGGATGGGAATGCTCTTTAAAACTAACCTTGAGAGTGCATGGCGAACAATCCAATTACGTATAAATAGTAATCTTTTTTGTGGCTTGTGTGCCAAGAATCGCAATATCAATCGAATCGCCGTAATAGTAAATGTTTCGAGCCAGTTTATTGATATAATTAGATGCATATATTATTATAATCTTAATATATTATGTGCTGCACAAAGATTAATATGAAGTTATAAGTTACATAATATATTACATGATTAAATAAATAGTTACTTATTTAAACAGATTCAATATATAGCTTATAATTATGTGAAAAATAATAAAAGCCGCAATACCAACAAACCCAAGAAATAGGTACTATTTTTAAATGAGAAAATACTTTTACTTCACAAATAAAATCCGGGGCAGACACTTATAAAATATTCAAGTTAAATAATTTTCTTCGTCATAATATATATTAACCGTATTCCGTTATCTAATTACGCAATCTCTATATACTGGACCCGACAAATAAGCATCAGGCCAATATAACTGTTTTGCCGAAAATATTCAATCAGATCGTATTTATCTAAGATCTAATGCAAATGTTTCCGAGGGTTATGATGATGATGATAGGTTGTTCTTTTCGCAATTATTTATAACAATAGATTGTGGTACCAAGTAAGGTAAAAACCACGTAACGCCTCACCCAATTCAATTTTGCAACATTATTTAAATACTATACAGTAATTTGATGCTTTAGTCATTTAAATAGTTAGAATTAAATTACTCCATTGTCATACCAGAACAGTAGGATAGACTTAAGAAATCAGATGGTTTCCAATAACAAAATCATTTTATATAATACATGTGAATGTGCTTACCGTAACATAGACAAAGTTTCAGCGCCTGAATCAGTATTTCTTTAAGGAACACCTATAACAGTACCGAAGTTTCAGAAGAAAAAGGAATTTCAGGAATGTTGCTCAAAGTAAAGTATATAAAGTCGGCAAAACGAATGAGGTAATCTTTGTCTAGTTTCGCTTTTTCTCGAGAAAATAACGACGAGTGTTAAACAGATTTCCTTCAAAGTCTCAACCTGTTTGGTTCCAGGCATGTTTCCAATAGCGAATAACTCGGAGCCTTACCGAGTTCCAAAGATAGTTGTGTAAGCGTTGTAAGTGGGATTCTCGTGTCAATCGTCGAATAAAGTATTCATGACGAGACTTTCGCCGGTACCTTCGTGTTAAGCCACGTGTATACTGTATATAAACCTCTTAAGATTAAAAATGTACATAGTAAGTAATAAGAAATAAGTTCTAAATTTAAATTTCAAAAGAATAAGGCTGTGATTACATCGACATAAATCCGTGAAGAGTTTTATTTCCGACTACCCTACCGAAATTTGCTTTTTGTTTTCCTCACAAAGGAACACGAAAGATTTGAGTTATTATTTCTTCCAAATAGCACCTCGTTTAACTGGGTTAATTTTTCTGTCCTAAATGCAAAGACAATTTAATTACTTTAGGCAGTTTTCCTTGTCAGTGAGGGTGCGTACCTAAGCCTTTGATGTACACTTGATAACTTAGCTATGTAGCTAAGGTTATGTAAACTTAACCATAATTACAAAGAATTTCGACCACTGAGCGACCAATATACAATTTGCTTATTTTGTATAGTTATGTTAAATGTCCCTGCATCCTGTCTTCATAAAAACTATATCTATGATAAATATTATACTTCTCTGTGTGCGCAATATGCTTACAGCACACTTTTTAATTTTACGTATTTAAATAATGATAGATAAGCCATAATCTCAAATACACTAGATTATGATGACATGACGTTTGCCTATAACACTGACTGATTACACTGAACACCATCACTATCGGTTTAACAAAACGAAATGAATGAAACGTAGTTTACTGTTTCAGGTGGAATACAAGTTGCTAAATGGTTAAAACCGCATCAAAATGTAAGCAGTGGTTTTGTGTGTAGCTCAATAAAGAAACAGATCCAGAAACTTTTAATTACATAATCTAAGATATTTTTAACAGTTTTAGCAAACTTCCCGCTGCGGCTTCTTGTGCAAGGAAATATCGAGATATCCTAATATGAAAAATTTGTAGTAGCCAATAATAATTAATATGTAACATAATATACAAGAAAACTTTAAAGTAACTATACGATTTGGAAAAAAAGGTTAAAATAGTTAAATATATTCTGTTAAATATATTCTGCAGCATATATTATTGTGATGAAATATATGGGGTCAATGTGCAGTCATGCGTGCAAATCAAGAATGGAATAATTATTGTGAAATCTGTGCAAATCGCAGCGTACCTGTAATAAATAATAATAATATAGAAGAGTGGGTACATTACTAACTATATACCAAACGTACGTACGTACGTAACGTACATATAACAAACGTATACGTAATCACGCGTATTCCATACGTATTTGCTAAACAGAATTGACGCGGATGACGCTTGGCACTGACGTTACGAATGTAAGTGAAATGCGCATCAGAGTAAAGCTTTTCTCGCCAAGTTTTGCAGCTCGGGTCCGGGCCTTATAATGCATGTCTAGTCCCAACTTGTATAAGTACTAATCTTAATCTTAATCTTCATAGATTATTAGTAGTTACTGGTACATGTTGGTACTAGAGATGATTGATGATTCTAATGGTCAGCCATTGGAATCATCGATCATCATTGGTTGGTTTTTTGTGTTTGTATTTTGTAAGAGTATTAGATTTTGCCCGCAGCTTCGTCTTCGTTAATCTAAACATAGATTAGGTTAGATTAGTAACGGTGCTTTTTTCTGGATGAAAGGTAAAGTTCCACTGAAAACGTGTACGTGCAATTTCATGGTGATCGGTCGAGTACTAAAGCCGTGAACGCGCAAAAATACCAACCAAACTCACATTCACATTTATAATATTAGTTAGGATATAAAGAAGCTGTGTTTCTATATCAAAACTTACAAAAAGAGAAGTCCTGACTGACTCATCAACGCCCAGCCCAAACCGTTGAACGTAAAATGCAATAGGGATATATTTTACCGTGTATGATCACTTATAAATTGTCAAATGTCATTACATAATATCACTACTATGTAATGATATACCAAGCGAGTTGCCACCTAAGAGCACAAGTCAAGCGTATGTACTTATACGTTACATAAAAATATGTATAACAAAATAAAGATACACAACGTTGCCTAAAAGAAAGTTTTCTACCAAAAAACTATTACCTAATATATGTTTATTCGGTACTCTTTCACTTTGAAAACTCCAAGGCTACATCTTTCCGGGACTACGCTACCGGCGAAATAGTTTTATTTGTTTAGCATTAGTTAGAGAGTTGTTAATACTTTTGTGGATATCAATGAAAAGATGTCGCCTATAGAGCTCGGCTTCGGTCATAAATGAAAAAGTTTGGGACTCCATTTTGATGTTACGTTCCCTGATAAAGATTAAGTATGTCCTATATTAATACGTTATTATATTTACGGAAAACCCACTGTTTTACCACATTTTCTAGGCAAGTGATCATAGGCATGATTGCTGATACAAATATACTAAGTAGGAGAAAAGTATACCTATCATCCGAGCGAATAAATGTGACTATTTTTCGATCATGAAATGGAATGTGATAAAAGTTTTGTAGTCAAACTACGTTGAATTATTCTTTTACATGTATAATAAATTCAAACTTTACCAAAATATACGCATCATCTCTATGTTACGTCCAATACAAAAGTATCATTATTATAATAAAACTTTAAAATCTTCATAACGGTAATTTTATATAACCCGCTGTATCGTTGAATATCGAAAGATACGTAATGCCAACTGTCATTAAACATAAATATACAATAGAAGCATATACTAACGGCTCTTAAAAATTACCTTGTTATCTTATTCGCATAAAGAAAAGAGATTACAAATAAACAAGGCTTTGCATTTCCATCATTAGTTAAATGACCCATTGCTAAGCCCCCAAACATAGTCCAAAAATATAACTGTCATTTAGAAATCACGAGATATATATTATACAAACATAAACAGGAAACCCAAGAAGGTTGTAAGTATCAAACATTTTTATTATAATTCGAATAAATCTTGGAGTGAAATGCGGTCACACGTCGCGATGACTTATACATACAGCTGTGTAATCTCACCTTTATCCGCAAAGGGTAAAGCGTGAGAGCTCAGAGTGATCCCCGGCCGAGAGTTTCCGATGCTAATACAGGACTTTTATTACTCGCCATTAGAATATCGAATATTCCCCTTTGCCAGACGGAATGCTCACTCATTAACATATAGTTGGCTCTCTGGAAATTTTTTCTACTTTACGTTTAATGTTTTTAATCAGTTTTCAGTTGAGATATTTTTAGAAGCAATACATATTGACAAAGAAAAATATTTAGGGTAACTTTGTAAATTTGTTCTTTAGAAATTCTATTTAGGTATACTGTATACATTTTATATTGCATTTTATTCGATTTCGATTCGATTCACTCGCGTTTTTCAATTCGAACCAGTAGTTCCTGAGATTAGCGCGTTCAACCAAACAAATACACAAACTCTTCAGCTTTATAATATTAGTAGAGATGTTGTGATTTTCTGTGCTCAGAGCGACTCACGTGGAAACGTCGCAATGTCTTGATGTGTAAATTATAATGGTGTCAAATTATCATTTATGGTTGTTCATATAATAATGAGAACAAAAGATTAAGATATAATGCGTCAAAAATGAATTAGATAACTATTTAATTGTGTAGATATTTTGTTTGATGATGACGACATTCACACAATTTGACACGTAATATCGCGGTAAAGTAATCGTATACAACCATTATACGTGTAATGTTACTGTTTACAAATATGAGATAATTACAAGACAAGACGGCCGATTCTGGAAATATAAACTGTTCAAAATATAGTACCGATCTGTCACCAGTTTTATTAATACCACAAATAGAATTCATCTAAACATATAAATTAAAATTTTAACATAAACAGCATTTCAGGCTGCATTTTACGTTTATTAAATTAAATCGGAAATCTATTTTGAACTGTTGTATGTGTTATTGTAATTTAATGGTGATCTAAAAAAATGGTTGGTGCTTTCTTACTGGTATCTTATTATAGGCACACTCTTTAAGTTACCAACTTTAATTGCAATTTTTTTCAATATTACCAAATATGTCAGCATGCTTAACACGCAGGTGCATCAACGTGCTATAACGGTATGCAATACCACCTGAGCAATAAAATTTCTAGTAAAATTTGTCCACGGAAAGCAATATTGCCTTATTTTTTAAATTGGCGTCTGATTCGGCTGTTCAGAGTTATAGTTATTAATTTAAATAATGAACTCGTTTTGTGAGTTAGATATAGTACAAACTGTTATATTAAACCCGATAATTTGCTGAAATTATCAGATAGTTTTCGGGTTACTAACTGAAATTTTCGAATAGATTGCGAGTTTCTAATAACTTGGCGAGGTCGCTAGCTTTTCAATTTACTCAAAACAAGAACAATGAATTAAATATTAAACCGAATACCTTACAACGTTACATTTTACGTCTTTAACTTAAACTTTGACAGTAAATTTATTAAGAGGGTTTAATAGACAGATTGTTTAATGGTATAAAACGAACAAAACTGGAATACATATTTTAAGACTAACTAAAAAAAATAACCTACTGACTGCCTTAATGATGCAGTGCTAGTGAATGCGACTACTGTTTAGAGGTCCGGGGATCGTGTCAGGCAAAGCTTTATTGAGTTTTTTTCATGAAATACGTAGTAACAGTACATTTAGAATCTGGAACTGTGACTGGCAGATAGCAATACCCACGTCTCCTATAGGACCTAAAATCGTATTAAGCGAAATTTTGGTGTAATACAATGCTGCCTACACTTGCGGAGACATAGGATTTAGGATTAAGACTATCTAATGTAAAATAATCCAAATAATATTTATTATTAAAGAAATATGCGCTGAAAAATTAATTTTTTAGTTAGCATGTTTAATCGATACTAAGATTTATAATAACAAATTGCTTAACATTTTATTAAATAATATCATGTAACCAAAACTGCGGTATTTAAGCTAGTTACTTAGCAAAGTATAGTATATTATTAAATTTACAAAGAAATGTAAGGTATTAGCTGAAAATTGGTATAATAAGCCACTTACTTTGTAGTTTATGTAACGACTCTCGCATTTTAATTCCCTTTTTTAAATCATAACAGAAACTCGCCAACTTTCTACACTTATTTTTATCGACTACCGTTTTGATTATGCAAGTTCTTTTTACACCATTTCTTCTTGGGATGGGAAAGTCAGTCAAAGCTAGACTCGGTTTTCTTTAATAAAACTTTACCGGACCCAGCTCGCGTTGTGAGGCAAAGAAAATAAATAAAATAGGTATAAATCATAACTATTGCTTGGTGGTTTCTTTCTAACAGGTTATTTATAAGCAAACTACAAACTGAAAGCTCGTGAGTTTGATAAAATGTGTGAAAGCCAATATGTAATTTAAATTACGTTATTGTTCATATTTCGATATTTATTACTAGTTTTTGTCCACGGCTTTGCTAGTAAATCTGGGTTAGTAACAATACACAATTTTTTGGATAAAAGGTACCCTATGTTCTTACCTGTTCCCCTGACAACGTTTACGCCACATTTCATGATGCGTGGTCGAGTAGTTAAGACGTGAAAGCGTAACAAATAAACTCACATTCGCATTTATAATGTTAGTTAGGATTTCATAGACGAACATTCTCATAAGAGATCAGAGGTATTTGAGAAGCCATATTATCTTATGCTGACTAGCGGGTATAAATAAAGTGATGAAAGTGAATGAAGCAAAAGAGAAATGCAAAGATAGTAGCTAGGGGAAATCATATCTAGGCTTAAGCCTGTCTCATAGTGTAGATCATGTTCTAGGGTATATAATACCAGCCCTCTATTAAACTGTCCCACTGCTGGGCACGGGCCTCTTCCCAGTGTGGGTTGGCAGACTTCACATATCTTTAAGAACTCTTAGACGTGCAGATTTCCTCACGATGTTTTCCTTCATCGTTAAAGCAAGCGATAATTAACTATTTAATATGCACATAACTTCGAAAAGTCAGAGATTGAACTCGAGACCTCTGCGTGGAAGTCTAATGGTTTCCCACTAGGCTATCGCTGCTGTGCCTAGTGTTTTAGAGTACCTAACTTAAAAGGGATATCTATTTATCATCCTGATAAGGTAGTTTTACATTTATATTGCACCATATTTTTTATTGCACCTTACCTTGGGTTTGCGGCCCACCTGATCGTAAGTGTCAACCATTGCTCATGGATTTCGGCAATGTCAAGGCTTCACTCAGCCAAACTGTGACAATATTAGGTACTTTTTATTATTTTGCTCGTCAAAATGACCACACTCCGCCTGATGGTAAGCAGTCGTGTGGTCTAAGAGCAGTGGCCTCCACACCGTCCTACTCCACACCGTACTGACGGCCTGAGAAGGTGCTTTTTCACGCCCCGCTTAAAGAACCCAGGATTAAAGGAAGAAAGAAACATGTGCCTTGGCAGAGAATTCCATGCCTCGATCGTTCGGCAGAGGTATGACGACCCAAGCATGTTGGTACGTACTCTAGTCGACTCTACCGTGTAAGGATGGCATCTGAGGCTGTAACCTGTCAAGAACGTCCAGCAAGTACTGCACGGAGCTTTCCCAAAGATGAGAACAGTACTTCACGCCAGGGCGCACTTGTGCCTTATACAATAGGCACAGCTGCCCAGGCGCGAAGAACCGCCTCACCCTGTTAAGAACTCCGAGTTTTCGCGAAGCTTGCTTAATGTCCCTCTCGATGTAGGTTTTAGGATAAGGGGAGCGGACAAAGATCCATACCTAAGTTAGAGAGGCTATCACGTATCTCCAGTGGAGTGTTCTTCAGAGAAGGGAGGGGAAAGAACGGAGACTTTTTTGTTGAGAACGCGCATGCCTGGGTCTTTTTGGAGTTGAACTAGACCAATTTCTTGGCACCCCATTCAGAGATGCGGTCCAAGGTCTGGTCAAGTTCAACGACAAGATCCTGCCTTTTCCCCTCAACCTTAGCCTGTTTGGCCCCAGGAAGTCCGGAATATCGCCCATGCACGGTACTGTCGTCCGCATAACAATGTATGTTGCCGAGATTCAACATATCATTGATATGCAAATAAAGTGCGTAAGAGATAAGACGGACCCCTCAGGTACTCCTGCATTAACCTGCATAAACTTGGAAGCGCGACCGTCGCAAAGGATCCGAATACGACGCTTCTGCAGGAAACTTGCAATCCAGGTGTACAGATGAGGGGGCAAGCCATAGGCCGGAAGCTTGGAAAGAAGAGACCGGTGCCAAAATTTATTGAAAACTTTGGCTATGTCTAAGCTGATAGCCAAAGACTCGCCGTGCTTGTCTATAGCCTCACCCCAGAGGTGCATGATGAACGCTAGCAGATCACCCGTTGATCGTTTAACCCGAAAGCCGTATTAGCAATCATTGATCAACGAGTGATCCTCCAGGTAGTGGACAATTTGGGTGTTTATAATTCGCTCGAACACCTTGGAGAGCACCGAAGTGATAGCTATGGGTCGATAGGTGCCTGGCTCGGAATGGTCCCCCTTTTTGGGAATCGGTTGAATGTTCGCCTCTTTCCAAGCCTCGGGCACAGTGCCTGCGGCGTAAGACGTCCGCTATAGGCGCATAAGTGTGGGAGACAACTCTACTGCACATTTTTTGAGGACCACAGCTGGGATGCCGTCAGGCCCACAGGCTTTCCGAACATCGAGAGACTGCAGTGTCGCACGAACGTCACGTTGCCTGATACGTATATCAGGCATGGTGTAGCCGCAGTTGGCAATATTAGGCGGCTGCAAACTGCAGTTATCAATTCGGGAGTTGGCCGCAAAGATATTTGCACGCAGATCTGCTTTCTCCTGCGGCCGATGAGCCAGTGATCTATTCTAATATCTCAGAGGAGGCAGCGAGGTTTGGCAGAAGTTGGACTGCACTGCTTTGGCCAGGCGCCAATAGCTACGACTGCCCGTAGGATGCGCCATGAGTTCCTGGCCGAACCGTGCGACGCGCTGGGCATCCACTCTTAAGCATGCCCTCTTGCAGACCTCTGTGGCTTGGTTGAACGCTTCAGGTGATCCACGTTAGAGCCGTGGAGAGCGCGAGCCCTAGTCCAAGCGCGGTACGCTGTCTGTTTGCGTTCAACAGCATCAGCGCATTCACGACCGAACCAGGGCCTCTTCCTGCCGCCGCTCATGACATCACTGTATGGAATATAATATGACATACCCAGGATGATTTCACCAATGACAGCAGTAGCGCTCTCTGATGGATCCCTGTTCTCAAAGAAGCGTTGAGTCCAAGGGATGGATGCGAAGAACTCCCGCATTCCATCCCAATCAGCTGACGAGTAGTGCCACAGTCGTCGTCTTGCCTCCTCGGCTCGTGGGAGCGTAACAACAATAGCTATGGCATAAACCAGACAGTGGTCTGAGGTGCCCAGAGGAGCACAAATCGACACGTTGTACCGGTTCGGGTTACTCGTCAGCAGCAGATCGAGAGAGGGCGCCTGACCTGCAATATCCGGTATCCGGGTGGGCTGGAGTATCAGTTGAGACAGGTCATGCGTGAGAGCGAATGCATTGATAGTTCGTCCCGCGTGGTCTGTTTTGGGAGATCCCAACCAGGTCTCACGTTGGGCATTGAAATCTCCCAAAAACACCAACTCAGCGTTCGGAAACCGCTCCTGCGCATCGTCTGCCGTCTGACTCAGGTAATCAAAGAGTCGAGTTGTCTCAGCGTCTCTTAAATGGGACCGGTAGAAGCACATGTAGATTTGGCTGAAAGAGCCATGATCTATGTGTACCCAAAGGACAGAGAAGGAAGGGTCCTCTAGGCAGTGTAGACGGTGACAGCAAATATCCGCCCTAACAAACACTTCTCTAACTATTGCAGGTAGGTAGTGTCTGCAGGACGGCGTATTTCTGTCTCCGTTAGAAAAAGCATTGCCGGCTGAGCCGTCTCCAGGTGGTGATGGAGGGCATTAAGGTTAGCGTGGAGTCCTCTGATGTTAATAAACTCCACGACACAGGAAGAGGAAATAGCGATGGGGTTTCTCTTTCAACCTCGATTATAGACACAACAGAATTTGGTGGACTAAAGTAATGAATAGAAATATTAGAAGCATATTTTACTTACATTGTTCTGAAACCAATATTCAGCTATTATAACTGTAATTAATAATACTGTAATAAATCATAAACGAATTTCATATTAAACCAACATAGGCGGTTCCTATGCTTCATCAATAATTATATTTGATCTTGAGTATAACGCTCTTTCATTAATATAAAATGAATAATATATTAAGTGAAATTAATAGATAAAATTTAATTGTAAAAGAAAGTTACTCGAAGAGATTAAAACAAAGGTCATTGAAACTTCTTTGAACGTTTAAATAGATAATAACAGCGATAAATTTTGTTTAAAATCGAGTGTGTTTGAAAGGAAACAGTCGCTAAGGAACTTAATTTTGTTAGATTTCGTACCTAACTACGTACTTCAAAGATTATGTGCTAAATTTACATTTTTATTGGCATTTCAATGTTTCAATGAAATGATCAAAGGTACGTGTTGTACAAATTCAAATTAGAAGGCAAATAATTGGGCTGAAGTAATTTGTAGATACGCTTAATTTTATTGCTTTGCTCGGTCTATTGCTGACTTGTTTGTTTGGCTAACAGCATAAGCTTGCTTTTACATACTACTGCTGATTGTGAGGCCCTTGGTTAAATTGCCATTGGGCAAAAAATTAAGATATTTTTTTAGATAAAGCTTACTAGTTGTTTGGTGTGGTGTCTAGATGACAACAAAACCTAGGACCTTTTTCATCGTATGACTGTTACATATAGAATATACTCAGCGAAAAGCACTGGCAGTAGCGAGGAGACTACTCAAACCAATGTGCAATCTATGCAGTATGAAACATTTGAATTAACGATTACTTGAAAACAAATCGGATATGATAAAATTAATACGTATACGATTTTTCTTAAAAACAACTCCCGTGCTATTTTTAATTCTTGTGTCGCAAAGGATTTTACTAACATTCAGAAATCGGACACAAAGAACATCCAGACTCAGAACAATTATTTGTAGATCACACAATGTTTGTCCCGTGTGGTGATTAAACACACAACACACCTCGCAGTAGCAGCCATCATTTAAGCTAGTAAGCCTTCCGTGCAGTATAATGGTCTCTTCAGACCAAATTTCGGTCATGGCGGCCAATCTTAACGGAGACTGGCCATCTGTGCAGCAGATATTATAGTGCAAAGCGTGTGCGCAAACGTAAGTGCACTCTCTGTTCCCTCACTCTCATGATTCGATGGGACAGTAATCTGACACAACCGGAGAGAGATCAGGCGCAGGATCAACGGCTTTACGTACTTTCCGAGGCACGAGGGTATCTAACACCGCCAACTTCCTAACTCCGGGCTGCTATTGAGATTTTTTTTAACAGAAAATCCCATTAACTTTTTTTGGCCCGACCCGGGATTCGAACCCGAGACCTCATCACAGCAGTCGCATTCACTACCGCTGCGCCACGGAGGCAGTTAGTACTAGAACTTTATGTAGTAGGTAAGTGAAAATTCATCCAAAATAATCCACTGAGTTAGTTTGATTCGATGGATTACTCAAAGCTTGTCGCTTCCAACTTAATAAACATGGCTTCGTTCAAAGCATTGTGTTCTATTAATACTAATATGAACTAAATCCTTCCAATTGGATTCCATTCGGCAGTTATGGCGTCGCTAATATGACCAAAATATCAATACATCACATATGAAAATGATACCACATGTTATCATTTTCATATTATTTTGTACTAATACGCGCGCCTAAACTCGCCCTAGAAATATAGTTTTATTATAGATGTAAGGTACTTTATGTCTTTTACTCCTGTACTCCTGACAATATACAGGTTGTCCCAGAAGATGTGAATCAAATTGTAACGGGAGATTCCTTAGGTAAGGACCTTTCAAATATGCTAAAAATCAATTTAAAAAATTATGACCTTCGGATAAAATAAAAAAAACGAAGTTTTTAAAACAGTACGACATTTCAGACTTTTAACTACAGGTGCTTCGTTTATCGCTAATTTTTATTATTATTATTTGTGAAGGATTGATTCGTCAAACTACAAACAATTTTTTTTAAAACTGATATAACTTTGGTATCGCATCATTATTTTGGTGTATTTTTGTTGCACCAAAGAAAATCTTGTACGTTTGACCAACAATCTCCCGTTAAAATTTGATTTACTTTTTCTGGGACACCTGTATATACAAAATTTTATGATGATCAGACGAGTAGTTTAGATGTGAAAGCATAACATACACATAAAGTTACATTCACATTTATAATATTAGTTAGGATAATTGCTGTTTTACCGGCTACCATGTAAATCGGCAGACTACGTATTACTAATTAGAATTACCTAACAAGAAACATGACTACACTTTATCCGACTTAGAAATTGAATGCGAGAAGTCAGGATCATTGCTGCCTTGTTGATCCCGTGGTATAATCACAAATATGGCCCATGAAAATAAATTTACAATTATTTCTCTATATTCTGTATTAAACTTATCTACCAGTCAAGTTAATTTAATCTTCACTGAATACCTTACCCATCTAAATGGACCGACGACCTGAAAAAGGCAATAGACCGCATGTTGTGTCATAAATTGGACAACGCTACGTCCTGCAAAAGATTGAAAATGGTGTATTCAATTCGTCTAACTAACTAGTCACCGTAATATTGGAAAATAATTTGTTGTTAAGTATTTGTATATTTTCTTACTAATTTTCCGTGAGTATCGAACGGGATCCCTACCGTGATAAAAAGTACTTCATGTTAATAGAGAACATTGTATTTTTGTGTGTTTTATTTAAATCTGTTCAACGGTTTATGCATGTTTAAGTCACCAACATCCAAATATCTTTCCAAATTTTTATAGCTATAATATTGGTAGGTAGTAGGCCTTGATATATACCCGAGAATATCAGGGTGTCGACGAGGCGCTGCTGTGTCTGACAGTAATACAATAAGATAAGATAATCTGAGGTTAGACCAGCTGTCAATCAACGTCTAATAAGTAGAGCAGGTCCTTGGTTACACGTGTCGCCGAAATTAGTTAGTTTTCAAAGGAGCTGATGTCCTTCTGTTTGCAGAAATAGGTTACACGTCAAACACCTAATTACGTGGTGGTTAGTGTGTTTTAGTTTTCATTGGTATTTGATTGTGCATTGGAGCATAGCGTTATTTAATGTGGCTTGGAACGGCTAATTACTACATTGGATCAAAATACAAAAAAATTAGTACGTATTATTTATTCCAAACATTGTCATTATGGCAATTATATTCACGTACTTTACTAGGTTATGTGACCACATTATAATTTGTACAAATTTTTTGACACTCCGTCTAAATTCGCTCTTTCTGTTTTTATTTGTTGTTAAGTCCTCGTAGTAAGTTAAATACTTGTGTGATGAATGAGTTCATAACTGTAGTAGAATGGTTATAAAATTCTCAACCTTTGATATCCGCTTCAAAAGTCGTTTGATGGATGGTAACGGTAGTGCGATGGAGCTTAGGTAGCTTACACGTATATTTTTCCGATTTGAGTCGGATGCACAAGTGGTTACCAAATTCGGTTCTAATTTTCTACATGCGTATTATCTGACATTCGGATCGAGTGCAAATGGATTTTTCTGTAACAATAATAAATAAATATATTAAATAAACTTATTTTTCCTGCCACTAGAGTTATTAGTCCCGGTGTGTCATAGGGTTTGACTTCTAATCAAGTCTCCTCTACAAAGCTAAATATTCTGTATTTTTAAGGGATAGAATATTGGCACTCATATAATCCTTCACCAACGCTCCGCGTTTCCCCGGCTTAAATGTCTGTCTTTACAAAATCAACGTAGTATGTGTTTGATAATCATATCAAACACAATTTTTATATTTATTTAGTTTCGTTTTGTCCTGTATTTGGTATCTAAACTCAAAATTGCCTGCTTCACAGTATTATTATTTTTAAATCCTATTAATCAGTTTACCAATATATCATATTTCATTTTTATATTCGTTTTGCTGTATATATGATTGATACGTTATTTAATCATTTATAAAGTTCATTGTTTTCATCAAACGATAAGGTTCATGAAATCGGTGAAGCTACTTCCCATGCTCGTAAAATCCTGAAATTTAATATGAAAAGAGAGTGTTGAGTGCACATAAAAAGAAGAATAGAAATATACAAAACTTTTGCTACTCTCAAATAACTCCTAGAAATTGGAGTTTTATTAGGACTATAAAAATCTTTTATAAATTTTAGATATAGTTGGATAAGGACCTAATTATTAGATACTTATGAAAGTAGTATGTGAGCGTAAATATATATTTTAATTGATAGTCCTGGTATGACAAACAGATTTTGAATTAGAAACCCACATTGTTATCATTTTCTTTCGTATAGAGCTAATATCAAAGGCCAGACATAGTTAACTTTCGTTTTGCATGATATAGGTATGTATATAATTGGTAGTGGCAATGCACATTCTTTGCCTTTAGGTGCTGGACATTTCGATTAGGTTATCGTGATATAGGTATATGTATTTAAACAAAAGGCAGACAAAAGATGTTGCGGTTGACTTCAATATGAAACAGATTTTTTTAACCTTTTGTCTGCACATAAAGCATCTTAGTTAAAGTCTCCTCGCCACTGTCACTGCGCTGAGTGTAATGGGTTTGATCCTCAAATAGGACAAAACACTTTGTGATCTACAAATCACTTATTTACCAGGAATTGGTATTCTTTGTGTTCGTTATTTGAATGTTTGTAAAGCTCACCGTGACACAGATATTATTCCTAGTCTGAGAAATGTTATAAAAATATTGTTAGGTAGATAAAATCTGTTTAAATCAAAGACAAGTGTGCATACATTATGGCTTTGTGTTCGAATATGTAGCGAGCCTATTACGGTCTACGGTGTACAGACCCAGTCTCTGTAATGCTAGTAAGAATTTTATAGACAGAGAAACCCAATAACACGTTACTCGAATTTCAACTCTAGACCTCATGCAGGAGTAGCATTTTTAACCACTGCATCAAACAGAATATTTTACAATTTTAAGTAAAATACTGTTAAAAAATGTCACGTGAAAAGACTACAATCTGTAGTTAAAACAATACATAGGTTGTAATATCGGTATACTTCTCTTACAGGAGGGGCTTATTTTTATTTTCTCTTTATTCAACTCGAATAGCCATACATTGCGGTTTCTAAATTTACAGTAAGTAAAGCTCTTCCCGAACACAATAAAAGAAAAATAGAACAGTATTTCAAGTCATTGCACAGCATTTTATTCACGACGAGTAATTTAGACAAAAGTTATATGGATAGGTAGTTCTGAAGAAATTTATAAGCATTCGATTTTCTATAGGTCGTTTCTTTATTGGTGCCTTTTTGTTATTTCTAGTATTTCTGGAATAATATTTTTGTATTGCTAATATTTCTGGAATATCCTAACTAATATTATAAATGAGAATGTGAGTTTGTTTGCTTGTTACGCTTTCACGCCTAACTACTCGACCGACAATCATGCAATTTCGTAGAAACGTATAGAAAATCATTACAATGTGGGTTTCTAAACTTAAACGTTGTCAGGGGTACAGAAAAGCCTCTAAGGTACTCCTAGAGGCTTTTTTTTTAAAGTATTTTATTCAGGAAAAGTATTGTTCACCAGGGAAGGAAAAATTACATAACCTACATTTACGCGAGTGTAGCCGCGGGCATAATCTAGTGTTCACTAAAAACTATTCTTGGTGATGTAACACTTTCTTGCAAGCAATGTTTTTACAAACAAGGTGGCAAGCTATTGACAGTCCCGCTTAAATAAGCGATAAGCATTAGCTTATCGTTTATTCAAGCGGGACTGTCAATTGCTTGTACACTTCTGGTATTAAAAGCTTTCATAAGTTATTAAGCTTATGAAAGATTTCAATACCAGAAGTGTCACCGCTCGTTGCCGACCCTTGTAAAAAGAAAGAAAAGAAAAGTATCTGAGTCGCCGGACTTTTCCTTACCAGAAGAAACTAGTAGACAGTTTTAATTTTCTTACGTAGATTTCGTGTAAGAGAATGATATTTATTTAAGTTAACTGGAGTATTCATACTCTCATTAAATAATTAGTACAATTATATTTTAGCCTTTTAAGAGCCAGCTCGAAAATAATTATTAAATAAAAGGATTTTGTCATCTACACACAATATGACATGTTTTAATGTACTTACAGCGTTTTAAAACAACTCTCTTACAAGGAATTGTTTAGTGTAGCTAGGGATTTTATAAACATTCAAACAACAATCATTTGTGATTGTTGTTTGAATGTTTAATGTTTATTGATGTGCTTTGGCACATCCAGAGTCGGAACGGCTATTTATGGATCCTACAAATTTTCAAGGTCCCGTGTGGCGAACGAACCTGTAATACGGGCACTAGCAGCGGCAGGGCACCACTTAAATGACTACACCATCGCAAGAAATCAGCAAAATTTAGAATTCACAAAGTATTTTTATGTTAAAATGTTAAAATAGAAAAATATTAAATTGTCTTTACAAAATCAACGTAGTATGTGTTTGATAATCATATCAAACACAATTTTTATATTTATTTAGTTTCGTTTTGTATTTGGTACGTTTTCGTTTGGTCCTGTATTTGGTATCTAAACTCAAAATTGCCTGCTTCACAGTATTATTATTTTTAAATCCTATTAATCAGTTTACCAATATATCATATTTCATTTTTATACTCGTTTTGCTGTATATATGATTGATACGTTATTTAATCATTTATAAAGTTCATTGTTTTCATCAAACGATAAGGTTCATGAAATCGGTGAAGCTACTTCCCATGCTCGTAAAATCCTGAAATTTAATATGAAAAGAGAGTGTTGAGTGCACATAAAAAGAAGAATAGAAATATCCAAAACCTTTGCTACTCTCAAATAACTCCTAGAAATTGGAGTTTTATTAGGACTATAAAAATCTTTTATAAATTTTAGATATAGTTGGGTAAGGACCTAATTATTAGATACTTATGAAAGTAGTATGTGCGCGTAAATATATATTTTAATTGATAGTCCTGGTATGACAAACAGATTTTGAATTAGAAACCCACATTGTTATCATTTTCTTTCGTAAAGAGCTAATATCAAAGGCCAGACATAGTTAACTTTCGTTTTGCATGATATAGGTATGTATATAATTGGTAGTGGCAATGCACATTCTTTGCCTTTAGGTGCTGGACATTTCGATTAGGTTATCGTGATATAGGTATATGTATTTAAACAAAAGGCAGACAAAAGATGTTGCGGTTGACTTCAATATGAAACAGATTTTTTTAACCTTTTGTCTGCACATAAAGCATCTTAGTTAAAGTCTCCTCGCCACTGTCACTGCGCTGAGTGTAATGGGTTTGATCCTCAAATAGGACAAAACACTTTGTGATCTACAAATCACTTATTTACCAGGAATTGGTATTCTTTGTGTTCGTTATTTGAATGTTTGTAAAGCTCACCGTGACACAGATATTATTCCTAGTCTGAGAAATGTTATAAAAATATTGTTAGGTAGATAAAATCTGTTTAAATCAAAGACAAGTGTGCATACATTATGGCTTTGTGTTCGAATATGTAGCGAGCCTATTACGGTCTACGGTGTACAGACCCAGTCTCTGTAATGCTAGTAAGAATTTTATAGACAGAGAAACCCAATAACACGTTACTCGAATTTCAACTCTAGATCTCATGCAGGAGTAGCATTTTTAACCACTGCATCAAACAGAATATTTTACAATTTTAAGTAAAATACTGTTAAAAATATTTTTATTTTTTTTATTTTTTTATTTTTTATTTATTTATCAAACATACATTATTTTTACAGGGTGCACCCTAATACAATAATGTAGCTACTTTGTATACTATATACTAATTTACATACAGTTAAACAAAAAGATAAAAAAATCTGTTATACATATAAGATTAACAATTCACCTGACAACTTTTAGTACATATATATATTTTTGTTTTATTTATAACAAATCACAAATAATGACGTTTTTGTGAATTCACTCAGTGTACAACAGAAGATATCTATAGTATCTGCAACTTGGTTAAGCGTACCGTATGCGCGCGATAGAGGCGCCCTCTGTAGTAAGTTGGTGCGTGCGCGCGGCAATCGTAACAGTTGTGGGTTTTTCCGTCGATATGTGTACTTATTCGGGACGTTAAAGTGGATGCGTTCTAATATCTGTGGGTTATGTATATTGCCTCTTAATACTTTAAATAAATACAAGAGCAGCGCTAATTCCCTTCTCACCCTCAATTCATTATATCCAACCATACCCAAGATGAATAAGGTTGGATACAACAAAGGGTAAAAGGGGTATACCCCATAAAATTTCATATAAAGGTATCTTATAAATTTATTTTGAATGCGCTCCAACATGAGACTATATTTAATTTCATGTGGGCTCCAGATGATTGCATTGCTTTCTAGCCGACTCCGTACCAATGCATTATACAGTGTAACTATTGCACAAGGGTTACTGAAATTTCGCACTGTTCTGAGCAGAAAACCAAGGTTTCTGTAAGCTTTTTTACAGATTTTGTTTATGTGACTACGAAACGTTAGCCCGCTGTCTATATATACTCCTAAATCTTTCACCTCTGTGACCCGTGCCAATGGAACGCCCCCTACGTTATAGTTGTGTGTGTGTGTGAAAAGACTACAATCTGTAGTTAAAACAATACATAGGTTGTAATATCGGTATACTTCTCTTACAGGAGGGGCTTATTTTTATTTTCTCTTTATTCAACTCGAATAGCCATACATTGCGGTTTCTAAATTTACAGTAAGTAAAGCTCTTCCCGAACACAATAAAAGAAAAATAGAACAGTATTTCAAGTCATTGCACAGCATTTTATTCACGACGAGTAATTTAGACAAAAGTTATATGGATAGGTAGTTCTGAAGAAATTTATAAGCATTCGATTTTCTATAGGTCGTTTCTTTATTGGTGCCTTTTTGTTATTGCTAGTATTTCTGGAATAATATTTTTGTATTGCTAATATTTCTGGAATATCCTAACTAATATTATAAATGAGAATGTAAGTTTGTTTGCTTGTTACGCTTTCACGCCTAACTACTCGACCGACAATCATGCAATTTCGTAGAAACGTATAGAAAATCATTACAATGTGGGTTTTTAAACTTAAACGTTGTCAGGGGTACAGAAAAGCCTCTAAGGTACTCCTAGAGGCTTTTTTTTTTAAAGTATTTTATTCAGAAAAAGTATTGTTCATCAGGGAAGGAAAAATTACATAACCTACATTTACGCGAGTGTAGCCGCGGGCATAATCTAGTGTTCACTAAAAACTATTCTTGGTGATGTAACACTTTCTTGCAAGCAATGTTTTTACAAACAAGGTGGCAAGCTATTGACAGTCCCGCTTAAATAAGCGATAAGCATTAGCTTATCGTTTATTCAAGCGGGACTGTCAATTGCTTGTACACTTCTGGTATTAAAAGCTTTCATAAGTTATTAAGCTTATGAAAGATTTCAATACCAGAAGTGTCACCGCTCGTTGCCGACCCTTGTTAAAAGAAAGAAAAGAAAAGTATCTGAGTCGCCGGACTTTTCCTTACCAGAAGAAACTAGTAGACAGTTTTAATTTTCTTACGTAGATTTCGTGTAAGAGAATGATATTTATTTAAGTTAACTGGAGTATTCATACTCTCATTAAATAATTAGTACAATTATATTTTAGCCTTTTAAGAGCCAGCTCGAAAATAATTATTAAATAAAAGGATTTTGTCATCTACACACAATATAACATGTTTTAATGTACTTACAGCGTTTTAAAACAACTCTCTTACAAGAAATTGTTTAGTGTAGCTAGGGATGTTATAAACATTCAAACAACAATCATTTGTGATTGTTGTTTGAATGTTTAATGTTTATTGATGTGCTTTGGCACATCCAGAGTCGGAACGGCTATTTATGGATCCCACAAATTTTCAAGGTCCCGTGTGGCGAACGAACCTGTAATACTCGCACTAGCAGCGGCAGGGCACCACTTAAATGACTACACCATCGCAAGAAATCAGCAAAATTTAGAATTCACAAAGTATTTTTGTGTTAAAATGTTAAAATAGAAAAATATTTAAATTGTTTGGTTCATCACCATCACATTTAGCTTACTATGGCATATAAAATTTACATTAATCTACGTACAATGAACGAATAGAGAAATGCGTTGCCTAGCCCCGTTGCAATATTCCCAACTGAGATTCCGACTATGGTATCACTCCAACTGTAAGATGTTCTTAGGTAAACTATAATGAATTAAATTAGGCACTTGCCAGAGGAAACTGAGTGTAAAATAACGAGCAAGTGAACAAACTTCCACAGTTCTTCGTTATTTAATTTATTTTCTTACTTAGACACCGATTTACTTGACTATTAGAGTGTGGGAGTGCTACCGTCTATACGTATCTGGAGTTTCACCAATCATTGTACACGACGCAAGTAGTTAGAGCAGGCTACATACGCAAGCTTCTTCCGTGGGCTAAATGTGCGGGCTAATCACACAGGCTACTTGCGCGAATGTTTTGACGCAAGTGACTTAACTTGCGCAATGCGCATATTATCCGCGTGCATGTAAATGGCAGTCGGTAGAAGCACCAAGCACATTTTCATTCTCAAGTGACGCCAGCAATACGATACACATGTTGACATTTAGTATTTGTTGTGTAGGCAGTAGAAGATAGCAAAAAGTACTCTTTTTGAAATATCGTGGGTGTTCCTAAGCCTAATGTGGGTTTCTTTTCCCAATTTTACATTTTTGCAAGTAGAAATTTTATTCCCCTTACTATTTTGGGCGGCACGAAAGGAATCCCTTACTGTTTTCCCATTTAAAGTCCTAAAGTAACAAAAAAATCTTTTTACGCACGAGATTGAATCTTAGATAATCCCGTCTTAGTTTTCCCCCACAATTTCACTAAACACACGCATTGGTGTTAAGACTGTCGCTACTAAATAAACCACATTTAGTTTTCCTTAATATATTATAATACCCACAGATTTTTTGTTGTTAATAGTAATAATAGGGATATATTATAATAATTGTAAAAACTCACATGTAATTCAGTAATAATAAGTCTACTTCTTTAAAAGCTTATTCTTGTTTACCACAGTTTAGAGTTCACGCTTATGATCACAAATCCGTAATGCAAGTAATTTTAAAATAATTGGACTTATTGTTATTTACCTCTCAGGAAAAAAATTATCATCAGGGTTTATGTAAAGTCTAGAGTATACCTAAAATCAGAAAAATCAAAAAAGGAACAAATTTGTTTCCTGAAAAGCACATACGCTAAATAAAAAAAAATACATTGCTCTAATATCTTGCAAGAAACTTTTTCTAATTGTAACTTGACCCGTATCAATATAAATGGCAGAAGTGCGACTCCCTCTGTCCTCTCCCTCTTTTAGAAGCCTTATCTTATCTTATCTTATCTTATGTGGAGGCCAGTCAGTGCAGACCGGCGACACTTCGACCCAGTGGGATCTTTTGTGTCGACACTCTCCCAATAACGACTGCCATAGATGTTTATGGCAGCCGGGACCGACGGCTTAACGTGCTCTTCCGAGGCATGGAGCAGGCGATAATTGTCAATCAATACGCACATAATTTCGAAAAGTCATATAACTTCCGAAAGTCAGAGGTGCACAACGTGGGTTCGAACCCGAGACCCTCTGCATTACAGTCTGTTGGTCTCCCCACTGAGCTATCGCTGCTCTCTAAATCTCTTAGAAGCCTTACAACCTATATCTATTGCGGTATTAGTGTTCTAATAGTATGCGGACGGAATACATTGTGCGTTCACCTAAGAACGCAACGCTCTTTCTAAATTAATGGCAGGATAACACATTAATTTGGATTTATAACCTGATGCTGGCCATAAGAGGTTTAGCATCACTTATAGGTGTATCTGTCTATTTTAGTCGAGAAGCAGATTTCCCCTTTTATTTATCTACGGTAGACACTCATGAGGCGTAACTATCTTTATGAGCGCCGGTTGCCACTTTCTATTAGATGGTTTGTAGCCTCTCTGCCTGAAATAGTAGCAATGCTCTTTTAAATAAAAAGTTTGTGATTGAAATAACTGCAATATGTATAAAACTATGTAAACCACGGCCGATGACACCTGGTCGAAACGTCAAGCATAAAAAAGGTAAACATTATGCATGATCGCGTTAATACCTGTTACATATTATATATATATCATGCAACGCGAAAGTTTAAAAGTTATTATAACTATGTAAACATCGAAATACTATTATATTATAATTATTAAACATTATGTTTACCCCTCTGTAAAATTCTTTAATCTTTGTTTTAAATTTAATCTTTGTTTCACATGTAAAATGCTTTAATCTTTGTTTCAAATTTAATATAAACGATCAACATAAATAAAGTTGTATTCACAGGTTTTTATTTCATTACTTGTTTCTATGAAAAAGGTTATTTTTACAAACAATATTACTCTTAATTTTAATTCTAAATGCTAGCTTCAAATACTTTGTGAAATAAACAGAATTTTATAGCAACGTTAGGTTGAATTTCAAAACTATACCTGCCTTACCAGGGAAAAATATTTTTCTCTCGGCACTGGCTGGGTAAATAAATTTTTCGGTGAAGTAAATTTTAAGGGCAGTTTACTCACTTTGTATAAAGGTTCCACTCAAGATAAAATGTTTTTATACATTAAAATTACTTAAGACGGGCGAAGCAATTTATTAAATCGTACTTTATGACAAAGTACCCTCGGCTTGTTTATTAGATGCTATGCTATTATAATTATTATGTACTGAGCATAAAGCACTTAATTATTAGTAATAGTTTCGTGTAATTATTACGCTTAGTCAAGTGTTATAAGCTCAATAGATAGTTATTATACTGAGGTTGATTATCTTTGTTACAATAATTATATCCACCGATGAGTATAGCATACTGTCTAGCCTTCGTTGTGCAGCGGTGGTGAATGCGGCTGCTTTGCCTGAGAGACCTATTTTTTTCGGCGAATTTCATACTTGTTTCGGGCACTGTGTTATAGAATTATATGTCAAGATATTCTCGGTAGCATTCCAAAGTCTTGAACTGTGCCCGATCAACGCCAATATGCTCGCGCTCTAATACGAGGAAACTAAAACATTGCTGGCAAAATGTGAGTATGATACACCTCTGCTTACTCTTTCCGGGATATAGAGATGAGATTATGTAAATATATTCTTCTTCATTTTAGTGGTTATCCCGGTTGCATCTGCGGCGTTGGTGTTGGAAACAGAGTCCGCTTTCCCGCTAAGTCTCCTTCATTTCGCACGATCTTCAACATCCTGTTGTGTGAGGTTGTTGGCAAACATGTCATCTCTTACGACGTCGAGCTAGCATTTCTTGGGTCTGCCCCGTTTGCTCAGCCCAGGCGGAGGTGGCATGGCAAGACATTTGTTCCCCACGTAACATTTCGGTTTTCGTAAAACGTGGCCGTATTATGTAAGTATGATACCTATATCATATATCTTGATACGAAATATAGGATTACTAATGGTCCGACCTCGATCCATTACTATTATGGGAAAATATCATGTTTAAATTTGATCGTGAACCATAGACCTTATATTTACGTGAACCCGGTTATGATAAAGTATGTACACGGATTTTCACTCAAATTGAATAGGACAATTACAGCTCACCATAAGAACCATACGTAGGGTTTTCGAGAAGAGTATGTGGTTTTCGTTACAGTTTAAGCAAGTGATAATCAATATCAAAGGCGTGTACAAATTAACCACAAATATATGGCGTATCGTTTATCTTAGTTCGCGTAGGCACAAACAAACAGTCCCTCGTATCTGCTATATATTATGTTATTTCGCTTAATTAAGATATTTATACGTATCAGTATTAAAGTGTAATTTTGGATGTAAAGAGGATAGCTTTCTAACTACTTATGCTGTAATAAGGTTATCCGTGTGTTTCACGTGAAATTAACTGAATAATTTGAAGTAAGTAATCGACATCGCGCGATTGGCACTCTAAAATAACAATACCTACTGCGTAAGAACATCTGCATATTATATTATTATTCATTAATATTTTATTTCATAGTGAAGCTATCTATTTATAATAATCATAACATTTACGTACGTTGTGGTCGCCACTGCCATTGCGTCGAGTGTAGTGGGTTCGAATCCCACACGGACAAAACTTTGTGTGATCCACCAATGGTTGTTCCGAGTCTGGATGTTCTTTGTGTCCGTTGTTTGAATGTTTGTAAAGTCCCCTGTAATGCAAGAATGATTCCTAGTGCGGAGATGTCTTTTTTAGAAGAAGATAATAAAACTAATTAACATAATTAATTTTATTATCTTCCATAACCTGAGAAAATGTAGACTGATAGTCTTCCCTGATAATAATTTTAAGACGGCATAACATTTTTTTTTTTTTTGTGTTATGGTTATTACCTAATTTTAACTTAATTTAATTTAATTGAACTATTATTTCTGTTAATTGATTTATTTTCCTATAACTTTAATTGTAATTTTTATAAAATATTTAATTTCGAATTTGAATGTATAATTGTATTGCATTCTCTTGTTTTTTTTTTGACATTTATCTTGTATAATATTTTCTCTTCTTTACCTAGCCATCCCTCAACTGTATATTATTATTTTTTCAAATGCTGTGCTCAACCTTAATCGGATCTCAAATTGACATGTAAACTATTTCTATTACTATTATTACTTGTATATGTAATTTGATATCTGTAGTTGTGCCTATTTAATAAATAAATAAATAAATAATATATATAAACAAATTATTTTCAAGAAGATTAACCTAAAGAGTAAAATTCAAAAACATTTAAAAAGGGACATAATATTCCTCCGCATCGATATCAATTGACAACATGCCCAGAAAACTGGCAGCATTGCCACGTTGAATAGCAATGCTTATTAACCTCTGAGTCTTCTTCGAAGAGGTTACTGAACACACTATGTGGGTCTGTGTGTCTGTCTGGGACAGTTTGTTAGTGACAAGCATAGCTCCGAAACCACTGGACCGATTGACCGATTGACCTTCATCACGAGACACGGTCATCCCTCGGTCGAGTTTGAATATGGGCCATATGGGTCAAAATACCCCCGAGATATAGGGGTCACATGGTCATAAGGTCAAGGGATATTCACCAACAGAGTGATTTGGAAGTCCAACGAAGAGGCTTTTGCCTAGCAGTGGGACATTATAAAAAGCTGATGGAAAAAATGCAAAAAAAGCACCAAACTTCTAGTTGCGCGATCGCCCGATTAGCTAGGTTTCTTTAAACCAACCTAGCACTTGGACCTCAAGGCGTTTCGTCACCAAACAGCTCAAATATGTAATCACCAATGAGGTTCGAGCGTCTCCGCTAATGCAGCAGTAGCACCAGCACAACCCATTGTGCTAGGAAGTTTGTGAAGGGTATTAACACAAGATGCGTCGCACCCCTACCCATTTACAATGACAGTAATGAGATATTTTCTCGTCTCTTGTCATCGTGAATGAAATGTTAATATTTTCCTGATTGTTTACATTAAGGCAGAATTTAGAAGTAAAATGCGTTTCAAATTACTACCTAACATTTAATTTAATTTTTATTTATTTATTGACTTAGGATAACTTACAAAACATACACTAATAGAAAGTATAGAAACATGTTTTAGTAAGTAACTGGTCACCCAGTGATTAATTTTTCAATCGTAATCCATATTATAAAATTTGTTTTTATCCATATTAACTTCAACTGTGCCATATCTCAAATTCGCGCAATATTCTTAAAAAGTACATTTTCATTTTCTCTTTATGAATTTATACCATAGACAAATAGTCACAAAAGTATAGGTGCTATTCTAGATTTTTAATACACATTTAAAGGTACATACCATATTACATATATATTACCCCATATACATGCAATAATGTTACTACGGATAATTAACATCATTTCGTTTTCTTTTAAATTCAATACACAGACGCTAGAGATCTTTCAACCGGTAAATAACCGACACCAGACAAACCTTTCTCAGATTTATCGTTGTTTGCAGCAAAAATCGAAATTCATACCTCTGACATTGCGCAATCTGTGTTACCTTCTATTATTCGATTATAATAGAAAAACCACTGTGACGTTTTACGGATTTACATCCTTCGTACACCCTATATAACCCGCATTGTAAACGCGACCTAATCCAAACAAAGTCTCCTCTGTGCAGGAATCTGCCTTCCCGACGACACTGTAGGCTGTTGCTGGATCAATCATGTAAGTTAGCCTTCATAGTCCAGCGATCAGTTCGATTGCTGTTGTTTAGCACGATACTGTCGTATGTCGTGATACTAGTAGTGTAAGGCAGTAATGTGCATTTATCCTTTGAAACAACTAGCTTTTGCCCGCGACTTCGGTCACTTGAGAACAGTACCTTTTTTCTGGATAAAGTTACCCTATGACATTTTCTGTAACCCTGACGTGTATGTTCTACTTTGAAATTAAAGTACTGCTAAAGGATTTCATAATTTTATTTAAAAACAAGTGAGAAACGGCAATGAATTGCCGTAAATCTTAGAGTTCGAAAAAATGGTACATGTGATATGCAAAGGTCACGTGATACCACGTGATCTTGAGGTCAGAGGTCAAAGGTCATAGTCACTTCGGGGGTATATCGACTATGCTGAGTCGGATGGCGTTGATCGTGAGTCTCTAGCTCTTACAGTTCTTGAGTTGAAAGTTGTATAACAGACAGACAGACGGACGGACACAGCTGTTGTATAAGAGGTTTTTGAACTCTAAAATGACACGACTTTGATCAATCTATCTTTAACTATGTATTACTATTTTAAGTAACTATTTTAACTAACAATTTATATTTACACTTTCCTCGACGTTTTGGTTGCTTTTCAGCAGCAATGGTTATGGGGATACTAAGATGGTAGTCGTCTGATTGGCTTGAAGTGTAGTAAGTAATCAAAGTACCATAATATAATTTAATTATTTGTGTTGATATAAAGATACTTCGTGTTAAACATCACACACAGTGACTTTCTATTTTGTATCGGTACAATTTTGAGTCTTCAACGTAGTGAGTATTGATCTGGCTTCTAATTCTACGTACTTATTTACATATTCTCGTCGTAATACAAACACGCCTCTACCGCTCAGGCCTTTTAAGTCTGAGCTTGATTTATTTACTAACAGATACGTATTAAACTACTATGTTTGTGTATAAATTGGTGTAGTACCTATGTGTACACCAAGCTCTGTATATGCATATGAAGTCTCATGAATATACTACATCCAGATTTCACAAGATTTGTTTTAAGATTTCACGTAACAGTGACGGGCCATATTGTTGTGTACCACATATTTCAGACAACGTGCTGCTACTGAGAATCTATTGACAGACAATCTCAATAACAGTTTGACTGTAATTAAACCTGAGATCTCGTGCATAGCATTTGGTTTTATTACAACTGCACCACCCAGATAGAGTCTATATTATATATCATATTAGGTCAGCAATGGACAGTTGTCCAGTAGTATAACACGACTTGGAAATCAACAAACGAAAATCTTAATCGATACCCCAAAATTGTCTGTTTCCTAGATTGACAAAACTAATAATATTGGGCTTTTAGTCAACTTAAGCAATTAATCAATACTTTTGTAACAAAAAATATATATTGATCAAATGATTTAGAAATTGTACCATTACATAATTGAATGTTTAAAGTGTCTGTTAGTGATTATCATCTAAAATTCGATCAAACATCGTTTTAGTTAAAATTAAGACGAAAGACTTTATTCCACTGGCATTAGCTGCTGTTAATATATATTCGAACAACGATTCGTTCGAAAAAAATTCAATATCCCGAATACATTCAAATCGATACTAGCAAGTGAACGTAAATCATTAATCCCTTAAACTTTAACCACATTTCTTCCTTTTAAATATTAAGAAACTGCATTGAAATTAATTGTTCCGGGAGACAAAAGATAGACTGAGTTTCTGTCCATACAGATTTTTTACTTTATTGCATCTACTGGACGCTAGCGATCTACCGGATAGTAAGTGTTACCTCCGCTCATGGCTTTGTCAATGTTAAGGATACACATAGCCAAATTGCTGCCTACCGTGATAGCAGTACTTTTTTTAACTCATTTACCTTTAAACCTCATTTAAATAAGGTCATGACACAGCCCTAAGGAAACACGGCCGCAGGTAGTTCATTACAGAGCCTACACGTACGTGGGAGAGAAGGTCGCTAAAAACGCCGTGCTAGACAGAAACGCTTCCAGGTACAATAGATGAACTTTGCTGTGGTGACGAGCAGTACGATGTATCGATATGAAAACGTCTATTTTTAAGTTTATAAATGTATCACCTAGTTTTCGGAAAGTACCTGACGTTTGGTTCTCTGCCAGAGGCTGTTTATTTATTCTACGAATATGTACTGGAATAATAAAATTACTTATAGTATTTTTTATGATCAATGGTTATAAATATTTATTCGAGTTATATTATTGGAAGTCTTGACTATGAGCCAAACTTGTTTCTTTAAATTAAAAGTATTGTAGTTAAGATATCTAAAATATAAGGCCGGGCAAGGAAGGTAATCGAAGCTTACAGCTTGATCAGATGGCACTTATCTTCCCTGTCAACGATCGTTAGCAGACTTTATGTATTTACTTCAGCTAGACTGTGTCAATTGATTTGAGTTTTTAAATGTAGGTAAAAACCAATGATAAGCCTAATTAGCAGTTACTGTTGCGTAAACCACTTACAATAAAGATGAGATTAAAGGAAAGGAATGGTTAGAAATTTACCGGATGTAACAAAGTATTTTTATGGTAGCTTTGTGTAAGAAGATCGGCAAGGCAACTTATTTCTACCGCCCTTTAATAATATGTTTTAAGAAGCAACTGCTACACTAAGAATAATTTAAGTTTTTATGAAAGACTTTGTAAACATTCTTAGACAAAGAACAAAAAAAACCACTACGGCTCCCTCGTTCGTTTTAACCATTAAACTGCATTTATGCAGGTATAAAAACACACACTGTAAAAACCTATATATGCGTATGTATGTACACGTAACTTTACTACGATTCAGATCCGACACGTATAGATTTTAATTGGTGAAAATCCGGTTCAGGTATAGTGTGTTTTCAGCTTCGTCACCTTACTACGTTATTACTCGTCCCAGTTGCCTTTCAGTCGAAATCGAGATTTCATAGTAAGATGGACCAAATAATAATTTTACAGTAAAAATCTACAAGAAGTCATTTATTTCTTAAATTTACTAATGTACGTCTAAATTTAATGGTTCTTGCGTTTACCTAAGTTACTGAAGTTATATTTAGGTTAGTTGTAGGCCATTGAATATTATAAATCTTTATCGGAATGGAATGTTGTTTATTATTCTTTAATAGATATGAACTAGCAGCGATAGCTCAGTGGGGAGACCAACAGATTGCAATGCAGAGGGTCTCAGGTTCGAACCCACGTCGCGCACCTCTGACTTTCGGAAGATATATGACTTTTCGAAATTATGTGCGTATTGATTGACAATTATCACCTGCTCCGTGCCTTGGATAGCACGTTAAGCCGTTGGTCCCGGCTCCCATGAACATCTATGGCAGTTGTTATTGGGAAAGTCAGTACCCTCTAATATCCCGACACTGGTCTAGCCTTAGGGTATCGTTAGCCTTCGGGTTGCGGAGGTCAGGTGGCAGCCGCTCCGTGTAAAAACTGATATCCAGTCAAATCCGGTTATACCAGAAAAGCCGACCCCAAGTGACTTGGGAATAATAAAGGCTAAGAGAGAAGAATAGATATGAACTACAAACCTACTTAAACTATGTATTATAATCAATTAACATTTCAACACCGTCCCGGATAGAAATAATCGCGAACAACAACAAAAAAAATTATTGTGTCTTCTATATAGCATACTACATGGGTCTTAATTATAAATCTAAGCACTCTATTATTAAACCGAATATCATTATTCATTATATTTGGTGCTTATGTAGATTCACAATGCATGTCGGTTTGTCGTAATATGTGATAGTCAGTCTTCTGAAACACAACTCACGTTAGCTCAGAAGCCAAGGTATTCACTACAAGCAGCAATGGATTTTAAAGCAATAATTTTTCTTTTAATTTTTTTTTTAGTTACTACGCTTTTGCGCGACTTCGTTCAATATAGATTTTGTCAAGAAGTTTCTATCCCTCGGGAACAGTCCTTGTTTTTTCTAGCTGTAATGTAGGTTTAGGTCAGGTTAGATTAGTAAGAGAAATTATTTCTGGATATAATGTATCCTATGTCCTTTTCTGTAGCCCCGATAACGTGTACACGAATTTCATGATGATCGGTCGAGTAGATAAGGCGTGAAAGCGTAACAAACAAACAAACTATCTCTCATTCGCATTATAATATTAGTTAGGATTATGATGAGTAATTCTTGGCGGCTAGCGAAAGGGTCATTTTCATTTAGTTTCATCGGAGTATCTCAATTAATGCCTCTCAGCAAGTTTGTACCACTGTTTTGTAATCAGTCGTAAACCATATTCGTGTCTAACTGAAGGTCAAAATAGTTATTCTTGTTTCTCCTTTAGTTAAAATAGGCAACAATCTTGGCAGTTTTTGATGCTTCTCATTCTCAGTTTTCTATCAAAACCATCAGAAACGCCGCTGGTTCGTCTACCAAAGCTGGACAACTACTAAACATTCAATGCAATCAAAATAGTCAAAATACATCTTTGATATTCCAATTAACGTTCACCGTTAATTTACCAAATATCTATGAAGTTGCATTAAAGCCTCACAAAATACACTTACCCGCTCCAATAGTTAACAATGGCAAATAGCAAGTTGCGGTCGGTGTCTGTACATTTCAAGGATTAAAGGCTTGCGCACACAGCTGGATAAAATAGACAGCAGGCAATTAGTGTTTGTGTGAATATTTTGGTATTGAATCTAGGGATATTTTGTTGGGTTAAAGAAGGCTCTCTTTTTTGTGTCACGCTTATATCCACTAAAGAGTAATCAGAGGTTTGTAGCACACACATTTCGTTACCTATGGTTGTAAGTTCCACGTTAGGAGAAAGCCTATTGCTGTTTATCGAGCATTGTTCCAAACTCCGTGTACTAAGATTTATTGTGTTAGAATAACACTATAACATTTTTGTCAACCCAGGAGTTGTTGTTGAGCTCAGGACCTCAGGCACAACAGTCGCGTACATTACCGCTGCGGTTCCGAGGCAGCATGCAAAATATATTGCGATAAGTAGGATACTCTGATGATCAATGCAAGTTTGCTAGCGTTAGGAGTAGTTTGCTAACGGCTATCTAAAGTAGTTTTATGACGTCATCATAAATACATTATTACGACACACTTTGATACCTTATTTTTAGTTCTTTGGAATACATTTATCGAGAGTGTTCTATCTTCGCCAAGAGCTGTCTACTTAACAGCGAGGCCGCTTTTAACTGATTGCTAATTCGAAATCTGATGTCAAAATATATCTCGGTATTTGCGGGTTTTCCCTTTCATATAATAAGTTATTTGCTATCAATAAACCAACAGCCACTGTCAAAAAGTATTTGTAATCAAACAAATACTTTCAGTCATTGAACTTACTTATATAGTTATAAAGAAACATGATCATAAATGATTAAGGTATATTCTCAGAAACTATCTTCAGAAGTCCAGTAACAAAAGTCATTGTTATAAATAAGATATTGGATATCGTAATCGAGGACTTTCTTGAGTGTCCTTGTCAGTCCGTTACATGACACTTAAAACTTAGGAGGATATCGAACAAGCGGAGCGTGTAAAATATAGGTATTGAATATGTGCTGGCTTCTTGCTTAAAGAAGCCAATTTGTAGTAGCTTCTTCTCAAAAATGCTTTGTATCTGAATACAACACAAAATAGGGAGTAAATATAACGTTTTTAAATGCTTTGTTTTTATATATCCTAACTTTTATAGGTTTGGTAAATAAAAGTAGTTGCATTTTGGGTAATTTAAAAAAGGAACACTAATATTTGGTATAAGTGATATTCGGTATGCGAAATATTCGAATTTTACTGTTGCGCAATTGAAAGTTGATGTATTCGTTGTCACTACATAATATTTGCCTTATCTTCAAATATGCTATACAAAACCGCCTTAAAGTTATCATTATGATTTTAAATTGATTTCAAATCAATTATTATTTTCGATGATTCATCGGGTATATATGCCGTCTCTAAATCTTTTTGCTTCTCGCTATGTAATACTTCAGCTATATAATTTTACTTTATACGCTTTGCCATAGTCCTTAATCTTCCTTCTCATTTTTATATCTTTCTCCACCAAATTGTATGACATCCGATTACGTAACATATGACGTCATAAGAAAGTTAGAAAATAAATGTTTGGGTATAAAATTCGATGAGTATGTGCTTTACGTGACGACAGATGTGCGTGAAACGTTCAAAGTTTTGTACTATAAAAGAGGTTTGAAGTTTCCTAGATTGTAAGAACAAGAGCGGCACTAAGAGGTCAAACGACTTGAACAATGGGAGTAAAAAGTGTGAAATTTGCAGCTTTTTTATAATGGGAATGGACGTGAATTCCTTTACGAATAATATTTTCTTGAGAAGATTTGACTTCATTTCGTAAAAGAGCTTTTAGTGGGGGCGTATTTACCTTGTGGGGTAAGTCTTCCGCTGCGGGCACATCCGGCGGGTGACACGCCCTTTACATTAGCTCTCTAGCACTATATTCTGTACAAGTTCAACGTTTACGCCACTCCAAAGTTAGCAGTAGTTTATGATAACGGTAAACCACTTTGCAGTTACCGCTTTACAAGGGCAACCACCTTTAGCGTAATATTATATTGAATAATCCTAACTGACTTTCGGTTGTAACTTTGTAGCACGTAATTAAACTTATGCAGGGCGAATTTCGTTAAAGCTGTTTAGAATTATATAGAATATGGGTTTTGTTTTGACGTCGTTGCGTTGGAATAGCATGTTAATTAGAAACAAAATAGTTTACTGCACAGATGGCTGTACAGTAGTCACACTAAGCCGCGCCCGATGATGAGGGTTCGATCATACTACGAAAAAAAAAAATATGAGCGACATATAGTTAATATATTATTTTCTTATTCTGCCTCACCTTTTTTTATCATTTATATTTCGCACTTTTAATTTTTCTGCGTCTCACTCACTGTCTACTTTTTTCGTAATCTTTTATGGTTCACAAATCATTCCTTTCAAAAATATTAAATCATGCTTAGTAAGTGGAGCGCAAAGGCTTAAACTTTATGCAACTGCAGCCAGCTGTGCAATGCAACAAGCCCCGCGTTTGCAGCAATACCTCACAATTAAAACGCACTAATTATAATCCCATACGTGTTAACGCAGAAATTATTCCCAAGTACGGGGCAGCAATGGTTACGCAATTAAGGGGCGCAGTTGCAAGGCACTTGCGAATAAAACCTCAGCTCATGCCTGATAAATCGATTAAAATAAAGCGAACTTTTTCGCTCAAAAGAAATAAAGGTGAGTATATTATTTATTTTTATATTATTAGCAATTAACATAATGGTTTGCCTTACCTCCCAACGTACCAAGATGTGCCTAACTTATTACGTTTGGCATAGATTTTAAAGACAGATTTATAAATATTTCTTATATAATAATATAATCCACCTGCTTAATTCGCTATAGCTGTATAATCGTCAGACATTAGATATGAATAAGAAGTTTTGTACCTACTACAACAATGTACTTCAATCGACTGCTGCTGAACTGCTATTACTCTGCTCGCTATTAACAGAATATTGTAACATAATCATTCTTGGGCTATACATTTAAGTAGTTTAAGTATGTATAGTTAAAAATAGTACATATTTTAAGCCTATGATATATATTATTATGATAACTCGTTTTTATCCACCGAAATTGTGGACATTTGTTTATCTTTTAAGTTTGTATCGCACCGCGTAATCAGACTTGAGCGCTACCTAAAATCATTAGTCATGAAACCGTACCGTGAGTCGTAATGTGTGAATGTTGTGTTTACAAAGTGAGTTTGCAATTTCTTTTCACCATAGAAACTTGATAGCTGGGTTAATGGAGCTGGCTTGGATTTGTTCCAGCTAATTGGATGGCAAACGGGATTAAATAGATAGTCTTATTGTGTTGTGCGTCATTGTATTTTTATACGATTTCTAGCTGGCTTAACAATGTACAAAAAAGTAAAGAAAACAGAAAGAAACTATTAACGGCGTGCTATAAAATTTACTAAAGCAAGACAGTATGTGTATTAAAAAGAATGAATTCAGCATTTGCTGAGAGTGCCTCAAGTCGAAACACACAGCAGATATTCAATTAATAAAAAATCTTGCATATCATCTTAATTGTACCTACTATTTAGTTCTATAAAGGAGGACATTACTAAGAAATTTCTAAAGTAAACCATTTATCTCATAATCTATTAGGTTAACAAAGTGACTCAATAAGATAAACACTATTTTAGCAAAATGAACAACAGTCGATAGCTTTTTCAAATAAACAAAGATTTGTGCACAAAAAAATTCAAAAGATTTTCATTTCTATAAAAGCATCGGGTGATAATTAGGGTTTGAAATCTCACGTATTTTCGGACCGGCAAAGCCTCATGCGGCCTTTGAACCAATCCCCGGGATTCACAAGGATTACCAGATGGGATTATTATTATTTAAATTTTTTGAGGAAATGAAACTCAAATTGAACTGCTTCGGAGCATAAAAACCCACGAATGAGCTTAAATTTTAGATCAATTATCAACTGTCATTGTAAATAGTAACTCAGTCAATGCATTTAAATCCAACTCTGGGAAGCAACACGATACACGCACCTCAGACTTTTTAGGGTTCTGTATTCTTGCCCTTTGTTTTAGAAATATATGTATGTTTATAGGTATGCTGATTGTTTCATCATAAAATCGAAACTAATCAACGCAATTTAGCAAATAATAGTCTTAATAAGCTACGTATCATAGGATGTCTCTAATCTCACTGAATTCAATATGGCGGCAAAAAAATGGTGAAGTCGGAGTCCTTCCTTTCAATTCGTTTATTCAGGAGCCTCCGGCAATTTTTTAAACTAGAAGACCTCTGTTAATGTAACAAAGGTCTTTTGAGGCTTTGTCCTTGTGCTCTCTATAATATTATTTTATGCTTGATTTCAGCTTTGGCGTAATCGGGATTCAGTCGTTATAGTCTTATTTATTTTTATGTTAGTTGGTATTTTAGGGTACCTTCCAGAATTCATAACTTGGATTGTAGTGAAAGCTATGATAAAAATCGTACATCATCGGTAATTGTATTGTTCCCGCACAAGTCAAACATTTGTGTGCGTGAACATGGATGTTTGTCTCGGTCTGGGTGTTTCTATGTATAATATGTATGTATTTACAAAAAAAAAGTATATATGTATGTTTATTCATTGTCTAGTACCCATAGTACAAGCTCTGCTTAGTTTGGGCTAGATGGTGTTGTGTGTATGTGGTAGAATATTATTATTATTATTATATGTGCATAATCAAATTTAGTATAAGAATTAATGCAAAATTTCAACTGTATTTTCAATTGTTGTCAGTAGCAGACAAGTCGGCCTGCCTGATAGAAAGCAGTAAATGTCATATTTGTGTTCTCGTGGTATTACCAAAGTGATGCCAAACACAAGCAAGGTGCTATTTACTGTAATGGATTAGAGTACACGCCTATTCTGTTCTTCAGTTGAGTCTACTAGGCTACTGGATACGCAGTTTCCAACCCGTTTAAGTCCAGCATTAACTAAGTAACCAATACAGGATAATAATACTCTGCCTCGCGTAATATGGGAAAAGAAAGGTCTAGGACACTAAAAGCACAATATGAGCGCTCTCTTACGTTTACGCGAATGTTATACATTGAAATTAAATTACTTTGTACAGATTTTATCACGTTGTTTATTCTAAAACACTATAAAGTAAGTATTTTCAAAGAATCATAAATAGGTACATAAATAAATCGTCTGACGCCCGAAGGGGAAGAGCAGCAGTATTACTCCCACATTTCGCCAAGTATTATTTTAAGTTTTACATAATAATGGTAACTCTGTCCGGTAGACCACAAAATGCACAAATTGCAGTGGACAAGGTTCCAAACTCCGTGCTGCTACTCAGTTTTTTTTTACAGGAAACCCCAATAACACTGACCGATCCAGGAATCGAATCCGAGAGCTCATCAGCAGTCAACGCTATATAATTACCGCTGTCAATCGTGATACACTTACAAATACGAATCAGTGATATACCTGATATATCAGTAATATTCTATTCTATTCTATTCTATACCTACTTTTATTCCAACCAAACATGCTATAACCGGGACAATCATCTGATATAAGAATTATATTAAAATGAATAAGCTTTGCTTTTCATATTAATCTCTCATCAAATAATATCAAAATTCGTTTCAATCACAGAACATTATACTACTTATATGTATTGTGGTTCCAATGTTTTAATTATTTTGAAAATACATATTTGTGGGTTATTAATCAAATAGGTTGTGTTTTGTTACATGTGTTCACATATAGCAGGTTAAAGCGATCTGCTATTTTATACATTTTCACATATGCTACCAACCCGCTAGTTAAAATGAAAAATGTTTATTAAGCTACATTAATAATGTGTAATGAAGTGAAAATCATGACTGCAGTTCCATAATAAGCTTACAATGTTCCACAACAAAGTTTTTAATTCAGTGTAGAGAATATTTAATATTTTATGAGCAGCAGTCTGGACGTGCTTTGCATATACGCTTATTTATCTATAAAAGCATGATTAGAGTTTACTAAACACGTAAAGGAATATATACAGCGTGTAAGAGACGCCGTACTGAAAATTTAGCAAGACGTCTTTCTATAAATACTTTCGCGATACAATTTTAATTTGTCATAAAAATGCAAGACTAACTTCCGAAAGTTATCGCAGCCTACCAGTTACGTATTAGCAGCAGCACACCGGCGGCTAGACACAATAGGTTTTTAATTATGTTAGGCATTTCGACAATTGTCATGTTAAGATTTTATATAGATAAACCTTATTTGCGCTATGCAATGGATTGCTACCTATTCAACGACTACACCTCGCGCTTGAGTGATCGCTGAGCGCGCGTCGCATATACCTGTCTACTTATCACTTTGCCTACACACCGAGTCCGCTGCGGTTCGACTTATACTATAAGCACCATATTTTAAATAAAGATAAATTTAAACAACAGGCGTTATTTCATTAGGATAAATCAAATAAAATGTATCATAATTTCGTTATAACGTAAGTACATAAGTTTTAGTTTAAGCGTTGGTAAACCTCGTTTACCAAAACTCGCTTAGTAATATAAGAACCAAACAATAACATCAAAATTTAAAACAAATCTTTACAGATAAGCGTTTTTATTTTTATTTAGTCGTTTGCTTAATTAATGTATGTCTAATTAAATTATCTTAAAAGTTAACCTATATATAAAAACTACTCCAATGTTGTATGTGAACCTTACATTTTATTATGTATAATACCCACCTACTGTAATGTAAAATACAACTAGCGAAATAAATTTCATTTCATTATTCTCAATAAAAAGCAAACATAAATGTGACAATAATCAATGAAACAATAATGGAAAAGATTATAACCTTACCTTATGATAGCTCTTGTCTTATAAGATGTGGCTCGAAATGATTTCCATATCATACACAAAAAAGTCAATACAACACAACACTCTAATCAGTCACGAATACTTCATTACTTAACACAAAATCACTCGGGTTTACTGACGATTTCTAAAGGAAGTATGTGCAAAACGAATAAAGGCGTCCAAGCCGCACTGAAGCACTAAAGCAGCCGCACAAAAACAGATAGTCGGGTATATCGCAGAATACTGACACGTCGGCTAGCGTACGTAATAGAAATGAGGATAGTATATGACGGTACATGAAAAAATAAAAATTTGCAAAAAGTAAGTGTGGATAAAGATTTTCTACCTCACAATCGGTGCCATGACGTCGCCGAACCAATTAGCTTGTGACTACTAGTGGCACCTGGTCTAAACGTCAAGCATCAAAAGGTAGACAATATGCATGATCGCGTTAATATCCTTTACGAATTATATATATACGAGCGGTCGCCAAGGGGTCGAAATTTGACCATAATTGATTAAAATTTTAAGTTTGATAGTTATTAACGTTTTATTGTCTATAACTATACCCTTATACTCATATGTAACCATAGTTACGAAGAATTCTACGACATCAGCAGAACAATTCCGAAATACTACGAACGCGATTTGACTGCTTGTGTCAAATGCGTGGTTGTGTGCGTGTAGTGTTTTTTCATTAATTTAATGTATTTCTAATGCATATTTTATAAAAATATTAGGATTCACCATTCCACCCTCCGGATTTGCCACTCCTTCTCCACATAAACTTTAACTGTGCTAAATATCATACTCCTCCGTCCGCGCAATTTTAGTAAAAAGGGGTACAAAGTTTTTACTTCACGTATTAATATATAGATTATTAGCAACGCGAACGTTTATTATTTAATTGATAATGTCCATTGCTAGATAAAGGATCGTTGAAAAAAAGGTACCTAATATAAAGAAACGATAAAAAATCATAAGCTGGTATTTAAATTACCTCTAAAAGTGTCGTAAAATTATGTTTCTTGCTTATTAGAACTTGCTAGGTAACTAAATATGTTTTAACAGTCACTCTGCTCGAAATTGACCAAGAAGGACGAAAGCTTTAGCACAAATAGTTAATATTTATTACAATCGCCGTAATGTGTCATACCTCCTATGTACATTTGCTTCCAGCCCGATAACCTCGACATGTATCTTGGAAGAGACGCCGCCTTTGAATTTTTGAAACAACGTGCTTAGATAGGCCTTTCGTATGGATAAAAGTGAACGTGATCCGAATATGTGCACTTTGAAATTTTATTTTTCATGATTCTTTTCCTGTTTTAAAGTATGTGTGAAGTGTGGGCTTAGAAACATGTAGACGTGGATTCGGTCAGGTATGTTTATGACGTAGGTGTAAGTAAACTAAATTAGCTGTGTGGGTTAATTGATGATCTACTGTCTCTGAAATCAATGTAAGAAAGAAGGAAAGAAACATTTATAAAGAAACAGTGAGACAAAACAAAAAGGCTTAACATGTGATCCATGCTTATGAAAGACACATTTTTCTTAAATTATGTTTTACTTAACATGGTTGCTTAACCATGCAGATATAAAATTCAAAATAACTATGCATGTGAATGTGTCGCATATCTGCAGCAATCAGGAGTTCAGTTCAGCATATGCCAGGACAGAGGGACTATTGGTATTTATTATTAACTTACTGTAATAGTATACACACAAAACAAATATCGTGCTATAATATAACTACTTGTCGCAGCGTAGGATTTTATATACTTTGGTTGGTACATTATCACTTAATTACATAAGGTTTCAGCCAAACATTGGACACATCAGAAATTTCTTAAGAAAAGGATGAGTTAGAAGCGAAGTAAAGTAAATAGTAAAATATTGATGTTATTAAGTGAAACCCGTTTTATTATATTTAAAACGCACCTTGGATTTATTGTAAGGATATAATTTTGAAAATTATGATTTATTTTTTCTCTGTATATAAACCTCTTAGTTTGATTGTGCCAAAATGACACCAAAATCACAAAACACATTTTGAGGTGGTGTTCACAATTTCGTAGCTTGGATTTAAACTATGAGGGTTAAGTTATTAACTAACGGCTTAATGTCAAAAGACCGAACGACACTACTTGGTCCGAAAATAACAAAAATCCTAGACGTAACATCAAACTAAGCATTTTAAAACATTTTAGCTTCTTATCAAAGATGGGGTATAATGTACAGGTCGTGTAAGTGATTTTTATGTCCCTGCATAACGTGCATATTGAACTTAAATTCATTTTCGGAGTAAACCTTCCATTATTTTATCCAGCTATTACATTTTCACTGAAATGATTCTCAACATGTAACGTGAAACTCACGAGAGTAATTAGTAATTCAAATGAATGGCTCTTACAATAGAATAAAATTATATTCATAAATCATGCCTATATACAAAGCTAAGGGGAAGGCAAACAATTGTCAAATTTTTATAACACACGTTTCTAGCTATTCAAGCATTTTTCCACAAACACAAATCCAATCGTACTTTGTTTGGATTTGTGCTACCCATACAAATACAAACAAAGACAATAACATTTCGCCCGACCCGGGCATATCCAAGACCTGACGATCGCACGACTTCCCTCACATATTCTGTGATGGTAATAATCGTTTCATCCCTAAAGTGATAATTAATGCATTTGGCAGCTGATGTATAGTCGTAATCGTTCCATTGTTAATGTGCGACCCAGGCCTAGGACTTGGTTTAGCTGAATGCTTAGAGTGGTACACCGATAGCAAATGCGACAGCTGTGCATGAATTGACAGCTGTTCTCCGGTTTAAATACGAGGTCAGGCCCACAGAAAGTTATTACGCTGTTATGTCAAGACATTTTCAATAGCAGCCGAAGTTAGTAAGTTGGCGATGTTACACATCTCTGTCCCGAAAGACTGCCGCGGTATTAATTTCGCATATCATCAATTATGGTATAATATTTAGTGTTTCTTTTCATCGCTGGAAAACTTTTGGCTCGTCAAAGGAAAACTCAATCACGTTGGCACTTCGCAAAAGCAATTGCGCTAAAAAGGCAGTAATCATTACAACATTTAATATTTTTTGTAACGATATTATATCAGTTAAAGTAAACATAAACAAATAAGAACAAAAAAGCCGATTAGAAACTAAATGAAACCAACGAACGCAGAGCAGTCAGATGCTAAAATCAAAATAAGTACGACTTATTCGGTGAAATGATGTCGCATGTGGCTAACATGCACTGCAACAGCACTCTAGATATTGCTGTATACTGCGCAGGCGACGAAAACATCATAAAACTTTATTTTAAGAAGTCGTGTGTGTGCTTGTAACAAGTTTCTTTTTAAATATAAATTAAATAATATTTTAAATGGAGATATGTAAAAAAGTTGAATCAATCTATTATAAAGTTTTTGTTCAATTAGTTTCGTAGTCTGCAGTGTGAATATTTTTTTAAGTGCTCTTCCGTTTTCTTGACCATTTTCTAAATCTCGAGCTTATCCAAAGATTTTACTCACTGAAACGAAGTACATACATACATCAATAAAATCTGGCTATGGATCGCATAACTTTTATTTTGTGCTTTTAAAGAATTAATATCTTGCGTTCGCGTTGAAAAGTCCCAGTTTGTGATCTAAATCTAATGGATATATTCAAATATATCGCCATTGACTATTATGCCATCCATAGAATATTTATTTATTTATTATTATGGTTTATTAACAGCAAATGTTTACAAATTCATAACAAACAGATAACAGACAAAGTAACTGAACTGAAACATTTGTCGATTATAGATTAACCAGCATTCATCTATACTTGTGACAATATTAATGTAAATAACTTAAATTAAATAAAAATAAGAATAAAGGAGAATAAATGCAACTTTTATTATATATGATTTTATGTAACAATGATATTGCTATTGTTGGAGACTTGAAGAGATTTAAAGATTTTGTATTTTAGATTGTTTTAATCATGGTAAATGTCAATGTCAGGTATGGACTTAGATATTATATTATACTCTTGACAAAGTCTATAAAGCGTAGAGTGGGATTCGATGTTTGTTTTGAATTTTGGTGTATGGTAGATCTTAGTTATTGGATAATTTGCAGAGTACTTGAATGCCGATACGTGACATCAATTCAGCACAGTCCAACTTGCCATTCGCTAACTTATGTAAGAATGGTAAGTCTATGGCTACAAGTCGTAATGAGTTCATATAAAAATGCTTCAGGCGTTGTTGATATGGACACCTATGAGAAATCCCATTGCAAGAGTATGCCAGATATCGAGTAAATACGCGTTGTATACCTTCAACGCGTTGAGAGTGTACCGCGTACTGCGGATTCCATATAATGCTCGCATACTCTAATTGGCTACGGACTAGAGAATTGTAAAGCGTGATTTTGGTGTGTGGTAATCGAAATCCTTTTGTACTACGAATTAAGAATCCTAGGATCTGAGCAGATTTTGTTACAATATTCTCGATGTAACTCTTAAAGTTTAATTTGCTATCGATAATAATGCCTAAATCACGGATCTCATTGACTCGAACAAGTGTGGTACTATTTATGTTGTATGAGGACATAACTGACTGATGACCGAAAAAAACAATCAGTTTTAGTCAGTAATTGTAATGTTAAAAAATGTTACTTCATAAAGTTATGAAGTAACATTTTTTAACATTAAGAGTCATATTATTGTGAGAACACCAATCCACAACTCGATCTATGTCGCTTTGCATAAATTGAATGTCATTATCAGAAGATACGGTCTTATAAATTTTTAAATCATCTGCAAACAACAAGGCTTTACAATGGTGAATTTGAGCAGTTATATCATTCATAATCACTGTGAAAAGAACAGGTCCAAGATGGGATCCCTGGGGAACATCTGAGCTAGCATAATACGGACACGCGTTTTTCCATATATCAGGAAAAATACCCTGTTCTAGCGAACGGTTGAAAATAATAGCTAATGGCCGTGCAAGGTATTCACTACAGCATTTTATAAATAGTGCCGGTATAGAATCAGTCCCAAGACCTTGCCTTATCTAGTTTTTTAAGTTTATTAAGGACTGCATTTTCAGAAATTTTTATTTGAGTGAGAATAATTACTATAATCATTTGGAGTAAATCGTCTGCTGATGTTTTGTTCGCAATTGAATACAGAAGAAAATTGTTTAGCAAATAGATTAGCTATTTCAGATCCACCACTGACTATGGTTTCATTCATATACACCCGCGAGGGAATGGAACTTTCCTCAAGTTTTTTACTATTAACGAATCGTCAAAATGCCTTAGGGCTTGCTTGGATATCCTTTTCTATGGTATGCTTATATTTTCTATGGTATAGTCATTGTCATAAGCTCATAAATAATTGTGAATAAACAATTTTTTATGAGTTTATGACAAAGACTACGAAGTATTTCGAAGCTAATTTTGTGTCGATGATTTTGAGCTTTTACTAGTATCACACTAGTTTTTAGAGTTCGAAAACATCTTATACAACAGCTTTGTCCATCCGTCTGTCTGTTATACAACTTTCAACCTAAGAACTGTAACAGCTAGAGACTCGCGGTCAACGCCATTAGACTCAGCATAGCTGATATACCACCGAAATGACTATGACCTTTGACCTCAGACCTCAAGGTCACGTGGTATTACGTGACCTTTGCTTATTACTTGAACTATTTTTTCGAACTCTAAGATTTACGGCAATGCATTGCCGATTCTCCCTTGTTATTCAACTGTAAAATAGACATCGTTCTTACAAAATAAAAAGCTACAAGCTGTCGAATTTTATAAATATTTGTGTTTAATGTAAGGCATAGACATGCATGGATGGCGTAGTGGTTTAAGTAGTCGCCTCACTATTGCTACAGTACCGAGTGCTGTGGGTTCAAATCCCACACAGTGCAAACATTTCTGTAATCCACAAATGGTTGTTCCGAGTCTGGATGTTCTTTGTGTCCATTGTTTGAATGTTTGTAAAATCCCCCGCGACACAGGAATTATTAATAACGCGGTATTTGGCTTTTAAAAACAAAAAGATACATTAGTGACGATGGCCTAAATTTATGTCACTTACTGAATTTAAAATGTATATAATACTACTAATATATATTTCTTTCCTAGAATTGAAGGGATAAAGAGCTTATCGTTAATGTTCTTGTAGGAGCAGATTAACTATTGATTGCCTTACTTTATCATACATTACGAGAAATTCTTCTTTACCTATTTGTAACCTCACCGTGGATAGTCCAAAGGTGTATTTATAAAAGTTTATTTTCACGTACTATCGTAATATATTAACCATCAAAGCAAATTGTTCTAATAATGTTTCAGGCTTCACTAATAACATTATTCAAGGTTAGCGAAGCGTGATAAGCTGTTGCTTAACTACTTGAGAAACAACTACGATGTTAACTCTTGTTTAATTATACATAAATGAATTGAGTATATTTTAGTCAAAAATGCTTCATGAGCAACACGTTTATAGCCGATCGCTACCTGCAAAATACAACACCATACAATAAAATATAATAGGTGCCGTATGTATATAAAAAATCTGTAGCGTTGTGGTTTTCATACTATTAAATATATTTTTTAATGGATAATTCGCGTTTTCTACTATGGTTTGGCTTAATTAACATAATCATCAACCATCATGTAATTATGGCTAATCGAAACAATGTATACGGGTAGACACTAAGCTATAAAAAGTTTAATAAAAAAAGTTTATCAATATTTATATAATAGTCTACTGCCGAAATATATATATTTTTTTAAAATGAATATCATTTTGTACAGAATCCACGAAATTAGATGTAGGACATAAACAGCAAATTCATACTTATAAACCTTCCTTCACACCCTTTCACACTGTCAAAATTACTACTATCCTAAGTTTCTATGCGTGATACATTCAATTCCACAACCAATCATCAATACAGAACACGATTGAGTTTGCATATCCATCGCTGTCATTATCGAGACACGAGATATTCTCGGACAGACATCAGACTGACGTGACGGCGATCGTGAGCCCACCGCAACCAATCTCACTCTGCTCTCGCTGTCGTAGTGTATAATAGTAGGCGTATTTTGTTCGTTCAAGGATTTGTCAAATTAACCGCGCTTTCTACAAATACTGGCTCTTTAATTACCTGATCCCGCTCGTACTTTGGTTGTATTTCAAACAGCATCATATTTGAATGTCAAATGTTATTGGAAATTTGGTACTAGGCAAACCACATTGTTTGTCACTAATATTTTATTAATGGATGTCAAATAATATTTTTGTACTATTATTTGCCAACTAAAATTGTATTTTTTTGGTAGAAAGGTCTTATTTTTCCGTAATAGACAGATGTGAATTATATTTAATAAAATTATAACTTTAACATTTAAAATATTGACTAATTGTAATATTAGACAATATCGCGTTGGTAATTATTTGAAGATAATAAATAGATATTACAATTTCAACCGCTACGATCATTCATTTCATCACGTTTGTCTACATCTTGGAATTCAGTCTTCAGCAAATGTCGCCGTAATAGTAGTGACTCTCCAAGTGAGGGCAGTTGCTGAAACCCGCACTACACAAAAGCGCCGCTGCGCTCAGTCAACCCATTATCGCGATCGACGCGAGTCGGTTCAAATGTTGAGAAATAAATAGGTACTTATTAGCTTTAAATAATTACCAACGGAATTAAGACCCATTGGCTAATCCTAACTAATATTATTAATGCGAATGTGAGTTTGTTTGTTTGTTACGTTTTCACACCTTAACTACTCGACCGATCATCATAAAAACACGCATACACATTTTCGGTGGAATAGAAAAGGACATATGGTACCTGTCATCCAGAAAACGTTACGCGAGCGAAGCCGCGGGCAAAATCTAGTATTATATAAAGTATGTGTACAAATCGCGAAACTCTAAAAGCGTGCATTTCAATTAAGACACAGCCTCCTCTTCCATATTGTATCTATAAAGTATAACACTTAACTTACAACCATCTTGTATATCAAATAATGCTACAAATACGAACATAACCACCCATTCACCGAACTCGAGAACTTAATACATATTGGTTCACTTCAATGTACATTGTGTAGCACATTCGGCCCTCACTTCTGCTCTCGAACTGTAGTGTAAACATAACGGCATCCAGTTACAGAACTACCTCGAGATCCGTGCCCCCGTGTTTACAAACGTTATAGTCGGTCGTTGTCGTTGATTGTAACGGAGTTATTTTTGCGGGAAACATGCGATCGGTCCCATACAATACTAGGCTTATCTCTGTATTCAACTTAGCTAAGCAAAAAATCTGACTAACAGAGCTGACTGTTTTTTTTTGGTTTCTGATTGCAGTGAGAATTAGAATTGCCCGTTTTCTCAGATATGCCGAATTCTATTTAAAATGAATGTACAGTGAGTCTCAACCCGGCAAATCACAAGCATGAGCCAAAGGATCCTCTGTTGTTTTCCTTCGGCGAATAGGTAATTAAGGCTCTTTGCAGAGGTCCTTTGCTTTGAGCGAGTGACCAGTACTTATTGTCGTTGCCAACTCTACAAATATGAGTCGTTATGTACATAGATGATACTAACCTTGCCCACTCCTCACATTCTCTTACTAACATACACACACTTAACTCACAATATCTTCTATTTCTGCAAATAGAATATTATAAAAAGTTGCAGTTTGAAATATTAATATATAATATTATATTAATATTATATATTAATATTATAATATATATTATTATATTCATATTTGTTATGTGTATTTCAGTTTTTACACGGAGCGGCTGCCACCTAACCTCCGAAACCCGAAGGCTAACGGTGCCCTAAGGTTAGACCAGTGTCAGGATATTAGAGGGTACTGTCTTTCTCAATAACGACTGCCATAGATGTTCATGGCAGCCGGGACCAACGGCTTAACGTGCTCTCCGAAGCACGGAGCAGGCGATAATTGTCAATCAATACGCACATAATTTCGAAAAGTCATATAACTTCCGAAAGTTAGAGGTGCGCGACGTGGGTTCGAACCCGAGACCCTCTGCGTTGCAGTCTGTTGGTCTCCCCACTGAGCTACCGCTGCTATACATATATATATATATATAAAACTGATATCCAGTCAAATCCGGTTAGACCAGAAAAGCCGACCCCAAGTGACTTGGGAATAATAAAGGCTAAGAGAGAAGAAGATTTGTTATGTGTGTTTAGCTTATCTTCAATATATTTTTACCTACAATTCAGCGATTTCACTTATTCAACGAGCACAAGCATATATTGTGTTTACTTGAATAGGTACACAAGAACACTAGAAATATAAAATGCTGGGCATTGCGTTTTATTGAGATAGCTATGAAGTTCAAGAAATTTACGATGACCTGAAGTGCAATTTTATGTTCATATAAATCGTAATAAATCTCAAAATATTATTTAATAACTTCCATATTGTTTTTGAGCTGAACTTTTATAGTTATAAATACGGACTATCTCAACGAACTTCGTGAACTAGTGATTAAAAAGGAAGTTCAGTATTTTAAAGTGGAAAGTAATCGGTTCTCCTCGAATAGTTTGTCAACATAGAATGTTTTAATAAACATTTTACACGGCAATACCTACTATACTAACCTACCATATTACTATTTATTCGATATAGCCGCGTAGTACCACTATACCAACTATTTCGAGTTAAATCGGGTTATTCACAAAAATAAGTTGCGTATACCCATACGCATATGCTTTAAGCTAGTACTGCTGGATTTAAATATTTCTAAAATCACCAGCTACACTAGAATAAGACGAGGGAGGCTTTTCTTTAAAACATGAAGTTGAAGCAAAAGTTTCTCGATTAAATCTACTTCTACTGCGACTTTCGTGCAAGTATGTTAGTTTACTCAATCTGGTCTTCATAAAATAATATTATTTTGATTGCCATTTCTATTTCAACGGATGACTAGGCAAGTACTGAATAAAGTGCAAAGTACAGTTAAGCCAAGTGAAGTACACAGAGTTTAATTATTATAATAATTCAAGAAAAGTTATTAAAGATGGAACCAAAGGAAAGGATTGTGAGAAATTGATTGTTATTGGCTCTTAGAAATGGTCACCGGGCAAAACTTAGAAACAGTGATAGTTACTATTTTTATGCTTGTTTACTGTACTTTCTCAGTACTACTTCAGGTGAGCTGACTCCTATCTACTACTCTTATTACTATATCTTAACAAACGATGTTGGATGAGCAATAATGCACCACTCAAGAAAACCTATCTACTTTCATAAAATCTAACACAAATAAATAACATTTCTTATATTAACCTATACTATTTTTGTAAGCTGTGTCTAATTGTAAATTATGGTAACATAAGCGTTATGTAAGCGTGTTTATATTCTTAATTAATTTTAAACGTTATGAGTATATGCCATGGTTTTATACTCTAGATCCATACTTGGCAGCTTCCATAGTTCAGTTACGTTGCAGTCTCTAGTTCACGGCTATTACTGAAAATATCTGATTCTAAAGGTTGGACTAGTTTCATGACCTCGACTCAAATCGATTCATCTAGGTCTAGTCGACTGGAAATGATGGATGCATCTAGTTTTACACTGTTAAGCACAGTTGCAGCCTTTGAATTTCAGGCATAAAATATGTGCTTTATTCGGTATTTAATCTCAGTTTAATATAATGTAGTGAACATTAGTGAAGTGCGGATATCGATTATATTTCGAGGGGAAAATACCCTGTTGCCAAATATTATATAGTGCACAAGTGTGTGCGTAAAGACAAGTGCACTTTTTATTCCCTTTAATCTCATAGTCTGATGGGACGACAATCCGACTCAACTGGAGAGAGATCACGCGCAAGACCAGGCTTTACGTACTTTCTGAGGCGAGGTGGCCTACACCAAACAGCTATTCAAACTTTCTTGACAGAAACACCTAATAACTTTTTGTTAACTCAATGTGGGAACCGCGAACTAATGCACAACGCCACATTCACCTTCTCAAAGTAGGGTTTGCCAGACTGCTAACTTCCTAATTCCATACAGCTATTAAAATATGGCGCTATGGCGCTCATTAGGGGAAGGCTATGTCCAGCAGGGACTATTATAGCCTGATGATGATGACGATTAAAATATTTTCTTGAGATTTCCAATATATTTTTGTTGCCTTGACGCGAATACTGAATGATTAACTTTACATTCCTACCGTTATTAATAAGCTTAATAATGATAATAATCATAATCATAATATTTTTTATTTGGTAAATACAGGTTTACAGAGATGTTACAGAATTTCACGAGTGCGCTGAGTTATGCCACAAAGGGCGTACAAATATATACAATTCTATTGAAATTATCATACAGATTCTTAAGTATTATTTATTATTTGAAACATTTTATATTAAATAGATAATTATTTATTAAAAAGTACACAATAATTCAAAGCATTAATAATTATTATCCTAGTTATAGCAATAAATTTTAAATGTCAGTATATTAATTGTGAATGTCAAAATATTAATAGTAAATGTCAAAATGATGTCTAAATTATAAATATATATAAAAAAGAATAACAAAATGTTAACAATTATTATGCCTTTTCAATGCCATAACTTATCCAATAGAAAACCTGAGATATTGTAATAACATTTAACATTTAAAGTCATTTTAATTTTTTCTTAAATTATAAATTTAATTCTTTTGTACTTTTTGGTACTTTATTATATAGGGTTTTTCAACAAGAACTTTGTTTTTCAATATGGTCACACTGGAATTACATGACAGTTTTGACATTTCTTTTTTTACATATCTATAGCAGAAGCTTGAGCAGTTGTTACAATGAATTCAATTTCACTAGAAAATTGCATTAAAATAATAAAAAATTACTATGAAAATGGTGGATCTGTAAAAGTTACATTTTGAAAATTCGGGATATTTTCGGTCAATATAATCGTTCTTCTGAGACCGCTATTAAGAATATGGTCAATAAATTTGGGTCGACAAGCTTAGTACATAATGTGCCAACACCGACTCGTGTTCGACCGCGTCGTTCAAGTGAGAAAATCGCAGCCGTGGGCCACAGTGTTGAAGAAGATCCGAATTTGTCGATTCCTCGACGTTCTCAAGAATAATTTTATTGAGCTTTTCCACAACAACCACATGGCGAATTCTGCGTAAGGATTTGGCTTTTAAGCCTTACAAGGTGCAACTAGTGCAACAATTGAAGCCATTCAAGAACAAGCCGTTGGTTTTTCTGGAAAAAATATTTTTTCCAGATAAAGCCCATTTACATTTGTCAGGCTACGTCAACAAGCAAAATTGACGCATTTGGGCTTCTGAAAATCCAAGACAGATTGTTGAAAACAGGTCACTATAATTACTAGTTTGATGTCTGTTTCTCTGATAAACTGTTGGGTTTTGAATTTTAAATAAAGATAAATACGGAGCGATGACAATTACGTGACAGTTAACAGTTGTACACAATAACAAGAATCAAGGTGAATATCTAGTCAATCATTTGGCTATAATTATACCTTATTGGTTATTATACAGTTTTATCTCAATTTAAAATTAACAGTGTGTCCAAAAACCGACGACGTGCAAATAATATTTCACTTTATGAAGTCAATGCACACGCATTGATTTCATAAAATGAAATATATTTTGCACTTGTAAAAATATCACATATCACGACATACGTGCCATTGGAGTTTAAGTGTATGTGTAAATTTACCTGTGAAATGGTTAAAACTTTTACAATATAAATATATTAACTGACACTATGTCAGTTTTATATTTACCCGTAGGGCAGGCAATATTTATCTAGCTGAAAAGACGATAGAAAGGTTTTGTGTACAAATGAAAGAATATTTTATCCGATAGATACAATATTATTTATGTCTTGTGTGAAAATTATATTTTTGCGCTCCAATAACTGCTAAGTATAAATTGTTTTTACTGGTGCATAATATTTGGCTGTTTCTTGTAGTAAAGGAATCCTATCTTTTGTTATGTGTATTATGGTATTTTTTAGATTTTCCTTTCATAGTTTGCCTCGGTCGACAATAAATACATATTAAATAGTAATTTCATAAATTTACAGGTGAATACCAAATACATAATACATATTGTACAATGATAAATGGTCTCAATCTAAAACATTTATTAACATTTAAACTACTTCGTAAGTAATTTTAAGTTTATGAACCAATAATAGGGCTTTTACCTACGATAGCATCGGTGCGTAAGATACATTTGTAGATATTGAGTTTTACGGCCAGGTGAGCCATTTTAGAACCAGAGCTATGCAAAGTTCTATATTATAAAGGTACCAAGCAAGCACGTATCCGACTTGATGGTAACTGCACGGATGGCGTAGGTGGTTTAAGTGATAGCCTCGCTGCTGCCACTTCGCCGAGTGTTATGGACTCGATTCCAACACGAGACAAAAATTTGTGTGATCCACAAATAGTTTTTCTCAGTCTAGATTATCTGCTTCTTGTACACTTGGCGGTTACACTAGCTATATATACTATGTATGTATGTATGTATCTTATGTGGGTGCCAGTCAGTGCAGACCGGCGACACTTCGACCCAGTGGGATCTTTTGTGTCGACACTCTCCCAATAACGGCTGCCATAGATGTTCATGGCAGCCGGGACCGACCAATACGCACATAATTTCGAAAAGTCATATAGCTTCCGAAAGTCAGAGGTGCGCGACGTGGGTTCAAACCCGAGACCCTCTGCATTGCAGTCTGTTGGTCTCCCCACTGAGCTATATATACTAACTAGCATCGTATTAACAAATAAAGTAATGTTTTAATGGTCCTTAGTCCTCATGTCAAAGTATGTAGTGACCCCCATGCCTTACAAATTTTTGTGTCTATCAAATCATTGTTTTTCTTAGCTTCTTGAAAAGGTAAGGTTCGCGAAAACAAACCTTATTTTTTATTCTGTAACGTGTCTGACGCCTGTCTAAATATGTTCTATTATTTTCTTTATAATTATGTGATGGCATTTGAACGTGTCCTTAAAAAGTATATTAATGATTGCGTGCTATTCGCTTTCCATCCGACAAAAGCCTTAAACTGGTACCAAGTTATTGTTCACAAATAGTGCACTGAACTATATCATTGTATTGGTGTGCATGGATTCTTAGTAAACAATCTGTATCTACATAAGGTGTTTATGTTCCATCACCGTAAAACTAAGTTAGATATTTGTCACAAAATGTTTGTATTTTATTACAGGTACTAGGAATACCAAGGATATGATTCGTTCCCAGCCCTTCGGCAAAAGAATTAAACAAGATAGGAAAGGAATTGGAAAGGTTAACCTAATTTGATTTGAGCCGTCGCAAACCTAAAGCGGACTACACACCAAAGCCGCTTACCCGGCGGCACAGCCCGGCGGCTTAGTGCCGGCGGGTTAACCCGGCGGCTTCAGAATGTCCAAGCCGAACGACTTTGCCGGCGGCAATGCCGGCGGCACGACAGCCGCGGCATGTGGTGTTCTAGTAATTACTTACTGGAGTATCCTATTTCTGAGGTTAGCCCAGTAACTGACGTTGATTACCCAGGTGGCGTGGCTTAAGTGGTCGCCTCGCCATTGCCACTGCGTGCCGCGTGTTGTGGGTTCCACTCCCACACGGGACAAAACTTTGTGTGATCCACAAATGGTTGTTCCAAGTCTGGGTGTTCTTAGTGTCTGTTGTTCGAATGATTGTAAAGACACAGGATTTATACCTAGCTCTGGAGTTGTCTTTTAAAAAAGATTACAAATAATGTACTCTTACGCTGGTTTCTTGTGATTGAGTGATATTTCACCGAGCGAACCGGTTTGCTCGTAACGATCTCAAAATTATTGGTAACAACTTATTTTTATTTAGAATGTTCATCAGCTAGGTGTGTGATATTGATCAGCCATAAACGCCAGAAACTATACTTCTAATAATATATCACTCTTATCTATTTTTATGCATTTCTTAAAGCAGAAAATAGTCGCTTATTGCTGCCTCGCCGACCGGTAACACAAGTGCCTTATGTCCAAAGTATTTTCTAATACATTTATTACATTAATGTCATCAAGTAATTATTACTATGTAATGATTTATATTTATTTTTTGTATTTTAGATGTTTATTTTATGAAATATTTAATTTTTATCAATTCTTTTTTGGTGTGTATATTCTGACAGACTTCAAGCATCGGCATCTTTTTGGAGACAAGTGTAGTTCTTCGTTGATTACGTCAACGCTCAACAACATTTATTAGCAATACTAGTTAATTAATTTATTGCTATTTTAAGGCGACTACGACATAATTATATACAATTGTTTATCCCTTTTAAAAGCACAACTGCTCTAGGGATAACTCCTACGTCAAGGATACATTAAAATGCGCAAGACTACCCAAATTCGGGAAAACTATTTGTAAATCATTAAAATTTTTGTACCGTGGGGTTTTCGAAACGGCGGCACTTGGAGCGGCGTAGTGGCGAGCTTAAACTATCATGCAATCACATTTATTTAATACATTATAACTGTACAAGTTCTTTTGATATATTGCGAGAAAATGCTAGAGCATTCCATTCCGTTCTAGAGCTTGCAGTCTAGACAGAACTCTTTATTTTTCGAAGTAATATTTCAACATAAGTACTTTCTTCGTCCTTGTAAGTAGTGGTGCTAAAACAAATAGTCGTTACTTAGAAAAGTCTCTGATTAAGTGCACATTTTACTTAAGACATCTTAAGTTTGGGCGAAGATACGCTAGTGGTATATTATGATAAAAGTATGCTAGCTTCTTCCATTATTATTAAACTCTACAGTTCACTGTACTTGGTTAAAATCTTTGTTGCTAATTCGCTTAGATTTCGGTTTTATTAGAGTGATTCATTAAGACAAGACAAAAAACCTCTGCTTTGGAGTAAACAATAATCCAAGATCTTCTTGTTACGCCAATATGTATAAATTTACGGCCATATTTTAGATCGCACTCACATAATATCAGGTAGTACCTAATATAAGGTATTACCTAATATTGTGTTAAGCATTCATGCTAAAACCACTAGAGCTTTAGTGGTTATTGCATGAATTGCAGGCTCGCAGGGGGCAAGAACAGTAATTATCCTTTAAAAAAATATGCACACATCGTAGATCGTGTAAGTAAACTATGTGGGCGTTTCTAGAATTGAAACATATCTAATACTTAATAGGCAACGTCAAGTTCATATTATGTTCGTGAATGAAGCCAGGGAAGTGTGTCAGGATCGTAGCAAATGGAAATCCGTAGTCTCTGCCTACCCCTCTGGGAAACAGGCGTGAATCTATGTATGTATATTTGTAAGTTCATATTAATGCTACGGTGGTTTCCTACTCCGGTCGTATAAGTTGGCTTCTAAATTAATTTAAATTTATATATAATATATACAAAATCGTTATAAATAATAACATTGCATGAGTAACTAATTATAAGCGACAAAATATATTTATGCTTTTAAAATATGGCATCATAGATAATACTATTTATTTATTTAATACATTTTCTCGCTAATCTCTGTAACAATGTAACGCCAGAATATAAAATAATAATAATTGGTATGCAGATACTCAACACATTTTTCAGTCGATTCTATTGTATCGCCTATCAGAGACAAGATGCAATAAAAATATTGTAAGGTGTGAATTAATAAAAAATTGGGCCGATCATCTTTTATTATATACCACTGCAATATACAAAAATAAAAGTCATTCACCAAGAATATACGCGTAACATAATAAAAGCCTTGAAGCAAACTCCACACAACAGTTTTTTCTTTGTTATAAGAATGAACATCGGACAAAGGCCTAAAGATCAACATTAATTTGCAACAATAGGAGAGACAAATATAAGTAAAGAAAGTCAAGCAACTAACATCTAACATGAGAACAAAGATCACCGATATCTTTGTTCGTATGGATGAGAAAGGGAGAAAATACAACTCCATTTATCTAATTTGGATTTGGATACTATTACTTAGACTAAATATAGTCACTATAGACTATTCGCGAATTACCCTATATTATTATATAGAATAAGATATTAACTGCATGGATCTAGATTTGAAAATGTTGCTTGCGGCGACTAACAATAATTCGCATCCTTAATAAAACAGAGACTTATCTCAGTATTTTGGATTAAACAAATTTGAACTCTATTGCAATGATTTAACACAAACATAATATTAGAAATTAGCATATACAATTAGAGTCCAAATTGCCTTACTTTCAAATTTCGAGTTAAGTCGCTGTTTTATTAAGAGTGCGATATGTAAGAACACATCTTATAAATAATAATATATATAGTTGTATCTTATGTAGCAGTCCAGTTAGTGCAGACCAGTCAGTGCAGACCGGCGACACTTCGACCCAGTGGGATCTTTTGTGTCGACACTCTCCCAATAACGACTGCCACAGATGTTCATGGAAGCCGGGACCGACGGCTTAACGTGCTCTCCGAGGCACGGAGCAGGCGATAATTGTCAATCTATACGCACATAATTTCGAAAAGTCATATAACTTTCGAAAGTCAGAGGTGCGCGACGTGGGTTCGAACCCGAGACCCTCTGCATTGCAGTCTGTTGGTCTCCCCACTGAGCTATCGCTGCTCTTATATATGTATATAGTTACAAATAATATAATTTTGGATTTTGTCTATCATTTAATGATTTGTGACATTGCCACAAATTGGTTATCCCTATTATTAATACAGGCATATTTTAATTTATTAATTGCATAAAGTACTTAGCACTAACGTTGTTTTAATAAAATTAGTTTTTATTACGCGTCTTTCAAAATTAAAAGGCAGCTTGCGTTATGAAACGTTTTTCTTGGAAAAGATCACAAAGCTTTGGTGATTATCCATAACAAGCATATTCCAATATCCATATCAGTATGCATAGTATCTTACAAATAAATTATTCTATTAAAATTAAAATAAACTAGATTAAAACAGCGAGAGCCTAGCGGAAGACCGTTGGACTGCCACGCAGAAGTCTCGGGTTCGATCGAAAGGCACGCACCTTAGACTTTTCGAATTAAATAGATAGATTATATAGATAGAGGAAAACATGGTGAGGAAACCTGCATGTCTGAGATTTCTCTATAATGTTCTCGAAGATATGTGAAGACTGCCAACCCGCACTAGGCCAGCGTGGTGGACTATGGCCTAACCCTTCTCAAAATGAGAAAAAGCTCGTGCCCTGCATTGGGACAGTTAATACAGGGCTGATATCATCATTTAAATTGGATTAAAAACCAATACTGTAAAAACATTTTTGATAAGAAAATGAATATAAATAATAATGATTAAAATTAGTTATTATTTGTTTCTCTTTCATGGGTATTTCCCTAATACGTTAGGAAAATAGCCGGCCCTTTGGGAGGCTTACACGGAGACATGAGTCCAACGTGAAGAGGCCCTTCGAGAGTTTTAATCAAAGGTGGGATGGAACACCTACAGCGGCACTAGCCGCAACAGGCGTAGGCCTATTGCTACGTATGGATTCTTATATATGGGCTATGGGTATGGGTGTTTGATGGACTGGTATATTGGTAACTATGGATGATAAAACGGCGTCTGACCTGAATACTCTAATAGCATCAATCGAATGGACAGACGGTGACTCGCCAACTCAATAGATGGCCCTCTTGAATAGCCACCATAGGCATACAAGCCAGCAGCAGAGGGCAACACCCGTTCGAGCGGCTAGGGGTGTCGAGCGTAGCGGCGCCGGTTTCACCATCACGGGTCTTGTGACAACGGAGACCCGGAGCAGGCTTCCCCGTAGTTATGCCCTTGAAAATGACACTTCCACCCCCAAGCATGTAGCTCTAGCGACCTCCCTCTGACCGGCCGACCAAGGCAAGCCAGAGTTGAGAGTCCTGCGGGCGCTCTTAAAATTGCACCCCAGTCAACCAGTAGCGACAAGTTGGGGACGAGGCCCTAACCGACTCTCCGAGGCATTCAGGATCGCAATGTCGCCACTCATATTCAGCTCGTTACAAGCTGCCCTGCGGTTTGTGCGATTTAACCTATTATTATTATTATTATTATTATTTGTACAGTACACATATTTTGATATGTATCATGTTAAATAGAAATATAGGATACAATGACCTAAAGAACAATTACCCCTATAGTCATACTTAAAATATGATTAGTGTTGCGCGTGGGTGTGATACCATTTGTCTTACTATTATAATAATAAAAGTGTGAACTTACATTTGCTACAAGTCACCTCAGAATAATAACTTAAGCACGCATCATGTGTATTTTGACGTGGATGCTAAAGTTTCTAGACGTGACTGGCAAGTAATGTGAGTTTATTATTGTTTTGAAAAGGTTATATTAGATACAAAGGCCCTATTAAAGTAAATCCTTTATCTGTTTTGGTAATGAGGTCGACTATAGGGTGAATGTGAGGCAAGTGAATTAAACACAGCCATCTTGGGATGGTTGAAAGTGCAAATCTGTAGCTGTCGAAACCCTTTTGCAATACAGATTAGATTTAATACATATAAGTAAATAAAACTTATTCTCTGTGCCTCTCTTTTATTAATTATGTTCTGGAGAATACAAGTAAATTATTAGAAGTGACCCCGTGATCATGGCTATTAAAAAGCAACTGAAACGTCGAGGAAAGAGTATATTGAAATAATTTATTATTTAAGAAATAGTTTAAAGTTGAAATTACCTAAAAGTAGTGCTTTTGAAATAAACCGTGATAAAATCTGCGAACAGTAGTTTAATTTCAAAGTATAACATTCGCCTAAACATGAAACTATATTATTTAAATAACATCAATGTAGACAAACAGTTGATAACTCGAAAAACAATATTACGTGTAACAAATATTTTTTGTTATTTTTGCGTAACAAACGCTAACAGGACCAAAAACATTTTAACCGTTATAAAAACAGCTTTTTAGTTTTGCAGCTTGTATTGCCGTTCGATGTAAAACAGAATTTTTATTTAAATATGCACACGAAGGTATCAACCAATTTTTATTTTAAAAATATTCTTACCTGGCCCGGCTTTACTGTGGCTCAATCTGAAATTCATTATAAGGGATATAATTCCTTTTCTGTGACTTTGGAATACAAATATCAAAACACTCTTATATTGAACTATAACGCCGTGTAAAATTTTCAAGTCAATTAATGGACTACTTTTCTAGTAATTTCTTTATTATTTATTTAAAAAAAAAAACTCTCGCACTAGTTGTAATTACTGTGCCGCACTGTGGGACATTAAAACATTCAAACAAGGTACAAAGAGAACACCCAGCCTGAGAACAACTAATTTTTGTTCTGAGTCTAGGTGTTTACACAGCTACCACCACATTTTTTTTTTGTCCCGGCAGTATTTAGAAACCATTATACTCAGAGTATGGACAGTGGCAAAGCGATCACTAAAATCACTACGCCATCCGTGCATACATACGTACATAGAAGGCTCGTGGGATGCCCTCATTCTTAGTCCAAGGCGTTCAGAGTGATTTGATGCAGTTAACATAGTGATAAATTAAGTTATTGTGGTAAATAGCTGTAGAGTTGTAAATTGATTGATTGCATGAGCCCCATTCCCTCTTAAGGTGCTGATAGACTTGAGCATTCACTTTTAACAGAACATCAAGCCTCCACTCTTTTTATATTGTCGAACTGAACAACGAACAGAGTCAAGCATAGAGCCAAACATCGCTACGAACCTTTCTACGATCATCCTAGCGAACGATGTAATTTCGAAGCAAAGCTACTCTTTCGCTAGAATGCTCGCTAGAATAATCATAGACCTGAGCATTCCCTTGTAATGACCATTCTAGCGAATGTTACATTACAGCAAAATAAACGGGAGCGTTTATTTTCTGTAATGTAACATTCGCAGCATCTTAAGAGGGCTGTACTTCTACAAGGAAGTCGGTTTCTTTGAACCACTAAATAATTGACAACAAAGGATTCATGCACTCAAGAGTAAAGAAAACCTTTGCTTGATAAGTTTTAAAGACAAAACAACATTTCATTGGATAGATTGAGTTTGACTTTAATTGCTTACATGTTTACTGTTGTTTTCTTACTATCAACCCGTATTGTAACTTTTGTTTTCCTTTGTTTGTTTTAGTTACTTTTGTATTTGTGGATGTTCTATTTTGCATTTGTTTGCTGTTTGAGTCTTATTTATAGTACTTGGTATTTTGCTGTGTTGTTTGTGTACTTGTGATTTAAAAATAGAACATGTTTAGGTTTAGATTTTATACTCGTTTCAAATGTAACCAGCATAGATATTTTATTCGTTATCGTATGTTCATAATTTTACGCGTATTTCCCCAAAAGTGTAAGCAGACATTTTATTACATCGAAATTTAAACAGCTATATTTTATAGGTCTCATCGTCAGGAAGCGAATTTACTGCTAAGTACTAGGCAGAGTACAAGAAATTATCTATGCTACTACAAATATAAATACTCAAAAACACGTCAACAATTTGCCCGATGTTGGAATTTACTTGAGACCTCAGTTATCGCCTTCAAGACATATGTTACTATTGAATCATCTTAGATATTGTGTATATCGGTATACCAAACACAGCGTAGTTATTTTCATACTTTGTAACTTTTATATTTTGGTATATTCGATTCAAAAGGTATACAAATAAACATTTCAAACGTAAATTGTATTTATGCTTACTATAACGTAAGTGTACTACGGACTTGCAGGACATATGTATTTGACAGCAAGCCACTACAAATATAACAGCCAGACACGGGCGTTAAATGCTCGAGTCACTTGTCTTATCCTTCATTTTAAATGAGGATGCTTACGTGCAAACGATAATATATTGGACTTGAAACATAACAAGTGAAGTGTAGTTGTATACAGGGTATAAAAACGGCGTACCGAAAATTTTGCAAGGTTTGTTTCTATAGGTATTTATACGTTGTTCTTATACCTACTTACTTAAATATTCTACCTACACTAATATTATAAATAATAATAGTAATATCAGCCCTGCATAAATTTATCTCATTGCTGGGTACGTGCCACTTCTCTGTGCGAGAAGGGTTAGGTCATAGTCCACCACGCTGGCCCAATGCGGGTTGGCATACTTTACATATCTTACGAGTTATTTTCTAGAAATATATAATTTACTATTAATATGCACATAACTTCAAAAAGTTTTAAATCGCGCCTTGGGATCGAACTAGAGACTCCTGCGTGGCAGTCTAATCGTCGATCGTTACCTTATAAAGATAAAATATTTATTGAAATTAAACTACTATATACGGATTTTATCACGTTGTTTATTTTACACTTTATTACATAAAAATCCGTATATAGTAGTTTAATTTCAATGAATAACATACGTAAACAGAAGACAATATTATATAAAATATTAATATTTTTTATTGTAATGAATCAACTTCATAACGAATGTATGTGAACATGTACGTATGTAAAACTCACCGATAAACAATATTAATACCTGTCACTGCCGACAGCTGCAACATTTTAATTTAGATCCCATATTTGCAGAATCATTTTGTTTCGAAAAGTTATATTTGTTTTAAATTGTGTTTCCATCATGTTTGGCTATTAATACATATATTTGAGTTTTATTAGGTGGATGGGCGTTGACTATAGTACTGTTTATAACAAAAATATATCTCATTTTGTAATATGCACTTTGAAACACTAGCACGGATTTCATGCATTTTATAAATGAGTGAGGCGCGCCTCCTGCTCAGGGAACTGGTATATCTCGCGCATGTAGCTCATGCAAGTAATTTGCGTATGAATTCGCTTCAGTTGTATGCTTTTTCATGTGTAACTGAGGCCTTCGTAAAGATGTGAAATATGCGCGTAGTTTACCAATCAGCCAGCCAGCGTAAGAAATTATAACCTAATCTTTTACTCATAATAATGCTAAGAAACATATATTTAGCAATGAAATAAACAGTTTTACTAATGTAGCTATAATAACATCAGCCTGTAATTAAATCTGTATTAGTAAAACGGTTTACTAAAACACCAATAGATTATCTTGGTGGCGCTGTGGTAGTGTAATATGCCATTATCGTACATGCGGCCTCAGGTTTGATAAAGTCAAATATAGGATTTTATTTTTTATTTTGTAGAAGCAGGGAATCTTCTAACGTTTGAGAAGGTAATAGGCTTCACCCTTTTACGTGGGACCTAATAATATAACTGGTGAAAGCAGTCCAGGCATCTCACGCCTATACAGGCCTGTGAGCGACACGTTAGTGACGTGCACGCTTCGGAGCTGGTCAAACGTTCGAAGAAAGCGCACGGCTTTCATTTCTTTATTTCTTTTCAATAACGGTCAAATATTGCACTTAGAATAGTTACTATTCGCTTAGACCCGAAAAGCTTTGACCGGAAATAAACCACACAAAAGCCAAAATCCGCTTTGACACATTGAATACAGTCCCTTTCTATGACAGTACCCGACCCGGCAATGACATTCTAAAGCCTAAAATACGAGTCTTCTTCGGGATAATAGGAAATCCCAATTCACAGTTATTAAGCTTAATATCACAGTCATAATTTGGACCGTAAGACGTTCAATACTGAATATCCAATATAATAAATGAATCGTTGCGGACCATTTAAATTCAACGGTCGGTCCCTTGCAGATGGTCTATGTATATTACCAGTATCCGACTTCACAGATTTTCATTAGTTGATTCGACGTACTCAGACACGAGTTTCGTACTGCTCTTGTATATATTGAAATAGCTATTTTATTTGACCTATATAAAAATATAGTTTATCCTAATATTGTCTTACGGTAATCCGAATTCTACATAATTATTCAAATTCAAATATTTGATACGGTTTTAATAATATTACATATGTACCATTGTAAAACTTTTTTAACCTATTAAAATAGGTATTTAAATTAAAATATTTTAAAAGAATTATCTTTTCTAAAGAGATTTTAACAAAACCGTTTCAAGTTGTGTTATATCAAAAAGATTTTCATGTTCATTCGCAGAATCGAATGGACATAAAAATCTTTTTGAAAATGCCGGGGTCGTAATATTTTACTATATTTGGTGTAAGCATGATCATTTCTGATGGAACTAGGTACTGTTTTTTTAATACCTATATAATAGTCTAGGACTCGCTAGAGGCTAAACGATAAACTCTTCGTTACGTAATTTCAAGTTATATTTAACTTTTTCTTCTTCTAAGTATTTGCAACGTTCTAGTGATATGTATCACGAATCGAATGCGTTACTCCTTAGTAATAGTTATATAAAACAGCACTTTTTCATATTACAAAATTCATATTACAAAATTCTCAATACCAGCACGGTTAGGGCACGGTTTCAGATAAACAGTTTACTGAACTTAGTAATAACATAACCAAGCTAATGCACTTCTGCATACCCATCAGGCATAATATACATAGGCATGAGACTTTGTTGTGTAAGTCCTTATAATAATTATTATATCAAACATAATCTCATCCATATAATAAGTATATCTAACTTAACAGCTTTTTCCTTTCCCGAGGTGAGTGTCCAGATTACTTATAGACTTAAACTTATTCTAGGTACTTAAACTTTTCTGCCAAGAGCCAAGATTCTTACGTAATTCTTGAATTACGGAAACGTTCAAGAGTAAAATGACTAAGCCTCACGTACCCTTAATAAACGAAGGCCTATTGCACTTGAAAGACTTAGGCACAAGTTGAATAATACCTGAGCATTACCTAGTAAGCCTATCACAAGCTTACTCTACGTAATTCAAATCTCAGAGACACGTGTTTAAATTTCCACATCAGAAACTGACGGAGTTGGAAACTACTTACCTCACAGTGAGCTTAGGTTTATCTGGATAGAACACGTCATGTATGACGTATAATGCGTTATCTCGCCAAATTTTATGAATAAGTAGAGTAATGTTGTGCATACGTAATACTTAGTTAAATATTACTTAAAGTTTTATGGTTAATTAACACACAATTTTATGGTGTACTTTATTGGAAAATGAAACGGCAAAATATAAGCGCTTCAAATGGACTTGCACCAAATTATATGTGGTAACGATTTTGCGGCCATGCCCTGTTGCTGGTTGTGGGTAGCACATGCCAGTGTGTGATTGATCAAGCAATTCAACGCCTAAATATTGACAGTATCACGTATAATATAATGAAGTATAATAGTAGTCGCAGTAATTTATATGTACTCTTTAGATAATCTAGCATTCTGTAATCCTTCCTCATAGAAACTTGAACTATGCAAAAACTTACACTCGTCCGTGCGGGCAGGGGATACAACATTATTCTTCACGTATTAACAATATAGATCATGCTTAGATAATTTTATGTTATTTATACAATACTCTTGCTCAATGGCAATGCGTTACAGTAATACGCTGTAGGGAATATGCTTATGTATTGTGTAGGTGAATCCACACATGTATCAAAAATACTGACAAAAAGATCATCCTCAATCCCTGCATTTATCTGCGACTGACACAATTTTTTATTGCTGTAGGTAACAAATATTCAATAAAAAAATTGTCCCTGTTATGTCACTGGTACCAAACGGAATAATTTCATGTCATACTGACCCATGGTTGGATGGTACTGGTCTAACTATTACTAATTCTCAGTTTAAATTATTTTTGTTGATTATTGATTGATACCCATTTAATAATGCGTGACGTTTCGTCCGATTTGCACTGAACGTGACCACGATGAATGCAAGACGGCCGAAACTTTGAGCAGTAGATAGGTATTCATAATATTCAAATAATTAAGCGCGATTATTAGCCCATTCTCTAAAATTATTATAATAAGTATGTGTACATATCGCGAAAGTTTAAAAACGTTTTTGCAAACCGTAACGAGGCCGAATATGGAAGTCAACCCAAGAACACGAGCAATGCAAGTCGATCACACCATCGAGCAATAAATCTTTGTCTAGAATTATTATGTGAAGTATGTGTACAAATCGCGAAAGTCTAAAAAAGCTTTTGACATTGACATGATGTTCTTACTCGCACTTTTCTAACACGTTTAAGAGAATTTATAATGGTAGGTAGTGAGCTCCAAAATACGAATGTTTTTAAATAATTCTGTACCCACCGGAACCGTCCAACATTGTATAAATAGCGCACATGTCGAGGGAAAACATTGAGTGCCCTATCCCACTTGATAACTTTATAAAGGCCGTTGGGTGTTGGACCCATAAGTTTCAGGAATAAAATACCTCTAGGAAGATAGTAAATAAATAATATTTATATTTAATAACTGGTTTGTTGGTACTGCGACATAGGTTTGTGTATGTTCCTTATCAGCTGTAAGGGTCCCTGAGTTCGATTTTTGTTTTTTGTCGTCAATTATGCTAGCGTTTTGTTATTAAATAACTAAATTTTGCCAGCGGCTTCGCAGACGTAAATGTAGCTTAGGTTAGTAACAGTATTTTCTTCTGGATGAAAGGTACCCTATGTCATTTTCTCTGCAGGGGCAGACATAATAAAATTTAGCGCTATGCAGGGGTATAGCTCAAAATTTTATGATGATCGATTTCATGTTGTAGAGTTGAGTTGAGGATAGATCATTAAGGCGTGAAAGCGTAACAAACAATTAAACTCACATTTGCATTTATAATTTTAGTAAAGATTCTGAATAACAGCTTATAAAAGTACTCGCTAGAAGGCAACAGGTTCACCCTCTATTAAGTGCAATTAAAAAACCATTCCTAGTTAGCATAATATGTGTGTAATAATTCACCTTTTTCTACACCTTAGGTAAATAAATATACACGCTTGAGCTTATGTATGTTTTATGTTTAACATACATATAATAATATATATTATTATATGTATATTAAATCAGTGGGGAGACCAACAGACTGCAATGCAGAGGGTCTCGGATTCGAACCCACGTCGCGCACCACTGACTTTCGGAAGTTATATGACTTTTCGAAATTATGTGCGTATTGATTGATAATTATCGCCTGCTCCATGCCTCGGAGAGCACGTTAAGCCGTCGGTCACGGCTGCCATGAACATCTATGGCAGTCGTTATTGGGAAGTCAGTGCCCTATAATATCCTGACACTGGTCTCTAGCCTTAGGGTATCGTTAGCCTTCGGGTTGCGGAGGTCAGGTGGCAAAAATAATCTAATACCATAAATCCGAATTGAATCCGAAATTCAAACCGAGGCATTCAAAGTATATTCAAATATTAACTTACAATAACTGAATACCACGCCGTACATATGTGAGCGGTAAGCCATAAAAATTGCAAAAATGCACTAAGTGGGATTAACCTTTGTTTTTGACCCAAGGAAATTATTTTTGGATACCCCCTCAGGCCTATTATGGCCGAAAGCGGGTGCCGCTGCGGCCCCCACGCGGCACACGCCTTCAGCGTGTGGAGCGCCGTGTCTTCCGGCGCCCCACACTCGTGGCAGGCCGTGGTCGACTCCCGTCTCGCGATCTCGTGCAAAGTGGGACTAACCTAACCTAACCTAACGGTCGTAGCAAAGAGCTGTCTCAGAGCTTATTTACTTACACGACTTTTATTGTTTCTGCTAGATAACATGCTGAAACATGATCCTTTGTCTTTGTAAGATAGTTTTGTTTAAGTTTGTTTATTTTATTGAAAACTAGATTTAGCTCGCGGCTTTGCTCGTTGAAATATAGGTTATGTAAATTTTTTATACCTCGGGAACAGTACTTTATCTGGTTGAAAGGAACTCTATGTCCTTTTCTACACGCTTAACAACGTGTATGCGAAATTTCATGATGATCAGTCGAGTAATTAAAAAGTGTAACAAATACCTAAATTCTGTTAGACTTAGGACTAGGTTCCTAATATTAACTTATACTTGTTTGGCATTACTAATTGTCCTAGAAATAAAAATAAAACTTGAGTCCAAATGAAACAAAATGTAGTATACATCATAATTTTTTTAGTATGAGTAGAAGAAGTATGTAAATTTAACAAAATAATAAGTAAACTCAATATTATTTGTGGAGACACTGGAATTTACATAATCCTTATTTATAAACATAGCCTAAATAAGCCTAAATATAAAAGCAATGTACAAAAATATCAATCTGTTTTCCAAATAAAATGAAAACGCTCTCTCCTATAGTTTCAAAAGTAATCAATTTCGTGCTGCTTGTATACGCCAACTCCCTGCCGGTTTAACAAGCGTAAAAAGTACACAAAAGCTACCGATTGGTACGTAAAAATATAAATATATGCACCTATATAGTAGTTTGATATCGGACCTATTTATAAAGTGCTGGTCACGATCTTTTTATGGTGTGAGGCCGATTATCCACATCGCTTACAGAGTAGAGATCAACGGTTTTCGGCATTTTTGACTTGTACTAACCACACCGGCTCAGTGCTCCTTTGCAATCCAGAGGCGAAGGTTTTCTTTCGGGTTGTTCTGCGATCAGAGCAGGCATTGGCTCGACACATGCACTGACAGGCCCCACCTGTGGTGCTAACAAATACTGGAGATGCGCGCAGAAGCACAACGCACCGGTAGGCACCTCGGGCCCTAGTGATCGGACGACAAATTTTTGGGCACTGCCATTCCCAAAACGTGCACTTAATTTGCTAATGTATGATTATTATTTTAACATACTACGAATATCTTCGTGAACATTCTGAAGTATACCTACTTATACATTTAAGTAGCCATTGCCATTGCTATTAAGGCGAATGTTTTATGTTTGAATCGCCAAAGGTTTATACCTCTGGCTTTTGCTTCTGAGATTTTGTTTCAGACCTCTGTTGTGGCAGTCCAACGATACAATGGTAATCATGGCTACTTTTTTATTACCGCTTTCATATTATTTCATATTAGGTCAATAACTATGAAATTGTCGTTTATATCCAACATCAAATTTCGTGGCTTCTTCTTCTAAAACTAACCATTGCACAACGTGCATACTTTATTATGATTTCAACATGCATCATACTTGTGTTTTGACGAAGCCTTGAATGCAATATACGAGCTAGAAATGCAGTCCAAGATCAACAAACTTATCAGAAGATATAAAATATTTATCTAATTCAACTGTACCAAGTTCCGAAGTCACACAAGGAGCCTTCATGATTTAGACATACTAGACTGTCAGTAGTTTCAAAAGTTTTCAACAAATTTAGGTCTAACTGCATGAAAGTTAGACCTCGCTCCTTCATATGAAGTAATAATTTACTAGAAGCGACTATATATCGGTCTTTGAATATTGTGTTGTCGTTGGTATGCAATGCAATTTTATTCGTTAGTGTCCGATTTTCATAGGTGATATTCGCTTAAATTATTGTTTCAATCTTCATACTAACAGTGTTTATAATCTGACCCAGCTAAAGGCATCTACAAAGGCTTGCTTGGAAATAGTAGTAATCTTACTATATCATCAGTACATGTAATTATAACTGGTCAATATCTGTATACAGGAGATCTTCAAGTCAAAATAGAGTGAGTGGGTCTTTATAAGAGCTATAAAAGCCAAAACAATTAGTTTTAGAAGTTTTGTCTGTCTGTGTGTTTGTACGCGCCTAACGCAAAAACTACAGGTCGAAATTGAATGCAATTTTACAATTGTATTGCTGGGGCTCTAACTAATTGGTCTGGTGTGCGTATGTTTCATTTTGATGCGCCGCCTAGAAGTCGAGTATTATGTGTGCAGATCAGCTTCTTCTTACATACAAAAAAAGAAAATTTTGTTAGGTACTTCCTTCCAAATTCCACGAGTATAAATTCCAGTAATAATTGCCTAAAGTTCTTATACACGGTGCGAGTAAAAAGCGCATATTGCGACACTTTGGAAGGTTATATGCATGATATATACCATACCAGCATATATATGCATGTTGCCAACGCGAATATCTTGCGCATGTATTCTGCACCAACTATAGGCGTCGTGAACAAGCATCATTAATACAAGTGACAAACTACACAAATATTAAAAATATTTTGCTTTACATCTAAACAAAGAGGTTCTTTTCACCACACGTGCGATAACTAAGTACCGAAGAACTTTGAATCGCGGGGTGACTAACTAACTAATAAAAACTTCGCTTTAGTTTTAAACTTATATTGTGCGAATTCTCAACGCATCCTTTCATTATTTCCTTTGTGTTCAATCGCTGTGAATGGATACGTGCCGAATTGCAAAAAAAAAAAAATTTGTAAGTACCAGTTTTGTGAAATTTTTGTTTCTGTTTGGGGATACTTTCGATCGGCGTTATAAAAAAAGGGGGGTATTAAAGTACTCCCATCATAGTTTTAAGTTGATCACAGACATTTGATTTTTATCGAAAAATAATTAAAAAATTCGACAGTAGGTACAGACAAAACAGATTTTGTATATTTTTCCGCTCGCATATATTAAAAGATAATATAGTTTTAATCCCGAAATTGATCAGTCATCCCATTCTACCAGTATTTAGGAAACACAATTTACTGAAGTAATATTAAAACATTTCGAACTTCAAAGATTATCTGTATTTAAATTCTAGAAATGTATTACTAACATATAAAGATTTATTTACGGTTCCACTTAAAGTTAAACCCAACTCAATGCTTTTGCCCTTTAGCGCCCCTGGATCATGGAAAATAGGTAACAAATTCCCAGTATAGTTTCGGTCAAACCATTACGTGCCATGGGTATTGTAAAGTAAGGGATTATTCAAGGGCATTTGTATTCTCTCCCTGTTGAGCGTCTGTGAATTGAGAAAGGGCTGGGAAATAGTTTGTATGCCGCATCTAAAGGTAATGTATGCAAATTTTTGTTGTTTCATGATTACTAGACTTAACTATGACTAGAGGCAAAAATGAATCCTATATTTTGATAGTTTGCTGAGTTTGATATAAGCTATCAAAATATATTATAGGTTATTTATTTGGTTTATTATATGCTTTTTCTTTACAGAAATCTTTTGGTAGCAGCATAGAATTTCAATTAAGAGCATTTGTTCGTATCCCGGAAATCTATATTTTGACTTAATGGTCTGACTATTACCTCGCGACTTACACCACTGATAAAGATTTTTGCGAAATAAGTTATTATAGGCAGGCAAAGGCAACTAATTAGCAGCACAATGTTTGAAAAGGTTTTTACTAACCAGAACTACCTGTAGGTATATGTAGCTATAGCTATTAAAATATTTAATCATCTTATTGTTACATCAACTGTTATCACTGAAGTTTAGAATAAACATGAACCGTCTTAACTAATATTATAAAACATATATAGTTTCACACCTATTTCCTCAAGGATAGGCAAATTTTGGTGGAACACATTCCACCAAAATTTTGTCAGCTATGATTTTCAGATCTCACTTTTTAGAGGGCGTGCCTATTGATGTCTACTAGGTATTGTTCCAGACTGCTTGGTGTTACAGAGTAATTTTTGACGGCAATTCCCAATAATACCTACTTTATACGATTATAAGGTCGATACCTGTGCTTACCTTATATCTATACTACCGAGGCTAACATTTAACACGTTGAAAGAAAGCTACATAAAGCATGTATTGCACTAAATATGGAAAAATATAAATACACAGCCCATAAATTCCTAGTCACCTAACACGATTTCATAGTACTCTCCAAACTAAATCTCAAGACCGTTAAGACGACGCTCGTCTAGAATCGACTAAGCTGAACTAATTGTTCAGCTACGATGGTGATTGGATTATTCCCGTTGGCGTCAGAGATAGCGCCATTTACAGCCGTTTTAAGGACAACATCCTGTTAATTATAATTGTTGGCTAAGCTTGGCAATATCCATTAAAAGTGGTGATGAAAACTGTTTGATTATATTAACTTAAACGCAAGACAGTGCCTCTTCAATAGTTAATCCCGCGGCATACATTTGCTCTAACTTTAGCGGCCGATTATTAGATCTTGAGATTGATTACCGAATCAAATTAAGTGTTATTGGATTCTACTGTTAAGATTTTCTTAGTAGAAGCACGGAGTCTTAAAATATGCACCGTTGATGGAAATATACTCGCTCTTTAAATTACGTTTAACTTTATATATAGCTAGTAAAATATGGTTGTAATACCACCTTTTCGGCGATATAGTCTTATATAGACTCACGACCTAGCAGGTGCTAAGTAATTCTGTAAACTTATATTCAGTGGTAACACATTAAAATAAAACCGAATATATTTAAAAACATAAAACCTCACCAACATATTTCAAAAAAATTATGTTCAATCATAAACTGCAATAGAAACATTAAAATTCTTTGCTGTTCGCAAAATCGATCAAAGCAACAAACAGTTTTAATGAAGTGTAATTTCACAAAAGTCGAAAATTTCTTCTAATAATTGCACGATATGGTCCAAATTGCTAAGCAATTACCTTGCAGCAATTGTCATGTTGCTTATTTGCGGCCGAGACCAACGTCAAATGCTAAATTGGTTGTAACCTTCTATACTTAATGAGTTCCCGTCTATTTGAAACATAAGATATGGATTGCTATGGTTAGTTAATTAGTTACGTAATTCGGACGATATTATGTATTGTGTGTATTGAAGTGGCTTAATAACATCGAGCGGTGCGTAAATTGATTGTACGACGTACTTATTTTATTATTATATTAAACAAAATGAAGGAAATGTACACAGAATATTCTTTCTTTATGGGTACTCTGAAATGTACATTTCGTACATGGAGGGTACCTACTGCTTTCCCCTCGTGCAATTATACGCGCGAATTTCATGAAACTGCTTTATCAGGATTGTAATATATCATGTATTAATCCAGGATACTTGTGCCAAGATTAATTTATATCTGTTCAATAATTGAAGTGTAATTAAATAGCAAGCCTCCAACCATTTTTATAAACTTTCACATTTATAATATTAGTAGGATTAAAAGGTTGTAGGGTCGTATTTTAGCATGGTTGTACCTGGTAACTGTTGTGTATGTTGTACCTATAAGATAGAAATAATTTATTCGCACGTCAAAGATTATAAAGAAAAATAATTGACTATGCAAATCACTAACTAAAATGTATGTTTTACCTTAACTTTTGGAGAAACAAAAGGCTATTTATTAATCATATTATATAAAACTCCGTATACACGATTCTAAGTTTTTATGCGACAAACACATCAACACTATAGTAAATAAAGCATCGAAGACGGACGAAGATTCATAATTAGAAACAGTTCTTGTTTCTGTATACTAAAACCTATTAAGGTACTTACTATATTGTTCCCTAGTGCGAAGTCAACTTGAATACGCATCCCAAGTGTGGAATCCTCAATACGAGATCTATAAATCTCGTATTGAGTCTATACAGAGGAAGTTTCTTCGATACCTAGACTTGCGAGCGCAGCAATTCTTAGTTAACTACGAACATCGCTGTAAAAGATACTATTTGAATCCTCAATACGAGATCTATAAATCTTGTATTGAGTCTATACAGAGGAAGTTTCTTCGATACCTAGACTTTCGAGCGCAGCAATTCTCAGTTAACTACGAACATCGCTGTAAAAGATACCATTTCTTGCCACTGAAAATGAGACGAAACGTAAATGATATCTGCTTCCTAGCAAATATTGCAAACAATTCCAATGATTGCCCAGATCTACTAAGCAAAATATCTTTACGTACATGGGTTAAGAAAACGACCCTTATTAGACACATCCCATGTTTATACAAACTACAACAAAAACTCTTTCTGTTTAAGAAGCGCCAAAGCATTTAACGATCTGCCGGCGCACAGGGATATAGATCTATTTGTACCAATGCACACACAGTAAAGAGACTATATAATAATTATTTTTTTAATAGTGACCCTTAATTTCTGGCACAGATTTTTCTGTTTTACTACATATTACAATATCACCTTAATTGCAAGTATAATGCAAACTTCAATTATATGTTGTCATATATATCTGAGAGCTTGTTATTAGCAATAGAAATTAATTATTGTATAAGAATAATCGTCTATAAGCTTTCTGTAAAAATAAATAAATAAATAAAAATAAAGTAGTTTAATTGCAATTTATATAAAAAATGAAAATGTCACATGTTTTATTCGGTCACGTTGCCACTATACCAGTACTTATGTTGTTTATTCGTTTGCCATAGTGAAGAATAATAATGTTGTTCTAATCTTTTACAAGATTTCGTGGCCGTTGTTGCAATGCTTGAAGACTATGGAAAAGTGTCTCTTTTTTAATTTGTCCACGAGTAAAATAATTGTCGTGTCCGGCATTGAATGAGCGGAGAGGCGTCCGCTTGCCTGCTATGATATCAAAGCGAAACGTTATAGATGATAATGTATCCAATGTATACCTACGTTCAGAAAAACTAAACCCAGTAAATTTAGTCTCGGTATCTATAATATTTTTTGAAAATTAATTTCTTGTGTGCTCATATAAATGACTCACTAGGCTCACTATTATAGATTCAAAACTTCAGTCAATCTTTTCGGCCGCCATCGCCAAAGTTATGAACTAAATGAACCACGATAAAATCTGGAAATCTTTTAAATTGAATGAGTTATGTGGAGTTTAAACACGACGTTGTTTTTTAGTTTTATTTTGTTTTCGTGTAACCTACATTTAGTCGGATACGAGCTTTGCTTTTCTAGTAAAACCGTACAACATTTTTGAGAGGTTCTAATTTAAAAATTTTCGTACTCACTTACTGATATTCGACTGCACGGGTGGCTTAGGAGTTTAAGTGGTTACCTCGCCACTGACAAACATTTGTGTGATCCACAAATTGTTGTTCCGAGTCTGGTGTCCTTTGTATCTGTTATTTGAATGTTTGTAAAGTCCTCTGTGACACAGGGATTATTCCTAGTGCGGAAATAGTATATTTAAAGAAAAGAAAAGATATTGCATATATAAATAATCTCACCCTTTATTCCCCAAGGTGGAGGCGTAGGTGGACATTCACATTTTGCCAGTTTTGTTTCAGGTGCTAAGTATTGGGAGGTAAGCCTATTGCCGTTTATTGGCCACAGTTCTTAACTGCAGTCTAGGACTTCGACTTTTGGATTGGGCAAACTCTTTTTATGTATTTTAGACGAAATTGTCAATAGCAGCACAAATGCTGCAATTGTCAATTTGTTGAATCCGAAAATCAAACTAGAAATCCGCGCTAGATATAAATCCTGTTACGCGGGAACCTCACAAACATTCAAACAACGGACACAAAGAACACCCAGACTCGGAACAAGCATTTGTGAATCACACAAATTTAGGTCCTGTGTGGGATTCGAACCCACAACACTCGACGCGGTGGCATCGGCGAGGCGACCACTTATGTCACTATACTATAGCTAACTAATGCCACTAAATCAACTTACTAACTAGCAAAAGGATCAAGCTTCTATCTTAGTCTCAGAAACTACAATCATTATGTTAGAACAACATTTAAAGAGCTCAGAAGTGCCACGATGTTGACAGTACTTGATAAGTGCCCTCGGTGTTGTCCCCAATAAGGTAACGAGTATCCTAGAGCGTTTAAACTGAGCTTAAGGCTGAATGAACAACAATTTGCTGCGGATACCTTGGTTGTAGATAAATGCAGACTTTTTTAATACACCACTGCCTACTCTTACTTTATTTTTCTTTTTATTTCTCTTTATTTTAAAGTCTACCCCCACACTAGTTTTCCTGTTTCGCGGGTATCTTTACAAACATTTAAACAACGGACACAAAGAACACCCAGGCTTGGAACGACTATACCAATGTGATAGCCTAGTCAGAAGACCGTTAAACTGGCATGCCGAAGTCTTGACTACAATCTTCAGGCACAACATAACACATAAAGTATTGCACAATAATTCTGTAAGATGAAGGCATTACGTTTTCAGTTGAACCACTTAATATTTCTACGGAGACTCTGCTATGCTTCGCCTACTTGTTCATGTATTTAGGTTTTCTTCTGGCGGCAGCAACGCCATCTATCAAAATTTCGACGTTTCACAACTACCAGTGCGCCAAGTATGTATTTAAATAGTTGTTCCGGGTCTAAGTTCATTGTGTTTGTTGAAGTTGAATCAATACTTCTAAACCACCTGAGAGACGGAACAAATTTAGTGCACGCGGGGATTTAAAAAAGGTTAGGATTAAAACAACCGTTAATCATTTTGGGATCACAAGTAAATATTACTTAAAAGAAGTACCCAACTATTCATTATATACATGTAAGGAAATGAAAATTTACAATTTCTTTTACTATAATAAAATTCCACTATTTGCAGATTAAAAACGACGAACAGATCAAATTCATAATTGGCGTTTTAACACTAACAAGTTTGTGTTTATATTAGAGCGAACACATTCGGCCGTCTGCACATAATCTTATCTAATCGAAGATAATGAGCTCTCATGCGATGCCTAACCAAGAAGCGCAACAGATCAAACCACTCGTTAAGTATAATGGTTAGTACGCACTACTATCGACAAGAATCGAGCTATGGATACTTTACTTTTACTTTACTGCAAATTGGATGCATTTGCACGTTGGCACCATAAAAGTGACGTAAAGAGGTTTATGTTATGTCATGATGTGACATTACTGTGAAGAGCTCCGTCGGATCCAAGTCCAAGCTATTAAACCAGAGGTGAAAATATAAATTGTTTATTGCTGTTCGCGTTCATGAAATGACTCGATTTGTTTTCATAGATTTGATTGGTATTCTAGAAAATTATTTGCAAGTAATTTGCCGCTTGATTATGATATATTTATTAAAGTAAATTCAGTATAAATGGTATCCTAGCACCCAGGACTCTAGTTGCACCATAAATTGGAACATTGAAGGAAATGATAAAGAGGGGACAGTATATACTAAAATAAATTGTTCACTTTAGACAACATACTCGTACTTATCTATTTTAAACGATGCCATATGATATGCGTTATTAGTGATGTAAATACTTTTTTTTTTTTTTTTTACCTGGGGGAATGCATGGCGCTTACCCCGCGGGGGCGGGCGGAGAGGTTATGTCGGACTCGCCGGGGTAAAAGAAAGATGGAATAAGAATAATGTACCTCCCGGAATACCGACTAAACCTACCACGGTGTTCCTCGACAAAACCACTATCGACGAGGCCGCGCGAAACACTTGCGCATGCAGTCGCAACCCCGCCGAGGTTTCGGCCCGCCGTATGAAACGGCAGGCCACTACCCGATAAGACCTACCCTATAGGCACTTCGCAAAAATAATCCCTACTGTCCCCCCTAGAGGGGAAACGGACTCGAGACAGAGGCGCGCGTGGGAACACGCACGCCGCCTCTCGGACCTGGTGCTGAACGGATGGCGGGCAGGCCCACAAAGCCCACCACCCCCAGGTCAATCCTCAGGGTGGCTGGAGGTCATCTCGCGAGTGATGTAAATACTTAATCAAGTTTGTTGAATTTTGCCTATCTGAATTATCGAGCGAAAATAAAATGTATAGTGTAACTATAGTTACACTATAAATTTTATTAACAGTTGTTAATTATTTCATCATAATTTATAAATTATGATGAAATAATTAACAACTGTTAATAATATCAAATTGAAGACTGCCCTGTTAGTTCCGTGGTATAAGTATATGGAGTATACACTTTCTCGTGTATAGCAACCGTAAGTCCCGGGTTCGATGCTCACATCGGGCAAAGTGTTATTAAGTTTTATTGTTCGGATTTTCTCTGTAGCGAAACAGAGGCAGGCAATGTAGTTGGTAATTTGGTAGATGATTGGGGCCGTAAAACATGGTTGGTAAAATGTTGATTGTATAATCTCTGCCTATTCCCTCGGGTATATGTATGTGTGTTACGTTTCATATATGTATGTATAGTATAATATTAGTTGTTAAATATAAATAATGTTCCATAAACCACACGGTTTTGCTTATGTAAGTAAGCACTTACTTTGTTTGAACTAATTTCATCAATACTATTCCTGTAATTTGTTTTCTTAGCGATCCCTATGATCAGTATTTTAAAATATTATTTGAATATAGAGCCATTACTTCGAATATTTCAAAAAATTATTTGTTATACCTATCAAATAATTCCTGAAGTCTGAAGATTGTATAATGATTTATTATTTTTATTGTAAAGGTACACTCAATTTCAGCCGGTCACAACATGATATTTTCATTTAGTAAATGTAATAGTCAAAGTTACAATACTTTTATGCGTTTGGGTCATATAGATACTTATGAAAGTCAAAGTTACACTAACTAAACTATGATATGAATTTACTTTTACCTGTTGCCACGTTCACCAAAACAAAGGCATAAAACCAATGAGAAGAACGGGCAAGAAAATCACAGCCACTCTTTTTAATCGCCTATTTTACAGTGCTGCTTATTTTACTAATTATATTAATTGTAAGTAGCTGCAACCATTATACCATATACTCAAGCTTAAAATTAAAAAATATAACACTGATGTCTTGACTGACATCTTTACTTTTGTTATAGCCACATCCAAAGACATGGTATTTGGATGTGGTTATCGCATTGAATATTGTACTTTGCAGTCGATATCACAATTCTACTTCAAAACGACCACATCTTACTACTATATTCTTTTTATATATATCTATAAGAACTGAGCTACTAGTACGGGTAAGTCTATATTTTTTTATATGAGAGGGGTGAGGCGATTACGCGGTTCAAGACAAATGTGTGGAAGACTTTAATCAGCGTCAAGAAAATAACGGCGAATGTTCAGCAAAGCTGTTTTCTTAGCATGTTTTATTTTCTTTTTATAAAATATTGCCTACATGGTCTCACGTCTAAATTACTGATGAAGTAGACAGTGGTGTATTACACCCATATGTCGTTGACCATGGTTTTAGATCTCACAGCGGCAAGCCTATTCCCGTTTACCGGGATTTTTGTTTTATTCCAGACTTCGTGCTGTAACTGATAATTTTATGACAAGAAATAAAATTCGGAACTCATGCATCTCATCATAATTTTTGCAGTGGTAGGGCCACGCTGGTTACAGCATGAATAGGCTGGCTTGACTGGGGAAGTACCACCCTCTCAAAGAAGGTCGACGTAAAATAATAGTATCTGTTATGTTTCGTTCGGTGAGTGAGAGCGCTGGAGGTCTAATCAGCCTTCCCTGCCCGAACCCCATCCTGCTCCATTCCCCTTTTCCTTCCGGTAGGCAGCGACTTGGTTGTGTTTTTTTGACATTGCTTCTGTAATGCTTAGAAAACACAGCCATGTGTGAGCTACGGTTCTCGCTTATTATCAGGTGGGCCGCTGGATCGTCTGTTACCGAAAAACGCAATAAAAAAAGAAATGTAACAGTAGTCGCATACACTATCACTGCACCACCAGCAAGCAGGTTTCTTGGTCCTCAAAAGTTTTACGTTAAACACGGGGCGTATGATATTTTATTCAGCAACTTTTCCGACCGCAAGTTTAGTGTATATTGCAACGCTGACCCAAAGTAGTTATTCTATGACTTCACTCATTGTTAGTAGGGTAAGTAAGTAGTCGTAAATAACAATAAATTTCTAACTAAACATATGATTTACCGTGAAAAATACATATTACCAACGTTAATAACTAAAAAGAAGGAATTAAAAATAAATCATTTCAGTTTCGTTACGTAAACTTAAATTTACATTCATATAACACGTATAATTGTAATGAAAAATGTACAAATCGCGTGTATTATAAAAAGAAAAGACCGCCTTTTGAATCTGATCAGATTATACGCGACTTAACTAATCGTGCGGCGACGACGGGACGACTTACGATTATTACCGCAATTTATAGTCCACCCGGTCAAAGTAATTAACATAATTAGAATATTTCTTAGTCAGAAATCAAGATTATTAAAAAATACAGCATAAAAATTCAAATTAATACGTCGAAATTTTAATTTTTTGTTACATTTGAAAGTTAAAAACTGTGACCCACTCACCCATTTTCCAGTAAGCCGAATTTATTACGCCCAATGAAAGGGATATTAATTATAATTCAACTCAACATTATTATGTCCCTGTGTTCGAGTGCCTTTTCGGTTGAGATTATATTTTTTTATAAATTTCACCTACATATTTGCTAAAATGAGTACGCGTTGCAATATTTATAAAACAACGCCATCTATTTCATTCGTATTCATTCTAATTAGAGTGCTCACAGGATTTTGGGCCTTAAGGTATCCACGCACTATTACAGGTGACTGTATGTTTGTTAATTAAATTAATGAAATGCCAACATACAACAAGTCATAAAGGGCCATTCTGTTATCTTCTCTAGTTTATTTATATTTAAATCCAGACGCATCAGAAACATTGCTAATAGATCACGGTAAGTTCATTTATTCCGCAAATGAACATATTAAAATAACACATAGAAAGTAAAAAATGGTTCGGCAGATAGATCCGTATAAAGGCAGTACAGGTAGACAATTGGCGTAGGCTAAAAAGGATCTCGTTGGCCTATGGGTACAGAACCCTAAAAAGACAACGATGAAATAAATTAATTGCTCTAAAAATACACCAATTCTCGAAACTCCTAAACAAACGGTCTTTTGTCATCTTGTCCTACTATGGACGTATCGTCAATGTCAAAAATTCCATCACCCACTGTCACAGATCGAAAATAATAAAAAAAATGTGTGGCTTCTTTTAAACAAAGGTATTATCAATGTCTTTGCCAAGCCTATGATAACAAAATACTTATTAAAGACTAATGTAAAAACAGTCTAGCTAGTAGTGCGTTTGACTGTCAAGCAGCGATTTGAAATTGGATCATCATTGACTTAAAAAGAACCTAACTAATATTATAAATGCGAATGGGCGTTTTATGTTTCTCTTACGCTTTCACGTCGTAACCACTTGACCTATGATTATAAAAATTCGCTTACACGTAGTCAGTGATACAGAAAAAGATACAAGGTACATTTCACCCATAGAAGAAGTGCAAAAGCTAGAATATGACGATAGTAGTATTCTTATATTACTACCGTAATTATTCTATTGAATTCAACTAGTACTGTTTTCTTGCAAGGCAAACTTTAAAACAATGTGACATTATTTCTTATACAGTTATACAAAGCCTTAATGATATTTGAGGTACTGAAAAAAGTATTGGTTTATTCCTTTTAATTGCACATCTTTGTATCTAATAAAAAATATTAATCATTACTTATATTCTTGTAAGGCATATAACAGTAATAGTAGCGATAGATCAATGGGGAGACCAACAGACTGCAATGCTGAGGGTCTCGGGTTCGAACCCACGTCGCGCAGCTCTGACTTTCAAAATTCTGACTTTTCGAATTTATGTGCGTATTGATTGACAATTATCGCCTGCTCCGTGCCTCGGAGAGCACGTTAAGCTGTCGGTCCCGGCTGCCATGAACATCTATGGCAGTCGCTATTGGGAAGTCAGTGCCCTATAATATCCTGACACTCGTCTAGCCTTAGGGTATCGTTAGCCTTCGGGTTGCGGAGGTTAGGTAGCAGCCGCTTCGTGTAAAAACTGATATCCATTCAAATACGATTTGACCAGAAAAGCCGACTCCAAGTGACTTGGGAATAATAAAGGTTAGGGAGAAGAAGAAGACTTATATTCTTGTAAGGTTGACATAATTATTGGTCATGTTGTCTTACAAACAAAGACAATTACAGGCTGGTATCATCCTACGTGATACAAAGATTGTTGGGAAGCTTTAAAAATACTAACTTATAAATTATTAGATTTTGCCCGCGGCCTCGCTTGCATAAATGTAGGTTAGGTTAGTAACAGTACTTTTCTAGATGAAAATGCAAATGTTATCATGAGTACAGAAAAGTACATGTCCTTTTTTTTTTTTACGTGGGCGAGTGCTTTGACCCATCCCTGTCCGCGGGGCGACGGAGAGGTTATGTCGGGCTCACCGGGGAAAAGATACCCCGGTAATACCAACTAAACCTACCAGGGTGTTCCTCGACATAACCATAGACGGCGAGGTCGCGCGAATCGCTTTCACATGCAATCGCGACCCCGCCGTGGTTTCGGCCCGCCGTGTGAAACGGCAAGCCACTTCACAAAGAATATTTTCTCCACCTGCTCCATCCCCCTGAGCGCGGGGGACAAAGACACGAGGGTACTATGTCCTATCAGAACCTCTGGCAACATTGTAATTTATACTATTAGTTAGAATAGTATTACATCTGTTGAATGATAAGAGTTGTAACAATCATTACGATACAATAAACGATTATATTGATGTCGTCTCAAGTTACTTGTGAATCAGTTGAAGTAGGAACTTCAAAACATAAATATAATGTAAATAAATTACTCTTTGCATTATATGTTTAAAATAAATGACTAGTAACATAATCTATATTTTAATTACATTAAAGTTAAGTATCGCATTTATGAAATCATTGTACTAAATATTACAAGTTAAAATGCCAACCAATGCACCTCTTATTGTTCCTAAAGACATCGCCCGCATAAAACTATTGGACTCAAATAAGTAACACTCAGTCTAGGAACATCTTTTCACGGATCTCACAATTCTTCTCATTTCGTTTCTTATAAGAATTGATAGTTTCACGCTTGGCACATTGGCAGTGGTGAAGTAACAACTTATACCACTACGCCATTCAAGCAGTTAAAGTTCAGCTGGTAACTTGAATCATGTCCAGTAATTTCAGTTTCATTTGCAAGCTTAATAATTAAACGTTATATGTGCCATTCGTTTGCCAAACAAATTTAGGTTTTGTGGCACGATAGACACTACCTTTGTATGTAAAGGCATATCACAGACGTGTATACATTTATTTTAAAGCCTTCTTCAAATTTGAACTACAATGTTGTGACGTGCATTGCTAACATGGCTTCTATCTTTGCTCATTGTCTAAATATTTCATCTACGGGAGTGTACGGATGTTCAAACACTGATATATTTCACTCGGTTGAAAGTTGGCACGTTGTCTTAAAATAAACTTTGAGGTATCGTCTGTTTGGCTCTCTCTTTCAAAGTTCTCAATGTGCTGTTAATTTTCCCCAGACTTATGAATATATATTTAGAGGTATCGTTTGAAATCTTCTTCATATTTAAGTACAGTGGCAAATATTCTACCAAAACAGTGCAACGACTTGCCATAAAATGCCGCAATCAGCTACTGTACTCTTTATATACAGACAAAAAGTCTTATTCTAACAAGTTAGAAAAAAGTACTGTTGCTATGCAAGTGAAGCCACGGGGGCAACATCTAGTATTTAAATGAATGTGTGCTATGATAAGGCGTAAGAAGTGATGCGTATGGTACGTACCAAGAGGATTTATAGTTTTTAACGGTATGACTTAATTATCGTGTCTTTTACATGTATCATGTATGTATGTATCATATGTGGGGGCCAGTCAGTGCAGACCGGCGACACTTCGACCCAGTGGGATCTTTTGTGTCGACACTCTCCCAATAACGACTGCCATAGATGTTCATGGCAGCCGGGACCGACGGCTTAACGTGCTCTCCGAGGCACGGAGTAGGCAATAATTGTCAATCAATACGCACATAATTTCGAAAAGTCATATAACTTCCGAAAGTCAGAGGTGCGCGACGTGGGTTCGAACCCGAGACCCTCTGCATTGCAGTCTGTTGGTCTCCCCACTGAGCTATCGCTGCTCTTTATCGAATTTTTTAGTGCTTTCTTGTCTTTTACATACTCGCTGAAGTGAAGGATGCAAGTTAAGAATGTTAGCGAAGTTTATAACTGGCAAAATGAGGAGCAATGCTTGGTAGATAATGTGATTATGTGCCCTTGCCTCGCAGTGTGCAGACATTAACTCGTCACTGCTTGGCCTACGTCACTTATTTTCACCGCATATCTTCACTATTTCAGTACTAGTAATCACTTTGTTTTGGTTGTAATCCTAATCCTAATATTATAAATGCGATGTGGGTTTGTTTATTACTCTCACGCTTTAACTACTTGACCGATCATCATGCAATTTTGCGCACACATTGTCAGGAGTACAGAAAAGACATAGAGATTCTTCTTCATCCAGAAAAATACTATTCAATGCGAGCGAAAAAATCTAGTAGATATGTAATTTCATTGCTTAACATCTCCTCATCCCAAGTGGAAAGAAACCTTTATAGATGAATTTGTTTTTTTACATGATCAAACCTTTTGCTCCGGGGACCGATTTCGATGTGATATTATGTTTAGATTGGCTATTTCCTTACAGTAAATAGATCAAATCAATCGCTATGTAACTATCTGCTATCGACTATAATATTACATGTTGCTTACAGTATTATTTCGTCTAGTTTTGTATTATATACTTGGCAGAATACTAGCGGAGTACAAAGGTTTTGTAGCTTCTAGCTTAAGCTAATCTTTTTCTGCCTTAGCCTTTATTATTCCCAAGTCACTTGGGGTCGGCTTTTCTAGTCTAACCGGATTTGACTGGATATCAGTTTTTACACGGAGCGGCACCACCTCTTGGCACCACCTCTTTCTTCTTTACACCTCTGCAACCCAAAGGCTAACGACACCCTAAGGCTATACCAGTGTCAGGATATTAGAGGGTACTGATTTTCCCAATAACGACTGCCATAGATGTTCATGGCAGCCGGGACCAACGGCTTAACGTGCTCTCCGAGGCACGGAGCAGGCAATAATTGTCAATCAATACGCACATAATTTCGAAAAGTCATATAACTTCCGAAAGTCAGACGTGCGCGACGTGGGTTAGAACCAGAGACCCTCTGCATTGCAGTCTGTTGGTCTCCCCACTGAGCTATCGCTGCTATTACTATACTAGCTTAAGCTAATGTTACATTCAATTGCAATTAATTCTCATATTCTTTATTATTCTTCATTTTCCGATGGTGTCATGTATCGTTAAAGTGGTCGCCTCGCCGTTACCACTGTGCTGAGTGTTGTGGGTTCGATACCCATACAAGACAAAAAATTGTGTGTCCACAAATGGTTTTTCGGAGTCTGGGTGTTCATTGTGTCCGTTGTTTGAATGTTTGTAAAGTCTCCCGCGATACAGGAATTATTCATAGTACGAAACTTGTATTATAAAAATAAAAAAGTAAAATATTCTGTTCTTAAAGCTGCTATGCTTATATAATAAAGCTTAATAGTTTTCTTGTTTGAATACGCTAATCTCTGGAACTTACGGTCGCATTTGAAAGTTATTTTTGTGTTTAGTAGGCCGAGTTCTTAGGGAAATTTATAGTGTATATGGATATATATAAATATAACATTACGCTACAAGCCACAGAAGCGGAGCAATAATCATAAACGTGGGTGAAGCTGCAGGTGACAGCGTAAATGTAGTAAAACAATCATGCTATATTTTATTTATTTTCCTTGGTTGGCAAGGCGTGAGGTATATCTGTATTAAAGGTAGCACACATATCAACTCGGAAATGGATCGTCACAGTATCAACTCCAGCCGTGCAGTATTCTTTGTATAAAACTCCCAACTGCAACGCACACTAATCGTAATCGTAACGTTATCGCCTCGCCTCGGGACAAGCTTGCAGTCCTCGCGCTTACGGCTCGTCGTCCTTGCGCTTACGTCTCTCCGTGCACTACTGTTGCCGAACGTGCTGTCATTCACAAGACAAGTAACTGTGGTGTTGCGCGCGTATTTTATTGAATTTGTAGGTTAGATTTCAAACTAAAAATAACGATGAAAAGGGATCATTGAAGAAGTGAGAAAATATCAATATTAATATGATTTAGGTGAGCGCGGCGTAAGCGCGGCGTCGCTGTTTGACGGCGAGGCGAAAGGCGATACGGTGACGATCACTTTCCGGGTTGATATGTGTGCTATGACATTAAATTATAACTTATAATTTTTTTAAGTATCTTCCTAGCCTCTACTAATGCCGCTTTTGGAAATATCTTTTTGATCATAATAGTAGGACCCATGGTATATCATTGCTTCTGTTTGTATAAAATGTGAAATTGGTGTACAATACCATATATGTTCTTACTATACATGAAACATATAAAATTTAATAATTATTATTTGCCCGATTTTGAAAATAGTTATTAAATTATATATAAGGGGAATATACATAGCCTCGATGCGGGTAGCTCTCGACCGGTCTGTGTAGACAACATTGGAGGAGGCTTATGTCCAGCAGTGGACGTCTTTCGGCTGAGGTGATCACGATGACGACATGAGCCTCAAACTCAGCCCTATATCCCTGAAGGAGTAGGTCGACGTGTACTGGAACCACATTTCGGTGGCTGGTTTTAGGTCCCATGTAAATAGGAAAAGCCTATTGCTGCGCATGTGTCGCGTCTGAGGATTAAAATACGTTTCTTTGAATATTTAACTTAATTATATACAAGCACAATTCTTAAGTTGACAGTTATAACTATTGTGTTATTAACAAAAAAATTACGTAATATTTAATTAAAAGAACATACATATTTATATACCGAATACAATATTCGTGTCTGTTGACGTTTAGAGTGGACGTACATGATAAAATTAGATGACGAATAATTATTTACGTAAAAGCAGCCCGAATAAACGCGTATTTACTTATTGACACAAACAAGTACATAACCTAAAAAATACATACGTACAAAAATGCGAAATTATTAAGGAAACATACGGCAAAGCTTTATTAGCACTTTTCAGCGTCGTTGGACACAAATCGTTTGTTTAGGATGCCGTGAAAGCGTCCTTGTTTGCTACTGAATTGTTACCACATATTTGTGACGGGAGGGACCAAATTGAATTGTCGGCAAGCGGCGAGCGGCGGCCGCCACGCCCGCCGCGTCGCCAACCATGTGTCCACACGCCTGCTTTCGACAGACACCGATGCTTTTCATTTCTAATTTACCCTCACAGAGCTTATTGAACGAATGAAACCTATTTCATTCGAGCTTAGTTATTGTGAAATTTGCTTAGAATCTATTTGGAGGAACATAATATGGCAAGTGGAATCTAAGTTTTATGATTGTAGCGTTAACAAAATATAATTATTATTAAGTTATGTGCATATTGAATGTGACGACCTCGATGGCGTAGTGGTTAGTGTAACCGACTGCCACGCCTGAGGTCGCGGGTTCGATTCCCGCACAAGTCAAACATTTGTGTGCATGAACATGGATGTTTGTCTTGGTCTGGGTGTTTCTATATATAATATGTATGTATTTACAAAAAAAAAGTATATGTGTATGTTTATCCATTGTCTAGTACCCATAGTACAAGCTCTGCTTAGTTTGGGCTAGATGGTGTTGTGTGTATGTTATAGAATATTATTATTATTATTATTATTATATATTAAAAAGTTAACTATCGCTTGCTTTAACTGTGAAGGAAAATATCGTAATAATGATGTCTGTTTGTTCTCCATCGTGTTTACGAAGATATCTGAAGTCTGCCAACCCGCACTGGGCCAGCGTAGTGAACCATAGTCCACCAGTGTAAGAAACTTAAGGCCATAGCCTACACCTCCCACTGAGATTCTTTTTGGTGTGAGAAGGTAGCAGTGGAACAGTTTAATACAGGGCTGATATGATTAAATTATTTATTATTATAAGGTATAATAACCTTACTTTCTTGACGGGTAAGCTGAGGTTCGAATCTAAATTTCAGTAGCTCTAATATAGGTTTTATAATAGGGCAAGACTGAATCTAATGAAATTTATCTTGTCAACTTTTTATTTTCAGTTTCATTAACGAGACATAGATTAGCTGACAAAAGTACTCTGACGGTATGCCTTTAGTGTACTTTTGTCAGGTTAAATAATAAGTTATTCCAGTGCGAGAAATTGTGCTTTCGGCCTAATAATTTAATCGAAAATCCTTAATCACCAAAATAAGTAATTTTAAATATAATGAAGTTATGGCGTCTAGTTTAATTATGTGTATACTTATTTTTGTCAACTGGGAGAAAATAAATAAATTATTATATTATATTATATTATATGTATCAAAAATATATTATGATTGTTTTTTAGATTCCTGAGATGCTGAACGAGCAAACGGCCCGCTTGATTAAAAGCTATAACCATACCTTATGATCACTTAATCCCTGATGTGTTATCAGGGATATCAGCTGGATACTACCGGCCTTTAAAAAAGGAGCTGATGGGATTGTAGGGATGTGTGAACTTCTGTAGGGTGGAAGTTTCTGTAGGGTGGGGTGTATTTTGCAATATTTGAGTTGCTGTAATTTAAGCAAAATACCATGCGCCGATCCCGTATTGCTTTATATACATACATCTTATGTATATATAATAATGCAGCTATTATTAGCTACAATATACCATTAAATTTCGAAATAAATATTATTATATTAGGTAAATTAAAACATTTCGCTTTAGATAATACGAACGATCTCTAATTTGCAATTAAATCTAATAATTATTTTATGCACACATACATTTTACATATCAAATTAGTAATTTAATTAACGTATTTACTGCTGATTAGAGATCGCGTAAAAATGTTCAATTAAGTTAATTGTTTTGTACAAAACCGTATCAGCTTATACAAATACGCGTTCGATTGACCTAAAAACATTTGGTGCTGGATTTCAAACGTTTCAAAACATTAATAATACTGTTAGGTTGGATTTTATTCGGTGCAACGAATGAAACCGTGCGTTGCGAATGTTTATTTTGAAACGAAATCATGTTAGAATACGTGTTATTTAAGGATAAAACTGGTAAAAATTATATGTGATTCGCGTTGAATAATTCAAGCCTTCCGAAATAAAATATTATAAATTAGCTATGCCTCGGGAGAAGTACTTTTTCTGGGTAAAAGGTATCCTATATCCTTTTATGTACACCTCGATAATGTGTGTGCGAAAGTTCATGATGATCGGTTGTATATTTACAACGTGAAAGCGAGACAAACAAACAAACAAACTCACATTCGCATTTATAATATTATAGTAAGCATTTGTCTATTTTATCTAACAGCTGCTTTTTGCCTGTGACTTCGCCTGCGTGAAATCCCATGGAATCTGGAACAGACACTGGGAGAAAGTATGTTATATGTTGATGTATGAAATATGATCTGTGTACCAAGTTTCATTCAAATCCATTATTCAATTTGAATAACAAACATCAACCATCTTAACAAACTTTTACATTTATAAAGAAAGAAATAAATCTTTATTGTTTTACAGCTTTTAGGTGGGCACAATATGTTTAAGAATAAAAACAAATAATAATAATAATAATAATAATAAAAAGAAAACAAAAACAGAGTATTGTCTTCTATTTACGCGAATATTATTCATTGAAATTAAACTGCTATATACGGATTTTATCGCGTTGTTTATTTGACACTTTATTAGAAAATTTTGAAAATTGTTACACTACTTCTACTATTAAACTTTACAAATTTTTAAGCTAATTAAATTATTATTAAAACTATTTAGATTTAATTTATTTTTACACTTTCCCCGACGTTTCGGTTGCTTTTCAGCAGCCATGGTCACGGGGAGACGTGACCATGGCTGCTGAAAAGCAACCGAAACGTCGAGGAAAGTGTAAAAGTAAAAATAAATTAAATCTAAATAGTTTAATAATAATTTAATTAGCTTAAAAATTAGTAAAGTTTAATAGTAGTAGTAGTGAAACAATTTTCAAAATTTTGTAATAAAGTGTCAAATAAACAACGCGATAAAATCCGTATATAGCAGTTTAATTTCAAAAAAACAGAGTAACAGAATAAAATCAAAAAATATCTAGTTACACACTGTTGAATTATATATATTTATACTTCGGGCACGCCACAATGATGGCGGTAAGACCCGTCCTTAGAGAGTGGCTGGAGAGGCGTCATGGCGCCCTCACGTTTCGTCTGACGCAGGTGCTGACCGACCACGGTTGTTTCGGTCGGTATCTGTGTCGAATAGGCAAACAGGAGACGCCCGGTTGTCATCACTGCGGCGACTGCTGCGTCGTTGTCGAGGACACGGCGTTGCACACATTGGTGGCTTGCTCTGCTTGGGCCACGCAACGCCGTGTCATGCACGTGGCAGTCGGTAGAGTCGTGCTCTCGCTCGAGGCTATGGTTCTGTCCATGATCTCGAGTGAGAGGTCTTGGAATGCCGTCGCCTCCTTCTGTGAGGAGGTGATGTCAGTGAAGGAGGCGGCAGAGAGGGAGAGGGAACGTTCAATCCCTCTCCCTAACCGCAGAGCCGGGCGCAGGAGGGCGCGAGACGACCTCCAGCCACCCTGAGTAGAAGCCTGCGGGCGGTGGACCCATTGGCGCCGTCCACCGCCCGATCAGCGCAGGTCCGAGCAGGCGGCGTTCGTGTTCCACGCACGCCTCTCGATGTCGGAAAGGGGACTAGGTCCCCCCGCTTTGTTGTCGGGGACCAGGTCCCCCTATTATGTGTATAAATTTTTGTGGGACCCGCCACGTCCATCGGCGGGTCAAACCTTTGGCGGGGTCGCGATTCGAATGCGAGAGCGATCCGCGCGACCCCGCCATAAAGGTGTGAGGAACACCGCGGTGGTTTTAGTCGGTTCAGCCCAACATATCCCCATCGCCCGCCCCAAAACCGGCGATGGGGAATATGATTTGCACATTTCCTGGCGTTAAAAAAAAATATATATATACATTTATACATGCAAAAATTAATTAATTATAATAATAATAATAATAATAATATTCTACCACATACACACAACACCATCTAGCCCAAACTAAGCAGAGCTTGTACTATGGGTATTAGACAATGGATAAACATACATAAATTAATTTTTTTTTTGTAAATATATACATATTATACATAGAAACACCCAGACCAAGACAAATATCCATATTCATGCACACAAATGTTTGACTTGTGCGGGAATCGAACCCGCGACCTCAGGCGTCGCAGTCGGTTACACTAACCACTACGCCATCGAGGCCGACAATAATAATAAATAATTATTATATTTAACTATTTAGAATAATTACACCTTAGTCATTGTATAATTAAACATCATACAATATAAATAGTAGTCATATTCTTTACAGTTGGTTAGCTATAAAAGACGTAGCAACACTGCTATCTGTCTCTTCTTGTCGTGAGCTGTAAGTGAACGGACATATAAAACTTCCTTGTGTCAAAGTATAAAATAAATAGTTAAAGTGTTTGTATAGTGTGTTATTTCATCCATACACACGTCCCACAGCTGCAGCAATATAAACCCCAGTTCAGCATTTACCTGGTCATTAGAGCAAGTCGTAGTGACGTACGGAAGCCAATAAATACAATATTTACAAAAAATTAATAGCTGGATAGGATAATGTTGTCTTAGATAAATTCAAGTACGTGGTAAAAACATTTAAGTACATAACAAGCTAATCAATAACAGCACACAAGTGATGCGTCTATTGTCTTTGATCTATGATATCCATTGTTACGGCTAAAACGTGTAAGTGGATATATCTGTTGATTAATTGCCAGCGTCCGGCCGCACCACGTCTGATTGTAGCAAACATTTGTCACTAATGGATGAATCGCTTATTCCTCATAATGCGACACCATCGATTATTGCGATGTGTTGGCTATTTGTTAACTCATTTGGTTGTTGATCGACTGGTTTGTTAGTGGTGTAGTAGTTATGTGCAATCTAGAGAGACTAGACCAGAGAATTTGTAATGCAATCTTTACATAGGGCTTCGTAGTACGTGTGTTAAGTAGTAAGAGCTTTGTAGGCCGAATGTCGTAGACGATATCTCGTAGATAAAATTTCGTAGCCAATATTTTGTAACCCAATCATTATTTCTTAGCCAGCATCTTGTAGACAGTATTTCGTGGACATCATAGCGTAAAATTGTAGCATGCATCCCGTGCACAGGATCCCGCGAACTGTATATTATAAATTAACCCTTAGTTACTTGCACGAAGAAAATTCCTCAACCGCTCGCTCACTCTTCAATGACTTCAAACATTATTTGGTGATTTCTAAAGAAATTATTAGAGAATGAAATAATAAAAGTACATGTTATATAAATAATGTGTTTATTTAGAAAATTGAAATTCTAATAGTCTCAAAAACTAAAAGGAACTCTTTTAAAAAACAAAGTAATTATTTAATTTAAAAAATAAAAGCAGAAAATAAAAAAAATGGACACTGAGATCAACAGTACTTATGTTTTATTTCTTACAGACTAATCAGTATATTACAGCCTTAGCAATAAAACTTAAATTGGTGATTGCACACGAAATTTACTGCATTGCATGCATTTACTTGGCACTTTTCGATCATTGCTTCTAGGGCAATCATTACAGTCGTCCTCTTTTGGCTGTAGACGGGGCGGACTGAATTTGTAGGTCATGTACCTCAGTAAGACGTATTTTAGTATTTTTGGAGTTGGATTTACGTTGACACGTTTCATTTGGTGCTCTTGGACTAGTTGTACAGCCAGCTGTCGTAGGAAATGTCGTCTCACGTGAGTACGAATGTTGCTCGTATTTGCGCGATGCACAACCAGTGCGTTTATGCATGTGACGTTCAATAAATAAAAGAATACGTTTAGAGGCCATCGTTTGGTTATTTTGCCTACGTTGTAGGTTACAAATAGTTGGTCATTAGCATTAACTCCTCCTGTACTAGCGTTATGGTAGGATATAATTTCTGGCTTTAGTTTATCGCCAGACTTTGAATTGATATCAACTCTATGATGCATTGTAGACAGTAGAACTACAGCTTTATTTGGTTTAAATACATAGAAGACCATGGCCATGTTATTATGGAACCGAAACATAGAGCTGAAAGACCTGCAACAAGCTGTTCTTTATTCAGATAAAGAACAGCTTGTTGCCAGTCACGTCACCCAGACATCGTAAAATATTTTCCTCTCTATTATCAATGGCGCAAATCTAAAATAGTTAAAAAACATGTATATAAGGACTGCAATATCTTTGTCACGTTAAAAAGTCATGTATATATTATTTTAATAGATGCATTATACTAGACCTACAATAAACTACACGAAAACTCAATAAATATCAAAAATATATAAACATGCCACGAACAAAAAGAGTAACGTAATTACTCGCACGGGGTCACGCACAAAGCCTGCAGCGACGAGTGCCTACTCTCTGACGTCCTGTTTGACATTGAAATGACAACTTTAGCGGGAATAAGAAAGCTACTGTTGGTGGGAGCGCGTTGCGACCTACCGAAGGTAAAATTTTCAACTCGCAAAAGTAGGTTGATCGCATGCGAGCAGTTAAGGGTTAAAAATTATATTTTCGACTTACTTAGTTTAACATATTATGTCGAAACATATTATGTCGAAACATATTATGTCACATATTACAGTATCTAGAGTAGACATCTACTAAACCTGTTAACAGAATTTCGATATCAAAATGTCAGCTATTGATATTTTTCGACTCCGGTAACGAAATGCAAAAAAGTTGAAAGACTGAATGTGATCAATAGTATTTTCTATACAGCTCATGTCATATCCTTAATACGCTGAAAATCGTAAACGACATTAGTATAAGGTATTTCGTAAATAAACTTTGGTTATTTAATAGACTTACTAACACTTGTAAATAGAATTACATAGTTCGAGCATCGATTAATTTTGTACGATATTTACAAGCTCATTTACTAATAACTGCATTTTACGCAAGCTGAATTGTACTAAATGAGATGTAAACTCTTTTATTTGAACATATTCTTTGAAACTCAAATTGCATTTAAGTTTAAAATTGACGTTTATTTTTATTAAGGAGACAAACATTTGTGATATGTGCAACATAAATAAATACTAAACTAACTAAAAATAAACCTGCACTTTATTTTGGAGAGTTTTTATTTCGAGAATTGGCTCTCAGTTCATATAAATGACAGTTTTATATAAAATAAATTTAATGTTAAAATGAAGACTTCATTTAAGTCAGCACTTAACCGGTAGAATCAGGAATATTATGAGGTCAGGGATGTATGCAATATAGTGTAAATTAAGTCATCATTTTAACATTAAATTTATTTTATATAAGCTGTCATCACCTGCTGAGGTGTAGCTAAGCTGTTTTGAATGTGCAAGCATTACCTACTAAACATTAAACTTCTATTCTGTGAAATAATACGTTCTTTGGAGACTTGTGAATTCGCCATTCGTATGTATGGATGTATTTGTTATTCGAAAGCGATGTAGAACTGCACTCCGACGAATATTGGTCGCTGTGTTGACTTTTATAAATGGCTATCTGATGTTTTTTAGTGAAAAATATTTATGCTACGACAAGGTTATAAATTGCTTTACCTGTATATTTGTATAAGATATAAAGGCAAAATCATTCTAAGAAAATTTATAAAATTAATCTTGGCATTTATAAATTTGTACCAATCACATTATTATAAAACACTTTTAGTAGGTATTTTAGATAATAGCTTTAAATAATTCGTTTTTAAAATTTATCAACCATGCTTGCAAATTGCAGGTTCGCAAATGTGACATATCATCAAGAACGTTACAGAAAGAAAAATAATTATGAAGGTTGTCTAAAACATCGTGTACGTTTTCATTCACAGAAAAATTAAATGTTTATTTAATATATTATCCATGACATGAAAAGTCAAATCAATGACTTGAACACGTCAGCTCTGAGCCGTTACAATATTCTAAAAAGCATCGATACATAGCTGTGGAGCTAAAAGTCCACGTAACGTCAACGTTGACTTGTTTGAAACCCACACGGGACAATTATTACTTCTGTGACAAATTATTGTTTTGCGTCTAGATGTGCTTTCTAGATGTGTTTTTTGTCTTATGCGAAACAATACTTTATAGTATGGCCTAATGTGGTAGATACCTTTATGACAAAGAAAAACAATCATACCCTGCCCTAGAGACCTTCACAACAGCAATGGGATTAACCTAGATATATATAGGATAGGTATCCGATTGCAATACTGGTAACTGGGGTATGCAAACCCGGCTTCTCGAACTATCAATGTCGCAAACTTTGACCTATCTATGGTATTGATGTGTTATTTCTTCAGACCTATTGTTTCCTGTAATCATTATTGTTTTATATTTAGTTTTACTGTTTTGGTTACCTACTTGAATTAGTAACCGAGTTGGTGCCAATCCAACGTCATGATTACTGATCTTTTTACAGTAGACTGCCTTAGGTGTTTTATTTTGAACCACGTCTATAGGTAGTTTTTATACCATTTGGTGGAACGCTGGCCCGTCTGCTACCAGCGGCAGTAAATAAAATCTAGACTCGGCGTACTGATTTCCTTGATGAAAATCTCTAAAATATGTTGCTTAGTCTTGCAATCGTATTTGGATTTTGCGGTTACTAATATTTAAGGGTATAAGAAACAGTTCTACTTCGGCTTCTAAGTTGTGCGTTTGTCTCATAATGAGATAACGGGTGTTCCAAAGGGTCATTTATAACGATAAATTGTCGAACAAGTAATATAACAATGCATTAAACTTATGCTATAAATTCTAAATATCTGATAATAATAATAATAATAATATTTATTCATTCAAACATTAGTACAATACATATACACATATTACATCAGTACACTTGGACACTATAAGAGAAACAATATATCTCTGGCCCCCACACTAGGATTCCCTGTGTCGTGGGGTCCAGTCCCTTCCGTTAGTTAAAAATTAATAAAAGAATATGCATTCCTTGTGTATATTATTTTCTTGGTGGCAAAAATTAAAAGAAAATTATAATGAAAAATAAAAAGGAATTAGAAACAAAAAAAGAAATAATAGAGGCTAGTGCGTGTATGTGTGTGTGCGCGCGCGCGTTGTGTGTGTATGTGTGTGTGTGTGTGTGTGTGTGTGTGTGTGTGTGTGTGTGTGTGTGTGTGTGGGTGTGTGTGTGTGTGTGGGTGTGTGTGTGTGTGCGTGTGTGTGTGTGTGTGTGTGTGTGTATTAGTCAGTGTGCTTATACGTGTAAGTCCGTGTGCATGTGATATTAAAAACCAATGTTTAAGAGGTTCTCGGTATGGGCATAGTCTTTGAGACTTAGCCATTTCTGGATGGTAGTTTTAAGGCGGAATGATGTTAGGTTTATTATTGTATTATTATTTTTGTAGAATTTATTGTATAAATAGGGTCCCATAAAAGTGTAAGATTGACGAGCAAAAACAGAACGAACTCTCGGTATATCCCACTTAAGAGTTCTGTAAGAGGTTCGCGCTATGGTTTTCGCAATTTTATGAAAGCGGAGAAGTACCGAGTTAATATAAAGCTGTCTCACTCGAAGGAGGTTACATTCTGAGTACAGTGTATTAGTAGAATAACGCCATGGTTTTTTAAATGCTATTTTTAAAATAGCTAGCTGAGCTCGTTCTAGCTTGAGAAGATATGTTTTTTTCCCCGCTCCCCAAGCAATGATACAATAACCCAAGACAGATTGACAGAGACAGAAATATACGGTTCGAATAAGTTGCTGTTCTGCTACAGACCTAATTTTTTTAAATATGTGAGCTAACTTCCTTACACGTTTCGTAACTGCATCAATATGTGATTTACACGATAGATGTTCATCGATCATTATGCCTAAATATTTTATGCACGAAACTTGTTCAATAGTCGGGCATTGGCATTGCAATGGAGTTGGTTGCTTGACAGACTGACATGTGTGCAGTTGGACTTTTAGAGCTTGCTTAGGAGCAGATCTTTTGGTTATACTTAAGGCTATGACTTTTGTTTTACTTGCGTTAAGAGTTAGTAAATTGTTTTTCAGCCAGCTGGCAGTACATCTAAGGCCCTCCTGGGCTACATCAACAACCTCTGTCCATGTCTTGGCATAGAAAATTAAAGCAGTATCATCTGCAAAAGTAAAAATATTTGCGTGTGGCAGTTTAAGTAAACAGAGATCGTTAATGTAGGTTAAGAAGAGAGTAGGACCCAAAACACTGCCTTGAGGCACGCCATAAACAATGTCTGCATAATCGCTTGTGTGTTCTCCTATTCGCACTCGCTGTTTCCGTTCGCTAAGGTAAGATTGGAACCATTGTAGCGCTAGACCTCTAACCCCCAACAGTTCTAGTTTTTTTAGTAATATAGGTCGTGAGACGGTATCAAATGCTTTCGCCAGGTCCAGGAAAACACCAACACATTTTTGTCCGTCGTTAATTTTATCAGTTACAAAATCAACAAGACCCGTGACGGCGTCTTCCGTGGACCGGGCAGAGCGAAATCCATATTGGTTAGAAGCTAGAAGGCTATTTACTTCTAGATATTTAAGTAGTCTCACATTGACTACCTTCTCAATCACTTTCGACACCGTACTTAATAGTGAAATTGGCCTGTAGTTAGCCGGTTCTAGTGAATCACCTGCCTTGAAAATAGGTATTACCTCTGCAATTTTAATATTATTCGGAACTATTCCTGATGATAAACTAAGATTACATATATATGTCAGGGGCGTCGCAATCACATATTTGTTAAGCTTTAACATGTCATTACTAATGTTATCATGACCTGTAGCTTGACTGGATTTTAGCGTACCTATGATTTTGATAACTTCAATTTCGTCTCTTGGTTGTAAAAATAGTGAATGGGGTGATTTATTGGAATTATAGGTAAGGCTTATATTGTTGCCTATTTCAGTTTCAGTTATTTCCAATTCATCTAGAATTGTCTCCGCCAAACGCTCACCAACAGTACTGAAGTAATTGTTTACTGTATTTAGAGATTCGATAGCATCGGCTTTTAATTTTAATAATTGATCGTTTTTATTTTCACATTTATTAAGATTACAGATTATTTTTAGAGAGTTCCATGTCTTTTTTAAGTTATTTTTATTTTAAATAATAATGTTCAAGTCAATTCGCTCAATACAGACAATGGCTTGTGTTGTCATAATGTTGATATTCTATAACTTTATTTAAATATACTATATTTTCATGATGACTGGCATATCTTAAGAATTACGACATCTTCTTATAGTTCTAACTATTATAACAAAATTATCCCTTGTTTCAAAATTTAAATATATTACTATAGTTATAAAATGATTTACCTTCGTCAAACATACTTCTAAGCTATCCGCCAGACAGGCATATCGCCGTTAACTACATTTCTGTCAAGTTAAATATAATTACATTCATAATTTGCTCTTCATAGAACTTTAGTTTGACATATGTTATACAGTGACTTGAAAGAAAATACAATATGACATTACGAAATAAATTTCTGAAATATATTTTGAATATTATTTTATTTTCATACATGTGCATATAACAGCAGATAAAAAACATACATATGATTCATAAAGTGAACTACTCCATAAAATTCTTCGTCAATTGATACGACTACTGAAATACATAAAAATATAGTATTTGGGTGATCGAATTCAATCCATTCTTGATATTTTGTACTAGTCGGATCATAAATTTAAAGTTACGTGCCCTTTCTCAAACCATCTCGTTTTATTTCTTCATTTGGTTCATTACAGCGAATCCTTTATAGGTCCAATTCATTATCTGCAAAAGAGAACGTTCTCAAAATCTCAGCATTCATTGACAGAATTAATGTGGAAATTAAGGAATATCCCAGCGTGTACCGACGATTTGGTAACTAAGTAAAGGCTTGTTCATAACAGACATTTCGTGCCAGATTAACATATTACAATGATCGTAGAGTATCCCTAGTGGCAATAAATTAAATCATTTTAGTTCAGTCACAGTGTAATGGCCGCTCAAAACTTATCAAAGTAGGTACAGTAGCTTCCGTAAGTCATAACATGTTTTCTTAGCCTGTTGGTAATTGGATAGTTTTCTTATGAGTTCTAGATGGAATATTAGCCTGGTTAATAATTAATAAGTTTTCTTATTCAGGTTTCTAATACATTTTAATGTGGCTGTGTTATGAAGTGGTAAATAACTATAGGGAAATGTACAGTACATTTCTATATGGTTATTCAATCTCAGCAGCTAAAGTATGGTAAAAAATAAGAATTACATAATATATATAGTTTATTGAAAACAAATGATAAAAAAACAATTCATGAAACTGCCGAAATGTACACACTATACCTTCGCCTACTCATTCGGGGATATATCAGTTAGACTAATTACATAATATATGAAAGAGTTGGCTAACTGCCAAAATTAATAATAACGCTTAAACTAACAAATATCATGTAATACCACATTTTATTACCACAACTGGGTACTAATTAACGCCTCAACATAGCGTGCAATGAGAGTCAAACTAGCAATATTTTCACAACAAGAGTGGACAGTGTGGTGAACAAACTAAGGGTGTGATTCTCCCAAAATCAAGCTTGCGTAAAACGCTGGCAATTATTATGTGCTACTGCAAATAAATTCTTGTAATACAAGCGCTGTTGAATATTCGTATATTAGAGAGTTAAGGGCTATACATGCTTCGCCGTGATTTATTTATCTGAGACTCCTGTGTAGCGTAATTAATCCCAGCCTTTGCCATGCTAAGCTTATTATTATTTTGTGTATATTTTCAAGGCGTATAAAGAAGTAGGAGCTAGTTTATTTCCCTGTGGAAATTACGAGAACTAGAGAAATAAAGTATTTGATATTGACTGTTCTGTCATTTGCTTGCCTTATTATACCGATAGATTGAGTGTTTGTAAATTTTTCTAATGATAAGCGTTGGAACATTTAGTATTTATGTTACTCAGAAGTTTTCTTCGCGATATATTTCAAATTTTCTGTTCCACTATCACCACAATACATATTCATATTTTATAGTTATGTCTTTTTAATTATAATAATATAATGTGTGTAATCTTAGTTAATTTTTTCCAATTTAATTACTTTAAGTTTTATGAAATTGATTAGAATTCGGTTTTCTAACAAGAAAATAAAAATATGTGTAACAAATATCTAAAAACTTATTTGGTGAAATCAAGTTTGCTCGATACATGATTTATCTGTATATAATATAGTGAACATAACAGTTAGAAATCAAAGCACTTAATAATTATTACAAACGCATCGACCATATTTTCTTAACTCGTATACAATACATGGTTATTCTTGGTACCTTAGCTTTTTCAGAGTAATATTTATTTGTGGCAAGTACGAGATTACCGAACGTCTATATTGCAGGAAACATTAAGCCTTTGCCACACAAATATGTTTGTGAAATATAACAGAGCGAATGTTTTTTAATTCTTAAAATATCAATAAGCAAGGCATCCGAATATGATTATTAAAAGATTATTATATTAATGGGTTCAATTCCCGCACAAGTCAAACATTGTTTGTGCATGAACATGAATGTTTGTCTTGGTCTGGGTGTTTCTATGTATAATATGTATGTATTTACAAAAAAAAAGTATATATGTATGTTTATCCATTGTCTAGTACCCATAGTACAAGCGCTGCTTAGTTTGGGCTAGATGGTGTTGTGTGTATGTGGTAGAATATTATTATTATATATTATATAGATATTTCATGATACTATTTAAAGTCTAATAAAAACAATATTTTCTATACTACATAATGTAAAATTTAGCATTACTGCCATTCACGCGATCCAGGTTTTGAGTACCCGATAAATAGGTTTACTTTAGGTTACGTGGCACGCAAACATAGATGACACAATGTATTATAGACCCCTGTCTAAGTACGAGAATAGAATAACGTAATGCTATATTATGTATTACAGAAATTAGTTACCGTCGACACAGTGAATGGCGTAACAGGAAGCCAGTCCAAGAAAAATTACACCTACTTCGAAAAAATATTGCATGCTTTATGGACGTATCTTACGTTCCAGCTTAATTGGCAAAGATTAAACTACAGAAACCGGGGTCATCTCCACAGGGACAGTGGGCAACCCGAGGTTTTCTCAGCCAACGCGACTCTTGATGAATAATTTAGTAGTTTGTATCTATTAATGTGTTGGTACATAGGTACGTGATAAGTTTTCCTAATAAATTGCGCCAACAGCACTTTGCCTGTAAAGGTCGCACGCATTTGAAGTAGCGTTTTCAGCTGCGGTGTGAATTTTTTATGTTAAATATCTTGGCTCATTAACTTGAGTATTGTGGTGACTATTTCTTTGAATCGTCAATTTATAAAATAACTAGTCTACATTAACAGGGAGTTATACTATTTACACACAAAATATTATATGTTTACTTAAGTTGGTTTCATAATATTGTCTTACGTGAACCCAAATGTTATTTATTGAAATTTTTACCTAAAAATCTATAAATCCGTATAAAGTAGTTTAAATTCAATATCTCCTTCTCTCTTAGCCTTTATTATTCCCAAGTCACCTGGGGTCGGCTTTTCTGGTCTAACCGGATTTGACTGGATATAAGTTTTTACACGGAGCGGGTGCCACCTGACGTCCGCAACCCGAAGGCTAACGATACCCTAAGGCTATACCAGTGTCAGGATATAAGAGGGTACTGACTTTCCCAATAACGACTGCCATAGATGTTCATGGCAGCTGGGACTGACGGCTTATCGTGCTCTCCGAGGCACGGAGCAGGCGATAGTTGTCAATCAATACGCACATAATTTCGAAAAGTCATATAAATTCCGAAAGTCAGAGGTGCGCGACGTGGGTTCGAACCCGAGACCCTCTGCATTGCAGTCTGTTGGTCTCCCCACTGAGCTATCGCTGCTTTAAATTCAATATGATAATTTAAATTTGTTTTAGTTATGTTTATGCAATATATCGTTAAGAGAAATTTCATAAAATGATTAAAGAAGAAGGCGAAGGTTGTATGCATGAAGAGATCAAAAAGAAGAAGAAGGCAGGGTAAAAAAGGAGATGTAGAACACGTCAACAAAACGTACGGCTCTTAAGTAAAAAACATGTCACCCATAAACTGTAAATACGCAATGTGGAAATTACGAAGGTTAATATTTTACAAAAAAAATAATAATAAAAATAAAAAAGGAGCAGCGAATTTGATGATATAAATATATACTCCATCACCAAGAAGACTATGTTATAGGAAATCTTAAAAACCCAACAATAGACGACAAGATGCCTCAGTAGACCGTCAACCATCCGACTGACTGGTATTCAAAGGTACAAGATGAAGGGCAAGTACGTTTATATAAGCAAATGCAGCAGGCGTGTGAAAACAGAAGGCTCTAGAAGATTGTATAAGCTTTAGAGTAAAGCAATGCTTTTGAAAAAATAATTGGCTTAGATTTTAGTAATAATTTATCGTGATGGAGCAGACATAGAAAAATAAACCATTCTAACTAATTAAAAAAGTCCTTATTTTAACCGTCTATGTAGTAGGTATATGTACATACGCACATACCGTACATCTATTAGCACATGACACGAGTAAAAAATCGCACCATACCAAGCTTTACCTCTGCAATGATGGGCGTGTCACTAAAATACCTTTACTTTTGTTCTCATTAACGGATAAAAATATTTATCTTATGTAAAACGGAGAAATAAAATTACAGCTTGAATTATGAAATAAAAGATTATTCCACTAAGTTGTTGCTCCCATTGCTGTTTCAAATACTTGTATAAAATATTCTGATTGCCATCACCGGTTTTCGTGAATATTCAACTAAGTAATAAGTTTAGTCCCGAAGTTTTTCTAAATATGATAATGGAGCCAATTATAAAACAGAATAAACTTGTTGTGATTTATTGCGACAGTTTTACAACAAAGTTTTCTAAATCCATGATATGCGTAAGTTTTTTTTTATATTTTGTCAGATTCTTTAAATTGTATGAGTGACATATTTTACAGCCTAACTTTCGAAGTAATACCAAGTTGTGTTTCATTCAAAGTGAGCGGTACTTAGGTCTATCATCTAACTGAATTATTTGACATTATATTTTGCTGCATGCATAAGTTTTATTGTTTGTCTTGGCACTAGCAATTTAATTTTCACGCTAAGTTTATCTACTCATTCTAGTAATTAAAGTAGGCATAAATATTACTAATACCTCGTTTTAGCGTATGTATTTTATATGACAGTATGTACATACTTAAATACCTACTGTTCCCCGCGGTTTCACCCACATTTATGATCTTTACCCCGCTCCCACGGCTTGTAGCGTAAGCAGATTTCTAATGATGAAATAATTTTAAAACCAGTTCGTTAGTTTCGAAGTTATATTATAAAAAGGAAAGATCACAAACAAATCTTTCTTCTTTATAATATTAGCATAAACAAACATTCGCAAACCCATATGTGTGACCGAAGATCGAACCTAAGACTGGAGGTATATCTTTGCGTCACCGAGTGACGTAGTAAGTTATATCAGTAAGTGTTAAAATGTACAAACAATAGCACATACATATAAGAAGATATACAAATATTTCACCATATTACCGGGAATTCCACAACGTGTAGCCAACAAATTTGTACTCAGCAATATATGTTACAATCATAAATTACTGTTATTCGTAGAAACATATAATGAAAATGGCTAATAATAAGAAACTTCTGAAAGAACTAGTAAGAACAATCGCAAACAAAAAGAAAATGTAATTATTTGAAAATTAGCTTATGTATACATGTGCATCATAATTATTCATTTCCAGTGTTATTATTGCTTTTCTTATGAATTTTACTATTAACTTTTACAGTATCAAAAGCATAATATTATAATACCAGCCCTATATTAAACTTTCCCACTGCTGGGCACAGGCCTCTTCTCAGTGTAAGAAGGGTCAGTTGATAGTCCACCACGCTGGGCCAATGCGGGTTGGTACACTTCACATATCTTCGAGAACATTATGGAGAATCAGACATGCATATAAATTTATATTATATTAGTTTCTATCCGCGGTTACGCTAATGTGAATCTCACGGTAACACATACTGTTATCAAAAGTATTGTATGTCGTTGTGTTAATTCAGATTTTTCCTTTGTGCAAAATTTCATTTAAATCCATTCAACGGTTTAGCCATGATTGAGTGAGTACCAAACATCCTAACGTTTTTATAAAGTTTCACGTACGTAGACATTAGTAGGATAATGATGATTTGTTATCTCATCGTATCATTATGTAATTATTCAAAGTTCTTTGTTATTTTTATTGTGAGTATCTGAAAACCTTTACTAGTCATTAAAATGAATCTCTTATGGTGGTTTAGAACCTTTTGAGTGCTATGCAGCTACGTATAATCATTGTGGGTACGTCACAAAGGCAGTATGACATGAGTATTTAGTTCCAGCGGTTAGATTCTTAAAAAAGGAGCATATTAGGAACTAAACACTGCCAACACAGTTGCCAATAACTTTCAATGTAGCGTTCCTTGTCAGTATTGATACTTGCGAATAAATTAGATAAATAAATGCCAAGCTAGAAGCATGGTCAAGTGTAAGTTTACCATAATTAAAAAAAACGAATAAAGCTTAATACGTGCTTTAAAATAGTAAAATATGCGGCTGCTGTGCATGTAGTCTTGGGATTGAGTTGTTGGCTCAGCCAAAGTGTTATAGAATTTCTTCTCAAGAAATAAATAAAATAGCAGCAATAGACGGAGAAGCGTTTTAATATGTTAATAAGCTATTACTCCGAAGAAGTAAGCAGAGCTCTACTTACTTCTTTTTTTGAGACTACGTAGATTTTTAGCAACTAAGTTCAAAACTGGCATTTTATCCACCATCGATAAGTGGTTATTGTATAGACGCTTATAATATGAAGATTATCATTACATATAATATTCATATACTTTGGAAAAAGAATCACAGCCTAAAGGTTTAGCCCACTAGTACCCTTGTATTAGTTCAGTCTTCATATTTTTATCAAAAGAAAAATGCCTACAACAGAAACAGCGGCGACCACTTGGGCTTTTCTTTTCGAGTGTACAGTGACAATGGGGACTTCTTGGAAGTGATCCCAAATATTTGACACAAAAAATATGATAAATGACTGTGAATAATGATCCTCTTTCTGGTTTGAAGTTGAAACTAACCACTTTATATAAGTAATTACAATTTAAATAATATTTTGTAAGATGCCAGTTTATCATACAAAATGTACACAAATGAACTGCGTGACTGGTGCGTGGAGGTTAGTGTTAGGCCATAGTCAACTACGTTGGACCAGGTTTGATGAACAGATTTCACATATCTTCGAGACAGTTATGAAAAATCACAACACATATAGCTATTTTGATTTATACCTAATTTAGGTCGTAAGTTGTGGTATCTGAAAGCCATGCGACACAGTGACCTTATGTTATTTATAAGTAGATACTATAGTGAAGATTTTCGTGTAGACCATAAACTTAAAGTTGCAAGATATTCTTAACGATAGCGATGATATACATATATGTAAGCTATTTCTTTCTAACAGTTGTGGAATCGTTGATTATTTGGTCGCTAGATAATCACAAAGTCATATGACTACACAATCAAAAGTGACTTTAAAAGCTGTAAGCTGTCTTACTTTAGATTCTGATATTATGCTACTGCATCTTACTCAAAAGTGACCGATGTATACTTACATCGGTCACTTTTAAGTAAGATTACACAAAGCTGCTGTTAAAAACTCTATATAGTTAATACTATTCTTTGTATAAGCGAGTTAATCAGATTGTATTTCGTAAATAGATGGCCCTCGATAACAATCAGAGAATAATCCCAATATCACAAAGGATTCTATAAAAATTGGAATCACGTACAAAATATACCTAACCCTATTAAAGAAACGCTTAAATTTTATTTCGCACTTTTTATTCTCAACGTAAGTATATATTTTCTATCCATGTATTTACTTATTAAGCCCACTAAGACTATAGAAGTACAAATGTATTTTTATTTGTTAAAGGATTGTGCCCAAATGAATCCAGTATCGCAGAGGACTTTACAAACAAACTTTTCTATGATAGATATTTTTTTTCAGTCGTGAGATTTCTGCGAATTTTTTCACGCCGTATAAAGTATTAGGTATCTATCGGAACCGTGATTAAAACTGTGTGGTATACGACAGTTAGTTTGCATTAATTTATATGGTATATAGGTTTGATCCCTTTTTATAGTTTTTAAGATTAGTAATAGCAACGCGCAACCATCGATTCATTTGCTGTCAAATTCTTATTTAATTTTATTCGAATAACAATCAAATATCAAAATAATATTTATAATCAATTGGTCAATAAAAAATGATAGTAGCACGATTACTTGTTTGTTTTGATAAAAGCAATAATATTTTGCTATGTAACCACAAAATATTGTCTTCTATTTACGCGAATATTATTCATTGAAATTAAACTGCTATATACGGATTTTATAGCGTTGTTTATTTGACACTTTATTACAAAATTTTGAAAATTGTTACACTGCTACTACTATTAAACTTTACTAATTTTTAAGCTAATTAAATTATTATTAAACTATTTAGATTTAATTTATTTTTACACTTTCCCCGACGTTTCGGTTGCTTTTCAGCAGCCATGGTCACGGTTAACCGATATTCTACTGTTAATAATTTTTATTTTTATTCTAGCAAACGGATACCGCCAAAAAGCATAAAAGTACAATTTATTTAGTTTAGATAGAAATAATTTATAATATAAACGTGCTATTACGCATCAAGGAGTTTAAATTTTCATGAAAAGTTCGTCAACTTTGCATTCCCACGAGAGGGAAAGCCGAAATCAAGTATTGATGCAAAACAAGATTAGATCAACGTCCAACTCGCTCCACAAACCAATAATAATTTATGAATTGTAAATACGTTGGTGCAGCTCCTGTTTAGTATTTACTATCAGTACTCCAGAGCCTTAGAATTCTAGACCTGACCCTAAACAACTACCAACTAGTTCAAACTAATTTATTCGAATAACTTAATATTAGTAATTAAATTGTTTGTCGTGTTTAGTTTTCATGCACAAATGGCTACGGAACACAAAGTTTTAACAGTAAGATGATGGTCATATTTAACTAATAATTAATGGTGTTAATAAAGAGTCTACAGAATCCAAACCAGTAATTTAACCCGTCTTGAAATGCCAGATTTAATTACCTGGCACTAATCAGTGCAAGCTCTTAATAGTTTGATGAAATATGTATATAATATAATTGTTTGGGTAGGGTTATACACATAAGTACATAAGTTTTTTTTTGACAAGTCCATTACTGGGAACAATTCCCGTGCCGCGGACGTCTTTACAAACATTCAAATACTAAACAAATGGACCACACCATTTTTTGTCTCCTGTCGAGATCGAATCAACAACATTCAATACCAAGAAAAGTCAAACAATTGCATGAGAAAATAAATTCTTCTCCATTAAGGTAGATAAGCGAAGAAACGAGACGAATACTTTGTTCAAGTCTTAGTAGGTGTGACTATTAAAACAACTCCTGCCTGCTCTTACTAAAAAACCAATAAATAAAATGTAATCGATTGACCGCATGCTAAACCTATACGCGCGGTCGAATAAAGAACGGGAACAATGCACGAGGCTTCATGATAAAGTTCTTGTTGCCGTGTAGAAACACATTTTAGCGCCACATAAAAGGTGTACGTCTAAAATATAGCATGATATGGATGTCAGCCCGTTATTCACGGAGCGGTGGATAGACCGGTAACGAACGAATTGTCAAAAATTTTTCAAGCTTTTGAAAGCTCATAACTCTTATCCATGTGACATATCGGATATTCCGGATGACGACCGCGACCGGTTTTACGTAATCTCTGAATGGGTATCAAGGGATTTTCATTTGAATTATGCATTAAAAGCTAATCCGATGGTAGTGAACCTTGTATAAATAGCTATTCGAGACAACAAAGTTTTAATAGGGTATTTTTAATGAATATTCGTTTATCATAAATAATAAATACAAATACCTGAATAATTTGGTTGTAAATTATGTTACACCGGCCTCCTTCAAAGACAAATCTGTTCTGGCGTCGTTACTTCAACAATTTAAAAAGTTATACATTTCTGGGATCTAAAGTATGCGAAGATGATAGTATTACCTATTTTCCTTGAAGTAAGCAGATAAGAGTAGGAAAAGCCGATATTCTTGCGGCACAACTAACTTAACCTTAGTCTTTTTTGTGCCGCAAAAACGGATTTCTTGGCAAATAATGGGCTCTGGATTGTATTGTATTCATAGTCGAATAATGGATGGAAAAGTTGGCATACTGATATAATTCTCAAGGATAATAAGTTCTCAGAAATTATCAGTTTAGTGACGAAATGTACGTTATATTTTCTCTGTATATTCTTTAACGTAATGACAAAAATATTTTCCTTGTTGGTACGGTAACTACCGATTTTGAACATCCTGATTCTATTCTTAATCCTTTCTCCATATTGGTTTTGGAATATCTAGATTTAGTATTCTAAACAACAGCATGGGATAGTATCTTTTGGATTATTTTAATTTGTAAATCCCATACATAACTGGCCAAATGGTAGCACTGTTTATATAATATTACTATTGCATAATATTATCCTTAAAAAGACGTACTTTTCGAAACTTCGCTTCATTGAAACATATTGATAGTGGCAACCGACATTTTTAAAATCTAGGTAACTGTTTCGCTGAACTATTTTAAAAATTTCACTTCACGACTTTGTATTTTGGTTGCTGATTATCAGATAAAGCTAAGAGAAATATTCTTATAGTAGAAAAAAACACACGCGAAGGCCAGTCAGATGAGCCAAGCGATTCCATAAGCCCATTTTATACTTTGAGTGTAGAACGCCGAAAGTACTATTTTTGTTAAAATCTCGCAATGCCTTTTAATTTTGGTATATCTCTTTCCAGTTTTGGAAAGATAATATCATTGTAAATTGTTAATACACTATTTTATTTAGATTGGCATTAATTCACATGTCGTAACTATACAAAGTGAATCATCAATAAAAAACTATATACACTGGTTAGTATATAAACTGGTTAGTTCACACTTAGAGTTTGGATGATTTCTCATTATACGGTATTGTGTCAATACATTCAGTAGCTGTTAAAATATACGCATTAATATAAGAATTCTGAGAAAAAGTAGGTCAGGCGTGGAATTAATGTGTACCTTAGTAAAGGTCTCCAGAGAGACTGGCACAATTTTTGCTGCGACTATGACGATTGGCCGCTGGGTCTTCGCTATAAATAACACCAGGTTCTTCTTGAACGATGTTGGTTGGTCTATCCATGGGCAAGAGAATACCATTGTTGATATGAGTTGGCTCTGAAATATTGATATTCTATATAATAGGCATAAACGTAGTAAGTATGGATGACGTAGTTGTTAAGGAAGTCCTTCGTAAATCGAGCAACATAATTAAGGAACTGAACTTTCACAAAATTTGTATTAGTATATTATAAATTAAAATCCTAATTATTATTATTCCATTTTAGTGAACTGTGATTCTATCAACTATCGTTTAAATATTGCTGCTATGAAAATTAAGCTTTATAATCATTTTGAATTATAGAAGCAATCGAAACCGCACACATGTGTATCAACTTAAGTCGCTGACTGTACCCTGAATTAAACACTGGGAAACATAAGTGTGGTTCACAGTTCTTTTTAAGACAGCTTCTGTATCAGGAATATATTCTGTGTAGCATGAATTACAAATATTCAAACAAAGACTAGACTCGAAGCAACTATTTCCGGTTCACACAATTTTTGGTCCATTGGCCATGGCGATACGATGACTTAAACCACTACGCCATCTGTGCAGTTATATTACCAAGTTTTTGAATGCTACGGACAATAGTTGAGCCTCCCTGATTTTAGCATGTATGGGCCGGCTCGACGGGGGAAGATCTACCCTCTCACAGAATATCGATGTAAAATAGCAGTATTCCTACTGTCGTGTTTCGTTCGGTGAGTGAGAGTGCCGGAGACCCAATCACCCTCTTACCCCCTTCCCGCTCCTTCTCCTTCCCACTTCCTTTTCTAAAGGGTTGGTAACGCGCAAGTTATGCCTCTGGTGGTGCAGGCGTCTATAGGGTACGTCAATGAATTGCCGTAAATCTTGGAGTTCGAAAAAATGGTTCAAGTAATATGCAAAGGTCACGTGATACCACGTGACCTTGATGTCAGAGGTCAAATGTCATAGTAATTTCGGGGTATATCGACTATGCTGAGTCAAATGGCGTTAACCGCGAGTCTCTAGCTCTTACGGTTCTTAAGTTGAAAGTTGTAGAACAGACAGATGTTCGGACGGACGGACAGACGGACAAAGCTGTTGTATAATAGTTTTTCAAACTCTAAAAACTACGGCAGCCCGACTGCCTATAAAATGCCACACCAATACGGAAAAGAGTATGTATCTTTTAAACCGCTAGACAGATTTTACCAAACTCCAGCTTCATCCCGATTAACCTAGCATCCAATAAAAAAACAGCCATCGGAATCGTATCCAAAATTGTAGTGCCATAATGGATGGACCCGTTTGGGCGTTAGGAAGTCATAGACAGGCGGGCATAAGCGTCAAACTAGAAAGCCTCTCGTTTTGCCAGGGCTTATAAAAACTAGCCAGTGCATTCGGAAATAGTTCTGTAGTAGGATCAATACTCGAATTGGATAGGGCCTTTGGGTTTTTCTGTGTGTAATGTATCTTTACCCAACCTAGGGACCATACATGGGTGACGTTATATAATATGTATCGGGTATTAAGACTGCGCCGAGCGAAATGTGCCAAAACAGGCGGTCACAGTTAAGTGAATAATATCAACACTTTTTGTTTAATACAAATATAAAATATACATTTACCATAACAATGAATGTGTTTAAATTACTCCGTGTATAAAACTTAATATAATTAATATTTTCGCCTAGAAAATTACGTAAATTTGCAAATGCAAAAAAGGTAAGCTCGTGTTATGTGCTTTTTAGATTATAACAGTAGAAATATATCCTATTTTACAGCTTAAACGAAACAAATAGTTATATTACAATTTGTCCGACCCAAATATTTACGTTATTGCTTGACAATAAAGATAAATATTTATCAAAAAAGCACTTCAAATCCTCCATACAATTTTACTATGGCGATTTGAATATGCGCCGCATGAGCTCTGTCATTATTTGTCTTACGCTCGGCGCAGTCTTAACGCGATCATGCATGTTTACGTTTTTAAAGCTTGACGTTTCGACCAAGTTACACCGGCCGTGGGCACAAGCTGACTCAGTCAGGTTGTCTAAACATACATGATCGCATTAATACCCAATACATATTATATATAATGTATATCATGCAACGCGAAAGTTTAAAAGTAACTATGGGTGACGTTGTATAAAGTTATGATATAATTGCTGTTAAAGGAAAAATATAAAAACTTTTACATATCGATGCTGACATGCAAAATTGTAGATTCTCAAAATTTTAAATCGTAGTTTGTAAGCTCAGTCAGACATGTAATTTTATATAATAAAAAATATACATTTGTATATTTTTGAAGCTCATACTTACTCTGACAGTAACGGAATTACCAAAATAGCAATCAATAAACAGATTGGCAATTAATATGGACAAATATGCTAAAATCCACGCCACGTCTGTGATATTCTTCAGAGGCGATTTAATCTGAAAACAGACAACATCTCAAATATGTCAAGGGATTCAATCTGACAAGGCTATAGGCTCAGACAAGGAAGTTCCATCTTCTATTCCTGACATTCTTCTCTTTACAAACATTCAATTAATTGACACAAAAAGAGTGTGAGAGTGTGTGCATGAGACAATAAATGCATTTTGTATAGATGCATATTTACTAATAGATTAGGGTTCTTGTTCCTTGTCGGTCTTTTTTTGTTTTATTTTTTATTGTATTCATTAATATTTTCTTACTTTTCTTTATATAATTAAGTTGTTGTATGCAGCTGGCTTGACGTCCGTACGTAACGGTGGTCTCCATTGAAAATCAGCGTTGCGATATCACGTCAGTTTTATCGCAACATCAATGCTGAATGGAGACCATTTGTTGCCACAATAGTAATATATTTATTTGTAAACTATTTATTATATTGTTCTATTTTATAAGAAAATGTATGTCATAATTAGTAAGTGTTTGTGGTAATAAAGAATGTGTTCTTTCTTTCTTTGACTACCATAACCGAAGTTAACAATAAATATTGTTTAGTATATACTAAGTTACCGAAAATATTTGGACCGCAGTGGTACAAACTATGGCACCACTCAAACCTAAAGTTGATGACAGCTGTCCTCCAAATGCATTCTGAAGTGTGTTTACAAATCTGTAAAAAAAAAACGCTTGCTGTATTAAATTTGAATGAATCAACCTGATTTGCATACTTTTAGGGGCAGCGGCACATTCCAAATTATGTAAAATATTATATTATATTAAAATAACACGAGGAACGCTTTAGTTATTTACCTTATAATGGAACGATGATGAAGAACACATCCTTTGAAAATTTCTTTAAACGCGGTGTTTGAATCGCACTGCCTTTCAGCCATGGTGGCTTTAACGAGCTCTTTCATATTTTTAAAGTTATAAATTAAAACGTCCAATTGGCTGACTGGAAGGTAAATATATTGTCGGGGTATATAAAGTTCTAGACATGAAAGATATTTTCTGGAGGATCAACGTGCCTTTGAGCGTAGTTCGTATGATGTTAAATATTCAAAACAGAACGAAAACTCCTGTCTTACTTTCACGAACATTTTTTTTGTGCCTCGCGGCGCTGTACGGATTTTCCTTCGGTAACATGTAACGCTATCCCATGATTTTAGTTAATCTTACTTTATCCGCCAATACGGGTATTGCGCATTCCTTTATTATTATTTTTTGCGTAATATAGGATTATGTTGACCAAATCTGGCTTAAACATGGAGATTATAAATTTTGTATATTGTGATTATTTGTGCTATCTACAGTGAACCGATGTACATTTATGCAGTGAGTGTACAAATAATATTCAAATTTAATTTACTTGTACAAGACATGGCAGCCCAAGGTAGAGTTTGTAGCGCGACAAAAGTAATCACCACCATCGGTTTGTATAATACCTACAATCATAAACGGACTCAAGTCAGTGCCTAGATTTTAATGTGAATTACATATATTACACCACTTCTTATAACTTCAACCATTGCGCCTGGTGGACATCGATAGGGATTTTTATTTGTGTTCGATATTTCAAATCTAGAGATCCGAGGCGCAGGCTATAGACGTCTCTCGCTGGGCTTCTTAGATATGGCTCCGATTGATTCAACTCGCTATCTGGCGAACATATTGCATAATACGATATACCAAACGTCGCTCTTTTTAAGAACGTAGAAATAGATGTCAAGCCCAAAAGACGTCCTTCTTAGAATTCTACATCCTGGACGAAGCACGTGATGATGTAGGCACATTCTTACAGCTATGCATATAAGACTCACGTTAGAGGCTGTTAACATAACACAGTCTGCTAGACACAGCTTAAGAATACAAACGTGTTACTTTTGATTACTTTTTAACCGACAAACGCAACAATATTTTGCCTGACCTGGGAATCGCATCCGAAACCTCATACACATAGTTGATTATTGATGTGCCACCAAATCAGTATACTGTTAGCCAAATTATATTTTCCATCTCACCTGATATGCATAAATGTAGTCGAAGTGAGACTCGTTGTTGTCGTCAAACCATATTAGATCCATCTTTACTGGCAAGACTTTAAATTTACGTATGCCTGGTACCACAATCATGTGTACTGAAACAACGAATTGCATTTGAGAAACCACCAGAAGCATACAAAAATCATTAGGTGTAAAAAAAGAAACGTAATTGCCTTTTACTGATTAAAAATTTTAAAGTAAATGCACGATGCATATTAACAGCAGTCATGACCAACCTTGTCTCATTTGCACGCGAATGGCATTCATCAATATCATTCGCTTTGTAATATTATCTACAACTAATCTGTTGGTATCCTATGCTATAATTTATAGTATTTGTAAGTGTCGAAGCTAAATCTACAGTATTATAAAATTTTAACTAAAAAGCAACCACATGACAATTAACTTTTAAATTCGCAAATATCTGTGAAAAGTCATAAGTTGATGCCATGAGATCAAACTCGAGAACTCTAGCTTCTTTGATTCTTTTATGTAGTTTTAGTTTAATCTACATTCAACATTTTACTCTTGATTCTGTATACCTAACAAAAAAATTTCATTGCCACTACTACTTAGCTTAAAATTCGAGAGCTACCTCTTGCGTTTTACTGATTACTCGTACATTTAAAATTCAAATGCGCTGCAGTTCGTAATAATGAAAAGAACTAAATCACAACACGTATTTTTCTGACCTGAATTCTTAACAATTCATTTCGCAATTTAACTTCTCTGTGAAATTTAAAAGAACAAACCTCTAACAAATAGTGGAGAACTGATTTTGTACATTGAGTTCACTACATTTCCTGCAGAACTGCAAATACAAATAAATGCTAATTCCCAGGCATTCGGATCAAGTGATTCGATGAAAAATGTATGCGTGAATATTTATAATTCTTTCACATTCATAAAATACAATGTAAATAAACTAAATAGAGAATAGTAATCTATGTACACACATATGTATGTAGTGCTAAAAGATTTTTAATTGCTTGCAGACTGCAGCAATTAAAATATTACTAAAATGGGGAACAATATCCTAAACACGTCTATTTTTTTGTCTGTGCGCGCTTATCTTGACTGCGACTAAACCAAACTGAGCGTGATTTTTAGCTTTACTTTACTATCAGATAAATTCACAAAACCAAGGTTCAACATGTAATTATTGTGTATAGCTATTATTTAAATATTTTATCGTTTGTTAACATGTATCCTAAAGTACAATATGGTTCGAATAGAAGTATCTATTTCATCGGTATTTAAATTTCTTATTCACGGGACGAGTAAACAAGTAAAATGTTAGTAGACTTCTTTGAAATTCTCGGTAGCAGTACGGAGTCTGGAAATGTGCCCGGTTGACGGCAAAAGACTATGCCCATTTACCCGGCTATTCCCGTTTATCCGGCTATTCCCGTTTACCCGGCTATTCCCATTTACCCGGCTATTTGAGCAGCGATAGCTCAGTGTGGAGACCAACAGACTGCAATGCAGAGGGTCTCAGGTTCGAACCCACGTCGCGCACCTCTGACTTTCAGAAGTTATATGACTTTTCGAAATTATGTGCATATTGATTGACAATTATCGCCTGCTTCGTGCCTCGAAGAGCACGTTAAAACGTCGGTCCCAGCTGCCATGAACATCTATGGCACTCGTTTTTGAGAGAGTGTCGACACAAAAAATACCACTGGGTTGAAGTGTCGCCGATCTGCACTGACTGGCCCCCACATAAGATAAGATACCCGGCTATTCCCATTTACCCAGCTATTACCATATATCCTCGAAGGGGTAAACAGAGTTATATTACATAATATTAATAGTATACGAGCCTATTGTCGCGTACCAGGCACAGTTCCAGTCTCCGTCTTATAGAAAAGCGTCCCACTTTTACCAACCCAGGCACCGAAGCCGGGACGGTCACACACAGCAGTTGCTTACACTGTAACTGCGCCACTGAGGCTAATATAACGTTGTGTAATAATGTTTTAAGAATTGTTTTTAGCTTCAAATTGTGTACATTGAACGAGATGACGAAACATCTTTCGTGGTATCATAGAAAGCGTCGTGTTATTTTGAGAATCACGACAAACTTTTAGCTTTAATAATTTTGCTGTGTAGTTGCAAATAATTTTACGTTTGTTTGAAGCATTATAAATTACCTAATTAAATAATATTATTTTTACTTACCCATCACATCCGAGGAGCAGCTTATAATCAATACCCAGAAAAGCTTTCTAAAATTCGAAACTGCCTTTTCCAATATACTTTTCTGTGGCTGCGAGTAAAATTGAAACTCTTTACTCATTAGCTGATCCCTCAGTTGAATTAATATGTCCCGACGCAGAAACAAATCCAGAAGCCTTATTGACGCTAACAACTCTGTCATAATTAAGTTTATGCTGAAAATGAACGGTTGAATTCGCTTTGACAAGCAAATTAGTTCCATATAATCCTATTAATCACACAATAGGCTTGGCACTAATTAGTATGTTATGTATTTATACTGACTAATATATTAAGGTGAAATAGTTTGTTCGTCTGTGCTTTCTTAACGGTAAAATAAGGCACGAAAAGGACACGATTCTTTCAATATAGGTATCTATTTTAAAGACTATTATTTTGTATTAAAATTATCGAAAATATCACACTAAATAAAACATTGTAGATATTGCGTGATAGACGCGTTATCCTTATCCAGTTTTCCAGTTCCAGTTTTGGATATTTAATATTTTCATGGTAGTTGATATTACCATAGTAGACCAAGGTCGATCATTTTTCAACAAAAAAATAATAGTGGCATGATTTCGTTTTTTGTATTTTCTAAGAAAATTTACCATAGTAATGTATATTTATATTTACACCACCAGAAAGTATAGATTTCAACGAACAAAAAGCCCACCGACTTTTTTAAAAAAGGAGATTTTTTGACGGGAGAATTTTCGATTGAAAATTAGGGTTCTTTTTCGATTCGATTTTTTTTGTAAATAATAATAATAAAAAACCAAGAACATGCTTATTTGAATTTTCACATAAATTTTGAGGTTATGTGAAAAAACTGTAAATATAAATTTTGTAGATCTTTTTATCAATCAATCCTTCATCCTACAACTTTGCCATTTAACTTTTTTCCATAGGAGTTGTAGTTTTGCCGGAAATCAAGATAAACCGTTGTTTATTTACCCTTAAAACTCACCCCCTTCCACTTCCCGACCTCAGATCGCCAATAAATTATTTTTCCTTTAATTTTTTTATATTCTCTTCCTTTTCCAATGGTTTTTATCCTACTATTATTTTTTCACTGTTTACCATTTTCAAAGGCTTCAGCCCTGGTCTATAGCTTGTAGATTGACATTTGATAACTATCCGCAATTCCATTTAAGAAACTAGTGTAGTATTTCGATTACTGTCTTGTTTAATGAATGTACAAGCGATAAAAGTTAAATATATTTTTTCTATTTCTACGAATAATTCCTGTGTTGTGGGAGACTTTAGAGATATTTAAAGAAAGGAACAATTATTTGTGGATGTCACAAATTTTTGTCCCGTGTGGGATTGGAATCCACAACATTTGGCGTAGTGGCGGTGGGGAAGCGACCACTTAAACCATTATGTCATCCGTATAGTCAAACTGTGCAAATTTATTTCATGAGTGCTCGCGTTTAGCAATATTAACTATTGCTCAAATACGCGATAGAAAATGAACCTCTATTTAATGCAAATACCTATAGCTATTCAACAAATAAAAATAGCAAATGAAACGCGGACGTAATTTATCATAATAAACTGTCTATTTACGACTATTAACCAAATAATACATTCAAACGAATGCTATTCGTAGAAACACGCGAAATGTAGATTGTTATGAAGTAACATTTTTGATAAACGTAAGATATTTCCTGTCATCAGAGCGACGCAATTTAATTCACTCATACATATGTAAGTGGGTCAAACTGATAAGATTTGACCTTAACGAGTTAAGGGAAAGCTCCAAAACGGCTGGTTAATTTAGGTCTGTCATGTATGTTACACGCAATTTCTGTTCCACTGTGGATTTATTGTGTCGTTATAACGTAATTTACGATCACGGAAGAGTTCCTTCCACTTTTACAAGTATTTCTTTTGTCCCTGTTTTTTCATACTATCAATGTTGCATAAATTTAAATGCAAAACGTCAAAACTAGTACACGAAGCTGCTAAATATGTGGGGTATGGATGTGGGTCAAAATTAGAATTGAATAATTTTGGCGGATGGCACAGTGTCAAATTCAGCTGTACATGGCCATTAATAAAGATACTGAGTACACATTGTACACAATTTAATAGCACAGTACTAAGATGTATCGAGTGTTAATGAGTGTTAATTTTGCCTTGCTTTATGTTGAACGCAAACAAAATTAACATGGATATCATGGGGGTTTAAGTCGTCGCCTCGCCACAGCCACTACGCCGCATGTCTTGGTTTTAAATCGCATAACGGACAAATATTGGGTTTATCACTAATATTTTCTTTGTTTCCGTTCTCTAAATGTTTGCTAAGTCCCCCGCGATACAAGAATTAAACCTAGTTTGGAAAAGTTATTTTTAAAAAGCTTACAGACATTGACTATATTTTCCGTAACTTCGTTGTCGCATCGCCCTGTGTCAAAGCTAGTCAATTCTTATTTTAACCCACATCTAACTCTCTTTTCTTAACAGAAAGAATTAATGTTAGAGTTAAACGTTTGACAATAAAATACATATTATACCAAATTAATAATAAGATAAATAGCGATACCTCAAGAAAGAATAAAGCCGCGATAACTATTTTACTTATTGACAGCTCAAAAAATTGAAAATAAAAGATATTGTTTATATGCAACAGAAATATTGCATTTTAAACGTATCAATACAAGTCTATATATATTAATATATTATGATATAGAGTTAAAATTTAATAACATAACAAAATTTACAAAGCTTCATTGATGTTCAAGGCCAAAAATAAATATACTTAAGGAATTTTCCTGGGGCTCTCGATGAATATTTTGCCCTTTTTCACCACTTAGGAGAATTTTATGGGAGGGTAAAATAGGTTTTACATCTGAAAAAATATACTCTCCGATTTCCTTTGCTCGATAGAAGAGATTTAGTTCGCACTCTAATAATTTAATTGATTGAAATTTTACATAGTAAGTATTTCATTTCAAAAAGCAGTGATAGCTTAGTGGGAAACCGTTGGACTGCCATGCAGAGGTCTCGAGTTCGAACCCAAGGCGCGCATCTCTGACTTTTCGAAGTTATAAGCGTATTAAATAGTTAATTATCACTTGCTTTAACGGTGAAGGAAAACATCGTGAGGAAACCTGCATGTCTGAGAGTTCTCCATAATGTTCTCGAAGATTTGTGAAGTCTGCCAACCCGCACTAGGCCAGCATGGTGGACTATGGCCTAACCCTTCTCACAGTGGGAAGAGGCCCGTGCCCAGCAGTGGGACAGTTTTATACAGAGCTGATATTATAAGTATTTCATATTATAATTTCATTAGACATAAGAATAATCAAATCACTTACATGCCTGCGACCTCTTGAATTTCAACATTGCCGAGTTTGAATAGCTTTATGACGTATATTAATTGCCCGCAAACGGGTATGATGAATACAGTTATCCCAAGAAAAAATCTTATCGATATACTTATCCAAAATCGAATAGTTTTTACTGAGTGAGGTATAAAGAACCACATGCAGCATAATTTCAATGCCGCGATTTGTAAAGAGAAGTACCGGGACAAATCGACGGTGCTCGACTCCATTTTGGAGTAAGTATAATGAGGTTTCTATCAATCAAACGATCGTTTTTAAATTATTTTTAATTAGACAAGTGAGAGTTTTTCTTTCAATATAGTTCTGTAGGTATTTTTATGTGTGACTATTAGCTTATTATTAGCTTTATTAGCTATTAGCTTCAGAGTCCTCTTATCTGAGGGATCTGAGAAAAGTTTTTGTTAGGAAATTATCAGTGACACTCTAAAACAGAAACCGGCGGAAAGCAATAAACTTGTCTTACTGCGTACTAGATTTTGCCCGCAGCTTAGCCTGCGTTAATATAGATTTTCAATAAATTTCTATCCCTCGAGAAAGGTTATTTTTTTTCTAAATGCATGATACCTCAAATCGCTTTTTGTACCTTTTTCAACGTGTACGCAAAATTTTATGATGGGTCAATGGGTCATAGGAAGACGCTCAAGTGGTTCGGCGTGAAAGCGTAACAAACTTACATTTGCATTCATTTATATGTCGGAGAGTAGGACAGCAACTCACTTTTGACATGATGAAGCAACAAAATATGGGCGTGGTTTTATACTTCGTACGTGTATACGTACGAAGTATAAAATAGTATAATAATGATAGGCAAATACAAGAGAAATAAAACAATAAAGGTTGACTGTGATTATCTCTGATTTGATCCGTAACGCAGCGAGTTCGTCACCCGAATGTGTCCGCGCATTATTATTATTCTTTTTGTTTTTTTTTTTGAGTGTTAGTTGTTAGCCTCTGATGGCTTTTACAACTTTACGCGGACTGTGGGTGAGCGCAGAGGGCTCCCAACCCGTTATAAAATACACTAGACAACGTTAACCCCCAAGGGGGGACTACCACGGACCTCGGCTTGGGGCGTTGTCAGCAACGTGGATATAAGGTGATCCACGGGTTTAACATTAATGCGACGCGTATTCCGACCTCTACGGCGAGGGCGGAACCGCGGACGACTGTGTGGCTTCGCGAGCCGTGTATATTTTGTCTTGATCGGTGTCCGCGCACGAGTCTCCGGCGATTATATATCGTCAATATGACACTGACAGTTATAACTGTCACTCCAACTGACACATCGGCTCTATGGCGACCTCACTCAAGGTTACGCTTGACGTTCCGAAACAAACCAATAGATGGCGCTTTATTCAACTCCAATTACATAAATAAATTACAATACAATGATTATTTTCTTGACGCTCCGACATATATAATATTATTAAGGATTATTATTTTATGCCTCTATTGGCCCGCTGCAGGGCAAACGCCTTCCTCTCAATTTTCCATATCACCGTTTTATACACTAGTTTGCACCAGTCTCTCTTATAGCTATCTAATTCATCTATCCCATTACATAGGCTATAAAAATGTACAACCAAATGTAGATTTAACATACATATATACCAGATATTCTTCTTATAATACAATATACCAAGTACAATTATGTGGTAACCTCAAATCATGGCAGTTGCAGCCGCGCCGCAGGAGGCGAACGTGATTAGGTATCTTGCTCTGTGGTGATAACTATTTGCTAGATCATCAAGCTAAGGCCATTGTACAATGGTATATATAGCAATTTACTGCTGTATTCACCCTTGTATCATTAGTGTGTAATTCAATGGCCATTGCCACAAAATTGGCATTGAAAGAGCAAATTCCTTGCTCTATTATACTATACAAATAAAGAAAATTCTGTTCTCAAATGAATGTAACACTGTCATCCAAATGCCAATTTTAATTCTTTACTTTGAAAGTAACAAAAACAGATTTAAAAATAACAAAAAGTAGTATTAGGGGACACCCGGGTTTGAACCGGGGACCTCTCGATCTGCAGTCGAATGCTCTACCACTGAGCTATATCCCCGATGATGAGAGCAGTGGATTTATAGCTTTTAGAGCTACACGATACGTCCTCAATATCGCTAATGTGTTTCTATGTATATACTTACTACGGCTGTACCAATATTAACAAGAATTTAGGTGTCTGTGTATCGAATACGCCCACACTTTACCAGCTATATCATTAGGTATATCATTGAATATTGCGAAAGTACAAGTGTAAAAGTACAAGTGTTTCATTTGTACGACCGCTAACAAAATTTTAAGAAAGTCGCTTTTTGATTGAGCTTTGAACAACGAGAGGCTAAATTTAAATTAAGGTTTTGCGTTTTTAATCAAAGGCGCCCAAGCTCTATTCAGGCACCAATCACACTGGCAGGGGATAGCTAACAAAAAAAACAAAAAAAAAACAACTAAGTGAGAAATACGCAAATAACTTTAAAAGGTGAGATGCGTGCCTTCGAATCGAACTCGAGACGTCTGCGTGGTAATCCAACGGTCTCCCACTGTGCTAATGCTGCCAAATGGGACAAAAACTAGGCAAACGAAAAAATCTTTCATATAAAAGACTTTATAAATAATATAAGGAGAGTTTATTGTGAAACGTGTCAAATACAGTCGCGTAAGGCAAGCTCAAACTACTGACATAGAATGTCTAGCAAGTCAAAGGATCGCTTATATCGATAGGTTTTGCGCGACATGCATTCGCTACAATGAGCCCCGACATCTTATGACGTCATAATATTACAATGGCGACACACTAGTTTTGAGAAGAGCGAACTACCACACTACTACTATGACATTGTTCTGTCTTGTTTTTGAAGCTCTGTTATATTTGTAGTGAAAATCGGGACTAGTGTACCTGATTAAATACCATCTGAATATGTACTACTTAATAATCGTTTTTAATTAATTAAGTACAAATGTAATTGATGGATACAATTTTGACATAAGTATTGATGGATGATATTATTTTAAAAACAGGTCATGTGTCATTGATTTAGGAATTCACTTACACCATCTCGTTCACAAAGTTTTAGAAATCCATGTATGGCGGGAACGCTTATAATTATGTACGTGTAAGTAATGTAAATACTTAATTGTTAAAATACGTAATGTATAAATACTAATATTAGTAATTCTACCTTACATATTTTCGCGATTTAATAATAATAATATAATAATAATAACGATTTTATTTCGCGTGGCATAGACGCATAGATAAATACCTTATAGACTATACATACAATTTGTGTTAGTATTTATTTAACTTATTAACTATGTTAGTAATGATTCACTTGCACTCTGTTGTTGTGCGTTCATGTGGCACTTGTCCGCGGAAGCGACGGAACACCACACCCTTCAGCCAAAAGTCCTCCTTCATAAATACATGAAGAAAGCAAGTTGGTATTCGCACCACGAACGCCTTGAAGTTGACGTTGCGACGCTACTCCAGCAGCTGCACTCTTAGCATGTATTTGGACTTCTGGCGTACATACTTCGCGATATCCTCCGCCTTAGTGGTGTAATGCAGGCGAGAGATGTACACCGGTGTGTTCGGTGCTGCAGCACGCAGATTTGCACCAGGCTCCACAGGAGCTGTGCCGCAGCAGTTCTTATTGGTTTTCTGACGGCGCTTCCAGTTTTGTGACAGTGCAAAGGTGCACTGTCACAAAACCACCCTCAGCATCATCCTCCCGGTTCTTTGCCATCTCAGGCACCGACTTCGTGGCGGGAGCAATGGGCGTGCTCGCAGGTATCTGCTGAGCCTCTATCCGTTTAGACCGCGCGGCGATGCGGGGAGGGGCCGCGGGGACGGGGATGGGGCTGTAAGGCGCGCATGTAGCGCACTCAGCAGTCACAACATTCCGCGGCAACAAAACTGCTGACGCGAAACTTGCGACCGATGCATTGAAGCAGCCTGCGCCTCGACGCGTGTTGACGTTGTTATTACGCGTCAGTGACCTACTTAAATCCACATAATTGCGCAACTCTTCAACCTCCGTGTGCAAAACCATGACGGTGTCCTGGTGTTAAACCACCATTTTCTAAAAAAGAAGAAGAGCTCCTCATTTTTATTTTTTTACATAACACGATTATTGAATTTAATAAAACGCTGTCGCATAGCATAATATCAGTTGGTCAGCCGATTTGCAGTAATGTGAGTGTGTATGTACAAGCATTCTGGCCAACTTATGAGTAGACAATTTCTAGTTTGGGAGATGCGGTCTGTGAATTCTTACGTCTTAATATTATTTATCTAAAATTAACAGTATTCTGGCAGAGATCGTGATTGCACTAAGACCTCTCTCGACAATAGTTTCCGAGAAGCCGAAAATGTAATATTATATTTATGATTTTTTACTGTACCTTAAGAATAGTCAATGTAGATAGACAGTTATTATCATTTTGAATCTCTGTCCGTATCAAATTTATCTTGAATCTGATTAATAAGCTATTAAACTCGTATCTGTTATTTAATTTCTAATTTCTATTAAAAATCTAAAATAGAAATTATTAAAGAAACACTTAATTAAAAATGTGTGACATCTACCCGATAATTTTTTTGATGGTATGGGTATATTATTTATAACGAAGTTAAAACGTCTTGTCGTAGATTTTTCTCGACCTAACGAGACGAATAAACACATCTTCCTATTTAAAATATTAGTCAGAGCAGTACATACTCTTGGGAAAAGCAATAACGATGAGATAATGACACACTACACGCTTATCGCCCTCGGCCATCTTCAACTAATGTTCCCTTGTTGATTCTCTAGTATAAGACGCAAAGCCAGATAGACATTGAATGTTTTGCTTCATTAGATGTTACGTTTAATTAATGTACATAAATGTAATTCTGCAGAGTAACGCAAGCGTGAGTGCTTAGGGAATTTATTACGTGTTTAGAAATAAACATATTATTATCAATGTTTTTAATCTCTATTTGGATTAATGTTTTATGCTAATAAAGTAGTAAAGAAGTATACAACCTTCCTAGCCGATGATAAGCGATTACCGTCGCATGTGATCGCTCGCAATTGGTGTATCATCGCGCGACCGTAAAGGGATAGGATGGATAATTGATGAAAAGAAAACTATAAGACAATACATAGGAGCTTCTTTAACTCTTTTATATTTATGCCTATGTTTAAATGTCTACATTTTTCTTTTGCTGTCGAGTGAATCCATAGTCAAGTAATTCTATACACATTAAATTATCTTAAGTATAAAGTTTATGTTATTTTAAATGTTGCTCTTCCCTAAGATTATAAAAACCATACTGCAGATAAGATAATATAGAATGGGAGAGAGGTAGAAAGTGATAATAGAATATTTATATAAATACATATATTCTGCATGTATTATCACTGAGAGTCGGCAGATATATAATAAAACTTCAGCCGGCCTGTTCCTTAGGTCTCACGTAATACGGCGCAAACTATTGCCGTTCACCGGCTATAATTCCAGACATGCTGCAACTGAGAATTCCCATAATACCTTACCCGTCCTGGATCTTAAGATGTGCAAACAAGCATAAACTTATACCACGAGGGTATACAATATATTGAAGTATAGTGAAAATATGCATTTTATTAATTTCGCTCCATTTAGTTGCTATCAGTTATTATATATCGTGATCAGTATACATTACAAAGCCCAAGGAATCTACATCTATTACAAAGTGAACCAAAGTTCACCTTGCACTGTCTACAATTTTCAAAATGGAATGTATATCAGCGTGGATGAACACAAACGTGCTTGCATCCAAATCCCTTCCACAATTTATCGGGTTTTCAACCGTCACACACACTGAAATTCTATGCAATAAGTACCATTCGAACTATTACGGCAGTTTTTAGTCCAATATTCATGAGCTATTTTTGACAATGCACAGGTATTCACACACGTAACGGATAGACAACCGGTAACCTAGTTGTTGAGATAAAACTTGATGTATTGACTGAGTCTAAGACTTATCTATTGCAGAAGCCTTTTGATAAACGACCTTTTTTGCTTGCCAATGCTTAAGTAAATGTTTTTCGAGCGTACATGTTGTGTTTTTTTTAAAGTGATTAGCTATTTGCGCATTTGCAATTTTATTTGTGTAAGTAAGTATTGAAAATTCACTGTAATTCAAACTTCACTCTACTTACTTAGTGTTACAAGCTTCATCAGGTTTATAATTTTTCTTAGTCTTAAGACATACGTTAAATATAACAGAAAATAAATTTATTTGCCAATTTAAATTACAAGAAAATATTTACCATGAAATGATTGCCGATTTTCAGTCATTTACGCTGATTAAATTTCCAACATCGTAGCTACACTTTTTCGGTTATGAGGGTCTTAACTATAATAACTAAATTAATCATAATAGTTAACAAAGTACAGTAACGTAACTTAACACACACACACACACGCACACGCACACGCACACGTACACGCTCACGCACACGCACACGCACACGCACACGCACACGCACACAGACTGACACACTAAGAAATTAACTAACACAGAAAGTTTAGTTAGGTTTAGTAAATTATTATGCTCTAGTTCCTTAGATTGTTGTTTATTTTGTTTAATTTGTTTTGGAAGTCTTTTATAGATAATTTTGTTAGTAAATGTAAATGTACCTATGTTGTTTCAACATTATGTTACATAATATGTCAGTTTTATAAATCTTGGAATATATCATTATTATTATCATTGGAAGGTTGCTGGTACTCATGGCACAGGTTTTACCTATTTTAAGTACCAGCCGCAAACAATTTGTACCTAACATGAGTGATATGCTTACATTTAAAATTGTATCTCATATATGTTATGATCAGCGAAACAATAAATTCATTCATTTATTCATCATTCACTTTACATATAATAATTTAAAAATACAACGAATTTCAGAAGCTTGCAAAGCTGCTCCAATAATTTTTTGAAGGGGTCTCCTATGTTTATTAAGCCTGTGCTAGGAGACGAGAGATCCTCTTCTATACCGGGTATATTAGAATGCAGGAGCGTAAATGTAATAAAAATGATTTAATTTTATCGTTCTTGCGTTATGTTGTATAGTTAGTTACGTTTAAAACTTGCAAGCAAAATAACTACTATATATAAGATATTAATCAGGCTTTATTTTTAAAAGGTTTTTAATTAACTAGAATAGGGTAAAAGTGTATCATAGATAGAATATCACTTTTACTATGCACATGACTGATTGAAATAGATCTAATATTTTTAAAATTGAATATGCCATAAGTCTATAAAATTTGATGTCGTTTTTTAAATAGCAATAGTAAATGGTAAATTTCACAAAATGTAGTTTGTGTTACATATAATTAATTACACGCAAAATAAGCTCTGCGCAAAATAAGCAGTGGTTCTGTTATTTAAGAAAGGTGATAAAACCTTACTTAAGAACTATAGACCCACTACTAGACTCCTAAACCACGTCTACAAGTTGTTCTCGAGAGTCCTCACAAACCTTCTCGCTAGAAAAGTTCCAGCCTCCAGAATAAGCTGGGTTTCGAAAAGGCTTCAGCACCGCAGACTACATCCATACTGTTCGGCAGATTGTACAGAAGACAGAAGAATACAATTAGCCACTGTGTATGGCTTTTGTGGACTACGAGAAGTGTGGACTACGTGAAGGTGCCTGTATGGTACCGCCACAATGACGTTCAGCTTTAGGACCAGAAAACAAATCCAACAGACCTGCGTTGAAGAGTGAGACAGGGAGATGTAATATCTCCCAAATTGTTCACCAACGCACTTGAGGATGTTTTTAAAACACTGGAATGGACTAGACGGGGAATAATAATAATAATAATATTCAATCACATACACGCAACACCATCTAGCCCAAACTACGCAGTGCTTGTACTATGGATACTAGACAATGGATAAAAATATGTACATATATACTTTTTTTACTTTTTTAAATACTTACATATTATACATAGAATCAATCTGAATGGTGAGTACATCTCACACCTTCGGTTTGCCGATGACATCGTTATTATAGCACAGTCGCTGAAACAGCTTAGCGGGATGCTGCACAGCCTAAATGGAGCCTCGCGACGCGTTAGTCTCGGTATTAACTTGGATAAAACCAAGATCATGTTTAATAGACATCTTATGCCGAGCCCGATTTATGTCAATGGGTCGATGCTCGAAGTTGTTCAAGAGTATGTGTACCTTGGACAAGTGATTTAACTGGGTAGGAACAACTTCGAGAAAAATCGACAGAAGAATCCTGTTGGGCTGGGCAGCGTTTTTTAAGCTTCTTGAGGTTTTCTCATCGCCTTTACTATAATTCCTGAAGACCGAAGTCTTTGACCAGTGCCTCCTACCTATTATGACCTACGGTGCCGAAAAGTGGACACTCACAGTAGGGCTAGTCCAAAAATTTAAAGTCATCCGGGATAAATTCAGAAATTAGGTTATCCATCAAAGGACCAAGGTTACCGACATAGCTTGCAGAATAAGCAAGCTGAAGGGGCAATGGGCTGGCCATATCTTTAGAAAGGCCGATGGTCGTTGGAGCATGTGAGTCTTAGAGTGGAGACCACGACTTGGTAAACGTAAAGTAGGACGCCCCCCGGCCAGATGGACTGATGACCTGAAAAAGGTAGCTGGGTCAGACTGGATGCGGAAGGCGGAAGACTGGATATTGTGGCGTAAAATAGGAGAGATCTATGTCCAGCAGTGCACTGCGGTGGGCTGATTGCTTGATTGATTGAAAATAAGCTCTTGTTAGAATCAGTATTCATTAGCTAAATTTAAATAACGATTAGTACATTTCCGGGTTGAAGGCAGCAGAAGAGCAGCACATTAACTATGTTACTGCTGTCGTCAATACGTTGATGGCTCCAATCGACACGCCGACATGACATCAAAGATCCGCGTCAATGACAGCTGCAGTTGGCAAGCGACAACAGCTCCAGTTCTACCTATAGTGTATAAAAGAAAATATAATCTTGTCGCTATAGGATTTTATTGTCTTTGAGACCGAGTGAATATAAGATACAAGATTTTGCCCGCAGCTTTTCTCACGTTAACTTAGTTTTCAATAAATTTATATCTCTCGGGAACAGTGTTTTTTTCTGATTAAAGGTACTCGATGTCGTTTTCTGTACCTCCAATAACGTGTATACAAAATTTCATGATTATCGATCGAGTAGTATAGGTGTGATAGCGTAATAAACAAATAGACAAACAAAGTCACATTTGCATTTATAATATTAGTTAGGATTAAGATTTTTGAATTTTTGTATAGGTCTAGAGTCTGAAATAAAGATAAATTATTTTTATATTTGTCTTTCCATTGTTGCCTATGATTTCAGGCGTGAAAAGACTCTTTCAGAGGCTTACACGAGAACATGGGTCTATCGTGCAGAGTTTTGTAAAATATATTTATCTTCTAATCAAATATAGCAAACATATGAATAAATTGTAATAGCGCTAAATACCTTTCAAATTTCAGGTTATTGCATAATTCAGATTTCCTGTAATTATCAAAGATTTTAGCCCTACGACTTTTCTGTCTTTACTTTAGCAAACTTCATACATTTCTAATGTAATATGTTAAGGTCTCCGACATAAGCAAGTTTCAAAACCATACTTTAACCACTACCGCTCAGGTATATCAAAAACAAAAAGTATACAATATAATTTGAACCCTGATTTTCCAACCTCCTCGTTATCAAGAATAATTATTTTAATTGACATCTAATAACATAATAACTTCGAAATTACACAAAATTATTAAGATAATCGTGTTTAAATGATTTTTCATTTCGAAGTAACGTTTTGTGTTTTATTGAGAGCAATAGGGGCGGCAGCAACTCCAGTCAATGAATCTCGAAACCTACGAAATATATGTACGTTAATGCAGAGTAATTGAGAAGGATTAAATACTATGAAGAATAATATAGAAAATAGGGTATGAATAAATCTGTCGATTAAAATTTTAGAAACTAAGAATGTGAAGTTAATTGGTTACTTTTAATAAAAAGATTGAATTTGATTGAGTTGATTTAACAATGAAGATATCTGTAAGATAGTATGTAAAGAAAACGAAAAAGAAACATAGAAAATCAAACATTGTGAAAAATATTTATAATGTTAGATTATAAATATTTTTTTATAATTGCATATGTAGTGATTTTGCTCAATAAACGATGTTTTTAAATAATAAGGACGAGCTGTATGTCTCGCCTTTGTATTTCTAAGTTCCTTATTTTCCTTATTATCTAAAGGTTATTTGGCATTCATTATATTTGAAAATCTTAAAGAATGTATAAACAAATTTTTACTAATAATTTAGATATAAATTTATTTTCAGCGCGGTTGGGTGGAATGGCAAATGTCTAAACACAATATCAGGTAATTTTCTTTTTGAAATTAATGAGTCTTTTTGTTAATTTTAAACTGATGGACCTGACGAAACAGATTTTAATTTTCCATTTAAAATATTGATGAAATAGTTTGTATGGAAAATGCAGTATTTTTTATACAAACTATTTTAGCAATATTAACTTATTTTCCTCATAAAAACCGGTAATTTCAAAGTCGCAATATATGTTGACTAAAGTTTAATAGGTCTGTTGTAACAGAATCTTATATAAACTATAAGATTGTGTTTCAACTAATACTGTAGTTACAGTGAGCAACATGATATGCATCCCTAATTAAGGCTTATGGTTACACATACAAATGCATCATACCTTACAATATCTTATAGGGTTAATACTAGGGTACCATGAAAAAATGTGTACTTATACAATAATAATAATAATAATACTCATTATTACATAAATGTTAATTTATTATATAAATGAACTTACTAGTGCGACTGTTACGCACAGGCCTTGAGTTCAATCCTGCGATATGCAACTTGAGCTTGCTGAAATAACGTGGGTATTCAATAGTTAATTGTTGCTTGCTTTAATGAAGAAGGAAAACATCATGAAGAAATCTGCCTGTCTGAGATTTCTCTATAATGTTCTCGAACAAATACGAAGCTTGTCAATCTGCACTGGGCCCGCGTAGTGCGTAGTGCCGGCGGCGTAGAAGCCCAACCCTTTTCTAAGTAAGAAGAGGCCCTTGCCAAGTTATGGGACATTTTATAAACAGAACTGATACATACTATAATACTAGAAGATTACATTATCCTTTACCGATATAAGTAAACCACTTAACTGAAAGTTTATTTAGTCATAATGTCAATACGTGTATCGATTTTAATAAGATAAAACATTTCAAAAATATATTTGTTGCTTTAATATTAGTTCGTCCTATTAAAAAATCATGTCGTCGATTAACCTACATATGGCATTTTAAGTGGTGCGCCTCACTTGTATATGTTTAAGCACAATTATAGGTATGGATAGCTTAGTAAGTTAAACTACCAGTAAAAGTTTGATTCAAGATACTGTCCGCCCCAATACAACCTTACAGGAACTTTTCTACTACTATTATAAATAAATGAGTAATATTGTAAAAGTGTTTGGATCTTTTGTTACTCAATCATCCGTAAATATTTAAATGATTTTTGTGAAACTTGGAATACACATAAATCATTAACTTTTTTTTTTTTTTTGTTACCCAGGAAAAATGCTTCATGCTCTGCCCGCCGGCTAGGGGACGGCACCGGCGGGGGAGTGTGGGACTCCCAGCGAGACGCGCTGGTATACCCACTAAAAAACCTGGGGTGTTCCCTCTCTCATCCAATAGGGGGGACATAAATCATTACCTGGATTAACATAATTGTAGAATATGTGGTGACGTGGTAAGCAATCCCGTGCGAATCACGTAAGCACAACTGCGGTGCAGTAACTAATGTAGATATGGTAAATAACGAAGATTGAGTGAAAGAACTTCGTCTAGTTTATTCTCGGATACGGTACGGCCAGGTTGCCCGTCCAAGTACTACATTATTACAGAAAACTGGCGTGAGAGAAGTAAATCCATTCTTCTGTTTCACCCGATTAGTAAGAGAGGAACTGTTACAAATCGGGCAAAAGGAACTGGGAAAGACTAGGAAGTGCATGTGGGAAGTACAAGGAAGTGCTTACATACCTACCTCTCTCATGCCTTTCATTTTATCAGATCTTTATATATAAGTCAGGGGCGAGTGAGTGATATTCTAAGCATCATAGGTTACAGTTAACCACTAGACGGGTGTATGCTTGTCTGCCGCTTTAGTTTTAGAAACATATTAGTAGCTTACATACATTCACATTTCATAGCATAAAAGCATCTAAAATATCTATAAGCATTGCTCACTTGAATGCAAAAGTATCAAAAGTTAAAAGCCAGCAAATTGGATTAATAGTATTTGAAAATATACTCAAGTTGTTTGTCGTTATATAGTCCAATATGTTTTCCAGCAATATTCCACTTACCGAAGTATCTAGCATATACTTCATACTAATATGTCGCAGTGAAAGCAAACACAACTAATACTTAACACTTTCAATGTTTATTTATTACTTGTTTTGCAACAGTAATCACGTTACCACTAGTGGAAAGTTTTAGGAGCTTGCGGATAAATGGCTAGTGTACAGATCGATTAATCTACTCAGCGGGAAAGTTGTTTACGCAGTTCTCTACACCAATCGAAATAGAGAAAAGAAATGTTTGAGGAGTTGGATTGGTTTTGGGTGAAAGTATCTAATTACATTAATCAGGGCTATTTTTTAACCAGGAAGAAAGTTTTTGTTCCTTTGTGTTTATAAATCATCGACAATGCATTGTTACTTTATTTCTTGTGAGGAGCAATATTAATCAATTAATCAAACGTTTATCTGGTTAAAGGGAAAATACAGTTCAAAACACGCTTATTCAACTCGTCAAATGATGTCTAATAAATCCAAATTCGATACATTCATGTGGATTCTGAGTACCATAATTATGATGGTTAGCGTTTATTGCCCTCATCAGACTTTCATTATCTTGTGCAATGAATATGATGCCACAAGTATTCAGTGAGGTGACTAATTAACTATTTACTATTTTGTTATCAACATTTAGGTCTAAAGTCTAATATGTAGTTTTATGACCACCCAATCGATAAATTAACAATTTAAATTCTAGAAGTAGCTGGACAGAATTTAGTTTCTTATTATGTTATATTTAAACACCATTTTTTCCGTGATGTCGTCCGCATATATAACAGTCGACTGCACAGATGGCGTAGTGGTTTAAGTAGTTGCCTAGCCGCTGACGCCGCGCCAAATGTTCTTCTTAAATCTTGTATTTGCAGATATGATTACATACTAGAAAGTAGGATTACAAATTACTACTGTTATTGTTATCTTCTCCAGCTAAGTTAAAATGCTCGTGTTAGGAGAGGGCTCATGCCGGAAGTGTAATTCGAAACTATGACCTCTCAATCGCAAGTGCTATGCCTAATTCGCTGCTTCTTAAAGAGTAAATCCTGTACTACCAAACTGTTACTCCGTTCATCCGTCTTTAATTGATTTTGCGTGATGACAGAAAACGGAATAGAGAGAATTGTAAAATTTAAAAATTATTGCCCTAAATCAGCCTTTGTCTGTAAAGTCGGCTCCAGTTAGATTTTGCAATACTATCTTCCAGTCGCTTAAAAACCTGTATTAGCAACCTAATCCTACTACTGAGCGCTTCCAGGTGCTTAGACTATAAAAAATGACTGCCCAAGAAGAGATTCAGATATTTGATAGTAGTTATTTGTTCTATTTGTGGGCAGTCACAGTTGATACGTTCAGTGCACTAATGGAGTTTCAGACTAAAATTACTATGCAGGGATGTTCTTTTGGTGATTTAAAAGTTGATTGCGGGAGTTTCAACTCACAGAGACCATTCACATATACGATGAACAGCGTAGGACCTAGTACGCTTCCCTGAGGGATACCGATGTGTAAAGAAGCAAATCCACTGAGAAGATTACCCATAACTACTCTCTGTTTTCCGTCTGAGAGGTAAAAACTGAACTATTCGAGGGCGTCACCGCGTATGCCAAGTAGCGACAGTTTCATATTTTTCGAGAGACGGTGTCGAAAGCTTTTCCTAGGTCCAGGAAGACACCAGTACATGCATGTCCATGATCTAGGTTCTTCTTCTTATTTAAGTCTAAGTGACTTGTCGGTGTAGCTTGTCTCTCCATATCTGTCTGTCTAGTGCCATTTCTTGCATTTCTCTGTACGACATGACACCTAACTTTTCCCTGATCTGACTAATGTAACTTATTCTTGGCCTTCCTCTTCCACGCTTTCCTTCTACCTTTCCCTCAATGATGTTTTTAATAAAAGTGTCATTTCGTAAGAGATGGCCAACCATTTTATGTCTTCTAGCTGCAATAGAGTTAAGTAGCGTTCTGGTTTCATTGATTTTTACCAAGACGTCCTCGTTCCTAACCATTTCTGTCCAGCTAATCTTTTCCATTCGTCTCCAGCACCACATCTCGAACGCCTCTAAAATTTCTCTATCCCTTTGTGTAAGTGTCCACGTCTCACACCCATACAATGCCAGACTCCATACATATGTTTTTATAAACTTTTTCTTGGTGTTCCTGCATATTTTCGATGTAAATATATAGTTTTTATTTTTAAACGCTTGTTTTGCTATTGCTATTCTAGCTTTAATATCTGGTGTACATCTGGAGTCTGCTGTAATTATGCTACCTAAATATTTAAAACTTTTGACATTTTCTATTGGATCTAGGTTATAGGTGATGAAATCCACTAGGTTCGTAACTGTGTCTTCCGTGGACCTAGCAGCCCGAAAACCACACTATTGGTCGGAGAGTAAACCTTTACTCTTAAGATATGCTAAAATCTCTTGTTGACAACCTTCTCACGTATTTTTGAGAGAGTAGTCAGCAGTGATATTGGGCGATAATTAGCTGGTATTTTTGGGTCACCATTTTTGTGAAGAATTATGTCAAGACCAGCCTCTTCTCACATTCAAAGATAGGAATAAAATATATAGAAACCTACTTCCGAATTTTACGCGTACGAAGTCGCGAGCAAAGCTAGGTTTAATAATAATAGACATTTTTATCTTCAAAATATGCCGTCAAAGAATCTTCGTTTTTGCGAATCCTTACAATTTGCGAGGGCTGAAAGTACTTGATATACCTATTTGTTATTCTTTCATTCCGCGATCAAGATAGAATAATATTACTAGAATATCTATGTAATGTTTACTCTATGTAAATGTTTACTTCATAGTATGATTTAATACGCAAGTACGTTCATATTTAGCAATATATTTGTTTTGTTATCGTAAATATCAATAGGACCATATTGATGCTACATAAAAAGATGTTGTTGAAGATATTTTTGCTGCTTAGATTATTCTTTTAGGTCATTCCTCTCTAAGTCACAACTGGCTATTATAGTTTGCGAACTATGTAGTTACGGAAACATCCTAACTTAATATTATATATGCGAATGTGTGTTTGTTTGTTTGTTACGCTTTCACGCCTTAATTACTTGACCGATGATTATGAAATGTCGCATACACGTTGTTTGACATAGGGTACATTGCAACCAGAGAGTTATACTGATCCCGAGGAATAAAACATTGACATAACCTACATTTATGCGAGCGGAGCCGCAGGCAAAATCTAGTTATACATTTGTTTTTACATGTACTGCATGGCTTGGTAATTATTTTCTAAGCTCCTTAAGTGGCTATGATCAAATTTACTTATTTTATAATACACGGTTTTCGTAGGCTATGGACACCGACCAGAGCTTGAAATACCAGAAATGTCAGTTGCTTTTTGCTAACCCGGCAATGAAAAAGTCCTCGTTGCATTACATCTCTCTTACGTGGCCTGTATTTTTTTCCACAGCACTATGGAAGACAAGACATGTTATTTGAATTCGTTCTTCTTTAATCTACCTTACTTGAATTATCTTCGTGTATTTCAAATATGTAATGGTATTCTTGGGCGCAATTAGTAAATTCTACAGTCTGATAAAGTTTAGGTAAACATATAAAATTAAAAAAAAAAAATAGCTACTCCCACTCTAGAAAAAGGCTTCAAGATATACCACCGGATGCTTTATGAATATTAGAACAACGGGCACAAAGGATACCCGATTCAAGCCCACAAGAACGGAACGCTAAAGAGGTATTGCCGCGCTTAGTGTTGTGGGTTCAATGACTACTTATATCATTCCACCGTTAGTGCAGACAAGAGAAAACTGAGTTGTCCAATAGAGACAAGATAAATATCTTAAAATTGAAGCGAGCATGTTTCTAGCCGTCCAAACTGGCCGTACACATATAACTGCTGTCGTAGCGACACTTAACATCAGTGTAATACATGACTGTCTACACGTGCATTCCTCCAACCCCGCTCCGTATTCATGAGACATTGAGTGCCTTTCGCGCTCTGACACACGAGCGCAGAATAATTACCGACTAATTGGATACAATTCAATAACCACAATACACGCTGGTTGGCGTACAGTTTCGCCCACATTTAATAAGAAAAAGCAAGAGCCTATTTCAGAGGCTTTCAACGACGTTTTTAAGCTGAAAATAAATTGATAATTTTGTTTGTCCCGTCGTTTACGTTTGTATTTAAATATATTTAATGCTATCGTAGGAGTTCGATTTTCTGTCAAACGAAGTGTCATTGGATTTCATTGTTTATTTTTTTTAGTAATTGCACAGTTAGCTTTAGTAAAAGTTCGTTTTTTTAGTAACACACGATAGGCTCGCTGATATACATATCATGTAGTACCTAAAACATAGTAAGGAAAATGTGAGTGTAATACTGTATACTTCTGCCCATCCCTTCGGCGTTATACAGGCGTAAGTAAGTATCTCACTTAATTAAATTGACTTAGGCTGTTTGCAGTTTCCTAAGCTATCTTTGTCAAAAAATAACCACGTTTCGTTGATTTCATTTCGCCGAAAACAAAAGACAAACAAACAAACTTTCGCATAATATTAATTATGATTGTTGATCAGTGAATAACAAGTTGCTTAACAGTATTTTGTTTTCTACTTGTCAGTTTAAAAAATCTGTCAAAGAAATAAAGAAAACGTTGTTGAACTAATTAAATGTAGAACAACGTTTCTGAGTAACTAACTGACACTCAACTTCGCAACTTCGTTTCCATGGAATATCGTTTAAGCGAAGTGTTGGTAACCGGTTAGTCTTAGTAGATCTTTAAGTAAATTATAGGTAGCTTAGAAGCTTACGACCTGCCTGATGGTACGTTACTGTGGCATATGATCGGTTTTAATAACAGAAGTATCACTCACGCATTGACGGCACTAAGGAATAATATATAAGATGGTAATATAAACGAAAAGTGCGAGCTATTACCTAGTGAGAGACTGTTATATTGCCACGCAGAGGTCTCGAGTTCGATCAAGTACACACCTATAAGTACCACCTATAAGTTTTCGAAAGTATAAAGTTTCGCCAAGTGATCGAAATTCGCCCATAATTTAATTAAATTTTAAATTTATTCGTTATTATGTTTTATTGTCTATAACTTTATAATCACATTTCATTTAGTCACCTACTTCACATACATATGTATGTATGTAATCATAGTTACCTTAAGTAAGTTAAGTCAACCGAATAATGCCTAAATACTATGAACGTGATTCGACTGCTTGTGTCAAATGCATGGTTGTGTGCGTGTAGTGTTTTTTCATTAATTTAATGTTTTTTAATGCATGTTTTATAAATATATTAGAATTCGCCTCTCCTTCTCCATATAAACTTTAACTGTGCCAAATTTCATACTCCTCCATCCGCGCAATTTTCGTAAAAAGGGGTACAAACTTTTTGCTTCACGTATTAATATATAGATTATTGCTCGCTTTATTAGTGAAGAAAAACATCGTGAGGAAATCTGCATGTCTGAGAGTCTTTCATAATGTTCTCGAAATAATTTAAAGTCTGCCAACTCGCACTGGGCCAGCGAGGTAAACTTTGGTGGGCCAAAGTTTACCTCGCTGACCCTTCTTTTACTGAGTAGTGCTTAGCAGTGGGACAGTTCATACATAGGGCTCATGTTATTATATTAAAGCAAAGCAATGGTAGAGGTGGATAGGTATGAGAGCCTGCGGATACGTGACTTATCAGGTGAAACGCAGTAAGTATTACTCCTACACCTATTTATTGCTTGCAGGGGTGATATTTTTATTAATACCCTTTCGTTATGTAATATTTTTGTGAGTTTAGTAATAAAATTAGCATAGGGACAGTAATCATGGCTTAATGTATAATGTATGTAACATCTTAATATTGTCTTCTGTTTACGCGAATATTATTCATTGAAATTAAACTACTTTATACGGATTTTATCGCGTTGTTTATTTGACATTTTACTACATAATTTTGAATTTTATTTTTTTACTCTATTACTACTATCAAACTTGCCTCGGAGAGCACGTTAAGCCGTCGGTCCCGGCTGCCATGAACATCTATGGCAGTCGTTATTGGGAAAGTCAGTACCCTCTAATATCCTGACACTGGTCTAGCCTTAGGGTATCGTTAGCCTTCGGGTTGCGGAGGTCAGGCGGCAGCCGCTCCGTGTAAAAACTGATATCCAGTCAAATCCGGTTAGACCAGAAAAAGCCAACCCCAAGTGACTTGGGAATAATAAAGGCTAAGAGAGAAGACTACTATTAAACTTTACTAATTTTTAAGCTAATTATATTATTATAAAAACTATTTAGATTTATAATACTTTCCCCGACGTTTCGGTTGCTTTTCAGCAGCCATGGTCACGGGGAGATTAAGATGGTAGTTGTCTCAATGTTCCAGTGTAGTTATTTCAAAGACAGATAACATCTTTTTTTATATTAGATGATTAGCCCTTGTGAAGTTATGTTGTAATCTTAAACATTATTAAATACTACCTACTTTCTTATTATGGATTCTTAGTGTATTGTCTAAATAGCTATCACATTTAAAATATTTTTGAATCGCAAGGTTTCAACATTAGAAAAATTATTTCATCAAATTTTACATTCATATTATATGCCTGTACGTTTATGTTATGAAATCAAGGAAATTAATGTGCCTATAAATGTCCCTGCACCACTATTATACGGACTCAACCTACTAGAAAGGGGTCCATTAACTAAACATACACATAGTAGCGGTACCTCTAAAATAACTTGAGTTTTAGGGCATTGTATAAAAACGTATCATAATATGAACCCTTTAAATTCTGTTAAACACAAACTACGTACCACGAGATCGGACTTAAGGTCCTCTAGTTGATTACTTCAAAGCATTATCACGCGTCGAGATTTGACTCCGTCGTAAATAAATCTGCTAACATTCCGACCCTTAGACCGCAGCCCTGTAGCCAGTCACTTCTCAGACCTTTATGAAAAGATTTCACGTCAAAACTGTCGTGTTTTGAGGTTTTATGGTTTACGATATAACGTTGTAGAGGAATAGCTAGGGACGTGGCGTGGGCACGTAGCCAAAACCGAAGCGTTCAACCTCTTTATTTGTAGTCAGCTTACTGAGCGACAATCTTTACGCTTCTACTTACTTCGGTATATTTGGATAATGGATTTTAATATATTTTGCTTTGAACCTTAGTCTATTATATATAATAGTATAGTAAAGGTTTTGAAATGCCACGGCATTCTCTTAAGATTTTATCCTTTTGTAAAATTTAAACATCTATTTGCTTTTTTTTGTTTGCTTCTTAGCACTGGTAAACGCTTCTACTAACTTTAAAAGAAAAATATTAGCATCTATGTACCGCGCGGAAACTTTTTTTCATTTTTTACCGTTTAGAAATTTGAATTAAAAACGGCTACTTTTGTTATATACATACGTCTTTAAATCAATATGCTAAAAAATGTCCCTTGTGTCACCATGCCTATCATCCTTTGGCATAATATGCCACAATACATGACACAATTATTATATTTCCCGAAAAACTAGCTAAGCTTTGGGAAGCTATTAAGTTAAATAAAGTTTACGTAAGCTATATTTTCTAACGATAAATTGATCAAGCTTTATGGCATGAATAGTACATTTACTATTCGTGCCATAAAGCGTGATCAATTTTCTGCCCACAGTAAAACTCTTTTTCTAAGTTTTGAAAAATAAACAGAGAGATACATTTCCAAGGCAGCATTCATTAATTTATTTTTTAGAAATCCAGTCGCGCCTCTAACTTAGAATAAAATTATCGCACTGCTAAAAAAGTAAAAAAAATCTCATCCTTTTATTTTCCAGGCGTTTGTGAGTAGGTACCGATCTTTATAAGAGCGGCGATAAAATACACATTAGAAGATTCGAATTGAGATTACATAATCTCTCACTCACTCGCTTAATTTATTTCATCAAACGATTTTAGTGTGATGTTGAAACCTTGTATTTATCGTATTTACAAGTCATGAAAACGAGTTTAAGTTTTAAAACAAACCAATGGAATATTTACAATTACACTGACCGATGGAAAAAGTTACTATGATTGGACTTTTCTCAAGTAACGTGAAATGATATTTTAAAGAGAACGACAAGAAAACTCGGGCTTATATTAATGCAAACATTGAAATAAAACTCGAAATACTTTTAAACATTTTTTTAGACGGACAAATAAAGAAAGCAAGATTACTTAAAAGCCGTAAAAGCAGTCCCATTTCAATTTAAATTGACATGTTTCGTAATGACGTCTTCTTTTTATAATATTTGCGTAAGAAAAGAAACCGCAGGTCTAATACTTTAGACTGGTATCGATAAAAAAATCACACGACCTATGTCATAATATTCCACAGAAGCGAACGAATAAGTAAATAAAATTGAATAATTTACGAGTAGGTTTTACCACAGAATGTCACAGGGGCGGTGATGTGAGATATCAAATTATAAGTGGTTGTGTGCACATGCGCGGTGGCCGCAGCCGGCCGCGGCCTCCAGTCTGCTCGACGCTCGTGATCTTTCCGAACGGGCCTGCGCCATGTTCCAATTTTAAATTCGAAACTCGAACGACTCGCGAACATTACTATAAAAATTTATAGACCAATGGCAATATGTGTATAATAAATAAAACTTTATTTTGGCAATTTATTGTCTATTTTATTTCATAGGATAATGTGTACTCTGTGAATGTGTGAACAATTTCAAAGAAAACTTTTAATTGTTGTACTTGCGAACATTATTCGTGTTTGTTTTTTTGCCGGATTGTGTGGTGATGCATTGTTTCTGGATCATTTATAACGGCGTTTTAATTGGTAAGAAACTAATTAATTTTTATTTTTTGATGATGAATAGTTAAATTGTATTTAGTTTGTTAACAAAGACTTAAAAACACTGTTCAATCTTGTTTAGTTAAGATATCAGGATTTGTAGAAAGATTATGTATGTATTTAAAATTTACTATAAATTTTACATGTGACATTAAATATGGCATGTCTTCGTATTTTAAATATAATTTTCTAATTCAATATTTGTCAAATGTGTTCCTATTTTTATTTAATTACATAAAGAAGTAAATCACTTGCTTTATTTCGTTTCGTTATTTCTTAATATTGTAAATATATTCAATACAAAACTGCCTTTGCCCTGGTAGTTTTAGTTAGCGTTTATTTTAATTGTCGATCGAAGCGGTCCCACGTCGGCTTCGATTCCGGAGTTAGGAGAAGCGTTAATGAGTTTCGAGCAGTACGTCCGGTTGACGGTAAAGGAATCACTCCTAATAGCTACATGAGACTTAATTAATGGCATGTGTGTGTTCGGCACATCTGCCTAGCTCTTTATTTATGTGCAGGCTGAGTTATGTTTAAAGAAGCGCTGTAGTATCATCAGTGGATTAGTATTTATTTTACTTGCGCTGATACGCGAGCAATATTTTTTTTTTTATATTCGACAACACATTGCTTCTGGTATTACAAGCGTTTAAAGGCTTAGGAAACCGCTTATCATCAGAAAGGTCGCGTGCTTGTCTACCATCTACACTACATATTATAAAACAGTCGTCTTCCACCGCGCCTGTCTCTCTGTTCACAATAAACTCAAAAACTACTGAACGGATTTTCATGCGATTTTCACCAATAGACAGAATGATTCATAAGAAAGGTTTAGGTATACTATTTGTTTAGGATGTTACTACCCGTGCGAAGTCAGGGCGGGTCGCTAGTAGTATAAAAAAAGGTACTAATCGATATAAAAGTGCGGTCACGACTGCCAAAACACATATTATCGAAATATTATGTGAAATAAGTTCGGCGTTTGGCGAATATTACATAATTCTTTACACATTTTTATTTATTTAGCCCAGTTTCAGTATTCTATCCCCAAAGGGTACAAAATGTAATTCAGTTTATTTGTGATAAAATGTCGTAAGTACTTCTTAGTTCTATCACGATGTTCGCTTTTAATATAATTGTAAGTGTTTCCTAATTTAATTAAGATTTAGGCACTATAAGTCTTAGAATTGATCATAGACAACAAAAATACCATATTATTCTCCACTAAGCGTTCGACAGGAGAGTATACTTTTAACGTAATAAGGTCGAACCATCTGCCGTGGGCAAATATTTTTACATACAAACAAAATGTCACGCATATTTCTTTCCAAACGGATAAGCAGAGTGACATTATGCCAAATTTTGCATAGTTACGTAATGGGCCCGAGCCTAATAACTTTCCTGGCGCGGCATTTGAATTTACGATCTCACGATAGGTAATTGCGATTGCCCTTTTCAGGGTTACGCCATGGTATCTCGAAGTATTTAAATACCTTGTTAATTGATGATATTGAGAAGATATCTAAGTATATAACCAGTAAAAACCTCCCGTAAGAGTTTCTTTGCGGTTTAATTTGTAGTATGATTTATATTGACGTACTTTATAACATGTTTATGGTCAAATAATAAGTTGATTTTACTGATTAGTGTGGTTGCAACTTGGGCGCGACTAGCCCCAAGATGGATAATTGTTAGCGGATTTGAGATAAGCGTCTATTCATTTAGAAGCATATGGGAACAGTATCCATAATCATAAAAACAGTGATGTCTATCACTACTTATATTCACGAATGGAAAGAAGATATCCTTATTTTTTATTTTATATACTTCAATGGTAAAGATATATACTGATCCTGATTGATACGGCAACCTTTGCACCAATAACCTTTGTTCACGGCAGATATACCACAGTAGACAGCTTGTAGCAATCTTCACCTAGATAGTCTTTTAAAATTTGCGCTATGAGCAGCGGTAGCCTAGGAGACCGTTGTACTGCCATACAGGTGACTAGAGTTCGATACCAAAGCACGCACCTCTGACTTGCCAAGATTATGTGCTCATTAAATATTTAATTTTATTATCGCTCGCTTTAACGGTGAAGGACCATAGACTGCATATTTAAAAGTTCTACAGAATGTTTTTGGGAATATGTGATGTCTACCAATCTGCACTGGGTGGTGGACTATGGCCTTATCCTTTTCACACTGAGAAAAAGCCCGTGCTCAATAGTGAAACCGTTTATAAACAGAGCTGATATTATAACATTATTTGCTCCACAACAACCAGTTTCCTGTTTTTCGTCTCTATACATTTTCAGAGTCATTTTTGTCAATTCATGGTCTCCGCTTTAAGATTTATTTGCTCCAAAGCTATCAGTAGATTGGCAGATGTGACGCTATAAAGCCATTTTGATGATGATGTCCAGTGCCAATTTGTGTTATAGCAGTAAATTTGGTATTGCGGTGTGCCAAGTGTTTTAATCGCCGTAGTCTTCGTGAGTAGGAATCAATAGCATTTAACCCAATGATCGATATTGATCACTTTCATATTAGCTCTATATGAGTTATGCGATCCGAAAATGAGATTTAGACAATTAATTTATTTTGTTGAAATCTGAACTTTATTATATATTGCTATAAAAAAAAAAATGTGGTTCATTGGTTGCCTCGCCACTGCCACTGCGGCGAGGGTTCGGAAACCCACACGGGACACTAAACTTTGTGTAATTCACAAATGGTTGTTCCAAGTCTGGGTGTTCTTTGCGTCCATTGTTTGAATGTTTCTAAAGTTCCTCGCGACACAGAAATTACTTCTAGTGTTGAGTTGTCTTTTTCTATGGTACATAATAGACTTTTTTATTTGATTATTATATTTTTATTCTTTGAACCTCGTTCTTACACGTTTTTACAGGTAGTTCGATGACCTTAATAGTGTTCACTCTCTTTGATGAATAGATATGATACCTAATGACAAAGCCCTAAGCTACGCTTTTACGTGGGATATTGAATTGAGATACCTGTAGCCAGAAATAGTATACAGACATTTTTATAGGATATTTATTAATGACGCACTATATATTAAACTTTATGCTTAAGATCATTGACGCTAATAACGCTGGGGAACAGTCATTTTGCGGCATGGTAAGTTGAAGTCAATTTTGCGTAAGTTCAATATGCCGATCACGAGGAAAATATCAGATTTGTTAAATTGACTCCATTTTATGAGATAAGGTTTTATAACTATATGACTGAAAGAAGATCAAAATACAAATAAAATTACATATTAAATATATTTTATTTGAAGCGGCTTTATAATAACGACAAGAATAATTGATATATAATATGCTATTAACAAATAATCATAAAAAAATTTTAGAAAATCTTTATCTGTAAGCTTTTCTATTGTGTTTATGTTTAGGACAAATACAAACAATAGTCTGCCATCATAATATGGCTGTCCCATCGGCCTTGGTATCTTTCTTTTATTGTTCTAATGTCCTGATGGAACCGTTCTTTTTGTTGAATATCTCAAGAACCAGAGTCAATCCATACATTTCGGGTATGACTGATGAAGGTGTTTAGTACACAACAATTCCTTGAATTCTAAAGATTAGATAATGACACAAATTATACTTATTTAAGACACTCGTGTAGCATTGATAACATAAAACCAGTAACAAAATTAATTTCGCAGAAAATATATTATATTTTTTTGTTCCCCAGTGTTATTTCCCCAAAATTATTTGTTCGCCTAGTTGCTTAAAAAGCAATTGTAAAATCATAGGCTGTAACGGCTATTCCCATGACTATCTTAATTGTGCATTTTTAGTAAATGCGCCCGTCTTCTGTGCGTGAGATCTGGGATTCGAGTCGGAAAATGTTCTTTGGGTTCTCTGCCAAGGAACTGTTAGTAGCTGGACGGAACGGAACGGAACTGTGTTGGCAAAAGACTCGGCCCTCAATACGTGGGACCTTCAGAACAGGAGTTGGTCCTAGGATCATAATACTTATTATTAGAAAAGGTTTTACCTAATTAAAATATTTTTATAATGAAAGTATCTTTCAAAAGATTAGTTTCATAAATTGGAATTCTGGTGAAACCCAAAAAGCCAATTGACACTTTAAAACTACAGTAAACAGTCGTGTAAATACACCCCTAGATCTTTTACGCTATAAGGGTCCTTGCCTCTAATAAATAAGCTACATAAACTGTTTGTTAAATTGGCTTACAAGAAAATGACGTTACCAAAATGACGTCAGGATTATCCTATTTCCTTAGTTATTGTACCGGAAGGGATCAGACCCAACTATCATAACTGAAAGGTTGTAACCATAGTACGTAATGATAAAAATTCAAACCTGTGTGGCTAAGAATAAGATTCAATTTTATGTGGAATTTATTCGATTTTGAACGTTTTAGAATCATGAGGTCAGCTGTATCAGCAGTTTTAATTTAGATTGGTTGCAGCGCCGCTGTTGTCTGCGTATCATTTAGAAGATGTACAGCCTATGAAATTCCTTTTTTAAAATTGTTGTGCTGTTTCTTTAATTACGTTAATCTAAAATGTATACACCCAGAAGTAAATGCAAGTATGTTCAAAGTTACCGGTACGTATATTTGTGTGAAATTAATATGAAGAGAGCTTGTCAGTCTTAGATGTGTGTTTGATCAGAATAATAAAGGGTGGCTTATACGTGATTAGAGTACTCTGTAAGGTAATACCTTGTGTATGTAATAGATTATTAGAGCCTCGTCGATGACATGAGTGATCAAGAAGAGTGGCATTTTTCCTTTTTGTATTCGAAAATAAAGGACCGGTGACAAATCGGTGTTTATGAGTATCACAATCAGAATAATTTATTTGTTTTATAAATAATTTTATGTTTGTATATCAGAGGCTTGCAGAGGAAAGTTCCACTTTTGTATCCTATTTATTGCAGTATGAAATTAAACATACCTTGAATGCTTATGCATAGGTGACATATTTATTTGCAACTAAATTAATTACACTTTTATAAAAGAAGTTGTATTGAGAATCTTCTGTACATTATTTGAAAGGTCACCTGGAAAGTTGGCGAGTTTGTTATAACGGTTTGTGATGACAAATACGTGTATTTATGTATATAACCTAATTCTGAGCATATCTGACAGTAAGTACCAGCCTATTTCATTTGATGTCCAGTCAGTAGCCTGACATCTTGAAAAACTGCCAAGAGAGTGTTTGCTAACATGTATTGTTAGCAAACATCGGTTCTGCTTGTATAATAGTAAATAGCAGTAGTAGGTATAAGTAAATATTACTTCCCTCGTATTGAACTGGGTCATATGGCTTGTAATCCTTGTGATAGTCTTTCAAAAGAGTTCTTTGACAACTGATGTATAATTTTTATTGGACTGTTGCTTTTTGTGAGTTTCGTTCAATATAAGTCAATCACTGAACATAATATTTCGTGCGGCTATTGTCAGCTAATTTGTTCCCATTTTAAACTTGCCTTAAAAATAAATTTCTTACTAGCTTGTAATTTTTTTGACTACCTAAGCTTTATCAATCTACAACATATTTCGAACAAGTTAGAGAAAAAAGTATTAATGAAAACAATTTTGATCTATTAGTTAGTATAAGTTCAAATGCTAGTGCAACAAAATCATTAGGCTAAAAGTGCAACTAAACGCACAGTAACATTTGGTTTTGATGAAAAACATATTATTAACCTCAACTGAGTCTAAAGGGTAATGCTGTGCTATGTACACATGTGTGCTTAGGCTGTTATAAACACAAGTTCGTTTGACTATCGATACGGAGATTCAATAATATCAAATATATTCTAGCGACAAGTACTACTTTTAATACAAAATAAAGCCTAAGGCCTCAATACTTTAGATATGAGAGAAACAGCTTGTTTAAAATTGAACCGTATTATCTCCTGGTTTGTTTCAATCGCCAAAATTGTTTAAGTATCTTGCGGCTGACAACTAACTGAGCCTTTGCGTTTAAAAGCTGTCCCTTCACTTTATCTTAAAAGATCTTCAATGTCGACCTAGTTGGTAACGGTCTAATTTAAGACATCTTCTGTACCAACTGATGACCGGAAAAGTAATAAGTGGGTTTTAATTTTCAAAGTAGGCTCCACGAGTTCTTTGAAACATGCCTAAAATTCAGATTTAAATTGTATGGCCTTAATAATATTGAAATCTACTTGTCTTGAAATTTTGCGCAAAATGATATTTAAACTATACATAACATAAATAGAAGTGTTTCAAGGTATGATTTTGTACAAATTTGAGTTCTGGAAAAGCTGTTATTGAATTTTCTGACAGAAAATTCTTAATTGAAGCACGTACTAAGGATTGTCATCTAGTGCTTTGAAGAGCCTTTGAAACTATTCGGTCTCGGCTATCATCTACGTCTATAATAGTCAATATAGATTCAGTTATTTCAAAATAGCAAACATCTAGGTTAAACGTTAGGTTGCAGAGACTAGAAAGTGGCCTACTAAAAGCTCGAATAAAGCTGATAGTCTACTTACCACAAGAAGAAAATATCGATATTGCTTTATGATTCTGACATTTTAAAGTCGTAATCCCGCCGCAATCTTCTTAATAATTAACAATAATTATTTTATTTCTCGTGGGATTTTAATTAAGTGCGTGCTCTATTTTGAATATGCTCGTAAGATTAACACCTACTTTAAATATTGTCAAAACATATTGATTCATTCGAGCGATGAATAATGGGTATAATATTTGATGCTTTGTCAGAGATAGAAATTGAGCATTGGAATGGCCTTGCTATTGAATTATTACTTTTACGTAATCTTGATTAATGGACGTACGCCAAAAATATGAACATTTTTCATATGATACAATATTTACGTCCGTTATAAGCTCCTTATTACACGCGATACCTCTCAACCGTAACATTTGCCGTAACTCATTATAAAATATAATGAGCTCCTTCTCCCCGGCTTTATTCCGGCTTTAAATTGGGTCGTTAGTGACCTCTCTCTTCGAATTTTTGGTTACCTATGCTCATTGATGTATTTGATGAAGCATTTTAATTGACAATTAAAATAAAAATCCCACACTAACGTTAAGAAAGCGTTGCTCATAAAATCAACGATGTTTATTACACAGAAAATTAATATAACTATAATTTTTTATCCATAAAATACTTTATTAAAGGAAATCAGAGTAAAAAAGCTACAATATTTCTTTTTTGCACGTTTTCGTTCCAACTGCGTGCCGGTACCGCGTGTGGAAAAGACAGTTAACTTGACTCAAGTGCGCGCATTATAAGTCACACGAGGATATAAATAGAATCTTATGCCAAATTCCTGGTAAAGTTAAATTGAGCTTATATAAGCCGAAGGTCTGAATAAAAATACTCCGATAGAAATTCTAACTCCAGATAAGTACATAAGTATCTACTCGGGTCATGAATATTTAAATGTCAAAGATTAGAAGTGAGAGTTTCTACCACGCATGAGAAGCTTAGAGAAAATGAAAACATTAGAGACGTAACCGCGAAAATACCGATACTTAAGACTAAGTAAAACCTATTTTTAAATCAGTAATAGGATTCAGACGGGGTGAAATGTTTTCGTGGTGCCTACGGCGCTTAACGCGACTTAGCTTAGATTCCCGGCACAATCCGGTCTGATTGCACAAACGCTTTTCGTGAAGCGTAAAATTTTTACTGCCGCCCACTACTGCGATCGGCGAACGTCGACGGACGGTTATTCTTTTTTTATACAAGCTGTCCGATCTCGTTCTTCATTTTTGTTGTTTATCCGATCTGCTAATATTTACGACTAAAATCAATTACATGTGCATCTTATGTTAAATGTCGGCGTAATGGTTAGTGTAACTGACTGCCACGCCTGAGGTCGCGGGTTCGATTCCCGCACAACTCAAACATTTGTGTGCATGAACATGGATGTTTGTCTTCGTCTGGGTGCTTCTATGTATAATATGAATGTATTTACAAAAATAATAATTAAATATGTATGTTTACCGATTGTCTAGTACCCATAGTACAAGCTCTGCTTAGTTTGGGCTAGATGGTGTTGTGTGTATTTGATAGAATATTATTAATATTATTATTATTATATAATAATTTTAAGAAATAAAGTCGACAATTGTATTGTCTTTGGTTTATTTTTACATACGAGTATTGTAAGTCAAGCAATTTAAATACTAGATAATAAAATATAAGACCTTAGAAAGGCTTTAAAGACAAGGATGTCGAATTTTGATCTACTTCTATTACTCACTTTCTTGAATTGAGAAGCCTGGTAGTTGCCGACCTACATTTCTGCTAAAGTACTAATTTTAAATAAAAACAACGCAAAGATTGAATAAAGTAACTTGGTATTTCAGAGGAAAACGAATATGAAGTTATAAAAATGCTCTTGCAAGATACCGCGGGGACGAATTTTATATAGAGATATGGATAATTGTATACTTTACGATTACGCTTTTGCTCTTAATCATCTCGTAAGCAAAAGTCATCTCAGGGTTATTGAAATAATACATCGGAAGATAAAGATATTGTTATGTTAAAACATCGCAATTAGATGACCTTGTTCATAACATTGTGCGATGTTTTTCTTATCTTACGAAATGAAGTCAAGCTCATATTTTCTTACGATTATATTTCCTATCCATTGTTTCGTTCTAGTACGCGGAGTTACGAATCGAATTCCTATACGTACTTTGCTATAGACTAACTTTTCCAATATTTTTCCGTAAGGGAAAGTTTCTAGATAATATAGGTGAGATTCCGCATTGAAGCCTCCAGGGAGCTGATACAGATTTCCTCTCTGACGGTGATTGCACAATCGCGTATGTAATGGCTTTAAGCGCCCACACTCTGATCAAAAGATATGCAAGCCTCTGCGAATATTTTAATGTCCTTTTTTGATGTTGGCTGCACATTCCCGCCTTTTAGTGGAGTTTCAATAAGCGTCGCCGTGAACTGAATATTTCTGCGCTGTTTTAGTACTCACTCAATTTATAAGATAAAATTGTCAAATTAGTTCTCAAATTATATTGAAACGGGATACGAATTTTATTTTATTTTCCTCCCTCGAATTTATTTTTAAGAATATGATTGACTAGTAACATTTACAGCTGTCGATAGTTTTAAATAATGATTATTAATACACTTATTTGTATTTCTTCGTGGAAAATAACACTTGTAAAATAAAATATCAAACAAGCAGAAAGTATCAAGTTGTATAAATATAATAATTATAATAAATAGACTTAAACTTTTCTGTCTCTGTAATATAAGAAAACATCTTTTAAATGTGAAAATCTACGACGTCTTTCAAAGGGACTGGTAGGGGATATCTACGAGCAAAGTGGTTTGGAATTCCAAAGGAAAGGCTTTACATCAGCAGTGATACATTCTAAAAAGCTAACAATTTGACTTCTTAAGAAAAAGAAAATGCACCCGTATATTGCGTTAATTACGCACTGTGATATAATTAGGTATTTACCTCAGTATCTACTTAGATGTAGTTTATATTACACATTTATTAAATAACTTGATTCTGCTTGCGGCTTTGCTCGTGCAAATGAAGGTTAGGTTATGTTAGTAACAGTTTTTACTGGATGATAGGTACCCTATGTCCTTTTCTGTTCTCCTGACAACGTTTATACGAATTTTCATGATGATCGGTGAAGCAGTTAAGGCGTTAAAGCGAAACAAACAAACTCACATTCGCATTTATAATATTAGTTAGGGTATTATCGGTTAATATTCATGCATATTTATTACATTACTTCTTGACAATTTCAACAGAAATATATCCAATTCAGCTAACTTCTTAATAGCTTCCTTACTCCGAAAAAATGTATAAATCCCTTTTGGAGCTTGAAGGTTCACAATTCAGTAATATTCAAGACATATTTACGATATTATTACTAACAATTTACTACTGACAAGTCGGCAAGGATAAGTAAGGGATAACTCTGGTCATTTATAACTCTGAGCGATGGTTCTACGCACGTTTTTATTCAACTGGTGTGCTAGGAACGCATTCTGAGTATACCCGGAGACTATATCTGTAACTGTTTCACACGAAGTATCGATCGAAGGCTCTGTCGCTGCTACGATGCCTATCTCTTGTACCCAACGATGTTTTAAACTAGATACATTACTCTCATAGTAATAAACGTCGAAAATCTGATGCTAATACTGTATTAATCGTTTTTAGACGTTCACGATTTGTACTCATACTTAATATTATGTTAGTAATGGGTCTTACTCGCGGTTAAGTATTTAAAAGGTTATAAACACCGATTTCCCGATGGTTCGACCGACTTGCATTGATCGTGGTCAAGTTAAAGTATATAATACTGTATTGTTACAAATAACTGCACTCGTGTTGACAATTTAAACTAGCAATAAATGCAATATATTATTTGGAAAGAGCTCACGTGAAACCTATTATTCGAGCTTTGCACTTTAACTATTTTCTAAGGGATTTTGTTGAACCGGTTTGCTCTGAGACCAATAGACCGTCCTAATTGGGACATTTTTAAGTCTCTACTTTGCACATGATAGTAACATAATTATATGCTTGATTTCTGTATACATATTGATCCTTTCGCTATAAACTAAACTGTACTATAAGCTAAAAGAAAACAAAATAGACTTAAACCCTCTCGTACAATGCTACTGTCCCTTTCGTTCTACTCTTTACAAAACAGAATAATCCTTGTGATAATGATACGTAAACTCGGCTCGCTGCCAGTGCAGTGGTAAAAATCTTTCTTTGTATTCTGTCATTCTTTGTTCGGCTAATATGTATTTATGTCTAAGATAACGCGTTTAAAGAAAGCAAAGACGATTAATGTTCTTTAGAGTAGTAGAGCCTCGCTGATTTCAGCATGAATGAGCCGGCTCGACCGAGGAAGGACTACCCTCTCACAGAATATCGACGTGAAATACCAGTATTCCTACTGTTGTGTTTCGTTCGGTGAGTGAGAGGGCCGGAGGCTCAATCAACCCCTTTCCCCCATTCCCGCTCCTTCTCTTTCCTTTTACTTCCTTTCCTAAAGGGTCGGCAACGCGCAAGTGATACCTCTGGTGTTGCAGGCGTCCATAGGCTACGGTGATCACTTACCATCAGGTGGGCTGTATGCTCGTTCGCCACTTTAGTTGTACATAAAAAAAAACCTTGGCAATAGGGGTTTAATCGATTCACAATTTGAAAGAAAATAGGTTCTCTCGTATGATGCTGAGCGGGTTAATTTTACTGCCGTATTACATTAGCCATTATTGCCTGAAAATTTTACGTAATTCTTGTGTCTTAAATGGGATAATTATATACTCAGATGCTGAAATCTATTTCTTTCTTTAAAAAGACAACTCCCGTAATATGAATAATTCCTGTGCCGCGGGGGACTTTACAAACATTCAAGCAACGGACACAAAGAACATTCAGACTTGGAACAACTATTAGTAAATCACACATTTTTTTGTCCCATATGGGGATCGAACTCACAAGAGACGACGCACCGGCAGTGGCAAAGAGAACACTTAAAAAACTATGCCATCCGTGCAATGAGGCTCAGGCAAACTGATCCAAAATAAAGCGCGTTTCATACAATGTAATGCCTTTATAATCAATGGTGCTTAATTAATGGCGCTGTCAGTGTAAAAGAGATTTCAATGCCTATAATTTATTTTATAAGTGGTAGCTGCATCCTTTTTCAAACATGTGTTAGTCTGAATAGGATAGTGCCTCTTTTTTAAGTTTTTCATTTTGTCAATATAATGTCATTTTTCCTATACGTTGTCTCCTAATAGTGACTCTTTAATCGAATTGTAATTCGATGATTTGATTGCGAATTGCAGAATTAAAGAAGTTTTAAAATCGGTTTAGCAGTTTTTGAGTTAAATCCTTGTAAACAAACAAACATAAAATCAAATCTTTTCTCTTTATAATATTAGTATAGATATAGATATATTTATTTATTTTTAGGACCTCCAGCAAAGGATACACAGTACTTGCAATAATTACAAAAAGTTGTTTGATAATTTATGCTCCTACAATTACAGGAGAACACGTCGTGAGAACATCATCATTTCACATTGTTTACAAAAAATGATTTTCATAAGAAATTAAACAGATTGGTAAATTGACACGAATACAAATACAAATTCAACAAAACACAGTTAAATAAAAAATGAAAGCTAATAAAAAATAAAAAATTTATGACAGAAATTTAACATAATTAACTCTAAATAAAAACAGAACATAAGGCAAAATATAGAAAATAGGAACTATAAACATCTGTCTAAGAACTAATCCTTAACTGATCATACAGTTTCTTTTTGAATTTCTGCAAACCATTGCGGAACACGTCTATATCTGTCGAAATACCCGATACACGATTATAAGTCGATGTAAGTCTGACAATTGGAGCGTGTTTACCCAGATTGGTACGATGTCTAGGGGCTACGAGTAGATCGCGACGATTGCGAGGAGGTCTTCAGGGAACATTTATGTTTATCTTTGCTAGTAGGTCCGGGCAGTCTATAAAGTTATTTAATAATTTGTATAGAAATATTAGATCTGCCATAGTTCGGCGATATTCAAGTGAGATCATATTGAAGTGGCGGAGTCTATCATTATATGAATTAAATGATATCTCTTTTCCTGATTACGAATTGGCTAAAATACTAATGTACTAATCAATATCGTTGAAATGAATTACTTGTTTGTATGTAGTTTTTCTGATATACTTGTTCCGCTCCGCAGTTAAATCCTTACAAACAAACAAACAATAAATCACATCTTTCCTCTTTTTAATATTAGTATATATTATAGGTGTATCGTATTATATGTTAGTGAGTTATGCCATCAGTATTCATAGGTTTGGTTTTTCCTGCAGTCAAACTATACAATCAGCATATTCGTAAGCCACTAACAAAGGTGAACTTGACGTGGGGACAATTTATCCCACTAAAAGTCGCTCCGCTTTGATTCATAGCTCCCAAGTCCGGTGCAAAAATAAAACTACGTAACGTTACAAGGGCCTGTTGATTACACAAACGTGAATGTGTTCCAAGCGAAAGGGCGCTCAGCCACTACAGTACAGCCAGTCACCCTGATCAAAGGCTTTGGTAGGAGCAGCCGAGCGGGAACTAACATCTAACGCGTTTTGATGTTTATGCTTCCCAAATTGATTTAGAATAAGTAGACCGGTGCTAATCAACATGATTTATTTTAAAGATTGTTGTAGACTTGTTTAAATAACGAATAACAGAAAGATATTGGTACGTTTATAAGATGGCCGTGTTTCAGTTTCGGCGAGAATTGTAAATCTTAATCCTAACTATCCTGATCCTACGTTTGTTATGCTTTCATGTCGTAACTACTCGACCGATCATCATAAAATTTTGTTTACACGTTGCACAGAAAAGGACATAGGGGACCTTTTATCTAGGAAAACAGCGAGGGAAGCCGCGGGCAAAAGCTTGTAATAAATAACAGAAATATATTGTCATGTTTAAAAGATGGTCTAGACAAAACATAGGCGTAAATCTTAGATCTTAATTAAATAATATATACAAAACATAAAGTCTGTCTCGGTAGCACATCGCTAGTGAATGCGACTGTTTTGCATGAGGTCTTGGATTCAATTCCCGTGTCGAGCAAACTGTTATAATATTGTTATAGTGTTTCTATCAATAAACTCTCAGTAACTGCATTGAGTCTGAAACTGTGCCCGGTAGACTCGCTTTTATTACGTGGATACTACAATCTGCCTCCGCGGCGCAGCGGTTGTGAATGCGACTGCTGTGCATGAGGTCTTGGGTTCGAATCCCGGGTCAGGCCAACAAACAGTTATTGGATTTTTCAGTTAAGAAGTCTCAATAGCAGCCCGGAGTCAGGAAGTTGGTGGTGTTAGATACCCCCGTGCCTCGGAAAGCACGTAAAGCCGTTGGTCTTGCGCCTGATCTCTCTCCGGTCGTGTCAGATTACCGTCCCATCGGATGCACTTGTGTTTGCGCACACACTTGTGCACTATAATATCTCCTGCGTAGTTGGCCAGTCTCCGTTAAGACTGGCCGCCGTGGCTGAAATCGGTCTGGAAGATATTATTACTACAATCATGCTTGTTGAAATTTGGGTGCAATACACCTTAACCCTTAGATATACTTCGGGAGATTATGCATATTATATATACGTGTATAAAAAATACACGTGCATTTTATTATTCGTATGTTTGTCCCTTGTCCACATCAAAAAGGGCAGCGTAAGGACATGTTGTTTAATTGACAGAATTGAAGCAGCAAAGCGTACATTTTGACAAAGAATTTTAATAATCATGATAAATATAGATACTACATTAAACAGTGGTTGTGCCACACCATAATATGGTTTTCTGTATCTATTATAATATAGCAGTTGCCGAATAACATCAAGTCGTTTTTCCTTTAAACTCATGAATAAATTTTATTTATAATAGAGAATATTTTAACAAGTCCAAATGAAAGCTCTTTTGTGCCTTTTTTCACCAAGATTGAGTAGAACGTAATATTACGTTCTACTTAATCTTGGTCAAACGGAATTAATCAATCTAATAATTAGGTATTGAGTACATACTTAATTATTGTATTGCCGATAAGAGACTCGTACACGGCTTATTGATAAGCAATTACAAATTGTATCTAAAAATTATTAGTATTTCTCATGTACATATTTGAATGAGAATATTATATAGGACACTTTATTTAATACTTACTTTATTTATAATAGGCTACTTTAGTCAGATTTTACCTGCTGAGTTTCAAACTTTAAACATTTCATTGGCGTTTGAGTCTGGTTCTGAAGAAGTTGTTTTCGTAATCTGGAGACTCAACATATATTTTCTATTATATAAAGGTTAAGCAACAACCTATGTTTAAATAAATTATATAAGGAAGCTTATGTATAAAAATAATAATATACTAATATGTACATAAGAGGGAGCAGGAGGCTAGGAGTCTACTCGACACATTTCTCAAATGCTATTGACAATTTCGTAACAAGAGAACCCAAACCCGGGCTGACAATAATACATAATTTATTTATTACGAACACACACACTGACAATGCATATACAGGTATAAATCACAATTTATTTTATAAAACCAATACTTAGTACATATTCTAAAGACCTAACGTTCTGTCGGACCAATGCACAGCAACTGGCCGACTCGCCTTGCATACCCCACGCTTGCACACACATACATTCGACGCACAAATACATACATACCCCTACAGGCCCTTTGACTCAGTGCTGGCCGGTTATAGTGGATGGCGGTCTTAAAATAGCTACCTAAAAATAAGTATACAAAAATTCGGCCTTACCACGTAAAACAATACCTAATTCTGTGTTATTAACCTTTTAATAAATATCTGCGCGCTTAAGGCTCGTCTTACATTCTTGTCAATTACTGCTATTGTGTTTGTTAGTCTAAATTATGAACGTGAATACTGCCCTCAAGAGCGGTCAACGTCCTACTGGTGGTAACGGCCCGTAAATGATATCAAATATACAAAAGCATTCTTTTTTGTATAATCAGAGTGCTCACTTTGATGTGTAAAGCCGGGATACCTCTCTTTTATACTTAACTAGGAGTTTTCCTGCGGTTTCACCCGCGTAAGTTCCGTTCCCATGTGAATATCGGGTTTCACCCCTATTACCCTCTTCAGGGTGGAATTTCCAAAAATCCTCTCTTAGTGCTCCCCTACACTCTCCAAGGAACATACATGCCAAATTTCAGCTTCTTGCGTTCAGTAGTTTCGGCTGTGCGTTGTCTGACAGTCAGTAACGGAAGAGTTTTATATATATAGATAGAATAATATTTGTCCTTGTATAGCCTCCCTTGATGGTTCAACAGTAGCACGTGCTTATGTATTTACTGCCAATCGAGTGGTTGGGTCAAATGGTATGTGGTTTGTGTGTAAAGTAACTCTTAGGAGTAGTAGAGTCTGTATCTGTTCTCGATATAGCGCAATACATTTACATTTAATACATACGTGCGTAGACTCACATTTAGATATCCTAAAAGATTTAGGCATAGGTGTAAAATATCTGAATTTTGCCTGCTACGTATGATAACGAGCGAGCCTATTGCCATTCACCGATCACGAGACTCCGTGTTTTGATAATTTCTAACCTTATAAAAGGAAATAACGCTATCGCATCTAAGAATTGAACCCCGGATCTCACGATCAATCATAAATCTAAGTGCTGACGTATGTCGGATGCTAAGTGCGGACTTATGGAGCGAACAATATAGTTATGTTTTACTTTAGGCCTAAATAAAGCGGCTTTACTCTATCCAGTATATACAGGTTGTCCCAGAATATGTAAATCAAATTGTAATAGGAGATTTACAAATATCAATAGTGAAAAAAATGAAAATTAGCCATAATCGAAGCACCTGTAGTTAAAAGTCTGGCAAAATCGTACTCTTTAAAAACTTTGTTTTTTTATTTTAACCAAAGGTCATAATTTTTTTAGCACATTAGTAAGGTCCTTACCTAAGGAATCTCCCGTTACAATTTGGTTCACCTCTACATAAACATACAACATACACAAATAAAACGAATAATAAATTCAAAAGCATAGAACATAGCGACTTAAACAGTTGAGACCCATTATTGTGACGTTTTAAGCCGGTCTATATGTTAATGGGTCCCATTAATAAGTAAATTTATATGTTACTAGCTGTACCAATAGACGTAGTCCTGTACACAAGAAAAAAAAACTCAAATCTAAACCATCCTCGAATCCACATGAGCAAACACAAAAAAATTATTAAAATCGGTCCAGCCGTCTAGGAGGAGTTCAGTGACATACACACGTACAGTAGAATTATATATATAAAGTTAGAATATTCTAATGTAAATTAATATTCATAATTCTACAACGTATTACGTATACGTTTTTAAATTGTGTGAAAACGCTGTAGAAAATGCGAATGAAAAGAAAACAGCAATATAAAAATCAAGGCATCCCTAAATTGTCTGATATCTCTAGTTTATTTTTGAAATACATGAGTTCTTATGATTGCGGAGATTAGATGGAAATCACTCCGTGGAAAAATTGAGGCATATATAGATAGTCAGACATGAAGAAAAACAAATATTCATCCGCATATAAACTAGAAAACCTATCCCAATAGATCAATCATGAGGCTAAGAATATACATAACTACTTTAAATTGACCTGAAAAGCTGAATCTTTACCACTTGTAGGTGAATTATAGTTCGAAGTTATAAATTATAAGAGAAATAGTCCGCAATTAGAATGAGTAAAAAGAAATGAAAAGGCAGCGTGAGGTTTTCTTGGCTACTCTACCCATAGTGCTCGCTGGGAATAGTCCAGTTCTTTCATCTTGCATTAACTATGACGGATGTAATTGCCAGTCCGTAACTTTTCTTCTGTCGCCTCAGCAAGCAAATGGAAATAAGTTAGCTAAAGTTTTGTTAGCTATGAATAAAAGAACTTCCAAGTTTCCCCGCTACAGAAACTTTTACTTTTTCTATTATTATTTGTATTTATTTATTTGTTATTATGATAACTTGAATGATATTTGCACGCTTACGTAATTGATATTTGTTAGTTAAATGAGGGCTGTTTGCACTTGCCCAATTTCTTTGACACAATATTATTTTCAAATGATTATTCGAATTGAGGCCGAGGATTGAGACGTCCTCTTGAGTAAATAATGTGAGTGATTAAAATATTAATTCCTTTACGAAAACGTTTGTTTGATGTCAAATAGTTTGTTTCTTTGTCTTGCTAAGTAAATTACTTTTTGTTATATCTCGGTTTCTAATCTAGGAATGTGTTTGACTTGGCCTTTGTGAAAGTTTAAGAACTAGGCGAATTTAGCTAATGCACGATTCTCGAGTAGGGCCAACTGTTCGAGAGCTTTCGAAAGTTTTCGGCATTGAATTTATTGCTGCCTATGTTCAAAGGATATTGATGGTGTCACGTCTGACTACATTCAGATAATGTCAGAACAATATATGAGCAGATGTGTTCGGATTTTAATGGCTCTTGTTTGGATGTTCCTGCGGCATTAAAGCTGTACAGATCGAGGATTATTGCGAATATTTTCCAATTATTCTCTCCTGCCATCCGCACCTCATGGACATGTGCGGTAATAAAATGAAGGAAACAACAAATGGAATAAAAGGAAAAAATACAACACATGAAAAGGGACCACATTTGGACAGGTCAACCCACTTTCTGCCGATGACAGCTTTATGTTTGAAGGTAGTAGGGGAACCAGACAGTATTATATGTTTGCTATCGTACACTGTACCTTCTTTTGTTATTTCTGTCTTCTATCTTTTATGTACCTATTAGGTACATGAAACTATAATCGTTTTTAAATAAATCCGCGACTACACTAATTCTACTGTAAAGATGCAAAGACTCGAAATAGATAAATGATATGTATTATTGTCCTTACACCTTAGACGCATTACGACAGGCAGAGGGATTCGTCCTATATCAACTCACGCGTTTAGGTTACAAAAACTAAAAAAAAGAAGCAAATATTGTTTATAGCTAGTCCTCACGGCACTCCTTACAAAAACCTATACCTACTTTGTATTTCTAAATTCGAATAAACGTATTTTATTCCACATTATTAGCGCAGACAGAATTATTGTATACAGTTCTACTAACTTCTGCCCGTGGCTTTGCTTGAAATATTACTTTTTTCCTGATGGAAGGTACCATAAATTCTTTTCCGTACCCCTAACAATGTGTATGCGGAATTTTATGATAAGCGGTCGAGTAGCTAGGACGTGAAAGAGTAACAAACTCACTTTTGCATTTATAATATTAGTTAGGATAGTTAACAAAAAAAGCAGCGATAGCTCAGTGGGGGACCAACAGACTGCAATCCAGAGGGTCTCGGGTTTGAACTCACGTCGCGCACCTCTGACTTTCGGAAGTTATATGACTTTTCGAAATTATGTGCGTATTGATTGACAATTATCGCCTGCTCCGTGCCTCGGAGAGCACGTTAGGCCGTCTGTCCCGGCTGCTATGAACATCTATGGCAGTCGTTATTGGGAGAGTGTCGACATAAAAGATCCCACTGGGTCGAAGTGTCGCCGGTCTGCACTGACTGGCCCCTAAGATACATAGGATAGTTAGAATTATGACAAACATGCTTTTAGGGTCTTTGGTGACGTGCTCTCTATCAGCTGTCTTGGTTGAAAGTCTTTATATATTCTATGAGTTATCATTAACTTGACTGAATCATTAGCAGCTGCTAATAGCTTTGATATAAACGTTACTGTTAATAGTAGATAGACTTTTCACTAATGCTAGACATTTATTTATAATATGTCGGCTTGTTCTAATACTGCCAGCTAGACATGCTCTATTTGTGGTGAATATTTGATTGGTTCTGTTTATTGTTGTACAATTATACCTATATAAGACTAGAACTTGCCCACGTAAATGGAGATTAGGTTAGTAACAGTATATTGTTCTGGATGAAAGTTATCCTATGTTCTTCTATAATGATGAGTTGGGATATTAAATACGTGTGCGTATTATGTTGAAGGTGTGTATCCATGACCATGAAAGGCAGTCATTCGTAAGAGAAAGTGTAAAAAATAATAGCGTACAATAAAATCTTTGTTTGTTTAAATCCATCTACTATATATGGATTTTATTTTATTTATATTTACGCGGCCAGTGTAAACAAAATAGGTTTAAAATAGTTAAATGTAGTGTTTTGAAATAAACTACGATAAAATTCGTATAGAGTAGTTTATAACGTTTAAAATTTGCGTATACATAAAACAATATAAATAAAAATGAAATGAACTTTGTACAATATGTTTACTCTTCCGAAGGGTGAAAATAATTTTACCAATCGCTTACTAATGGATTTCGAGTGCAAAAATAATATACTACCTTTTTATTTGAATATGAAATAATATATACCGAAGCTTTAATAACACCACTCTATTATAAAATAATTATAAATTTATTCTCAATTAACGTTTTAATAATTTGTAAGCTTCAAATTGACAGTTTAAAAAAGCAGTTACTGAGAACAAATTTTATCACTTTGCAGGTATACTGTATGGAGGATAAGAACTCGGTGAACATTGAATAGTGACCAATGACACTCGAAAGTGACTTTCAACGATGACAAGTGATATGAAAGCTCGACTAATGATGTCCGCAATGTGAGTCCGATGGTGAAAAATCAACCATGATGTGGCTGGCGTCGTTGTATTTCTTCTGTCACTTAGGTAAGTTTTCACCATTGGATTAATCAGTTTTTACGTATAATTAATTACTTAATAATTCTATAGATATCATGGATAAAGCTTTCCAATTTTAAATGTGTTGCCTATAATATGAGGCCTAATCGACCGATGCAAGAAACGCAAGTAGCTTGCACGATTGACACTATGCTGAAAGTAGGCGTAAGCCTATTGCGGAGATCAATTGTGTAATCGACCGATGCAAGAAACGCAAGTAGCTCGCACGATTAACTTGTGCAATTGGGCTACTTGCAAATATCTTGCGTCTGTAGCCCGCGCAACCGACTTGTATCATATATAAGAACTATAAAGGAAAACGGTTCCGAAGCAATATAATTTATACATCGTTGACTTAATTAGATTGTTTTGATGTCCGAGCTGGAATAGTCTAGGTCCTTTAAATACAACATAAACTGTTCTATGTGAGCGGATCTACATACATATATCTAGTCATCTTGGGAAAAGGTGCTCAAGGATGCAGCAATTGACACTGAACCCGCGATACCTTAAACATATCCATTGTCACCATTTTATTTAACATGAAGAATAGAAAAAGTAACAAACACAATTATGAGCACAATCAAGCGTCTAATATGTTATAATATATATATGTATATAATTTATTTTATTTCGAGTTTAATAAAAATCACTCTCAATCTTTGCTTATGTTAAAGTTGCTTTTAGTGATATTATTTTTAGTGATACTAATTCTACATAATCTAGTGACGACTTAAATTTTACGTGTCACAATACATTAAAATGTACGCCACTAATGTTCAAGGCATTTTGTGAAGAAAAATATAGAGTTATGCAATAAAAAATCGGGGCAGCAGTCAAAAATTTTGAGACAGAAATACAGGTACGCATTATGTTTAAGACCCTCAAAAACCGCTCTTATGCATAAAAGTGTACTATGCATGGCACTGACAATATATAATAAGCTGCCAAATTATATTAAAAGCGCCGAATTAGTGACATTTAAGAAAGAACTACATAATCTTTTACTAAACAAGTGTTATTATACTATTGACTTTCTAAGCGGTTTTTATACATCTTACTTTTTTAAATCGCACTAACAACTATGTAGGTATAAAACCAAGATTTTGATCACCGAAGGTTCTTTTTAAAACCTTCCGAGTCCCGTGGCATTAAAATTCAATTCCCGCAACATGCAAAGTGATACTGAATATTACTTGTATAACATTTTAGTAGCAGTACTGATCCCAAAAAAGTGCTTGGTCGATGACATTATAAATACACATGAAACCTAAAAACATAGCTGGCTAAATATAAACTTAATTCAGCCCCGCCCACGCAGTCAAGGATTTGCCGACGAGAGTCTATGTATGTATGAGATGGAATAATATATGCAAGAGAATCCGGATATAATAGCCATATAGCTTTATCTAATAAAAACTCAATGGAGTTATCTAATGACGTGAGTTGGAAGCGACAACTTAATTGGGTCACCGGCTGCTGGCACGAGGGAGCCGTGTGAGCCAAACCGCTGCTGTGCTTGATTGACTTGAACATTATGTAGTTTTATTAATACATATTTTGAACTAAGTGACGACTGTATTTTTGTAGAAATACGACAAAGTTGAAGTGTCGCTGACCTAGATCAAAGTATTTTGGCAGCAGCTGATTATCTAGTGCACTACTACAATTTTTAAATAATATTAATCAATAATTATTTATTTATTGGCAATAAAATTAAAAGTATGAACAAATTCGAGTACGCATGGATCTGGGAGAGTTCGGTATTGTCAACGTTTTTTCATTGCAATAGCTGCAGTGGGCAATCTGAAGATGCCTAGTGGGATTTTCTCCTCGCAATTTTATTAATACTAATATATCGAAGGAATACTATCTTCATCTTCAATAAAATAAGTTCTTTTTTATTTCTGGCTGTCAAGGCTTATTTTCTCAAAGAAAGTATGAAACTTTATACGTAAAGAGCTCAAGTTACCTGAACTCTTCCCGATCCTTCAAGTCCTCTCAAAGCGTAAGTTCTACGCGAGGTCTACTTGCAATTGATATTTTTATAATAATTTGAATGCATGTATTTTGACTTTCTCGACGATTGCTTGAAGAGCCCTAAAGAAGAACGTTCAAAGTAATCTACTTCCATCTCATAGAAGTTGTTCAATACAATAGAGCCATTACAGTGTTCTACCAAATTGCTTTAGTGACATCGACGCCTAAGCCGCTGAAGCAAGCACGGCTTTATTGTGGCGCCGCTAAGACACGAGTTCTGCGTACAAGCTACCAAGCCAATTAAATTGCCACTTTCCTCTGAAACTGTTCAAAGTTAGCGAGTTCTGCAACGTATAGGATGCATTCAAAATCTGATACAATAGCTGCCAATATGTGAAGTAAGCTCAGAAGATGTTTCATGTATTTCTCTGATTTTAGGAAGATAAAGTTCAAGTCTGAGAGTATCATTTTGAGTTTATTACCCTCTGGATTAGGACGCCCTCACACGTAAATGCTTCGCAATGCGATGCAATGAAGCAAAGTAAAGCAGATCACGCACCTCCGTGCCTTCACCGAAGTCCGGCGATTTCATACAAACTTTGGTACTTAAAGGCAACGCTTAAACCACAGCATCGCATGCTCCGGTGTGCGGTACAATGAAGACACCCCTGAGAGACTTATAATACCTTCAAACTCTTATATAATGCTGTAAGCTGTTAATGCTTTGACCATGCAATTTAACTTAGCTGCGACTGGGTTTTACTGAAGCCGAGTACTGAATGGGTTATTAATATTACATACATTCAAAGTCTCACACCCCTAACTCGGAAGAAATAGGCAGAGATGTATTGCACCCACATTTCACCAACTATCAATTTAGTACGTAATAGTGAGCGAGCGTATTGTAGTCTATTGAGCACAGTTCCAGGCTATTACTGAGAATTACTTGGCCAAAAAATCCAAGAATTTTTGCTTGACCTGGATATCTAATCTGAGACCTTACGCACAGCTGTGGTTTTCACTACCGCTGATCCATTAATATCTAAAAGACTGTAAAAATCTCACAGTAACATCTAAGCCAACCTATTTACGTTATCGGTACCCTCAAATATTACAGATGAGTGGTTTAACCGGATGATACCATTATCCCTTCGAGTCATAATGGTCAGATGGCATGCAGACATCAAAATTATTCAGAAATATCCCATATATAATTATACTTACTATATGATATCAAAACAGAACACAAGAAATAATCATAGCGTATATCGTCAAAAAATATCCTCTTAGACAGACTTGACACTCACATTTCTTTATTAATATTTAGGTTCCGAATACCTAATGAGACGAGCTTATTCACAAGAAACAGCTCCAAACTCTTTGCTGCTATTAAAATAAAACTAATACTAACAATTTGGTTGACCCAAACATCTAAATATACAAAAATAAGTTTGAAATTTAGTAATAGGCACCAACAGGGAATTTTAGTATATTCTCACATTTGTACTTTCTTCCTTCTAAAATATCCTAATCGATCATTCTGCGCAATATGCCTATAAACCGTGCGAAATATTCAATTATAGTGTACTAATTGAAATATAACATCGCTAAAAAAGCTCCAGTGAATATATTTTCAGAACGCCTACATTTATGAATAAACTCGTGTTTTGGGCTAACATAAAGTTGTCTGCCTGCTTTAATATCCAGTGACCCTACGCATTGTCTGTGTTTCCAGAAACAAAGTTTAATTAATTTCGCTTTGATATTTTAAACCTTTTTATGTGGCTATATATAGATAAATGTTAGTATTAACAACTCAAAACGTATTTTGAATATGAATAATCTGTAAAATTTTATAAGTTAATATAATCTGAATATTTGGTTTTCAGTTATGAGTTATCTATACTGCTGAAGCTGAAGAGTTTATTTGTTTGGTTGAACACGCTAATCTCAGGAACTACTGGTTTAAATTGAGAAATTATTTTAGTTTTGTATAGCCTATTTATCGAGGAAGGTTATATACTATATAACATCACGCTACAACTCACGGGAACGTTGCAGTAATCATTAACGCGGGTGAAACCGCGGGCACAGCTAGTAATGAAATAAGTGTCCTGTAACGTACAAATAAACTTTTTGAAGGTTTAAGTGGAAAATTCCACTTTGTCAGAACACCGGTATAGTAATATTGCTGCTGACGTTTGCCTAAAATAAAAAAAAGTAAAATTGAAAAATTGCCGACAGCCCACAATAATGCCTCTCTCAATCCTTTTATCTAATAGTAACTTTTACTTTATTGTTTTAGTAACGTAAATGCGTGAGTATTAGCTTTAATAACTTAGTATACTCGCCAACTAATACATTCAGACGTTCATAAATGTTACTTTGTGACCTAAATGAATAAATTATTTTTGACATTGGCTACCATGACTCACCATCAGATAGGCTGTATGTATGTTTGCCACCTTTGTTGCGTATATAAACGATAAACAATGTCTCAGTTCATACTGTCTGGTAATATTTATATTACTGAAGATCCTCTACTTCTGCATTACTGATCCTGGGCACGATAAACTGGATAGCGAACTATCCAGTCAGTGAAATTGATTTAATAGTGCAAATATCAGAAAATACTTATATTTCTACACACGCGAGGTCGCATTTAACATATAAATGACTGCCTCGGTGTCACAGCGGTGGTGCAACCGGTGGTTCGATTACCGGACAAAGTAACACTTTGCCTGTCGGTAGGTTTTTAGGTAAAGAATTCTTAGTAACAGTATGGAGACTGTAACTGTGTCTTGTAAACGGTAATAGGTTTGCCCCGTATTACGTGGAACTTATCTGATGAAAAGTTGGGTGTGATACACTTCTGTTTCGGAATATAGGCATGAGAAAATATCATTATATATTAAATTACAGTACGTTTGATGATAAGCAACTTATATTGTTGCGCTGGCATAACAGAGAGTAAATCATTATTTTATAGCTGTAGCAAGTCGACAAACCAATCTTTTTTTCTTTGTTTATTAAAAGACACCGCACCGCACCAGGAATAATTCCTGTATCGCGGGTGACTTTGCAAACATTCAAGCAACGGACACAAAGAACATCCAGATTCGGAAAAATCATTTGTGGATCTCACAATTTTTTGTCTCGTGTGGGATTCGAAGCCACAACTCTCGGCGCAGTGGCCATCACTTAAACTGCTACGCCGTCCATTGTTATACATAAGACTATTTAGCTCTATACGGTGTAGTGGTAATACTCCGGTCGGGTTTCTCGAAACTTGAGCGTGAATGATGCTACCCTATATTTCCATTATACCTCGAAAACAAGGTCGCAGCTAACGATTATATAGCTTATATTGAACCTAAGTCACTACCTCGGGTGAAAACAAAGTCATTAGATAATCTACTGATTGTGCGCAATCTACGTCGTCTCGCCATTTACGTGGCAAATTAGGAAGACCCTTATCCTAAGTAGGTTTTATTTGGGCTTATCCCGGATTACTATCAGTGGGTTTAACTATTTGAATATACGGTTACTGTGCTTTACGCCAGAACCTATTGTCACTCTTTGTTGAATGTGATATACGCGGTTATAATTCACTTAGATTGGATAAGTGATTATACATAAATGCTTTCTGTTGGGTATTACATTGACTGAATGTATGTGTAGGTATATTGACATTTAATTTTATTTTACAATTTGCTTTAATTGTGTTTGGATATTATTTTAAATGTATTAAACAAAATTTGTTTGTTTTGAGCAATTAGTGCGTAGGTACATATGCGACTGAATATTAGGTTTCCTTACCAACAAACTCGATTAAGTTTGTTGATAAGTAAATGTAAAGTATTAATTAATAAACAAATTCAACATAATGATAATTAACAGAGTAAGCTCTCGCTCAGGTTGCTTGTGTAGATGGTTCATGTCGGTTACTTACAAGATGCATACAGCCCGCGCAAGTGCCTAAATTTGCACTTGCTAGCCGCAGGAGACAAGAGCTATTAGGCTGTTTGACTTTTAAGAGGTGTCATAGTACAGCACTTATTCGAATACTAAACTACATAATAATTATTTTACGAATAATTATTAAAACACTAGTGGTATTAGAAGAGCAAATTCTCAATTGCACGTGTAGCGCTCCGAGAAAGAGAACATTAAGTGTGCTTACTGCCACTGTGCTTCTTGGCTTGTAAATATCTTCACTAAAGACTTATCAACGTCTATTTTAAACAACTTTCACACAAAATGTTTGTTCGAATATTACCTAATATTTTCCTCAATTAAGGAATGAGCGGTTTGTTACTTCTTCACTTTGAGGAGCTAAGCATCAAGTACGTACATTATAAATGCTCAAATATTAGAATGAAACAAAAGCCTTTATTCAGTTTTGACGAAGGTTTTAAGATTTGAGCGTAAGACGATATTACTGTAAAATGATAAGTTCTAGATAGAGAATATAAAAGCGTCTCACTTTTATAATAGACTCTTATCATTGTTCAAGACGCGAATGCTTTGGACAGAATGTAGGTATACATAATAGTAATAAAAGTAGGACTTAAACAGGGACTTTGGTCTGTTTTATGTATGCGCATCATCTCCAGAATGGCTAAGCATTTTATATTGATATAAGCTTTGCATATTATGGTTTAGTAATTGTTTTATTTAAATCTATTAAGATTTTCCTGTTTCGAATCGTAACATCGCAAATAAGTGACATATTTTGATTTTATTGACTTAAGCTTTATTTTTAAATGTTTTAGATACACTCTATAGACTAAGGTAAACGTTTATCATAGATGAAATATTATATGTAATTAAAGTTATAGTACTTTTATCATATGAATATTGGGTTTAAAATATTCGACGTTTAATGTGTACAGTAAAAGGACTAGAAATTAGTTATATTCAATCTATGATCTATTATAATAACAAGTATATATACAACAGCTGTTACGGGAGTTGTGATGCTCGGTTCAAGCATATTATGAGGTGTTAAAGATTATAAAAGGACACTATTATAACCGTTTTTCGCAGCAGCACGAAGTCGTTGGTACTTTATAGAGAATTTAAAGTATTTTGTCGGTTCTGACTGTCATGAATTCTCATCGGTATTATATTATAATGCTTTCAGTTTATATAAAAGCTTAGTAACCGCAAAATTATTCTGACAAACAGCCGTTTAGCTCCGTCATTAGCCTGTGGGTATTTATAATTTGACGCTATACAACTATCATATCAACAGAATATAACTCTCATGTATTTTAGATTTCTACCAGCTTTTTGTTTTACTATTGTATTTTGTTTTAAGTAATAATATCAGCATCTAGAAGTTCATGTGAAATAAACGGAGTCAACAAAGAAGCAATATAAGACAGGGCAAGTACATAATTATGGCGAACCCGGTCTAAGTCAAATCGTGCCTAGCTTTGCCTGAGTGCGCCGTCGCGCGCCGCGCCTTCCGCGACGCGTGACTTGAGCCCTAGACCTAAGCATTGTGTATTCTTAAAAAACTTTAAGAAAATATCATACACGCTGTTCTTTATAAACGTGCGATCGTGAAGTCTCGGATTTGAAACTCGTGTCGAGCAGAGAATTGTTTAGTTTTTTTGTTAGACGACACCTCTCAGTGTCCAAATATTTTCAGTGATCAGCAATACGCTTGCCTTCTATAACGTGAAACTTATAACCATAGTTGGAGAAATGTGGATTCTACCTTTTGGAATATAGGTGTGAGAATAAGTCTAAATATATAAATGTCCAGAGAAAATTCCGTTGAAATAAAATTGTAATATACTGTACATCAATTTTAAGTTGTATCTTCTATCTGTACTCCAACGAAACGATATTTTAGCGGCGGCTAATGAACTTGACTAAAACAACGGTCCAACCTTGTTTACTAAATGAACCACTGAGTGTGAAGTGTGGTAATGGACGCCACTCATCCGAAAAATAGAACAAAGTAATTGGACTCGACCACATTATTTACTAAACTGTGGTTTCTTACTTAGATATCTTTACCATTTTGTCGTGTTCCTGCAATCAATAGGTTTTTAGTCTCCTTGGAATGATGATGACGTATTGTCCTATCAACAAGCAGTAGTAATATTTAGGTCTAGCACCAGAAGAACAACGATTCCTTTTGGAGGGGTTGTCAACGCAATCTTGCTACGGGTGTGATCTTGCAATATTTTCACGTATAATCATTGCCATCCACACATTCAGGAAAATAGATTTTATAATAAGCCTGAATGTGTACCAATAATCGTGCAGTTTTATAATATTAGTATAGATACTAACGTTATAAAACTGCACGATTACTGATACTGTAACGTTTAATACTCAGAGATGACAAGACTGATAATGAGATAATGAGGTTTAAGTGGTCGCCTCGTCCCTGCCACTATGCCGAGTGCTGTGGGTTTGCATCGCCAACAACCATTTGTGGATCACACAAATTTTTGTCCCGTGTGACAAAAGTTTGTATGATCCACAAATGGTTGTTCCGAGTCTGAATTTTCTTTATGTCAGTTGTTTGAATGTTTGTAAAGTCCTCTATGATACAGAAATTATTTCGAGTGTGGGCATTGTCTTAAAAAAAAAAGCAATGTTATAATTATTTCGCCATAAGTTGCTTATATATACTATATTTTATTATTAGAAAAGTACTGTTACTAACATAAGCTGGCGATGCTGGCTAGCGAGGCGCTCATAGCCAGTTGCACTCAATGATCGGTAAACGATTGGCGAGGTTAAGCAACGTTGGGTGCGGTCAGTCTATAGATGGGTGACCGCTTAGTGGTATTTCATCTGAGTATCTCTGTGCTTCGGAGGGTACGTAAAAAGTCGGTCCCGGTTGTTGTCAAATTGAAAGCAGTCGTTCAGCCATATCAGATTCCTACGGGCGGCTTGAACAACTCTTGACAACAGGTTGGCCACTAACCACACGAAAAGAAGAAAAAAAGAAGAAGAACATAAGCTAAGCTAGTAGTCAGTACACTTGGGAATATATTATTCCATGTGCTATGATAAATCACGGGTCCTACTAACAGTGGTTTAAATATAATTGCGTCGGCACTCATAGTGCGCCGAGTTTAGTGGAATCAATGATATGTGGCAAAAAAAATTGTGATTCGTAAATAAAATTGTTCCAAGATTGGTTGTTCTTGTAAAGATTACATGCTTGTTAAGTCGCCTGCGCTATAAAGACTGTTCACTTGAACGATAGCAAATAGCAAGCTAACTTGTGGTGTTGAACGGTTTTTAATAACTGTACCATACCAACTATAAAACAACAAGTCAGCTTAATATTGTCTTCTATTTACGCGAATATTATTCATTGAAATTAAACTGCTATATACGGATTTTATCGCGTTGTTTATTTGACTTTTGATTTTTGATTTGATTTTTGCACTACTACTACTATTAAACTTTACTAATTTTTAGGCTAATTAAATTATTATTAAACTATTTAGATTTAATTTATTTTTACACTTTCCCCGACGTTTCGGTTGCTTTTCAGCAGCCATGGTCACGGGGAGACTAAGATGGCAGTTGTCTCAATGTTCCAGTGTAGTTATTTCAAAGTACCCGAACATAATTTAATCATTGGTGTTTCTATTTACGCAGAATGAGCTCAAAGTATCATGAAGTCTAGCTGTGGTTTGCTTCTTCTTGGGTTTGACTATTTTTATTACTGGATCCCAAGCTGGTGGTACATTCCAACCATCTTCTCTATTAAAATTAGGATGTTTTTTGATTTCAATAGCCTCGCGAAGCATCCTTGGTAGGAATCGGTGTTCTTTAGCGAGAATCTGTGGTTTGTCAAATCTCAGGTAGTGGTTGGTCCCCTGTTGCACATGTTCACACACAGCAGACTTCAACGAGCGTTGAAGTTTTACATCAGCTATGTGTCCTTTTATGCGGGTGCCTATGTTTCTCTTGGTTTGACCAATGTATGAGAGTCCGCAGTCACAATCTATTTTATAGACCCCTGCATCTTGTAAAGGTAGTTGGCACTTGACGGATGGTAAAAATTGACTTATCTTCGTTGGCGGCTTGAAGTATGTGTTGATTGAAGCTCGCTTCAAGATGTAGCCAATCTTGTCAGTGACACCCCTTACATAAGGCAGTATAGCAGGCTGGCGCTCGACTGTGGCTGGCTTTTCTCGGGATCTGTGACAGCGGCGCGGCTGTTGGAGCTTGTTGTCTTGCAGTACTTGCTTGACATGTTGAAGCTCGGCGTCCAGGTGTTTCTTGTCACAGATCCCATGGGCTCTCTGAAACAAAGACATTCCCACGGTAGCTAACTGTTTAGGATGGTGGTGAGATTCACCGTTTAAGTACCTATTTGTATGGGTCTTTTTCCTATATACAGTGTGGCTCAAAGTATGATCAGGATTCCTGATGACAAGTACATCTAAGAAAGCTAATGAATTATTTGCCTCTAATTCCATAGTAAATTGGATGTTATTATTAATGGAATTAAGATGTTCTAGGAATACACTTGCACTATCTGTTGGTAATATTGTAAAAGTATCATCTACAAACCTCTTATAAATCCTGGGTGTGATGGGGGCAGTATGTAAAGCTCGAGCCTCGAAGTCCTCCATATATATGTCAGCAACGACAGGCGATACTGAGGAGCCCATTGCAACACCATCGACTTGTATGTAGAATTTATTGTCCCACAACAGATAGCCAGTTGTTAAGCAATGCTTAAGTAGTTCTGCATATTCCTCAGGCATATTGTACTGTATTAACTTCCTTTTAGTTATTTCAATACAGTCATGTGCAGGTAAGCATGTAAATAATGACTGTACATCAAAACTAACCATTGTTTCATTGTTAGTGAGACGTAGGTGTTTAATTTCACTCACAAAATGGTATGAATCCTTTACATGTGCTCTCGAGTTGCCTCTGAGTGGTGAGAGTATCTTCGCTACGTGCTGAGCCAGTCTGTAAGTTGGTGTGTCGATCTGACTCACAATAGGACGTAGGGGAGCGTTTTCCTTGTGTATTTTTGGTAACCCATACAGCTTTGGAAGTTTTACGCAAGCTGGTATTAATTGTTTAACGTCTAGATCTAGTTTTTCGGAGTATTTATGTAAAGTGTAAAAATAAATTAAATCTAAATAGTTTAATAATAATTTAATTAGCTTAAAAATTAGTAAAGTTTAATAGTAGTAGTAGTGTAAAAAATTTCAAAATTTTGTAATAAAAAGTCAGCTTATTTTAAATATTGTTTTCTCTTTTACATTAAAATTCCTATAATAGTAATTTTACAGAGATTTACCTTGTATAGAGGTAAAACGTCTTATCTATTTTCAAAATAATAAGTAATATACGACTAAGCTAGCTGTACCAACTGATACCTGGAAATTATATAACTTTTAAAGTTGATTTAAGATCAGATAGTAAGTCACTGTTAAATTCGTTACTGTACATTTTGTCTCTATATAAATCTTTCTTGTACGTGGGTACTGCTATAAACAACGGGCGAAATAAAACACCTAATCAGGAAAAGCTTCTGTGAAAATCAAACAGTTAACATTCTTCAATGTCGGCCTCGATGGCGTAGTGGTTAGTGTAACCAACTGCCACGCCTGAGGTCGCGGGTTCGATTCCCGCACAAGTCAAACATTTGTGTGCATGAACATGGATGTTTGTCTTGGTCTGGGTGTTTCTATGTATAATATGTATGTATTTACAAAAAATAAAAAGTATATAAGTATGTTTATCCATTGTCTAGTACCCATAGTACAAGCTCTGCTTAGTTTGGGCTAGACGGTGTTGTGTGTATGTGGTAGAATATTATTATTATTATATTATTAATGAACACTAATTTTGCAGTTATTTTAATTAATGAGTAGATTACAAGCTTAGTGTACAACTGACAGAACGTAGTCAAATTATTTCCATAAATCCTTCAGTGATAAGCATTCTACTCAGCTAGGCTAATCCTAGTAGAATGTATAATACTTTGACTGACATAATCTGGTGAGCAAAATAGAACATCACAGTATTAACTAAATTCAAATAACATTCGAATTAATACACAAACGGCAGCTGCACAAATTTTACTATACACTGTGGTTAGACACCTAATTAGTTTAGCTGTTAAGTCTTCACACAAGCTATTAAAAAAATATTGTATTCAAAATTATTCTGACTTATTTTTGACGCTTACTTGAAACTGATCGTATGGTATACTTAAATAGATAAACTTAGCAAGAGCACTACACGCTACTACTGCTTCCCTGATACTTCATACAATTGAACTGATATCATAGCGTTATTACATTGGAGTTAATCATCGATAGGCTTAGCTCATAGAGAGAGACACGGATAAGGCTATACGTAAGCAACGTATAAGTTTTTTTAATTCATGCGCATTTGGTGACAGCCATATGATGCCAGTACTGCTAGTTGTACTACTACGTGGATAACTGTCGCTACTTTACAAAGTAATCGTTTATATTCTTTGCTACTACAGTGTAATAGTTAACGATTTCTTATTTCGTTTCCTTCGTGACATAACAGTCATGTTCACTCTGAGTAACTGTTTTTAGTGAGTCATAACATGCCCCTTTTTTTAACCTGGGGTATGCTTTGACGCATACTTCTCCGCTGAAAAGGGGAGCGGAGAGGTTATGTCGGGCTCACCCGGGAAAAGATGGAACGTCCCGGGTACTACCGACTAAATCTACCACGGTGTGCCAACTCGCTGCCAATAATATAGTAATATAATCCGCAAGGATACTCTCCTCACGGATCCGCTCCGACGCCTCCTTCTGCGAGATAACGTCCTCGCAGAAGGATGCGACCGCTATCCAGTTCCTCTCGCTGTCGACCATTGCTTTAATCACGGCCGGCAACGAAAGTTCGACTTCCACAACGCCTACAAGTTCACGGCGCTGCACCGTCCAGGCAGGAAGTTGTTACATGCCCTACGACATCTCTATCTAACCTATTTGCCGAAGTTTTGGTGCATTTGTTAAAGATGCCATCCTTGGACAAACTACTACGCACGAACTAACAGACTAGTTAATAATTTACTATTCAAAATGATCGGTTTATTAGTTCAGTAACGTAAACGTAAGCTCTAATACGACTGTCAATAGGCTCTTGAAAAGCATCACTGCGCTTTTCAATTAGAAAATGTTTTATAGCTATCCAGAAAGAGGTCGTCGCCTCATCCTGCCTTGATGAATATGTAACACGGCCCTTCTGTCACGAACACCTATGCCAGTCAATACGGGGCTTTGGTACCTTTAAAATATTCTGACGTCTGTTTTAAACTCTATGCTTTCGGTTGGTCCCTGAGCGGTAAAATAAAATTATATTCTACAGGAAAAGATAAAATTAGAAATTTTTAATAAGCATTTGCCTGTGACTAGTCATATCAATATTCGATAGCAATTATATGTACGTGCATTATATGTGCCATATTTCCGGTTCAACTGGACGGAATGCGATGAAACGTGACTTAGTTTTTAATTTGGATAACAGGCGACTAAACTGTTATCCGTTTGTGGTTTTCGCATTATACCAGAACCAGCAGATTATTTTCACAGATTTTGTAAACTACTAGCTTTTGCCCCCGGCTTCGCTCGCTCGCGAACAATAATTGTTCTGGATAAAAGATATGTCCTTTTGTGTACCCCTAATAAAGTGAATGCAAAGTTTCATGATGATCGGTTAAGTAGTTAAGGTGTGAAAGCATAACAAACAAACAAACTCACATTTGCATTAAAATTTAGGACCAAACCCTCTAAAAAAGTCGAAGATCTTATTTTTGTATTACTAAAAATATGTGTATTTTAATATTATCTATTTAATAATATAATACTATTCTTTATTTTTCACATTACGTATTTAATCTTTTAATTTTATTATAATTCTGTACGTTCGTTCGTGAGTTGGTAGGCCTCAGCTGAAAATCAGCGCCGTGGTCATACGCAGCATAGGCAGAGCTGGAGCCTTTTAGGCACACTGTATTGTTTAACACTACAGTACACGCGCCCTATTTTTTTGCAAGTTTGCTCGTGTGCGCTACTATAGTAGAAAAATCTAAATGGGATTCTTTTGTAATCAATTATAATTAAAATAAAAGCAATGAATTATTTCGTAAATATATTTATTATAAAATAACAAAAATAAACAATTTTAAGGGCTAAGCTTAGCTTAGGAACTTTTCATTGAGATCAACAATAAAATCAACAGTTTCGGCATGTTTAAGATCAACTTACAAAACATGATAGTACACAATGATTTAGAAGATTTATTTATTATTTTCGTCACATTCCAAATATATTACGACTTGATGATCAAAGCATATCCACCTCACACAGCGGTTACACCACTTTTTAGTGGATCGATTTCGGGCTGGAGGACATTGAAAACCTCATCTGGCGTAATACTATTTCGGGAAAATTCCGAAAGAGGCACATTGTCTTCAGTCGAGGAAGAAGAGTCACTGACCTCTTCAGTCATCTAGTTCCGTAAATCTTGAATCGGCACTGTTTCTTCTTCCTTAAAATCCGATTTGCTCTAGATAACTTCTTCATCATCATGTTTTTTCTGCGGCCAAGCCAGCACACGATTTTCAGCATCAGGATACATTGGTAATATTATTTTTCATTAGAAAATAAACAAAGGCATATAATATACTAAATACAGAGATAAAAAGTAGAGAAAGTGCTTATTATAGTAATAAAATCAACACAAAAAAGAATCAACACTTACCTTTTATTTTTACGCAAATAGTCACGTGTACTACTACAGTAGAATACGGTTTTTGGCAGGAAATTACAGGATCGTGCGCACACGCCGTGGCAAGGTGCCACACTAATTCTATAGATGGAAAAAAAAAGAAATGGCACGGTAGTAATCACAACTCATATACTATAGTAGAACGCGCGTGTACTCTAGTTATTAAAATGTTATTGTCTGTATTATGTGTGTGTGTCTGTGTGTGTCTAATAAAGAGGCAATTCATTCATAAACCCATTTGTTTTATAAATATATTTCAAGTCTAGATACAGATTCTTTATACTTTTATAAAAGTATATATTTGACTTTACGACTAATATAATCTGTTATATTGTAATTTGCCTTAGTTTTTAGAACTTCAATAAAATAAACAATTAACTCGGCATAACCTTTGGTAAGCCTTGTGTTAACAGCGGTTATTAATTCCACAATGTGTGCTTCCAACTCTTGACATAAATAAAGCCGGCTCGTACCTAATTTAGCAAAAGTACGCGTACTAAGGCGACAGTATTATTGGGTAAACAAAATTGCAATTTCGAGCAATTTTCTCTTATCATACGCCTAAGTTACTTACGCGGGCACGAGTTAATTTCGGGAAGAGAGAAAGCAAATATGATAAGGTTACGGAAGGTTACCGTGCCTATACATAAAGAGCTTTTATCTTCGGCTCTGCGCAAAAAATGAGTATGGTGTGAATGAGATTCTGTTCAGAGGAAATTACGTACAGTCAACAGCAACATACAATGGTTTCCGAACCGATCTGAACACGAAATCTCTATATATATAATAATCTCTCTAAATTCTTCGTTCGTTAGTTACTATCAAAATTAATTAAGAAATATACAGTTCAATCCATCCACAATAACAATGGTTCACCATTCATGTTCATGTTCATAGGCAAACTCAACATCTCAAATGGAATTGATATATAAATATATATTTAGAGATCTTAGTATAATAATAATAATAATATTCTATCACATACACACAACACCATAATACATTAACTAAGCCATTTAACATCAATTCTAGTTTAAAGACACGAAAAAAGTCATACACTACGTAATTAATCTTAAAACCTACCTACTATATAATAACATAAGCATTTTTTTGCTTGGTTTAAGATATGATAGGTATATTTAGGCTATCCTAATTGGCCTTAAAGCTTATTTGTGGATGAATCTATTATAATCTAAATCAGAAGAGAAAGACAACTGTTCGATTCCTTGAACTGCTGATGCAATTCAAGGAATCACTGTTGTCTGGTAAAATGTTTTCTTAACTATTTTTATTGTTATCACTATCATAGTAATAGATTCTTCTATGATTTTAATACAACTGCCAAAATATGGGCACCATATACCTATTAACCAATCACTTCAAGCATATACAGGTTTTAAATAAATGTGTCCGTACTATATACTAATGTACTGTCGTCAAATAACGCTTACTTCAATTCATTACCTTTTTACGGACAGTACCATTCAAATTGGCAGATATGTGTAAAACCTTTGCCGGAAAATTACAGATTAAATGTGCTATAACTGTCTCTCATTTTAATTTCACCGGGTAAAGTTGAGAATAAAACTGTGAATGTGGGCAAATTTATCGTTCGGTTCAGGTTGTAACATTTAATTAAGGAAAATGGTTCACGTAACGATGCTTGTAGGCTGCAACATGTAAGTAATGGATGCGATCTTTGTAATTACTAGATGGTCTCATTAAAGATTAATACATTATGATTACTAAGTGTTTTATTTGTCTCTTCTTTGTTTAATGTATTCTTTATTTTCGTAATATTTGTTGCCATGTATCTAATTAGTGAAATACTTAATCAGTAACTGATAATTTAGGGAGTTTCGTTGTCACAATGACGCCTATCATTAGATCTTAGAATCGATTTCCTAGATTGTAAAAAGTGCTACTATGTTCAATTACTGAAGCAGCGATAGCTCAGTGGGGAGACCAACAGACTGCAATGCAGAGGGGCTCGGGTTCGAACCCACGTCGCGCACCTCTGACTTTCGGAAAGTTATATGACTTTTCGAAATTATGTGCGTATTGATTGACAATTATCGCCTGCTCCGTGCCTCGAAGAGCACGTTAAGCCGTGTCAGTCCCGGCTGCCATGAACATCTATGGCAGTCGTTATTGGGAGAGTGTCGACACAAAAGATCCCACTGGGTCAAACTGTCGCCGGTCTGCACTGACTGGCCCCCACATAAGATACATACATACATGTTCAATTACTACGCAATTTTAACAGTATGCAAAGAAGCTTATAATGCTAGATGTACACATACCAAGAAGGAAATTAGTGTAATAAATCTCTGCCTAACCTTTCAGATAGAAACGCGTGAAGTCAGTGCCTATTATCAACAAAAAATGTACAAGTTGATACTGTCCAAATTTTATTCAGTAAAATACTCATGTTATTTTTTAATTCAATTGCTTCAATAAAATGTAAATAAAAGCATTCGTATTTTACAAAGAATTTAGATTGAATTAGCAGAAAAATACAGTCGAAAACCTTCAATCTGTTTTAATCAAGATAAGAGTTTAATTTTTCCTGTTACGGCATTCTTTCTACGGGCTTCACAAACAAAGATGTTTGGAGATAAAAATACAGCTTGTGTTTTGATGATAAAACAACAAACTTGTGTCCCGTTTGTGGGTTGAATTAAATGAGGCTCTTCATTTGAATATGTTTTATTTTGACAAAGACTACGTATTCTCTCATTGACCCAGTGACGTAAGTATAAGTCCTAGTAGCTTTGTAAAGTCCTAGTGTACATTATTTATGTGAAATCCATCTGGAAAATAAATTTATATGACGGTCATTAACGCAATTTTTTCTGCCAATCGGAACAGTATATCTATTTATTAAAATACTTAGGTTAGGTTAGTTATAGTACTTTCTTCTGGATAAAAAGTACCTTATATCCTTTCTATCCCGTTACAATGTACACTCGAAATTTCATGATGATCGTTTAAGTAGTTAAAAGCGTGAACAAACAAATAAACAAACGAACACTCACTTTTACATTTACAATATTAGACAACTTAGATTTACAAATGGGATGTAAAAAAGATGATAGCTTTTGTACACTATAACTTAAAACTATAGTAAAAGCTGGTAAAAAAGCTAGTAGCTATTTGTCCATCCATTAACTAAACCGCTTTGTTTAGGAGTAAGTTCAAGTTTCGGCTTCTTATTTCGGCTAAGTTTACAAAAAATCTTAGTCGGATCTAAGTTTAACTGACAAAACATGAGTTTGTAATACTTCTTGAAATCCCTACGGCTCCCTTTTATTATCATATAAATATTAACGATACAACAATTACACAATATTTAATTACTACCTAGGTAGCGCAGCGGTAGTGAGCGCGAGGACCACGGTCAAAGTATTATTGGGTTTCTTATCGCATAGAGTCTGCAATTGAGTCTAGTAGAAGACCATAGGGTTGCCCCTATTACGTAGGAGCTAAAACCATGCTTAGTAAAATCCTAAATAATATTACACAAGCGAATGTGACTTTGTTTGTTAGCTACGCTTTCGCGCCTTGACTACTCGATCAATCATCATGAAATTTCGCATACACGTTGTCAGAAGCACGGAAGAGGACATAGGATACCTCTTACTTTTAGTAATTTCACCTAACCTATATTTACACGAACGAATCCGCAGGCAAAATCTAGTGTATTTATATTTGTAATACATCTTAGCTTACTCTTTTGGGTAAATAAGCGTGAGTCTATTATGTATGAATTATAGTACCCAACTCCTTTATGCTGAACTTTGTATTTAAAAGGGTCTATTTTTAATGCATTACGTATAGAGTAACAAACGCCAAATTTATTCTAACTAACTAATAGGTACTTGAATCTAAGTCAAAGTCAAAGTCAAAAATCATTTATTTGTTTAGGTCGCAGAGTAACAATTATAAACGTCAATGGGGGTTCGTGTTTTATTACATTTACTAAATTTACATTTATTCTAGTTGCTAGGTTAAGGCAAAAGGTTTAAAAAATTCAAGATCACTCTTTTAAATCGCCATCAAATAATACTTTCTGTATTTTATTGTTGATAACATATTAAATTCAATAAACTCTTTGGCTCTTTTCCTGTTGTGCGTGCATAGGCACAAATATAAATAGCTGATATCCGTCACGCTTGTAATTCAACAAAGGTGTTTGCTAAAGGCGTAGACAATGATATATCACCCTACACCTTAGTACGCTCTGATAAATGTAATCAACATATCTTGAAAGAGCACTGAAGAGATATGACTAGGATGTTTAGTATTTACGTATTGCTCTCATTAATTCTGCCATCTACACGTAAACAACAATACTCTTTACTTTCTTCTAAACTTTCCTTGATAAAGACGATTCCCGCACTAGAGATTTTACAAACATACAATTTAGTGTACTTGTGTATATCCACAGCGATAGCTCAGTGGGGGGACCAACAAACTGCAATGCAGAGGGTCTCGGGTTCTAACCCACGTCGCGGTACCACCAGACGGGATAAGGGTAGATAAAATTAACCGCAATAAATGCTAGTTAAAAGATGACAATCTTTATGATTAGAATTTCTCATTTGCTTCAGCCCTCGACCTGTATTTCTATTTAAAAGTTTTTCAACCTTGTGTCACATAAGCTCTTCCATTCTTTAATTTATTTACTTCCGAATGTAACGTCGGTCAAATAGTAAACGTGTTCTCCAATGCGTATTAACACGGCCTTATTTTCAATACACGAACAGTTGACTAAACAAAATCACACTTGAATGGACATGCCAACCGTTTCAGTACTGTTACATAGAGGAAAACGCTGGGTAAAGTCCGTCAGCAAATCGCTCCCCCAGCCCGTATAATTCAGGAAACTGCCTCAGTCAATTTCCGAGCGTATGAAGACGTAATCGATAGCTACATTCGGACTAGTGGCGCGAAAAAAGCCGGACGCGTGGTTAATTATATACCACATATTCGATTAGAAATGACTTAGCGGCTTTCTGAGGTCAGTTTGTTCGTATTTAACCACGCCTATATATTTATTAATGGATAGGCAGTGCTGTATTATATATTATATGAGATTTACAAAATTTTAGACGCTATTAAGAAAAAATATGTAGGTGGTCTTTATATGAGCTACAAATGACAAAACTGACTGTATGTTTGTACGCTCATCATGCAAAAACTACTGCACAAAATAGAATGCAGTTTTTATAGAAGTCTTGCTAGAGGTCTAGTTATAGACATGCAACATTATTCATTATAATAATAATTGAATAATTAAGAATTTTGTTTTTTATTCATATTACAATTCTTTTAAACCCACCAAAATGCATAATAGTTTGTCGGCGGGATTAGCGCTCGATTATATCATATATGTACATATGATACGCCGGCTAGAAATTGTCTATTAATGATTCGACATTTTTGATACGCCGCATCGCCTATATAGATAGTATCGAAGAAAATACTATTTACAGATATGTTTTGTGTAGATCAGCTTCATTATAATTATATGCAAAGAAAGAAAAATGTAGATATTCGTAATAGCTACCCAAATTTCAATCAAAAGATATTAAGCATTTCGACAATAGGTATAGTTTAACTGAGATTTGTATTAATTTGCGACAGTACCCTGACTTCTGAACAAAATTAAAATTTCAATTAATTAAATCTAAACCTTCTACAAAGAGAAGATCATGTAGGCAATGACATGCAAATACTTCTTAAGAATCTCAAATAATGCAAAGATATTCGAAATTGGAATCAGAATTTGAAATACAACGTCTTAAATTCGCAGAATTTAATTAGATTGATTAATAGTCTCACCAATACTATAATTTAGAATTTCAATTATGAAGTGTTTAATAGTCTTTGTCACACATGTTTAGCGTTGTGTATCGAACACATAAATAGAGGTAGATTTTTACACACATTGCACCTGATATCTTTATGTCTTGCTTATAAGGCGATGACTGTATTACTATTTATCAATACAGTACACGTAACAATTCAGACCTTACTCTCAGAAAATGTAATAATATTATATCATGAGGTAGCGGGTTCGATTCCCGCACAAGTCAAACATTTGTGTGCATGAACATGGATGTTTGTCTTGGTCTGAGTGTTTCTATGTATAATATGAATGATTTACAAAAAAAAAGTATATATATGTAAGGTTATCCATTGTCTAGTACCCATAGTACAAGCTCTGCTTAGGGCTAGATGGTGATATGTGTATGTGCCAATGGTTTATACTAGTAGACCAATGAGTTTTGAATATAGTTATTGTGGAAACAGATAAAAAAATTGCATTGTCGATATACATACATAGTCTTTCTGTTGTTCACCGAAGAGATGTCATCAGATATTGTTTCAGGTCCCACTTAATAGGGTCAACTCAATTGCCTTTTATCGGACGCAGTTCCAGAGTCCGTACTAACTTTACCCTGCCCGGGAATCGGACACGAGACCATGCACATCAGTCGCATACACTACAGTTGCGCAGCCAAAGCATTATTTTATAAACATAAAAAAGCAGCGATAGCCTATACGGTTGCCCACTAGGGAAACCATTGGGCTGCCACGCAGAGGTCTCGTTTTCGATCCTAATGCGCACATTTCCGACTTTTCGAAGTTGTATGCGTATTAAATAGTTAATTATCGCCCGCTTTAATGGTGAAGGAAAACATCGTGAGTAAACATGCATATCTGAGAGTTCTCCATAATATTCTCGAAGATATGTGAAGTCTGCCAACCTGCACTGGGCCAGCGTGGTGGACTATGGCCTAACCCTTCTCACACTGAGAAGAGGCCCGTGCCCAGCAGTGGGATAGTATAATACAGGGCTGATATTATATAAACAAATATAATTACACTTTCGTACATTTACAACAAAATTTAATCATTTAAATAATTCTTTGAATTGGCTATGACTTACTATGTTGCTATATTATTAAAACTGTTGGTAACATAACCTCATTTATTTCGCTTAACCAATATTGTTTCCTAGTCATTTTAGTTTGGTTGGAGGTTTCGATATTACATACAATCCCATGTTGTGTTTTCAATAAATTTTAATAAGAGAGAATTATTATTTACATGGAAACTTATAATTTAATGACAGCGTAATTCCAGATTGACAGTTTTATAATGAAGTACTGATTAAATTGTTATATTTATTAATTCATTCTTAGCTTTAACGCAACAAACACTGCAATTAGAAACGATCTAACAGATAAACTGAATTGAAATCAAACAATCCTCATATAAAAGTACAGATTAATGGAAAGCTAACACAGCTGCAATTGAAAGAAATCTTTTTGCTTCGTATTCTTCTATTTTTATGAAACTGTCGACTCTGTTCGTATTACGAGGTGCAAGCTGGATAACGTAAGTTATGTCAATTGTCTCCTAAGATTTATGTTATTCGTGTACGTTCTTTGTTCTTTCATTCGAATGAAATATATGTAGCATACGTCTAATATCGAGCTTTCAACACTGTTTTTGATTTATATACCGTAGATGGAAATAAATACCAAGAAGATTAAAAAAGCTGAAAAGCTTGACGTTTAGGCGAGATTGCACTGACCGTGGTCACAATTCAGTTATTGAAATCATGCAACGCGGAAGAATAAAATGTATTAGTGTAAGTCTATTTTTATAGTAGGAGACACTGAAAACAGTATATATTGCCCTATGTCAGTCTCTCATTATGTATTTCATCACCTGCTAGGCTAGTGCACCAAGGACTTATTATTTAAGTTGAATAACACAACGGTCGGTCTTGAAAGTTATGGTGAAACGGCCATTTAGATATCCAACGGCAAGCGTCTACCAGGATAGTAAAGTGCTGAGCGTAGGACAGCTGTCGAGACTAAAAAAAAAATTCCTGTCAGTATGTCATTAGGTATTGCATCACCCTGCTGGGACATCAAGTCCTTGATGTCTTGAATTAAACAAATATACTTATTTTTGTTTAATTCTGCCAGCGCTTGGCAAATTACTTTATATTATAACGTGTTTTAGATTAATAAGTTTCTCTAATTTGTTGGACGCTGTTAAACAATTTTTTATTTTAATTTACTTTCTACTCATATAGACACGGTCTCACGCTTGTATACCCAAATGGTTAGGTAGAAGTGTGTTACATCGCGCTTGCTATTTATATAATATCACCCTTTTATATTTTTATACTACTTTTCTATATATGTATATCATGATAAAACTGTGAGGCTGAAGACTCAGCCTCAGAAGTACATACATTAAAACATTATTTAAAAGCTAATTCGTGACGTTACATTGCATCTCATACTATACCGCAGCAAAACCGGCAATATAGTGTATATATCGTAAATCTTATGACGTCATGAGTTGTGAACTGGTATCTACGTGGACGAAGTCGAAGGCAAATTGAAATTTTAGTAATAATACAACTGATATGTAGTGTAAATGTATGTGTAAACGACTCGAACAATTGAAGTAATAATCACACGGTAATTATAATAATATTTATATTGTCATATTGCTGTGCTTCGTGATCCGATAAATGGTGTTGTCGTCTAATTATTAATAATTTCATACTATTAGAAAGGGCAAGAAAGTGCCTGCTGGAATAGCTATTATATAATACTAGCTTCAACCCACATCTTCGTTCGCGCTTGTTTACAAACACCCTATATCTTATTTTTTTATTAGAGCACAAACTACTTCTTGAACCTTAGCAATCTTTAATCAAATCCTATAATAAATGCGAAAGTAGCTCTGTCTGTCTATCTGACAGATGTCAGTCTGTCTGTCCGTCGGTCTGTCTGTCTATCTGTTACCTTTTCACGCTCAATACACTGAACCGATTTAGATGAAACTTGAAATGGAGTTAGCTAATAAAGTCATAAATAACTCTAAAGTTTCAACATTGAGTAGAATTTGAATACCTATAAATATTAGTTTGTATAAAATTTATGACATGATAAAAGAGAATCTCTGTTCATTCAATATAAGTACTGCCATAAGAAGCACTTTTATTTGTCCGGATAGTTGACGCACATTTTGCTTACCAAGTACCTTTTTGCCTATGCAAACAATAACAACTTGAGGCATGTTGGCTCTACTTGAAGCATGTATACCACACTTATCAGAGTTAACGATCGCGATAGAGCACAAGCAGTTGACAGTTCGCTAGTCTAACGTCGACGAACATCATTAATTTGCCCTTCCCCGTAAGTTGACTTTCCCAACTAGGGTGGAAAGATATAAGACAGATAGTGCCTGTTCTTCTTTTATTTATCCCTCTTTCCGGCCTCTCAATCAATGAGTAAGTTTAAGTAGATATTTGATAACGCAGACGATCCATTTATCCGATGCCCCAAGTTTTCGTTCGCACTTTTTGAACGCATAAATTCAATCTTGTGGATAGCTAAAAGGAAATTCGAATTTACTGTTGAAAATCGTAACTTTAAATTAAGAATAGTTTTGTAGCTCAGTAGTAGTGACGGAGATTTCTGTGCATGAGGCCTCGAGTTCGATTCTTTTATCGAGAGTATTATTGAGTGTTTCTATCAAGGAATTCTCAGTAATAGAATGGTGTTTGGAATCTTTGCTCCCTATTACATAGAACTTAAGCTTAGTTGACGCAATGTGTGTTTGTAATACACTTCTGCCTAGTCCTTTGGGGAAATAGCCGTAAGATTTTCCATGTATGAATTAAGGTAACATAGCACATCACTTATACTCAAGCCTGTGTACAAAGAGATAGACAGGAGGCACGCAATTACACATGTTTTAAGCTCGTAATAAAGCAGTCTACTGCGGTCGACGGGGCACATTGCCAGACTTCGTGCGACTACTGAGAACTAAACGAAAAATAGAATATCACCAATTACTACCAACCTAAATATTGATGTCTTGATTGACGTTGAACATGAGCGTAAGTTTGGCCACTGCAGAGATTTAAATCTTTGTGCCACAGAATCAATACTAACTGCGCGAAAGGTGTACTGGTTTAACTAATCACCACGCCACTGGCGACACGCTGAGGGTTCGATATTGTCGTTGTTCCAAGTCTGGATGTTCTTTGTGTCCGTTAAAAAAGTTTGTAAAGTCCCGCCCAATAAACATTATTCCTAGAGCGGGCGCGGTGTTATAAATAATAATAAAACAGTTAAAGGAATAAGGTTTATTAACATAAACACACACACACACACACACAGATATATATTCTAACACAAAACAGATACAGATACTTACGTTTTTTACTTTTTTATTATTCTTGAAATACGTTATCTTTATTTACCCTTATTTAACAATGTACCTACAAAGTAAAACACCACGTCACACACGACGTACTTACGTATTGTAATAAAGGAGTCAATTTTTGAGAGCCCTGACACCCATAACACAATCATGTTCAATCTTAGCTTGGGTGTCAGATGGTCACAACACTGTAATAACCTACAATTTGTAAGAATAAAGTTTGTTTTAGCATATTGTATGTAAAAAAATGTAAAACTGGTAATAAAGATGATTATTATTATTATTATTATTATTGTAAACTATAACTGAGAACTATCATCTATCAGTATTATAAATTATAAATCTAACAAGATTTCGCGTTCCCTTCTAGTGGCTTACGGGGTTATAATGTTGTCAGAGCCACACCGCCATCCAATTACCCTCTTGTATTCTTAAATCCAATTTCCTGCAGTCATGTTTCATGTAGCGGATGTTTTACTGAGCCTTTTGTTCTTTGATGACTAGATTAACCTTAAAAATCGCTGTAGCACGGCATAGTGAAATCCCACCGAGTTTGTCGGCTCACTTCTCTATTTTTATACCGTGTAGGTAAGTTAGTTGCTCGTTGGCCGCGACCTAAAGCGATTTTATTTTGTGCAAAGGGTCAAGTGGGAGCACAGGGGTGCGAGGTCGTGTATGAAAGGGGTTGCGTTAGTGGGCAATAAGTAATTTCCTACCTGCTTTCCTTCAGAAGTTAGACGCTTCACAAAGAGTTGTGATTAATATTTTATCAACGAACACTCGAGAACTTGGTAAGTTATAAGTAATTTTTGATATACTGCGTCTTCTATCTAGGTCAGGTGCCTTCGATTTTTGTTGTTCAAGTAGGCGTTTAAGCGATCTCTTAATTACTAATAAAACTGAGTGATGTAGTAATAAAATATAGTAATTTATTTAGCAACTAGTCACTAAATCAGTTTAATTAAATTTTACGATATATGTGATGTCTATTTTGCCTTTGTTGAATCGTAAACGTTTTAGTTGTAAATTCGTTACGTATTAACATGCGTGATAAAGGCAAGTAATTAAATTCACTGAGTTCTACGATTTATGTTTGAGATGAGTTATATATTAACATTTATTAGACTCTCATTAACGCTGTTTACGATGTAGATATGTGAATTATTATAGCAAACCACGCTCTAGGCTACAGCAACACAACTAAAATACTAAAAAACTTAATTTTAGAATTTTTAAGCAATTCCTTAACTTCAGTTGCTATCTAGTAATCCCCTGAGCAACATTTATTTCTGATTTTGAATGTCAAAGGCTTGGCATTATGGCGGATTGTTCAGATTTATAAGATGACATCTACAGCTTCGATTGCAAATAAATAGTTATCTGCCGAGATACATTACGAAAGCGTCTGAGCCTTTCGGGATTTGGATGTAGTTTATGGCAATAAAAAGAAATGATATTTTACGACGTTAGCAGTTTTACTTTGTGAGACCCTCGTATAAAAAAGACTCTTCTTTATTGATATTCCTTAAGCTCACAAACAAGATCTTAGAACTCCGTTAGCCTCGCGATCTTAGCGGATAGATACCCTATTTGCTTTTAAAGTAAGCAGAAATATATTACACGATAGCTAAGTCTTACTTTCCTATTATTTTGATGTGTTAAGGTCAAATTCCCTTTGATGTTGGACTTACATTTACATATGTCGGCCTCGATGGCGTAGTGGTTAGTGTAACCGACTGCCACGCCCGAGGTCGCGGGTTCGATTCCCGCACAAGTCAAACATTTGTGTGCATGAACATGGATGTTTGTCTTGGTCTGGGTGTTTCTATGTATAATATGTATGTATTTACAAAAAAAAAAAAAAACGTATATACATATGTATGTTTATCCATTGTCTAGAACCCATAGTACAAGCTCTGCTTAGTTTGGGCTAGATGGTGTTGTGTGTATGTGGTAGAATATTATTATTATTATATATTTCTAAGGTTATAACCGACACATGACAAGTTACAGGTGAGTCCCAGAGGTATTTGTTGGTAAATCCCTAGAGAAAAATGGTAATTGGTGACAGTAATAGAGGAAATGGATGAGAGAGTGCAGAAGCGAGTGAATGCTAATTCTTCCCCACTTATAATATTCGTTTAATGTAAATGTGCGTCAAACATTATTTCATTGCTCCACCGCATTCACGGATGCTAGCATCCTACTTAATTATGTAGCACGCTTCAGATGTGGTTATTTGTATTTATATAAATGTATAATATCATTTACAATGCACGCATTTGCCTTACTTAGTGTAAGCGACAAATTAGTACACGAACACTTTCAAATATTTTTGAGTAGAAATTTTATTTTTTAATCTAGCCCATGCCAGGCTCCATACATTAAGGGTCAGTCTAATACTTTTAATTGCATGTTACTAGGGAAATGTCAGTATAAAAAGAATATAAAAACATTTTTATATAAAAATTAAAGAAAATATTTTAGTCAATCCATTGAAAACTTTTCTAGATTTGCAGACAAAAACGCGGATGCAAAATTTTTATGCATGTATGTATGTATACAGAAGTTTATTGTTCATCGTATGTTGCAAGCACCAAGAATTGGGCCTCAACAATCAACAATTCAATCAATCTCTTAAACTTATTCATATTCATTAGGCACACCAAGTATATAATATCATACACTTCACGGTAAAATTACGCTCTCTTACACCTAGGGTCTGGAAACTGGGCTCAGTTGTCTTGTCCTATACTTTTGAGCTAATATTAACCCTATAAAATATGCACCCTTTAACTATATTCGTATTTCGCATTCTGTTTGATCGTAACAAGCATTCATTTGGTATGAATATTATAAACATAATATTACTTCGTTCGTTGCAATATTAGCTGAAGGATGTTTAAACTGTTTTTGCGTTGCTTTTGTTCAGCCTACCCTTGAAAGTTAAGTATACATATTCAGTAACAGCTTCAAAATTTTGGTACCCCTAATTTGCACAAAAGTTAATTAGGCGCGTACATATCTATACTAATGCCATAAAGAGAAATGATTCGTTTTATTTTTGTTTGTAAGGATTTAACTTATTTATATATTCGATACTTGTATATTCTAGTCGGTTACCTACTATACTGCTCACCAGGAATAAATTGTTGAATTACATATCAACGGTAGATATTTAACAGCTATATCATGTTATGGTATGTATTGTGACTTATTTGGTTTTAAAACTTACCTCATTGTTTGCAATAATCTTCTAGCAATTTAAGCTTTTAAAGTAAAAATAAAATTAAATCTGTATTTACTTTGATCACGAAGTAAGTTATATTTGTCTTTAAAATTCGATCGTGACTTAAGTAAAGGCTATACTTAACTTGATTACGATTAAGGGCCTAAAGGAAAACTAAGAAAAGACTTATATTACAATCACTCCATCCGGCAAGTTTAAAACTTGAACTGAGGAAAGGAATGATGAGAAGATCAAGTATATAATTATGTAAATCAAAACACAATTAAAAATAAAACTCGTCAGGTATTCTTTACAGAGTAGTATTCCATATTATGTTTATTTATGTAGGTATTTTATTCCACTGCTATAGATCAGCATAGGTTTTTTTTACGGTATACCATTCTTATCTTTCACTCGACGTCACCCAACACTTTTCTTATATCCATACCATCCACAACAAAAGCGAGTGCTCTCGATACCACGACGTCCAAATACCTTTTTACGGGGTAAAGTTCTGATGCGAAATCTTGTCAAGAAGGTTATATATGATTGCGCTTGCCTCAGTTCAGCGCTCTTCGCATAGTTGATAGGGTGATGTTGGGCGAGGCCATCGTAAGTGTCGGCTGGTTTTGATGGGGTGAACCTCGCCCCCTCCGTATTTCGGTGATTTGTTTGGAACGATGTCTCCATTATTCCTGAGTGGCTTGACGTGATAAAGCTGTTAGGTGCAGTAATGTGAGGATCGAGTTGACTACTAAAATTTGCATTAACGAATTGCGTTTTATTTTTTCGGAGGTTGTTCCTTTTTTATGAAAAAGACCTTGTCAGCTGAATTTTTAAAGGGGTTTATGTAAAAAATTGTCTGTCATGCCTGTATTATGACTGCGGAAACAGGGAGTGTTTATAATTAATATGATATACATGCAGCGGTGGCCTCGGCGTAGTTGCGAATAAAGTTATACTTTGCTAGTGATTTCGCAACTTACGTTTACGGGCATGTTAAACATTCAAGTTAAACTACTTAAAACTGATGTAAACGCAATTTATTTTCCACAACTTCTTTCATATACGTACAAAAATAGTCTTATGGACTTACAAAAATAGGGAATGATCCCTATTACGTGGGACCTAACAACATATCTTTGGGCATGTGAGCCTATTGCCCCGATAGTTCTAGACTCAGTGCTATTAAGAATTTTCTGACAGATCAATAATAATTGCCCCATCCGGTATTTGAACCCAACCTAATATCCTTACAGTCATTGTGAATTTCTCAGCTTCACTACCGCTGCTCCACCGAAGCAACTTTATTAGATTATTTGTATTTACAGTGTGCCCGACGTTTCACTTTTAAGCTCGTTCGATTATAACGGGATGTTTCCCCAAAGAGTCTTACTATTGACTACTAAAATAGTCACGTAAAGTTGGTTCTGTAAGAAAGAACTGGTACTAAGATCTAATACGTAAAGGCTTGCGCTTTCTTAAAGGATATTTAAACACATCTCAATACTCTAAAAAATAGTCCTTGAAATCTGTGAGGGTTCATTGTAATATATCCACAATCCGAATAATAAAGATCTACCAGTTTAATAAAAATAAATCATGTTCCTTAGGTTACAAAAGGTTTCTCAATTTAATGGTATTTGGCTTCTATATTAGTTATTATAGATTGCTTGGATTGATTATATACTTTAGGTATGTAATATTGTTACATACTCGTAACTAAAACATATTGTAACGAAACATTTACCAGTAGGTAACATTATGAGAAATGTTTCTGACGAAACAAATAGAAATAAACATAATTAGAGCCCTTCGTTATGTCGGAGCAAAATAAAATTGTGTTTTCTAGATAAACAGATTAATACTGGATCCGCTGATGCGTAACAACCGTTATGATTTTCTTTATTACTTACAAATATGTGTATTACTAGTCGTACAAACTATTACAAATTATCTAGCCTTTCCATGCGACGTTGTTCACCTTTGAAGTCATTTACGAAGTTTTAATCATTGTTTAACAGGTTCCCCGTCTGATGTATCATATATGAGCATAACAATAGATTTTCTATTGTGTCTATTACAGCGAAAGAGTTAATCAACTTAAATGATTAAGTTATGGTGCATTCATCTTAACTTCGGTTATTACTACACGGAATAAGATATAAGGCAACCAACCAAACTGTGAAACTTGACCACAATCCATTTCGCAGATTTATATGATGACGAAACAAACTTATAATACATTTTCAATTCTCTTTTTCGGTGAATGTCATCGAGCCACAAATCTGTTTGAGTCAACACAATTGTTTTGAATTATATCGGGCATTCCGAAAATTGACAGATTACCTAAGAGTCGATCTTAATTAATTTTAAAATATCCGCTTTTTTTAAACACAGCATTGTTATACAAGAAAACAAAGCCATTAATTTCCATTAAATTGGATCATTAACAAGTATCAATTTATACACGTTTCACTTTCGTATGAACAATTTTCATATCGTATGTTTATTTATTTATTCATTTATTCAATACAAAAAAACTTTGTGAAGAATTTTAAATTTACATACTAAATGTGCACATATAATGTGCGGGTTCAATTCCCGCACAAGTCAAACATCTGCGCGCATGAACACGGATGCCCGTCTCCGTCTGGGCGCCCCTATGCACAATATCTATATAAAAAATAAAAGTATATACATGTATGATCATCCACTGTCCAGCACCTACAGCACAAGCTCTGCCCAGCCCGGGCTAGACGGTGCCGTGTGCATGTGGTAGAATATTATTATTATTATTATTACATATACAAATAATATTAAAAAAAATACAATTAACTCGAAATGGATAGAATTTAAATTGAACATTAAGGACTAAAATTAGAATATTATATAACATTCAAACAACAATTACATTACAATATTATTTATCATCACAGAATTCGTCAATAGTATAATAAGCTTTTTCAAGTAATAATGTCTTCAGTTTAATTTTAAATATATTAACACTCTCAATTTTTTTCAGTTCTGACGGTAATTTGTTAAACACATTTATGGACTGCACATAAGATGAGTGTTTAGCAATATTTAGTTTTGCTTGTAAGATTGTCTTTAAATCTTTTCTCCGTGTCGCTATTCTACACTTCCTTTCATCATCAGTCTCAAACTTGTGCAAATTTTTTTGAAAGTGAGTAAGTAGTACTAATGTATATAGACATGGTACAGTTAAAATTTTTAGTTGTCTAAAATGTTCCTTACATGATTCGGTTTGGTCAATGCCAAGCATAGTTCTAAGTGCTCTCTTTTGCATCACAAAGGCAGCATTAATATTGTATTTGTAACTACCTCCCCAAAATTTGATGCTGTACTTAATTTTTGTTTCAACCAGGGCAAAGTAGACAGTACGAAGTTGAGTAACTGATAAAAAACCCCAAGCGTTCTAATTGCATAGCAGGCATTACTCACTACATTAGTGACTGAAGTAAGTTCAGATTGCCAGTTTAAAAGAGAATCAATTTGTACCCCTAAGAATCTTATATTTTCAACTAAATCGATTTTGTTTCCTGAAGACCGTACATTTATAGAAGTATTGTTTCTAACTGTAGTTCTGAATAGCATACATTTAGTTTTTTTTACATTCAGAGTTAGGTTATTTATTGAAAACCAGTTTTCATATGCCTTAAGAAAAGTATTCAGTTTTTCTTCTAAAGTGTCAACTTCATTAGCACTCATAACAGCGCTGGTATCATCCGCAAAAAGAACAAGGTTAGCATCTGGTGAAACACTTTTTATATATGAAGTTAAATCATTAACAACTATAATAAAGAAAATTGGACCCAGGACTGAGCCTTGAGGAACACCTTTATTAACTGAAAAGAGTCTAGATTTATAAATTTTTCAATCCCTTTTTTAACAGCCTTGATTTCAACATACTGTGTTCTATTTGTTAAATACGATCGAAATAGTTGTAAAGTGTTTTCTCTTATGCCATAGTGTTCTAACTTATCCAAAAGAATAGAATGTTCCACAGTATCAAATGCAGAACTTAAATCTAGGAATAATCCTGCGACTTTTAATTTGGTATTTAGATTTCTAACTATATCATTAACCAATGAGTCTATTGCGTCCAGTGTTCCTATATTGTTTTGATATCCATATTGATTTGAGTTTATAATTTTTTCATGGTACAAGTGTCTGACAAGTCTAGTCTTGATAACTATTTCAAAGAGTTTTGACAAAACTGGTAGCAATGAGATTGGCCTATAGTTAACGGGGTCAGTTTCATCACCCTTCTTAAATAGCGGCAAAACTCTGGCTATCTTAAATTGATCAGGAAAAATACCTTGATTAATACATTTATTAATTATGTCTGATATTGGATGTGCTAAAATATCTATATTGTCTTTGATTATACTAAGCGGAATTTCATCATGGCCAAATGACTTTTTATTGCCCATAGTTTTACCATATTGAAAATTTCAAATGGAGTAACTATATCAAAAAACATGTCGTTTTGAACTCTGTCAGTATACTTTATTAAGCATATTCTGGCCATTTTCGCATTATAAATATTTACACTCTTACTATTACTAAATTTTTTTGCAAAAATAAAAACGTATAAAACTTTTTACTAAATGTAGAAGAGTGTAGTTCTTCAATTTTTCTAATAAATGTATTGATGCCTAGATTCCAGTCGTACTCAATTAGCTTATTTCTAAACATTTATTTATTTTTTTCAGTGTAGCATCTTCTATTTATACTTATAAAACGAGCACATTCTTTAAAGGTAATCTTTTCCAAATATGCTGTACAGAAAAGGGCAGCATGCCTATCAGCTAATCTGTTATGGTCAATGTCCGTGGAACTTATACTATTTTCACAAACATTAGTCAAAATATTATCTACACAAGATTTAGAATTATTACGTGTAAATGTAATTGAAGTAAATAAATATCTAAAATTGTAACATGTCAATAGTGATATAAACATATGCTTGTATTTGTCATCTTTACTTAAATTAACATTAAAATCTCCACAAATAAAACATAATTTATTAAAAACAAATTGCAATAATTTTTCTAATCGTTCAAGGAACTCGTCAAAGTTTTTATCTATTTATTTATTTATTTATTTATTCATAAAGAAACAATATAAGCTTACAGCAATACACCAACACGCTTACATGTTATGCTAATTTAAAACTAGGTTAAAAATGTATTTATTATACTAATTAAATAATAAGAAAACATAAATAAAACAATTAAATTAAAATTATAAACATATCAAATTAAACAATCAAACACATTATACATTATTTAAATACAATAATACTTTCTTTGTAATTATGCTCATATTATCAAAGAACATGTCTGTATCCGGATTCGCTCGTATTATATTATTTATGGACTCAATAGTCCTACCAGTCGGAGTACTGGCGGCGGGAGATACACGCCATGATGGTGAACAGGTAAGCAGCTGATGCCACCGTCGTCCAGTGCCACGCATGTATTGGTCTGGAACGTAGAAGTGTATGGATTCACGCACTAATGGGTTATCGATTTTGTGATTTAGAAGTTGATAGTAGTGCATTACTAGTGTAAAACTACGCCTGAGCTCTAAAGTGTCCAGACCAACCATCCCACAAACAAACATGGACGGGTAGAGATATGGGTAATATCCATGTATGCGCTTGTATAAGTAACGAACAAATTTGCGTTGTATCCTTTCTACCATTAAAGTATATAGCTTTTCCTTTGGGCTCCAGACAATCGCGTTGTATTCGAGTTTACTTCTTACGTATGCATTATATAGCAATTTTATAACAAGTACATTATTAAATTGTGATGACATTCTCATTACAAACCCCAACGACTTACTTGCATTTTTAGATATGCTTTTAATATGATCAAAAAAATTAAACTTTGAGTCCAACATTAATCCAAGATCACATATCGTAGTGACGCGTTCGAGCGGCTGCCCTGTCATCTTGTATGTCCTTACGATTGGAGATCGGGAACGAGTAAAACTGATGGTTTTGCATTTGGCAACATTTAAAGCTAGTTTGTTTACTCTGCTCCATTCTGCAACTGCATCTATGTCGCGTTGTAGGTCTTCACAATCTGATGCATTCTTAATAGTTTTAAACAATTTGAGATCGTCAGCAAACATAAGACTTTCTACGCTAGAGAGACTGTTAGGCAGATCATTTATCATTATAATAAATAAAGTAGGACCCAAGGTGCTTCCCTGACTGACTCCAGATCGAGTATAATAATCTTGTGATCTATAATTTCCCATTTTTACATATTGCTTTCGGTCCTTCAAATAGTTTGCTAAGAATTTAAGTAAGTGTGTATCGAATCCTATAGATGAAAGCTTGGTTAACAGTATGTCATTATCCACAAGATCAAAAGCTTTGGCAAAATCAAAGTATGCTGCATCTATTTGACATCCTGACAACATATTAGACTTTATAAAGTCGGTAAACCTAATGTGATTTGTTAAGGTGGATCGTGCGGGCCGAAAACCATGTTGGGAGTCGTTTAATATGTATTTTATTTGAGGAGTGATATCATTTTTAATTATTGTTTCAAAGATCTTCCCAAACACCGATAGCACTGCGATAGGTCTGTAATTTGTAATCTGAGAAGATGAGTTTGATTTAGGTACGGGGGTCACCCTTGATATCTTCCATTTACTTGGATAAGAACAGTATTGGAGGGATAAGTTATATATGTATAACAGGGGTGTTTCAAAAGATATGAAACAGTCCTTTACTAAAAATGTTGGTATAAGATCCGGCCCAGAAGCTGTTGATATTTTAAGCTGTCTTACTGCACGCCTAAGCTGTGTTAAATTAACATGCGCAACACTTACTTGGGACATACTATGCTGTTTAATTGCATCTTGTTCAGCCGCTTTAAAATCTAGGTTAGGAATATCACTATGAAAGACTGAACCAAAATATTCTGAAAATGCATCAACAGCCTCCTGACCTTCAACAATCCTATCGTTATGAACAAATTTATTGTCCTGTTGCCTATTTTTCCTTTTAGCTCTAACAAATTGCCAAAATGTTGAAGGGTCATGTATTATATTGTTACCCACTTTGTGTAAATAATTTTGAAAAGCTTTTTTTACTAACTCTTTTACTTTGGTTCTGTAATATTTAAAAAGTTCTTTGTTAAATTGAAGACCTCGTATTTTGAACATTTTTAGGTTATAATATTTTAGTTTTATATAATAGATTATTTCTCCCGTGTACCATGACGGGTATTTATATTTTTGATTGAGTGGTACTCTTTTGATCGGGACGTGATTATTTATGGTGCTATTTAGTTTATTATATAGAATGTCAACAGCGATATCAACGTCTTTCTGTTGCAATAGGTCCGACCAGTCTATATTTGCTATATCCAAGTATAAACCCTGAAAATCCGCCTTATGAAAGTTCCACTCACAAATAAGATTAATCGAATTTTTATTACCTCTCTGTTGAGGGGATTTCCCGGTAGATATAACTCTAGGCAAAGCAAGAAATATTTTAAGGGGAGGGTGATAGGCATCGGCTGGTACGAGGGCATCATCACTGGAACCCACACTAATGTCACCGGAGTTAAGATTTGCCAATACTAAGTCCAAGATACAGTCATGTTGATTGCAGACATTATTATATTGTTGGAGCCCACATAGATCTAGAAATAAATCATATTGCATCCTAGTGGAAGTACTACATGATTTCAGATTAAAATCGCCCACTATCACAATTTGGTATTCTGGAAACATATTAATGACATTTTCCATACATGTTAATACATCGAGATATTGTTTACTGTTATAATTTGGTGGTAAATATACAACACACACAATGAACTTAACAAATTTACCTGTTATGGTCACAAACAATATTTCCTTGTCACAAGTTAGACCATCAATATTTGTAACTGCCTTTACCGTGTAACAATCTTTAACCGCTAATAATACTCCACCCCAACCGACATCTCCAGTTCTATCTTTTCGTAATACAATATAATTAGGCGGAAATAATTCTGCGTCGTTTATCGAGCTATTAAGAAATGTTTCTGTTAGAGCTATGATATCACAAGATAATGACATGACATTCGTGTAAAATAAGGCCGTTTTGGACCGGAGTCCTCTAACATTTTGATAATATACTATCAGTCTTTTCTTTTTTATTACATCTTTGTTAAAAGGTACAGTTACACTAATATTTGGCTTATTTTTACTCAAGAAAAAACTGCCTTTGTTTATTAAATGCTGGGTTATTATTTGGTATGGTTTCAGAGGGAAAGTAATTACATAAGTCTATATATATGTTTTCCATAATTCGTGTATACATGTTTTTAATTCCTTTATAATTCATTACGCCTGTATTATATGAGAACATGTCCAAAGAAAGGTACAAATTTGTGTCAAAGAAATAGGCATACTTAAAATGTTGGAGATCATGACATAATAAATTATTAAAATGTTCAACTTTATAATTGTATATTGGGCTACCACAAATATATGTTGGAGTACATATAACAATATTTGTGTACTTTACATGGTGTAAGCATTCCCTAATATACTTTACCAAACCTTCGTAATCGCGTGTTTTATTTATTTCGTTACCTCCAAGTATAATAATACAATAATCATTTAAAGTAAAATTTTTCAACTTACTATCAATATTATTCAAAAGTTGATTTATGTTACAGTTTGTTAAAATATACCGCAGTAATCGAAGCTGTCGCCAAAAGTGTTATCAAGCATTGTTTGTGTGCCGTAGGAATTTACGTTAGTTAGAATACACAGTTTGTTTCGTGGATGCTCTCCTTGAAAGACAGAGTTTGTAGTACTGTTGTCTAAGATAACTGAAGGCATACCATCACAGCACTGTTGTGGCTTTATTGATTGTTGTAGATTATAGATTTGTTTGCATAGACTATCTATTTCATTTTTTGCTTCCTTCAATTGTTCTTGAAGATCGATGATATTATTTTGTAACAACGTTACAATGTCACTGTTATCTATCGTTGACTGGCGGGGGGAGGTTTGTCTTAAAGGCGTCGGAATACCAGTTGTCTCAGGTCGGTACAAGGATCCTCTGGTTTTCTTGATGGTGCGACTCGGTGATTGGGATAATAAGCTTTTCAAAGTATGGTTTTCTTTGCTTAATTTCGTTATTTGTTCGCAGAGATCGTTTTTCTCCAATACAATAACTTCAAACTCATTTTGTAGGGTATTAAGTTCCGATTGGAGATTTTCTTTGGATTCTTGCATTTCTTGGATTGTGAGTAAATTACTTATATCATGGTCCATACTTCTTGACAGAAGCTGGTCTGTAGCGCAAAATGATCTCTCCAAAGAAATTTCATCAGTAATACCTGCGATGTCAGGAGTAATAAACGTGTTTGTTGTTTCCAGCGAGCGATTCCACTATATGGCGATATAGGACTACCTTTGTGTTTTAACAGAATTTGCTTCTTTCTTAGTGTAATATTTATTTCTTCAGGATCAGGTGTAGTTTGCCTATTTATTGTTTGTTCACACGTATTACACCTCCATTTATCGAGTTTCGAGACGTTTTTGTATTTAGTCCCATCATCAATACACATAAGATCATAGTAACATTTGCACGTAATGCATGATACTGCTTTCTTACGGTCTATTTGCTTTTTGCATTTTTTGCAAGTGACTAGTAGTGCCATCTTGCGGCTAGTGGTGCTATTAGTTTTAGGTTTAGCTGACATCTTAGACTTTACATTGATTGATTCCTATGTAACGATGTAGTTCAAGTAAACTCCGCTAGATGGCACTGTTGATTGTTCTAGTGTAGAATGATATTGCAATTTGAATGAAGAAAAATAACGGTGTCAATTTGCTGAATTTAAGAAGAAAGGATTTACAACTGTTTTGCAATCGTTTTTGTGCAATTTCCTGAATGTATAATGTAAAGTTCACTTACATAAACTGACCAATATCGGTGTCCCAGAATAAATAGTAGTAGTTTAAAATTGGTGTCCTATAGCAAAATAAGTAAAGACCAGTCTCCTTATCTCTTACCCCACATATTTCAAAAATATCCATTTTATACAGTTTCTTACAAATGTCTAAATCCTCTACTTGTCTATTTTTATGTGTTAAAATTAGAGATATTAATTTATTCAGTCTTGTATTTGAAGAGCTTAAATTTTAATTTGAAAAGCTGAATTGTGATAACATTGCTTGATTTATTAAATGCTCACTTACACAAATGAAACTAACCTCAAATAGTAATTTATTCAGATAAATTTCAAGTTCATCTTTCTTATTGTTTATTCCACAAAGATTTTGGTGATAAATGGTAAAATTTGAGTAAAAATCTACATGCAATATCCTATTAGGAACGAAAAAACACAGTATTGTCATCTTTTCTAGCTGGCTCAATAGTTATTACATTATTTGGTGATAGATTATTTACTTTTACTTTAAAATAGTCTATAATTTTTTTCTGTTTCATCACATATTTGGGTGACAATGTATGTATTTTTTGTTGAAATATATAAATACTAGATTTTGCTCGTGACTTCGCGTATATGTAGGTTAGGTTAGGTTAGTAACAAAACCTTTTTCTGGTTAATAGGTGTCCCTGTATGTTCTATTCTGTACCCCTGACAACGTGTATTTGAAATTTCATGATGATCGGTCTAGTAGTTAGGCATAAAAGCGTAACAAACAAAAAACCCATATTCGCATTTTTAATAAGATTTGGCTTTCCTTACTAGTGTAAGTATACTCATAGAGCCAGCAGATATTGTCCTCTATGAAAGAAAAATTATAATAAAAGGAGTTCAGACCCTTTTACAAAAGAATTATAGAAACGTGTGTCAACTACATCCACATACTTGTAAATATAAACACAGACATAAACAAAATCACCGAGATTCGAAATTCGATCCATGAATCTATGAAACGTATTTTCATATGTTTTCCACCGCTTGTGAGTTATGCCTTCGATAACAGAAGGTGTACAGCTGACTCAATTTCCGTCTAGAAATGTGATCGATCACCAACACGGTAATAGGGAATCGTACGTACGTTGCCTCTTGGTATGTCTCAAAGTAATAATGTATATTGAAGACTATGATATTATCTGTTATAAAATTATTTGCTTAGTATGAAGGATATTACATGTAAATAAGGTTGTATTTGATTTTATATTGAGTAGCCTTTGTGTCTTGTATAGTAATCTGTAATTATGTATCTACGTATTGAATTGGACTGGTACTTATATAATACTTCTTTCAACATGTAAAATAGAGCGTGTTACTGAAAGCCGTAGCTTCAATTAACATTTCGTATAATAGACCCTTTTGATAAAAACTGTATATTTTCATCTAAATTAAATGACTTATTTATTAATTTATATTAATTAACTAGAATAAAACTATAAAACGTTGACATTGCTTGTATCTTGCTTTCAAAGACAATTCGTGCGCTCGGTAATAATAATTAATATAGTTCTTGTGCCGCCGCGGGGGACTTTTCAGGCATTCAAACAACGGACATGAAGAACGCTTAGACTTCAATGTGTACCATTCGCGTAAACGTAAGAGAATATTAACTTTTCGAAGATTACATAATTTTTATCCCGTATGGGGATAGATAAGCAGCGATAGCCTAGTTGAAAACCGTTGGACTGCTATGCAGATGTCTCGAGTTCGAACCCAAGGCGCGCATCTCTGACTTTTCGAAGTTATATGCGTATTAAATAGATAATTATTGCTTACTTTAACGGTGAAGGAAAACATCGTGAGGAAACTTGCATGCCTGAGAGTTCTCCATAATGTTCTCGAAGATATGTCAAGTCTGCCAACCCGCACTAGGCCAGCGTAGTGGACTATGGCCTAACCCTTCTCACAATGAGAAGAGGCCCGTGCCCAGCAGTGGGACAGTTTAATACAGGGCTGATATTATTATAGTATTATTATTATGGGGATAGAACCCACAATACTTACGTGATAACTTAATCCAGTACGCCATCCGTGCAGTCAATTTTTATCATTAAAATGTGGAAAATATGTTAAAAAACGTTACACGATCGTTATATTTTATGATATCTTTACTTTGATTCTTCTACTATGACAATATTTTTCTAATAATCTTCTTATGTTCTAAGTATTCTAAGTCATCGTTTATAAACTGATGAGTTCACTAACGTCGATTACTAATGGTATGGTGCTTATAAACTAGAGTGGTTCGCTGTAATGGAACGGTCTTTCAAATAGCATAGCAGCAAAGGCTCACTTTAAAAGAGCGCTTTTATGCAATGTAACGTTTGCGTGAAATATTAACGTAGGGCTCATTTTGCGTGAGTTTTTACTACGTAGAATATTCCTGTAAGCAGTAACCACCGTTTCTTTATTTAATAAAATACTAAGTAAACTTTCTTTGGAAGTTATTACAACCTGTTACATAATTTACCAGAAAACCAGAGCTTTGTTCAAAATCATCAAATGGTTATTACATAAATAAATGTTTGAATTTGTTTACTCTAACGTAAATGAATTTAAAATAATACGAAACAGAGTTCATTTTTGTTCAAGGATTACAAAGTCGAAACAAAACACAAATTATTTTTACTAAAGCTTGGTTTTCATGAAGCTATGTTTATTGATTTTTATATAATAAAGACAGTAATTATCTTAGGTTGTATGGAATTACCAGAATATATTTGAACAATGCTGGCTATGATAGAATTAATTGAATGAAATCGAAAAATTACGAGTACGTAAGTTTCTAGGAACGCCATATTTTGAAGAAGCGGATATTTTTACAAATCACCCTGCTACGGCGTAACACTAATATTAAAAAGAGAACAGATTTGTATTTTTGTGTTTTTGATTCTTATGAATAAACTTAAATACTATGGGACCGATTTAAAAAATTATTTCGCCATTAAATAGTTACTTTATCTGAAGTGACATACTTATATATAAAATCATGCTACAAGCAGTGATCATAAAACCGCAGAGGACAGCGAGTATTATATATTTTGGAACGTATTCCTAAGCTACAAAATGCAGATAACGACCCCCTGACGGTGTTAAGACAGATGAGATAAATACTTCATCAAGTAGTGTTTGAAATAATGGCGTACATTTCAAAATCACACCCATTATTGTCTTTAGAGGGATATTTAAATTGTTTGCCTCTTATGGAGTCTTTTCTAACAATTCAGGTTAAAAGTTACGGGTATTCTTGCTAAGGTCTCCAGCTAAGCTAAGTTTCTGTTAAGAAATGTTTATGCCGGTAGTGCTGCCCCACCTGGGCATCGCAGCGCCGTGAGTTGATCGCGGTAGTCGGAATGGGTGCCCTCTCGCTCCCGGCTGTGGTTCAGTCCATGATCCGGAGTGAGAGGTCGTAAAACGCCATCGCCTCCTTCTGTGAAGATGTAATTACCATCAAGGAGGCGACGGAGCGGCAGAGGGAGCTTTTAAACCCTCTCCACAACCACAGAGGTTTACTAGCCACCCTGAGGTTTGACCTGGGGGTGGTGGGCTTCGTGGGCCTGCCCGCTATCCGAACAGCACCAGGTCCGAGAGGTGGCGTGCGTGTTCCCACGCGCGCGTCTGTGTCGTGTTCGTCGCGCCAGTAGTACAGTAGGGATTTATAAAAGTGTGCCTAAAGGGTAGGTCTCCTTATGTAGTGGCCTGCCGTTTGATACGGCAAAACCTCAGTGGGGTTGCGACCGCATATGAAAGTGATTCGCGCGGCCCCGCCAATTCCGGTTTTGTAGAGGAACACCGTGGTAGGTTTAGTCGGTATTGCCGGGAGGTCCATTATCATCATTACCATCTTTCTTTTACCCCGGTCTGTCCGACGTATACCCCTCCGCCCGCCTCCGCGGAGGGGTAAACGGCAATGCTTCCCCGACGTAAAAATAAAAAATAGCTAACCAATAGAAAAATAATTATAAAATCGGTTGAGTAGTTTTTGAGTTATACTAACAAACAAATAAAAAATAAAATCTTTCCTCTTTATACATTCAAATAACGGAAACAGAGAACACACAGACTAGGAACAACCATTTGTGAATCACACAAAGTTTTATCCCGTGTGGGATTCGAACCCACGACACTCGACACAATGGCAGTGGCGCATGGTGAGGCGATCACTTAAACCACTACGCCATTCGTGCAGTCATGTAATATTGGTATAGATTTAATTCTTCAAATAAATTAAAATCGTTTATCAACAATTGTTTTTAAAGAAACTATAATTAAACCTAGTACGTTACAAAATATCGATCGTGTTATTTATGTTCAGTTCAGCGGTTTGGCAAACTAGTCGAGATGATAGCTGGGGAGTGAAGTTGTATGCGTCACCTAGAATATGTAAACATGGAGCGCAAGAGAGAGACTGTATGATTGTGAGTGAGAGCTAAAATAAAGGGCGCAATTGCTATCCTGTGGTACTATGGTGGCACGACAAACATGATACGGTGCTCCATGTGATTGAGTATTACTTCCCTTCGCCTCATCCTGCACAAATGTCATTAACAATTTATAAGAACGGTCGCCATCGTTTATCAGTTGAATATATTTAAGTAGTAAAGCTATTTTTAGACGATATACGTCTTAAACAAATAAACAGGTTCACTGCCGATATAGAGTTAGGTTTACCAGAAATTTACAATTGTGTTCCTCCAAATTATTTGTAATTAAAATAATATAATATATCATTTATATACTTATTTTTATAATAGAGGCCTAATTTATTATTAACTACTTTAATTTATTAGTAAGATATTATTGTTGATACTAAACTTTGGAATTTCGTGTTTATTTCGTTAAAATAATATATATAATAAATAGCATGTATCTTATATGCTACGCATCTCTACGCGCTACGCATCTTAACGCTCTACGCATTTCTACGTGCTACGCCTCTCTACGCGCCGATAAGTAACATAGATTTCGTTCTGTGCTTTGTGATTATATCACTAGCTACAGTCCAAATGCACAAACTGTAAATCAAAGGTCACAAGAAACTTAACAGAGACTCGGCAAGCTTCCTGTGCATAGCACTACACATAGCACATCTGTAGTCCTGTGCGGAAATTGAATTCGCAGTAATGACATTGTGGCGAGGGGACAACTCCTATCCAATCCACACCTGTCGTGGCTAGAGTTAATTTTATGACTTGCCTATAATGCTAAAGCAGACAGGTAATACGCAGGTATTACATGTATATCTCTTTAACCTATTGAATAGCAGTGGCACACCGGCGGCCAGGTTCAATAGGTTTTTGATTATGTCTGGCATTCCAAGACATGACATGTTAATATTTTTGTTTTCACAGTGGGGAAGTGGTAGTAAATTTGACTGTTGTGTATCAATTCGAGTTCAATTTTAGGGTTAAGCAAAATATTATTCCTGGTTAAATAAATAAATAAATAAATAAATAATTAAATCTTTATTGCCACACTTATTACAAGTTACATAATAAATATACAGGTTATTGTATAGAAAAGAACATCATTATAATGTTTTGCTGGTACGTAAAATAGGATATCCTGTGCTATAAGTACCAGCAACCTTCCAGTGTCACAGATACAAACATGTACTTATAATTAAATTTTGCGTAACCTAAAATTAATACTGTAATGGCAATAACAGTTAAGAAAAAAATAAAAGAAAATTAAATTAAATATAAAATGAAGGTAAAATAATATTGTTAATATTAGTAAACCATGCTTGCGTGTGTAAGAATGTATGTGTTACGTGTTTGTGTATGCAGTTGAAAAGTGTAAAAGTGTGTATATGTATGTGGTGTGTATTTTCGTTAGTGTGAATGTGGGTGAAAATTTATGTAATTTTGTAATTTTTCTGTTGTTTTTTTGTTAAAGTCTTTATTTTCTCATAAAGAAATTTACATTTCACTTACATGAGAACACTTTTACACTTATGTATAAACACTAGTATTAAACCTCGACATTCGGATTTTAAATTCTAGCTTAATAATATAAGTACACAAAATATATAATCTTGTTGAAACTATTTTTGCATATGGGTACGACAACAAATCACAGTGAGCATGACTACGAAATATTAGCATGTTTTTTAGTTTGGTTTTAAAAATGTTAAACGTATTTGCACTCTTTATCGCTTTAGGTAAATTGTTAAACAAATGCACTTCCTCATAAATGACAGTTCTTGTAGCTTGAGTGGTCCGCACTCGAGGAACAAGGATATGATCTTTTCTACGACTGCTACGGCTAGTTATTTCGTGTTTTTTGGTGAAGGAAATTTGCGAATGTATTGTTTTGGTGAGTATTTTCTGTATAAGTATACAGGTACAGTACGTGTGAAGCTGTTTGATGTTCATGAGATTTGTGTCTTTGTAAATTTTAGTTGTATGTGTTCAGTAGTTGAAATAAAAGGAGTTTTATAATTTTGTTTTGTGCAATTTGTAGGATTTTGAAGTTTGTTTTGGGTGCATTGCCCCAGATTTCAATTAGGTACAACATGTGTGGCTTTACAAGCGAGTTGTATATTATTTTCCGTACATTGAATGGAAGACAATGTACAATATTACGCAGAGAACCCGAAAGTGACGTCAGTTTGGATTTGATATAGCCAATTGGAAATTTCCAATTTAGATAGCAATCCAGTCTTAACCCAAGATACTTTTCGTGTTGTTTAAATTCTAGAACGTGACTACCAATTTCGAGGTTTGGATGGGGCGGTATTTTTTTTAGCATGGAATATGACGTAGCTTGTTTTGGATGCATTAATTGTGAGAAGATTTTGCTGGAACCAGATCAGTAACAAGTTTAGGTCTTCTTGAGCTTGACTTACCATATTGTTTACCAAATTTCCAAAATAAAAAATACTAGTGTCGTCTGCATATAGTGAAATATGCCCGTGTAGTGGAACCCTGTGGATGGAGTTAATATAAATTAAGAAAAATAGAGGATCGAGCAATGTCCCTTAAAGAATCCCAAACTTAATAGTTTGTGGTTTACTCTGATGTTCTCCAATTGAACTATCTCATACTTATTAATTAAATATGATTCAAACATCTTATACGCCTGTAATGCTAATATGCTTCTACTTTTTGCTGTAGTATCGGGTGGCTTACTGTAGCAAACGCCTTTTTGAGGTCGATGAACAAGCCTAATGCCATATTCTTCTGATCAATGTTAGTTTCTATTTTGGTAGTCAGATCTACTGTAGCTGACAGAGTGTTAGACTGCGATCGAAAGCCATACTGTCTCTCAAAAAGGACATTGATAGATTTGACTTGGTCATCTAGGCGCGTGTAGAGAATCTTTTCCAATATTATGGAAATTATTGTTAGAACTCAAATAGGTCAATAATTATTTGGGTCAGTTTTAGGCCCTGACTTGTGTATGGGGGTGACTTTAGCTACCTTCAGCTCATCCGGATAAATGCCTCGAGCAAAATGGTCATTTATACAGGCAGTCAGTTTTTCTACTATTAGGTTGCTTAAGCATTTTAGTGGCTATACCATCAATCCCTGCACTACAGTTCGAGTCAAGACTTTTGATTATTTTAGACACTTCGCTATATTGGCATGGTTTGAGAGTACTTAGTTCTTTGTTGTTTGATTGAGCGTCTGATGTTGTTATAATTATGTTTTTGTTGTGTTGTGTAGGAATGAGGTTAGCAAGGGTGGAGCCTATCGTAGAAAAGATGCTGTTAAATAATTCACAGACCTCATTAGCGTCAGTTACAGGTCCAGATTCAGTTAATAGTTTTGGGGAGTGCTTTCTGATTTTAGACATTGATTCTGTTATTAGACAAAGTATTTTTAAGTTATACATTTTCTTTGGGTCTGCCGTGCACTTCTAAAATGCTTGATAATAGAACTCCTTTTTGATATTTCTTATAGTTTAAGTAATACTATTTCTTTCAATTTTAAAACGTTTTCTCAAAATTTCGATGTCTGGATCATGTTTCAGTTGGTGCCAGGATTCATTTCTTTTCTTAATTTTGTCTATTATTTCTTTGCATATCCAGTCTTGACGTGGTGGGTTTAAAATTGTTGTTTTGGTTGTTGTGCTACAATGGATCCCATATTTTAAATATCTTTCAAAGTTAACGTAGTTTGGTCGGATGATTTTCTGCAAGTTTAATAGTGTCATATAGTTTTTCATAATCTATTGCATTATATTTGACACGTTTCTTGGGTGGTGGCTTCTACTTCTTTATACATAGGCATATCTGCTTGTGGTCAGACAGAGGTGAGTCTACAATGGCCATATGAAAGTTTTTGTCCTTAAGGTTAGTGCATACGTGATCAAGGATGGTTTTCGTAGAAACAGTTTCACGCGTACAATAGTCTTCAGTGATATTATTAATGAAACTGTATCCAGACTCTCTCAAAGTATCTCGGTAGTTCTTGGCCGAAAACTATTGCTCGAGGCTTTTGTATGAGTTGTAATGAGTATGTTTTAAGAAATTCACTCATATTGGTATTACTTGGATTGTAAACTACCCTTATGTTTAATACATGTCTTTCAAGGTTAACCCAAAGATAGTTTATGCCCCCTACGTAGGCTTCATCGATTTTCCTGTGATGTAGAGTGTCATGAAACACCGCCACCTCTGGAATTTGTTCTAACATTATAATAATGTGTATAGATGGGTAGTTTTGACCTTAGACTATGACCATGTTTCGGTCAGTACTATAACATGAGTGGTGTATTTAATGGACTGTATTATACATTGTAAGTCGTCGAATTTTCTTTGCCTACGTATACTTCTTATGTTTGTATAAAAGAAAGTTAAGGTTGATTTGAGTGTTGGCAGATGCAGATAATTTTGACAGAGTTGGTAAGTGATTGTTTCATCGGAGCTTTGTTGTATGTTTGGAACGTTTAGTACGGTTAGTTTTTGGCTTAATTTGAACGATTTTTGGCGTGCCTTTTAATTATTTAATCTTAATATCCTCTTCCGCGCTTTCTTTGCGGCGGCTTAGTTCTTGGCTGAGTTCTTTCATTATTAACTTTTGGGCCAGGGTCTGATCTGAGTATATTTTAATGTTGTCTGGTAGTTTGTTTTTGTTGCGCAATATATTCTTCGCTTTTTCAGATGATTCGAAAGCATACCTTTACTGAGCGGTTTTTCCGGAGGTGTATTTGCCAAGACGAAAAGATTTTACTATTTTAGCAGGTTCTGCAAAGACATTTTGTAGGCTGTTTTGGACAGAACCTATATCCTCCGCCTGACGTACAATGTTGTCGGGTGATGTTGATTCTGGTAATCCAACTGTTATTATATTTATGCTTCTGTTAGTCCGCTCCTGTAGCTCACTAATAACTTTATATTGGCAAAAAGTTATTTTTCTTGTAAATCACATTTAGGCGATGAGGATTTAAGTTCACTGATCACAGTCTCAAGCTTATATATTTTCAATTCTGCATTTAGGTTATTTTGCTTCAGTTCTGAAATTTCAGCATTTATGTTACTTTGTTCGACTAACATCTTGGTAGTTGAGCTTTTTATGTCATTAATTTGGCTATTCATAGCAGAGATGTCATCGCGCATCGGTTTTAAGTTTACCTCTAGTGCTGAAATCATTTCTACTCGAAAGTTGTTGTTTGTCACAACATTCTAAAAAAAAAAACAAGTATATATGTATGTTTATATGGATAAACATACATATATACTTGTTTTTTTTTTATCACATCACATACACACAACACCATCTAGCCCAAACTAAGCAGAGCTTGTACTATGGGTACTAGACAATGGTGTCTAGTACCCATAGTACAAGCTCTGCTTAGTTTGGGCTAGATGGTGTTGTGTGTATGTGATAGAATATTATTATTATTATTATTATTATTCTCTCTGTTTTCTTTTGCACTAAGTGATTCAAATGTTTGTATCATCATCGCTTGTTTTGGAGAAGTCGGATTGGGAACCGCTTTGACCTACTGCTTTGTTCATAGATTGTGGCGAGCGTTGGACACTCATTATGAATTATATGTTAAGGAGTACGTGAAGAAAGAGGTTAAAAAATGCAACTATCTCTTTTAACCGAGGTGGAGCGAGGGGCGTGCGCGTAGCTGGTGATGCGCTTGTCATAACTCTGTCACTTTTTTACACCAATTTCGATCTTGCACTGCGACTTATATGACTTTTTATAGAGTATAAGTACTATTAAATATTTTAAGATAATCAGAAACACGTCCGAACTCTCCGAGAGCCGCAGCAAGTTTTTCTATTAAAACATTTCATCAAGAAATTGTCAGCATCACGGTGTTTGATACAGAGCTTGGTAGAAGGAAATATTACATGGTACCTGTAACCATACTTAACAAAATATGGGTATAGTACATCTTTAACTACTCTTTCTGTATATAGCTATTGTCACTAACAAATAATAATTTATGAATTTTATCTTAATATTAGACATAGTAATAGCAACATAAATAATTATATTGAATTTATTTCACCAAGAAAATATCACATCCTTCAAAATTTCTATAAATAACCAAAAGAAAATATTTGTACAATTTGTATTTCTTTGAAGCTTTAATATAGACGCCGTCAAGAATCGCTTTTCTTAGAATAAGATTTAGTTGGTAAACTTATTATTATACAAAATTGCTGAACCATATGACACATTTTTTTATAATATTGTCTTCTATTTACGCGGATATTATTCATTGAAATTAAACTGCTATATACAGATTTTATCGCGTTGTTTATTTGACACTTTATTACAAAATTTTGAAAATTGTTGCTCTGCTACTACTATTATATGTACTTTACTAATTTTTAAGCTAATTAAATGATTATTAAAACTATTTAGATTTAATTTATTTTTACACTTTCCCCAACGTTTCGGTTGCTTTTCAGCAGCCATGGTCACGGGGAGACTAAGATGGTAGTTGTCTCAATGTTCCAGTGTAGTTATTTCAAAGTACCCAAACATAATTTAATCATTGGTGTTTCTATTTACGCAGAATGAACTCAAAGTATCATGAAGTCTAGCTGTGGTTTGCTTCTTCTTGAGTTTGACTATTTTTATTACTGGATCCCAAGCTGGTAGTACATTCCAACCATCTTCTCTATTAAAATTAGGATGTTTTTTGATTTCAATAGCCTCGCGAAGCATCCTTGGTAGGAATCGGTGTTCTTTAGCGAGAATCTGTGGTTTGTCAAATCTCAGGTAGTGGTTAGTCCCCTGTTGCACATGTTCACACACAGCAGACTTCAACGAGCGTCGGTGTTTTACATCAGCTATGTGTTCTTTTATGCGGGTGCCTATGTTTCTCTTGGTTTGACCAATGTATGAGAGTCCGCAGTCACAATCTATTTTATAGACCCCTGCATCTTGTAAAGGTAGTTGGCACTTGACGGATGGTAAAAATTGACTTATCTTCGTTGGCAGCTTGAAGTATGTGTTGATTGAAGCTCGCTTCAAGATGTAGCCAATCTTGTCAGTGACACCCCTTACATAAGGCAGTATAGCAGGCTGCCGCTCGACTGTGGCTGGCTTTTCTCGGGATCTGTGACAGCGACGCGGCTGTTGGAGCTTGTTGTCTTGCAATACTTGCTTAACATGTTGAAGCTCAGCGTCCAGGTGTTTCTTGTTACAGATCCCATGGGCTCTCTGAAACAAAGACATTCCCACGGTAGCTAACTGTTTAGGATGGTGGTGAGATTCACCGTTTAAGTACCTATTTGTATGGGTCTTTTTCCTATACACAGTGTGGCTCAAAGTATGATCAGGATTCCTGATGACAAGTACATCTAAGAAAGCTAATGAATAATGAAGAGGCAAAACACCTCTAATTCCATAGTAAATTGGATGTTATTATTAATGGAATTAAGATGTTCTAGGAATACACTTGCACTATCTGTTGGTAATATTGTAAAAGTATCATCTACAAACCTCTTATAAATCCTGGGTGTGATGGGGGCAGTATGTAAAGCTCGAGCCTCGAAGTCTTCCATATATATGTCAGCAACAACAGGCGATACTGGGGAGCCCATTGCGACACCATCGACTTGTATGTAGAATTTATTGTCCCACAACATATAGCCAGTTGTTAAGCAATGCTTAAGTAGTTCTGCATATTCCTCAGGCATATTGTACTGTATTAGCTTCCTTTTAGTTATTTCAATACAGTCATGTGCAGGTATGCATGTAAATAATGACTGTACATCAAAACTAACCATTGTTTCATTGTTAGTGAGACGTATGTGTTTAATTTCACTCACAAAATGGTATGAATCCTTTACATGTGCTCTCGAGTTGCCTCTGAGTGGTGAGAGTATCTTCGCTACGTGCTGAGCCAGTCTGTAAGTTGGTGTGTCGATCTGACTCACAATAGGACGTAGGGGAGCGTTTTCCTTGTGTATTTTTGGTAACCCATACAGCTTTGGAGGTTTTACGCAAGCTGGTATTAATTGTCTAACGTCTAGATCTAGTTTTCCGGAGTATTTATGTATGATGTCTTTGGTTTTGTTCAATATTTTGTTTGTAGGGTCTGTTTTAACCTGTTTATATGTTTTTTCATCCGAAAGTAAATTTTCAATTTTATGTTTATAATCTGACGTATCCATTATGACCGTAGCGTTTCCTTTATCCGCACGGAGTACTGTAATATCTGGCCTTTAATAGTAGTAGTAGTGTAACAATTTTCAAAATGTTGTAATAAAGTGTCAAATAAACAACGCGATAAAATCCGTATATAGCAGTTTAATTTCAATGACATTTTTTTATATTCATAGCTGGTACCTAAGCTTTAAATAATTATATTCTATCTATTGAATAGTCTTCACAAGTTTACAGTAACATGTAGAGTACAAGCTATTAATTTGAGCTTAATCAACCCATACCACGGTGGGCGGTTCAGTTCTTATTATATGTTTGTGAAATTTCCATTCATTCTATTTGCTTTATAGTAAAAAAAATATTGTTCTTATATGGTTTGTAATATATATGACAAAACTTTTTTAATCTAGTGTATATACTATATGATATATATGATCCACTAACATACTTTTGTTTATAAGTTTTGATCCTTAAATTGTATAAAATGTATTGTTTAGAATTGTTAAATTAATTTGATTTGTATTAAAGCACTGCGTACTTTGGAGGGCGGCATGTCCAAATATTAGATAGACTTGGTAGTTTACATAAAGAATCCTTTCACACGCACATACACGTAGTTATCTATACGGCACACACGCACACATACAATACTTTTTAGTCTAGTTTTAACTTAAACATTTTTTTTTGTACAAATCTAATCATCAAAGTGTCGGGACGTATTACAGTGTTTTAATTTCACCCAACTATAGTTATAGACCTTATTACATTAAACACAAATAAAATTATTAAAACTAGAACTAAAACTTATTACTGCGTCTACTTACCCTTAAATAGCTAGGCAGCGCTTATTTTTTAATACCACGTAGAAGGGATAAGCTGTTTTAAATTCCACACTAAACACTTTCTAACAAAGGAAATTATTAATACCACGTGACCTGAAAATAGTATAAGCAAACTCGCAATCGATCAATCCAAATGTATATAATATAGGCCGGGGTTTTTCAAACTTTGATAAGGGACTTTTCATATTAGAACTAAATATTCCACAAGCTCTCTAGATAAACCAATCAAGTTTTCTTTTTTTATTTACTAGACAGCCGAACTTATTGCAGTTATTTTAATAACAGAAGCTGTGTCCGTGGCAATAGGTAGTGAATGCGATTGCTGTGATTGACACTTCGGGTTCGAATCGTTGGTTAGGCCAACAAAAAGCTATTGAGTTTTTAAGACTGCGCCGAGCGTAAGACAGATCATGACAGAGCTCGTGCGGCGCATATTCATTTTGGCGCGCGGCCGCCATAATACAATTGTATGGAGGATTTGAAGTGCTTTTTTGGTAAATATGTATCTTTATTGTCAACCAATAACTTAAATATTTGGGACGGACAAATTGTAATATAACTATTTATGTTTCGTTTAAGCTGTAAAATAGGATATATTTCTACTGTTATAATCTAAAAATTACGTAACACGAGCTTACGTTTTTGCATTTTTCGTGCAAATTTATGTAATTTTGTAGGCCAAAATATTAATTATTTTAAGTTTTTTACACGGAGTAATTGTAAACACATTCATTTTTATGGTTAATGTATATTTTATATTTGTATTAAATAAAAAGTGTTGATATTATTCACTTAACTGTGACCGCTTGTTTTGGCACATTTCGCTCGGTGCAGTCTTAAAAACCGGCTGGTGTAAGACACCCCATTCCTCGAAACGCACCTAAAGTCTTTGGTCCTGTACATAATTTCTCTCAGGTCGTGTCGGATTGCATTTCCATCGGGTTATGAGAGGTAGAAAGCAGAGAGTGCACTTGTTGTCCCGCACACACTTGTGCACTAAAACATCTCCTCCATGATGGCAAGTTCCCGTTAAGATATATCACCGTGACTGAAATTTGGTCTGAAGGATATTGTATGCTATTAGTAAAAAAATATATAAAACGCAAATGCCATCACAAGGATAATAGCTTTGGTTGACTGTTTGTATATTTGGTTCAACATATCCAATTCTTATATCATTATTATCTCGAAGAAAGCAATTTAAGCTTAGTTTAATTAATTTGAAATATCACTAATTGGCTACATCGATACATGATGATGTACTGTTTTGAAAAGCTGAATCACATTATATTATTTATCCGTAAAATCTGATTCTGACAGTTACAATGAAAACCTTCTAATACAGGCAACTAAACGTTTGTTTTGTTCGCAAACATACCCAAACCTAAAAAAAGGTCTGATTTAAAGTTTTAATTACTACGAAATCTCACTATGGACTGCCATAGAATACTTATACACAAAATTAATGTACTGTGGTACTGTCACGAAGATTACGTACTAAGTCGTTATTAAATTCTAGTAAGTAGAAAGGGATATTAGATACATACATAGATTTTAGACTCTATTTATTTATTTACGAATTACCTAATCAACGAAAGTAATGGTATTTGAAAAGGAAGAGTGCGTGACGATGTGTAATATTATGATTGATGGAGAAAAAGTAGAGCAAGTGAAAGAGTTTGTATATTTAGGTACTTTGTTTACAAGGGATGGTAAACACGAGGGAGATATTGAAAGGAGAACGATTGCTGGCAACAAAGTGAATGGAGCTCTACGCGCTTTTATGAACAGTCGAAATGTATTCGAAAAAGCACGTTTGGCTGTTCATAGAGGACTATTAGTGCCCACACTTATGTATGGAAGTGAAAGTTGGGTATGGCAAAAGAAGCATGAGAGCAGAATAAATGCTGTAGAAATGAGAGCGCTGAGAAATATATGTGGTATGAGTCTGAAAGATAGAATAAGGAATAGTGTGATTAGAGAGAGATGCGGCATGAAAGTGGATATAGTGACAAGAATAGAAAAGGGTATGTTAAGCTGGTTTGGGCATGTAGAAAGAATGGACGAGGAAATACTGACTAAGAAAGTTTATAAGGCTAGTGTGAATGGAACAGTCGCAAGAGGAAGACCTAGGCGAACGTTTCTCGATCAGATTGGAGGCGTTCTGGACAAAGGCCAGGTTAAGAGCACCTTGAACCGACGGGTGTGTATGAGGAATGAGATGAAAGTGAATGAAGCCAGAGAAGTGTGTCAGGATCGTAGAAAATGGAAATCCGTGGTCTCTACCTACCCCTCTGGGAAACAGGCGTGAATCTATGTATGTATGTATTTATTTATTTAATTATAACGGTTGTACACCTATTACAATAATTAAAGAACAAGAAGAGTAAGAATTTTCTATGTTATTGGCCCTTTAAGGTTGCGATCGATCTTGAGGTCCCGTGTTTGAAACCCGGATAGTGAAATTACTCTTTTAAAACAGACTCAGAAGCAGCTTACGAGCTCCTATTTTAGCAATGTACAGTCAGCGACATAAGTCAATAAACATTCGTGAGATTTTGAAGTACTTTATCATACACGATAATAGTAATTCCTCCTCTTTTACTGCAGGAACAGTTGAAGAATAGTTATATAATCACAATTAATTACTATACATTAACAATTAGTACATTTTCATTCATAAAATACTATTCAATTGAAAGGACATTGTTCAGCTGCCATACATTATTAGCCTTAAAATCAACAGCCACAAAAAAATTATAAATATGTGGTTAAGGATGACCACATTCAATTAAAAGTGAATATAAGTCACGGACACTTCTGAATATTGCTTCTGAATAATCCGGGAGGTCCATTATTATTATCCTTATTCCATCTTTCTCTTTTAACCCGGTGAGTCCGACATAACCCCTTCGCCCGCCCCCGCGGAGGGGTATGCGTCAATGCATTCCACCACGTAAAAAAAGGGTTGCCATGCTTGCACTATAGAAAAACGTATAATACCGAGAAAGTGGTATTTATTAAGGTCTTTTACATTAAAACAAATGACTTTTTAAGAAATTGGTCATATCTATGATGAAGTTCAATAATAGTATTTATAGAATAGCATTAGTATTAACTACGTAAGAAAAATTACAGATAAGCTAAATAGGAAATGATTTATCTGATTAAACCGTACACATATTGTAAAAACTATAGGCATGGCAACACTGCGTGTCTCAGATGTAAACAATGGATGCCGATGTATTTGAAATCGCGAAAATACTTTTTAACACGAAAATAAGATTCGAAAGTGTCCGTGAGATTGTGATGATTGATTATTTAGTCATAAAATAAAATACAAATTATTGTTCAGGTGGAATGTGTGTTGATTCATAGGCCAAATTATTCATTGTCCTTTGGTTAATTATATCAGCTAGACATGGCTCTGACAGTACCTAATGGCCGATAACTAAGAGCAAGCATATCACGTGGTAAAGCAAAACGGGGGTGAAATAAACATCTACTTACGAGGACAATGAAATATGGTTTTGGTATTATAAATTGCTATATTAAATTAATTACGTAATAACGTACTCGTACCTATAATACATTAATATTATAGGTTACATGAGATAATTGACCAATACGGTTTGATAAATTAACATTATTCATCGGCCATTATTGATAGATAATAAATGATAATTGGCACTATTTAACTATAAAAGCCTAGCAGTATGTCTGATTACTAGTGATCGTACTAAAACCTAACCGATGTTACTGATGTACGTACGTTAACCCATTTCTAATTGGGTTTACTTAAAGTGCTAATAGGTGTACTATTGATAACTGAAATAAAATAAGCGTTATCGAATTATGATTTAATACGGTATATCAACACAATCTAATTTGGACTAATTTGATTTGTCTATGCTGGAGTGATATTATGTATGTGTATTTATAAATTTCGGTATTTGAGACAGGATATTAAGTTGGCCTTATGCACTAAATACTCAAGCACTATTCTTTAAAGTTTGGTAAGCATACAATTAGCGACTAGCGATTAGCGTTTATATAACACAAAATATAAAAAATGTGACTTGGCGTTTCGTTGATTGGTGGGCATCGAAATACTCAATTATTATAAATGATCACGGCGGCTCAGTAGAAAAATTTGGGATTTGTGACAAAGAGATTGTGGGTTTAATTCCCATTTGTTGCTCTATCAACGTAAACCGGCTTCAAACACAAGCATTTTCGGTTCAGTTACTAATAGTTAACTTCTCCTCTATATCAAGAGGAGTTAATTCTTGCTAACCGAACTAAAGAATACCAATCTTTTGTAAGTAGTATAGGAATACTACTTATAAAAATATAGATATTTCAGTAATATCTTACATATAATATATATAATAAGTACATTGGTTACCGAAATACCAAAATACATAGCAATCTCTTGAATTACAAAGAATTTATTTATTTCTATAAATTAATCTTGTAATGGAATTATTTAAAATACGTTGGGGTATATAGTATATATGTAGCTTGATATTCAATGGAGTCTTACCTCGGCCGAAAAATATAGACCCACTTGTTGATCTATTCTAAGTATCCAACACAAAAATAGCGTACATACATTTTTCCGAAATTTGGTACAACCAGCATGTATAATAATAATAATAATTTTATTGACACAAATTAAGCTACAGTAATTTAGAATTCTCTGACCCCTGCACTAGTAAAAACTGTGTTGCAGGAGCCAGTGTCTTCCGCCTATTACAAGTTACAAATATTTTATGTCATTAAATTAACACATATCATAAAAAGGAATATTTTCTAGTTTCACAAAAAATTAAAACAATAAAAAGGATTAGTAATTGTATGGTATGGAAGGATTTCTATTTAGTCCAGTGGTGGTTCAGTGCAAAGGCCACAGAGAGTAGGACTAAATCAGGCTCGCTACGAGGCGTGCTCTATAGCGAGGGCACACGTGAAATATCGCTTCGATAAATGTTTAAAATATTCAAATATCATTCGAAAGTTTTTAAACAATTCAGATTCAGTTCGAAATTTGTTTTTCGAAAGTAAACTAATATTTACTGTAGTTTTTTGTGTAGTAGAGCCTCGCTGATTTCAGCATGAATGGGCAGGCTCGACCGGTAAAGAACTATCCTCTCACAGAATATCGACATGAAATAGCAGTATTTCTATTGTTGTGTTTTATTCGGTGAGTGAGAGTGCCGGTAGCCCAATCTCCCTCTTTTCCCCTTCCCACTCCTTCTCCTTCCCACTTCCTTTCCTAAAGGGTCGGCAACGCGCAAGTGATGCCTCTGGTGTTGCAGGCGTCCATAGGCTACGGTGACCACTTACCATTAGGAGGGCCGTACGCTTGTTTGCCACGGTAGTTGTATGAAAAAAATATAATTACGCATCGCAATTATAAATATTTCGGTTTTCAAATCAAATTAGTAACAATCGTATGAATTAAAACTAAGTCTAGTGTTTTAAATGAGTAATATGATACGCTTCTGAAGGTGAGGTTTCGTGCACGATATAAGTATAATGTAATGTACACGTAATACACTATAAATATTATGTTTACACATTTGTAATATTATGCCGGTCAGATTATGCGATGCTCGTATGAATTCACCCGTGGCAATTTCGCTACCAACAGCAGCGATACCTATGAAAATAAAATCATATACATTATTATATTTCTGTCACTTATGTGGATGCTACCAGCTTAAAGCAAACTCTCTCTTCTTTTTCATAACTCCCAAATGAGTTACATTTATTCAAAAAATAAATCATTACGTGAAATGTACTTAATTCATTTAAAATTTAAACAGTATTTTAATTATAGTCCTTAATTTATTAAAATTGTATTACTCAATCTGAAAATTTTCCACTTTAATCATCACATTTGCGATGTAAATTATTTATACTTAATGAACGCAAATAATTGTGCTTTTAATATAGCATAGTGTTTTTAATATAAGTAAATTACAGTTCATCACTAAAACGACTTTTATTTGAAACTATACTTTGTCCGTCACTTCTTTCACATGAACATTCTATTAACTATATTATACCATCAAATACGTGGTTCTCTTTATGCCTTATATCTCTAGTTGCACTAAATAGAATTTATTAATTTAACCCCAAGCTATCATTTTACCAACCGCATCAAAATCGTTTCAGTGTTTTTGCTCAATACTGGTACAAATAGCAGCCAGACAAAATTCTTCTTTAAGTCACAATTTTAGGTTTACATACATTGTAAATTTTTTAATTCTTTAATAATATTCACCACTAGCTTTTGCCCGTGGCTTCACTCGCGTAAAAGAAGGTTATGTTATGTTTGTACCATTTTTTATTAATGTAATAAATCCTATGTTACTTGGTAATTATATAACTTTCTAATTAAGAAAGAATACTTAAAATCGGTTGAGTAGTTTTTGAGTTAAATCCATACAAACAAACAAAAAATCAAATCTTTCCTCTTTATAATTTTAAAAGATTTTTTTAAAAAATTTAAAAGAAAAATCTACAGTAACATTTCCGTGTGAATATTGACAAACTTTAATTACTCACTTTATTATTCGTTCTAATTGTAATAGATTTTATATTTTTATTTTTTATTTTTATTTGCTATACCTAATTTTATTTGATTTATTAGTAATATAACATTTACAATATATTTACATTATTAATTTTATATTTCTATTTGATTGTTAAAATTACCTGGATTTTGATATAATTTAATTGTTAAACTTAACTTTAATATTGATATTTCGTCACTTTCAATATTTATCTTTGTTTCTTATGTCATATTATTTATGTAATGTTTAAAATGTAATGCATGCTGAATTCACCTGTAATTAGTTATGCAATTGGTTAGACTCAAAATGTTTGTCTTATGTGTATGTGATATTGTAGTAACTGTTGGTGAATCTTAATAAATAAATAAATAAATAAATAATATACGTATAGATATATAAGAACTATTATGTTATACTTTATGTTTATGTTACTGTAATAGCCCGAACTATGGTAAATCCTAAGATTTGCCAGTAAAACCTAAGATTTACCAACTCTTAATGGTAAAAGTCCGAACCGTTCTATGTTCATCGTTTATTTCGAACTTTTACCACCATTCACTTGGTAAATCTTAGCATTAGCCTCAAAGACATGGTAAATGTTAAAATATACATAAATCAAGCATTTAATATCGAGTGTTCAAAATATCGGGTGTACTAAAAGCTCCCGTCTTAGCCTTCTAACCTAACCTATCCAAGTCGGATTGCTCACTATTTCAAACACTCGATATATTGAGTGTATGATATATTAAATGTTCGATTTATTATCTATTCGGATATTCTGCAGCCCCCCGCTACCTATTCCATCTCCCTTTACCGTCTCAGCTTAGGATAGGTTATTTGTTTTATTCCCAAAACCAACATTTACCAACCGTCACGTGTAAAACCTAGCATGTACTAAATTCTAATGGTACAAGTCCGAACAAATCGTTCTGTTTTTATTAATTCTTACATTTACCAATTCGTGTTGGTAAATCCTAAGATTCATTAGTAAAACCTAAAATTACCTTTTACAGTAACATTTATAAATAAATAGATTGATAAAGAAGTCTACTATTTATGCACTAGAGAGAGAGAGAATTTAACCTTGACATTACCTCATACAGGTTAAACAATATTAAAACACAACGTATTCCCTTAACAAAGATAAACCCGGATTTCCTTCTAATATTAATGACTTCATTAACGATAATTTACTTATTAAAGGAAATTGTCGCTCACGTTAATTACTGTTCTAAGGTTTATAAATCTCGGTCCTACCTATCGGCGGCACCCATTTGTACCCCACGGTGCCTATTTCATAAAATGAATTGTTTATGTATCAATCCTTTGTACCTTACAAATCCCGTTTATATAACAAAGGAAGAGGTGTATAGGAGTTGAAAATAATATATAATGAATGATACAGTATGTACTGTGCTATACGAGAAAATCGAAGTGTTTGAAAGTATAAGAAAGTAAACGAAGTAAAGTGAAGGAGTAGTGTAAATATATATATATATAAATGCATAGTTTTACGCTTATGACTCAACGAAGTAGGCAGACGTGCAGCACCCAGATATCGCCGGCTATGATTTTTGGTCTCACGTAGCTGTGGCCTGTGCCTATGGCTACAGGAACATGCCACAATAACGGCAATAGGCTTATTGCCGCTTACCGGGCCCAGATTAACACTTCGTTCTGTTACCTACTGAAAACTCTCAACACTATTTTGATTTCTTTATATAATTATTCGTTTTTAACACACTGAATGACATCTAGCAGACACAATAGAAAATATATTATTCACGAGCATTTATGCCCGGCATGGTATGGTGCTGAAGAACTACTTTATACGAGTTTTATCAGTTGTTAACGCGATTAAATCCGTATAAAATAGTTATTATCAATGTATAACATTTGCATACACGTAAGACAATATAATTACAAACTCTTTTATAATTCCATCGTTGAAAATAAATAGATTAATAGCAATATTCTTGCCACAAACATACTTATTTAGTGCAAATTCTACAGTAAGAAACCATCTAAAATATATATTTGTATATAATAACTACTTTATTAGATTGAGTTTCTGGCTATTCCCGGGTGATGTCGGTCCAACTAGTACTTAATACGAAGTGACAGCCATAAAGGTTAGATTGCTCTCTTGCAAACTTGGTAGACAGGAATTTAATCATCTAAATACAATTCCAATAATTACTTAGACATTTGAACAGTCTTCGATGATATACCTTATAATATTACTATCTTATTATGTCATATTTCTAAGAGAATTTATTTAATAATATTTACTTTGTCCTAAATTTGGCCAGGCCATTCTTGGGCACCATGACAAAGAGCCTTTAAAATTATATTTTGAAACGAATCTTTTTTAAAAGGAATCCTTCTTGCGTCACAAATATTTAAACAACGGACACAAAGAACACTCAGACTCGGAAAAAAACTATTTGTGGCTCACACAAATTCTTGTCCCATGCGACACAAGAATTATGCCTAGTGCGGAGATCGAACCCACATCATTTGCTGAATTGACAGTGGCAAGGCGACCACATAAACCATTACGTCAGCTGTGAAGTCAACCTAAAACAGCTACCAACTATTTAATTTAACTTGAATAAATCCAGATTTAATAGATATTCATAATGATAAAACGATTTTGCCAATTTCCTATTAACATTTCACTAGCTGGTACACACGGCAAACCATTAAATCTTTGATTGCCTAAGCTGAATCTTCATACCAGCTTGTAGTTTGAATTTCACATAGAAGTTACTAATACAACTTCATATCTAGTAATCTAGCGTCGCTTTGCTACGAATTATCCGCTAGGTTGGATTACCTTTCTCCAGTTTTCCCAGAGGCATGACTGTCTTTCATTAAAAGCTAGGTTACTAGCTGACTACCTCTTAGTAAAGCCTCCCAATTAACGTCGCTGTGATTTATTAATACGTGAATGACCTCGTTTATATGATCGTAAATGAACAAACGCTGTATATGTTAACCCCTTATATGCTAAACTCATACTTAAAACAGATACAAAGATTTTTCATTATGTTCAAGATTCCGGTAGATAAGTGGCAATAACCTGGCAAATGTTTAAAAGTCAAACATAAATGTTAACCTATTGTATCTGGTCGACGGTGAGCCGCTACGACTCAATAGGTTAGTTTTCTAAGTAAATGATTTTAAGACTTCATATAAAAATAATTTTAATTCAACTTGAATGTACGTACTTACACAATATGATACAATAATTTAGAAAATGGATTCTTAAATCTGCTTAAAAAGTAGTAAGTCTTCAAAATTGACCATTGATATCAAAACGAAACGAAATCAAATAACTCTTTTAAAAAGAATACTAGCAACCAAGGTATCTTATTCATAAGAATGTGTTCGTGGAAAATATACCGTGATACTTTAATACTTTTCACGGTTTTTCATCTTTATTTTTCTTCAAAACTTTTCTTGTTACCATTCGTCTTCGTTCACTCGGCTATTTATCGGTTACACTTCCACATAAATTCAACCTTAAATAAATGCACAGTCGAAAGACAAATCTATAGGTTCTGCGAAGCATAAAGTAGTCGGGAATCGAGGTACTCCCCAATGAAATGGGAAGATCACGTGTGGATAGTACGTACTAGTCTGCCGAAATCTGTGTACGACTCCCAAGGGAGCAACGAAATCGAGGATAATACCTACGCTAAAACAGCGTGCAAGGTTTGCTGAAATAAGCATGATTGTTCTTTTGTGATGAAATATAAGAATTAGATGAAGTGCTTCGGATTGTGTATTACTTTTTAATTATTATACTATTTTAGTATTTTTGTTGCGCGTACATTGGAAAACATTCGTAATCTTTTGGATTATTTTTATTTAGTTGCTTGCGTCATGAAAATTAAAATTGGCGGTAGTGAATGCGACTGCTAAGCATGATGAGGTTGTGTTCGAGTTCCGGATGGGGCAAATTGTTATTAATCAATCAAAAAATTCTCAGTAGTACTAAATTTGGAACTAGGCTCGGCAATAGGCTTGGCTACAATTACGTGAAACCTAAAATTATAGCGTGCGAAATGAGGGTCTAGTACACATTTGCCAATCCTTTAGTGATAGGCGTGTGGCTACGTATATATATATGTATATATATATATATATAGTTACACATACTTTCCCGAAGAAATATGCAAAGAGTATAAACATTTTGACAAATATGTCTACCTCGCGATACGGGTGAGCCGTCTATCGGTCACTTTTTATAGACTCCGTGCTTCTGAGAATAGATTTACAACAAAATTTACCTTAAATTTTCTCAACCTTGGAACTTTCTCGATAACTAACGATTGACCCCAACCATATACGATAACTTATTCCATTGAACTGTCAATACAGTCATGTGTCAATATTGTTAAATTATTATCAAAGCGAAATTCGATGAAAGTGGCCCATGATAATATTGATGTTTATTGAGGCGCATGTCAATTGATTTTATGCAATGATGCGAAAGTTATGTACATCTTTGATATTCAGAGTACGTGTCAACTCCAACTACGCCCCGATTATGATAGGAGACTGACTATACTAGTTGTTTATTATTAGTTATAGTAGCTTCGAACTCTACAACCACGCTAAACACTGCCGCAAAAAGGCTGTATAAATCATCTGATTTAGATGTAAAGGGCCGAGACGATGAGTGCGCTAGGCGTTAACCAAACAATAGTATAAGGAGCCTTTATATGTATCATTCTTATATCTAGGACGTATAGACTACGAGCATTTATATATACTGCACAGTGGGCAAGCTATCGCTGGGCCGCATGTTGTGAGTGCGAACCACACGCGTGACTTTTTTTAATAAAAAGACAACATCCGCACTAAAAACAATTCAGATATCGCGGGAGGCTTTATGAACATTCAAACAACGAACACAACAACAAGAACAACGGACACTTTATTATTTTTGCGTCATCCACAGACACACATAACATATTACAATTTAAAGCGGCATCCCACAAATATCGATAAGAGTCAGATATAAACTACACAATATATATTTTACTAGCTAGTCACAAGCCACGCTTCTCAGTGGCTCAGTTTGATGTTATTAATTTTAAAACTATAAAAACTCGGCAAACGGAAACATCGTGAGGAAACTTACATATTCGAGAGTTCTACATAATGTTCTTGTAGATGTGTGAAGCCTGCCAAACCGCACTAGGCCAACGCGGTGGACTACGGCCTAACCCCGCTCAACCTGAGAAGAGGCACGTGCCCGGGCCTCTCACGGTTCCCGGTTCATCAACAGAGTTGATATTGCATATATAAGCTATAAAATGAAATTCATTTATTCATCACGCAGCGAAATCTTTCAGAGAGGTTACCCCTACGTGTGGACATTGTGCCGAAGCTGGACATTCGATGACCGCATATACAAAGAAGGGAAACGCCCCTAAATGTGTTTTATGCTTTCGTTTTAAGAAGCCTAGCAACCACAAGACGGGTTAAATTGATTGTCCAGCCAGAAAACAAGCTGAATATAGGTACATAAACTCAGTAGATTATGAGGCTGCCTAGATCGCCGTTTATTTATATTTTCATCTCTTACACTAGTTAGCTTAGATTCCCATTATTAGACATATCCTATGTTTATTTCATAAACATTATATATGTCAATTAATATTTTAATACAAAATTATATAAATAAGTAATATTATTTTCATTGTAATAGTAACTTATTATACAATAATCTAAATTTGTTAATTATTGTTATGAATGCCCTTCTTATTACACTATAATAGCACATAATTATCGCCTGTGATACAGGTATAAACTAGTACAGGCGTCCAAAGTAATGTATCCTATTTTGAGTATATTTAAGACCTATTGTTATTCATATTTGTACCAATTTAAACTTAATAAACAATTATTATTATTACTATTATTTATTCATTCATTCATTCATTTATTTATTCAAGATCAATTTTCATTGTGTGTAAATCTACAATAATAATAATAAAGACAGTCAATTAAATAAAAACAACATTGCAATTTAGTTATCAAATTGAATCAGGATTAAAATAATAAATTGATCAATAATTAAAAAAGATATTAATAAGTAGTCATGTCTAAAACTAAAATAAAAAATGTCTAAAAAGGAATGTCAAAGCCAATAATTATTTCTATACATAATTGTAGGTACATACGGTAAACACTTATAATTTATAAGTAATATTATAAGTGTTTACATGTCATTTATGGAACAATAGCATTCTTTCAACAACAACAGCTTGAGTTTATTTTGGAAATCCTTAGTATACAATAACGATTTTACATGTATAGGCAACTTATTAAATAGCTTAACTGATTTGTAATAAGCGCTGTGTTTCACAACATCAAGACTGTGTACATAATTTGTTTGTAAATCTTTCCTTCTTCTTGCTCTCTCTTATTTGTCTTTCTTCTTGCACTTCATACTCATGGATATGTTTTGATAAATGCGTGAGTAATACTAGGATGTACAAACATGGAATGTTATTTAAAAATGGTCTGCATGATTCTACTTGCTGGATTCCTACTATGGTCTTAATCGTTCTTTTCTGGGCAACAAACGCCTTGTTAATATTGTACTCATAGCTTTCTCCCCAAAAAAGGATGTTACATCCTAATTTTGATTCAATACGAAGTATGCCATTTTTAAATGCTCTTGACTTACTTCGTTTCTAAGACTTCTAAGAATTTTCTAAATGTGTTAATTCTGACTTCCAATTTAATCTATCATCTATGTATACTCCTAACAACTTAACTACCGAGATTTGGGTGATGCTTTCGCCGTTCATTTTAGTACCTAACCTACCGTTCATTATTTTTGGCTGTTGAACGAAATAGTATTGCGTTTGTCTTGCTAGTATTCACTGTACGACTATTTACGGTAAACCAGTTATAAAAGGTATCTTGTGTCTTATTTGTACTTACATTTAGAGTATTTATGTCATTGGCGGACTACTGCTTTTGTGCCATGAACAAAAAATACTAACTGAATAGTGTCCCCAACAGTTTTAATTACATATTGTATAAGATCGTTAATAAAAGTTATAAAGCAAAATTGGACCCAATATGGAACCTTGGGGAACACCAGCATGTATTTAAGACATTTTAGACTTGTAGGTTTTCTCACTAAGTGTATCACGTGAAGAATTTAGTGCTTTAGTACAAGATTTGATTTCAACAATCATTTTTATTTTTTAGGTATGATGTAAGAAGTTCCAGTGACTTACCCCGTACCCCATAGAAGTCTAGTTTTTCTAATAATAATTCATGGCTAACTGTGTCAAATGCTGAATGCAATTTGTTGAAAAAAAAGGTTTACTTTTCGAGATTAGCAGACACAAACACATGAAAGGTAAATCTGTATATACATAAAGAAAAGTCAACTGAGAAAGATTTAAAAAGAAACGTTAATTCTCTAAAAGCCATTGAAATCGTATAACCTAGCAGACAACGTGAATATTAGTCAAATTCAAATAACCACTCGCACATTATAGCAAAGACAGCTAAATGGAATTAAACTAGAGCTGACTGTATCTACCGCATGTCAGACCAAAGTCATTATCTCTAGAAGCCTTGCTACGATGAGGGTTCCCAGAATACCCCAAAAAAATGCCGTGAGCTAAAATATAAAAGTAAGGTCTGATTCACAGTGTCTGGTTTATATTTTTAATTTGTTTTCTAACTAACTCGGTAGTATAGCTGTATTAGATACGACTGTTAAGGCATGAAGTCTGCATGAGGCCTGCATGAGATCTCGACTAGAAATTTAGGGTCGGCGCAACAAAATATCATTAGGGCCATGGCGGTGTTGCATACCTCAGTGCCTCGGTAAGTACGTAAAGCCGTTGAAATCACACAAATTATTGGCTTATGTAGTCATTAAGCCTGCAATATTTTGTGCATAATTGAAGTGGCTTAAAACACTGCGTGTACGGACTTTACAAACTTCATTTTTTTTAAGTGAGTGTCGCTGGTTATTTGTTATATTATTTACATATATCTATACTAATATTATAAAGAGGACAGATTTAATTTCTTGTTTGTTTGTTTATAAGGCTTTAACACAAAAGCGATTCAACAGATTTAAAAATTTTTTTGACCTTTATAGGGCTGCTTTAGCACCGAGTTACATTGGCTATATTTTATTAAAAATAGTATTGTTACTATCATCAACCTTTTTTTTTAACTTGTGGGAATGCATTGACGCCTACCCCTCCACGGGGGTGGGCGGAGGGGTTATCTCGGACTCCACGGGGTAAAGAAAGATGTTGAAATGATGATATTAGACTTCCCGGAATACCGACTAAACCTACCAAGGTATTCCTCGACAAAACCGCAATCGGCGGGGCCGCGCGAATCACTTGCACATGCGGTCGCGACCCCGCCGAGGTTTCAGCCCGCCGAATGAAACGGCAGGCCACTGGACAAATAGACCTACCCTTTGGGTACCACTACTTTAATCCCTACTGTCCTCCTAACGCGGGGAGGGAGAGGGGGGGGGGGGGCACACAACACAGAGGTGCGCGTGGGAACACGCACGCTGCCTCTCGGACCTGGTGATAGAACCAGTAGTTCCTAGGATTAGCGCGTTCAACCAAACATACAAACAAATAAACAAACTCTTCAGCTTTATAATATAAGTATAGATTAAAATATATAAGGCATTTTTTTTAAATCTGCATTTCATGTACGACTTTTCATTGTCCTTGATTACGATTTCGGATTTTAACATCTATCGTAACGCCTTTACATAGAATATATTTTCTAACAACGTATCGTTTGATACGATTGTAGTTAAATTTGAGCATCGCCTATAAATTTTTCTGACTAGCTTTTGCTGGCAACTTTGTAGGCGTGTAATTTAAATCTTAAAGTGATATCTGATAATGAGTAGGGGAACTAATTCACTCCCAAAACCTAAACTTTAATAATTTATTTATAAGCTTTATACATTTTTCAAAAGGAATAAGTTAAAATAGCTTACGTCTATCTCTCTTCAAATATAGTGTAGTGACGGTTTCTAGGCGGCGTATCAATTATTTTCTTATGTCTTCAATTAGATTTTGCCTGCGGCTTTCCTGGCGTTTATGTAGATTTTGTCGATAAATTTCTATCTCTCGATTTCTATATCCTTTTCTGAACTCCTGACAACGTGTATGCGATATTTCACGACGATTCGTCGTGTGGTTAATGCGTAAAAGCGTAAGAAACAAACTAAATCTCATCCGTTTTTATAATGTTAGTTACGGATGTACATCCAACTATAATAGTAACCTACTATGATACCGGCTAGTTACAGTTATTTCATAATTATGTATAGATTGCTGGTGTTTACATAACCTATTGATTCGCTGATGCACGTGTGCATAGACCGTTTGAACTTAGGTACCTACCTATAATACCTATTATGTGTCGAATTGAAAGGGAAGATTCGGAGAATTTGATCAGGCATAATATAATAATCATGTTATTCATGCTTCAATAGTGTGGATATTATTATAGTGTATGTATATAGTGTATATAGTGTTAGAACTGCACGGCCTAATTATCAAAGGTAATGGCTTTTTTTTTTTTTTTTTTACGTGTGGGAATGCATGACGCATACCCCTCCGCGGGGGCGGGCGGAGGGGTTATGTCGGACTCGCCGGGGTAAAAGAAGATGGTAAAGATGATAACGTACTTCCCGGAATACCGACTAAACCTACCACGGTGTTCCTCGACAAAACCACTATCGACGGGGCCGCGCGAATCACTTTCGCATGCGGTCGCGACCCCGCCGAGGTTTCGGCCCGCCGTATGAAACGGCAGGCCACTACACGAAAGACCTACCCAAAGGCACTTCTAACACTCCCTACTGTCCTCCCTAGAGGGGAGACGGACTCGAAACAACAGAGGCGCGCGTGGGAACACGCACGCCGCCTCTCGGACCTGGTGCTGAACGGATGGCGGGCAGGCCCACAAAGCCCGCCACCCCCAGGTCAAACCTCAGGGTGGCTGGAGGTCGTCCCGCGCCCTCCGGCGCCCGGCTCTGCGGTTGGGGAGAGGGTTCAAACGCTCCCTCTCCCGCTCCGCCGCCTCCTTGATGGAAATTACTTCCTCACAAAAGGAGGCGACGGCGTTCCATGACCTCTCACTCCGGACCATAGACTGAACTACGGCCGGGAGCGAGAGGGCAACCAATCCGACTGCCGCGATCAACTCACGGCGCTGCGATGCCCAGGCGGGGCAAACCGCCAAGGTGTGCAGCGCCGTGTCCTCAACAACGTCGCGGCAGTCGCCGCAGTGGTGACAACCGGGCGTCTCTTGCCGGCGTATACGACACAGGAACTGGCCAAAACAACCGTGGCCAGTCATTACCTGTTTCAGCTGGAAGGTGAGGGCGCCATGGCGCCTCTCCAGCCACTCCTCAAACACGGGACTTACTGCCACGATCGTGGCGTGCCCGATCAATGGTAATGGGTAGGCGTATCTAGTACTAGGTATTGTAACAATCAAATCAGTAATCAATTTGAAAATAGACCTAAAACAACATAAAGCAATTAAAGTAATGATTTAATTATTATTTATTTCACGTATATTTTGTTATGGTCAGCTATGTACTATTTTTCTTTCTTTATTGATGTCCATGGAGCCGACAGATATTTGTCGTCAACTATGATAACATTAGACATTTAAATAAAAAAAATAAAAGTAATTTTCGTGTATGTGTACTAGTACATGTAACCAAACATAAAATACGAGAGGACAATACGATGTCGTATTATTTTATTCCCTCACACTCCATGTCATATCTCGTTCCATTTGCGCGAGAAAAACACGATCGTACCATTCGCCCTTCACATTTATTCGCAGTTACCGATATTTACAATGCAATAAAGCTAACCACAATAAAAATATGTTGGTAGGTCATAATGACCGCCATAAAAACACTTTGGGTCTTGATGAACGTACTGGCCAGTATTTTGGTATCCACTAATTTTGATTTATTTGCTGTGTAAATAAGTATTAGCTTCTCATCACCGCTAATAGAAGGAGGGGCTCACAATAAATATCGCCTATTATTATTGTCGGCCTATTTACGTTATGGCCACTTCCGATAATATGATAGTGAAATACGTTTAGTGATAAATAAATAATTGTGTTTGCGCAGACATGTAATTGAGCAATATATTTTCTGTAAGAGTATTTGGGAGGCGCGAAAGAATGGTTCGGCTCGATTAAAGTGTTAGAAGAACGTTATTTTAATATAAAATGATGTACAAATAATCTGAGAGCATCTAAATTATGTAAGTAATGCTTTTGGTAAACATTAAAGGCTTACATAGCAATGTCTTCAATTTTTAAATAATATTTGTTTTTTTAGTATGCTTTGAAACTAAATTGGTATGAATCTACTTTTACTCTACAACCAACTTTGATATCGCAAAACAAAATTATTGCTATTAATAAATAATGGAATAGTGGTTTTCAACTATGGTTCAGTTTTACTTTTCTTGTGAACTTTGAATGTTAAACTATTAACATAAAAGGATAGCAAGCCTCTAAAACTAAAGGTACCTTACCTACATATAATAAGCCATTATTCTTGGTAACCTTTTTAGGATTTACCATTTACCAAAGCAGAAATTTCTTCTGGTTAAACTATCACTTTAAAATACCACATCAAAATATTATTAAAAAAATCCTTCACACCAAAAAAACTAATACTAATGTCATAAATATCACAAATAGTATTATCCTAAATTAAAATAAAGTACAAATGTGAACACAAATTTCTTTTCAGCTTACATTTGTCGGTTATTGGACTAGATCGAACCCATTTAAACATATTTTATTACGAAAATTGGGTCATTGTTAAAACATCAATCATATCAACAATCATTGGTTCTTATGTGTCAATCAATTGCCCATTATCTTCATAGTCTGCAAATGTATGCATGAACTTAGGATGTTCCATTCAGGTTAGACAAATTAATATTAAGATTTCCTGTTAAAATTCTCAGGAGCAGCACGGAGTTAGACAATGTATCTCGTCTATCACGTGAGACGTACAAACAAGTCACGTCATGCTGCAAGGTAGAGTCATCTCTACCTTGCCCTTCGGGGATGTATTTGTATGCACCTTGCCCTTCAGGAAGGCATTTTTGTGCATGTATATACATCAGTAAAATGTCTTACTGTTCCTAACCGTGTATGCGCTAAGTCTTTCTGCAAGACATGATATTTGACCGTCTCACTGAACTTTACGGTCTAAAGTGATTGTGACTTGAATTAGACAAAATTTTACTCGGTTTGTGTCACTATTTAAACTTATATTCTTTTAGAACTCTTTGCATTTGACATAAATTGTACAGAAGTTTTTTAAAACTAACCGAGTATAGTTAAGTTAAATCATTAGTCTTTTAAAAGTAGTGTATTGATGCCCCGCCATTAAAAATTGCAGCGACATCAATTCAAAAGCTTAAAAGTGAAAACAAACATGCTATAATTTATAATATCGGCAAGGTTTGCAATAATTTATGATCATGTCCATTATGATATCATGGCATTTATAAGTCATGAATAGAACCTATTCCATAGCTTATCCGAATCTTTTTAACATACTTCAGATAATAGGTATACTCTTATCATATTTTCTACGACCGCCAACAATAATATGAGATGTTGTTCTTTAGATATTGACCCGCTTTAGTGAAATAGGACTGGAACACAATACATATGACAAACCCCCATATTTACAGTACACAATAGCCTTCAATTTGGACAAATGTTTTATTGTAGTATATCGTATACTTCGAAAATCTTATCACAATGCAAAAAAGTTATGAGGATATAAAAAGATTTCCGGATTACGAAATCATTTTGATAGATAATTTTATTACTTAATTTGACGACCTAAGCCCGGCTACGCTACGCTATGGCTGACTGATATATTTAATTGTCGATTCCCGTGGGAGCTACGTGGTGAAACTATATAAAAGTTCTTATTATTATATAAATGCAACGATGAGTAAAAAATGCAAGTCAATCCATCACACACAAATATACGAAAAGGATATAAAGAATAGTATTTCTATAAAATAATACTATACATTTTGTTTGCAAATTACTAGTATTCATGTAAACCCTTCCATCTTTTTCTTCTCTCTTAGCCTTTATTATTCCCAAGTCACTTGGGGTCGACTTTTCTGGTCTAACCGGATTTGACTGGATATCAGTTTTTAAACGGAGCGGCTGCCACCTGACCTCCGCAACCCGAAGGCTAACGATACCCTAAGGCTAGACCAGTGTCAGGATATTAAAGGGTACTGACTTTCCCAATAAAGACTGCCATAGATGTTCATGGCAGCCAGGACCGACGGCTTAACGTGCTCTCCGAGGCACCTTCCATCTAAACTATATATTTGTGTTAGAAATAGGTATTACAAATGGAAAAGTCGACGTATTTGGTTTGTTAAATTTGAACAAGAGCTTAGGTCTACTGAAAAGTAGGCCACGTCATTCTCTATACAGACAGTTGAAGGAATATATAGTAAGATTTTAAAAACATAATTACAGTGATAAACAAATATAGGGCTTGCTAGTTAGGTTGGGTTGTAACCCAACCTAACTAGCAAGCCCTGGAAACTGGAACTGTAGTTCCAGCGATCCACTCACCGTATAAGGTAACGAGTTAGCACATCGTGATAAGTATAGTCTGTAGAACCCGGTATGTCAAACTCACGCTGGAAAAGCCTAGCGTGAGCTCGATAAGTAATCTCTGCCCCCTTTTCCAGCAGAGAAATATACGTAAATGCAATCCACCACGTAAGGTCAGCAGTTATTGTAGCCCAACACTGTTGTATAAGAAATCTTTTGCGCTTTGCCAACCCTTCAAATAAGAGTTCTCTATGCTACCAGTATAAGGGACCTAAATACTGGTTACCTGCAGACAGCAGTTCTCTTTCTAGAGAAACCGGGAAAACCTACTTATCACAGGTACACAACAAATGGTATTTCATTGCAATCTTATGCAGTGTGAAGTACTTCCCTAGTCTGGCAAGGATTTTACTGTTGCCTGCGTCTATACGAATATTTGTGAACGCAAATCCATGGGTGAAAACTATAAATATAAAAACTCTGTTAAAATATTAAGAAATATAGCCGATTGTATTGTCGGTACTAACATGTTTCAATTCTAGTTTTCAACGTACCACTTCAATATTAAGCACATTTCAAGTAAGTGTTTGCGACGCTGAAATAATAATGACCATTTTCCACCTTATTTGCTTTTGTAATATTTTAGTGGTAAGTACTAATGCCACCTATGCTATGACTCGGGTGTTATTCTGCTTGTACAATTAGTCATAATTACGTACATTTATATACGAATACTAGAGATACACTAACTCTTTTATGATCTCGAAGGGATGGACAAAAATTACATTCAGATTCTCTATCTTTATTTTTAGATGTCAATGACCAATGGTTCCGTGATTACCTAACGGGTCGCTCCTGCCGTGTTAAGGTGGGTGATACACTCAGTGACAGGATGCTGGTGCGCAGTGGGGTGCCACAGGGATCGGGTTGTGGTCCTATCTGCTACCTCATGCATGTGAACAGCCTATGCGGCGTGTTGAGTCATTGCTCGGCATACATGTACGCAGATGACTTATGCGTGCTGCGCGCTGGCACTGACATCTATGAAACTTTTCAGCTAGTTCAGCAAGATATAGATGCAGTTGTTAAATGGTCGCACGATAACGGAATAACTCTCAACTCGGAAAAAACCAAACTGTTAATTATTCGTTCACCTTATTCACAGCTTACCATCTCACCGCTGGACTTGTTTGCGCATGAATACTCATGTTTGCATGATAATACGTTAAATTGTAACTGTAAATCTATCGAAACTGTAAAATCGGATATGTATCTTGGTGTAAAAATAGACGAAAGCTTCTCCTGGTCTCAACACATTCATTATATTATTGGTAAATTGAGGATATTATTAAGTAAATTCTATCATTTAAGTTACAAGGTTCCAATTAATATATTAAGAAGTCTGTATTTAACTTTAGTAGAATCAGTAATAAGTTATGCTCTCGATAGTTATGGACTTACATTCAAAACTAATATTGATAAATTAGAAACACTGCAAATAAGATTTCTCAAACTGCTAGTAACAAAAAAGACAAAAGCAAGTTGTAAAGGTGACTATAGAAAATTATTTAAAATATGTAACATCCAACCAGTTAGTTTAAAACATAAATACCTTCTCTTAATAAACCAACATGGCAGAAAAGAGCATAACTTATCCATGGTAACCAATAGCCATAGTACTCGGTCGATGACCGCCGGTAAATTTAATGTTCCTAGAATTAGTAATTACTTTGGTGATAGAACTCTAAAAAAACGTGTGCCATACTTGTTGAACAGTTTACCGGCGGACATAAGGCATGAAACGGATAGACTAAGGTTTAAAAAGAAACTTAATAAGTATATGTTGTCTTTAGAAACTTAGTTTGTAAGGATTTAATATAAACCTATAGTATTATTGTATTAATATAATTATACGTATAACCTAGGCTAAAATTAGTTATATAAAATGCAACTCACCCTCAGTTAAACCGCTAAACCGGTTTTGTGGGACATTGTATATTTGTAAAAGATTGTACTCCAAAGTTATAATAAATAAATAAATAAATAAATAAATTCTAGACATAATCCCAGATACTGCGTTGTCACTAAGTAGGTAGTGTCACTAGTAGGAATGATATGCAGCTTGCAAGGTCACGACTTGTATAGGTTTGAAATGGCCATAGGGCTACCAAACCATTCACGCATTTTTTTTGCACATTTCTGTTATAATACCCTTGTATATATACTTCTCCTTAATGGTGGCAAATAGGCATAATATCAAAGGGTTATCATAATCTATGGACATTGCAATATCAGTAACATTACTCACGCGGACCCTTCAGATTTTGTGCTACTGGGATGCCAGTGCAGTAGTATAGTGCTCAGCCGATTGCACAGCACGTCTTAAAAGTCACACTTCCTTTGAACCACTGGGCAGATGACCACCTACACGTCGCCTCGTCCAGATATTATTCTCTATTTGGACTACTATAGAGAGGCGCTCACTTATCAACTCAGTAGAGTTACCAGATCGTCTCGCTCCTACCTGTCCTTACGCGGATGGCAAGTGAGGCATTCGGTGACATCCCACTGCTCATACGCTTGTTTTGAGTAAACCGCTCGCCCCCCACACCAATGGTTGAAGCGTGTACGATGCGTCGGTGGCTCACAAAACCTCAATCCGTGGACCACGTGATGCCTACTCTTTGACCACGTGATGTTCATTGGTTGACTACGCAGCGTCCACCAACTGTCAACAATAAGTAGACGTCGAGTGAAGAGGCGGTAGTCGGGTCCCGGATGACTTTAATAAGATTATACGAACTTTTTTTTTACTTGTGGGAATGCTTTAACGCATACCCCTCTGCGGGGGCGGGCGGAGGGGCTATGTCGAGCTCACCGGGATAAAAGAGAGCTGGTAATGATGATAAGAATGGACCTCCCGGTAATACCGACTAAACCTACCATGGTGTTCCTCGACAGAACCGCAATCAGCGGAGCCACGCGAATCATTTTCACATGCAGTTGCGCCTAGGTTTCGGCCCGCCGTATGAAACGGCATTTGACCGTAAATTAACCTTAGCTTATTTTAATAACGTCGAAGCTAAATACAAATATTAATCTTATTTACATTTGAGATTTGACAGCTCATCAAGCTTTATTACTAAAATTCTATCGATCGAATTGGCTCAAATGAGTCTAAAATGTAAATTACAACTAGTCTGTAGGTTATATTTACGCGAGTTTCAAGTATGCAAATAAAGGTCCCAATTGGACAAAGCTCTCAAATGTAAATATTATAAATAACCCAAATACACCACAACAATTTACAATAAGCCAAAAAAAAAAATACAATCATGCAATAATTTGTATTCTTTAGGTCATGTTTATTTTGCATTTAGGTGTTATCAATGCTAATATAATAAAGCTGAAGAGTTTGTTTGTTTGTTTGGTTTAACGCGCTAATCTCAGGAACTACTAGTTCTAATTGAACAATTTTTTCAGTGTAAGATAGCCCATTTATCGAGGAAGGCTATAATAGTCTATATAACATCACGCTACGACCAATAGGAGCAGAGCAGTAATGAAAAATTTGCAAAAATGGGGGAAATTCTCTTATATTAAGCAGACGAAGTTGCGCGGGTCAGCTAGTTTTTTTTATAATATCAGTTGTGTTCAGCCACTCACATGAAATGCTTATATTAAGATAAGATAATTTTACTTAAGTGAATAAAGAACACGCAGCAGGGGTAGGCCCCACAAGGTGGACCGACGACCTGGTAAGGGTCGCGGGAAGCGGTTGGATGCGGGTGGCCCAAGATCGGTCTGTGTGGAAGACCTTGGGGGAGGCCTATGTTCAGCAGTGGACGTCTTTCGGCTGAGATGAGAATGAACAAATCTCGAGTATGTGTATTATGATGAGACGTAGTAATTTCTTTATAATCTCTTCTTTTCGAGTCTTATTCTGAGTTCGCATACCAAGGATCGTCATGCTCACTCAAATGTCATTGCTTGTGGTGTCGTCATGGGCCGGGTCGATCCCTTTCCTTCAATATGGCGAAGGGGCGATGGCTGGCCCATGCGTCTTACTCGTGAACGGGTGCTAATTGTGGTGACTGGTCGATCTTGGTATCGTGGAATTCGATGATTTACTTACTACATTTTTATTTAAACAGTTAGATTAAACTACGGACTACAATCATACCTTGTCTTGATTATTAATGTACAAGTAAGTGGATGCTCCTATTTACCATACTGCTGCTTTAGAGGCTACCATCAAATTTTATGAAATGCTGGAGTATGTTCAGTAATAGTTCATGGAGAAATGGTTGCAGCACCTTACAGCTCTTATGATTTGTAAACAAAAACTTGGCGACCATGAGTTTCTTGCCCGTTCTTCTCATGAGCCCTACACCCTTGCTTTGCTGAACGTGGCAGTAAATGTAAATTCGCAGGAAAAATGGTGTAAGTTTGACATTCATAAGTGTTACCTTGTAACCTAATCTTAATAAATTTATTTTGAATTTGAATTTGAATTTATATAATATTGTCTTCTGTTTACGCGAATATTATTCATTGAAATTTAACTACTATATACGGATTTTATCGCGTTGTTTATTTGACACTATTACTATTAAACTTTACTAATTTTTAAGCTAATATTTAGATTTGATTTAATTTTACACTTTCCCCGACGTTTCAGTTGCTTTTCAGCAGCTTTTTTCATTATGCGTAAATAGAAACACCAATGATTAAATTATGTTTTCGGGTACTTTGAAATAACTACACTGGAACATTGAGACAACTACCATCTTAGTCTCCCCGTGACCATGGCTGCTGAAAAGCAACCGAAATGTCGGAAAAATTTTAAAATTAAATCAAATCTAAATAGTTTTAATAACAATATAATTAGCTTAAAATTAGTAAAGTTTAATAGTAATAGAAGTGTAACAAATTTTCAAAATTATGTAATATAGTGTCAAATAAACAACGCGATAAAATCCGTATATAGTAGTTTAATTTCATTGAATTTATATATAAATAACTATATACATAACATAGTCTCACTCCTATATCTGTAAAGGTATATACTCTGTCTATAGTATTACACCCATATTTCGCTAGATAAGTTTTTGGGTCACTCGAAATAAGTAGCAAGCCTATTGCCGTTTACCGGGGGCACAGTTAAAGACTCCGTCTTGTTTTTTTTTTTTATACATCTAATTTGGCAATCAATCATATGAACCACCTGTTGGTAAGTGGTCACCGTAGCCTATGAACGCCTGCAACACCAGAGGCATCACTTGCGCGTTGCCGACCCTTTAGGAAAGGAAGTGGGAAGGAGAAGGAGGAAAGAGGGTGATTGGGCCTCCGGCACTCTCATTCACCAAACGAAACGCAACAGTAGGAATACTGCTATTTCACGTCAATATTCTGTGAGAGGGTAGTACTTCCCCGGTCGAGGGGGCCGAGCGGGGTCGTATTCGACACTACCGCTCGCTATCAAGATCGTTACAAATACTTCACAAAATTCCAATGTACTAAAACAGTGTTTATCGATGCGTGGGTTGTCTATTTGACCGAGCAAAGGGCATGATGGTATACGAATAAACTAAATAGTAAAATAGTGTATTGCTCTTAAAAGTAAATAATGCGCATATAGCTTTCATAAATTTTAATCGTGCCTAAATCAAATGGTGTTTTGCCGTAGATACCGATGTTTAGATTTCTATTATAAACTAATCTATAAAAATTAACGCAAACACCAATTATGGGGACTCATACCTAAACCCAAAGAACTATAATTGCATTGTACGTCTTCGCTATGATATTTAACTAAATATTTATGTGTATACATCCAAATTTAAAATATTTATGTTATAACATAAATATTTTTAAATTTAGTCGTATATGATGATGATACAGTTAATAATAACTCTTGAGATAGCTATCAATTTGTTTGACAATTAAATCTAGCAATACGAAATAATATTAAATATTGCGGTTGTAATTGTTGTTATTGTGTCGGTAGTGTCTGTCTATTATTGTTATTGTGTAACTACGTTTTTTTTGAGTCATAATACAAGGCATTTTACTGTATACAGATAAATAAATAGTATATACGTAAAAACCTCATGTTTACTGTAACTGTGGTTGTTAGGTATTATACACCAACGTTTCCAATTAAATTAAGATATAATATTTTTAGATAAATTTTCGAAGTAAATAGTAATCTAGCCATAATTAATAAAATCATATTAGATTGAAAAAAGAAATACGAAATTTGTATTTAAACACAATATATCTCAAGACGAACTAGTCAGCATAAAATAAATTGTTTACTGCATTTCCATTCCATCGCTATCTGATTAAAGTGTAACCACATCGGTTACTTCAAAATTGAAAGTAAGCATAATGAAATACCTCACAAAATAGGAAAGTCGAAAGCCCGGAGCGGTAGGTATTGTTATCTCACGGGCGGGCAAGCCGGCTTCCACGCTGGCGTATTGTGTCCCCACCCTTACAATCGCAAACGGAATTCTAATTGAGAAACGAAAGCCGCTGAACGCAACGCCATCACAATTAAAACCATTTGAAGTAGAACAGTTATATCTATATTAAACTTAATTCATTATTCATTGTATTATTGGGGCTCCGTGTCGCCGTGGCGGTTAAGATATATTCAAATAGAACTAATGTGTGCCTGAGATTGGCAACCGTAACGTCTAACTGCCAACGATAATTTGGTTGAATAAATTGTTGTGTATCTACCAAGTTAAATTAAGATTTACAACAGGTTTGCTTACAGTGTGAAATAGTGGTTGGGTTTATATTCAGGTAAATTTTACTGATAATATATGTTAATCTTAAAATGGGATATGTAGTTATATACCAAGCTTAACGTAAACGCTAGTATGCTAGAGGTTTGTTTGTGGTCTACTAACTGTACCAAAATAAGCTATTGCTACAAGCTATAAACTAAAAAAAATAGCCTGGTTCTTGCTAAGGGCACACCTTAGGATAAGGAACTCTGAAAATTCTCATCTCTATCTCTCTCTCTCTATCTCTCATTTTCCAGGACCATAACACATACATCTTTTCCAGTGCTCATCTTGGTAACAAGTTTATTTATTTATTTGGCTTACACGGTATAGGGTATATAGTATAAAGCCAGATTGTAGCTGAAATTATATGTTCATAGAATGTTCCAAGTAAGAAAATTAGCTGTGACAAGTGCCTAATAAAATTGCTCAAAACAATACGGACTGCGATGATAAATTTTACTGCGTGTACCGTTAGTCTCCGCTGGTCGGCTTATATATACAATCGATGGTGAGGTCCCGGATAAGATTACTGGGTTGAACAGTGGTATAGAAATTTCCGAATTCTTTATAATAGCAGGGAGCCTACCAATGCACCCGCTAGTCGTCAATAGGTTCGATCTCTATTCAAAACGTGAGTGTCTACACCTCTTTCTATGCTGCACCTTATAATTAGACGACTAAAAATACAACAGATAACGGTTGACTATAGCTATATAGCTGCTGTTATATAGAAATGTCTATCTTTATAATGATAAAAACCGATATGAGGACTGAAAACACGTTTACGGTAGACCTATAAAGTTTACCTATATTTTTACCTGATGACGTAAATTAATAATTTAGATCTATGATCTTATGCAGATTATTCAAATAGGTTAATGGATTTTCTACACTCGACGTCTTTAAAACCCAATCTATTATTAGCAGACTTTTTAACTATTGACATCGGCATCAAAATTCAATTTTCGAATCCATTTTCTCCAAGGAACATGTTGACAAATTAAATCAGGATCCTTCCACAACTAAGCACCAAGTCCTGCCTACGTTGATAGCTTTAATACGGAGTACTGTATCCCAAAATCACGCAGTAATGACCCGTTTAGATAAATCGCAAAGTTGGCCGTAATCCCCGGTTAAGGCAGATAAGTCGCCCTAATTACGTCGTTATAATATATTCCTGCGCTGTGTACTAATGATCGGTAGTACCTAAGTTTACTCTCGGTCGTAATACTTGGGTTAAAGCTAGAGGTGACATGTTCTACGGTTTTATATTTCACTTTGCTTTTGCGTGTGTAATTTATCTTGTGTTTTCTAGAAGGGGTTAATTCAGGTTGAACTTTATTTTGGATAGATATAATATAATAATAATAATATCAGCTGTGTATATAAACTGTCCCACTGCTGAACACGGGCTTCTTCAGAGTATGAGGATAATCATAGGCCATAGTCCACCACGCCAGCCCAGTACAGGTTGGTAGACTTCACATACTTTCGACAATATTATGGAGGATTCTCAGATATACAGACTTCCCCACGATTATGTCCTATAAAAAATTAAACCAAAATCGAATATAGTGCTATTTTGTTAAAAATCTTGCCTGGTACTATATATATGTCTGTAAGGCATATCAGTTTTACCCTATACAACCAAATTTCCAAATAAAATATTGTGTGAAATAAATTTAATTTATTTTGTGGGTTATAAATCATAGCTATCAATTTGCAAGTGTCTTATCTCTGCTTACTTACCTCTTTAAGGAAATACTCGTTAGACTATAACGACCTATGTACCAACGTGGACGGTTTTAATATTTCAGTTTTAAGCACACATATACCGCTGGATATAATTCCTATGTTACTGTAATTAAAATCGAGCAACGGGCAGAAAGAGAACCGAGTTTCGGAACAATTAACTATGTGTCACACAAGTTTATGTACCGCATAAAGTTCAATTCCGCAATTCTCGGCGGTACGGTAGTGGCAGTAGAGAGATGACCTCTTAAACCTCAACGCCATGTTTGTTACACATGATCTACGTCATCAGGGCAAACAATGTACTATGTAGAAGGACTTCATCAAATATGAAAGTACACTAATGAGCAAAACAGCGGGCATCTCTCATTTTATCAATCTTATTATGTGTGTTGAAAATATTTGTTACAGTTATAACTATATACAATGACATTAATTAAACGCTAAATGAGCTTATATATTTACACATATATATATGAAAGAAAGAAAAATATAACATCCTACCTAATATCTAGTCTATACTAATATTATAAAGAGGAAAGTTTTGTTTTTTGTTTGTTTGTAAGGATATAACACAAAAACGAATCAACCAATTTAAAAAATTCTTTCGCCATTGGAAACCTGTATTATTACCAAGTAACATAGGCTACATTTCATTATGAAAACAAGTATTGTTGCCGAGGGATAGAAATTTATTGGCAAAATCTATATTAACGCGAGCGAAGCCGCGGGCAAAATTTAGTAATAAATGCGGGTTGTGGTTTGTGGGTTTGTTTGTTACGCTTTAACGCCTTAACTACTTAACCGATCATCATAAAATTTCGCATACGTTTACGTTTTCAGGGGTACAGTAAAGAACATAGGGTACCATTCATCCAGAAAAAAGTTGTGTTCCCATGGAATACAAATTTATTAATAAAATTTATATTAATGCCAGCGAAGCTCCATAAATGTAATGCCGTTATTTACATAACTGGTCTAGGCGACGTAGACTTCCCTAGCATCGATGTCAACTGGTAACGTGACCAGTAAGCTTGTGTATTAGGCTAGCTGTGTGTTGATATTATAATACGAATAAATAATAATAAATTATTTATTGTAACAAAAAGGTATGTACAATTAAAGTGTAAGCCCTGATTCCCAAACTAGCATGAGCTGTATAATGGGAATCAGTTCCTTCCCAATTTATATATAATATATATTACAAAAACGAAATTGATGACGTAGCAAGTGTAGCTGTGGTGGAGTTCAAAAACTACACAAGACTCATTTGTGGGACAATATTTTATGGATCACAAAGGAACTATTAGGTGGCAGAGATACTTTACAAGCATACAATAATTAACGGTCATAAAATACACTTTTTATGTTTATAAAGTCTCTCTCTGCATGGCGTGATACATAGAGCGGGAGGAGAATTACAATTCGTGATTCTTGTTAAAAAGTATGCACTAACATTGTTTTCTGGTTTTACCGTACAGGATATTGGGTTAAAAAGATAAAGCCAGTTTGACCTACTACGCGTACCAAATTGCGAAAGTGAATGCCAGACACTGCTTTTACGCTATTTTGTTCGCCCGTTCCCGTCGAACAAGCCGGAGCTACCGATAGCAGAAAATACGAAAATGACTGTGGAAAACCAATATAGTTAGATGTTAAGCTTCAATGAATTACTTTCAAATCATTATAGTACCTACATATACATGCAAGTGCCTCGGAGGCGCAGCGACATTGTATGCGACTGCTGTGTATGAAATCTTGGGTGCGATTTCCGGAAAAGGGTATAATTAATGGCAGCACGGAGTCTGAAACTGCGTTTAGGTTTTCTTATAAAAGAAATTTCCAATTACCGTCGTGTGACTTCACATAAATTTAAATACCGGCCCATTGGGCACAATTATGATTGCTACACTTTATTTCAATTTACGTACCACCATCCGTGTCTTTAAAACTGAATTTAATTATATTATTATAACTTGATGGACCTTATATAATTTAACTATTTTACTCTAAATATATGTATTTTAAAAGTAATTTAACCGGTTGCGGATTTTTAGTAATGAGTTCTACGTCCATATATGTTGGCGCAAGGGATAAATTAGTCCTCCTAATGTATAATAAGAAATACATAATGTAATGTTGACATCAACATTTTTCAGTCCCAATGTTAAAGAGGCTACTACCGCACAAAGTTTCAGATTCCCTGGTGCTATTCAAAATGTTCTGACAGAAAATCTCTATGCTTGTTTGTAGAAGAACCTTATATCCTATAACTGGATGTTCCATCCGAGGATAAAATTCGGCGAATTTAAAACGATAAAGTGACCATTCTAACCGGTTATCGTACAAAAGCTTCTTTAAAATGTTTTCAAATATTCTCATTTTCACAATCTTGTTGCCTGAACTTCGCGTCGCTTTTCCTGTGAAATCTATTAAAAGAAAATGTAGTGCAGAAAAGTGCATGGCATCGACGATCAGATTATGCCACGTCTTTGAGTAAAATGTGCTTTCGACTTGTAAATGAACATTGGGGATTGTATCTTAGTTCAACAACTAAATATCTTAATATTAAATATATATTTAAAAAATATCAACACGGTTTTAGTAAGCAATTAACAAAACATGGACGTAATATCAATGTCTTTAGAAGACTAACTGACTAGGAGCTGTAATATCAATCGTATTCACACGACACAGTTTAAGATTAAGGTCTACTAATATAACTATGTGGTAATTTTTCAGCCATAATAGAAGGTTTAATGACGACAGTAAAAGGTTGGCGATACAAGTAAAGTGGCTTAGTATATTTTCTCTTTTCGCTATTCTAGGCAATCCTAGCGTAATCTAACTAAATGCCTAGGTATTTAATTTATATAGATTACACTTATCATCGTATTAAAAGAAAATTATGGCAATATATTGTACCTGTTGTTGACCAAGGATAAACTTATCAAGGACGTGAATTAATATTGCGAGCCATACTATTTATTAAATTGTTATATATTTGTTTCTTGTTAGAAGATTACTAGCAAGGTGGAGCGGTGACCTAGCAAAAGGTCACGGGAAGCGATTGGATGCGGGTCGCCCAAGACCGCACTGTGTGGAAAGCTTTGGGGTAGGCTCATGTCCAGTAGTGGATGTTTTTTGGCTGAGATGATAGTTTGGATTAGAATAATTAGTCGTCTCAGAAATATAAACCCTTTACCCTAATTGCTCTAGATAAAAAACAGTCGTAATTTCAAGCCATGACCTTACTTTTAAGTGTTTATTTTTAAACAATATTTTAACACACTGTTTCTTCATGTCTCGTATGTAATATCGATCTACAGTACTATTGAACTACCTCCCAATTGCATTACAGTAGGTGTTAGATTACCTTATAAAAATCAATCAAGTCGACCTTTCAGTTATCAACGACTTGCAGAAATTCTTGCCGCGGCAAGAACGCCACTATAAGAGCTTATAACCCGGAATACAAAGCATAACAGATATCTACATTTTATTTATTCACTTCACCAAATATTTCATAATTTTAACTTCTACGTCAATGTAGGCTACTATCTACAACCATTCAGTTAAGGAACTACTTACCAAACACCACAACCACATACTGGCATTTTATTACAAAATATGTTGCCCATTACATGTTATGTATTTACTGTTCATAGCTTTAGACCAATAAATAACCTGTATTACATAATTAACTATACTGAGATCAGCCCATTATTCAAACAAACAACCAAAACTTTCCTTTCTCAAAAACTTAGCAAATTAGTCAACTATGAATCAGAATATTACATTTGGTTTTCAATTAAATTTTTGTTAGCTTGCTTAAGTAAGGCTAGCCTATCAAAACCTTGAGGCAAAGACATTAATATACTACTATATACCAACATACAGAACTAATATAGGTTACAGTTCACCTCTACACCGACTCAGCAGAGAGTACAATTCAGTAACTAAATCCACACCTGCCATTAATATTTACAACGATTCGAGAAACAAGCTGAAACGTCACACATTCACCTCTTTTCGAAACTCCATCAATAACAATATGGTCACAACTTAAAAATTTTATCAGTTTATTCGTTTTCATATTTAATTTAGATTTGCAATCTCTGTTTACAATAATTAACCGATTATTATATTATTTTAAGATACTTATATTCATGTACAACTATTTATTTATAAAAATTGCCTGTATGTAGTTTCTAATTTAAATTTGTATGTACAGTACTGTCATTATGTGCATGTTGGTTTATCCGTAATTGGCAAGTGTATCAGCATAATTATTGTCGACTATATATATTCTTTTTAACCATGTATAATACATTTGCTATGGATGAACCTAAATAAATAAATTAAATAAATAAATTATTATTTTTGCTGCTGTAATGTAATTTTCATTAGTTGAAAAACCAATTTTACTTTTAGGGAATTATACCTTATACTATTTTTAGTAGAATTACTTTGCTTTAGGCTGCCGGTTACTAAATCGAGTTTTTAAAGAACCTCTTCGTTTACAATGTCTTTCTTAGGCCTCGTTATAAATTTTTTATAGCGTGGATGCCAGTGAACATTGGTTAAGACGGCGCCGAGCGTAAGACAGATCAGACAGAGCTCATACGGCGCATATTCAAATCGGCGCGCGGCCGCCTAAGTAAAATTATATGGAGGATTTAAAGTGCTTTTTTGATAAATATGTATCTTTATTGTCAACGAATAACTTAAATATTTGGGACGGACTAATTGTAATATAACTATTTATGTTTCTTTTAAGCTGTAAAATAGGATAGATTTCTACTGTTATAATCTAAAAATTACGTAACACGAGTTTACATTTTTGCAAATTTACGTAATTTTGTAGGCGAAAATATAAATTATTTTAAGTTTTTTACACGGAGTAATTGTAAACACATTCATTGTTATGGTAAATGTATATTTTATATTTGTATTAAACAAAAAGTGTTGATTTTATTCGCTTAACTGTGACTGCTTATATTGGCACATTTCGCTCGGCGCAGTCTTAATACTAAGTTTTACTTGCATCCAATACCGATACTACTAATTTACCTCCTAATATTTTATTCATATTTAAATTACAATTATTTTTAATTAATATTACAAATGCGACTGCGATTTTGTTTGTTACGCTTTCACGCCTTAACTACTTGACCGATTAGTATGCATTTTTGCATACACGTTGTCAGGGGTACAGAAAAGAACATAGGATTTATCCAGAAAAAGTATTAGGTATAGAAATTTATTGACATAATCTACATTAACGGGCAAAAACTAGTATATTATTTGTAAAAAGTGTATAGTATTCAGTCCCAGCCCTGTTTATGATACGAGTATGACCAGGACGCGACCTATTAGTACGAGATAGGTAAGGCCATAAAAAGCAAATAGCTTATGTAGAAAAACAAGTATGTAAGTAGTATAACCGCTTGTCTTAATGAAAATATTTGTTAATAATGTCATAACTTTAGTAAATACATTTTTGAAGACATATCTGATACACCTTACACTTATAACCAGCGGTTATTTTTCTCTTATTTAAAGGAATGGATTACTTGCCCTAATTATTATGTTATTAAATTTAGGTATTCCAAAAATTTGGCGTTTTTACATATCAACACATTGTTACGTCAACTTACGTGTTAAAGCCCTTGCATTAAATTCAGTTCTATAATGTCATTTAGCCATCATTAACGCTGTTGTTTTCGTATTCGATGTGCCTCTTAATTGAGATATCTCCGAACAAGAGAGCGCTTAAGCGAATTAGATGGAGCTTTCAAAGTCCTTGCCTAAGCTCAAGTGTTCACGTATCGCCGTTAACAGGATTTTAACGGGCTTTAGCCTTCCATAAGGCTCATTGTCTGGCGCCTGTATACAGTTGACTTTATACAATTCGCCTCCCAGTGCGATGATGCTGTTATATTTACGAGACTACTTAGCATTTGATAATTTTGTTTTATATTTAAGCGAAGAAAGCGTCTCAAGGACAACTTAATTCGTTTGATAATTATTATAATTACTAGACGACATCTGACTAATTTTACGCTTCGAGCTTGCTAGTGTTTGTTACATCAAAGCTAATCCGTCCTTAATTTAAGTGCTAGTGCGGCACTTGCCGTTGTAGCTACTTTCAAGCTTTTCTACTTGACGTCGTCCATTAATTCTTCAGTACTCCGTGCTTCCTTTCTTCGATAGGTTTTATTGTAGTAGTATTAAAATGGCTAACATTGCAAAATGTAAATCTATTCTATCGATATACAACTTAAATGATTTCGGATTGAGGGTGTAATCATCTAAATTTAGTAAATATGAATTTTCGGCGGTTGTAGTGACATATTGAAATTAATTTATCATATTTATAATCTAGATACATACATACATACATAGTCTCACGCGTATATCAACACAGGAGTATACAGAGTTGTCTTACGCAGTGTTTTTAGCCTAAAAATATATGCACTTAAATAAACCATAGGATATACTAGAGTAATTTTTGATACACATCCGCATCCTTAAATATTTTAACCGTATCAGAATTTAGTAGTAACTCCATTACGTCGTTTCAAAGCGATGAAATCGTATATAAGTAATAAACAAACATTTTGTCGTATTTACAACTTTAATGGGCACTATAATGCCTACAATATATCTAAAGGAATTTAATTTCCTAACATATCCGAACACAGGATCGTATTAGAATGTTATTAAACTATCTAAACGGGACGAATCTTAGCGAATGCTACATACCGTTTCAAGTTTAATACCGCGTTGCTTATCATTGGATTGCAGACAGATCCGTAAGTAAGTACTTGGACATGTACAAATTATTCGAAGACTATCAAAACTAGGATCTGAGATGGAATCAGCAAATTCCGTCTACATTAGACAAATTATATTCTTTAGCCGTGAAAGTAAAGATTACAAAGCGACTTTCGCAATGTTTGTAGTTTGTAAATGAATATAAATGATTGCCTTTATTAAAAGCCTATTTAAGTGGCAGTTATACCAAGTGTTCAGGATTACGGGTGCGATGTTTTTTCATCGTGCCACCACTACATATCAGACTACAATATAAGTGTTGTTCAGCTGTGTATACTGTCTTATACTACATGCTAAAGTATACTATCAACGCGGTATATAAATTGTCTCACAGCTGGGCACGGGCCTCTTCTTAGTATGAGAAGGAGGCGCACCACGTAGGCTAAGGTAAACGAATTTATTTTTTATTTCCAATATAATTTTTATTCCAAAAGAATATATAGGTAGTTACGCCGAAAATTACCTCAAGCAAGTTTTTGTAATAAAATTACCTGCATAAATATTCATATTCCTCTATGACTTCCATGCCCAATAAAGCATATATCACGGCACTTGCTTTGCTTACAGCTGTATAGTATTTATGAAGATCTACGGCCATATATTATACACTGCTCCACTGTGTTTCATAGCTAGCGTTTATAATGGTGCCTATACACAACGCAAGTTGCTGGCATGCGTTACGTGCAACTTGAATATTGTGTATGTAACTCAGCCCGCACAAGTTGCGCATGAGCATGCAACTTGCGTGGGATACATGCCCGAGGCAGCAATACGGAATGCTTGCATTCCTGCGTAATCTACTCTTGTACATATATGTATATGTACAGGTATTACAGGAATTAATGGAATATGTATATGATCTATAATTATTAACCGTTAATGGAATCATTAACACTGTTTCAGAATTGTTTACAACATATTTCATCCACAGCATTGTGGTCTAGACACATTTAACAATATTATTATTAAGTCACTAAAACACAATAAAGGCTGAATTAAACCTTTAATAAAATAGAATGAAGTACCAAATTGGAATTCTAAGCGCGCAAGATGTGTGGTTTCATTACTTAAGACATGAAATAGCAATTCAGTAATGATCTTAGCAAGATAAATAGAAGATGAGCAATTTGACACGAGAAACCGGGCACCAAAGTTAGTATGGTTTATTTACACAGGACTAAGTATATTGTAACACAATATTCAAGTTGAGTTAGCGTGAAATTTAGCAATATTGAGATTTCCGCGTTGCGTATTGTATAGATGTGGTTTTCATATTGGTGATTCGTATTCGTACCCAATATCATATTGCTTATTATATTCTCGACATGATCAGTTAATATTGCCAAGAAAGAAGCGTAGTTGGTATGCCGACCATTCTTAGGAAAGGAGCATAAAGTATTCGTCCGGGATGCCGTGATGAGATTCATGACAGTAATTACAGATAGCTCAGAACCAATCTATAGATTTTTCATCTTTGGCGTATGACTCAATCAAAGTAAATTATGCTTGACTTCGATTTCCTGCAGTGAATTATGTTAGGTTATTAAATATGATTTAGGAAACAAGCTTTTACGCTGGTTCATAAGCGTGTAGTATGGCGTTTCTGGTTAAGTACAATTGGGTTTTAATTGGGTAATTTCAGGTTCGATCGCCAAAGTATTGTCCGACAAAGTAATACTATAAAGGAAATTCTTGGGGCAGCACGGAGTCTAGAGGTATGCCTAATAGACGAATATTAAAGGCTCGCCCCAAATTACGTGGGGTATAAACTTAGGTTTATACATAGCCGGCGAAATCTGACTATATATTATAGTCACATTTCGATACCTTGGCCTACCTTTTCGATGTAGCCGGTGTGAGTTTTCTTTACATATAAAAAATAGGTTACAGTAAAAAGCAAAGAATGTAGTAGTGTTAGGCTTCTTACAAAGAAAAAAGCTATTTTGTTATTACATTACATGCAACTTAGTGTTTTCATTCTACCATTTATTTAGATTACTTTCAATTGTCGCCACACCTCAAGTCTCGACTTTTATTTCTATTTGTTGTTAACATTATGTGCTTCGGCTTCATTTTTCTTTCTATCTTACTCGTTACTGGTACTCTGTTGGATTAGTTTTGAATATTTTTCTTATTTTTGCAATCCAATCTATTACTGGAAAATCACAAAATAACAGTCTTCTCTTTAAATGCTCTACATTTATAAATCTTACAATCAATGTTACATTATTGTCATTTCACAAGTTTTAATATCTGTCTTCGAGTACTGAATCAGCGATTTTTGAAATTTAATAAGTCGTGATAGATTGATAAACTTTTTACATTAAGAACTAAATTGGTACAAAGTCTAAATTTAATATATATTAATATTATAATTTTCGCCGTGAGATAAGAGAAGGTTAGTGATATTGGCAGCTGTCTGGATGATGGACGTCCTAGTCTGAAAGTGAAACGTGAGTCCGCCCACAATCTATTCAATCTACAGACTATTCGTCAGAGGTCAATGTCAGCCACTCCGATAAACATGCCTTGTGGAAGTAACAAATCGACCTTTTTGCTTCAAAGGCAGTACTCGCCTCTAACTTCACAAGTCGATTACAGAACGCTTTACTTTATCCGGTGATTTCTCAGTCTACAGAATTTTGTGACTAAACATTTCAGTGCTTAAAATCTAATTATATTTTTATGAAAGAACAAGGATTTGTAATACTAGCCCGCTTGTTGAACATCAAAGGACGTATTTTTGTAATAAATGAGTTCTTCTATTTTGGAATAATGGCATTGTTACGTACATATAAATTATTATTTTAACTTTGGGATCATATAATTAAAACTCTGATATTAATTATTGAACATGACTGAATAAAGAGGCTTTATGATGAGATTTTGTTATCATGATACGCAACAATGTCTAAAGTTCTAATATTAATTGCCTGTAGGTGATTTATTAATAGAAAATGTTGGTGTACACTTTAATTATGTTCGATAATTATTAAAACCTGTATCGTAAGAATAAATGCTGGAGAGAAAATAAATGGCAGTATTAATATGTTTTTAACTATCTCGAAATAGGTGAAGATTGTTAATTCGACACATATTATTTTGTTTGTCGTTTTATATATATTGTATGTTACTATCTCCGGCATTTCTCAACCAATGTAGATGTTTTTTTATTGATTGAGATTACTTATTGGATATTTCAAAAATCAAGTAATTTTAGATATACAGCTGAAGAACCGGCACTTTCACGGTTTTTAATGTTCGCCTTCCTTCTGTTCTTCATTTGTTCCCTACGTGGTATCAACATTTGTATAATTAATAAATAGCTGTACTGATTCTGGGTGTTCTTTGTGTCCATTGTTTGACTGCCTGTCCCCCGCGACACAGGAATTATTCCTAGTGCGGGAGTTGTCCTCTTTTAAATAATAATCCTACTGAAGATTGGACTTCGGGACAGTAGCGCAGATTTTCATATCTTAACTAATAAACTATCAATGGTAAGGTGTGAGGTGGTGAGGGTATATATCCTTGGTGAAATGGTAATAGGAGTTAAAATTTACCGAAAATATTGTCTTGTCCCTTTCGTGTGAAACCTTAACATAGCCAGTTTTTGAAAATACAGCCATTATATATTGAGTTTCTAGCCGTGTCATAGTTTTAAACCAACAGTAATACTTTTAAGAAATAAATTTAAACCAAAAGTAGAATCTCTGACTTCCAAGCTAAATCAATAAAAGCCGCTTTAAAAGTATTACATAAGATATATAATAATATATGTACATATGATGGCTCACCTGCATAATATTAACACGATAACAGTCTACTGACTTTATTGAAGGGTTGCGTTACGTCAGCTGTAAAAGGGTTAGCATAAATTTTAATAGACAACCTTCAACGATGTAATGCACATGCATTACTTTATTATATTATATATATTTATTATATTCGATTATGCCCACGGCTTCGGTCGTATTAATTTAGGTGTTCCGTCCCCGACGTAATTTTGCCACTGACAACTTTTGTTCGCATTTCTGGTTGTCTATGACGCGGAAATCATATAGTATAACTAAATGGTAAATGTCACTTGTCATTGGTATCTTTAATTTACTTGTCACCTTGTCTTGAACATAATTATAATTTTTGGAAAACACGAGGCCATTTTTGGAATAATTACGTCTCCTTTTGTAAATCTTTAGAAATTATATATTGTCGGACTTTGACTTATAATCACTTTCACTATTTAGAACTTTGCGATCGCGGAAAACATGAATTTGTGAACCACGTGTCACCTTGCCGGCGTGCTGAGCCGCTGACCCGTCTACGAAGAGCTGTTCAAGGTTAGGGTAAGCTCATTGACTATAATCGAATCCGTTTTATTGTTCAATTGTGCTAATCCGATTTGATTCACAGACGGCGACTGATGGACCTTTTATGATGAGTTTTTGATCTAATCATATATATTGTAATTATGGCGCCATGTATTATGTATCTTCACATTTGTTGCTAGATCGGGCTAGAAGATAGATATATTCCACTGCGCAAACAAATTCTTAGCAGGTCTATGAATGATACAGTAGGTAATTTAATAAATTTCTGTCCCTCGGGAACAGATCTTTTTGGATGAAAGATAACCCTATGTCCCTTTTTCTACCGCTGACAACGAGTTTGCTAAGTTTCATGATGATCAATCGAGTATTTAAGGAGAGAAAGTATAACAAATAAACAAACTTGCATTCGTATTTATAACTAGATTTTGCCCGCGGTTTCCCTCGCGCATATGTTGGTTAGGTTAGGTTAGATTAGTAACAGTACTGTTTTTTGGATGAAAGGTACCCTTTGTCCTTTTCTGTTCCTCTAACAACGTGTATGCGAAATTCATGATGGATGGTCGAGTAGTTAAGGCGTAAACGCGTGACAAACAAATAAACAAACTCACATTCACATTTATAATATTAGCTAGGATTACAAAACGTTACACGAGTCTGCCACTTTTTAAAATAATTTATGCAACTTCTGAGGTTTACTCATGACTGTATAAACTGTCCAAAGCGTAAAGTTGTACCTATTACATCCGCATTTCGCCAGTGATGTTTAAAAATTATTATTATATCAAATTACTTACCAAAAGCCGTTCTTTTAACCCCGGTAATCAAAATCATTTCTCAGTAAAGTCTTAGTATACCAGACATAATTAAAAATCTATTGTGTCTGGTCACCGGTGTGCTCCTGCGACTCAATAGGATAATAGCTTACAAAAAAAAAAACATATTAGCATAGCAAAATATCCAAACTAAATAAAACGGTATATTAAATGTAAACAAAATTTGTATCGCCTTGTTTACAACCAAAATAGTGGTTTGTATGAGTGCAAAAGTAGTTACCGTATTTACGTTATTAAAACTTATTTGCGCGCGTAACGAGTTTTTTCTTAACGTATATATTACGTTTATAATATTTATTGGATATTTTTGATGTTTTACATTATAAACATTTTTGTTTTTGACGACAAATAATCTTTTTTGTATGTGTTGCCGCTATAATATTACCTTTCAAAGGCAATGCTTTTCATTAATAGTGTATAGTACAAATATACCTATATTTTAATTAGGAATCAAAAACCATTAAATGTTACTAAAAAATTTAAAATTTACATTTATTTACTTTAACTAGATTTGGCCCGCGGCTTTGGCTTTTAAATGTAGGTTAGGTTAGTATCAGTACTTTTTTCTGATGAAAGGTATACATCCTTTTTTGTTCCTCTAACAAAGTGTATGCGAAATGTCATGATAATCAGTCGAGTAGTTAAGACGAGTAGTGAAAGTGCAACAAAGAAACAATCAAAAGTCTTACATTGGCATATATATATTAATATTAGTTAGGATTACAAAGCACAGACTAAACTCAATCGGGCACGCCACAATCGTGGCGGTAAGACCCGTACTTAGAGAGTGGCTGGAGAGGTGTCATGGCGCCCTCACGTTTTGTCTGACGCAGGTGCTGACCGACCACGGTTGTTTCGGTCGGTATCTGTGTCGAATAGGCAAACAGGAGACGCCCGGTTGTCATCACTACGGCGACTGCCGCGTCGTTGTCGAGGACACGGCGTTGCACACATTGGTAGCTTACCCTGCTTGGGCCATGCAACGCCGTGTCATGCACGTGGCAGTCGGTAGGGTCGTCCTCTCGCTCGAGGATATGGTTCTGTTCATGATATCGAGCGAGAGGTCTTGGAATGCCGTCGCCTCCTTCTGTGAGGAGGTGATGTTAGTGTAGGAGACGGTGAAGAGGGAGAGGGAACGTTTAATCCCTCTCCCTAACCGCAGAGCAGGGCGCAGGAGGGCGCGAGACGACCTCCAGCCACCCTGAGTAGAAGCCTGCGGGCGTTGGATCCATTGGGGCCGTCCATCGCCTGATCAGCGCAGGTCCGAGAAGGCGGCGTTCGTGTTCCACGCACGCCTCTCGATGTCGAATAGGGGACTAGGTCCCACGCTTTGTTGTCGGGGACCAGGTACCCCAATTGTGTGTGTTCAATGATGATTGTGTGGGACCCGCCACGTCCATCGGTGGGTCAAACCTTTGACGGGGTCGCGATTTGAATGCGAGAGCGATCTGCGCGGCCCCACCATATAGGTGTGAGGAACACCGCGGTGGTTTTAGTCGGTTCAGCCCAAAATTCCATCTTATGGGCTGGATCCCGACATACCCCCATCGCCCGCCCCAAAACCGGTGATGGGGAATGTGATGACATGACATTTCCACAAGTTAAAAAAAAAATAGACTAAACTCAATAACAAAATGAATAGGTCACGAGAGCACGACGCTTTATATCTGACCTCACGTTTATTTCAATAATATTTAATGTATAAATCTAAACTACACACACAAATCGGGGTTATCAGACCGCCGTGGTTTCAGGATATAAATAGAAGTACCTTTCTTTTGATCCACATGGGAAAGGACGAGGTGGGATTATTTCTATTCGGGCTTTTATAAAGTGTGTAAAGCTTACACGGTTATCCAGAAAATGAGGTTAAGTTACCGGGTCAAAAGAATTTTCCTCTCTGAATTCGATTGCTCATCCATTTGGTAAAATGGTTCAAACACGATTGCTTATTAAATATGAAATATTTGAGTTCAGTGTGCGGTAAAATAGGCTAATTAGATTAAATGTTGGATTGATAATTTTTTTTAATAACTATATATAGCATAGAATCATATCTGTATTCATGAAGTAGGTAGTAGATTTATATAACAACTATATTTCGCCGATAGCTATGCCTTTAAGTTCTACATATTACCGAATCTAAATTTTCCTATCTAAAACGAATTTAAGGCCCTCTTGTAGTGTAAGTAAGTAAGTAAAAAGTAGTGCATTCTGTAAGCATGAAAACGTTAACCCCCTTTATTTCAGTTTTCGATATAGCCTTTTGTTCTTTTACTAACCATTTTTGATTGTATAAATCAACACAAGATTTTGACTATATCACTTTAAAAACTTTATGAAATTAAAGAACAGAGGAACGATGCGGGATAGTTTTTGCGAAACAAACGACATGCGTCCAAACTTGATAACGCCTCATTGGGCCTTGGTCAGCGGACGCGGCAATTGATCAGCTAGATTTTGATAAAATTGTCTTCTGTTTACGCAAATATTATTAATTGAAATTAAACTACTATATACGGATTTTATCGCGTATAAACCAAAATTATGTTTGTCAAATAAACAACGCGATAAAATCCGTATATAGTAGTTTAATTTCAGCTAGATTTTGGTTTTATTTTCTGAGAGAATAATATAATAATCATAAAAATGTGTTCTTAACAAAACCTAAAAAATAATAAGACTTATTTTGTTATACACGTTTTACATGGTTTCATGATGAAATTCCTAGCAAGATACGCGTTTGAAATAGGTTTTAGTGTCATCTTTATGATTTTTATCGAGTCCATTATTATTATTTATGATTTTTACTTCACACAGCCCTTACCAGTATGTAAAATTTTGAGAAAATGATTTTTATGTTGGCCATTCCATTAACAAATTTACAGAGGTTCAAAAAGTAAAAAATACTGAATCCTCGCATCAAGGACTCAATTTCATCCTCAAATATGTTTAGTTCATCTACTTTAATCGTGTAAGCAACGCTCAAGACCGTAGTTCTCGTTGATAAGATAGACATAGCATCGAGAAAAACGTGTCGTAAGTAAAAAAAACACCAACTCCCAGTCAAGAGTAGATTTAAATTGTGAATGACGATAATGAAATATAGATGACAGCCCTAGCGCGCCAATCATTCCAAACTTTAGAAGAAAGCGTATAAATTCTTTCACACACACATCGTCTATATTCCTTGCTTGTATTCCTGGAGGGATAGGCATAATATATAATGCATTTTTTTTTTGTAATGCTTTATATAAAGTATTAATCATTTTAGAACCTTCATTTAAACAGACTGCTGTATGTTTTGATATTTTTATAGTCATTCGTAAGTCGAAAATTATGCAGTATAGAAATATTATATTTTACAATGTAAAAGTAAAACATATTCATGACATAAGTAAGTCCACTTAATTTTTTACATCCTTTTCTTTTATACCACTTTCCGAAAGAAAATACATACTGAGGCGATTTTTTATTTAATTGGACACGTTTGTCCGACATTTTACGCCACTTTCTAAAGACAGTTTTCGAGTCTCATAATAATAAATAAAACTAACGACCAAGCATGTTATTTATAAGAAAAGCTCTCCATCTATTATCAAGACAATGCTAACAATAACATAAACAATTTTTCTCATTCGTATGATTAATCTTATTTTCTCGCCGCTCGCCCCAAAAACGTCCGAAACAAATTATAGTTTTGACGACTTGAATTACTTATTAGAAGTTTGATGAATTTTGTATTTCGTGAAAACCCTTGTCAATTTCAACCAAAGGACTATTTTCGTCACAAAAGAAAAGTGTTCGGGAATGTCGTTATGACGCGGGTGCGTGGCATAACCGTCTTTATTCGATAACCACGTCAATATGTTACTTGTTTGAAGATTATGTGGAAGATAAATTTGGGACAGGCTCATTGTTAAAAAAGTTATGAGAACATATATACCAATTGATAGGAGGTGTATCATTATTGCCTCTTTTGATAAAGCCGCGTACTGTGCACTGTACATTTACCTTATTATAGCGTACAATGTTGGTGAATAATCTTTATGTATACTTCTTGTACTAAAGAAAAGTTCTATTTCAACAGCTGGCACGGGCTACATTCGGTACCTACTCACGTGGGAAACATGTGCGATTTAATGATACGGGTTTCTTGCGCAGATGTCTCGTATCGGTAATTTACATTATAGAAACCGCGCAAATGCTAAGGCATTTGCGGGGTTTGGGCTTGGGTTGTTGAGACTTGCGCATGCTATCTGCGTCGTGTTCGAAAGCCATTTGGTTCGTAACCGCTACTTGGGGATGACACAATTTTAGTATATTTATGGTTTATATCTCCAGGTTGAATAGTACCTCAAGAGAAAAATTATAAAATAGGCTATACATGAGATTTTAGTTTTAAAAATTTATTACCTAACCTTAGGGCTATAGGTATATCACTGAAGTACGTCACAGGTGTAAAGAAAGAAAACCCATCGCTGTCTATCAGGCACTTATGGCACTTTGCTACTACTAGGAATTACTTAAAAAAACAAATAAAAAAAAAGTCCAATACCTTATGCACCGTAGTCATACTCACTACTGCTGCGCCACATAATATTTGTATGGTCTTGCTAACCCAAATCTCTGTTATGTAACTGTTGCCATACTTTCACTAAGGCAGCCTATAAATGTAAAACTTATTTGAGTATCTGCTTACCCCAGCGTGAACAGGCTTGCATAAATATGAGGATTAAATATAACGTTGTATATTTTAAAAAGTTTCATTTAAGACTGAAAATGACCTAATTATACTAAGAAAAAATCAATAATGTTTAATTAAAACTTGCAAAAGAGATACTCTAGCGACGGCCGGTTTACGATCAAAGCAAGCACTAATTTGAATTTTAACTGTATTAAAATGGTATTACAGCCGATAGCTGTTTTGTTTTTTGTGATGGTAAGAATGAATGATTTACGCGAAAATTATTTGATAATAGTATGAATAGTTGTTCGGCAAACCAGCGTAAGAGTATTGACCCTGTTACTGCGTTTCATCCAGTCAGTAAGAGTTCCCAGGCTCTAACACTCAACTAATAATCTAATTTATAATGAGTTAGATCGGACGTTTTTTCCTGTATATGTATATTTTATATACATAGGTACATATATTATAAACAGATCTATTCTATTTTTAAACGAATGTTTTAATATTTTAGCATATCATAAATTTAATTTGATGTATGTAGATATATTCACATTACGAAAATATTGGAGCATAAATTGTTTGCATATATTATGATTTCAGAAGAAAATGTTCCATCTGCTCTATTCAATTTGGAATTCGTGCCTTTTGAAATGTTTACTCTTCGTTATAAAGATTGTAATGCCTTTGAAGCGACTCATGTCGCCCTTTTCATACGTGTCCAGACATCTTCTACAAACATTATATTTTACAGATATGCCTATTCAGATAAAACCAGTGTTTTCAGCTGTTTCTCTTTGAGACTCAATTTAGCAATGTATTATTAAATATATTTTTTCGAATTATAGAAAGATAGTAGAAAATGCTGTTATAAAATCTATTATGTTAGATTGCAGACTATGATTTTTAATCAACAAATGAGTAATTTTATCAAAAAAAAATCTGCATGTGGCTTAAGATCTTGGTCTTGTGTACGATGGCGGTAATATGCACAAGTTGAGGTACTTGCACGGCTTATATACATAATGCATACGATCGACGCGAGCCACTCGACAAGACATCGACATCGAGCCACAAGACATCCGTATATAAGTCGCACATGTAGCCCGCACGAGAATCCCGCTCAAGCTATTTGTAGTGCGTATAATAGCTTAATATAGTCCGTAATATAGCTATTACGGCTTTCATTTGCTCCGGTTCATGGTTAATGAGTACATGGTGAGCAGCAAGTGTTATTGAGTTTTCTGTCTTGAGGTCTTAGTACCATCTCTTCATGTCATTGCATGCATATGCAATGTAGGTACATATAATATATCTCGCATGAGAACAAGACAAATTTATACACTCGATACACGCTGTGTTACTCTTACATATAATAATAATAATATAATATTCTGTTACATACACACAACACCATTTAACCCAAACTAAGCAGAGCTTGCACTATGGGTACTAGACAATGAATAAAAAAAGAATATGGTTCGATTCCCGCACAAGTCAAACATTTGTGTGCATGAACATGGATGTTTGTCTTGGTCTGGGTGTTTCTATGTATAATATGTATGTATTTACAAAAAAAAAATGTATATAAGTATGTTTACCCATTGTATAGTACCCATAGTACAAGCTCTGCTTAGTTTGAGCTAGACGGTGTTGTGTGTATGTGGTAGAATATTATTATTATTATTATTATTATTATATTACAGTATTTATAGAATCTACGTTACAAGTATTTTACGTACTTGAACTGTCAATAACTGTTAACCAAACGCCAGTACTCGAATTACAAAATCCAGAAGAGAATCGATACGGGTGGCGTAATGGTAATATGTTGCGTGATTTGGGTCGGTACACCAAAATGCGTGATTCGAGTCTGCGGTGGGAAGGATTGTATTTATGCATACGCGTGTTCTAAGGACCATAAGTGATGTTCGATCAGCTACCGCTGTTTATGGCGTGTAAATCTAATTTATATCGAATACGTGCCTAGTAATATTGATAAATTACTAGGTGTACACAAAGTGCGGTTGCCACAACTGTAGAATTTCTTGGCAAGGACATAGCCTTCTACTGTTTCCATGTGTAAGTCAGTGACCACCTGAGGTTTTCTTTATGACTATTTTTGTTTCATATACCTATAGTTAGAAGTAAATTAATAGTAAGATATATCAATCGGTTAAAAATATACGATTTGATTTACCTGCACAACGGATCGTTAGGAGATTTTTCAACTAACGAGTTAGGATCGACTATAAGCAGCGATAGCTTAGTGGGGAAACCAACAGACTGCAATGCAGAGGGTCTAGGGTTCGAACCCACGTCGCGCACCTCTGATTTTTGGAAGTTATATGACTTTTCGAAATTATGTGCGTATTGATTGACAATTATCGTCTGCTCCGTGCCTCGGAGAGCACGTTAAGCCGTCGGTCCCGGCTGCCATGAGAATCTATGGCAGTCGTTATTGGGAGAGTGTCGACACAAAAGATCCCACTAGGTCGAAGTGTCACCGGTCTGCACTGACTGGCCCCCACATAAGATAGATAAATAGATAGGATCGACTATTAATAGGGATCTGAATCAAACCAATGGCTGTAGAATTATTTTTAGTGGTTTCAGCATCATGCAAATACAGAGTAGTTTAGGGTTACACTTAAAATCTGACGTTTAAATTTAATTCGATGAAGATGTACCAGTGATATTATATGAACCACGTTAATGACGCGGCGGGCGAATTGCAGTCCACGCGAATAACCACGCGGTCAAAGGCTAGAATTATAAAAACCGTTCACCCGAATACTGTTCGTCCCTAACTCTACTAAATTACTTTGTTATGAATACAACATTCTACGCAACGATGGCACAAGCGAAACTACACAATTACTCGCAAAAACATGACTAGGGATTGCTATAGAACGTAATGGACCGTGCAATCTCGTCCATCAGATGTGATACAAACAACCGATGCAAAAAAAAGTATATTAACAATGCCGTTCGTTGCGGTGCATTGTCTGTTCTACGCGCCTAACTTGTGCGACTGACGGCTTGTTACTAACATACGTATATACCATAAAATGACCTATTATTTTGCTATGTACGATGGGATTAATATAGTCTTTCCATATCGAGGTCAAAAAATCGTGCAAATAATCTCACTAGCAAGTAAATATCACGGTCTGGTGTGTATAGCGTCGTGTTAATAATATACCTAAGGCCGCGTTAGGCATTGTTATACCTTGGACACAACTTTGACATAAATAAGAAAACTCAGTGAATACTATAATATAAGAATTATAGCTAAATGAAATTCTAATCATGATTTTTGTAGTTTGTGTTGGAAAAGGTAACATAGAAGTATATAGTTATGATAAGCGGATACCATAGCTTATACTCGCTTGTAATACCAAGGTAGGTATCACTCACAGAAAACCGACTGTTGATAAAAGAAAACAAAAGATAAGGAATGGGTGGAGTTCTCCAGAACTGTTACTTCCTACTCTTACGCCAGCTCTTTAGTATGTATAACAAATATTTGGCAGATGCACTTTCACTTAAAATATGTTACTAAATTTTTCATTTTTCATGTTTTTTTAAAGATTATTCCCACACTATGAATAATTCCTATGTCGCGGGCGACTTGAACCTTGAACTCGGAACAACCATTTGCGGATCACACAAAGTTTTGTCCCGTGTGGGATTTAAACCCACAACAATCGGCCCAATGGCGGTGGCGACCACCTTATCCACTACGCCTGCCGTGCAGTTAAATTTATCTGTATACTCCATTTGGTTAGGTACTTAACTTAAGGTAAACAATATTGATGTGTCATTTTATCTAAAAACTCAGCTTAGAAATAAAATGCTGCTAAAGATTAATGTAAATACAACAATAACGATTACTAAATCAATTGAGCAGTGGTTTATTTGTTTAATATGTGTTTGTGCAGAAATCACTTTTGCAACCACTGAGTCTTCTTCGAAGAGGTTAATGAAAACACTATGTGGGTCTGTGTGTCTGTCTATTAGTGACAGGCATAGCTCCGGAACCACTGGACCGATTGACTTGTAACTTGGTGTGCTGACACCTTAGAGTCATTTCTCGATCGAGTTTGAATATGGGCCTCTGTGGGTCAAAAGACTCCCGAGATATAGGGGTCACATTTTCTAAATGAAAAAATATTGACTTGTAACTTGGTGTGCAGACACCTTAGGGTCATACGTCGGTTGAGTTTGGATATGGGCGCTATGTGTCAAAACACCTCCGAGATATAGGAGTCACAAGGTCATAAGGTCAGGGGATATCCACCAACATTTGGAAGTTCAAGGGAGAGGCTTTTGCCCAGCAGTGAGACATTGCAAAAGGACGATGAAATAAAAAAGAAAGGTCATATGAAGATGAAGAGATTGAATCCTAGGTTTTTACACCCACCTCGTTCTTAATCCAAATGAAATTAAAGTTCAACGGTGTTTATGGTATTAATTTAATGTTCAACACATTAAATTAATACCATAAACACCTTTAAAATTATCGATTTTGCAAAATCCAAATATTTTTTTGCGTTGATAAATCTTCTGCGTCAACACCGTAACACAAGTTCTTTATATAATAATAATATTAATATAATATTCTATCACATACACACAACACCATCTAGCCCAAACTAAGCAGAGCTTGTACTATGGGTACTAGACAATGGATAAACACACATATACCTATACTTTTTTTTTTGTAAATACATACATATTATACATAGAAACACCCAAACCAAGACAAACATCCATGTTTACACAAATGTTTGACTTGTGCGGGAATCAAACCCGCGACCTCAGGCGTGGCAGTCGGTTACACTAACCACTACGCCATCGAGTGTCATATTAATGATAATGCTTTAAGCGCCGTACTACCAGGCGCTTGGATTGACACTTAAGAGTCATATTCATCGTTTATTTCATCCCGTGCAATTGTGAAATCTGAAAAGAAAAACAGCACCATCTAGTTTCGACAAAACATTATATTAATGTGACAATCAATTACTCAAAATTAATACTAGGTGGTACCTAGTATTAATTTTGAGTAAATACTTGTGTTATGTTTTTAAATACGATAACTTCTACCCACGCTAAGCTCTGGGCAATAAATAGTATTACACAATCTCATGCTTCTTTGTCACCCTGTTTACATTAAGAATGAAATTATGCTAGTAATCTAGGCTAATGACACTAGCACCGAACTAGGACTATCTACGTGTTAAGTCGTATGCAGTGACCCAGCCGATGCTGTATGATAGATGGGACTGGCCGATAGTAATCTCGTACATCATGCAATTTACTTGATATCCTGCGATGGCTAACACGTTCTCTAATGTACGTGGCACTCAGTTTTGTGGATTATGCAAAATTATAGGATCATAAATTAGGAATAATAGGCTGAAGACAGGGCGCTGTGGCGCTCATTAGGGGAGGGCTATGTCCAGCAGTGGACTAATATAGCCTGATGATGATGATGATGATAGGATCATAAATTATTCTAATAAATATAATAAATATTTCTTTTTTTTCTGTAAATACATACATATTATACATAGAAACACCAAGACCAAGACAAACATTCATGTTCATGCACACAAATGTTTGACTTGTGCGGGAATCGAACCCGCAACCTCAGGCGTGGCAGTCGGTTACACTAACCACTACGCCATCGAGGCCGCCATATGTAGGGGGTAAGGTGCTTATCCTTGATAGTAAGACGAGATCATCTGTTTGTAAGCACAAAGTCGACTTCAGCTAAGCGACGGGCGCTGTTCTTATAGACTGGTACACTACTAACATAATATTCTTTATTCGCATAGAATTCAATTCAATATATTCAGTATGATGATGCAAATCCTAACTAATGTTAAAAATGCGAATGTTAGTTTGTTTCTTTGTTTGTTACGCTTTCACGCTTTAACTACGCGATCGATCATCATGAGATATATTGCATACACATTGTCAGGGGTACAGAAAATGTCATACAGTAAACGACCGAAGCCGCGGGCAAAAGCTAGTTACACATAATATTACGTAATATATATCCTGTTTATGTGTTTAACTATAAGGATATAATAAATGGAAACAAAGATTTGTTCTGTTTATGAGTATTTTACTTACTTACTTATATTCCGTTAGAAAACACACGAGAATAAATCAGCGCCTGTCATTCACACGGGTCCAACATGCAAAGGCCCTTCGAGAGTTTTAATCTAAAATAGGTTAAAATACCTACCAAGGTATCTGCCGTGGTAGGTGTATCACTATTTCTACATATGAAACCTAATAAATGTGGCAATGGTACTGGGTGTTTAATAAATCAGCATTTTTTTCCTTTTTATTGAAAGACGGCATCTCCCATGTGTTATCACATTTATGAGAGAGTTTTAGAGGCGTAGATAGAAATATATTTATTTTTTATTTTTAAGCTTAAGTATGTTCAATTCAGTAGTAGGCAAATGGTATAATGGTTGCAGCTCCCTACAAATATAATTTTTTAAACAATCAGCATTGTAAAACTGGCGATTAAAAAGAGTAGCCGTGAGTTTCTTACCCTGTCTTCTCATTGGTTATATGTTAGTTAGTGTAACCTTGACGATCATAAGTGTTACTGTGTGATTTAAATGAAAAAAAAATATTTGATTTTATCATATTGGAGGGGCATGTTTTATTGCGTAAAATCATGTACAAGTACAATTAGGGAATCATGAAAGTGGTAATTCTCTAATCCTTTGCATTCAACAGGAATATATTTGGATCACATATCATACATCCAATGTACAGAAGCATTTAGTGTATTCACTAGAAAATCCTACATTTTGGTACATCGTTATATACAAATATGGATAGTGTTTTAGCATCAATACTCGATGTATGTTTAGCTTTGCTATTTTAATTCAATAAAACGTTAGTTCGTTGGTTCCAAGTACATATGTATCCAGAATTATTGAATCGGTTTATATATTATGTACATACATGTGGCGTAAATCAATAATATTTATAGATATGTAGTGCGTAGTGTAAGACCGACGAACTGCCACGCAGCGGTTTTGACTTCGATTCCAACGTGCGTGACCTTTTCGAAGTTATAAGCGTATGAAATAGTTAATTCTCGCTTGCTTTAACGGTAAAGGAAAACATCGTCAGTTAACGTGCATGTTTGAGAATCTGTTCTCGAAGATATGTGTAGTCTGCCGGCAGGCACTAGCCAGCGTGGACTATGGCCAAACCCTTCTCATCCTGAGAAAAAGTCCGTGCCAAACAATGGGGCAATTTATATACATGGCTGGTATTATAGTACTATACATTACATATGTATCTATGTATTTATGTATTGTAAAGTCGGTAATGTGCTAGTGAATTAAAATTAATCCTCGAAAATAATTGATACACAGAAACCAAATTGATCTCGTTAAAATATATTGCATAAAATTTAATTTGATTCAGCGATAATGAAGTTTAATCGTCATGGAATATTATTTGTAAAGTAGGATGTATTGTTGAAGTGGTTACTATTTTATAGTGAAAAGTCCATTTTAGTTAAGCGAATTATATTTAAGCTAAACTGTTTTTCTCTGTGTGCATGCGATTTTTTATCAAAGATCTCCTTTCATCAGAATTTACCATTACCAAAATAAGTCGATACACACATGTGAGATTTGATGTGCTGTATCTTTCAAAATTATAACCAATTAATTTTTTTTAAGTATTAGGCATAGTATAGTTGACTAGCCACCGTAAATACAGAATAATATTACAATATTTCCAATAATTTTATGAAATACTTGAACCAAATTATTTAATGGTAAGCTACTTATGTTGCTGCCTGTACTAAAATATGTTGCGCATTAAGTGACTTTGTACACTAAATGTTTACGATGGGCGGGTTAGTACCATAGTAATCGGTCAAGTAAAAAAATAATATAAACAGGAATATATTGTGACTCTTGCTTTCATGCACAGTCCGACCGGCTCGGGAAATGAAATCTGTTAAGAAATTCTTAGCAGCAGCCTGGAATCTGGAGCTGTGTCCGGTAAAAGGCTACTTTCATAGCTAGGGAAATTCCTAAAAGGATAGGCAAAGACACATTTGCCTATCCTTTCAGGTATAAAAGCGTGTGTTTATTATATGAAAGTCATATATAGAGGTCTATGGAAATATTTATATTAAGTTGAACATTGTCAGATCTATCAAAGTACGTGTTGCATAAGTTCCCACATAAGGCTTCGAGAAACCCGAGGATTTTCCATAAGAAAGATTTTTGCAATAAAGAGATTCGTAATAATATTATTATGGTTGAATGTAGGTCAGCTACAGGTAAAAACCGGAGCAAGACTTTCACTACGATAAAACGATCACAGTGACGAAGCGGCATTTTATAGCCAAGCTAAAACATAGATGTATATTTTAATAACTTATGTACTCTGGGTAAAATAGAAGCTATGTGTGTGATATGAACAACGTTGAACAAACATCGCCATTTTGCGAGTGCGGATTATGAGATTCCTCTAGTAAACATATTAGCCCCTTTAAGCATGCAATTTCCATACATTTAACTAAATTTGAAACTGCAAACATTTTAAACGATCTTTTTGAACGTTGTCATTAGTATATTTCGGTTGACTTACACTAGCCAACAGGGGAATAAACTTTAGGGGGGATTTAGAACACTCAATAGTTTTACAAAAATTTTTGGTAGCTGTCGATATTCGTGAGGTACGAAATATATGTTAGGAGCAGACAGCGACATAGGTAGCAGAGCATTATAAAAAAGATATATTAAATCTTTTTTTAAGTAATGATACTGATTATTCAGTGTTTTGAACAATGATTAAATAAACTGTATTTAAACTATTATTGTTATAAAAAATCAACATTTGTTTTAATTTTGAATGATAGAGGCAATCAAAATCACGCAATAGTATATTGACTTATGTAGCTGTACCTAAGTAAAAGCCCGTCGTTGTGAATTATTTGGTGAATATATGAATCGAATATATGATCAACCAGCTTGCAAGTCCTATTCTCAAATGGAATTTCCCAGGAAAAGCCGTTTTTAGTAAACTAATAATTAACTGAAGTAAGACTAGTAAATCTGTTACTACGTTAACCCGTTTGCCTATACCTGTCTCATATACCTGTCCATTAATTTCATCTTTAATTCCATATTCCTGGAGTGGCTAATGCGCGGTTAGGATCTTTGGTATTGCAAGTGATCATAGACTACAATTACAGCTTATTATCAGGGTGGCCTTCATTATGCGCGACATAATTTTGTGAAAGAAATATTGTAACTACCTAGTAGCTTTTTATAGGTCTTTAAAAAGCTTCAATATCGATATCTTTCCACATTTTGCTAGCGGTAAATAGCACAAAGAATAATCTATTATTTATTCAAGAAACGACCTCAAACATTTTTAATCCAATGTCCCGCAAAAGGGCCGAAATTTTGTAAGCGTACAGATAGTGATGTCTTTTAGCACAAAAACGACGTTTTATGTAAATGAAGTGCTCGTTGAATTGCACCCCATGGATCTTTCCGACGATAAAGTGAAATTAACTATCTTACTGTACCGCGCTGAAATAGGTAGCAGATGTTACTTTTTTGTTGGAACCCATTGTTTAGTAATGTACGTGTTGGAAAATGGACGGATTGGTAAAATTTGTGTGTTCATTTTGTTTTTAGGTATAACACATATGTGCTATGCTCCAAACGTTTTATATGCTAGGGAATAGATTTCTTGTTGATCCAGTACTTGCTCATATTTTTGCAGCTGGTCATTAGGTTCGGGTTTTTATCGAGAAAATTGTTATTAGTCTTTTTATATTAGGACAATTTCTATGGCCGCACGGAGTGTGAGTGATCCTGGTTAACCACAATAAACTCCCTCGAAATTTTAGGCCGCATGACTCTTGCTAAAATGTGGGCGTAATATACACTGCCTACTCCTTTTAGGATGTAAGCGTGAATCCTTGTATGTAACCTATACATAGAATAATTATTAGAAAATAAAGTTGTTGTGTTTCTTAATCTGTTAAAAGCCATGCCGGTCAGATATGACCGGCATGGCAAACAATACATTTTCGATTGTATGTATAGCCCAAGTTATTCCTTTACCCTTAAAGATGTTGAACCTTAGCTATCTGAAAACGGGAAGGCCATATGAAATCACGATATTAGTTAAATAAAAAATAACCGTTAAAAAGTTTAAGTGCTACAGTTTTTAATATTTCGTTTGAATGACAACTACGGTATTTTATATTTTGTGACATGGTATTGGATTTAAAAATGTATTGCACTCCGTCTAAATGTATTAGAGTTTAGTGTGGTATGAGCCACGTACATACTATATTTACAGTCCACTGTATCGAATGATTTAGCAGTTGCAAATAAACCTTCGTAATAACTACACGTCATTTTACTTAAAAATCACCCGGCAATCTAAAATAATCCTTATAGATTAAACATTTGGTCTATAATCGAACCGGATAGTGTTAATGAGTATCGAGCCCGGCCGACCCGTGAGAACAAAAGATTTTATTACCTGAGTGCGAGGTGTTGTCCGGCGACTTGTTTATCTAATGTGCGATGTGCAAATTATAAGACAATTTTTTCTAACGAGTTATTACTGTTAAATTAATTCGTTATGAACTACTACTTGTTTACTTCGTATATGTGATTTTCGGTGTAAATCATAATAACAGTACATTGAGTGAGTGTTTTAAAAAATAAAAGGTTAACAAACTGTTTTTGTGCCACTTATTAAAATAAGTGACCGGCCGGAGTATTAGTTGCTGAGATTACCACGTGTTGTTACCACAATGGAGGCAATTTTTTCATTACAAAATGAGTTGTTCGACAGTTTAATTAAAGCTAAGAGAAATTTTAAGAAAACTCCGATAGAAAGAATTAAACATTAGTATTTAGAAACGCGATTGGACATGTTAGAGCAACTATTTGAAGATTTTAAAGACGGACACAAGGAGATTGTTGTAAAAGCGAAAAGTAAAAAGGAAGCATATTTTACAGAGGGAAAATATGAGATTTTTGAGGAATTATATTTGCAGTATAAATCGAATTTACGAGAAACTGCAACATTCTTCGCTGCCAGTTACCGAATTACGTAACCCAGCAGTTACCATTAACGCGAACAATATTTGCTGTGATGTAAAACTACCCCGCATACAATTACCTACTTCTGGGGGTAAGTACGAAGAGTGGCAAACCTTTTTCGATGTTTTCCTCATTAATACACAATAATAAGAGTATTTCATCGGTACAGAAACTGCCTTACCATAAGTGCAGTGCAATTTGAGTGGAGAAGTGTTAAATCTGCTGAGTATTTTTTAACGACTGATACCAATTATGAGGATGCTTAGAAGCAGTTAGTTCGGCGTTACAATAACAAGCGTTATAACTGCAATGCTGTTATGAGGTCTTTATTGGCCACAAAGAAAATTCTAAACGAGTCAGCTAATGCAGTAAGAAGTTTATTAGATACAACGTCTACCTATCTTAAATCTTTGGAGAATTAGGGCATTAAGACTGAGACCTGGGACGCAATTGTCGTTTACTTAGTTGTTTCGATTCGATGCATTCTATAACGTCACTACTTCCTTCAACCAATTTGAGCACTCCCAAATGGGTTTTAATTTTTTTTAATAACTACACTGTAACATTGAGACTACTACCATCTTAGTCTCCCCGTAACCGTGGCTGCTGAAAAGCAACCGAAACGTCGGGGAAAGTGTTAAATATAAATAGTTTTAATAGTTTTATTAATTTCATTAGCTTAAAAATTAGTAAAGTTTATAATAGTATCTAGTAGTAGTGTAACAGTTTCTAAATTATGTAATGAATGTAAAATAAAGAACGCGATAAAATCCGTATATAGTAGTTTAATTTCCATGAAAAATAGATTTAACTATAGTCATACAGTCACATGCTTAATTATTGTTAAACCTGTGAGTTTTTCTACCAACTTCTAAGGCTAGGTTATAAATTGCTTAGCACTTTTTAGGTTTCTCTTTTCAAACTGTAATTGTAAAAAGTAGAACTTTTAACCTAAATTACTTCATGGCTAAAATGGCATTCAAAGCGAAAAGCGTGGATTGGATTTTAGTTTTCTTGTTTTTAAAGCATGAAATTTTTATAAATAATATGTTATTGTGCAAATTTCAAACGTAGCGTCTATATTTGAAATAATATATGTATAAATCACCTTATCCTTCTATCAAGAACATCTCAATTCAATAATCGCCGATCATAATTTTACGAGTACGAAATCATCCTTCTCAATGATCTTCCTTAGTGCTGCTCTTGGTACAGTCCCTTATGCCTGACAATGCTTTATAAGGTTCCGTAAAGTAATAAAGTATTATTATAATAACTAGGTCAAATGGGGTATCCGGCTTTACTTGCACCTTTTCAAAATATATTTTAAGGCCTTTTATGATGCTGTTTTCAAATTGAGATAAAAGTAAAAAAAATATTTATCCTTTTCAACAACTATGCAACATTGCATATTGTTTGTGGATTAGGTAACGACATAATTCTCAAACTTCACCGTAGTATGGTACGTTCATACCACAGAAGTATTTCCCTTTACCTCGTTACTTTTTAACTATCATGTTTAGCTAGTTTATTTAAAGGACAATCTCTCATATTAGGAAGAATACTACCTCGTCTACCTACCACTATCAATCACGATCACTATCTATGACAAACAACAAAAATATTCTAGATTTGGAATGCTTCATTGCATTAGTCATTAGTACATTAGTCATTATCCAGTTTGTAGTCAGACATTTTATCCAAAGTATTGTAACGATTGATCTTGTTACATTAGATATGAATGTGATCGTAAGTCCTAGGTTCGCTTTTGAATTCGGGTTAAAGTTTTATTGTGTGTTTCTGTTAGGACCATTCTAGCAGCAACATGAAGCCTAACAAGTGCCTGGTCGATGACGATAGGCTCGTCTCATATTACGAGGGACCTAACAACTGAGCTGGCGAAATGTAGGTGTGATACGGCTCTGCTTACTTATTCATGGATGCCTATATATCCGCAAAAGTGTAGGCAGATATGAGTCTATGAAATTACAATGAAGATATCTCTTCTTCCAGGGCTATCAGTAGGTGGAGGCGGTGAAAATGCCGAAACCACCAGCACGGCGGTCTACGACGTGAACTCCACACTTGCGACTGAGAGCGTCGGGCAGCCATACTTCGACAATGCGACCAAACGCGACTATACAGCGGCTGTGGGACAACCAGCCTACTTACACTGTAGAGTGAAGAATTTGGCTGATAGAGCGGTAAGTATATACACGCTTGCATTTGTTGATGAAACAATCCATTCAGTCATTTAATGTATATGACTTATTGCCACAGTCAGAGAGACCCTTAGTAAGTGACTTCTTACATGCATCTGAATCAAAATTAATTACAGTTAAATGTCTCTGAGTGCAGCTATTAGTGTACAAATGTGTTTTTGAGTTATAAAATTGTAAGTAAACACTGATTGCTCAAAAAATATTTGGTGCTTTTATGGCCTTACACAACATTAATGTACGCGGTCTCATTATTTATATTCGAACATTTCCTTGACAAAATTTTACCTTCACCGTATTTTACTTATTTATTTAACCTTCTATATTTCATAATAATAATGTTTCTATATAAGAATCCAATAACAGAAGTTATATTTCGTAAAATATGGAAAGGGTTTAAGTTCAATTACCGTTTGTAACTATAATATCAACATCTACACATGGGTATGATTCTTTTCCTGTAATTGTACTCCAAATAAATATTTCTATACCCTAAACAAATGAAGAAATATTACCTTACTTTTTATTTGCTTGTTTCTCTTCATGCGAATACACAAAATACAATCAAGAAATTAAAGTTCCACGTTTACGTTACTGTGTTTGTTAACATATTTAATCAATTCCGTATAAAAGCAACCAATTCATGTAGGTAAAACTAGTTCAGTCTTTTTTTAAGCAAAAATGAAGAAATATATCGATCTGATACTTTGCATAGTAATATAATGATAATATTATATCAGCTCTGTATATAAACTGTCTCACGGGTGGCACAGGCCTTTTCTCTGTGTGAGCTTAGGCCATAACTCTTTAAGACATGCAGGTTTCTTCACGATGTTACACTCACTTTACATAGTAATAGTTTATATTCTAGAAAACTGAACTCAGTTTGTGGCCAGTAAATATGTCCTAAAACCACGAAAAATACTGTCGCGTTTAAGAACAAATACAACCCTATTATCAAGACCTTATACTTAAGATAATACCTCTCTCTAGAATAAGGTCTGTGTAGTATAGGCCTGTTACGTGTGAACACGAGATACAATGTTTAGTTACTATATTATCTAGTATTGTTTAGAATCTTTTATTTAACTAATCATCAAACATTTATTTAGTCCATAAGAATATTATAATTTGTCAAATAATCAAATTATATAAATTGATTGACAATTATCGCCTGCTCCGTGCCTCGGAGAGCACGTTAAGCCGTCGGTCCTGGCTGCCATGAACATCTATGGCAGTCGTTATTGGGAAAGTCAGTGCCCTATAACATCCTGACACTGGTCTAGCCTTTGGGTATCGTTAGCCTTCGGGTTGCGGAGGTCAGGTGGCAGCCGCTCCGTGTAAAAACTGATATCCAGTCAAATCCGGTTAGACCAGAAAAGCCGACCCCACGTGACTTGGGAATAATAAAGGCTAAGAGAGAAGAAGAATCGAATTATATACTAATATAGAATCTATATTAGATGATCTGCTCGACTGAAATAGGTGGCACAAATGTAATGCCAAAACCCTTTAAATAATCCTTTTAACAAACAAAAGCGTTTAAATATAGGTGCATTAGCTCTGTGCATACTTGAGTACTATAAAAACTAAACACAACACAAGCGCTGTTGTAAAATGTCTGTTCCGCAGCTATAAAATTAGCCTCACACCTGTCTTGACTTAAAAGCGAAACTGGAACGCGAAACCTCATTTAAAACAACTGAATATATCGTATTGCAAAGGATACAGCATGGTTTATTGACGATATTGTTTGAACTGGTATACTAGTAGACTGGAGAAGTAAGTATTCCTACCATAAGCGACATCTTTTTTTCGAAAAGACCGCTCCCGCACTAAGAATTTTTCTGTATTTTAAATGACTTTACCAACATTTAAACAACGGACACAAAGAACACCGAAACTCGGAACAACTATTTGTGGATCACACAATTTTTTATTGCGTGTGGCGATCGAATCTAGTTCACTCGATTGGTAATGGCTAGGCCTAAGCTAATGCTTACTTAAGCTGGCCGCAAACGTACGTTTTCCTGATCAGGTTTCCTAATCCAGTATTCAGATTCGGATATAATGCACACTTTTTATACGAATTTGGAATCTCGCCGGTGTGATCTGAATGAAGAACGGAAAAAAAACCGAATGACGTCATTCCGAACGCAGCGCTCGCTAACATTCTGTATGTACCGACGCACACGAACGAAAATTTCTATTCTGAATACATCAAAGCTAGCTAGACACGTTACCGGGGTGGCGTTACCGTACCTACTGGTAATACTAATTCCTGATAAAAAAACCCAACGTCTGCGCAAAGCTGACGGAATGACGAATCTGAATCCCTGTTTCGGAAATCTGATCAGGAAACTATATCTTTGCTGCCAGCTTTAAGCTACTAGGTCATCCGTGCTATCAACTATGCTTGGTATATACACACACAGGACATGAATATAAATTAACCATCCCTTCATAGTTGAATGCTGTTCATAGAAGAATATAATATAGTTGCCAATTTTATGATGCCTAGGGGAAGATACTATTCATACCCGGAACTACGCAGTAATAATATATGTACCGCGTCGGTTCTGTTTAGATATACAACTTTTAATATACTATATACACAGTATATGTAAGGTGAAATTATCGAAATGTAAGCATCGTTCGGTCCATTAAAATGTGATTCACTGGAAATGTTTTCTTTGTGTTTTTAGAGTTCGAAAAAACTCTTATACAACACCTTTGTCCGTCCGTCCGTTCGGCCGTCTGTCTGTTATACAACTTACAACTCAAGAACCGTAAGAACTAGAGACTCACGGTCAACGCCACTCGACTCAGCATAATCGATATACCACCGAAATGACTATGACCTTTGACCTCTGATACGTGTCTGTCACGTGATACTATTTTTTCGAACTCTAAGATTTACGGCAATTCATGGCCGTTTCTCACTTGTTGTAGCTGGTATTGTAGAATTCAAATTGTAATTTAACGCATTCGTACTTGTGGTTATTCAGACCCACGGCAAGTTGTTTATTGGAAGGTGAGTAAAAGACCCACTTGCTCAATTCCTAGAGTTTTAGGGTTTGTTCTAAATTTAAGTTTTATTTCCTTTTCTTCTGTTTTTAAACGTTTTATCCCGCACACTAAATAACTCATATGTCACGGAGGACTTTCTTTTGCAAACATTCAACAAACGGACACAAGGAACACTTAGTTTTGTATATAGCATACTCATTATGTTGTGAGAAGGTCAAAATATAACTAAGTATATCTTAATATATTTTTGTTTTTTGCATAAAACACCCTGCTTTGCCCAGGAAGCTAAGATATTAAACTGAATAAGCAGGCATCTAATAATAATCTTTGCATTAGGAAATTTTACGGTCTAATCTCGTAAGGATATATATTTGTACTTCAGTCAGTGTTGATATTAGAGTCATACAAAAATCTCACCACAGAATTCGTAATAGCAGCCCCTCCTCTTAAACTGCGCGTAAAAGAGGACAATAGGCTTGGTCGTTATTACCTGGGACCTAAAAATTTATGGGAGAAAAGTGGTCAAATTTATGTTAGGAAAGCTATGTCATACCATATTCCTTGCAAATCAGGTAATATACTAGATGAAGCCCGCTACTTCCTGACCCAAAATAGGTACTATTAGTACGGATAATCCGGTGTTTTTCCATTCTGTTGGCTTTATAGCTCTGGTGAATTTAGTGAGTGATATTTCGCTTTTATAGCTCAAAACAAAGAACTGTCTAAGAATTAGAAATATCTTGAAAGAGTTTTTCTAGGAAAATATTGAATATAAGTTATTGTGTTCGATTTAACTTGGCAACTGACACATAATTTTAAAAGCATATAATTTGTGCCTAAATACCGGCGTCCATACATACGTGAGATATACATAGTATTTATTTGTCTAGTATAAGCATGCGTCCATTCATTGTAAAGTGGTTCGTCGTTTAAGTGGTTTAAGCTTTAGAACACATTATAAAAATTGCACTCCTTACAACATAGAAAAACAATAAAAGTACCTCCATCTAACCGTCCTCGTATATTTAAAACGAAGATGAAACTCAAAAAACCTTTAAGCTTATTCCCCGAAGACAGATGCTACCTTTAACGAAAATAAATAGTTTTGACCTAGATTTAGTGGTCACTTTTGTCCTTCATCTGAGACCCCAAACTACATCCAATATCAACTCGGTTATGGAAACATTTTTCTTTTATTTCGCTGCGAAATTGTAACATTTATTTTTACCGACTTAAAAGCAACTCGGTAAAGAAATTCTCTACATCTTATAAACTGAGAATAAAGGTTAGTTACCCACAAAGAAGCGAAAGTAAAGGGAGTGATGGGAACAGTTTCAAAATTAGGTGCGTACACCCTCCTAAATAAAGTGAGGCTGCTTTTGTAAAAGTGACATTGTGTACGTAAGTAATTACCTACTTTATTGAAAACGTAGCCTTCTGCGTTCTGTGTGAAGGAAAAGTTTTTAGGAAATGTTTAGATAAGGGAAGCCATTTATTTTAATGAAAAATGACGACCTTTTTACGTTGAACGAATACGCTTTTATCTGTCATACATAATGTTATACAATACATTCTTGCAGAACATTTGGTACGGCAATAAAATGTTTTATGTTTCGCGGAATTGATTTTTTTTTTGTGGTTAAGTTGCACGTGCTGGTCGTACAAGATGTGAGCAGTAATTGCGATACAATGTTGGCCATTTAGCGACAGTGCTTGCATGAGTGCTATCGATTAGCGCCACAATACATTGTGTTATGATTGACGCAATTAAGATTCAATCCTGGCGTGCATAGGGCAGTTTGTTTGTACTTATACTGATTTGCATCAACGTAGATAAATCAAGGCAGCTTCGATTGCGTAGTGGTTGTGTACTACTGTGAATCATGTTTAATACCGCAGTCATGCAATGTTACGTGTATTTATTTTTCAAGAAATTATCCATACCAAAGTGGTTGCCAATAGGTACGGTCCCTACAACGTGTGGTCACACTAGGCCTGGAATACCTAATAGTTAGCAAAATGTGTATAATAATAATAATAATTATGATCTACACCTTTGCCTATCCCTTCAGGGATTATATTTATATGTATGTAGTTAAATAATTATAATCTATAATTACACCAGCAAACCGCTCATTCAGTCCAACCCAAATAGAAGCAAACAAGTGAGAAATGGCCATGAATTGCCGTAAATCTTAGAGTTCGTAAAAATGGTATCACGTGACCTTGAGGTCAGAGGTCAAAGGTCATAGTCATTTCGGGAGTATATCGACTATGCTGAGTCGAATGGCGTTGACTGCGAGTCTCTAGCTTTTACGGTTCCTGAGTTGAAAGATGGTATCATGTGACCGTAAGGTCAGAGGTCAAAAGTCATACTAGATTCGGGGGTATATCGACTACGTTGAGTCGAATAGCGTTAACCGCGAGTCTCTAGCTCTTACGGTTCTTGAGTTGAAAGATGGTATCACGTGATCTTGAGGTTAGAGGTCAAAGTTCATAGTCATTTTGAGGGTATATCGACTATGCTGAGTCGAATGGCGTTAACCACGAGTCTCTAGCTCTTACGGTTCTTGAGTTAAAAGTTGTATAACAGACAGATGGACGGACGGACAAAGCTGTTGTATAAGAGTTTTTCGAACTGTTTTTAAACAGTAAGACTTCATATCACTTTATAATCAGCATTAATCAAATTATTTTTGGACGCTTTGTAATGACTATACTTTTAGACATTGAGACGACCTCCATCTTAGTCTCTCTGTTAACATGGCTGCTATAAAGCAACTGAAATGTTGCGAAAATCAGTTTTATAAAAATATTTTAAATAGTGTATTTTTATTAATAAAGCTGCGATGAAATCCGTATAGTAGTAATTTATTAATTGTAATGTGTAATATTCGTGTAAATGTAAAACAACAATAATGAATCTAAATATTGTCGTTTAATTAAAACGTAGATAATTATAAAATAAATAAACTGTCATGTTTTTGAAATACAGATTTTTTATCAAAAAACAGGCGATATGGGATCGCATTAATACTTTCATAATTATGTTATATTCTTGCTTTGGGCATATCAAAACAAGCTTTATTTCAAATTTGAATAGAAATTTAACGAAAGGAGAAAGGAAACATTAATATTAATATCTTCGGTATTGTGCAACGAAATTGAGTTTCACGAGGCTTGAGGCTAAAAGGAAAAAGGTAAGTATTAAGTATTCGTCTTGGTAAAGTCAATTTCGTTGTAATTAATATCCGTAATCTAATATCGGATATCTTGTTATTGAGATATTGATATGGGTTGGATCAATTGCAATCTATGCCGTTAAACATGTTGACTGTACAACTATTGAAAATTGATTTTCTGTAACATTTTAATGTAGTTAGTGAGCTGATTCGTGTGTGTCTTCAGATAAAAATAATTTGTCAGGTATATTCTGAAAGCAATTTAGTGACGACTGTATTGCATGCTGTGACTACCCGGTTTAGTAAGAAGTATGTCAAGGAGTACCCCTTAGAATGTGTTCTCGATAGTTTTAATGAGTGTCCCGACAGGTGTTTATTTTCTTAAAGGGTGTTTCTCGATTTCAGGAACATCGTAGTAGCCAGTTAGTATTTTTTAAGTCTCAATAAGACTTACCCTCTGCCTCAGTCGGGGTTTTATTGAACTCATACGAGTTGCACGGATTTGATAGCAGGACTTACACTTGGATTCCGAAAGGCTAATCAACAACGTGTCAAAAGCTAAGTCAATTGATTTGATTGCCTGCTGCTAATTCTGTCAGCCAACCCAACAGTTGATATGTGTTTGACTGTCTGTTAACAAATTACTGTTTTGATTTGCTTTTCTGAAGCTAGTGTTTGTGACTCAATGATCAGAAAAGTGTCTGCTTTGAGGTAAAGTTGTAATCTTATACAGATTAGGATAGGCAAATAAATAGTTAGTACTTATACGCCATTACAAACGTGTGATGGCGTGGGTGTGAGACCATGCATAGAAATGTCCATGCATAGTACTGTCACTACATACTCGAAGGGCTAGGCATAGACGTATCACACCCACAATTTTCCATTTAATGTTTTAGGTCACAGATACAGATTCCATATTGCTATTGCCTTGGCCTCGATGGCGTGGTGGTTGGTGTAACCGACTGCCACGCCTGAGGTCGCGGGTTCGATTCCCGCACAAGTCAAACAATTGTGTGCATGAACATGGATGTTTGTCTTTGTCTGGGTATTTCTATGTATAATATGTATGTATTTACAAAAAAAAAAGCATATAATAATATGTATGTTTATCCATTGTCTAGTACCCATAGTACAAGCTCTGCTTAGTTTGGGCTAGATGGTGTTGTGTGTACGTGGCAGAATATTATAAAAAAAAATTATATTAAGAATTTGTTGTCAGAAAACTTTAATAACGATTTGCACAACCTGGGAATCGTACTTGAGACCATGAGGTATCGAGGAGGATAGTTGCATACACTCCTGTGGCTCCATCGAGTCAATCTATTACACACAACTATATAAATAGACTCGTTCTTAGTTATACCGTCAGTCTAACTTGACTAGTTGTTTAAGTAATCCAGTATACAAATAAGGTAGACCGTTTTGATGTAATGTAAAAGTGAAATCTTAACGCGAGAGCGTTGGTATCCACAGACAAGTTTAATCTCACCTAGAGTAGCAAAGTTCAATGAACATATCTCACGTGATATGTTATATCGAATAAAATTCGGTATATGTTGTAAGTTTTTGCTGCACAACATTAAAGTAGAAAACTTGAACAACTCTTGAAAATGAACTTAGTATTATAAATTCGAACTCTGCCTGTCTGTTACTTCTTCATGGTTAAACTACATGGTTTGGATGAAATTTGGTAGGTTTAATCCTGGGGAACGACATAGGTTACTTTTCATTATTGAAGGTACCGCGTGGGCGAAGGTCAGCGCAAAAGCTAAAAATCTATAAGTATTAAAGTAAGTAGCTAGAGAAGTCGAAAATATAAAAATGTTACATAAATCATCAACACACAATAATTTGACTTTTTATAATAATGGAGAGTGTTCTGTACTGTTTTTTCGTAATGACAACTTCGTAACTTGTATAAATAAAAACATTATTTACACCTGTACCAACGAAGGTAGATAAAAGAGTATTAGAGCCAAATTTCTCCAACTATGTTTATGTTACACGTTATAGGAGGCGATCCAATCGCCGTCTACCGGGCACATTTTCATGTGTGTTTATAAGAATTTCTTATCAGAAAAACCCAACAGCGCTTGGCCTGGCAATCAATAGGATTTCGATCGCACACAACATAAGCAAAAATGTATGCCAAGAAACCAATAGGTATCTAAAATGTATATCAGTTTTAAACTATATAGTGTGTACCATGATTACTGTGTAAATGGCATAATCTGAACTAATATTATAAACTCAAATGTAAATTTGTTTGTTACAACTTTACGCTTAAACTAATTGACTGATTATCATGAAATTTGAAAGTTGTCAGAATAGGACAGAAGGGTATCTTATGTCCTTTTCTGGGCTGCGTACTGTGTAATCTTCTAAATTTATTTAATCTAGAAAAAGTACTGTTTCAGAGCGAGCGAGCCCGCTGTCAAAATCTAGTTTTATATAAGTCTCTCCAGTTGAGCTGAGTTTTCTGATAAGGAACTTACCGAAAAAGCAAGCAACTGTGCTCAATAAATACCAATAGGATAACTCTTATTAAGTAGAATTTACAACATAGCAAATAAAAAAATTCACGTGTCGCATGTACACAACGTTAGTCGCTACCGCGAACCACATGCGTGAGTTAATCATACGCTCTAATTTCGCGGATGACTCGCGTCGGTCGTTTGCACGATAGCTAAAGCATGCGCAAGTGCCTTAACTTGCGCATTTTAACCGCGTTGTAAATAAGAGCCACTCTAATATACATACATGATGCGATGTGACATATATAACTTAATAAAAATAAAAAGGCGATGTATTACGTAGCCACCGGTGTGTAGTGAAATTAGGCTGCCGGTTCGCATTCTGAGTGAGGCAAAGTCAATACTTTGCCTCACTCGGAATCCGAACCGGCAGCATGCACAGACATGCATGTACAGACAAAAAAGTCCGATTTTTCTATCTATACATTTTTTTTTACAGCACGGCGTCTAGACCTTAGTTAAAGTAAAAGTGAAAATTACAAACCTATATAAATGTATGACGACTATTAGGGCACGTCAACTCAATTATATATTATAACTTTTCTATATCATTATTAAAAAAACAGTAAATAAAAATTAAGCTTTACAAAAATTTACCTTTACCCGGTAGACAGTCTTAGGTTCGCCTTGTATTACTTGGGACTTAAAACCATATCATACGAAATGGGAGCTTATTACATATCTGTCTACCTCTTTAAGAATATAGACGTATGAATTTAGGATTAACCAAAATGCACATACGGCCTGTCGCTGCCGTTAATTTTGAATGCTCGCTTACTTCGCATCATACCGTTGTGTCCAATTTATTCGAAAACGACAATATGTTACAAAGAATCCCATGGCAAAAACTGAAACAAATTATTATCATCCAAACCCTTATGACTGAACAAGATTAATGTTCAATCTGAATAATATTATTTCCTTCTATACGTAGGTACATGTGGCGAGTTACTATGTGAAAAGCGGCAGCCACTTATAAACTTGGGGTTTTATGCCTACGGCACTTTTCCATGTCCCTTTTTCATTGTCCATTCAATCACTTCGTGAACGTTCCACTCGTACCTACTTCACCGATTGTATACTGAAGAGACACACCATCTAAAAAAGGAAATAAAATACAATAAAACCAAGGAGTAACTGGGTTAGTGAAATAAGCAGTTCTTTCCGTAAAATAATAGGATCCGTTAAATCCACCCACCTATATCGCGACCTTTTTACTGTTGACAATTTCTTTTATACCAATTTTGGTGCAGGATTGTAAGCGATTACAGAAGCTTTCCTGCTCTTGACACGAGGAAATCTTTCTCGGAGGAAAAACGTTACTTAATTTAAACTGAGTACTTACAATTAATTGGATTGTTTTTATATTTTTCTGTGACGTTAATTTATTATTATTTTCATAATATTGTCTTCTATTTACGCGAATATTATTCATTGAAATTAAACTGCTATATACGGATTTTATCGCGTTGTTTATTTGACACTTTATTACAAAATTTTGGAAATTTTTACACTACTAAGTACTACTATTTTTAAAATTTTATTATTAAAATTTTGTAATAAAGTGTCAAATAAACAACGCGATAAAATCCGTATATAGCAGTTTAATTTCAATTATTATTATTTTATTAGCTAATGTTGTATACTCATCTTTAAGGACCTCAAACTCATACTTATAATTCGTAAAGGCAGAGTTGTATAACACCTATCATCGAGTATGTTGCCTGACTCTATGCTGCTACTCAGAATTTCTAAACATGAAAACTTTTATACACTTCGCTTGACTTAGTAATTGAACCCGACCATAGGTGTTTATGCCAAGATTGACATAAGCGTTAATCTATAAACAAATAATTAAATTTATTTTATGAAAAAGTAAATGTTTCAATTATCGACAGTAAAAATAAAATAAGTTACGTCTATTTATTTGTCTAGTTGTTGTTATATTAAAAACTTATAGTTACCTACTACATCAAAAGGCCGAAGATTGTGTTCATTTCTAAGACTTCGGACTGGCCTTTAATTAATAAAATTCATGTCTACAAAAACTTAATTGAAATAGTGCGTATTTCTTCAAGAGTCCTAACGTTGTTTTCATGTTATATTTCAATTTGTTCCATATTTGTTTGTTAACCTAATACTTGAAAGTTTTCTTTTATTTTAACTTTATCTAGATGTAGGGCGAGTAACGATATAAAAGAGCAGCGATAGCTCAGTGGGGAGACCAACAGACTGCAATGCAGAGTGTCTCGGGTTCGAAACTACGTCGCGTACCTCTGACTTTCGGAAGCTATATGACTTTTCGAAATTATGTGTGTATTGATTGACAATTATCGCCTGCTCCGTGCCTCGGAGAGCACGTTAAGCCGTCGGCCCCGGCTGCCATAAACATCTATGGCAGTCGTTATTGGGAGAGTGTCGACACAAAAGATCCCACTGGGTCGAAGTGTCGCCGGTCTGCACTGACTGGCCCCCACATAAGATACATAGATATATATATAAATATATACATACGATATAAAACAACTAGTAATTTGTAATTGGTTAATCTGCCTTGTGTGAATATCCCACCTGCTACATAAACTGTATTTGTAAAGAAAGTTTACATTTATTAATCACTGCGCTGTTGATTCTATACATCCATTCGTAAACTCACGGCTGGTTTCTAGAGGCTACCGATTACTTATCGTCACAGTCCGATGTTTTATCTTTATACAGTTTGAATTGTGTAAATTATTACTACCGGTAGCTGTATATCTATTGTGATGTGAAAACATACTGCGTGCATGTAAGATGTGTTCATATTTTAAATATGTATATTGAACCATGTGACTAACACATGACTTCACCCGGAAGTTCTGCGGGTACAACAAGGGCGAAATACGCCTGCTCACAGGAGCGTTTACTGGTCACTTTGGCATCAATGACTTCCTGTGCAGATTGAGTTTGGCAAACAATTTGATCTGCAGAGCCTGTGGTGAACGGGACGAGTCCATATTACACCTACTGTGTGAATGTGACGCGTTGGCTGGACTAAGGATGGGTCTGATGGGGTTGGCATATCCGAGCCCTGAAGTCTTCAGGCTTCTCCCTCTGAAGTGTACGCTGCGATTGATGCAGTACATTCATAGGGAGATAGTTAAGGTATAGATCTCGGGGCCGACACAAAAGATCCCACTGGGTCGAAGTGTCGCCGGTCTACACTGACTGGCCCCCGTAACAAGATAAGATAAGATAAGAAAACATATACCATGAGCTTAAAAAAATGACAGAAAAATTAGTATGTTATAGAAGGTGAGTTGGAGTCCTGGAGCTGTGTATTTTACTTACTTATTCAAATAGGGAGAGGACAGAAAATATCTGCAAAAACCTGGGATTAATATTGTACCGTCATAAAATAACCTTGGTTCGTGTTCATGTAGAGAATTATTGACAGTCAAAAGTCAAGTCAAAAGTCAAAAATCATTTATTCATTTAGGTCACAAAGTAACACTTATGAACGTCAAAATATATAGGTTAGTGAGTTTACTAAGTTACTGAAGCTACATTTAGGTTAGTTGCTAGGTTCAGGCGAAGGGTAGAGCCTATGAGAAGAAACCTGCAAGAAACTCACGGCCACTCTTTTAAATCGCCAATTAAATATAATTTCAGTATTTTACAACTAATATCAACAAGGTGTTGCAACTATTATACCATATGCTACTGACTTTAAAAAACTAAAGATAATAACAATAATAAGTATATCCTAAGAGCCTCGACCACCACCTGCAGAGGCTCGCGTTAGATGGCTGGATCAAGTCCTTGATGCAAAAGGCAGTACTACTCGACACGGCGCGTATTGTGAGGACATTCCTCTCTCTGGGGCCCTAACCACCGGCAGCTTGGACCCTGTTCCCGATGTCGGTGGGTCATTTCAGTTTTTATATTTTTAAATATGTATAGATTTTATATTTATATTTAAAAATGTAATTATTAGAAAAAAAAGTAATAAAGAGAATAAGTATATAATATTATAGAGATTAAATAATTTGGGTCTAGTTATATTTTTATTATAAATCTAAAATAGGCAGTAGGATGGCATGATGGCGCATACATTTACGCTTTGTGACAATGCAAAGGCAATCTGTGACTAAATGCGGCTGTGGATTTGTATTTTTCAATAATAATTAAAATGAGAAGCAGGATACTTGATAACATCACATATAATCACGAGGTACCTTTATATTACTAAATTGACTTGTAGGTAATACAGATCTTTGAATCCTGAATGCAACAAGCAACTAATGCCATGAGTTTATGTGAGTTAAGTAGTCGTTTACTGAATAATAATCCTTCTGAATGAGCTGTATTTTAACGGCGCTTTTAAATTTAATCAATGGTAAATTAATAGGTAGTTTATTAAAAAAACGTATACCGAGTCCCGGAAATGTATTGTGAACTTTATGTAAACGATGATATGGGCCGACTAACTTATGCTTATTTCTAGTATTTACGTTATGAATATCACTATTCTAATTATACATATAAGTAAATATTATGTTTAATAAACATAATGTTAGCAAATATATATTGCGATGCAACAGTAAGCATGCTTATTTCCTTAAATCGATCTTTCAGGTAAACTCGTGGACCTAGTATAGAGTTGCTTAGGAAAGAGACTTTTGTTAACCAATATACTGTTTTGATTGTCCCTCAAGCTAATAATATTATAGTTTGCTGTAATAAAAAAACAAAAAAACAGACATTGAAATCGGCGGTAACCCAATGGATAAGGTTGACTTGAGTACGAGAGGTGGCGGCTCCCTACATCCTAACCGTTGGAGAACCGACGTGAACCCACTTTAACCCACTACAAGCATTTATCTTAGCTCAAGATGTTAATAAGAATACTAGTACTGTACTTCAGTAATATGCAACGCAAATGGACAGTTATATATTTTTAAATATTTTTCATAGCTGTGTGTTTCCATGGCTAAACTAATTATTTATTTGCGTTTACTATAACATAGAAGTTATGTTATGTGTGTTATGTAATAAAGCAGGTAAAATTATGCTTTCTCCATTATTTTCTCTCTGTCTCTTACTATGTGTATAAATTAAAAGGCGGAGAATTAAAAGGGGGTGTAAAATTGTGGGCTTCTGTCTTATAATTTACTTTTTGGTTTGCAGCACCTGCACCTTAAACGTGAAAATATTTTAAAAAGTCATACCAACTTATTAATTACCTACATGACAAGTAATATAACTAAAATGTAAGTATACTAAGTTACTGTTTAGAACAAAGGTTCTGCATCTAAAAATACGATGAAAATATCACGTAATTTTAATACAATCTGACAGATATACTTTTGTATTTATGAGGATAGGTAGGGACTTGTTCCTTTGTCTTACAGTGAACAATAAATTGCAACGCCACCTAACCTCGGTTACGGACATGCCACCCCATCGTTTTCCTGCGTATTATACCAAGAAATTGTGCAACAATGCCTGCTCAGGAATCCGCCTGCCAAGCGTGCCGATTACTCCCGCGTCGATTGTTCTCGGCAGAATAATGTTTTTATACCGATTATTTTGGTATTTACAAAATAACTTGTGTTTATTAAATTACAATAGACGTATAGGATTGAACTTTTAGGGAACAAATATAATTATCATTGATAATGAATATAAAACAACTAAAAAAATGATGGCCATACCTTAAGTTTTCTTATATTATATAACCCAGCAGCGATAATCGAATGTTGGACTGCAAGGCAAAGGCCCAATGCACCTCTGACTTTTTGTAGTGATAAAATAGGTATGTTGTTATCGCTTTAACAGTGATATAAAACATCGTGAGGAAACCTGCATGCTTAACCCGCACTAGGCTGACGAGCTCGTTATTATATTTTATATATTTTTCTGACCTACCAAATATTATAGGGAACGCTATATATTAATGCGTGAAGCCCTTTTTAAGCATATGAGATATGGCATATTTAAAGTTTAAAGTCAAAGTTAAGTATAAATAAATATAAATAAATTTGACCCTAACTCATATTTTATGAATTAGGGTACAATTTCGACCACTCGTTAATCGCTTACTAGTAAACATACATACGTAAACAGTAATACTTACTTATTCTTTACAATGTTTCAATTATGACTTTAAATCAGACAGATATAATTTCTTAATCCTTTAACATAAGTTTCATATTAAATAGATATTTTATTACAAATAAGGGTAGGTCAGTAAAAGTGTCAGAAAAGTAATAACATATGTAAAATACAAAATTTTCTTTTGTTCCCAGAACGGTATATACCCAATTAAATATTTTTTGCAAGCATCATAATTCAAAAGCAATGTCCATTTGCTGCAGTCAAGTGCGATATCAGGCAATAAATTGTTCAATATGTTTATTCAAAAATCCTCGTTTACACTGTAATTTGGCACATGGCCGGATTGCAATAATTACTCTAGTAAATATGATCAGCTTCTGATTATCCTACTGATGACTGATTACCTGTCGATAACTATGGTTTGATGTGACATCGGTTTGTTTGTAATATTCAACGTGATTAAGTTATCAACTTTAGTACAATAATATGAACTATTTAACTTAGTATTATGTTGGCTCTAAGCGTAATAATTATTTTTGTATTGAACTAGTATTATTGTAAAACTGTTTATAATTCTGAGAGTTTTATAAGATTATAATATAAAAAACATCATATTTAAGTGAGAATAGGACTCTACAGAAGATCACAGTTTAACAATAGATTTCATGTGATGTGATGAGTGTCACTGCCAGGTTTTTGAAACGTGGTGCTGTCAGTAGGTGGAGACAGTGTCATCTCTGCTTCACAATGTAAAAAGGGAAGGCGCTGTTCCAAGCGGTTTCTTTTTGAAGGAATGTTGTCCTACGACTAGCTTTTAATTTTTAATTTGCTTGTGTATACTATGGTAACTACTTTCATTTACTACCTCGAAGACGCAGCGATAGTGAGTGCGATTACAGTGCATGAGGTTTGAAGCTTGACTCTCGATTTTCTGTAAAAACATCCTCAATAGCAGTCAGGAGTTAAGAAGTAAACTATGTACAGTGAACTGCAAAAATGCATACCATTTTCAAAACTAAAATGGTATAAGCCGTTAATTGACGCCATCTAACGGAAATCGATACAAAAACTGTTAAGTAGTTGTTTTCGTTATTTAGTAGTTATTTATATCGTGATAGATGGCGGTCCACTATTATAAAATAAAAAGAAGTAGATTTCTTAATAACTCAATTTTGATGAATTGACTTTAAACAATTTTTATTCTTTATTCACAATAGTTTATTAATAAATAACACATTTCAGAGTAAAATAAGAAGCAAATAATTACAAATGAATTTATAAATTTAAAGTGTGTAGTTTATTTTATAGATACTTTCAATGACTCGCTACTTTGTTCGTACGCAAACATTATTCTGTCCGTGTGTTCGAGTGTCTTTTCGGTTGAGATTATAATTTCTTATAAATTTCACCTATTTGCTAAAATGAGTGCGCGTTGCAATATTTATAAAATAACGCCATCTAGTTCATTCATATTCATTCTAATTCGAGAGTTTACAGGATTTTGGACTTTAAGATATCCATGCATTATTACAGGTGACTGTACGTACTTCAATATCACAGTGAGCACGTGACGCCGTTAGTACTGCGCCTAAACTTTCCCCGGCCGTGTCGGATAGCTGACCTGTTGGACCTGACGGCATAATAATAATAATATCAGCCCTGTATTAAACTGTTCCACCGCTGGGTACTGGCCTCCGTTCAGTGTGAAAAGGGTAAGGCCATAGTCCACCACGCTGTCCTAGTGCGTGTTGGCAGACTTCTCATATGAGAACATTATGGAGAAATTTTAGATATGCAGGTCTCCTCACGATGTTTTCCTTCACTGTTAAAGCGAGCGATAATTAACTATTTGTTACGCACATAACTTCGAAAAGTCAGAGATGCGCGCCTTGGGATCGAACTCGAGACCTCTGCATGGCAGTCCAACGGTCTTCCACTAGGCTATCGCTGCGTTAATTTAAAACTTAAATTAATTATAGCATTGACTGCCGTGGCCGAAATTTGAACACTATTAACAAACGTACCATATCTCAAATCCACGTACAAACTCAACATTTTGATAACGCTCTATATAATTATGTAAAGATACGCACACATTTCCTTAGAGCCTGGCTCTGAACTTGCTAACATTGTTTAATCATTCAGTCTATTGTAGCAGTCGGTACAAATCTGGTAACACAACATGTATGCGGGTTGAATACACAATGATAATGCACAGGGCGAATTCATAGATTTCGGCTTATGTCTAAATTAACTTGAAATTTGCATGCTAATCTCGTAAAATTACGGCATGACATTACAAGTGTTTTACTCAGTAATACAGAATATTTTGGTAAACGCATTTAGAGTTTTATTTTTATTAGAACAACTCAACAACAACTCAAAATCGAACATATATTATCTATAGTTCCCATTGTTCTTATTGCTGTGGTTTGAGTACTTCAAGTGTTTCGAGTGTTTTGTTTCATTGATGTATTGTTACTTAAAATAAAAAATAAAAAAAATATTCCAAATCATGTGAATATCCTATAATTGTAACGTATGTTATATATGTATGTAGGTAAAATCTTAACTAATATTATAATTGGTAATGTGAGTTTGCTTGTTTATTACGCTTTCACACCTTAACTACTAGACCAATATCATGAAATTGCGTGCATGCGTGCGTGTGTGTGTGTGTGTGTGTGTGTGTGTGTGTGTGTGTGTGTGTGTTTGCTTAAACTGTAACATATTAGTGTCGACCATTAACATTTTAGACAAAGTATGCCATTTATGGTTTAGTTTAACAAGTGTGAGTCTAATATGTATGCATTGATATTATACGGTTCATTATAAGTGACTTATAACGTAATTATAGTCTGTTTTTAAACACGTGTTATAGTAATTATATTATGCGAATTCAATGATAAAGAGAATATATAATTAGGTCATGTTTACAAAGTGCTTATAAAATAACATTAAGTTAAATAATTATAAAATTATTTCCATCTAATTAGCTAACTGTATACGAGTTTTTTGACGGTAGGCAATGTATAGTCTAGTAAAAGGAATTTTCTTTAAAATAAATATGTTTTCCTAATTTTATCTTTGAACTGTTTACGTCTCGAAAGAAAAACATTCAAAGCAAAAATAATCTAATTTTTAATTTATCTGCCTTTGTTCGCTCTCTGTTTCACAGCATACCAAGAATCTAATCAAGCAAGAAAAGGTCAAAATGATACTACAGCTAGATAGCCTCGATTCGTTACGTTTAAGAAAAAATATACCACGATGAACTTACTAAGAAATATTGCGTAAAATGAATATATGAATATATTTGGTACGCTACAACTATTAGAAGAACGCTGACTTATAGCTCAATCCTTTTCAGGTATTTTTTTCACTCGCACGTAAACCATTAATTTAGGTGCGAGTAGGATGACGCTCTTCTTTTTAAGGCGTATGAAAGTCGCATCTGTCGCTCATTCGTGGCTGCACACTTATGTTTACATTTAGCTTTACATCCAACGAGCAACACAAACTTTTATCGAGGTCACAAGGCAGTGAATGTTGCAATAAAAAGATATATTTTATTTTGAGCTTGGATAGTTCTAGTTTCTACCATAATGTGGCTGGCTAATCTATGGAAATTAAACTTCAGCTCACGAAGCTTACTATCTTTTTTAAATAAAGCTTTATTTTTAGAATGTTTACATATTATTATATTATTATGTGGTAGAATACATGCATAGTCTCACGCTTATATTGCCGAAGTTGTAGGCAGGAGTGTATCACCTACATTTTTAAAGGTCCCACGTAACACGAGATCTAAAATTTTGCAGTAGGCCAGAGGACGCGACTGTGGTGAAAATATAAGATAATCTAGAAATAATTACATGTAGTAAGTTCAGTTCACGCCTAGTAGATTCAACGCCAAGTTATGAGAGTACCAATTAAATTAAAGTGCAAACCATATTTCACTTAAAAGACTAGAGATCATTAGAATCCAAACTCACGAATATAGTTCCTCAAACGTTAATTAAAACGACAGCTCTTGCATCGCTGATCTGCCTTAATATATTCTGAGAGTACTATAAGAAAATATTGCCGACCATGCACATAATACAACAAATTAAACCATCAGGGATAATATTGGTACGAAAGATTCTTGAATAGATTACGCATAAAACCTTTTGTTCAAAAATTATTATTTTTGCTACTGACAACAAAATAAATTATTTCCATCCGTAAAGCGACACTGCACTCGAATTGGTGATCATATGCACATCAAACGTAAGCAATACCTTTGCGCCAACAGGGTATTCTAAAATAAATTTTAAAATAACTATCGATTTTTTATTAACTGCCTACCGTCGTGTAATAAAGTATGAGATTAGTCGATTAAAAAAAGAAAACAAATCGAATACTCTCAACAATAGCTTATAGTTGAGACGATTATATGCACACATTTCATGCTTTTTATTAAAACTCAAGAAAATCTAAAATACACAAGCGAAGACATTATTCGATTCGACGATTCAGTCCAACATACCGTATATAATAAAACGGTATGCTGGTCGGATGCAATGACTGAGTTTGGTTTTAAAAGACAAAATATGATTTTACACCTGCCGGCGCATGTCGGGCATACCACGATAAAAAGTATCCTGCCTTTATTCAAGACTTAGTCTAATTGTGTACCAAGTTTTACCTAAGTGTTTGAGTGACTTTAATTATCTTCAGAAACTTTTACAGTTATAATATTAGTAAGATGTTAAACGCAAGATGGTATCACATATGCCAAAATGTGTGTGTTAATTGCCTCGTTGCAGTACTAGACTTGAGGTATAAGTTTTCACATTTAATTGCGATGTTCCAATTTCGTTTACCCAGTCGAGACAAGTATGATTGCTAGGCAATCTTCAATAGCAGCAAGAAGTATAAGAATATACTCGATAACAATCCCTGTTTATGATTTAGGCGCATGTGATCTACAACATAGCTACCTAGTTGTTTGTGTTATACACCTACGCATATCCCTTCAGAGATATCCACATTTGAATGAATGCAACAATTGCTATTAAAAATTATTAAAGTGATTGATTTGCGCATACGTAAAAGTTATGCCGAATCTGGGAGTTCTTTATGATCGTTGTATGAATGTTTGTGAAGTCTCCCGCGACACAGAAATTAAGTCAAGTACCACTATAAGAGTTATCCAATGAAAATAAAATAATGCCTTGCAACATGAGTTAGCAAAACCGCTAGATGGTACCGGGCAGCATGTTGGACAAACTGAAACACATCGTTGCACGTAATGATACCACTCACAACTTACGTACTTAAATAAAAGAGCTTCTCTCTTGGTTTTAACATTTTTTTAGCTAAAGAATTTTCTAAGAATACTCGCTGAAAATCTCTTCCAGACTAACACACACGTGTAGGGAAAATTGTCTATTATGAGATGTATTAAGTTTGTTCGTTCAACTAAACGAAATCAGTTTAAGCCGATACTGTGTGCCGTTTATAATACAGCAAATTTCAGAGAGCAATTTACTTACTTATCTTACATAAAAAATAACCTTTGTTAAGCTGCCGTCACACGTGGCAAAACGACGACGGGCGCGTGTTAATGTACTGCGATACAAGGACACTGAAAAATAACTTGTGGTGTTAGGAGTGCTTTTAAGACGGACATCTTAACATGTATGCCAGTATATAGACATATTCTCAATAGCACATCATCTGTCCGATTACGTCCAACAATCCTAAAACTAATATATTGGAATTTATAATTACCATATTATATATGTATTATTATGTATGTGTATCTTTGGTGGAAAGAAAGGATTTTAGAAATAATCTAAAATATTTAAGTTTCATCGTCTGCCTACGTTATTTCCTTTTAAATCAGTGTCGAAATTATCATGACGCCTTTAAATATCAAACACTTCTATTATTCATGAAGATCAAATTGTGTTTAATAAAAGGTTTTGTACATACAAAATGTAGCAACCTAATAAAATATAAAGCGCCAGGGATATTAAAATCTGTAGATGCGTATTTTCTTGAATATAAGGTAAAAGTTACGCTTGCTGCTTCCATAGTCAGGAATTTAATATAAACTTACTATTTAGAATGTACGAACGATTGCACGATACTGTTTATACGTGAGGAAAGAAACTGTTGTTGAATATTGGAGCTAGCCTGAAATAATTTCTGCTTAATGTAGCAACACGAGAAAGAACGTGAACTTTTGCCAATATACGAGGGGCGTTCAATGTATTCTCGGTATCGGGATGATATACTAATGATGAAAGTAATTAAATTATCTCATTAGTTAAAGACACTCTTTAAGGGTATAAATATAAAATTTTATTTAATTTTCACCATTAGTATTCAAGATATCATTACGAAAAGGAAACTACGATGACCGATGCGACAATGTTGAAAAAATCCAGTATCGCGCTGTGATAAAATTCCTTACAAAACAAGGAAAGACTCAAAATTATATTCACGAAGAAATGGTAACTGTTTACCATGATTCTGCTCCTTCATTATCTACTATTCAAAAGTGGTCCAGTAAATTTAGACGGGGTAGAGAGAGTATTGAAGACGACCCACAGTGTTTTGGGATTCTACGTGATTTTTACTGATTCAGTACACAAATATAGTATTAGGTAACGGGTTTTATACTGAGCTCACACCAGTCAATCCGTGACCACGATTGATACAAGTTGGTCGAAAAGTAGAGATGTACCTATTTTTATCCCGGATTTAAAGAAGTTAATTATTTAAAGGTAATAAATTACCTATGTATTTAAGATTCTTTGTTTAATAATTAAGCATATATTTATCCAAAACGATTGCTAGAACACCAATTTATCTGGTAGCTCTAGTTAAATAAATATCTGAACTAATTAGTCCCCTCAAGCCATTGCCGCTATGCTACCCGGTTATTAAGGTTCGTAAATTTGATTTATAGTTTGTATGTGCTTCATAAATTGCGAAAATACTTCAGTGATTCCAATAGAACCTATTTCATGTTGCTAATTGCTTTTTAGCTTGTAGTGTTGCCTGTTTATTAATAGAATATTTCTTTTGCTAGTTTTATGCCTTGTTGTTGTTTTCCAGCATAATGTTGTAAGGTTTCCTAAAGCTCGACTCTCAATAGTTACACGGAGTGTGAATAGCGGAGACATGTTTCTAGTGCCTCTCAGAGCACATAAAGCTGTCTGTGGCAGCTATCATAAACATTTATGATAACCAATTTGTAGATCTACAAATCGGTTATCATGCAAGAGCTTCAGAATATCGTGATAAATATTGGAATGTTAATTTAATGTAAGACTGACAGGTAATGTCACAAAAAACATTACCTGTCAGTCAGTCAGTAGCCGTCTTTAAGCTTAGAATTGAATGTAACTTATGTGAAGCCGGCGCGGTCTATTGAAACGAGAATCTTCTCCTTACTTTAAATTGGTTAAAAACGGATGTGACTACCTCAGTAGTGCAGTGCAAGTGAATGCAATTGCTGTGTAGATCGGGTATCTTGGGCTGGGCAAAATGTTGCGATTTTGTATTAAACAATGAAATGCTCACCTTCTATCACGCTGGACCAAAAACAATAGGTGGCAAAGATATAGGCGTGACACTATGTATTCTTCTTGTTTATTTTTTAAATACAGTTCTCTCACTAGTATTGATTCCTGTATCGCGGGGGACTTTACTACCATTCCAACAACGGACGCAAAGAACATCCAGACTTCGAACCACCATTTGTGGATCACACAAACTTTAGTCCCGTGTGGGATTCGAACCCACAACACTCGGCGCAGAGGCAGTGGTGAGGCAACCACTTAAACCTCTTCGCAATCCATGCACCGCATCGTCATTATGTTTTTATGTTAAAGCCGACATTCACGCGAAACAAGTATGCGACAAACAAAAATATAGTCTTCTGTTTACGCGAATATTATTCATTGAATTTAAACTACTATATACGTAATCATTCTGCGTAAATAGAAACACCAATGATTAAATTATGTTCGGGTACTTTGAAATAACTACACTGGAACATTAAGACAACTACCATTTTAGTCTCCCCGTGACCATGGCTGCTGAAAAGCAACCGAAACGTCGGGGAATGTGTAAAATTAAATTAAATCTAAATAGTTTCAATAGTTTTAATAATAATTCAATTAGCTTAAAAATTTGTAAAGTTTAATAGTAGTAGTAGTGCAACAGTTTTTCCAAATTATGTAATAAAGTGTCAAATGAACAACGCGATAAAATCCGTACATAGTAGTATAATTTCAAAAAAATATAGTGTTGGTGGAGCTTCAGTTCAATGTGCAATGTACCAAACTTTGATCCATTTGCCAAAAAATTCAATTTTGTGCTAAAGTTTTATTCTGTAGAGTGATAAGCGTAGGACTAGCAACGAGTATGCGATGGAAAAACTGACTGAACGATACCAATCGATCCTGTATCTTTTACATCATTAGGAAATTTCGATGACATCTAGTGCTACTATTGAATATCAATAAAGCCAGTGGCGGTCTTTCTTTAAATATTTATTGCAGCAATCAGAAAGTTAGTAATTGCAGTTGTCCTATATCAGTGGTAAAAATACCACTATACAAGTTTTTAATGTAAGTGTCGGATGACGTAAGAAAAGATGAATGAATATTTAAAAAGAAAGTAAATCTTGCGGTAACGGACAATAGAGACGAACGGCAGATAAAAATAGAGATGATACTGAGGTATTATGCCAATGTTATGATGTACTGCGACAGTTATTATCAAAGAAAATCTAAATACACGATATGGCATTAGCAATTAATGATTAATCATTCGTATTAATGAAATGAAGCAATGAACCACTTTTCGTCTGATTTCTCTTAAAAATGATAATGATATTGCTGCACTGGCTACTTAACTAGAAATGAAAAAAATACCTATTTTAATCTTAGAAGAGTTGTTTTATTTAAACAACAGCTTACAAACAGTTCTTTTTAATAATATTGTTCTACGTTATCTTAAATGTAGCTAGCCTAAAAGCTCCTTTTTCCAAAATTAATTACAAAGCACACTGAAAGCAACGTCCTAAACTATTTTATTACATTAAAACAGCTACAATAAAACCAGCCACCCCTAGTTTTATACTAGTTCTCTATTGTTTGCTTTAGTTCTGACTTTCATTTTGAACTTTAATATCATATCTGGCTTTAATACTATGTCAACAATTTTATTTAAATGACGCAGTACTGTAAAATAATACCTAGTTTTACGTTACCCAACTTAAAACGTTGTACGTACGTTAAACAAGTAATTTGGAATCTGATGCTTATAAATACATAAAATGGGCGCGCGTTTGTTCCCCCCAACAAATTGCGAAACATGTTTATCATAAATAGCCTGTGTAGACATGTTGATGGCTGACGCTGTATGTAATAATTTTACGAACAATAAATAACATAGTAATATCGATGCGAAACAATTTCGGTAAAACTTGGCCGCAAAAACAGTAATAACTTCGGAACACTTTTACCGTAAAAATTGTGCAAACGCGGCAAAGTCTCTATTTGTCGACAGCACGCGACGTCGAGCACACCACGACTCTAAAGCTACGAGTACAATGTACGCAAATCTCACCTCTGTACGTCCTTACAAAGTGAAAATTGCAAGCCCCTTTCTGACCTACAATTGTTTTCTGAATAAAACATTAAAAGCTAACAAAAAGGGGTACTTTAAATAAAAGCGAAAAAGCACGCACTTAATGCTTTTCACATCCGTAATGACCGAAATTAGGGTTACGACAGACCTTAAATACTTTTCAATTATGACTTTATTACCCGGAAACGCTTAACTAGACGCGAGGCAGTCCTTTACAATAAACGAAACAAATGTTTTAAGCCACATTTCTTTTGCTGTTTCCTCACGTATAATATATTAGAAATACACGATTTTTAATGGCCATTCTTGTACTTAAGTACGTAATAATCTACTTTCGGATTTCAGAGCACCGTTTATTTTTACGGCTTAGCCAAGCACAAAACCAGTAATGCTAGCGCAAAATACATTTTATACAATTCAAGAAAAACGCAGAGCCCCTAAGTGAAATTCAACAAAGCGCGCAAGTAATAAAACGGCAAAGGAATTCTATTAGACATCTTTACCGAACTCCACGCTTCAGGCGTATATTGGCAATGCGGCTTAACAGTTCGTATGTGAGATTTGATTTTCCGTACAAGCCCTAGTAAGTGCAATAGGAAATGTCGCGTGAGCGTCGCCGTCGAATAAAGCAAAGAGAATTGGGTCGAGGCCCGCGAAGCCACACATTTTGGAACATAGCCAGCCGCAACAGAGGCGATTTTGTTTTATTTGAAAAAATAAAATACTGTATAACGATTTAGCCCCGGTTAATAATGGCGTTTGCCATTTATGACTGTATGTCACAATGGAAAAGCGGTTATTGGGCGCTCCGTGTGTATTATTCATTGGATTTTTAAGGTTAATAAACAGATTAGAAATGTTGGGGCTGCCTGGGTTCGGGATTTGAAATTCGGAGCGTTCGCATAACTGCCTATAATATAATTTTACCTGCTAGGAAAAGGTCAGTCAGCAAAGGTAAAAATTGTTTACAAAGTATTACATAGTTAATGATATTATAACACCCGTTTTTATCCATGTTGTTTGCATTCTGATCTGGCTGTGAAAAAATGTTGGTACGGGATATTATCGTCGCATACAAGTTTTAAAACTCGTGGGATGATTATGTGTCTATTACTGCAAGTGAGTCTGGCAGTTTAGTGCTACACCTGAGAGTTGCAATTCATAGTAGGTATACAGTAATTACCGTTAGGCCTCAACCGGTACTGCGGTACATGCTTCAATCGATTCACACGCTTCTCATATGATGGGATTGCGGACGGGAATTTCCTTCGAAGACGCTGGAATTCAGTACACACATAGGTATTCAATTATAAAATTTATGCCTCGATGTACGACGATTTCATACAAATAGCTTGTCGGTATTAAATACTTTAGATGGAAAGGAGGACACTACCAATTGTTGCCATAAATATTCCAAAAGAGTACTCTTTTGGAATATTTATAATAACTAGCACATAGTTATTATAATTAGCTCTGTTCATAAACTGTTCTACTTTTGGACACGAGTCTTTTCTTAGTATGAAGAGGATTAGATAGGTCACTGTCAAGCTTGGCCAAATTCGAATTTGCAAACTGTACAGATATTCGTAATAATGACGGAGAACTCTCAATGTAAACGTTTCCATGTGATGAATCTCTTCAGCGATAAACGAGCTATAATTTTACTATTTACATTTTATTACACACCTAACTCTTTTTAATGTTCCTAAAAATAATGAAAGAAATGTTTTGAAAAGTTTAAGCAATAAAGAAAATAAAAAGCCAAAACAACACGAATGCATAGTTATCCAAACCAATGTACTAATTTTGGTGCAATTATCCTGTAGTATGGAGCACTTTTCAGGGCTAGTTCTTTGAACTAATTACAATTCAAAACTGAAATGATCGTCTTTTATAAACTTTCATGACTCGCAGATAATGTATTTGACTTATACTTTTAAAGTAACATTCAAGGTATTAAACTCGATTTAAAGCAAATAAAAATCCTAGACTGGAACAAATTAATTTTATCGGCTAGTTCTATTAGTCAGTAGAAAATGTAATAGTATCAAATAATTTGCCGCATGTGTATCCAAACATACTCGCTCGATAAATAGTACTTATATCATTCAAAAAGGCTGAAATCCTTACTAATAATATAAATGCAAATGTGAGTTTGTTTGTTAATTTGTTTCTTTGTTACGCTTTCACGCAGTTTCGCATGCACGTTGTCAGAGCACAGAAAGGTTACTCTTCATCCAGAAAAAGTACTGTTACTAAACTAACCTACAAGCGAAGCCGCGGGCAAAATCTAGTATATAATATAAATATTTTTGGCTTGCGCCTTGTAGACATAGTTAAACCAATGTTCAAGCGCAAGTTAATTTCCTTTTTTTTATCATCGAAATAATTTTATGGGATGGAGGGATGATACAAACTCTTTTTACAAACTAACAATACAACATTTCTATTTCTCAATATCAAACAGAATACATTCTTAATTTAACAATAATAAAATCTAATGTAATCTAATAGTACAATGGTGGGTATTAGAAAGTAATTCTGAATATAACAAGAAAGTAAGTAAGTAGAAAATTTCCCTCGTGAAACATTATTTCAAGTGCCTTATGTTACTACATGAGAGAATTGACTACGAAGAGAAATCACTTGGAAATCACAGAGCAAAAAGTGTTTAAAGAACTATTGAGAAAATTTAGATTTTTAAATAATATAAAGGTAAAAGGTTTTTATGCCTTTGATCCAAACGGCTTAGCTTAGATGGCAAAGCAATAGATAGTACAGATCCCATGTACAAACCCTATAAAGTAATTACTTATTAAAAATATATTGTAATAAATAATGATACGTACTTAATGTAGCTATTGTAAAGTGTGACACCTGAGTAAAATTAATAAAAAACAATGTTGTCTATTGTTTATGATTCTTTTGTAAATCATAATTATGATATAATTACCATACATAACAATTACTTTAGCACTTTCGCTTACGATCCTATTTTTATCAATAAAGAAGGATCGTTTAATATAAGAAATATAAAAAATATTAACCACTGTAACTGTTACATGTAACTAATTAATAAAGTGAAGCGTAAACTAAAACAAACGATTCGCATTTGACATAGTGCACAAAGCTTCAATCGCGATCGATGAAATAATAGGTATAGGACCTTGAAACACGTGATCAACTTTATGTAAAATATTAATAGCCTAAACAAACAACAAAAGTTGAAATAGAAACTGATACAGTAAATCTGCTTAAATATTCATATCATGCGAAGTAAAATGTTCTAACTTAAGTACCTATCTATATTCTTCTTTCTATGCATGTAAGAATAAACTGATCTACATACATAAAACTTGACTCCTAGGCACTGTATCCAGATGAAGTATGCACATAATTTAAGTTAGATCTTCAGAAATACATATAACTGTGAAAACCACATTAAATTTTGTGCAGTAGTTTTCGCGTGAGGCGCGTACAACAAACAGATAAAAATCTAAAATAATTGATTTGGCTTTTCATCTTCTGTTCTTATTGATCTCACATTATTTTTCTTTTCTTTTTTAATTCGTGTAAATGTGCAAATCCCATTCCCCATCGCCGGTTTTGGGGCGGGCGATGGGGATATGTCGGGATCCAGCCCATAAGATGGAAATTTGGGCTGAACCGACTAAAACCACCGCGGTGTTCCTCACAACTTTACGGCGGGGTCGCGCGGATCGCTCTCGCATTCAAATCGCGACACCTTCAAAGGTTTGACCCGCCGATGGACGTGGCGGGTCCCACACAACCATTACACAAATTCACAAATACAACAAAAAAAAAACACAATTGGGGACCTGGTCCCCGACGACAAAGCGGGGACCTAGTCCCCCTTCCGACATCAAGAGGCGTGCGCGGAACACGAACGCCGCCTACTCGGACCTACGCTGATCGGGCGATGGACGGCCTCAATGTGTCCATCGCCCGCAGGCATCTATTTAGGGTGGCTGAAGGTCGTCTCGCGCCCTCCTGCGCCCGGCTCTGTGGTTAGGGAGAGGGATTGAACGTTCCCTCTCCCTCTCCGCCGCCTCTTTTACTAACATCACCTCCTCTCAGAAGGAGGCGACGGCATTCCAAGACCTCTCACTCGAAACCATGGACAAAATCATAGCCTCAAGCGAGAAGACGACCCTACCGACTGCCGCGTGCATGACACGGCGTTGCGTGGCCCAAGCAGGGCAATCTACCAATGTATGCAACGCCGTGTCTTCCACAACGACGCGGCAGTCGCTGCAGTGATGACAACCGGGCGTCTCCTGTTTGCCTATTCGACACAGGTACCGACCGAAACAACCGTGGTCGGTCAGCACCTGCGTCAGACGAAACGTGAGGGCGCCATGGCGCCTCTCCAGCCACTCTCTAAGTATGGGTCTTACCGCCACGATTGTGACGTGCTCACATTATTTTTCTAAAATATCTTCTATGTACTGATATCAACCAGTAACAATTTTATTATATGTATAGATTTTATATGTCATTGTGTATAGAAAATTTACGATACTGAGCCTTATACAAATGTGAAACTAATGTTCTATTCACATCGATACTAGTCTTTTACAAAAGCTGAACCAAAAAAACAAAATCTTTAAACGTCTCACCTGATAAATAACCACGAGAAAAGAAATAGAAAAAGTATAAAGTCTGTCTGTCACGTTCCTTAATCCTTTAATCAAAGGCTCGAACGAGAAGTGACAGTTTGATCACTTTCCGGCTGAAAGTATATACACCTGAAAATGTACCTACAAAGCCATTAGAGAGATAGCAAGGCCACTTAGTTCTATTCAAATCCGTTAGTCTTAGTGTTCATAGTTAGTTGAGCGAATTGATCGATAGACCATCAACAAGGTTTACATTTTTATTTTAGTTTAGATTCTTTAAGCGTGGCTTGGTAATGTATTTCATAAAAGCGTTAAAGTGAAAAATACTGTGCCATTTACGTAGTGATTGTTCCACTAAACTGCTTACTATCACGCGTAGTTAAGTTATTTTATGTAGGTAGGTATTTTGTGTAATCAATTGAATGTTCTTGCTGTATAGCCAAATTATATTTTAAATATGTAGATACTATACTTTGCCCGCGGCTTCGCTTGCGTAAATGTAGGGTAGCTTAGTAAAAGTACTTTTCCCTGGATGTAACGTAGCCCATGTCCTTTTCTGTTCTCCTGAAAACGTGTATGCAAAATTGGACGATGATCGGTCAAGTAGTTAAGGCGTGAAAGCATAACAAACAAATAAACAAACAAACAAACAAACTTACATTCACATTTAGTTTTATAATATTACTAGACTAGACTAGATTAGACCAAATTTTACCCGCCGCTTCGCGTAAATGTAGGTTAGGTTGGATTAGGTTTGTATCATTTGTTTTCCTCCTTTTTTGTTTTTCTGACAACGTGTATGCAAAATTTCATGATAATCAGTCTAGTAGTTAAGGCATGAAAGCATAACAAACAAACAAACTCACATTCACATTTATAATATTATAAATTAGGATATCTTAACTGATGCCAGTTATAAGTAAATATATAATTAAAGTACGACCTTATTGTATGCTTGTAGGCAGACGGATATCGCGCGTCGCGGCATTACGTCACACTTGAGCCTGACTTTACCTATATAGAAACTAAGTTGTTATTTTTTTGATATGACGTTGCTTTGTTTAACGCTTGTAAAATAAATAAATGTACTCTCCAAACGGTTTTCTCACATATAGTATTACGGTTGGCCTGACTAGTTACAAACCCTAACGAAATAAAGATACCTTAAATAAGACCTTATTGGTGCGATAGCGTAGGTGTAAGCATGAATGCGTGATGTCTGATTGAGTCTGAAAGGTTTTATTAATAAAAATATAATATAGCATCACGGCCTCTAGAAATTAAATTGGAAAAGGCTAATAATCTTTCTTTTCAGCTTTTATCTGCCTTTTAAGCTGTCGTTCTCCCTATTATATGGGAGTTAAACATACACATGCTTACGTTATGTGGCTGTCATACATTTTTATTTAAGTTAGTATTTTAGTTTTGTGAAATATGAAAGCAGGCTTTTGCCACAAGAGACTAAAGCCTGTTTCACAAAATTTGTTAGTCACAGTATAATAATGAAAATATTTTACAGTTTTATATTTATTTTAATTTTGCTAACACAGTCATTATAATAATGTTTTTTTTATTGAATGTGACCAAAGTATACCTTTGCTAACTTTTTTGTTTTTTAACGTGGTATCATAATCAATACATACATATATTATGTATATCGACTCTTCGAGGATGAAATGTAGTAAACGCCAAAATACTATTTTCCAGTAGAGCCAAAAAACAAAAAGCTCTGTTTTTCGTTTCTCTTTATTTTTTTGTTTGGTTGAACATTCTAATAACTTACAAACTTTTTTAGTTCTTTATGTTCTATAATTATGAAATTATATATTCTAGAGCAGGAGTTCCTAAACTTTTAAGATAACGGAACACTCACCAAATACCATCTAATTTATGCAACCCCATATCAAATGATTACAAATCAAAGATACTGTAATTTAAATAAGAACAAAAATTTTACTTCTCATAATATATTTTGCGCTATTTCTAAATAACTATTTGTACTTAGCTTTGGTATTATTTAACAGCCAAAATTAATGAATTCGCGGAACCCTGGTGACTTTCCTACGGAACCCCTAGGTGCCGCAAAACCCACTTTAGGAATCGCTGTTCTAGATCATTTGTGGCGAGTTAAAGTATTATTTACATTTTTGAAGTGAAAATTTTATGCTGGTATAATTTCTGAGTAGTATAACCATTATTTTTTGCGAACATTATCATTTTAAATATACAGGTCAATGCAGCTCGAAAAACTGAATAGGGTTACATCAATAAATAAATTTCGCCAAAGAGGCTTTAAAAAATGTTATACTCAAAGGGTCGATATATTTATATATATAGTGCTTCAGGTCTGTATTGAAGGACAGACAGACAACAAACAGATCCTATGATTGAAGTTATCTTTAGAAATAAAGGTTTCAGTGTCAACCTCGCTGAAGGAAACCTTAAAATCTGAGACAAGTCTAAACCAAATGACCTTGTCACGTATCTCAATGTGAACTATAAAAACGAGTACGTGAGTGTTCCGGAATGTGGGATAAAACTGAATTTATGTATATAGGCCGTTAAAAAAGGGCTGATATATATCCCTAGGGGAAGGATGAAGATGAATTACCCAATAATATTGGATTTCAGACGTGACAATGAAAAGGTTTAAAATTACTCCGAATAAAGGAATGTGCTGTCCTATTTATAAACTATTGAATTTCATTATTGCCTTCCTCTTTGATATCAGATTTAGTTGTGGGTGACGTTGGTATCGCACTAAAATCGATAGTAGTTGTAGAACAATCTTAAGTGGCAATAAACCTAAATAATTTATGACTTAAGTGCCACAATATTGTAGCAATATTTGTAGTGTAATGTCATTGTTTCTGTGAGATGATTTGTGTTGCAGTAAATTAAGAATGATGTTATTGAATAACATAATGTTATATTGGAGTATTACTATTTCTAAAAAGATAGACGTACGTGTATTACATTCATAAGTTTGTCGAGGTCGAATGTATTGCATTTTATTAAGGACAGATTCAAACTTGATGCTGTCTGAGAACCTTTCGACTGATTTTCCAAACGGATCAGTAGATCACACGACATCACAATTAGATACCTACATTAAAAAAATAGTCTTGTTACCTATTACCTATATTACTTTTTATTTACCATAAATATAAATTGTGTACTTAATAAAGTACAGAATTTATATTTATAGTAAATAAAAAGTAATTTCATTAGAATTATACAAATAATAAAGTACCAGTTTAAAATAGTCAGTATGGTTTTACTTAAAATATGATTTTTCTTGCCAAAACTTATGCAGTTTCAGCAGCATCACCATAATGCATGGAATTTTGTTGACTTAATTTTGCATCGTTGAATATTTATTTATAAGATATATTTATAAAAAACTCGTATCATTCTCTAGTTTTGCCGTTATTTAGTTTATTATAAAGATAGCTTATGCAACAGGAAAACTCTAAACAATTGACGAAAAAAGGTACCAAGTATTAATGTCGATTAACCTACTTTTTGTGTTTATAATTTTCTAATCAAACCAAAACTCTACAGAACGATAATTTTAAAGCAACATTTCGGCGCTGGCACGCACGTCACTTAAAAATTCAACGAGGATTTTACCGGGATTTATCGCTGATACACTCTGGCTTACTGTAGGAGAACCTTGACGGAATAACATAGGTGGGCGCTGCGCAACGTCTGACAGAATTAAGCTATAAATAAAACAACTTTGGCCCGATTCTATTATCCTTATAGCAAAACTTAGAGTATCTATAACAAATACATGTATGTAAATGATAATTTAGAAACATAATCAATTTGATCATTTTGGAGCATTTTGTATTCTAAAATTGTTACGAGCAATCAAACCGAATTGGTGGTTGTAGGCATTAATTACATTTTCATTCGACAATTTCATGTAAGCCTCTACGATGAATTTTGCTGCATTAGATTTAACGGAAAATTGATCTGCATGAATCTGAAATGAAATAAATATAAATATTTACACGCTTTTAATAAAGGGTTTTATACAACACGGGTTACATTCAAGTTAAGGCACATGCGCTGACTGGCTGACGCAAGCTACCTACCCACGCAAGTAGATCCTTTGCTTAATTCGAGCATGTAATAAGCAAAATGTTCGTTAGTCAATATTTTTTTAATATGTCGTGTGCTGGTATTGAAATGATCGATCTTTAAGTGAGGCGCTATTAAGGTATTTAAACTATTTCACTTTCTCTGACGTTCCATTAATTTTCAGCAATCATAGTCACAGAGTAACTCAGCATCTAGCATGTAGTTCGCGTAGCTTGCGCAAGCAGCTTATGCATCGCGAGTAGTTTGCGCATATAGCCCAATGTTTGTGTAGTGTGTACACGACGCAAGAAGTGGTCTTTAAAGTTTATATGCAAGTATAAGGAACTAAAACGCAAACCTGTTTGTAAGCAGAACAGCGTTTCGATACGTTTATGTTTGTATATAAACTTTAAAGAAGTCAAAGTTGTTAATTGTAGCTCATAAAATAGAACTAACAGAATGACTGCCACTACATTATTCCAAAAACGACTAAACATTTAGTCTGCGCATGTCAATCACATGATACGTTTATATATCTACCAAAACAGATTGTCGAAAGATATGAATGCACATTATTCACCGACTACAATGGCAGTTATGCAAACGACATAGCTTTGGTTTTGATATCAATGGAGTTTTATTAAAAGTGTACACATAGTATGAATATTTTGTAATACTGTTGTTTATGAACATTTATTAATGACCACAGTCGTCTACACGGTTACGGTCAACGGTCACGGTTTTTAAAAATAATAAACATATAAAATAATTAATAGAAATTAAAAAAAAATGGCTATTTGTGATAGTTAGCGGTTGCTTGTGGCCTTGTACGCACTTTTTTAATGTAGATCATGTCTTTTATAAGCTTTAGTTATGAAGAACGCTCGTATATTAAATCATCCTAATATTAATTACTAGATATAGAAGACACTCCATGTCCTTTTCTGTACCTCTGACAACGTGTATGCAAAAAATCATAATGACCGGTCAAATAGTTAAGGCGTGAAAACATAACAAACAAACACATATTCACATTTTTTATATTAGTTAGGATTATAAGTACATATAGTGAATATAAATGTGTTTAAAGCTTTATATTATTATTTGGATAACTTTATTTAAATAATCTTTTAATGATTCTAAACTTGGTTAACGTTAATAAAAATAACAATTACTTAACTGACGTCAATGTTTTGTTTATATTAATAATTAACTGCAACAACAATCCATTCCGGAAGTTATTTTGTGAAGTGTTGACAATAAATTTCCGTTTGTATCAAAAGGCAACGTCGAGAAAGTTTAATTAAATTGAATTATCTTATTCATTCAAGTAATTAATTCATAAGAAAGTATTTCTGAAATTGGTGAGATAAATGAATGTACATTTTCTATTAATCTGTAGTACCTACTTAAAAATGTTTGTTTCAAATTGTTTTAAGCTTGATTAGTTTCTAGTGAAGCATTCGACAAAGTTTGCTTGCTTGGCGTTGTTCTTTGTTGTCTTGCCAAAGTTCGTAGAGCAGCAAATTACACAGGACTAGTACTACGGTCCACGCCAGTGTGCTCTTGGCTAGCTGTGCATTTAATTGAAGGCTCAGGCCAACCAACATTGTTTAAAACGACCGCCTCTACCAGCTCAGCTTAGTGATTGTACTAGGAGATTTTGATTAACCGTTGTTGCGTAGAACGTTTTAGAATTCAGATTAACTGCATTTTATAAAGGCTGCAATGTAGAAGTTGAACTGAATTAAATGATTACTTTTCAATACAAGCCAAGTTAAACTTTTCGATTTAACTTGTTTTATATTAAAAGTCTAAACTAGCTTCGAATATTTAGAGAATGGAACACATATTATTCTTTTAGCTGATTTAGACTATATGGTCGCCATTGTGTAAGCTCAGACTTCAGCAACCACAGTGTTTATTTGAATATCAATACTGGTAGATATTATTATATTATTTTATATATTGCATAAACGCTTTAAGTAAATTAACGATATTACGCGTATGTAATGAAAGTCTATCAATCAATCAGTCTGTTGCAGTATACTAATTACTGCTTTGGTAAAACTTTTTTTAAGCCATCAGTCTTGCACCTGACAAAGATAAATAAGTAAAAATAGATTGCAAAGTTAATTATTTGCTTCTTGATTTGAAATTATTTAAAATAATCTAAGATTAAAACAGTATTTTATAACTATAGATGTTTTTTGCGAAACAAAAGAGTGTTTGCAGCACCGATTTTAATCTCCGATACGCTACTATTGTGTAGTTTACGAACAAAACCGCCAAGCGTACCGGCAACAGTTATTGTTTGCCAAAATTTCACCCAAACGGGAATATGTTTCTGAATAGAGTTTTTTGATAAAAGGGTGTGCGTCATCGACACAACGCATAAAAGGTGGATGAATCATGAATATAGTTCCTTGATAGAACGTTTATAGAGCTTTGAAGAAAACAAGAACTCAAAAGAAAAATGAGTGTAAAATGAGTATCTGCGTGTCTTTAAGTTGAGAATAAATAGCTCACTTTAGATAAGCATGAACTATCTGTACCTTTCTGACTGAGTAGTTGTTGTAATAGTTCAAATGGTCATCATTTTGAGTCGTAGTCCGCACAGAAGATAAAATTCTGCCTATAGATATATGTATATGATTTTAAAAACAGTGGGTGAAGTCATGAAAAACTACATGCCAATAAAAGCGATTTGTCTAAAATGTCCGCTGATTGGGAGAAGTAGGACAACAAAATAAAGGGCTTTGATTTGTAGGAAGATAACAAATCAGAGACAAAAATTATAATCATAATAGGTAATTGTTTGAAGCTTGTGTGTTTTGTATACCTATATTGCTTTAATGTTTGTAAAGTTTCATACGGCACAAAGAAAATTCCTAATGCGACGATAGAACTACCTTTAATAAATACTATCTTTACTTTACATTATGCGTTTATGGTGATCCTTTCTCCATCTGTACTTAAACTTTAAAATATCCTTTCAACACAAAATAAAAAGTTAATCACCACAAAATAGGCAATAGACCGTGTCTGCCTCTCCAAACGGCATTATTTCGAAAAATGAGTAAAAATGCAATTTATTTACAGTAACAGCGAACTTCGGGAGGGAATGAATCCAATTTAATTTTAGTTAGCTACCCGTCACTATCAAACTCCTAAGTCCGGGTCATAGCACAGTGACCGCGTAAATATAAAAAATAAACAAGTCATGCTACTTATCCCTGGAATATCTCTTAGAAGGTTTTCACAACCCCATGGGAAAAGATAGCTGAGGTCTTAGCCGGCAACCGCACGACGCCATAAATTATATTAAGGTTATTTTAAAATTATACGTTTTATTAGTCTCGACGAACGACTGCGCCACTTGTTACAGGCGGCTTCGGCTTCTATATTTTCCTGGTAGATAACATTGTTCAACAAAAACATTGTATTTGTTGTTCATAAATTTGTTTCGATGTTTTGTGCTTGTAGTAACGTTGTGTGTCCTATTTCCGGTGCAAGCAAAGCCGTATTTAGATATTCTTAGACATTAGAAGCAGTAGATGTATCTTATGCGTGGGCCAGTCAGTGCAGACCGGCGACACTTCGACCCAGTGGAATCTTTTATGTCGACACTCTCCCAATAACGACTGCCATAGATGTTCATGGCAGCCGGGACCAACGGCTTAACGTGCTCTCCGAGGCACGGAGCAGGCGATAATTGTCAATCAATACGCACATAATTTCGAAAAGTCATATAACTTCCGAAAGTCAGAGGTGCGCGACGTGGGTTCGAACCCGAGACCCTCTGCATTGCATACTGTTAGTCTCCACACTGAGCTATCGCTGCTTATGAAGCAGGAGATACGCTGTGTGTGTTTTTCAGCAACATAAGACGATATACGATGTGTATGTCGTTTGCACTTTATAGATTTTCGACTTCGAGCTACTTCACTGGCGTAAATCTAGGTTAGCTTATTAAAAGTATTATTTTCTGGGTCAAAGGTAACCTATGTCCTTTTCTGCACCCCTGACAACGTGTATAGAAAATGTCATGATGGTCGGTTTAGTAGTTAAGGCGTGAAAGCGTAACAAACAAACTCACATTCACATTTATAATACTTATTAGTTAAGATGTTAATTTTTATAGCATTAATAGTTGAAATATATTCGATATGATAATTCAAAAATACAGAATAATATTAGGATATTTAATTATTCATAAAATCTTTTACAAATTTGTTAAATATTCAGTTGCTGATACTGTAGGAGATAGACAGAAAATAAGGCTATCCTACCTATCATATCGAACTTAAAACACTACTGGCGATTCATATGTGTAATACGTCTCTGTCTACACGTACGAGCATATGCAGGTTGATATGTATATATCATAGACTGAAAGTCCTCACAAACATACCAAACGCGACGTCGAAGCCATATTTTAGATCTTGTTGTGCTGCCACCGAAACACCTATACATCAATCTGCACTGTGTGACTTTGACGAAACGGACATCTCACAATACAAACTGCTTGTTATTTTCGAAGAATAAATATTAGCGTTTATATTTAGAGCGTATAGCTCTGCTGGTAGAAAAAGTATTACAGAAAAATATCACGGTTCAAATCGTGATTATATTTTCAGCGCTCATAAAGTTTTATTATAAGAAAGACTTCTTTCACTGTTATAAACAGAATAACAAAATAAATACGAAATGTATAAATCTTCTCTCTTAGCCTTTATTATTCCCAAGTCACTTGGGGTCGGCTTTTCTGGTCTAACCGGATTTGACTGGATATCAGTTTTTACACGGAGCGGCTGCCACCTGACCTCCGCAACCCGAAGGCTAACGATACCCTAAGGCTAGACCAGTGTCAGGATATTAGAGGGTACTGACTTTCCCGATAACGACTGCCATAGATGTTTATGGCAGCCGGGACCAACGACTTAGCGTGCTCTCCGAGGCACGGAGCAGGCGATAATTGTCAATCAATACGCCCATAATTTCGAAAAGTCATATAACTTCCGAAAGTCAGAGGTGCGCGACGTGGGTTCGAACCCGAGACCCTCTGCATTGCAGTCTATTGGTCTCCCCACTGAGCTATCCCTGCTACAAAATGTATAAATATATATAATTAAATTGTGGTCGATGTCTATACCTACGAGATATTTAAGAATATTTGATGTAATGGGAAAAAGGATTCTTTGAATTGTTGTCTGTCTGTTTTTACGTTATTACACGCATCAAGTGATAACTACTGCATGACATTTAATGTGATTTCCACAGTTGTATTAATGGAGTTGTAACATAAAATATCATATCATCAATAAAATATCAGCTGGACAGAAAAGAAAAGCAACGTAGAAGTATTGAGCCATGTCCAAGAAGAACGCAACATTTTGACGACAATTGAGAACAGAAGAGGAAAGATATCCATAAAGAAGGAAAGATTACCTTATATGTCAACTCGACTTTATGAAAAACATCACAGACGGAAAAGTGGAAGGAAAGAGAACAAGGGGCAGACCCAGAAGGGCATTCACAGATCAATTAAAAGAAAAGCCGAAGGTCATTTCTTATAAGGAGGTCAAGGTATTGGCTGAAAATCGAGAAAGATGGCGTATACTCCACCGACAAGAGTAAAGCTCTTAAGTAGAAAGAAGAAGTTTCATCTTTGAAAGCCAGGTTAAAAAAGTGAAAGGAAATCCTTGGTGCTTATGCACCTTTGTGGTGCAAATGGCGCGCAATGAGAACAACGCCACCTAGAAGTCGAGAATTGTGTGTATGGATTAGCTACTTCTTACATGTAAAGAAAGAAAAATATAGATATGTTCTGTTTCCGAATTCCACGCATACGAAGTCGCGAAATTAAGCTAGACAACACTGATATTAAAACGAGTAAAAATTTGCAAGTCTGAATATAGGAGATAATATCTGGTACAACCAGTCCGATTTAAAAAAAAATCTTTTTGTTTTGGAAAAGTCCTATATTGTTGAAATAATAATATTCTATCACATACACACAACACCATCTAGCCCAAACTAAGCAGAGCTTGTACTATGGGTACTAGACAATGGATAAACATACATATATACTTTTTTTTTGTAAATACATACATATTATACATATAAACACCTAGACCAAGACAAACATCCATGTTCATGCACACAAATGTTTGACTTGTGCGGGAATCGAACCCGCGACCTCAGGCGTGGCAGTCGGTTACACTAACCACTACACCATCGAGGCCGACTACCACAAAGATATAGAATATTTAATACCACGCTACGAGTCACGGAAGCAGAGCAGTAATCATAAACGGAGTAAAACTGCGGGAAACAGCTAGTATTCTCTAAATTGCAAACGCACAGATTCTGAACTTATATGCAACATTCAAATAATTGCTTCAAACGGTTTCGAAATTGCTGCATTAGGTGTATTGAAAATTGCAAGTGACTACTAAAGCTAGGTATGATCAACTTTTGGGCGGTCAGTGGCCAAAATTGCAGGTACATATTATGAAGCCTCGAGTGGACGTGAAAATGTTGAGCTATCTAGTAATCTTCGGACTAGACATATCAGTGATGTTAGTATCATCTGTGTATATTTTGTGCCGCTTCTTTATTTAACCTATTTACCTAAGGTAAATAGTTTAAACAAAGTAAAACTCGTTATCTAGGATTATATTAAGTATATTTACCTAGGGGTTCGAATATTAAAAAGCTAAAGCTATTATATAACTAATTATATTATATACACTCACAAAATATTTCCTTACGTTTACACGAATATTTTATGTTGAAATTTCAAAGTACAAACAGGTTTGCCCCACATTAAATGCCGATTTTTTAAAGTACTAAAAGAAGCGAAATGGTAACGGTTTCCTATAAACAGAGTAAAATTCAGCGATAATTTTCTAAGACCTGTACCATTAACATTACTTATAATGTAATAATGTAATATAATTATTTTATCACATACACACAACACCATCTAGCCCAAACTATGCAGAACTTGTACTATGGGTACTAGACGATAGATAAACATATATATATACTTTCTTTTTTGTAAATACATACATATTATACATAGAAACACCCAGACCAAGACAAACATCCATGTTCATGCACACAAATGTTTGACTTGTGTGGGAATTGAACCCTTGACCTCAGGCGTGGCAGTCGGTTACACTAACTACACATAGTTACTCTGCGCCATCGGAGCCTGTTACTAACATAACTTAATTTACTCTTACGAGAGCGAAGCCGCAGGCAAAAGCTATAATCAATAAACTCTAAAACTACAGAACCGATTTCAATGATCCTTTCACAGTTAAAAAGCTACTTTATCCACAAGTAATATGGGTTATAACGGAGCTCATACATTTTTGCCCCTGGTCCTTTATGGGTTATGTTTACCTAAAATATTACTGGAAATGTTTAGAGTAGTTTAACCCATTTTCAATACGTTCGGTATAGCATGTTTGAAGTTTTGAGAGGAAGATGTATGCTGCCATTTTATATTATTTTTATATATTAAAGTGAAATTGTCCCATTGATTACGATCAATGGGACAATTTCACTTTCCCGCAGACGTATTTACTAATATTATAATATTTATTCAATACTTAAATTGTATACTCCTATATTACCTGAACCGCTGAAAACATTTTATAAATATAACTAACCAAGCAAAACATTCATACATACATACATTCGTGCCTGTTGCTTGCAGCAGTAGGCAGAAACCTTAAATTTATACGTGCTAAGAAAATCGCATAAATACGCCGTTAATAGCTTGTCTCTCATAAACACTATTTTTTGTCCTCAGGTATCATGGATCCGAAAACGTGATCTTCACATCCTAACAGTAGGTGTGCATACCTATAGTAGTGACGCACGTTTCGCAGCACTGCACACAGATGGCTCTGACGAATGGACGCTACGAGTAGCGCCTGCGCAGCCTCGCGACTCGGGCTCATACGAGTGCCAAGTATCTACTGAGCCGAAGATCAGTTTGTCGTTTAGACTTACTGTTGTTGGTAAGTAGTTTGTTGATTTTCTCTTTCTTGGCTTTGTAGTTGGGGACTGACAAAAAGTACTGGCACATACATATATTGGTCACGGGAGATAATAGAATCGCAGGAAATCTATAACTACATATAAATATATAAATTAATTCTGTACGTCTAAAATGACAATCTGTTCCCAGAGTAATTAGAGGGATAGGCTCAACCAACTAATTACTTTCAAGTCAATTATGTGTTAACTATGGCTTAATTAAGTCTATTGTAGTTTCTATTGAAATCAACAAATCTTTAGGAAACTGGGTTCGTACCACCATTATCGTGTATGAAATAAGCAACGCGTTATAATCTCTTCAGATTTATCAAGACAAATCTTTTCAATTTTATCCAGTACGTGATAACTCGTTTCGCTATAATATTTTAAATAAGAGCGTGTTATATAAGTATGTAACACGCTCTTATATATCCAAGCACTTCAGTGAAGCTAGTTCGTTTAATATACACACACATACTTATGGCAGTTTTTCGGCAAGGTAAGTAGATAGTATGAATCTCCACTCCACTCACACAAAAAACATTACATATTTATATAAGCTAGACGGTACGAAAGTAAAGTATAATCAATATGTAAAAGTTATAATATATTTTTCCACAATACGCTGATCAATTTTAGAAGTTAGTTTAACCTGACTACTTTCAAACACAAAGGAGCCATTGTTCATGAACAAAATGGTCTAAAATTAGTCAAGCCAACCCAAAAGATATACGTAAATAACATCGGAACAATTGAATAATTATGACTTCCACAAACCAAACGTATTATTTTAATAAATTGATATCTCTACAATCATCCCAAAATAACACTTCAAAGTTTAGTTTGGTTGGGTCGATGTTATAAAGGCACCTTATAGAGTTTTTGTTTGATCCTATTTGTCTTTTAGAGGTCCTTGTTTTGAAAGTTTCCTTACCATCATTTCAATCTAAGGTAATAAAGGATAGGCCACCTATAAATTAAGAATTAATACTTTCCATTTCACATCGATCTGACTGTGTTCATTTATATTTGTGTATTGCTACTCAATCAACATTACCTAATAAGGGCAAATATCAATGTTCTTATTTATTTGTAAATACGAATTAATGTTCAGATTTTTTATCGATAATCTCACATCATTATGTTAATCAAGTTGGGAACCAGATTACGACTTGAAAAGCTCTAAATCTAATTAGCGACTAACCACACCAAAACAAGTATGTCGTATGCGGAAATGTAATTACGTATTTCATGTACAGTTTTTAAAGTCAATTAATTAATCCCATCAACTTGTTGCATAATTACACAACCTGAATCAACTTTAAAAACAAACACATTTACTTTTAATCAGACTTTTACCCCAATACACACAATTCTGTTTTAAGCAACACTATGTGTCGTAGAGTAAGTTACGCTCGTAGTACAGTCAGAGATAATAAGCTTCTCGGGGAGCAAACATTGCTTTGCGAAGCGTTTGACAATGAGACCACAAAATAAATTACCCTTGGAAAAGTTTCTAATAGTCTCATCACAGCAGAAGCAAATACACACACGGCATTTAGTCATATAACAACTCGCTATTAGTATACCGGTGATATTATGTTTGTAATGGAAATTAACATAATCTGAAGTAGTTGGAATAAATTATACAGATGATTGTTTAAGTATTTCAAGTTGAGTAAAGCGTTATTTATGTTATCTGTTAGGCATGTTGTCGTAGTCTGGTAACTACGCCAAGTATTTGCCTATAGGATCACTTCTTGAAATTGCCTATCATACTGAGGATTAACTAGCATCGTTTTATATGACAATAAACAATATTTTAGACTGAGGCCAAGACCCACGTCAATTTATAAAGACTAAGATTTCTACAGGATAGAAAATAGTGTGCAAATATGTATCTATAATATATGTATGCGATTTAGAAAAGAAATCGAACAGTATGTAATCTAGTAAATTTGTGAACAGATAAACATTTTTTTTTAATGTTATTTATTCTGTTGAAAATACTATACAATTTATAAAAATATAATATTACGTTATAGAGCCAAGACCTAATTTAATATAGTATTATATTACTGAAATCATTCCTATTTTTATACAACCTTTATACGTGACACAGTGGTTATACCTAATTAACCCTTTAAACGCCAACTCGCTCACCGGTGACCATAAACAATAGATTTTCTATCGTGCCCGCTGCACGTTAGTCTGTGTATTAAGACTGCGCCGAGCGTAAGACGCGGTTGGACTGAATAACAGAGCTCGATATTCAAATCGGCGCGCGGCCGCCATAGTAAAATTGTATAATAATAATAATAATAATAATAATAATAAAATATAGTTTATTTCTCTCAAAAAGGTACAATAGTATTCTTACAATTATAGATACCATAGAAACAGAACCTAGTTGAGAGCTGGAGTCTGAGCTAGGTTCGAAACCTGTGTTACAGATCTCCAGTCCTCACCTCTGAAAATGCAAATGTTCAGTAACTACAATTATCAAAAGTAATATGAGAACAATGAAAAGAGACATAATATACAGACAGTAGTTGTAAGTAAGTTTGTGAGTGTGTCGAGTTGTGTGTGTGTGTGTGTGTGTGTGTGTTTGTGTGTGTGTCTAAGTGCAATGTCTGGAAATTGTGTGTTGAATGTTTTAGATATATAAAAGTTATATTATATATTTATGTATATGTATAGCGCAACATTAACGTGCAAATGACGTTTATCATCTATTTTAACCTGCAAATTATGTTTTCAGTGCCATCATAGTCTAAGCCACCAAGCCAATGAGTAACTATCTTTTTACATTCTTTTTTAGTCATTGGGTACAGGTTTAGGATTTTGTTTAGTTTATTGTAGACGTAATTTCCCAGAGAGTAAAAAGATCTTTGGGCTAAACTAGTTCTGACTGAGATCATAGGACAAACGTTATACTTCCGACGAGTACGATCCAACTTCGATGGATCGTATTTAGTGTTTGCATGAGTTGTGAGGACAAGGTTTAGAATAAACAACTTTCGCACCGAAAGTACATTACAGGTGTTGTAAAGTTCGGTAGTAGGGAAGCGGTAGGGGAGCTTCCAACCTACTTTTAGTACCGCTCTTTGGGCGCGTTTGAGTTTTAGGAGATGTGTTTTGTGTGTTCCTCCCCATGCAACGATACAATACTGTGTGACTGATTGGCAAAGTGCGAGGTAGGTGAGCCTGAGGACCTGATTGTCGACTACATTATTTAGGGCTTTAAATACAAATATAAGTTTACGTAATCTGGAAGTGAGTATGTCTATATGCGAGTGAAAAGAGAGAAGATCATCAATTTGTACGCCGAGGTATTTGACACTGTTTATTCTAGACAGAGCAGGACAATTACATAAAGGATGGGCTAGAGCATTGCATGAGTGAACAACGAGGGAGTGAGAAGATAGAGAAGACTTGCTTAGAGTGGACAATGAGAAAGTGAGATAATTAGTTTTGCCAGTGTTGAGGGTAAGCCGATTTGCAGTTAACCAATCGGTTACTGCGTTTAAACTGGACTGAGCACTTGCGAACGCTGAGTCCCAAGTATCACCATATGATATGAGGGCAGTATCATCCGCGTATGTAAATATAGTCGTATTTTGTAGCTGTAATTGACATAGGTCGTTTATATACAATAAGAATAACGTTGGACCCAAGATACTGCCCTGTGGGACACCATTTTTAACAGAAAGCTCGTCGCTACAGTATTTATCTATCCTAACATACTGTCGTCTGTTATCAAGATAACTTTTGAAGAGGGCAAGTTGAGTACCTCTGATCCCGATTCTTTCGAGTTTTGTGGCTAAGATGGGGACTGAAATAGTGTCAAATGCCTTGGCAATGTCTAAAAAGACTCCTATTACTTTCTGTTTATTGTCAAGTTTAGCTGCTACTTCATTGGTTAGATGGAGGAATTGAAGTGCTTTTTTGATAAATATCTATCTTTATTGTCAACCAATAACTTAAATATTTGGGACGGACAAATTGTAATATAACTATCTATGTTTCGTTTAAGCTGTAAAATAGGATAGATGTCTACTATTATAATCTAAAAATCACGTAACACAAGCAAATTTACGTAATATTGTAAGCGAAAATATCAATTATTTTAAATTTTTTATTCGGAGTAATTGTAAACACTTTCATTGTTATGGTAAATGTATATTTTATGTTTGTATTAAACAAAAAGTGTTGATTTTATCAACTTATCTGTGACCAGGCGGTTTTGGCACATTTCGCTCGGCGCAGTCTTAAGTAATTTGTTCAAAGAATTTGTTTTGTTGCAGTGTCAAAGGCAGAAATCCTCTCGGGGCCGGAGTTGTTTGTGAGAGCTGGTTCTGATATCAATCTTACTTGTATCGCCAGGCACGCGCCGGATCCACCTAGGTCAGTGTGTATTATACTCAGTAAAAAATACAACAAATATGTTACAATTTAGTACTCCAATATTTTCTTGCTATTTCTTTAATATTTACATATCAACCTATTGAGTCACTGCGGCACACCGATAGCCAAACACAATACAGTTTTCATTTACGTCATGCATTCTAACAGTTATCAGGTTAATTATATTTAACTACATATTTGTACTATGTTTTCTGTTTACTGTATTATTGTACTTGAGCTATGTTTGGAGTGGAATCTTTGTGTGACAAACACTATGTTTGCCCACAAAAGAATCCACCAGTATACAAGAGAAGCAAAGAATGTAAGAAGTAGTATGATTGACTTTGTTGTAGTGGATGAAAGATTGAGAAAGAATGTCCTAGACACTCGGGTATATAGAGGTATTGGTGTCCATACTGACCATTTTTTGGTTATGAGCCGGATACGTGGCCTCTTCAAAGGATGGCGACACCGTATACCTACCCGAACAAGTGCCTAAGAACGAATAAAAGTAGAAAATTTGCAAGATGAAGTACTGAAAGTCGAGTATAAAAGTCAATTGAGAAAAAGATTTGAAAGATTTTGTGACATTGATGATATAGAAGAATTATGGCAGTCGTTTAGGCATGAAGTGGTTGTTGTTGCGTCAGAAGTATGCGGTGTGAGCAAGAAGAGGAAAATGATAAAACCGAAGAATGCGTGGTGGGATAATGATGTGGAAGGGGTAGTACGTGAGAAGAAGCAGGCATGGTTGGACTGGCTATCTGTTAGAGCCAATGAAAGAATGCAAGAAGCAACGAATGAGGATGTGAATGAAGCTAGAAATAAGTTTATAAGAATGAATAAGGTAGTGAAATATGTAATTAAAAGGAAAAAAGAGGAATTGAAAGACGAGTTTGATAGAAGATTATCTGAAGATTTCCGGACCAACGCTAAGTTCTTCTTCTATCACATACACACAACACCATCTAGCCCAAACTAAGCAGAGCTTGTACTATGGGTACTAGACAATGGATAAACATACATATATACTTTTTTTTTTGTAAATACTTACATATTATACATAGAAACACCCAGACCAAGACAAACATCCATGTTCATGCACACAAATGTTTGACTTGTGCGGGAATCGAACCCACGACCTCAGGCGTGGCAGTCGGTTACACTAACCACTACGCCATCGAGTCGTCATAATGATAGTAGTAATGATGAAAGCCCTATTAATATGGATGAAATAATGAAAGCTTTGAAAAGCATGAAATTAGGCAAGGCTGGTGGGTATGAAAGGATTACAGTCGAAATGCTAACAGCTGGACAGGGTCTCATAGCAACTCAGTTGTGCCGCCTTTTTAACTTGTGCTGGAATACCGGCCGTGTACCAAGTGATTGGTGCAAGGCCGTCATAGTACCTTTATACAAGGGAAAAGGTTCACAGCAAGATTGCAAAAGCTATAGAGGCATTAGCTTGCTTAGCGTCGTCGGTAAATTATATGCGAAAGTGTTAATTGAAAGGGTTGTGAAAGTAACCGACGAGAAAATATGGGATGCACAAACGGGATTTCGAAAGGGTATGGGATGTACGGATCAGGTCTTTTCCTTACGGTGCATAGCCGAGAGAGTTTTGGCCAAAGGTCAAAAGGTCTATTGCGCATTCGTGGATCTGGAAAAGGCTTATGATAAAGAGGTGAGGAATGAACTTTGGTCGGTATTGTCCATGTATGGAGTGAATAGCAACCTCACGCGAGCTCTGAAATCTCTTTATGATGATTCCAGAGCTTGTGTTAGGATAAATGGGACCTACACAGAATGGTTTAGCATTGAAAAAGGTGTTAGACAAGGATGTGTAGCGTCACCTTGGCTGTTTAACCTATACATGGACAATTGTTTAAAAGATTTAAAAGATTGTGAATGGGGATTAAGAATGAATGAGTTACTTGTCAAATGTCTTCTTTATGCCGATGACCAAGTAATACTTGCGTCATCAGCAGAAGAGTTGCAGGCGATGGTAACTATTATGCATGGTGCTTTTGAGAGTAAAGGAATGAAAATAAATGTAAGCAAGACGAAAGTAATGGTATTTGAAAAGGAAGAGTGCGTGACGTTGTGTAATATTATGATTGATGAAGAAAAAGTGGAGCAAGTGAAAGAGTTTGTATATTTGGGTACTTTGTTTACAAGGGATGGTAAACATGAGGGAGATATTGAAAGGAGAACGATTGCGGGAAACAAAGTGAATGGAGCTCTACGCGCTTTTATGAACAGTCGAAATGTTTCCGAAAAGGCACGTTTGGCTATACATAGAGGACTATTAGTGCCCACACTTATGTATGGAAGTGAAAGTTGGGTATGGCAAAAGAAGCATGAGAGCAGAATAAATGCTGTAGAAATGAGAGCGCTGAGAAATATATGTGGTGTGACTCTGAAAGATAGAATAAGGAATAGTGTGATATAGTGACAAGAATAGAAAAGGGTATGTTAAGCTGGTTTGGGCATGTAGAAAGAATGGACGAGGAAAGACTGACTAAGAAAGTTTATAAGGCTAGTGTGAATGGAACAGTCGCAAGAGGAAGACCTAGGCGAACGTTTCTTGATCAGATCGGAGGCGTTCTGGACAAAGGCCAGATTAAGAGCACCTTGAACCGACGGGCGTGTATGAGGAATGTGATGAAAGTGAATGAAGCCAGAGAAGTGTGTCAGGATCGTAGCAAATGAAAATCCGTAGTCTCTGCCTACCCCTCTGGGAAACAGGCGTGAATCTATGTAATGTAATGTAATATTTGTACTAGTAGTGATTGTCTGTAATAACTGAATATATTCAAGACGGAGCGTGACTATTTTATTGAATGATTTATCGAACGCCTGCTTAACTTAACAGTAGAATACACAGAAATCCAGTAGCAAAGGTAATCGACAGCCAATAGGCCGATATGAATAGCGCGGTGGTTTATCTCGCCCCACAGTAAGATCTGGCTATGATCATTTAGTTTCAATACTGTGACTATACACACTCATCGCACAGCCGGCCTGACATGTGCGTGCATGTCAGGCCGGCTGTGCGATGAGTGTTTATAATTATTATGATAATATTATTTTTCAATATTAATATTAATTGTAATGATCTCATTACAAATCATATGAATGTTGACAAATAATATTAACATTAATACTTAATTATAGGATAATATGTATATAATAGCAGCGATATTCTAATGGAAGACCATTGTACTGCCACGCAGAGATCTCGAGCGAACTCAAAGTTGACTGAATCTCTGACTTTTCGAAGTTATGTGCGTCTTTAATAGCTATTTATCGCTTGCTTCAACGGTAATGGAAAACATCGTGAGGAATTTGCATGTCGGACAGTTCTCGTTAACGTTTTCAAAGATATTATGTGAAGTCTGCCAACTCGCACTGAGCCAGAGTGGTGGATTAAAGTCTTAGTGTTTCACTGCTGGCAGTGGGAAAGTTTTATACAGGGCTGATATTATTACGTACCTGTCATCCTATAATAATGTATTTACAAGAACATTGCTGACAAACTGCAGAGCTATTTTGCAGACGATAAATGTAACAAACATGTATATTACGTATACTTTCAAAATAAATAAAAAGAGGTGAAACATAATATTGTCTGCTAAGAGGTGAAAGCTACAGATTTTATTTATTATTTGTATACAGCTTTATCTACTGGTACCGAGGCTCGAACGTGGTGAACTATGCGCAACGAGGAGGCATAAGCGTGGAGACCGAACAACGGACCCGCACCAGTCGCCTCCTTATAGCTCGTGCTTCAACCCGCGACTCTGGAAACTACACCTGCGCGCCTAGCAGTTCAGGTAATTACACAAATAATATTTCTTATAGCAAGTATGTTAAAAAAAACAGCGTAATCCCAGAATCAAATATCTTATCTAATTATTGAAACTGGTAGTATTTGCAGAATGTATAACATCTAGTAAACTTGTTATACATTTTGTAAATACCAACTGTAAAAACGTAGCAGTAACAGTGGCAGTAAACTTCTACGTTTTAAGTGAAATTAAATTAAACTATATCTAGTATATTATACTACTATTCATCAACGGCAAAAACGTCAAGCTAATGCTTCAAATATTAAAAAAAACGTACTCACAAACTACAACCCTTCACCGCCAACACACTCGCTTTAAGTAAAACGCGAGTATTTCTTAAGCTGATGTCGAGTAAAAGCAAAAAATATATAAGCTTAACAACCCTGAAATTGTAAACATAAGTCCCTCTTTACCGTTGTTTACAAAAACATAAAGTAGAAATTATAGCGTCATTTAATTACGCAGTACATAAAAAAGTTCTTAGAGAAGTTATTGTGTAAGGAAAATGGCTAATCTCCGTTCTTTTGTTCCTTGTTCTAAGCCTCCTTTTTTTCTACAAACTTACAGTTAAGCTACTTTACAAAGTCCCATTATTTTGCCCGATCGGGACATACGGGTTGAATAAAAAGTGTACCTTCTTCCCTAGACCTTCATCCAGTCAATTATGGTACACCTACATTTTTCACTCCACAAAGTCTACTATATCTCTGTCTATAGCTGTGTTCGAACCATTTGTCTTTTTCCACGCCTTTCCCCTCAAGTACTGAATCAACGTGTTCAAATTCACTGTATACTCAGCGTTCTTATCGTCCATTTGTATTTCTTACACCCCATTTATATATTTTACACAATTCTTTTTGAAAAGTCTAATCTTATTTCGTTACTCGAGTGGCATGCAAATAGGAAGGCGAGCTATCAATGGTTTCTTTTACCTTTTTTATCCAAATAAATCTTTGACGTATGATTTAATTTCCGTTTTGGGACCTTTCGTTGCATTTTCATTTCCTCCCTTAGAGTAATATCAAGCTAAAATATATTTTTTTTAATAGATTCGGCTTCAGTTGTGGTCCACGTTGTGAATGGGGAGCGTCCAGCGGCCATGCAGAGCAACAGTCACAGAATATCGCCAATACCGTTATTGATCATATTCTCGTTTAGATCCTGTCAAAGAAGATCGTTCCTCAACATTATATTACAGATCCTGATATTATTACAGGACGCATTCTTCTTAAATTTTCTAACAAAAATCAAGCCTTTATGGAACAATTATTATATTAGAAGGTTTGTTACAAGATGACCAGTAAAACGCAATGTTACTATTATTGCTTAAATGCGTAGCATTGACACATACCTAAGTTTTTAAAGATTAGATTAAGTCAAACTGACGTATAAAGAAACGAATTATTGTAATAAGTATCACTTACCACAACTTATAGTTTAATTTTACTAGTACTTCAATTGTAAAAAGTTAAAAATGGAATTCATTTAGGTGTATTTGTAAAGAATCGTTTGTTATTACTTAAGAAAATATTAAGATTTTGTCTATTCTATTGTTTATTCACCAAATACGATATGTTCCATTGCTTGGTCAAGGGGTGATACGTTCTAACCACGTAAAATATATTGTGCTCTTAAAGTGTTCATGGCTGTTATCTGTAAATGTCTGAGGACAGCCACAAGCATGGTACCAGCACATTTATTCGTTGTTATACTAATGCTATATCTTATAAATGGAGCAAAACAAAAGGTTTGTCATTCTAATTTTTACTATCACAAAAAGCCATAAGGTTGATTTTGGTTTGTCACTTTTTGCGAAGGGAAAATATTATCAATGCTTCTTATAAATTGCTGTTCTTCTTCACATTTACGTGGTCATAGCGTAACATAGCTTGCACAATATCCAAAGTGTTTAAATAATAATTATGCTATCATATTTTTTCTATAAAATTATATATTTACTCTTTCTTTAGATACTAGGTTTCATTTATTATATTTATGTTCTTATTAATTTCACAATGTCAATTATGATAATTATTTAACAACAGTTACTGATTTTGTAGCGGCTATTATTAATAATTGTGAAAATGTGATTAATTAACATCGGCTCATAAATACATAATTATAAGATTTTAATTTCAAATGTAATTAATGTAATGTTAATCATAAATCCATGATGGCAGTGTAGTTAAATTTAAATAAATCAGGGCAGTGTTAAGTGTTAAAATGGACTCTATACTCAGTAAAGTAAAGACAATAGAAAATACTGCGTCGCATTGAATAAACTCGCCTCAATTTGACAAATTGAATGTTGTAAATAGTTTAATAATTTATAATATTTTCTTCCAAATTTAAAGGAGACATAATAGACTTGATGTTGTTTTCCGCTAAACTATGAACACAGTTTAGCTAAAGCTAATCCAGACAATCCGCTAACGCTCGATGAAGGGCAAGGTAGGTACTGCTTGAATAAAGCGATTAGTACCGGTACTTATCTAGCCCGTCTTATTTCAAACGATTGGTTTATACCGACTGTTAGCACACTGTGTAGCTTAGCTTTCGCTAGACTGTGCTATAATTGTACCAAAAATAATTACCCAACTGAAGCTAAATGTCATTAAAGTTTTAAAAGTAAGTCTTAGTAAAATAAGTCTGGAAAAAAATTAGAAAATTGTAAATACAGTTTGCAAATAAATACGTTTTACGTGTTATTTATTGTTTATTTCTTATAAACTTTTCTGATAATAATTCTGAAGCTGTTAGTACCCCTAAACGAAGTTTTGAAAGTAGTTAAGAATGTTTGTGCTTTGATTGTGCGTACGGTACGTAGTGAAAATAAAACATAATTATGTTTCTACGAGCACACGTTGCTTACTTCAACATATTTAACAGCGATTGTCGTGACTGAAACAATTTAAAGTAACTTTCAAATTCATAGTGTGTTTTAGCTTACGAAAACACTGACAAATTTTTATGGTTTTTGAATGAAGTTATAAAAGGATTATTAAGAAAAAGTAATTAACAATATACCGCTCAAGTATGTTACGAATATGAGATATAGTTTTTGCCACCGATTTCGCTCGTGAAAATTAAGGTTAAGTTAGTTTAGTAACAGTACTTTTTCTAGATTCAACACTATGTCCTTTCCTGTTCTCCTGACAACGTGTATGCGAAATTTCATGATGATCGGTCGAGTAGTTAAGGCGTAAAAGCGAAAAAAACAAACTCACTATCCCATTTATAATATCTAGTAGTTAGGAGGGAATTATAAGCTACCTGACTGTAGTGGTGGTGGTGTACTTGGTCACTATGTTACTGTCAGTGTACAAAGTGCTGTGACTTCCGATCCCTACAAGGCACAAAATCGTGTGATCCACAAATAAGTGCTCCGTTTTGTTATGTCCGTTGTTTGGATGTTTGTAAAGCTCCCGGTGGCACAAAGGGCTTTATTATATAAGCGACAACATCATAATGTGGTTTTATCATTTAGAATGGTATCGAATAAATTCAACTTAAGTTGGTATTTTCCTTATTTTCCGACACATGGAGTACTTAATTTATTTAGTTAAGTTTTATTCAAAGTCAAAGATAAAAATAATTTATTCATTTAGGTCACAAAGTAAAGTTAGTTAATGAGTTTGTTACAATTATTTAATTAACATTTATGTTGGTTAGTAGTTCAGATGAAGATAATGAATGTGTAAAAATAATTTAGCTTTGTCTTATGCATACATGAATGCAAGTCATGGAAAGTATTCTATTTTACAGATTTTGTCGCGATTCTTTATTTGTGGCTGCAGTAAAATATTCAAATGTTAGCAATATATGTAACTTTCTACACAGGAATACATACAAAAGTCGATTGGCCTCATAAGTCGATTAACACTCCCGAGATTTGGAAGTGGTCTATCATTCACAAAAGTGGTAATTTCTCATTTTTTACAGCATTAACAGCTAACAAATAGTTATTTTAGTCACAATTTATTACTATTGGATAATAATAAGTAGATTTTAATCCATAAAATACTGTTACAAAAATGTGTAATGTTCAGCTGCTTATGTAGCTGACCGTATATACTGTAACCTCTACGAGATAGGCAGAATTGCTTTACAACTACATTTCACTAACTGTAGTCATCAAGTCCCTCGTCCTCTATGGGTAAGCCTACTGCCATCTATTAGACACTTTTGCTGAGATCGTGCTGTTACTAAGACCGTTTTCCCAACTGAAAATCCCTATAATACTTTGTCCGGGAATCGATCCTCTTGCACAGTAGTCGCATTCACTACCACTGCGCTATAGAGGCAGTCTACATGAGAAAATAATATTTAATACATTTTTTTTGTTACTCTTCTGTCAATTTCATTTATAAAACTGTAACGAATATTAATCAGTACATTGGATATACTTTTGAAACTAATTTGAGTTAACGTTGGAATAGTCTAAGTCCGAAGCAAATGTTACTTCTTCTCTGTATATTCGTCGTCTCACTATGAATTTGCTCCAACGTCACGCAAAACTACTAAATGGATTTGGATACAGTTTAACAATTTATTAACTTGGAGTTTAAAGAAAACTCGATCTACATTTCGTTTGATATAGTTCTGTAAAACTAAATACAATGCATAGTATTATTACGGTAAATGAAATCTATAGCGAATCATATATAAGTTGCGGACAAATGATAGTACCATACAACCACATATACAGTCCCATGTATATATCTTCGGTAAGGGATAAGCTTATGCAAAGGAATACTTCCACAAGCAAAAAAAACTCATGTTATGCCCACATTTCACCAATTTTGTTTTTGGCCCATTGGCGTTTATCATAAGTATGTAATTCCAGACACTGTCAAACTACTGAAAATTTCTTGGTTGAAAAATCCAATAAATCTTTCCTGACCCGGCAATGAAACCAGAGCCTTTGTTTACAGCAGTTACATACACCACGGCAGCGACAGAGTACCAGAAATGCAAAGTAATATTATTTATTTAAAAGCTTTAATACTGCCTGACGCCCATCTGAATTATCGAAAAGCTTGGCTGTAATATGACTGTGCTGCTCTCGGAGCCTTCCTAGGATCGACTCTGAAGTGAGTATCAGCCTTTTAAGCTGCGTCACCAATGGACTCGGCTGCGACAATCTCGGTGACTGTTTTGGCGCACTTATATCCACAGTTTGACTTGTAATTATATATATATATATATATATATATACCGTCTTATACTACAAGTATAGGGGAAAATATGAAAACTGTACATTTGTAATTATATCATAAAAAATAATTTGTTTTTTTTTTATAATATGTACCTACAAATTTTTACGGCACCCTCGGTGGGCGAGTCCGACTCGCATTTAGCCGGTTTTTTAAGCTTTAATTCCAATACAAGTTTTTATTAATCATCGTTAACATGAAATGTTCGAGCGTGACCGCCCAAAGTCACCGACCTACAACATTCAGGTTAGACTTGAATGTTGAATGTGACGGTGGGTGACTTTTATTTCCTCGAACTATAAAAACATGGGAAACTGCCGCCATGCCGTGTTGGTTTTTAATAAATCGTGACCGCACTAAAATTTCACTACTAGCACGCATTACAGCTGCCGACTGAATACATAAAGTTTCCTGGTGGAAAATAATTAAACATAGTTGAAATACGGTGTTAAAACACACCACTAAATGTAGAAGCAGTATAGTGGTAACTATACTGCTTCTCCATTTATTTATAAAAAAGTCAACTTTTAAGTCCAGCCCAGTATCGCGAGAGTATTTACAAAAATACAATTAACAGCAATTACACGTATACACTTCTTTTTTAACTACAATTTAATTGATAGACGAAAGAATACCCAGAGATTCAGAACAATAATTGACAGATCACACAAATAATTGGCCCGAGTGAAATCTACACGTGACCGCTAGCCCGCTGCGCCGTCCAATGAAATATTTAAACTCAGTGCCTACTCGAGCTAGTAGAACACAAAGGACAAAGGGTTAAAATATTTCTTTCATTAGACCATAAAAAATATCGATATCACTCGAAGTCTGAAATTTTCATTCACCCACCCCATTTTAACCGACCACACAATCGAGTATACGATTCAATAAATCGGGTTGTTCGCTAGTTGACCCTTTTTTTGATTAATAAGATAAACTTGGATAAAACAAATACGCCTGCCTCAGGGGCAAATCTAAGTAGGGAATCCTCTTGAACAATACTCAAGGGCACATTTCATTCGGCAATCATCTTCGTAAGCAAATGAACAAAAGAAAAAGCGCGTCGCAAAAATAGTTAAATCTTTTTTCCTTATTTACTTAATCGGCTTTTCTTTAGTAATCCGACATTGTGAAGTGTTTTTTGAGATCATTTCCAGATAGTCAAAGCTTTATCACAGAAATTTTGCCATCTTAGAATATAATGGTGATAAGCGAAGCCGTATCAGGGCCAGTTTTAAACGTACTGCCCTATTATTTGAACCAGCAAGAAAAAATACTATAGGTAGTGTTTAAATATTTTGGCCGTATTATATAAGCAAGCAAGAAAAAATTTTACTATCGCTGTTGTTTTGAATATTTTTGAGATAAAATATTATAATTACATATCTTACAAGTCTAAAGAAGCCCAGTATATTATGTCTGAATTATAAACAAGTGAGAAATGGCCATGAATTGCCGTAAATCTTAGAGTTCGAAAAAGTGGTATCACGTGATCAGACTGTGAGGTCAGAGGTCAAACGTCATAGTCATTTCGGGGGTATATCGACTATATTGAGCCCAATGGCGTTGACCGCGAGTCTCGAGCTCTTACGGTTCTTCAGTTGAAAGTTGTATAACAGACGGACAGACGGATGGACGGACGAACAAAGCTGTTGTATAAGAGCTTTTTCGAACTCTAAAAGCTTTGTTAGATAAATGGGTCTGTATAAATAAAATACGTTGTCTTAAATTTTTTTTAAATTGACAAGGACAAGGACAATTATTTAGTTAAATTGACAAGGGTACGAAACCTACACATATTTTATAAGAATATATAACACGTACATACTCAGTGTATGTAACTGTGTATGTACTAACTTTTTTTTAGCCTTAACATAATTTTCATGCATGCTCGACTTCACATGTAGGTATTTATTTTATACGCCTTCATATTCTGACTTCAATAAACATAGTAATGAAGCAAGTTAATTTAATATCATGAATACCAATTAGTACAATCTAATACATGTGATATTTGCCTGTATTAAAATATGTAAGTAGGTATATTTACAAATCGACGCAATATATTACAGACTACATCTTTCATAAAGGACTCGCGCCATTTTGTTCTCCTACATCCTCAAATGCGTGATAATGGAACCAGACGAAGTGATGCTGAGTTTTGATGTGGAATGACTATTCACTAATGTTTCCATTAAAGAATGCCATGTGATCATCGAGAGGAAGCTAAGGGAAAACGATCTGCCCAACGAATACACTGTTTTACTAAAGAGCTGCTTAGAAGGCAATTATTTTCTATATCGTTGACAGCATTACCTTTAGATCGACGGAGTAGCCATGGGTAGCGCAGTAGCACCAGTAATGGCTAATATCTGGATGGAATACTTCGAGGAAACCATAGACATCTAGGATTATATTAAGTATATATTACAGGCTCTGGAGGTCGTGTTTTGCGGTCTTGGATAAAAGTGCCACACTTTGTACTTACTTGTTGCTGCTAATGTAACCTAACCATAGGGTTACGTTACATTAATAAGTTTTAATCTGGTCATAGGACCAGGTTGAAGTTAATTTGGAAATAATAAAAAAAATATCAATTACTTACAATTAAAAAAAACTATGAAATGTTTTATCAGCGATTGCAAAGTGGGTAAACCATTGGACTGCCATGTAAAGATCTTATGTTCGATCCCACAAAACACATCTCTGACTTTACGAAGGTATGTGCATTTTAAATAGTAAATTTTCTCCCGTTTTTACAGAGAATTTAAAAATTGTGAGAGAACCTGTATGGGTAAAAGTTCTTGATAATATTCTCGGAATAATTGAAGTTGCCAATCCACAATGGGAATGCGTAGGGGATTAACCCTTCTCATACTGAGAAGACACACGTGTTCAGGACTAGAACAGTTTATAAAACAATGCTAATATCATATAAGATTACATACAATTCCACATTTTAGCGAGTCTTTGCATTGTAGAGTAATATATAATGGTTTATGTATTTAACTCTCGGCTTAACTGTAACACGGCTTGGTGTTGATTTGGTTACCTTCAACTTACGTACAACGAACGTATGAAATGCTCACAAATATATTAATATTAAATTTAGTCTTTTATCATCTTTTATTTTTATGCGAAACGAAACAAACGCTTGTTTTATATTTCACTCTTTATTCGAATGCGAGAAAGATATCTACTCATTTGTTTTGGGATTTAAGTTAGTCTTAAACCAATAATATAGAACATTTTTACTTGTAAAGCATTATTCAAAAAAATAATTTACCATCTTAATCCTAACTAATATTACAAATGCGAATGTGAGTTTGTTTGTTTGTTACGCTTTTACGCTTTAGCTACTCGATTGATCATCATGAAATTTCGCTTACACTTTGTCAGGGGAATAGAAAAGGACATAATTGAATACCTTTCATGTACAAAAAGTACTATTACAAAGTTAACTTAACCTACATTTGCGCAAGCGAAGCCGCGGGCATAAACTAGAACTAAATTATATATAAAAGATTGATAGTACCGAACTGCTCTGTTGCATGTATTTTGCACAAAAGCTACTTTGCTTAACTTTCAATTGCGGTGTTACTTTTCGAGAACAAGTAGTGTGCTTTGAAACATGTTTCGCCTCTATACGAAATATTTTCGAGAGAACTAGGCAACAAAAGCTATACTTTTAAAATTTATAGGTTTAGCGAAAAGTTAATGTATGTATAATAAACAAGAAGGCTGCTGTTTTTTATGAGTCAAAGTCGAACTGTGTTTTATTTGCCTGTCAAATTAGGTCCAGAGAATGGGTAGGCAAAGGTGTATTATCGGCATCAACATCAACATTTTGCTAAATTCATTTAAGGTCCCACGTAACAAGGGACCGGTGTATTGCCGGCTATCAGGCATAGTTCAAAACTGACTATTTTTCCGAGCTACCACTGATAATTAATTGACACAGAACCCAGTAATATTTTTAATAAGAAGAAATATATGTCTAGCAATGGACTGCAAACATGAATGTTTAATAAATTTATAGTAATTAAACTAAAATCACTAAATAGCCTATACAGTTTACGTAGTGTTTTTTTGTGAAATTAGTGCGCAATAACAATAAGTAATGAAATATTACCTGAAAAAGGTGGCTGGAGGTGACTGGATGGCGAAAACGGGAGATCGGGCCTTGTGGCGCACTCTGGGGGAGGCTTATGTCCAGCAGTGGACTGCAATAGGCTGAAATGATGATGAAATGATGAATGAAATCCAAGTTCCTATTAACAATGATTGTAGTTGCCTTAGAAACATACTGATGACATATAATGAAACAATGCGCTTTTCACTAATCTTTATCCGAATCTGTACAAAACAAAGCAACAAAACCTCTTTTGGAATAAAAATAAACATATTTTAATTACGTACACTGTAGTATAAATCCTCTTTTGTTCTTATTGTGCATAACACGCAGCGCCATGTATTACAGTTATCCTTTGTTACTAACAGTAGCAGGTAATTCGCGTATCTCTTTTCAACTAAAAATTTCCCAACAAATTGTAATTTTCCGGTTTGTGAATGTCGCAAATTAGCCTTTAATTAAAATAATACCAAAAATTTACGTCATTATTTCGTCGGCCTTTGTGATTGCGACCCCTTTTCAGCTTTCATCACCGCTCTTATCTTTTTTGACGAGGAAGGGACCGAAAAAATAATAATAAATACCGGACAATATTTTAACAAGTATCGTTTGAGTGCTGGGTGATTTTATAAAAATTTCTTATAATCTATGAAATGTTTCGATTCTTAATTATCTTGGTATGGAAAGTACTTCATACATTCATGTCGAATGCATTAGTATCACCTAAATGTTTCATATTATGCACGCTTGAATTAAAGAGCTACTCGATCATAGCATGAATGGCTTCATTCACTACAATTTGAAAGAAACTTTAAGCGTATGGCAAGTATACCGGTTATTTGAACTCAAAGCTATCATTTTATTACTTTACTTGCAATAATTATGTTTATTTTCAGGTCGATTGTCACAAAATAATGATTATATACATTTTGTTACTACATCAAACGATGCTAATAATATAAACTTTTAAGATATACTAAGTCACTCAGTATATTCTTAATGAACTGAACGTTCCCGATGTCGGTTTTAAATGCAATCCTCTAAATGACTAGCAATTAAATAGATGCTAATTTAAGAAGACATATATTTATAATTAGCAGTAAATAGATATAAACTGTAAAAATATATTATAAAAGCTCTGTTTGTGTAACTGTCTGTAGCGACGCTGCTAACGCTTTAGTTTTGTATAGTCAGGCACAAGTATGCAGTAGCACTGCGCGACAGTCGTCTTCCCCTAAACACTCAGTAAAGTCGTAGTCCAATATGTATTTATATTTATAACTGGTACCAGTAAATATATGTACAGTATATCCATACAGTATACTATCAAGAAGTTATTTTATTTGAACATCCACTAGAATATATCTGTTTACTCTCAATATGCAAAGCACTAGACCATAGTTTACTACGATGGCCTAGTAAATGGTAAGGTAAACTTCAAACATCTTTAAGAATACTATAATAAACTTTTCAACATAGATTCAACGAAATGTCTTCATTCAACGCTAAAGCGAGCGACTGCTATTTGATACGAATGTATATTGCTATGAAAATAGATAATATATTTTATAAGATAAAACGTAGTAAATATTTAAGATGTCCCCTCCTAAATATTTACTGGGTTTGTGAGGACGATGAAAAATCGAATCGTTATGCGCATTTTATACCGTAGATTAAGCACGAAACAAAATTCCAAGTCACATATAATAAAACGAAGCCATAAAGATCTGAATTGTGTTTTGGGAGCAAACCCATTCTAGGGAGTTTACATAAATAATGAAACAAAGTCACAGAAAAATACTTACAATATCATTTTAAGATATTGAGTGAATAAATGCGGAACCTTTGTAGCACATTGTGTATCGTATCTAGTAATTTGATACGATTGAACAATTTAGTTGTATGAGCAAATAAAAATTGAAGTACGTATTAAGTATTCTATACGCATTCTCTCGCGTCCATGAGCAATAAAACTGTTTGAAACATCGATATACGTGTAAAATAAAAATCAGTACAATCTATTCAAATAATATTTTATTGAATAAACTCTCTGTGAATTTCTGAGCTGTAGGCAGATTGTTAATTATTTACTCGTGCGGTATATAAAAGGAAATTGGTTATCGGAACAAAATATAAAGATGACTGAATCTGCTACCGTAATTACGAGACAGAAAATGGAACCCATATTATAGACATACATAGTAACTATATTATATTTACAAAACACTAATATTATAAATGCTAAATAAGTATCGAAGAATTCAGCGCGACATTTAACAGAAGCTTCCCCGCAAATTTTGCCGTGGAAATTACACACTTAGTCTCTTTTCGTTATTTCACTTTGCCCATCAATCAATCCATATGGTCACCACTCCATCACCAGCTACTTTAAGACCACATACTTACTTATTTCTTCTTACTAGGCATTTTATTCAAGCTACGATTATTCCTTGCAAAGGAATTTCTATAACAATTTTGCGTTACGTTTCATTTAGTAGGTGGCTGGTAATCATGGGTGTCAGTCGGGATGATGAATCTCTTCCGCCTACGTTTTACTGCCGTTGAGGTTCAAGTGAGTACAATATAAATAGCCATAATCAAGCGTAGCAATCATTTTTATGTTGCTACGAGAAACCGTAGCACCGTGAAAATACTGCTACGTAAGCTTCCGTGTAGCTATATTTTTTGGTAGTTACGAAATCAGGACTGACCTTTGCTCAATAAACCAAACCATTACATGTGTTTTGTTATTTGAACGTCGACCAGCAAGCCCAATACATACATTATTTTAAAAATACTAAGATTTTTAGATCAATTAGTGTAAATAATGTTGCACCCATAATTAAACGATGTCAGGATACTTTAAGATTTCTTTAATATTCAAAATATTGAACGAACAATATTGTAATCTCCTCGTTCCTGGCTGATGAAAAGCTATAATTACTAAAATAAACTGCAATACAATTAATATGCCGTAATTGAATTTCAATAAATAATCTTCTCGGAAACATGAGACAATATTAAAAAGAAAATTGGTAGCCCACCAATAATGTCAATGTGCTAATAAATTTAGCTAAAATATATTTATTTATAAAAGCATACTTAAAATAATTAAGTTACGCATTAATTAATAAACAACAACCGTCTAAAATAAGCGTCAGTCAACTTATAAATTCAAGTACAACCAGGTGTAACATTTGCACAAATATGAATAAGTTACTTGCTCAAGTACGGTGCTGTAAGGAGGTTTTATATTAATTTCGGATAAAAAACTATAAGGTGTTAACGTGAATTATACAAACAGATAAACTACACCAGAAATTACGAATAATTATTGTATAAACATCACTATAATCTAGAACTACATTGCTAACAAACACCAAATGACAAGAGTCCAGTGTCCACGCTAGCCAGGCATTATTTTTGCACATGAAACTGTACCATCCCATTAACGAACGCTTTAACCACATTAAACGATAACTAGTGATACCCACGTTGTTCGCATAAACTCGCATAATAGGAATCGAATAATTCTGTTCGTAATATTCGATTAAGAGAATCGTTAAATACAATTTAATATTTACACAAATGTTTCGAATTATGATTACTGGTACTTTTATTGTCTTGTTACGGTTATTGCTAAAACCCGGTAACGAATAGCTAACAATACTGCCTACATAAGTACTAAGTAGTAGTTAACAAATGATTAAGATATTTTTTTACGTGGCGGAATGCTTTCACCCTTACCTATCCGCGGGGCGACGGAGAGGTTATGTCGAGCTCACCGGGAAAAGGTAACCCGGTAATACGGCCGTATGAAACGGCAGGCCACTAAATACACATAAAAAAGACTCCCTTTACTGCCCCTTGTGAGGGGACGGACACGACACAGAGGCGCGCGTAGGAACATGCACGCCATCTCTCGGACCTGGTGCTGATTGGGTGACGGGCAGGCCCACGAAGCCCACCACTCCCAGGTAAAATCTCAGGGTAGCTGGAGGTCATCTTGCGCCCTTCGATATCCGGTACTATGGTTAGGGAGAGGGTTCAAGCATACCTTCTCCCGCTCCGCCGCCTCCTTGATGAAAATTACTTCCTCACAGAAGGAGACAACGATAGCCTGGACCACGGCCGGGAGCGAGAGGGCAACCAATCCGACTGCCGCGAGCAACTTACGGCGCTGCGATGCCCAGGCGGGGCAATTCGCCAAAGTGTGCAGCGCCGTGTCCACAACAACATCGCGCCAGTCGCCGCAGTGATGACATCCGGGCGTTGTCTGCCGGGCCCCTGCCACACAAGAACTGGCCAAAACAACCGTGGCCAGTCATTACCTGTGTCAGCCAGAAAGTAAGAGCACCATGTTGCTTTTCCAGCCACTCCTCAAAAACAAGATTTACCGCCACGATCGAGGTGTGCCCGATTATTAAGTTTAGTCTAACCTTTGTCTGCATGTTTCCTAAGTTTATTCTTGAACGACTACTGATGATTGGTCGATCAAAGAGTGCCCTCTTGTTATCAAGTTTAGTCACTAGGTTAAAGTTATTCGCAACTTAGATACTTGCTATCCGCCTGATAAACGGTATTAGACCCGACCTAAGAAAGTCAACATTATTCAGAGAACGATACTCTGGTAAACTCTCAGAAGCAATAGAGTCGTATTCATATTTTTATTTCCACAATGAAGATGTAGTTAGGTATATTTTTATATTATTTTCATTTGACTTATATAAATATGTTAAACAAAAATGTATAAAAGTATAAAAGCGACAAGGATTTTGTATCGACTTATTAACAGAACGAGGACAATCAACATTTTTATTAATCTACTTTATATATTTATAAATATCACGTCTGTCTACGCAACAACATTTTATATTTATTTAATCAATCAACAACACGTTTTATCTTGTCAGTCAGGATAAATAAACAAATGCTGGTCTGTTAAAAGCCAGCTTAAACAAATATCAGAGCAAAATTAACTTTGGTGAAGTGATGGTTACTTTACTAATGTCCCTGGCAACGGGCAAAAAGTGTCATTTAAATTGAAATACGACCGAAAATATATCGGTTATTTGAGTTTTTGCGCTATTCGTGCATTGTTATAACCTCATTTAACCAACGACAATTTGGGGCTTTCAAAACGCCGAAAGGAAACATTCCCGAATATGATGATAAGCGCATATTTATCTCTTGAAATTCACAAAATGTAACCTTAATTAAAATACAAAGGCCGTTCTATTTATCCTTTAGCCTTTAAAAAAACAATGACCTCGGGCGGCTGCGAAATAAAAAGAACAAAATATTAGGCAGTTATGTGTTCCTTTGCGTAAAACGTTTGAGATGAGAATATTTTTCTCGCAATTATTGAGTTGTGAGCAGCTTGAGGAGCAATAGTCGTTAGAAGCCAAAATTTGAGTTTGTAAGCAGATGCAATTAGTGTCCCGCGAAGTTTGTGGATTCTTGAACTTTTTGAATTTCCTTTAGCACCGAACATTTCAAACGAGACTTGTCGATATCTTATTGAGAGTTGTAAACTAAAATAGCTTTCGTACTGTGTGATTATTATTTGTTTGATTTTAACGAAATATTCAAACGTCCTTTTTCTTGAGTTATGTTTATTCAATGATAAATATATTGGTATTTATATATATATATAAATACTAATATATTTGGATTGACAGATAAACGATTCATTTACGTCGGTAGTTAGATTTAACCTGCTTTCTTATAAACATAAAATCACTCTTTGATATTCCCGAAAGGGCAATTTAGAGAATAACACCCACATTTTACACCCACGTAGTCGAGGACAAGACAGTTGCCACGTACCGCAAATATTGCCAGACTTTCTGATTCTATTGAAATCTTCTTACAGAAAATCTTACCACCTGGCAATTAAATCAGTACGATTGGCTTTAGGCGCAAAGCTATGGCATGGCACTAATTAGGTTATCGTAGCCAATACAGCCAATGGACGGTAGTAGGACTGTTAATAAATGTATTAACAGTCTTACTACCAGGCACGAGCTTCATCTTAGCATGAAGAGAGTCAAAGTCAGAGCAAAGTGAATCGAATTTGCGAGGCATTCAAACGATCTCCCCTCTCGGCCATTACTGCTATTATTAGTCAGACAAACTGTACACAAAGTAGTCTTAAGACAAGGACACAATAGACTTAATCGTCGAAATTTACGCTTAGCTTACTACGTTCATTCTGAAGTTGCAGGTGCACAATCAAGTTACATTGGGCTCTGTATCTTAGATAGCGATGCTATCAGAGTAATGGTGCAAATAAACGGAGGCCTTCGTAATTTTACACAATACAACGAGCTCATTGTCATGATACCTTTGCAGATTGTTTGATTGTTATAGACATTGAGTCGTGTAAAAGGTGCGGTAATATTTAATGTTCGAATTCTATTTAATTGTACCTTGTGTTTTTTTAATTTAGAATTATTACATTTTTATGTTAATTTGAATATTTATTTGTGTAAACAATGTTATTGCGCTAGGGTATACATATTTTATGTTATAAATATTTGGCATCTGTTTTGAGTTATCTCTAGTATGACAGTTCTAAAACAGGTTTATGTGGTTGGTAATTGTGGGCTTCTTTACATTTATCTATGTAAAAAGCTGAAGAGAACATGTTGTACATATATTTAAGCATTTTGCGCACGGAGAATATTTGAATGACAAATTTGGCATAAATAAAGTTTGGATTTCCACTTGCATCGTTATACGTCTCCATTTTCATTGTCACTCTCATTACACTATGCGTGTACACACCTTTGCCTATAACTCCAGAACGTCTCATTGGTCACCATCAATAAATCCTTAACTTGGCTGAGTGCATTGCCACATAGTTAAATAAAAAGAAAATGTGTTGTTTGAATATAGAATAATTAAAAAACCCTACGGTCCGTGCGCTTTGGTATGACACGGTTTCCCACGAGTTTGAACTAATCCAGCGAAGGCAATTAGTGAGCTTTGAATACACGACTGAACAGAAATATGATTTGGTTGCAGTGAGCTGAATATAATATAAACAAAGCTTAATTTATTTAGATTGAACTGTTTAAATATAACAGTTTATATGAATATACATATATACAGTCTAAATATAATATCAAAATTTTCCAAATATGCGTAGCCATATCTGAAACTACAAGAAGTAGCGAAAAAAATTGTCAAAGAACATTTAAATGGCAAATAAAAATCTATCAATGGTTTTTAACAAAATATTTTTAAATAATAATATGATTGCACCATTAAACATTAAACTTTGGAAAGTATGTAATTATACATGGCAATCTAATACAATCAAGAAATCGTATACTTAGTCTGGACATTTGTACATCAAAACTAACCATTGTTTCATTGTTAGTGAGACGTAGGTGTTTAATTTCACTCACAAAATGGTATGAATCCTTTACATGTGCTCTCGAGCTGCCTCTGAGTGGTGAGAGTATCTTCGCTACGTGCGTGTGCGTGTACGTCGGGGAAAGTGTGAAATTAAATCAAATCTAAATAGTTTTAATAATAATATAATTAGTTTAAAAATTAGTAAAGTTTAATAGTAATTGTAGTGTAACAAAATTTTAAAAATTATGTAATATAGTGTACAGGTAAACAAAGCGATAAAATCCGTATATAGTAGTTTAATTTCAATGAATAATATTCGCGTAAACAGAAGACAATATTATATTACATACGAATTTGGAATCTGTCATTCATATATGAATATTCATTGTGTTTTCTCATTTTCGCGCCAATCGTTGTTAAATAATAAAATGGAGTAGGGTGATAAAGGTAACTGAATTGCTGTGATAGCATTACTCAAAGTAGGTATGGAGCCAAATGCAATTTTTTTAACTCTCCGTCCGTTTGTTATTATTCGAATGTTTGTGTACCAGGCTATTGATGGCTCCTCTGTTTGTGATAGAAAAAGATCTGGCCGTCGACGTAGTATTCATACGAAAAAGGCGATCAAAGCAGTGAAGGAAAGAATTCGACTAAATCCTGTCCGAAAGCAAAAGATTTTATTTCGGGAAATGAATATAGAACATAAAAACATGCAGCGTATTTAAAAAAAATATCTTAGGACTTGCAGCCTATAAGAGACGCAAGGGTCATTTTTTTACTGATATTTTAATAATGAATAGGGTGGTAAAAACATAACAACTTCTTAAGCGGTACCTACGCAAAAGGGAGGTCACTGAAAATGTTAATTTTATTTTCTTTTAATACTGAGCAAAGTTTTAACAAGCAGAATAACCGAGTTTATACTCAAAGCTCTATAGAAGCTTCTCAATTAGTCAGCAGACTACAACGTGGACATTATTCGACTTCAATTATGGTTTGGTGGAGTGTTAGCTATCAAGGAGTAACTGAGCCATATTTTTGTGAAAAAGGTGTCAAAACTTCGGCACAAGTGTATCAAGTTACGATTCTTGAGAAGGTGGTTAAGCCTTTTTATAACACAATGTTGCTTAACTGAGAATGGTACTTTCAGCAACACTCAGCACCGGGTCATGAAGCTCGATCCACCCAAGCGTGGTTGGAAACGAAAGTTTGGGCCTCTCTCAGAGCTGAAAACTGGCCGTCATCTAGTCCCGATCTTGACCCGCTGGATTACGATTTATGATCAGTTTTAGAGAGTATGGCATATGCTAAGCGCCATGATAATTTGGACTCCCTAAAACATTCCATAAGATTTCCATGGCAGTGAAGAATTTTCTCATGGAGAGAGTGCGTGTTTCTATTGATAACTGGCCTCAACGTTTAAAGGACTGTATTAAATGAAGATCATTTTCAATGAGCTTTATATTTTTTAATGTTATTATATTAATGTTTAAACTAACACACATTACAGTAATAAATGTTTTATGGAAAAGAAAAAATATTTTTCCTTGTATAAAAATATTTATGGCAAGACTAGGTATATGATATGATTTCTTGATTGTAGTATACAAGCACATTTTTCGGCAAATTCTTAGGCCGGCCATCGAACTCAGAACCTTTCGAATACACGCCTAACAAAACGTTAACTTGTTATTCAATCAGCAAGGCAATCATGCATCCACACAAATGTCTACGTATACCAAACTATCAAAGACTTTATAGAACTGTGAATACTAACATCATAGCCTACTTAAAACCATCTCCTGCGGTGCCACGAACGTGAATAGCCTTCGTGAATTTCCGAGTCTAGGACAGCTCCGACAGCTTTGTGAGGATTGCTGCCAACACGTTGCAAAGCCCCATAGTGTAGCAATGGATGCCGACTTACCGAGCGATTCAAGTATGGTAAGTTATATTATACCATGAAATCTGCTCTGAAAATGGAACAGCTATGAAACGCTTGAAGTATTTCGTCTCGTGTTTATCCATTTAACATTGAATGACATGTAGCAATAACAATAGAAAATGTATTCCGGCACTGCGGTGAATATGTTAAGCTAAAAAGATTTTTAAAACTACCTTTTATTGAAATTAAACTGCTATATACGGATTTTATCGCGTTGTTTATTTGACACTTTATTACAAAATTTTGAAAATTGTTACACTACTACTACTATATAATATAATATGTTCGGGTACTTTGAAATAACTACACTGGAACATTGAGACAACTGCCATCTTAGTCTCCCCGTGACCATGGCTGCTGAAAAGCAACCGAAACGTCGGGGAAAGTGTAAAAATAAATTAAATCTAAATAGTTTAATAATAATTTAATTAGCTTAAAAATTAGTAAAGTTTAATAGTAGTAGTAGTGTAACAATTTTCAAAATTTTGTAATAAAGTGTCAAATAAACAACGCGATAAAATCCGTATATAGCAGTTTAATTTCAATGAATAATATTCGCGTAAATAGAAGACAACTACCTTTTAGTAAAAATACTGCTATGATTTTTATACATAGTTTCTTGAAACTCAACAGACAGCGCACAATCTCACGCCTCTATCCTGAAGGGGTAAGCAGAGGCATGTTACGTCAACTATGATTTTAAGTTCCACAAAAGCATAGGGCTATTTCCACTCCTCAGGTACAGTTTGAAACCCCTTGCAGCTACTGAGAATTTCTTCATAGGAAACCTTATAGTACTTCGTTCGAGCCGAGAACAGACCTCATTAACAGTAATCGTATTCAATACTATATAGGCAGTTATACCTACTACTACCACGTGAAAGAGACATTACATCATATCTATTTATGACTATACAGTTAGCAAAGTTATGTCAGCAGTTATCTCGCTACTGCTAGTGGACTAAGCTGGGGGATCAATCACCGAACAATTATGTTATTTACAAAGGATGAGGATATTTAGTGTCAATTGTGTCTTTATAAGCCTTCGGGGTCTGTAAATGACTGTGACACGGAGATAGCTCATATAATGGCTGTAGGATGTACAAAAATCGAAAGTATTATAGAGTTTCGGTTTTTCTGCCTATGTCTAATGGCTAGACAGACAAATTAAAGAGCAGATTTTCATAGTTTTTTAACTGTTATAGCGCTGGGTACATCTTACAATATAAACTAGGGTTCATAAAATTTCGAGCATAATAAAAACTACGTAATAAATATATTTGCAAGCGAACTGTGGCTGACAAAGAAAAGTCTAGGACAGTATAATTTTTTTTAAGCTCTCGTTATGAACGGTACTAATTCGCGGTGTACTTTGGAAATATAGGTACAATTAACGGACTCAAAGTACACCCCGATGTTACTCGGATGGCGTATTGGCTTAAGTTTGTCACTCTGCTATTGTCACAGCGCCAAATGTTACCAATTTGACGAGGTAAGAGATAGTGTTGTACAAATAATTGTTTCGAGTTTGGATGTGCTTTGTGGATCACACAAATAAATTAACTCGTGTGGGATTCAAAGACACTAATTTGTCGAGCTGTTCGTGTCTGTTGTGAGGCTTAAGATAATATCTGGCTTAATGTTTAACAAATAATTCAATCTTAAACCCTAAATATAGAAAGAAAACACAACCAGAGCTGCAGCGCGCGGTCCAAACCCACTATTCTGTTTTGCTTTTATAAAATAGCTTCCCTGTAGGTTAGTAGTGCAGGAAGTACGTCACTATGTACTCTAAAGCCACTCGCAACTAAAGCTATGTATTTAAAACGAGAACAATCCATCGATAGTTTTATTGGTATTTATACGATTTTATACTGGAATGGGTTTGTTGTACAAATTGGAGATATCTATTCAAGCGTTGACTGCGCGACTGACAGGTGGAAGTGGCTGACATATTAACGTTCAATGAACAGCAACCATATTTTTTAAATAGTTTGTTCTATAACTTACTTAATAGGCTAATGGGTTGCGCTGATGGCGTATTGATTTAATTTGCCTCTCCACTTCCACTGCGCTGAGTGTTGAGAGTTTCATCTCCAAAAAAATACGGGACTGCTACTACGGATTTGTGTGATCCACAAATTCTTAGTATCTGTTGTTTGTATGTTTTAAAGTCCCCTACGACACAGCAAATATTTCTGGTGCGGCAGTTGTCTTCTTCAAGTAAAGAAAATAATAAAAGTGTTTTTTTTTGTGTTTTGGCAACCGTGGTATCTGGAGATCAAATATTTATTACAGTCACATTTAAAAATTGAATATGAATCAATTCATTCAATTCATTGCTGTATGCGGTGAATAATATATATACAATCGACAGAATAAATTATTTGATTTGAATATCTGTTATGTTGTTATCGATCTGCGAAAGACTGCAGGCAGATGCTGGATGCGGCAAGCTGAAGTCAGGGCGCTATGGCGCTCATTAGGGGAAGGCTATGTCCAGCAGTGGACTATTATAGCTTGATGATGATGATCTGTTATGTAATGGCATGGCGAGTTAATACTCGGTGCATACCAAAAAACATGCACTATTTCTAATTCTAAAACAGCCTTGCTATTATCATAAGTTTTTTGTTCTTTAGTTAACCTTCTTGTAAATAAATAATTTGTTCCTTTATTTTGTGATAATTAATATAATTATGTAATTGTTTATTGGAAATATAATAATAATGAATTTACGGATAAAAGATATAAAACTCATCTAAATTGTTGTATATTTAGTTGGCATAACTTATTTAGAACTTATTATCTAAGTTTTACCACTAAATCTAATATGTCTAATGGACTTTAAGAACTTTTCTATAATATAACTCAATTTGTGAACAGCAAAGTATATCAAACATCGTCGTTATACTTTGAACGTAATTATATGATACAAGTTTTGTGTTGCAAATAGTTTCACATATAACATATACACATAACTAGATTTCACCCGCAGCTTTGCTCGCGTAAATGTAGATTAGGTTATGTTAGTAAAGTATCTTTATGTGGATGAAATGTTACATACGCGTTGTCAGGGGAACAAAAAATAATATAGGGTATATCCTTTTCTGTGCCCCTGACGACGTGTATGTAAAATTTCATGATAATCTGTTGAGTAGTTAACACTTTGACTGCCAGCTGAAATTTCTGGTGTCACATACATACATACATAGATTCACGCCTGTTTCCTAGAGGGGTAGGCAGAGACTACGGATTGCCATTTGCTACGATCCTGACACACCTCTCTGGCTTCATTCATTTTCATCACATTCCGTGTGGTAAAAATATTTTTAGTCTGTTTTAGGTATGTAAGTACGCTCCGCAGATACGCGAGGCTGGCAGCTAATGTGTTAAGGCGTGAAAACGTAGCAAATAAAAAGCTTACATTTGCATTTATAATATTAAGTTAAGATTTTAGACTGACATCCTAGAGCAATCAAAACTACCTCACAAGGCTGTGATTTTACGGTGCGTGTTTTTGCTAGTATTAACGTAGAAAGATAATTTTGCTTATGTGTTTTTTTTTGGAACTGATATGATAGGTAGGGTAGGTAAGTACTTGGGCTACTTATGAGTATGATAATAATAAAATCTTTATTTGCACATAGCACAGTTAATCTGTATTAAGCAAATAAAAAAATATAAAGTAAGAATGAGTGTCCGTGTACAATTATTTATTATAATTAAATTAGGCTTCCTATTGTACCGTTATTTTAGTAGAAAGCCTAAACCGTCTATCGTATATAATGCCTTAAATCTCATTACGTAAAGCAGCTCTTTAATTTTACGCTATTAAATAATAACGTAACATAGAGAATTATTACACGAATACAATTTTATTTGATACTAGTAGTTTTCCCGCGGTTTCACCCGCGTAAATCCCGTTCATGTGTGAATATCGGGTTTCACCCCTTTCACCCCCTTCAGGGTGGAATTTTCAAAAATCCTCTTTTAGTGCTCCCCTACACTCTCCAAGGAACATACATGCCTAATTTCAGCTTCTTGCGTTCAGTAGTTTCGGCTGTGCGTTGTCTGTCAGTCACTCAGTAACAGAAGAATTTTATATATATAGATTGTAACTTTACAAATTGGAGATCATTTTTTTCTAACTCACAACTCTTTTGCTGAATCCAATTCATCGAGAGACTTGTGAGGGATTTCAAATCTAAAACTATCAAAGTTCAACAACTATTTTATAAAGCAAAATTATTAAATCTAACAAGAAAAAGGTAATATTACAAGATATATTGCTCTATCTTTTTCTTTCGTAAAGTAAAGTGCTACTATGATATCAGAGACTAAAAGCAACTGTAACAGTAAAAAAAAAATATAGAAAAATTTTCTCCTTATATATTAGTCGATATGTGAACGTGTCAACATCTCTTTTATTCAGCAGACGATTCAGGTATATAATATGTATTACAGAAACATAACAAAAAAAAATTCTCAAAATAAATAATACCCACCTTTGTCAACAAAGAATAACAGAACGAGATGTAGTGAAACAGGAATAAATTTAGTTTGTAACAATATAAACCTTACCGTTGAGTAAATTCTTCCTTTGAGCCATGCCTTCTGCAATATATTTCTATAAAAGTAGCTCTGTTTTAAGCTTTATACAAGGCTAAATTTAAAACGTATGGTAAAGACAGTTCATCTTAAACAGTATAACAATATTAAAGTCATTATTTATATCGCCATAAAAAATATATCTACTTGTGAAACATTTTATTTATTGAGCCTAACAAAATTGAAGTTTATATGTTTCTAAAGTATATTTCGATTTTGGTTTCGGCTTTTACTTGTGTCATATGGACAAACATTTTAATATACGATGAGATGAAGTAAATGCTTTTGAGGAAACAATAATTTATTGGGCATACGTCGATATTATTCTTAATCTCTCAAGTCTTAAAGTCTCCTTCTCTCTTAGCCTTTATTATTCCCAAGTCACTTGGGGTCGGCCTTTCTGGTCTAACCGGATTTGACTGGATATCAGTTTTTACACGGAGCGGCTGCCACCTGACCTCCGCAACCCGAAGTCTAACGATACCCTAAGGCTAGACCAGTGTCCGAATATTAGAGGGTACTGACTTTCCCAATAACGACTGCCATAGATGTTCATGGCAGCCGGGACCAACGGCTTAACGTGCTCTCCGAGGCACGGAGCAGGCGATAATTGTCAATTAATACGCACATAATTTCGAAAAGTCATATAACTTCCGAAAGTCAGTGGTGCGCGACGTGGGTTCGAACCCAAGACCCTCTGCATTGCAGTCTGTTGGTCTCCCCACTGAGCTATCGCTGCTACTCAAGTCTTAAAGTATGCCACATAATTAAAAAGTTATTGCATTTGGCCACCGGTGTGCCGCTGTGACCTAATAGGTTAAATGGTGTCTTGTACCTTTATGAAAAGACAATATTAACAAATTTAATAAAAAAATTATATTTTTAAAGAAGCGAAATGTTACCTTATAAGCTTATACTACAGATATATTTAGTCCTTGCGTGTGACATCGAACGGACATTACTAATAAATCTGATCGTAAGGCTTATGAAATTTCTTGCTATTTGCTTCGTCACGCCTACCCCGCCTAACCTAAATCTGGAGTCATAAATTTGACACATATATACGTATGTAGATATATTAGTTTATACATGTATATGAATGTGCCCGGAGTATCTTAACTGCCGGACTATTGAGTATGCTTAACGACGCGAGATAAAGGGAATGATACCTTCACGTCTAAGCCTGGTAAATTTGTGGTTGGGAAAATGACTGCGATGATTTATTAAGAAGCCTTATTGGCCGTGTAGGTACTGTACGAATTATGAGTGTTTAAGTCTCTAAGGTCGTGATTTAGTTGTAATTCTATGAATTTTAGAGATTAGATTTTCACTCGGAAAGGCTTCTGTATTAGGTCTTATAATATGACGACTCGATGGCGTAGTGGTTAGTGTAACCGACTGCCATGCCTGAGGTCGCGGGTTCGATTCCCGCACAAGTCAAACATTTGTGTGCATGAACATGGATGTTTGTCTTGGTCTGGGTGTTTCTACGTATAATATGTATGTATTTACAAAAAAAAAGTATATATGTATATATGTTTATCCATTGTCTAGTACCCATAGTACAAGCTCTGCTTAGTTTAGGCTAGATGGTGTTGTGTATGTGGTAGAATAAAATTATTATCTTTAAAAAAAAAAAACTGCTGTATATTATACATACTTTTTTAACTTTATATTATGGATTATTATTTATAAGCTAAACTAATAATTGGCCAAAACATTTATATTACATTTATATTTTTATATTAGGAAAGAGATAAATAATAATTAAAATACACAGTGAATTTTCTCAGAATAGCTCACGCTGTTGCTTGTTTTATATTGTTTTTACATACTAACGGACCCAACAGACGCTGACCAATCCAAACGATGGTTTTATATTGAAAAAAGTAGTAGTAGGTGGCGAAGAACTGTTTCCAAAAAATTTATTCAGTCTATTAAGGAGGAGTTCAGTGAAACTCACGAATAGAAAAATATAGGTAAGTACATATAGAATATAAGAAAACGATGCTAGCGCTTAAGCATTCATACTTCTAGCTTTGCTACACACATTCTGCATCTGCATTCTGAGATAGCTAATTTCTCTAAAATATCTATTATATATAATAATATCAGGCCTGTACTAAACTGTCCCACTGCTGGGCACGGGCCTCTTCTCAATGTGAGAAGGGTCAGGCCATAGTCCACCACGCTGGCCCAGTGCGGGTTGGCAGACTTCACATATCTTTGAGAACATTATTGAGAACTCTTAGACATGCAGATTTCCTCACGATGTTTTCCGTCACCGTTAAAGCAAGCGATAATTAACTATTTAATACTTACATAACTTCGAAAAGTCAGAGATGCGCGCCTTGGGATCGAACTCGATCGGTTTCCCACTAGGCTATCCCTGCTCAATTTAAAAAAAAAAAGAAGTAGTAAATAATTTATTAATTTAATGTTATTGTAGGAATATGATGACTACACAATTTTTATTCAAAGCTAACTGAAAGTCACAAGTTAAAATAAGCAGTAGTAATAAAATTGTGTCAAACCTCGTTAAATTTGATTCAATGATTATTTAAATTAAAAGCAACAAGTCATTAAAAAAGCTTTCGTATAAAGAAATACATTTATACGTGCGTTAAGTGCAAATAAAATAGACTATAATATCATATAATATAATATCAACCCTGTATTAAACGGTCCCACTGCTGGGTACGGGCCGCTTCTCAGTGTGAGAAGGGTTAGGGCTGGCCCAGTGCGGGTTGGCAGACTTCACATATCTTTGAGAACATTATTGAGAACTCTTAGACATGCAGATTTCCTCACGATGTTTTCCGTCACCGTTAAAGCAAGCGATAATTGGGGTTAAAGATTTATTTATATTCAAAAAGAACAGGTTCATTTCACTTATATTGTGATTCTATATAATTTTAGTATGTTCTATAAAATACAGACTGAGTTACGTTAAGGTAAGAGAGGATAAATTAATAATGTTTTGTGACATAATCTAGAAAACGTTTTTTATACAATAGTTTGAGTGTTTCTTATTTCATCTGTTTATTTGTTGTACAGTTGAGCGCCTTCGTATAATATGTTCTTTTTCCGTAGTCAGTTCTGGGTGTTGGTAGTTGTAGTTTACGTCGTCGTCGTGTGTGGTATGTGTATGATTTTGTACTGAATACTAGTTGTGAGTGTATAGTTTTTGTGATGATTTTCCTTATCAGTATGCATGTTTTGTTTGTATCTTTGTATATTTTACTGATAGATGTTAAGTAGTCATAGTTGTATAGTACTTTAATAAGTTTATTTTGTAAAACTTGTATTTCATGTAGATTTGTTTTGGCTGCACTTCTCCAAACCACAACTAAATATTCTAAGTGAGGTTTTACAAGCGAGTTATATGTTTATAAGTGGGCGTATATTGTGTGTGATACAGTTTCTAATTCAGTGTAATGCTCCAACTAGCGGTGACATTTTTGATTTAAGGTGTTCTATATGGGGTCTCTACGTTAATTTGTTGTCTGGTATCAGACCCAAATATCTTTCCTGACTGGATTGTTGGATTTTCTGATTATTTATAGTAAGAGGTAGGTGGTCTTGTATTTTTTGTTCTTTGCAGTAAAAATCACATAAGCCGTTTTCTTTGCATTTTTTTGTAAGGAGATTAGAGAGAAACCATTCACTTAATGCATGTAAGTCATTCTGAACCTGGTGTATTATATCTTCTATATAATGGCCAAAGTCAAGGAGAAGTGTCATCAGCATACAATGTAATGTCGCCTGAGATTTTCACGCTCTTATATTGTAAGTAATTAATAAAGTAATTAACTATTTAATACGCACATAACTTCGAAAAATCAGAGATGAGCGCCTCGGGATCGAACTCGAGACCTCTGCGTGGCAGTCCATCGGTTTCCCACTAAGCTATCGCTGCAAATGTGTTGACATAGTGTGTTGACATACAGTGACAAATTATTAATTTGTTTTAATATAATTTTGGTCGAAAACTTTGAGCGAGACATAGTTAAGTCGTTGCAGAAAATGTAAGTTATAAATACCTACTGAACGCAGTTATTTTATTATGAAGTATGAGATCGCATGTTGTCTTGAACCAGTAATAGAGAAGTACAGTTAGTGAATAATAAGTTAATAATAATTAAATTAACAAGCTATTATATTTCTACTTATTTGAACTAGCTTCAATTTAAATAATTAGATTGAACATTAAACACACTGTCATCTTTTTGTATAAACTGCTATTTCGACATTTTGTTGCTGCAGAGTCCCTTAGATTTTGCATGCATACATGTATATGTAGACAGTTTTATGCCTGTTGCTAATAAATGTAGGCTAACTGCGGACCAATACTTATATGCCTATTTGCTACAATATATCTCTTACTTTATTTACTCGCATTAAATTCTTAATGCAGGCCTTGAATTCTAAACATACAGAGGCAGTTAAACTTATAGAGCTTAACGTTCTGTAAAATTCACAGTCAAAACACGCATGGTTGGTTGAATGCTCTTAATTTGAAACTTTGAGAAACTTTGTAGACACGTAACTTCCTGTGGTGTTGGTGTCGCTCTAATATAATCCACGTAAGTGGACTTGCGTGGTATATTTATTGCGTGATATGGTTTTTAAATGTAACATTTTTTATATGCTTTTGAGTCATTGATTGGTTTTACTTGTTGCAAGATTTATGAAATAAAATGACTACACTGGATGGCATACATTGTTCGTCTCGTCACTGTTGCCGTGGCGTTCGATTTCGATTTGGAACACAAGACAAAAATTGGTGTGATCCACATTTTTTTTTATTTGTTTGTTTATTCTACATACACATCACTAAATGTTTGTTCCGAATCTGGATGTTCTTTGGGTTCGTTGTTTGTATGTTTTCAAAGTCCGAGATTGCCTTTATAATAGAAAAATTAAAATAGTGGCATTACAAACGTACCATAAGAAGAATCTTAACTGTCAATTCAGGACATGGTCTATGTGTATTTCAAGTATATCCAAATTTGTTAGAGAGATTACCCATAATTCTGTAACAAATATATGGATATTTGTTACAGACGTATGTAAAAGAAAGAAAGAAAGAAAGAAAAAATATTTATTTTGGCACACAAGGACACAAGTATATAAAATAAAACAATAATAAAATAAAAAAAGAAAATAAAAAAAAATATACACTATAAATTAAAAACTGCTCACTGGCAACACCACACCTTCCGCTTAACCAAACGGAAACTGCCTCCATTCAGTTCAAGGTCACGTCAGTGTGCAGCGATACAAACAATAATGAAATAAAAACAATAATAAAATAAAAGTATTAAAATTATAGTTCAACACAAATTGAAACAATGAAAAAATGTGTGTCCCATCAGTGCCAAAATTTGGACATCGCTCAGCGTACGTTGCGATTGTAAAATCGCAACACTGGTATTCTGCGAAATCCAATTTGGTGACGCCGGCGCCTAGTGTGTAAACATATAAAATAAAATATACTTAAATAAGTAAATATACGTGTAAATAGGATATAAACATAATTACTAAATATTATAAAAAAGTGTGGAGTAAGATAATATGATATAAACATTTGAGTGTATTTTTTAAAACAAGCGTCAGTGTGATATAGGTACCTATGTCGCATCCGCCCTATTGTACGCGCGATGCCAGCAATTCTAGGAATTGTGAACAAAACTAATGCGCAGTGACATAAGCAACCAGATCACAGAGCATGTCAACAATGAAAGGTAATCAGTACAGTCATCTTATTTGAACACTTAACAACTTTGTACATATTTAAATTGTCAATTGAATAATATATATGGGTAATAAAAATGCAAGAATTGAAATTAAAAAAGCAAAGAATAACAATATAAGATAAGTTAAAAGTAGGTAATCAAAAACAAACCTGTTTTGTTATAGGACTAAGGAATATAATATAAATACAAAGCAGGACCTCAAGACGCCTGAAGTGTTGAAATACACTGCAATAACACAGACTGGAAACCCTTCCATCCAATACCCGACGGCCAAACCCAAGAAGGTGAGTAGGTGTTTGTGAGGATTAGATATAGAAATTAAGTGTTATAATATTAACGCATTGAACTGAAATAAAATGTTCAGTATCACTAAATAGAATAATAATATTTAGTAATTGGAATGGTGTGATTTTATATATATTATGTAGCTTTTTGTGTTTGTAGCAAAAACTTTTTTAGATGAAAAACAAAGGAATTTTTTGATTTTAGGCTGCGGACTGGTGGTGGAAGGTTATTCCAGCAGTGTGATGCGGCATACTTGAAACTACCTCTAAAGGCAGCCGTCCTGTGCTCAGGAATGGATAGTGGATTTGTGACTGATCTCACCGTATATTTCGATTGAGTTTCTCTCCAACAAAGTTTGTCATACAAGTATGTAGGTGTTTTTGTTTCTATAACTCCAAAAAGTAAAGAGGCTAGGTATAACTTCCTTCTGGCAGCCATCTTAAGGATATTATGTTCATTTAGATAGGGAGTGACATGGCTGCGCTTGGGTATATTTACACAAAATCTTGCACATGCATGTTGTATGCGTTGTATAAGCCGTGTAGTGCGTGATAACAGGCATGGCCCATACACAGTATCACAGTAATTCAACTTGGACAATACTAGACTATCTACCAGCTGTTTCCTGATTGGTATATGTATGGTATGGATCACCAAACATCTTTACAAACTTCAACAGTTATAATTTACTAATATTAGTCTACTAAGACTACATGTAAGGCAAAAGCATCATACGATCGCTCCAATGCATACATCGGCAACAAAAAGTTGCTAGTCTACTAATGTACTCGCAAAATTATTATGTTGCAAGCAAAAGACGCCCACAAATGACTGAACAAGCATTTTAGAGTAAATTTAGTGCAAGTTCATTAACGTAAAGGTGGCTTACACTTTAACAATAATGTTTTAATAGCGCTATACAATAACGTGTCCACAGCTGCTAGCTTTTAGTTTTAATGTTGTGAAGACATGATTTAGTATCAAGAGTTTACTTTAATTTTAATAAACATTGATTAAAGAAGCTTGTCTTACACAACTGATCGTTAACCTAACTATTACTATCCTAACGAATATTATAAATGTGAAGGTGAGTCTGTTTTTTTGTTAACTATTCGACCAATCATCATACAATTTCGCATACACGTTGTCAGGCGTACAAAAAAGTACAAAGGGTAAATTTCATCCAGACAAAAGTACTGTACTAAAGCGGTGCTGCGAGCAAAAGCTAGTGATCATATAAATAAATAGCATAACAAAGTTATTTTTGTCTAATCCAGAATGCATCTTGCAAATGTATATAGGTATCCTAAAAAAGTGTCAAGAGAAGATTAAGAGATAGAACATCCTAGATGTCTTCTCCCTTAGCCTTTATTATTCTCAAGTCATTTGGGGTCGGCTTTTCTGGTCTAACCGGATTTGACTGGATATCAGTTTTTACACGGAGCGGCTGCCACCTGACCTCCGCAACCTGAAGGCTAACGATACCCTAAGGCTAGACCAGTGTCAGGATATTAGAGGGTACTGACTTTCACAATAACGACTGCCATAGATGTTCATGGCAGCCGGGACCGACGGACGGCTTAACGTGCTCTCCGAGGCACGGAGCAGGCGATAATAGTCAATCAATCAATCAAATAGAACATCCTAGATGTACACAAATTATTCCCAAGTATGATGAGTGATTTTAAAATTTTCCAGTTCTTTTTTAATGTTTTGCGCCAAACGAGCAGATTTTCGTCTGATGGTAAGCGATTACCGCCACCCATAAACACCCGCAACACCAGAGGAGTCACAAATGCGTTGCTAGCCTGTTAAATTTGCCCACCACGAGGGGAGGGCAGTTTGGGTTTCCGGTACCCTCACTTACTCGACGAAACACAACGCACGCGCTATTTCACGCCGGTTTTCTGTGAGGCCGTGGTATCACTCCGGTCGAGCCGGCCCATTCGTGCCGAAGCGTGGCTCTCCCACGGTGAAAATGAATTGTTTTCGTATGATAACTTACAGTGATAAGCTATAGCAAATAAAGAATAAAGAATACTATAGCAAAGACTTTAGTAGTGCTTATATATAAAGTGGTCACAAGCACAAGCTAGTAGCGCAGACAACATAAACAAGTCAATTATACCTGTAACTGGTACATGTCGCTTGCATGCGGTCGCTTACACAATGCCTTTCCCAGGTATTTGCCTCAATTTGCGCATATTATTAATAAAATAAATAGTACTTGATTTTGCTCAGCTCGCATCAATGAAGGTTAGGTTAGTAACTACAGTACTTTTTTAGAGTTCGATAAAACCAGATAAAAATGCAACAGCTTTGTCCGTCCGTCTGTTATACAACTTTCAACTCAAGAACCGTAAGAGCTAGAGACTTGGGGTCAACGCCATTCGACTCAGCATAGTCGATATACCCCCGAAATTACTATGACCTTTGACTGCTGACTTCGATGACTCGTGATAACACGTGACCTTTGCATATATTGATTTTCGAACTCTAAGATTTACGGCAATTCATTGCCGGTTCTCATTTGTTTCTAGATGAAACATACAATACAATACCTTTTCTGTTCCCCTGACAACGTGTATGCGAAATTGTAAGATGATCAGTCGAGTAATTAAGACATTTCATGATGATAAGTCGCGAAAGCGTAACAAACAAACAAACTAACATTCGTATTTATAATAATAGGGATTAAAGTATGAAGTTGCCGTTGTATAGTAAAAGATAATTTGAATTGACATAAAACCTTCATGGTGTGAATTTTTGGAGTGAAACTTTTTTCACATGATACCTAAGAGATTCTTCTTTTAAAAATGTGCAACATTCGATTTTCGACATTCAATTGTTTTTTTTTATTCAGCTTAGACGGGAAATATGGATACTTCGAAAATCCGAGTCGTTTTTTTAATACGAGTTCCTACGCGGAACGCAGCAGAAACAGCTTACAATATCAACGCTGCGTTTGGAGAGGAGACTGCTAATGAACGCACCGTGCGTTTTTGGTTTAAATGCTTTCGTAATGGAAACTTCGACTTAAAGAACGAACCACGTGGAAGACCGTGCACACAGGTGAATAACGATGAATTGAAGGAGATGGTGGAAGCTGATCCGAGTCAAACTACCCAGGACTTAGCAGCATGGTTTAACGTTACCCTACCTACAACATTGACTCATTTGGATCAAAATTCAATAAGATAAAAAAATATGAAAAAATGCGTGTTTAAACTTGTGTTGCCTTGTTGAATCGGTACAGAAATGAAGGAATATTGGATCGAATTGTGACATGTGACGATAAGTGGATTCTTTACGATAACCGTAAGCGAAAAATGGCATGTTATAAATAACGAGTAATGGCTGACTCCAGGTCAAACGCCGCAACAGTGCCCTAAAGCAAAGCTAATCAATAAAAAGGTAATGATAACTGTTCGGTGGTCCGTACTCGCCAGACCGTGCTCCAACGGACTACAATTTTTACGAGATTTGGAGAATTTTCTACGTGATAAAAATTTTCTTCCGAGGAGGCGGTACAAAATGCTTTCACACAGTTTGTCGAATCTTGATCCCCGGAGTTCTATCGTAAAGGCATAAATGAACTGCCGTTTAGATGGCAGCAATGTATATATAATGAGGATAAATATTCCGATTAAATATTAAATAAATATGGTGCATCTTAGAAAAAACGAGTTTCTATTTTTCAGTACATATCGAGATATCGCTACGAATAATAAAAGTCACATATCGGCAATTTCATACTTTAACCCCTAATATTAGTTAGTATTAGGGTTGTAAAATGAAAAATTTATAACTATTTATTATAATGTAAGCCTAGTTGCTATCCGACTGCAGACCAAAGACGACCTTCCACTTTGCCCTATCCTTTGCAATCTGGATATAATTTCTCCTATATGCGGCCAGTTCATCTCGCTATAACAACTTATATGTATATTACTATTTATATTAACTTAAACCGTTTTGCAAATTCTCAGAATGTTGAACGCAAGAGGTACCTGGAAAATTAATTAAATCTAAACACATCTCAAAACTTTCGATGAGGAAGCAAATGTAGCTGGTGTTCTGGAAATCAACAGAGTATATAAACGAAAATAATTGTATAAACAGTTTCCATGCAAACCGATTAGCATCAGGCAGGCTAAAGGTAAGTGTTTACCGCATAATATAATATTATTTCAGTGATTTATTCGTGGAAACCTTTAGGACATACAGACTAGATAAAGTCACTTTTGTATTTATTATTTTGCTATATAATAAATACAAAAATATCTAAAACTTGATTAAGACAAATATCATAATGAGGTACATCCTAATTAATAATAATAATAATATTCTACCACATACACACAACACCATCTAGCCCAAACTAAGCAGAGCTTGTACTATGGATACTAGACAATGGATAAACATACATATATACTTTTTTTTTGTAAATACATACATATTATACATAGAAACACCCAGACCAAGACAAACATCCATATTCATGCACACAAATGTTTGACTTGTGCGGGAATCGAACCCGCGACCTCAGGCGTGGCAGTCGGTTACACTAACCACTACGCCATCGAGGCCGACGAGGCCGGCCAACGAATTATTATATGATTGAATTTTTGTATAATAAATAGAAAAAGTGTCTGCTTATTATACAAAAATTCACATCACCAGTAAATCGATGAAGCGTTGGGCAGCGATGTATGACACGTTATATAATAAACGAGTCTGTTAGCGTCCATCGAGGGTGTTTTCAGGCGCAACGCAGCTACTAATAATTTTATAACAGAAAAGCCCAAAAACACATTGCCCACACTAGGAATCAAACCAGGGACCTCATCGCACACAAACATAAGCGCAAACTTAATTTAAGGGACCAACAGTCACGGTATAAAAATTTAATTTATGTGTTGCCGGTAATCCTATTCCTCCTTATAAGTTTAAGACATAAATCATTGTTCAGATAACGAATAAAAACACTAATAACTTTCTGCTTCCAACTCTTATAGATATTTTAGTACTTCATTTTTATGACGGTAGTTCAAATAAAACATTTTACTGCGCAAATGAAGTTGGAAATTATTCTATGCTTTGTATGTATAATTCTTTTTGCCTTACAATCCTAACTAATATTATAAATACGAATGTAAGTTTATTTGTTACTCTTTTACTACTCGACCGATCATCACAAAATTTAGCATACACTTTGTCCGGGGAACAAAAAACGACATAAGGTACATTTTATCCAGAAAAAGTACTGTTACTAACCTAACCTACATGTATGTATGGTTTTATTTATATCGGTAATTAACTGTTTATTAGAGCAACTAATATAAGTGGTGACGTCAAAAAATATCGACTAAGAAAATGATCCGATATAATCCTCCTGTTTTGGAGAAAAAACACCTAAGGTATAACAGCGAAAAAAATAATTAAAGCTTAGTATTTACTACTTCTTTATTCAGCATACATAAGCAAGAACATGTTGAATGTATTTCATAATATACATTAATAGCATAATAACTCCATAGAGAACAGTAATAAACAGTTTAGAAGGATATTACCGGAAGATTGATGATTGCAGTATCATGCTTTTAGTGCAGGTGGTCCCTTAGCTGTTGAATATATTCAAACCGAGATAATTGCTTATGATTCACTACGCAGTTAGTCGGGATATGAGCGTATACAGCCACTTCTAACTTATGCTAACTTGGCCACAAACTTCTATGGCAGGTAAGACACTCTGTAAGCTCTGAAAATTCTTAAGGTAGCAGATATTTTAATTTTACTTTAAAATCTTCCTTATTTTCTTTACTTGCTTTTACTGCTTATCAAATAAAGCGTGCTCTTCTTGGAGACAGGCATTTTAAAATATGTCTTACTAATCCTTCAAGAAGAGTATATACATACGTATACTATTTAGTACACAAAAGATTGACAAGAGTCGGAGCAAGCTACCAATAACTATTTCTATACACTGAACACGGTTAAAAAATTCCCTCCCTCTACTAAAAGTAGTGCCACAAAAAAGTCCTATAATAGCTTTGCCGACACAAGATTTCACAGACAGCAATCATGCATTATATCTTTGAATCAATAAACAACTTACATTCTATATATTTTTAAATTAATAATGTAAAAGAAAAGCTATATTAAAACTTTATAAATGAAGTCTAATCTAGTCCTTGCCTGAATGGTATTTATGATGCCGAAAATACATATGTAATAATAAATTTTCTTATTTTTATCCATCATTGTCTATTGACTTCTCGTAGAGTTGACCATATATTTTTAAATTCATACGTTTCACACAGGTATTTACCTACATTTGTTAAAAATCAACGTTCTCTTAACCTTCTTATCTCGCTTTACCTTTCTCTGTGTCAGGGTGTATTAATCATAAAGTAGTATCAAACCACTAGTGTATACACACTAGATGTATTTTCTTTAAGCAGAAGCAAACACAAAAGTGACACGTTACCTTATCTGTAAACATGGTTAGTAAATGGTACACATTGCATACCCCGATAATGCAGCACTTTGGTTACAGTGCCTTCACGAGCGAATTTTCTAAAAATAGAACGAGTATTCGTATCGATACCAAGTACTTGTATGCTTGCTACTTGCAGCCAATATTCGTATAAGATTAAAGAACAACATTGAGCGTATTAGGTGGATATCGTTCCACGAAACCTACTGGTTAAAAGTACTCGTGACTTTAAATGGAGTCCTCGTATTTGTTCGCTGGCTAAGCTTGTACTAAATTGTTAATACTACAAGTTTACAGTAGAAAATAGTCTTTATGGTTTTGTAAGAATACTTGCTTAAGAATAGACTTATATAAAAGTGTTTCAAGAACAACAGATATTTAAAAATTTATATTGCATTGGAGTTGATTTTATCACTATATGGTCATCAATGAACAAGACACAATATAATTTATATAAATTATACTACTTATATATTGGGCCATTACTACTGACATTGGCGATATGAATAAGAAAATCTGTATTATTTTATTTTTCATACAATCCATTACATCAATATTTTGATAAAAAGCAAAAATGGTTTGTTAAATGTATAGTAAAGTTTGAGTCAGATTCATATATTTGTCTTAATTTATCAAAAATAACAATCATCACAATTATGACTAATTAAAAGACCACAATTTGAACACAAAATGTATTACAAATATTTAATGTAATTTTATCATAATACAAAATTTATCAAAATGTGCTAATGAAAATTACATATACAGCCTTATGACGTCATATTTCCCAGATTAATTCCTATACCACATTCAACACTTCAAGGAATTATGTAACGTAAACATATCTATGAATCCAGTCCCTCTAACATGCCTACATTTACATACGTAGCTTCATCATCGTAGCAGGTCTACGAGCATAGCCAAGTCTACTATGTGAGCTACGGAACGTAGTGATTTATATCGCCTCAAGAATTTCATTATAACCAAGAACATCAAAAACGTAAGGAACATGGCCCACAAATTTCAATTCCAAATTAGAATACAAAGCACAACACGAAAACACATTCAATTTTCCAACAAATGACAATACTAAACGATGTCTGCACATAAAATCTGGGATTTTACAGCCCGCTGCAATTCCGTCACGCATAAGCTGAGCAATACAGTATATCTTGCTTCCCTAATCATATTACATAGCACTCATAACTGCCGGCAATATTATGTCTATGCAAATATGTCTGCATACTATAAGCTTGCATATTGTGTGCCTGCCGCAATGCCGTCTTTACAATTTCCCCGGAGAACTAAATTATGTACCGTGAAGTGTTAGCTATATTAATTATGATAATTAATTACTTACCGGCATGGTATCACAATATGCTGTTATTGACATTTTGGTATAAACTTAATGAATGTTGCGTTGCTATAATAATTATTATTTTAGTTGCTTGTGAAATAATGTTATTGGATATTTGAATGTTTAATCGTATTTAGCTATTGTTACGTTTAATAAATTTCATCGCTCATTTTTTAAAGTAGCAATAAGGCTTATTTCCTTATAGTCCTAGGAGGGTAAGCAGAAATGTTTATAATAATAATATTTTATTATATTACTAGATACTAAAATATTATTATTAAAAGTAATATTAATATTACTAGAGTTCGTGCTGCTACTGACAAATTCCTAATAAAAAAACTATTTGGCCGATTGATAGGCTTCAATCAGGGCAACCTACTAACCAAAATTAAAATTCTTTAAATAATGTCTTTCAAAGTTCTGGTTTATATATATCGCAAATGATTGGCAGATTTGTTCAGTATAGTTAAGTTCAATGCCGGCACATTTATACTTTAGTGGACTAAAGAAGGACATTCACATGAGTTTACTATGTCATCTACCAAACCAATTATTTGAAAAATGTGCCTGAATAAGACCTGTGAATACTTATCTGCAGTAAGAAAATAACATTTATTCAGCGAGAAAGAAGAATTTGAACCTTGAGAAGCGCTTTCTATTGACATCTTAATAACGCTCACTGGGTGTGAAATGCCTTCGCTCTCAATACAAACATTCTTGGCGCGATGGATGCCTTTGTAAGTGATACGACAGGACTAGCTGCGAAAAGATTAGTTTATAGAAAATCTAGTGATATAACTATTACATGCTTAATTGTAATTTGAATTAATAATTTCACAATGATAAATTTGAATTGCAATTCATAGCCTAGGGAGAAAGTGGGAATTTATTGGCAAAGCTAGACACTATATTATTTAGTAATATAGTGTAACATTTTAATTTAGCAAATTATGTTATTATTATACCCTTTTTTATTTCCACTTCAATAGTTGTACTATTTTCAAAACAAATTATAAAAAGCACTTTTAGAAATACAAGAAACATGAATACCCATTTCTCATTTTTTTGACTTAAATCCTCACCAACTTGCTCGACCGGAGATTTTAGCTTCATGCTCAGCAGTCGCATTCTCTAACGCTGCACTACCTTTGTGTCCACAAAATAGTAATTATAAACAAATTTTGGACACATTTAGATTCAATGCTTACTATCCTTACTAATGTCTATCTGTCTGTTACTTCTTCACGGCTAAACCACTCAACCGTTTCGGATGAAGATTGGTTCAGAGATAGTTTAAAACCCGGCAAAAATCATTTTTTATTAATGTAGGTACCACGCGGGCGATACACAAATAAAAACAGTTTAAGGTCGAGCTTACGTGAGAACCTATGAACTACGACTGTTAGCATACTACTGTACTAGTATACTAGTATAGACGAAAATAGTGCGATATAAGGAAATACGACTAATATATTGCGGAACAGTAAGCTCAAACAGCCCAAATCCTAGTAATATACTCACTTACGCAAGTGTAGCGAACAGTGACACATCGAAAGCGGGCTGTGATTGAATTTTACATCGTATCTTTCACTATACCGACTGATTTGTTAGCAGCTTTGATCGTGTGATCAAAGCTCTCACCCTGACGTTCCAGATAAGTTATCTCTTTGTTGTTACGAAACAGCCCGTTGAAACAATCATGTTGTGCCACGTACAGTCCCAAATTTAATTATATGTAATATTTTATTTATATTATGGATGTGGTATTACTAGGAAGTTATTATAGTGAGATCCAATCGCCTTGTCAGAAGTCCAGAGCTTAATGTTATATTATAATTGTATATAAAAATAATATCAGCTCTGTATTTAAACTGTTCCAATGGGCTATTCTCAATGTGAGAAGAGCTTGGCTATAAAGTCTTAAAAATTTGATGTCTTTTTTATATTTTGCCAATTTTCAAAAAGATTATGTTTGGATATAGATATGAGAAAGGTTAAGCATGTAGGCTCAAACGGGAAAACCACGTGAGCCGAATCAACACTCATTATATTCCTTTTTAAAAGGAGCAATTCTCGTTCTAGGTATCATTTCTGTATGACGGAGGGCATTAATAAAATTATAATACTGAACACAAAGAATATCCGGATATGAAACAGCCATTTGTCCCGTTTGGAATTCAAACTGACAAACACTCAGTATAGCGCCGCAAGACGACCATATAAACAAAAAAAGGCATGATACTATCTGTGTATTTTTGTGTATTCTGCTAATAATGGCACGCAGCATGTTACAGCAGACAAATAGAAGTCTGCGTTGCCTGTCGATATCGTCAAGATCCTCGATAACACTATAGGTGAATTATTTACAGTACATATATTCACGCTTTTTCTGGTGGGGTGAGCAGAGATTGTCACTTGTTTCAATTCTGGCATCTCAGCTCTTACTCGTATAACATTCCTTGTGCACGCTCGTCAGATTAAGATATACGTAACCTGGCCTTTATCCAGAATGTTCCCGATCTATTTCATCTGGAATAGTTAGGTATTTGTTTGAAGAAGTGTAGAAAAAATTCACTTAGTACTAAATATTTCATCTTTACTGACTTCAAGACTGTCATACAGGCGTCCATTCATTATTTATTTAAGCACATGATTATTATTTCCGTAGGTACTTACTTTCTTATCTATAAAATATTTTATTTAAATTTATTGGAACTAAAAAATACTAATGATTTTCCTACAATATATACGTAACTGTAACTCCTTAAGGTATAATGCTATGGATTGAAATTAAACTACTATATACGGATTTTATCGCGTTGTTTATTTGACACTTTATTACATAATTTTGAAAATTTTTACACTACTACTACTATTAAACTTTACTCATTTTTAAGCTAATTAAATTATTATTAAAACTATTTAGATTTAATAGTTCAACAATACTGATGTGATGGACAATAATCCAACAGCCGCGCCGCTGTCACAGATCCCGAGAAAAGCCAGCCACAGTCGAGCGCCAGCCTGCTATACTACCTTATGTAAGGGGTGTCACTGACAAGATTGGCTACATCTTGAAGCGAGCTTCAATCAATACATACTTCAAGCCATCAATGAAGATAAGTCAATTTTTACCATCCGTCAAGTGCCAACTACCTTTACAAGATGCAGGTGTCTATAAAATACATTGTGACTGCGGACTCTCATACATTGGTCACACCAAGAGAAACATAGGCACCCGCATAAAAGAACACATAGCTGATGTAAAACACCAACGCTCGTTGAAGTCTGCTGTGTGTGAACATGTGCAACAGGGGACCAACCACTACCTGAGATTTGATAAACCACAGATTCTCGCTAAAGGACACCGATTCCTACCAAGGATGCTTCGCGAGGCTATTGAAATCAAAAAACATTCTAATTTTAATAGAGAAGATGGTTGGAATGTACCACCACCTTGGGATCCAGTAATACAAATAGTCAAACCCAAGAAGAAGCAAACCACAGCGAGACTTCATGATACTTTGAGCTCATTCTGCGTAAATAGAAACACCAATGATTAAATTATGTTCGGGTACTTTGAAATAACTACACTGGAACATTGAGACAACTACCATCTTTAGTCTCCCCGTGACCATGGCTGCTGAAAAGCAACCGAAACGTCAGGGAAAGTGTAAAATTAAATTAAATCTAAATAGTTTTAATAGTTTTAATAATAATTTAATTAGCTTAAAAATTAGTAAAGTTTAATAGTAGTAGTAGTGTAACAATTTTCAAAATTATGTAATAAAGTGTCAAATAAACAACGCGATAAAAACCGTATATAGTAGTTTAATTTCAATGAATAATATTCGCGTAAACAGAAGACAATATTATATAATGCTATGGATTAACGATTTAAAAAAACGCAAATCTTATCCATGGTTGGTCAGTTATGGTAACTTATACCAGAGCGCGATCAATCCATGCAAAGCTACTTTGTGAATAAATTAAATCAAACAGAACTCATCAGCGCACATTTTCGCCAGTTCATAACGGAGCTTGCGCAAAAGGGCCATCAGTGACAGCAAGATCCACTCACTGAGGAAATAACACAGTGAACGGTGTCATTGCATTGCACAGTCAGAATGTCGTTGTTGCACTCAAACTGCTGTTGTGTTCGCTTCAATTTTCTCCAGAGCGGTCTCGCACAATGAAAACGGCCATATTTGTACGAAACTCAAATAATAATTTCATTTTACTATGTTTTTGGACTAGGAATAGGATGTTTTCATTTTATTTTCCCGGTATCAACAATTTGGCTGCATGCATGTAGATATTCGCTGGTTAAATTGGTATGTTGTTCTAAAACGTAGCGTGGAAATTAATCTTTTAGTATTTTTGTAACCGTTAACTATATTAAATACTTTTTCCATGCAGCATATGAACCAATATAACTACTAGGAGCGATGTTATGGTATATTTATTAATTCACTACTCGCCATCAAATATATATTATGTTGAATTTTTCACAGAATTGGACAAAGATTATGCTGATTAAACACAGCGATAAGCCACTTGTTAATCAAATACAATGTATACAGAAACATTAATTCTAAAACGATGTGGTTTACCATTTGATATAAATCTCGTTCAATCATTTTGTTTAAATAGTATAAATTGTTTATTTTACCATTTTTGCATCACCCTAAGGTTATCCGGACAAGAATGTTTCCTTCTCAAAGCGGCATCCCCTGGGATTTCGCTCAAATTGAAGCAGCTTGACTAGGTTAGTATCTACATCCAACAATCAATCAATCTTGTAGTGCGTTTCTGCTATAAGTGGCTTGGGGTAACTGTGTGCTGTCAGTAAATAGGTCTGTATCAAAATTTATTCTCTGTTCTTGCACTGATAGCAACTCTTTAAACGATTTACCAACCCTTTAAAGAGATGCTATCAGTGGTAGCTAACTGATAAGCTAACTGCTTGTCTAGACTACGGTAATCGTTTAGCACAAGGCAGTGCGTCTTGTCAACTACCATCGTACTATGGCAAATCTTTTCTTGCTTATAATATTTTATATTACAGTAACTTACACCAAATCGCTTTCATTTGGCTCAAAAACTGGTTGAATATTGTCATAAAACATGAGTTCCTATTACTTCCCCAATAGGCTGTCCTCGCCAAAGTGATTGAAACTGGCTGTAGCTACCATCGATGTAATATTAAAGTCATAAAAATACATACAGCCATGTCATTCGAGTACCTCTCTCGCAATCGACATAATCGTAACATAAAATAAACATCTTCATGTTTAATATCGGCAATCAATTTCCTTTGATCGCTATCATTACATTCCCCTTCATAATAATGCATTTCAATTCGATACTGAGTAAAGGCTGCCTCCATTGGAGAGTTAACATCGAGGAGATAAATTAGAGTTATTATGTAAATATTTGCAAACTGGGAACATTTAATAATTAAGAGTATTACAAACATATTTATATTTTAAGGGTTTAAGAAAATTTATACAAACAACAATCCATATCAATAAATCGGGCAACGGATAAATTTAAAAAAATTATATGAGATATGGTTAAAAGTTATAAATAGAAATGTAGACTGTGCTATAAAAATGACATTCGCGCTCTAGATATTATTTTTATGAAAAACAAAACACCTACATCGGTGACCTTTTTGTTTTGTGTGACCCTATTATTCTGCGTTTTTGTAATTATAAAGCTAACATTTAAAATTATATACTATCGGTGCCTTATGGACCAATTTGTCATCCAATTGCAACCGCGGCTGTTAACCTGTAGTCTAATGACTGCCTTATTTATGTTAAGTGTTATTTATTATGCAAGATTATTTTTGGATATTGGAAAAATTAATTTCCCACTAATTAACTTAATTATTCAAATGTTGACATAATATAGAGCATAAATAACACGCAAACGTGATATAATGATCTGTGATTCACACATTTCGTATCTCGTGCGAATGTCGTAAATTGGATGCGACGCTTAGCCTACTGGCAGTCATGAGGTTATGGGTTCAAGTCCAACCAATTGTAGCACCGACGTGTAAATATATTTCAGGTAATAAAATATAAATATAAACATAGGCAGATTAAGTATCTGATAACAACATTGCTTACAGGCTTATTAATGATATCTTTAAGCTTAAAATATAATATAAAACATTTTAAAATAAAGTTAGAACTGCGTGCCGTGCGACTTTGTCTATGTATTATATGTTCACCCCCAACATTAATGTAGATCACAATATCACACATACTAGGTTATAACCTAGTATGTGTGATATTGTGAAAGTTTCAGTATACTGAAAGGAATTAGCTGAAACGTGACTTAGATTTTTATTGGAGACGAAGTTCCGGAAGTATAGACGACGAAAAGTGTTTTATAAATTATAACAGAGGGAAAACACAATCCATGAAGTCAGACTTGAACCCGCGACCTTGAGAAACCGTGTAGTCGCTCTGTCAACTGAGTTCTTCATGGGATTGAAATATGACTCTGATTTTTGTATCTATCGTATAGTTATAAAACTATGCAGTTAACAAGTACATATAATGAATGTATCAATTGCTGTAAAAGGCGAACACTACCTAATATCTAGTACACACATCAAAAAAAGTCTGCGTTCACTTGGAAAAGTCGAGATATTTTTTCTCGGGTAAAAATATAATCAATGAATGCATTATTTATTGTTTTAACATTTAAAAACACAATTTTAATATGCAAATCTTTATATTATTTTTGTTTTTCGTAATAATAATAATATTATAATATAATATTCTACCACATACACACAACACCATCTAGCCCAAACTAAGCAGAGCTTGTACTATGGGTTCTAAACAATGGATAAACATACATATGTACTTTTTTTTTCTAAATGCATACATATTATACATAGAAACACCTAGACCAAGACAAACAGCCGTGTTCATGTCTTCGTGGCAGTCAGTTACACTAACCACTACGCCATTGAGGCCGACAAAAGTGCCAAATAAACAACGCGATAAAATCCGGAAGCGGGAAGAAGAAGGAGCGGGAAGGGAGAAAGAAGGTGATTGGGCCTCCGGCACTCTCACTCGCCAAACGAAACACAACAGTAGGAACACTGCTATTTCACGTCGATATTCTGTGAGAGGGTAGTATTATCCCGATCGAGCCGGCTCATTCATGCTGAAATCAGCCAGGCCCTACTACTAGTAAACAAAAATTTGACAAAAAATAACACAAAATACAAAATGACTCCTCCCCTGGCTTGAACGCATGCGAAAATCCTCCTGGGCGTATGCCCAGGAGGATTTAATGACAATGGACAGTATTGTAGATCAAGTTGTCCGATAGTTCTTGTGGTAGTCTGTCCAATTCTTGAATGGCGACTTCCTTGATCTCTGACAGAGTTTTTGGTGATGGCTGACGACTCCAAACAGCTCGCTTGAGAGCGTCTCATGCGTGTTCGTTTGGGTTTAAGTTCGGAGAGCCGGCAGGCCAGTCTAACCGCGTGATTTCGTACTCCCGGAGACCAGCGCTCACTCGTTGAGCTCGATGTGCCGGCCCAATAATGTCGACCAACACGAAATGATTACCATAATTTATCCTGAATGGTCTGATGATGCCACCAATAACAGCCGTCTTGTACAAATAGCTGTCATAGAGCCTTGGTACGGGATCAAAGGCATTCGAGATCCAATCATTATTCCGTCCCAAAAAGATACCGATTGACTTCCTTAACGGTCTAGTAGCAGTTATTTGCCTTTCGGAATTCCCATACCGTCTCCAAACTCGGACACGTCGGTTATCAGGGTTCTTACTAATCCGTGTTTCGTCAACGAAACTGGTACTCACCAGGATTTCCTTTATTGTAATCTAAAGTAGTGTAAAAAATTACGAATGGTCTGAGCGCTAAAAGTCTAATATCCAGTCCAGTGGCAGCTCACAGCTCTAATCTCTGTTTAGTAGCATTAATTATTGGATCACGGGCGGCAAGAAGTCTGATGTAGCCACTGCGAGGTCGATCAGCCAGGTTGCCAAGGCTCCAGTACCTCTGCAGGGTAGTAACGACGAAGGTTTGAGAAACGAAGACTCCGGCTGCGAGTTGCTTTGTAGAATATCCTTCTTCACGCAATAACACTGTTCTTGCTAGCAAGACTTCAGACAGTCCACCTAGCATTTTTCAAATAAACAATTTGAGAGAAATTGAATATAACAGCGATTCAGGCAGAAACAAGAATGAGGGTTATTTATCATTGACCTCATTATTATATTAAAAAACAAAAGAAGATGTGTTTTTAAATATTAAAGCAATAAATAATATATTCATTAATTATATTTTGGCAAAAGAAAAATATCTCAACTTTTCCAAGTGAACGCGGACTTTTTTTAAGACTAATGTATGTATTTAGACCTAATATACATATACATAATAGACCCAAATAGTCTTTCAAAAATATCTGCTCTCTTACAATATTATTTAGTATAAATAAAGATACTTTATATGAGCTAATTAAGTTTTGTGCTGTGTTGTTATCCAAAAGTTAATAATAATGTTGTTCATTTTCTCTCAACAATCCAGTCAACCTAGCAGTCCAGGGTACCAAGTAGGTATTTCTTCTTGAGAGTACGTGAAAAACGTGCCAAAAATAAAAATGACTCATAAATAAGCTTAAAACTTAGTCTTTGACTCGGCTCCAAGTTTCAAACTAGGTTTCTTGTTTGGCGTTCAATTTGAAGTGGCAGCAGTAAAATACCTTTTAAAAGCTCTATCTTCTTTCCAAGATTTTAGAACTAAATCTTTGAAGTCTGAATACTAAGCGAACGTCATATGCTTGTATTTGATATAATAATAATAATAATAATCAGAGATCAAAAAATGGAAATGTTAGAAATATATTATTAGGAAATTTATTTACAATAGCATATTTTATATTTTCTAAGCTAAAGTTGTTGAAGCGGGCATTTGACTTTAATTGTGTCAAGTCAAATTTATTAAAGTAGATTAAAGATTTCCAGAAATACATCTTTGGAGTTCAATATATTTTAAGCCAGATATGCTGCTTTATATTGAATTATATTGGTGTATACATAATATTGGATGTTGAAAATCTGCTACCCACTTTGTTTTAAAATATGAAATAATAAGTAGTGCAATGGATATGAAGAAAGTTTACGTGAAAAGAAAACAATTATCGAAACCTTTGCGTTATAAATATTTTTTAAAGTATTTTGTTGAAACGAATTGGTTCTGAGAGCAATTATAGAAAAATGTCGGTAAATTGGGACATTTTTGGGACTTCACTTGTGTGCGATAGTAAAATCTCTATTTTTTTTCTGTACCTTAATATGATGACATGTGATATTAATCATTGCTGAAGTCTTAATAAAGCGAACATAATATGCGTATATTTCGATGAATACGTCATATGCTAGCTGAAAATTGAAATTTTAACTACGAAACAGGCCGAAACCATACGTTACGACTGGATTAATTGGTTTGTGTTGTGATTTTGACAGGTCTCCTGGCTCGTAGATCTCCCGGGACTGCTTTATGCTGTCAAAATTAGACAAGTATTCTTTATGCTTGTACTGATAACAAAGTAAATTTGCCATGCATTTTAGATACGGTACCAATAATAACTCTGGTATTATAAGCTATTATTAGACTTCTGTCATTTCCAACACAGTTTTTATATTGCTGTGGTGTTTACGATTCGTTTTAATGCTAAGTAACAATTATTAGCAGTCTAAATTTTAACGCCTACCAAATTAGCTTTACGCAAAGTTGAATGAACTTTATGTCGGTAAAGATTTCAACATTTTAAATAACTAATAGGTTGCTTATATTAGACCAAAAACAGGATCATGTTTGTGACTAATAAAGAGAAACACAAACTCGTTGATCTCACAACAGTGAAATATTATAATAGATTTAAATTTACTTAGTTTCGTGGATGTTCTAACTAAACATAATACTTAAACTTATTTTTAACCTTGTAAGACCAAGAGCTATCTTAATCTCTGGCTATTTAAAAACTAAAATTCTCATTAATAACTTTATTATATAATTCCCTTAACTTATTTTATCAAAACACAAGAGGGTTGCGAACTAAAACACACCTTTTCAAACGAAACCTACTCATTAACTCATATGACGTGATCTCAATAACTGAAACTTGGTTGCCCGATAGTGTCAGCGATAGAGAGCTTTTTGATGACAGATGTTTTGTGTGGCGTCGCGACAGGAACTACGCACATACAGGGGAAAAGTACGGAGGAGGAGTGTTGTTGGCGGTGCGACGTGAGCTTAAAGCCGTACACCGGCCAGAGTGGAGTTCCTCCGCCGAGGACATATGGGTCACGCTCACGATACCCTCTAATAATAAAAATAGCTCGCTTAGAATACATTGCTGCACAATATATTTATGTGCGCAAAAAAATGGTAATTCTTTTAATACGCAGCTTAGTAATTTTACAGACAAACTGTCATCAATTATCAACTCGTGCCCGAACGATATCTTTATTGTAGCTGGAGATTTTAATATGGCCAACGTTGATTGGCGTTACATAGACGACGATTTAGAGCCGTCGGGCATTTCGGGGGAGTCACAGGTCTACTTTTTCGATACACTTTCGGAACACAACTTGAAACAATTTAACTTATCCCGTAACCTGAACAACAGACTGCTAGATTTAATTATATGTAACACTGAGCTCATTATCAGTGCGTCTAGCAACCCCTTAGTGCCCGAAGATGCGCATCATAAATCCCTTGACGTTGTTGTTAATTACTCCAACAGTGCATCCTCTCTTAAAACTTGTCCAAGAACAAAGTATTTTTATGAACGCGGAGATTATGATGCAATTAAATCATCATTAACTATAATTAATTGGGATGACTGTTTGATAGGTAACTCAATAGAAACCGCGACAGAATACTTTTATGATAACTTATATAAATTAAGAGACCAGTTTATACCCCAGAAGACCATATACCCCTCATTATTTCCGCTGTGGTATAGTTCTAGCTTGAAAAAGATCCTTAGGGAAAAACTAAAATTCTTTAGGAAATATCGCACATACGGCAACACAAGTGATTACCTGACATTCAGCTTACTTCGCAAACGAGCGAAGCATGTTGAAGAAGAATGCTATCGGGCATTCATAGGAAACATAGAAAAGTCGATAGCTGAAAATCCCAAGTTGTTCTGGCGATTTGTTAAGTCGAATAAGAAAGGCTCTAACAGCCTCCCAGCCACTCTGACATATGAAGGCACGACAGCTGACTCTAGTGAGGGAATATGTAATATCTTTGCCTCTTACTTTCAATCCACGTTTCTCTCTCCACTCTCTCATCAACACGATTCTTCTATGCCAGACAGTAATTACGTTTACCCTGATTGTGCTAACACTATAGGAGACATAGAAATACATCCGGACACTGTATGCAAATTACTTAAATCTGTTGACCTAACTAAAGGAGCAGGGCCCGACAACATAGCACCACTATTTATTGTTAACTGTGCCGAACAGTTGACCAAACCGCTTACTATTTTATATCAACGCTCAATTAAAGAAAGCATTGTACCTGACATCTGGAAGCGTGCGTTTATTACACCGATACACAAAAGTGGAGATCGGGTTGATGTAAAAAACTATAGGCCCATCTCTAAGTTGTGTATATTCGCCAAATTATTAGAACGAATTGTGTATAACCAGGTGTACAGCACCTTAAGGAACTTTTTTATTTCCGAACAACACGGATTTATTAGAAACAAATCAACTACGACTAATTTATTAACGTTCATCGATTATACAACGTCTAAGATGGTGGCAGGTGGTCAAGTGGATGCTATATTTACGGATTATAGTAAAGCATTCGATAAAATAGACCATAAAATACTGTTTCAGAAGCTTTTAAGTGCTGGCATTCATGGTAACCTGTTCAGGTGGTTCTGCTCATACATAGAAAACAGGTCTCAAGCAGTCGCAATGAACGGATCTATATCTAGATGGCATACAGTCCCCTCAGGCCTCCCCCAAGGTTCATTAATCGGACCTTTTCTTTTCAATTTATTTGTAAACGACATTAATTGCTGTTTTCACCATTCACACTTTTTAATGTATGCTGATGATATGAAAATCTTTAAGCAAATTGAAAAGCATGGCGATTGTATCTTGTTGCAACAAGATCTCTTGAGATTTGAAGCTTACTGTAGACTAAACAACTTGGAATTAAATGTCTCTAAGTGTTATACCTTGACGTTTTCTCGTAAAATTAAAATAACTGATTACAATTATACCTTAAAGGGGGTACCACTCAAACGGGTAGATGAAATCCGTGATCTAGGTGTGATACATGACTCTAAATTAACTTATGAAAAGCACATAGAACACATTGCGAATAGAGCCAATAAAATGCTGGGCTTCGTTATGAGATCTTGCTCTCAGTTCTCAAATATAAAGACGTTTAAAATATTATATTGTTCGTACGTTCGCAGCATTCTTGAATATTGTTCACAAGTATGGAATCCTCAGAACGATGTATATATAAATAGGTTAGAAACAATACAGCGTAAATTCGTAAGATATCTGCAATATAAGTGCAAGAAGTATGATGATAGCTACAAGGCCAGATGTAAGAGACAACACTTATTACCACTATCGGAAAGGAGGAAAATCGCAGATATTGTATTTTTAACTAAAATTGCGCAATCCAAGATAGATTCCCCTTATCTGCTAGATAAGTTGCAATTAAGAGTTCCTACCAGGTCTGTTAGACTGCCTCACCCACTGCACGTTAATCGTAGCACTACCAATTACAGAAATGGTTCATATTTTGTAAGATCCGCAATCTATGTAAACGGGTTAATAGACTTTCCAGATTTAGACCTATTTAATACATGTCCTTCTAAATATAAGCGTGTTATCGCCAATAATTGGTTTGAATCGGACCTCTAAGTGTACATTCATTTTTCCATTTTTCTTTTCGATTCTGGAGTAAGTTTGATATTATCTCAAGCCTAGCTATTTAAAAACTGATCAAGCATTATATACTCAACTGTGAAAACGTCTTAATGGTTTATAATTGTATAAATAGCTTATAATTTTAGTCATAGCATACTGTTTGTTTTCCTATTAAAATAAAATAAAATAAATAAATTACTCAAAGTAATAGTTATATACGTAAGTTAGACTTGTAATTAATATTTATTGTTTTCGTTTTTAATGTCTTGACATTTTTTTTATATAATGATTCATTAAATTGCTTCTATTGCAGAAAAATGGTATTACACTTATTTAGCTTGTGTTTATACGGTCGTCATAGTCTAAATGCATTTTTTATCAAAAGCTCGGTTGAGTTTTGAGTATTATTCAATTTACACAGACTTACCGCAATTTAATAAATTTTTAAATTTGATTTTTAAATTAATAGTCTATTACATATATAATACATTATATACTTACTTTAGCTCTGTAACTGAAATTATATACTAGATATTGAAGTTTAAATTTTCTTGAACATCTGTTTACTTTTCTGTATATCTAGATTCTGTATTACGACTGAGAATGAGCAAATACAAAACCTTAAGGGGACACCGCGAAAATTATCGTTTAGAATAGCTCCGCCCATATCTGCCCCAATGACACTCATTGTGTATCAATCCTTAAATAGCGGTCATAAGGTCTAAAATTGCGATGCGCCCGCAATGATCGAGAACGCTTAGAAATTGTTAAAAAAACTTAAAATATTATTTAAAAATCATTGGTTTTAGCTATGGAAATAATGAGCTAGCAAATCACTAATATTGATGTTACGAATATATTTGAGTAATTCCTAAGCATAATGATAGTGTAACTTCCTTGTAATTTCAAAAATAGTAATTTTTCAGAGGTGTTTTCGACAATAATTATGATCGAGCCAAAATCACAATATCGTGTTTTTGAGCTAGGAAATTCTAGTTAAAGACATCAATTTACCTATATCAAAATTCTAGATTAATTGGTCTTCTCATAGTCCTATACTATTCGATGAAAGTTAGTGCATTTTTTCAGTGTGTCCTCTTAATAATATTTTAGCCAAGATCATCCTAGCAAAACATAAGTGCAAACTTATTTCACGAAATCAACAAGACAGTCACTTTATATAAAAGCTCAAAATACCTTCTAACCTTAACTTCTCTGAAGAGATTATTTATAAATTCCTAGAAATAAGATACTTTATATCCAATTACAAGGAATTAACCTACGTCAGGGCTCAGACAGCGTAACATTGAGATTTTGAGTAAAACTTGTAAGATAACATTTTCTTCAGGCGTATAATCTCACATGATCACATGTCCTTATTATAAAGTGTAGCTTTTGCGGCATCGTAATACGTAGTTATATTTTATATTACACTCGTATCTTTGTATCCTTATATACCATATAACTGTTACTGATGGAGTTACAGTGTATAATATTTTTAGCTTTGTTTAGTTTTTTGGTTAGTAGATAAATATCATGTGTAACGTTACTGATCGTGTAGGAATGTAGTATAAGATTCGCAGATATATTATACAGTATATATACTGTACTTTGACAAGCACTATGCTTGTTCATTACGCTAGTATTTTGTGCGGGCTGCTTGAAGGAGCTAATCGCGTGGGCAAGGCGCGCAAGCTACATAAGAAAGCTACTCCCGCGAGCTACATATGTGAATTGGCACTACATAAGCAAAATCGCACAGGCTACATGTGTGTTGACTGCACGGATGGCGTAGTGGATTAAGTGGTCGCTCGCCACTGCTACTACGCCGAGTGATGTGGATTCAAATCCCACACGGGACAAAACTTTGTGTGATCCACAAATGGTTGCTCCGAGTCTGGGTGTTATTTGTGTCCGTTGCTTGAATGTTTGTAAAGTTGTAAAGTCCCCCGCGACGCAGGTTTAACTCCTAGTGCGGGAGTTGTCTTATTTAAATTAGTAAATGTAATAAATCATACGCCGATTTCCTTAATATCGGATGCTATAAAGTCCATTTTATATAATTAAATTCTATTTCAAATGACTTTATGGCATCTTATTTTAATTACATGCACATTGCCGACATGACGATTACTTTTTAAAAACTTTATTTTAAGGCTTTTCTTCTCTGTTATTAATACTTATTATATTTTACATTTGTACACATAGATCTCAATATCAACTAGATAAAATTTTCACCATATTTCTTAAATAATAAAGTATTATAAAACATGCAATCATTTTCAACGAATTTTATTTTCATTTTTATCGAATAAAAGAGTAAATAAAATATTAACACGACTATATAACAGTAAACAGAGGCAATAAAATTGCATCCCAACTCCAGGTGTGACGTCCAGGCAATCAATTCAGGCGTGCCCATGTCGGCAGAGTCCCGACATGGTCCGGGAAACACTCACTCCGGGACCATTACTCAACACATTGTATTGTATACAGGTTTTGTACCCGAGAATTTTATTTTTGTATTGTCCCTTTGAAAATCGTTGGCTGTTATGAGACAACGCAGATATTCGTTGTGAGTATGGCTTTTGTGCACGGTTTCGGTTGTGTTTTGTAAATTGGGTGAGTTTATATGGCAGTATTCTGTTTATCCTATCTCATCCCATTTTCTGAGTGAATTAGATACTGCTTGTTCTCTGATGCAAATCTCTATTCATATTTTGTATCTCCATTGTTGTAAATGTAAGTTTATCTAATACCCTCGCGTGGTGTAATTTGCTTGAGGACTGATTTTATTTGAATTTCTTAATAAGATGTATATTAAGTACATGAATGGTGCTGTTGTTTAAGTGGTTATCTCGGGGCCGCTTGGGCGCTGAATGTTTTTAGTTCAATCCCTGTAAGGGGCAAAACATTGTGTGTATAAGTGTAAAAGTTATTTTTCAACTATAAATATACATACATACCTCAGTGATTATGACATATTGTGGCTATTATCGCTGGAAAACTGTAATGCCAAAATTCGTCCCAAAATATATAAGTACCTATATATTATATACTTACATATTTTTATTATGCTATATTTTAAATAATTGAATTTATACTAGACACGTTAAATAAAAATGTAAAGTTAATTTAGTTTGGGTAAACACAGGGCTTCCCAAACTTATTTTTACCATGTCCCACTGATGAATTTGGCATCATTTTTTGCGACGTTAAGATATAAACATTTAAATAAATTTCAGAATGCGGAGAATATAGATTTATTTTTATTTTACTTCATAATACGACCCATTAACATTGCTACATTTCCACATGTTATTATAGCCATTAACCTTCATAAACGCAACCTGCTGCTTTTCATGTTGACGCTTTACTCAAATCTTCTCACACTTATCATACTCGAAAAGATGTAACTTACAAAGGCAACTAGCAATCATTCGGTAATAAACAAGCTGCACCGCACATTGTTTCACGACGCCGCAAGCTCTTCCGGCGATACAGCAGGCTGTAATTTCAGTTAATTATACAGGAGTATTATGCTGTTTCTATCAACAAGCAGTCACTCGGTGTGTTATTACTACAATCTACAAATTATTCTCAACACACGTTCATAATTAAGTTGTTATGAGTATTGGTTGTAATGCACTGATATGTAGAACAAACATAATTTTGTAACTAGATTAACGTGCGCCTTTGTTTGCTAATAAACTTCAATTAAATTTGCGATGTAACTGATGCCAATTAAAACGCTATAAAAATTACCAAATAAATATACAAAGTAGCATTGTGCCAATACAAGTGGTTATCTATACTAATATTATAAAGATGAATGTTTCGATTTTTTGTTTCTTTGTCACAATTTAATTCAAAAACTACCCAACTGATTTAAAAAAATATTTCGCTGTTATAATGCTATATTATCACTGAGTAACATAGGCTATATTTTATTTTAAAAAGGTACTATTACTAACCTACTAGCAGCAGCGATAGCTCAGTGGGGAAACCAACAGACTGCAATGCAGAGGGTCTCGGGTTCGAACCCACATCGCGCACCTCTGACTTTCGGAAGTTATATGACTTTTCAAAATTATGTGCGTATTGATTGACAATTATCACCTGCTCCGTGCCTCGGAGAGCACGCTAAGCCGTCGGTACCGGCTGCCATGAACATCTATGGCAGTCGTTATTGGGAAAGATAATATCCTGACACTGGTCTAGCCTTAGGGTATCGTTAGCCTTCGGGTTGCGGAGGTCAGGTGGCCAGCCGATCCGTGTAAAAAATGATATCCAGTCAAATCCGGTTAGACAAGAAAAGCCGACCCCGACTGACTTGGGAATAATAAAGGCTAAGGGAAATGACTATTACTAACCTGACCTAACCTAACCTACTTTTAAGCGATCATAGACGCGCGCAAATTCTAATAGAACATAATAATATTATTGAGAATGACGCCAGAGTGAAAACCCGTGTCACAATATCAAAATCATCCATCCGTGTTGTTTGACTTGTCATGAACATGTATGGGTATAACAGGCCACTAGAATATATTTACTACCTGTGACGTACTGAAATAAACGATATAGATGTAAGCGCGCGTGCGCGCGGTGGGAATGTCAGTTGAGAGTTGTTAAAGGTACCTAGCGGACGTGCAACCACTACTGTATTAAATTATAAGTGTTGTTGTGTTTTATTCAAGTGCCTAGTGCTTATCCTGGTGACCAGTGGACGTCACACTACCCTCCAATATTCAGATGAAAACAATAACATTGGTACAAAACGATGCTCTAAATTACTATAGTACTTCAAACTAATGTGTAATCTGATAATTGCTGAATTCCAAGCATAATTAAAAAACAATCGTGTCTTGCGACGCCGGGGGGCTGATGCAGCTTAGACCGTTAGACCATTCTTAAAGTAACATAGCTTTAGAAATTTAAAATCGATATAAAATTCGTTGCTGTATAATCTGGAAAGTCAATAACTACTTCTTTTACTCTGCATTTAGGTAGCATGTTGATTTTAAAATTGCTTCAGCTCTATTTTTCTCTGTAAAGCGTTCCAATCATTGTAAAATAAGTAAAACAAGCACTGAGAATTTACATCTGTGACGGTTTAATAGTTACATCGGAATTTTCTAAATCTTCACGTATCATCGCTCGCAAGAAAGTACGTTACGTCATGTTAGAAACAGTATTATTCTAAATAAAATGTACTTTGTTACTCGCTGATAATAAAGCATTTCAATGGTAAAAGAATTTAAAAAATCGGTTGAGTTATCTTTGAGTTAAACCCTTACAAACGAACAAAAATCTAATCTTTTCTCTTTATAATATTAGTATAGATAAATTTCAATTATGCATTGCCTTTTGCAATACTGGTTAAATTTGTCTATTAACTTTGGACATATATGCTGATTATCTATTACTAATGATTAGCACTGATTTCAGTTCACACACTTCACACTTCATCATGGTCCAATATTACAAATTAGTAATAATATCAAATTTCCAGCGCCCAAACATAGAAAGCAATCATACCGATTTAGGTCATCGTTGCTCTTTTAATTTGTGTGCTTATAGAGACAATTTACTGTCGAAATTAATAATAAACTGATTCCAAATTCATTAGTATTGAGATTTAACAGTTATTCGTAATGAGGACAAATATTCAATATAAAATTATTAAAAATTGTACGAGTTCGAATCTTAATATCTACCCTCAATGCGCATCTACATAATAATATATGTACAATCATAAATCGGTGACGCATTGACATTACAGGTAGTCTGTAAGTGTAGTTACGTCCTAATTATATTATTAAAAGCAACAACAATTTTCATTACTCAATATTCAACTTATTATTATACAACATTATATATAAAATTCATATTTTTCTCAAAAAAATAAACTCTTTGATTTAACGACACGGTAGCTTTATTTCTTATCATGCCTAATATACCCACGTATATTTAAAAAGTAAATATTTAATTATAGTCCCCTCGCTTGTTACCTTTATGTGCTTACATAAGCCTTTTAAAGGCCCGGTGACCTTTGTAAAGGACGGGACGAAACCATGAAAGAACGAATCGCTAAACAAAAAATGCAGTACAAAAACCATCTTCTTTAACTATCTTGACGAGCTTTGTTAATTTTATAATATAGTAGTTTTGTAGCAGTGATAACCTAGTGGGAAACCGTTGTACTGCCACGCAAAGCTCTCGAGTTCGATCTCAAGGCACGCATCTCTGACTTTTCGAAATTATGTGCGTATTAAACAGTTAATTATCGCTTGCTTTAACAGTGAAGGAAGATCATCGTGAGGAAACCTGCATGTCTAAGAGTTCTCAATATTGTTCTCATATGATATGTATGTGACGTCTGCCAACCCGCACTGAGCCATCGTGGTGGACTTATGGCCTTACCCTTTTCACACTGAAAATAAGCCCGTGCCCAGCAGTGGGACTGTATAATACAGGTCTGATATTTGATAGTAGCTTTAGCCCGCGGTTTCGCTCATGTTAATGTAGATTTTGTCGATAAATTTCTATCCTTCGGGAAGAGTATCTCTTTTCTGGATCAAAGGTACCCTATGTCCTTTTCTTTACCCAGGGGTAAAGAAAAGGACATAGGGTACACATCAGGATGTGTATGCAAAATGATCGGTAGAGTAGTTAAGTTTTGAAAGCGAAACAAACATACCAACTCGCATTCGCATGTATAGTCTATATACTAATACGTGAAGCAAAACCTTTGTACCCCTTTTTCCGAAAATTGCGCGGACGGATGGGTATGAAATTTGGCACAAAAGTTTATATGCAGAAGGAGGGGCGAATTCAAATACTAATATAAAATACGCATTAGAAATACATTAAATTATTGAAAAATACTACACGCACACATCGATGCATTTGACATACGCAGTCGAATCACGTTCGTCGTATTTCGGCATTGTTCGGCTGATGTAGTACTATTCTTCGTAACTATGGTTACATATATCAATATATAATTGCATAATATATCAGCAACCTTTGGGCGGATTAGAATGATATATACTATTTATATTATAATATATTTACGTATTTATATGTAATAAAGAAAACAAAGTAGCAAGCTTAGGAATATCGTCAATTAAAGAGTATAGTAAAGTAAATAAACTAGAAAAAGCCGACCCCAAGTGATTTGGGAAAAATAAGGGCTAAGGGAGAAGAAGGGAGAAGTAGACATATATACACAAATTATTTACAAGAAATATTAACTAAAGAAAAAATAAAACAACAAAATTAAAAAGCGTCTTAATATTCCTCCGCATCGTCGTCAATTGGCAACGTGCCCATACTTATTCTTTGTGCAAAGAAAATACCAGCCCTCTGGTCACGTGAAGCGTCGATCAGCCGCTTAGCTCTCTATAAACAGACCTAGCACTTGGACCACATGTTCCCAGCGTTTCGACACCAAACGGCTCAAATATGCATCAAGCTGAGCCGGAACGTCAGCGGTGACAACAGCCCGACGGAGTATGTTATGCAGGTTGGTGTGTCGTGATAAATAAATAATAATTTGTTTGAAAAAGATTAGTAAATTAACCTGTATAGATCGAAATCTAAATTAAATGTGATAAAGTATAGTTCTAAACAACAAAACCTTTAATAACTATCAAACTTAAAATTTAAATCAATTATGGTCAAATTTCGACCACTAGACGATCGCTAGTATTAGTAAGAATACAATCTTACTGAATGGCAGATCAACACAAAAAAATATTAAACGCATTTTAACTGCAGGGATTGGCTGACTAAGCTAGTAACGGCCAATGAAATCATTTGATATGCAATTGATTTGATTCTAAATTATTTAGTCAATTAGAAACCGGGTGTTTGACAGCAAATAATAAATGACGCACCTCTATCATCATGGATAGCTGTTACTGTAACACGCGTGCTACTATAGCTCGGTGCTGCAATACAACAAATATAGCGCATTGCCAATGCTGCAAAAAAGGATTCTCTGCAGTGGGAGACTCAAATACTTTACCCGCCCATCTAGGAAGGCATAGCTTTAACACGAAGTTTACTAATCTCTCTGTTAATATATAATTGACTGCATGGCGTAGAGGTTTAAGTGGTCGCCTTGCCACTGCGCCGAGTGTTGCGGATTCGAATCCCACACGGGACAAAAACTTTGTGTGATCCACAAATGGTTGGTCCGAGTACGGGTGTACTTTGTGTCCGTCGTTTGAATGTTTGTAAAGTCCCCCGCGACACAGGATTTCATAAGAAAGCGGGAGCAGTCATTGGATAAAAAATTAACAGGCTCTAAGGAGACACTTAATGGTTTTTTTTTGCAAATAACACTGGAATATATCTCATGGTTATGATCCCGCTTAAAATATCATAGAATATGTGTCCCTTAGATACAATAAAATGTATATTTCTTTTAGATTTGAAATATATATAATCATTGCGGTGAAATTCGATAAATAACCAGATTTGATTTTCCTACAAACAATTCATTGGCATTATGAAAATAATTATTTATTTAAATTTTAAAGTTAATTCGAAACATAAATTCTTTGCGGGTAACAAGTTTAAACAATTTAGAGTTTGGTACTTTATTAACTGAGTTAATAAGTACTGTAACAGGAATTTGTCTACCCCTTTCTAAGTCAAAGTAATCGCTTAGTACCTGTCAGCGTATCTCTAAATTCCCAACCTCCTATTTCAAGTAATCGGTAAAAGCCTTCTAAGGTTGCTTCCACATAGTGGTTATTGTAAACGATATAAAAATATAAACTGATTACTAAATGGAATAATTAAAATATAATGTTTAATGGAATAACAGGGTTGGGTGGAGTGCCTTGATTACCCCAGTGGTACTGAATGAGCTTGCTGTGTACAAAGTCTCAGGTTCGATAGCTGAATCGGCCAAAGTGCTATTAAGATTTTCGGTAAACAATCAGAATAATAGATAATTGTAATTACAAGATACTGATAGCATGCTCAAATTAAGGCACTTGCGTTGGTTGGATGCAACATGTAAACGACCGACGGGCGCAATCCGCGCAAGTAACTTGTAACTTGCGCATGTAGGCCCTGCTGTCTATTAACGTCGTGTGCAAGCACCATAAAGATCCATAAAACGTGTACTCATGACATACATTTTCCTCTAAATAGGTGAGCACCTACCTGGAACATGTTCAATTCAACATTTTTATAGCCTAGATGCTTACATAGAGGCAATTTTTATAAGCATACCTTTTAGTTTTACATCCTAGTATGTCATTAAAAGTTACGAAGTATACTTGCGCAAAAGAGCATTCCTACAATCTTCATTAATTCTACTGCTACTTTTACTACTTAACACTTCCCTTCTGTGCTAGCTCATAAAATATTTCGACAATAAGGTGTAAGTAACTTAAATCGCCCGGACATCAAAACACTCAAATAAGTTTGTTTTTTTATCGTTAAAATTTACGCCAAAATTTCTACAAAGGAAAGCGGGCGTTCAAAAAAGAACGCCCATTGTACAGCTTCTTCCAGAACATTTGCAGTATCTTCCTAATGTACCTATCAAGCTCTGAAAAATGAAAGCTCTTTTGCCTGAGTAGCGCGTCGTATTTTTTTCTTTTCCTGTTAATTTAAGCGGCTATTCATCATAGGGCGCGACCTTAAGTGACATTTGAAATAATATAATGTGTTTTCAATTACATGATCTGTATTCAAACAATGAGGAAAATGGGTTTTATTTTCTTATAATATTAGAAGTTTAAGGAAAGTAGGTCATTGATATTGAGCAGGCATTCATACCAAACTTTGACAATATTATTGTAAAAGTTTACTGCTTGCAATTGGTGACATTACAATACCCTATGATGTATTTATTGTAATGATTTGACTGTCTGATTATACTGCTAATATTAGCCCTGTGTATCATCTGTACCAAAGCTGGGCTGTGTGGGTTGGCAGACTTCACATATCTTTACGAACATTATGGGAATCTCACAGATATGCAGGTTACCTCATGATGTTTATAGATGATGTAGTATTAAGTATTAAGCAATAGCTCAGTGGGGAGACCAACAGACTGCAATGCAGAGGGTCTCGGGTTCGAACCCACTTCGCGCACCTCTGACTTTCGTAAGTTATATGACTTTTCGAAATTATGTGCGTATTGATTGACAATTATCGCCTGCTCCGTGCCTCAGAGAGCACGTTAAGCCGTCGGTCCCAGCTGCCATGAACATCTATGGCAGTCGTTATTGAGAAAGTCAGTACCCTCTAATATCCTGACACTGGTCTAGCCTTAGGGTATCATTAGCTTTTGGGTTGCGGGGGTCAGGTGGCAGCCGCTCCGTGTAAAAACTGATATCCAGTCAAATCCGGTTAGACTAGAAAAAGCCGATTTCAAGTGACTTGGGAATAATAAAGGCTAGGGGAAGAAGAGTTGTCTCTAGAAAGTCATTTTTTTAATCAAAATAAGGATATAATCAATTATATTGTATCTCAAATTATAAATCAACATATTTTAAAATTTTAATAATGATGCACATTATATGCATTCTTATAAAATCGAATAGTAATTAACGCAAACTAAATAAAAAAGATATAATAAAAATAAACTTTCTATGCCATAATCTACAAGGGCGATACTTCCGTATTTGTTCAAAGCTTTTTAAGCATGAGAAGTGTATTATGGTGCCGCACTATTTATAATTAGGCTTTGGTGTTTAAGGGAGAAAAACTATATTTCTTTACTCATAAAGAAACGATAAGTTATAATATACACTAACTCACTTATAAAAATTGCTCAACGTTGAGTCATCATCATCCTCTTGCCCTGGTCCCAATTTATTTGGGGTCGGCGCAGTATGTCCTTCGGTTCCATACTTCTTTGTCACCCGCCATCTGATCATTTACCCCTTTCCCTTTCATGTCCATCCTTACACAGTCCATCCATCTTTTCCTTGGCCTTTCTCTCCCTTTTCGTCCCTCCACCCTCATATCCATCACTTGCTTACCTACATACATTAATTACGTAATTACTCAACGTTGAGGGTTAGTTGAATAATAGTTGAGTAACAGCGGTGGGTTATTGATTAAAAGTTAATCGAGATCTTAAGAGCTATTCAGTTGAGTGGTAACTAAGTATTAGTTAGTAATATTATGTAAGTAAGGCTGTAAGTTGCAATAGTGATGAAGAACGTAACAAAGTATGTGTTCAATGAATATAATAGTACAATAAAGCATTATTATTCGCTGTAGGCATCAAATTAAAAGTTTTCATGGCTCAAGTTAAAAACTAAATATACTTTCTGCGTTTTTCTCTTTTCATTTATTGCAATTAAGATAATGCTCTTTTTGATTAAAAGTGTACTTTACCAACTAGTTAAAGCTCAAAACTCTTTCTGTAGATTACAACGCTAAAGTCACAGAAAGTATAAAATGTTAGCCATAAAAATTGTGAGGTTAAATTTACTAGCGCTTATATCAAAAACTTTTAATCTTATCTATCAATGATATAAATCTGGGCATTCAAATTCTATGGGCACCTAAAATACTATTAAAATAAAGTAATTGGTTTGTTTTCAAAGTAACTAACATTTTTAGCAGGTAATATTTATACCGAAATTCCTCCCAGATACTATTTATTTTATTTAATATTGGGTATCTCACATTAAAATTTATTACAAGATAAAATCTGCCTACAAGATTATATATATGAGAAAAACAGTGATGCAGTCAAAGTACAAAACAATTTATGTCCAATATATAGGTTAGATTTTACATTGTGAGTACTGCAGATTGGATCAATGGCTATGCTAAGGCGTAATCTATTAAATAAATGATATAACATATTTAATGGCCTCGGTAAGCGTTTAAGCAAATTATACATATAATCACCGAATTAGTTGCGCTGTCTTCACGTCGGTAAGTCTTTTAATGATGCTTACTTCTAACACCCAACAAGTCTAGACTATCTGGCATGTGAATCAACGAGCTGCACGGAAAAAGTATTAACTTATGTGTAATTCGTAACAAGACTAATTGAGCTCTCATAGTTCAAAGATACAGTCGGTTTTTCTGCGAATGTATACTTTATAAAATCGCTCTTGAAGATCTTTGAAATGCTCAAAGAGACAGACAAAATGAAAAAGATGTGCCTGATTGGTACAGTCTGGAAATTAATTTAACGGGCTCTTGGCGCGTGAAAAATAAGACTTGGTTTACAGATCGGATACTTTGGAATGGTATTGGTTCCATCGCGATTTAATCGAGAAATATACTTTTACCTGTCCTAAGCAGGCAGGTAGGTATTTCCAAACAGATTTCAACTTTATGCGATCCGGGCATATCTCTCTTGTTTTATTTACTCTCATCAGGGTCTCTATGCGCACTGGTTGATTCGCGGTTATCTAAGCCTTTCTATAGATTGTCTCCAGTAAAAGTCTTGATGCAAACAAATAAATATTGTGACATAATGTTGATGCAAAACCTCTCACTGTGATACTTTTCGTACCTTTACGTTCATAAATGCTTATTTTCAACTTTAACGTTCATATTTGTTACTTTAAGACAATTAACCGGTCGTATACCGCCGGCTCGCATACCAGCCGGCAGATTTGTACCCGTCGTAGGCCGGTGGCTCGCATGCGAGCCACCAAATTGGCGCCAAAACGCCGCGCGCCGCCTTCGCTTTAGCTTAAGCTAACGTAAAACCAATTTGGTGGCTCGCATGCGAGCCACCGGCCTACGACGGGTACAAATCTGCCGGCTGGTATGCGAGCCGGCGGTATACGACCGGTTAATAACATAATTTGGAATTTGACTTGGTATTAATGAGATCAATAGGACATAATGTATGTAGGCACCAAAGGGTACGCTGCTATGGTAAACGATACAGAAAACTGGTGCCCTGCTTAGCTTAGAAAACTTTCGCTTCTTACAACAGACCTTAGTCTCTTTTGTTTTCTTAACATAGTCATTTGGTTACAATATAATTTAAAGGTAGCTTATATTCAAGCTGCTTTAGATTTTAGTGGGGATAATACCCTAAACATGCACAATTTATTATAATAATAATAATATTCTACCACATACACACAACACCATCTAGCCCAAACTAAGCAGAGCTTGTACGATGGGTACTAGACAATGGATAAACATACTTATATACTTTTTTTTGTAAATACATTCATATTATAGATAGAAACACCTAGACCAAGACAAACATCCATGTTCATGCACACAAATGTTTGACTTGTGCGGGAATCGAACCCGCGACCTCTGACGTTGCAGTTGGTTACACTAATCACTACGCCATCGAGGCCGACAATAAAATAAATTATATTATGAAACTCATCAGATTGTATTATGCATTTGTAATGAAACAAGTCCTTGAAAACACCTTGAAAACAGAAACCAGAGTTTTCGTCTAATCGTATTTCAATACTGACTCAAAATATATTTAGGTAATTCATACAAAAGTTATCCAATATTCTTCATCTTTTGTTAGTCTATATACTTTAAAATTTTTATTTATTTGAATATGTTATAATAACTAGGTATATATTTAAACCAACTAAGGGAACCAACTAAAAAGACGTAAATTATTAAAATATTTTTGAGCCTGGTTTAACAAAGAATAGTAACAATAGTATAACAAACAATGTTCCAGCAATGGTTCATGTATTACTCGCTGGTCTTTAAACACCAGCATACATCAAAAATCTAACTGGTTCACAGAAGCCTTTCCAGATTTCTGTGTTTGTACAAACCATCGAAAACCACTGAGTATCGACTGATAAATTCTGTGTTTACTCTCGTTACCTGCGGCGCTGTTAATTATCGTACAGAGAGCCTTTTCGTCAGTTATGAGACGATTATAGGGTTTTAACAGTGTGTTTATGACTTATTGCGGTTGCTGAAGTACGGTATAATCGTTACGATTAAGTGCAGCTCTTAACTTAATTACATGCATTACCAATTATGAGGGGTATGAATTTGTAACTTAAATTGGGAAGTGAAACGACTTGGTTGTTGGCGTTCTTATAAAATATGTTATTTTTAAGATGTACTATTGTTATCCGTTACTAGTAACTCTATCAACCTATTACTCTTACGACACCTAAATACAAGCTAAGGCCATGCTACGCAATTCGTTGAAATGTGACGTCATCAGCATAGTCGCAATCTGTGTCCGAAGTATATACCAAACGTGATGTGTTGTTGTTATATAAAGAACTAGCTTTTGGCCGCAGTTTCACTGCCTTGGGCCACAAGATCAATCTTTCAGGAACCGTGCATTTTATAGAAATCTTTCATAATTGTACTTTGCGTCATATTAGCATTCTTTGAAATAAATCACGTGCGTCGATTCATTGCCCTTTTGCTCTGTGAATTAAGAAACACCTACTTAACACACTTCCGCATCTTATTGTGGAAAACTTCTTAAGAAAGTCTCATTGCACAAATGTAACGTGTTTATGCAGAAGTAGCGGTAAATACTTAAATATTATGAAGCACACCTACCCATTATAAAATAAAAAAATAAATGCATAATTAATTAAAACCACGTTTTGCTACTTACTGGGTTTACATTAGCAATGATCTTATTGTACTTATATTGCTTATACTAACATTTTGAAAATACCTTTGTATTAAGACCACAATAATGAAATGATACACAAAATATTAGCACATGTTTATATTATAAACTCATATTACCAAAAGTTGTAGAAAAAAATTGTATCCTGTAAATGCAAAACGGCTGGCAACTTTTTAAATGGCTAACATTTACGAACTACGATTTAACTTGGCAAGTCGTTTGTAAATGAGGCTATTTAGTCCAACATTTATCATAATTCCAAGACTTTTTGTGGTGTACTGGGAACCAAAAGTAAATGTGTATGCTATTTATCATTTCGTGCAAATTCCAGGACTCAGTTTGAGATTACTGTAGCGCGTATGAGTAATGGTTTCATTTATACTTTGTACATGATTATAGCATAAATCTTTAACACGAAAGCCCTAAGTGTACAAGTAAATACATCACTAAATAGACTGTCATCGGGTGAAAATAACGGGTGTCGAGCTTACATTTAGTTTTAAAAGATTCTAGATTATATCTGCGGCTTAGTTCGCGTTAAAAGGTTATATCAATAAATTTCCAGCCCTCGGGCACAGTACTTTTTTTATCTTCATCATGTATTCGAAATTTCATTATGATCGGTCGAGCAGTTAAGGCGTGAAAGCTTAAACAAACTTACATTCGCATTTATAATATAAAAGTTAGGAAGTTAGGATTAGAATTCCAGGTATTATAAGATTGTCTAATCTGTCGCAAATGTATCTTAACCGTTTCAATGTAAATGTATTTTGATAAAATTATGGTATCTATTGAAAAACTTTACATGTGCTTTAAGACACGAGGATAATTTCAATGTAATTTAGAATCACATTATTTATGGAATTATGGCCCTCTTTTTACATGTGCCGTTAGTTGAAATATACAACGCTCTGTGTTCAATATTACAAACAATACCTTAAGGCTATAATCGGCTTTGCTCTATGTATTATATCAAGTATAATAATAATAAACATTAATGATGACTCTATTGCTATTTTGCGCTCATGAGTTGTTTCTAGAATAGAATTAAAAGGCGTTGTAAGTGCTGTCTGAATAAGACGATAAGTCCTTTCTTCGCGCACTGGACACACAGATATTATTATGTGAAAAAAGCTGTATGTAATTGGTGAAAAACTATAAAACGAGTGAGTGGCTGAGTTTATTAGTAGTATATGTTAAAAATCGTAATAATTTATTTGCAAACTAAGTGTAAATTATGTCTTAAATAATAATTAAATAAATAATGTAGAATAAGGACTGGGCATTTACATCCATAGTAAATTTCAAGGCACTACAAAATATATCTACAACTCATTCATGTAAGACATAATGGGTTATGTACATATTTTTATAGATCGCTGTATTAGTTTATTTTAATTCGTAGGTTTATATTATTATATGTAGGTATATATTTTTCATTGAATCCACAACACTTTGGCTACGCCAATAATATTTTCACAAAATACAAATAACATATCAAAGATTTTTCTAAATAAATCTATCTCTATGTATATAAAAATCCAAAGCATGACTACTAAACTCATACTCCATCTGAAAAAAAAAATGTTTCTAATTCTCCCTTCCCTCTTCCCTCCGCGCACAGCGGCATTATGATCCGCATCCTTCGATTCTCATTTTGCGCAGTACGATAAGAAGCTGACATAATGTTTTTCTTTCCATCCCACAACAGCGTAGAAATATTTTTTAAAATATACCCTGAACAATAGAGCGGGCCATAAAAAGCCGGCGCAATTGGTCGTGAGACTGCAAAATGTTCGTTGTACGGACGAATTTGTTCCAACACAGATTTTCCGGGACCCTTCCCGTCCGCGTTCTACCAACGAATTACAAGGAATTTTCTTACAATAACCGAACATTCCCTGTTGTCGGCACTCTTGCGAAAATGTAACCAATCTTTTTAATTAAATTACTGAAATAAAATGTGTCATTTTTCTACCTAATGGAATTATACCATTTTTTACTTACGATTTTTGTGAGGGTTTTAGAGTGGTCGAACTAGGTAATCGTTTGCACCCGGCTGCGTTATTAATTTACGTTCATTTTTCACATAAATGTTTGAAGTAAAAAGGTGATTTACCTTGGGACTGACGTCAACAAGAAAAGATAATGCAAACGGTACAAACGTGCTTCGAATGTCATTCCAGTTGATAGACAGCTGCGAACAATATAAGCATTCAAAGCACATAACATGGCTGTGTACCCGAGAACTCTATGATTGAGATATGTGTAAAGAGCTTTTAGTGCCTGTCCAATTTGCTAACTCGTTCAGTCATGAGAGTGCCCGGTTCTAAAGTACATCATCCCTGATCGCAGAAATCGATTTTGGTGTCATGCGGAGTAAGAAATGGTATGCCTTAAGCGACTATGTATTTTGCAAACAGCATTTCATATTATAAATAAAATATACAAGTGCCATATTATTACCCATCTTAATTTCTAATATATATGATAATATATGATAGCCATCTTTAATATTCTATTTAAGGTATTCTCGTAAAGGTAATCTGTACCAGAATTTAACAATTAATATGTTGCATAAAGTTGCCTATACGGCTTGTTGGTCATAGAATTTCTTTTATAAGTTAAGGTCACACGACCGGGTCACTTAGTGGAAGAATAAATTCATGATGATTAACTCTGGCCTAATTAGCACATTGCACTGCACGTGGCTCTATTGCTGCAGCATTTGTATCACGTACAGTCCCTCTAAATTGTTGTATGTACCCTTTAAACAATATTTTCGACAAAGAGATGGCAATTAAACACCGCATCAGATTAAGTTTATAATTAATTCGTAATTCCATTATACATTTCGTTCACAGTCTAATTAGTATTATTATTATTCGTTTAGCTGTACAAATGACCCGCTTTGTAAACGCAATCGCTGGCTATGAATAGAATTGGTTTATGAATTATTCCTTATTCCTAAAGACGGAATGTCCCCTAGCGATACTCTGATATTAATATTCATGACTAGAACAAGGAAGGACGTCTAAGGAACTAACAATGCCTAAGCTTTGCGATGTTAGTGGTTATTAGAGCGGACGTACCCACAAATTTATTATTTATTTATGAAGTCATCAAACTTCAAGCCTTTTCCCGAACGTATTGATTTGGTTCTTAATTTAAATAGAAGTAACGGCCAATAAGTGAAAAGAAATATCTAAAAGATTTTAAACAATTAAATCTGTACGTTTTCAATATTTTAGAGACTTGGCTAGTAGTTACATTTTAACGCGAATGGTAGTCCTGATTTTAGGTATCTCCATATTATAGGTAATGCAATGAAATAAAATTTCATTGCTGTTTGGCGTTTTTGAACGGCCATTATTTTGACTACAATGTTTTCCGCATTATTAGCGCATAGCCGGCAATAACAACGATTTATAAAATACACGTTAATATTTTGCTTATGACTTGCCCAAGAATATTATGCTTGGAATATTATGCAGCCACATATTACAGTTAAAATATTGTCCGTTTAGAAGCCCCTAACATTTATATATTAACGTAGAATAGGCAATAATACAATAACGACCAAAGATAAACGAATATATTAAGGGGAACGGGCACTTAGGTGCATGGGATGCATTAGAAAACCTATTTGAAAATATGCATATGAAATAGGATGCAACGGTGCGCAAGAATGCTTAGTACACGGAATTGTAAAATGGACCATCGACGAATATTCAGAGACACGTCCCGTTGATATCAATAAACGAAACGTGTTCAATGCGGATGCCGTTATTAGACGCGGCTGTTTTCATCCTAACTAAACACATTCCTTGCAAATGAGCAGTCGTGAAAACATATGTGAATATGCCGTTTCATGACCAAAGCTTAGAACACTATAAAAACAAATTGTTTTATAATCAATTTTGCTAGTCTTGGCAACCATTAGATAATAAATGCAATTACGTATTGAAGTTGAATTTAGCTTTAGTAAATGCCAGCTCATACGTCAAATACGTGAAACTTAGTCAACGTTGCAATGAAGATATTTTAATATAGACAACACGACATTGTGTATGGTACCTTTGATATGTATGTTACTATGTTGTATATCTTAATGACCGAAAAGCGCTTTAAGTATTAAATTATTTAGGTTATCCGAACATTAATAAAGAAACTAATGATTAAAAATATGTGTGGAATAACTTTGTTACTCACCCCATGATGTCTCAGATAAATACGCGAGTAAATTGGTAAATACAAGTGCGTCTTACGCATATTTACTCAATATTTTTAAAATATTTGTTTTTACATTAATGTTCAACATTAAGTAATTATGCATTTTAATATATTTATCGTTATAGTCTAGAATGCTTAACGTCAGCTCTTTTTATTAAATATTTACTAGGGATCCTTATGCGGCAAAGAAAACTTAACAAATATTGATTCAATATAATGTACATATATACTGGACACGCAAACTCGGTACAACTTTTTGTTAATTATATATTTTCTCTCATTTGAACTTTCAACCCAACATAGTGAATTGATAGTAGCCAAATATCTGCTTACATCACTGAACGTGCACCTGTGAAGTTAGAAAAGTTTAATTTATTTAATGGTTAAAGCTGATAAGCTTTCAGTCGAATCAGCAAAAGAATATAACTTAATCATCTAGCTTTTAATTTTAAGTAGGTAACAAATATTTGATGATATGCTTTTTTGTATATATCAATAGATTATTACAAATTATAATATATATATATATATATATATATATCAGTAGCTATAGATCAGTGGGGAGACCAACAGACTGCAATACTGTGGGTCTCGGGTTCGCACCCACGTCGCGCACCACTGACTTTGGAAATTATATGACTTTTCGAAATTATGTGCGTATTGATTGACAATTATCGCCTGCTCCGTGCCTCGGAGAGCACGTTAAGCCGTCGGTCCCGGCTGCCATGAACATCTATGGCAGTTGTTATTGGGTAAGTCAGTACCCTCTAATATCCTGACACTGTTCTAGCCTTAGGATATCGTTAGCCTTCGGGTTGCGGAGGTCAGGTGGCAGCCGCTCCATGTAAGAACTGATATCCAGTCAAATCCGGTTAGACTAGAAAAGCCGACCCCAAGTGAATTGGGAATAATAAAGACTAAGATAGAAGAGGAATAGACTATTATAAATTAATTGGTAAATATCTGCCTATAACCAAATGTTCTGTACATAAAAAGTATTTATATAGAAGTCTATAATTCGCTACGCGCTGTGTATACGTCTAATAAGTGAGTGGCTCAAAGACATAATTCCTTAGTTTCCGAAAGTTTTGGAACATCACAATACCGACATTGATCGAATCTCAATCTATTGTTATCAATAGGTGAACGGTGTTGAAAAACAACTTGTTTTTTCCTTGTACCTCAGTTTTTACTAGATAGTTACTATAACAAATTACTGAAGTTTTCAACTATAATATCGTATGATGTGAAAGGTTTTCTTTATACAAATAGCTTGGATTTTACGTGCATTGAAAGTAGTTGGGATCAAACGCCTAGAGTAACATACCGTCGACGATGAAATAAAAACAGTATTGCAAAGCTTTCAATCTTATTTAGTTTTTGGTATAGTGAAAGCTTAGATTAAAACGTACACATGCTTTATTATACTTAGTTATGTGAAGCGTATGAATAATGATTATTAATATTTAATTATTTAACTAGAGCCCCAAAGATATAATAAAATAAAGAAAACATGTTAGACTAGCTATTGCCCGTGGCGTCGTTCGCTCAGCAATAGAATTTATGCTATGCCATTTTCTGTATTGTTAGTTAAAATCCCACACACCACAATTATTAATGTGAACCATAAATTATTTCACTGAATCTGGGTATAATTTAATGTATTGTAGAGTCTGGTCTTATAATTTAAAAGTAATAAAATACAAAAAGTCTATGCTTATTATTTAAAAGCATTAAAAACAATTTTCAACTTCTTGAGAGATTGTTCTGAAACCATAAAGTCTTAAAGTTCTATACAAATAAAAAGTTTAATATCTTAAGCAAGATAGCAATCGCAAATCTTCGACCTGGAACAATACATGAACATTTTATACCAACCACATTTGTAAAGGCAACATTAAAACATTTCAGTAGCTCCATAAATATCTCTCTGCCACTAATCCCTGATGTTCTGTGCGCGATTCGATGAATATAAATGGCGGATTGAATAAGTAATCTTATTACCCTAATCTGTACATACAGAATCTGACGAAAGTATGACTCAGCTACAATTTTAACTGGTTTAAAAGGGTTTAGTAATATTTATTTATTTGTGTTGCAATAATAAGTGAAATTTCTGTGTGGCTGTTGTAGAATGTTACAGTTAATATGGCTGATAATAGGCTTTTTGTTGCTCTACAAAAGTTTATAACTCAGTGTACAAACGAAAAAGGAATCATTTAGATGTTGTCACAGATATTGCATGAACCAAATGGTTAAATTCAAAATAGAATAGAGAATAATAGATACATAAAGTCTCACTCTGAGAGCGTTTGCATATATAATATAGATATTGCCCGCAGCTTCGCTTCGATTGGTTAGTAACAGTACTTTTTCTGGGTGAAAGGTACCGTATGTCCAATTCTGTACCTCTGATAACGTGTATGCAAAATTACATGGTGATCGGTTGAGTAATTGAGACGTGAAAGCGTAACAAACAAACAAACTCACATTCGCATTTATAGTATTAGTAAGGATTTTAAACCGATGATCGCACAGTAGTTTATACGTTGAAACGTTTAAATGTATTACTTACCTAAATTTGTTCGCAATACAAGATATGTAACTTAATCCAATAGTTGTTTTTATTCAGATAATATGTATGGATTTACAAAAAAAAAACGATATATAATAATAATAATAATATTCTACCACATACACACAACACCATCTAGCCCAAACTAAGCAGAGCTTGTACTATGGGTACTAGACAATGGATAAACATACTTATATTTTTTTTTTTTTGTAAATACTTACATATTATCCATAGAAACACCCAGACCAAGACAAACATCCATGTTCATGCACACAAATGTTTGACTTGTGCGGGAATCGAACCTGCGACCTCAGTCGTGGCAGTCCGTTACACTAACCACTACGCCATCGAGGCCGACATCATTGTTTTGTATGTTAATCGATTGTGATTGACTAGTACACATATTACAAGCTCTGCTTAGTTTAGGCTAGATGGTGTTGTGTGTATGTGATAAGATATTATTATTATAACAAACAGAGTTTTTATTAAGTTTCAACAAAAATAAACAAATAATAACAGTATATACTTAGTATTCTTTACGAAACATTTATTTTATATCCTCCATTTTGTTCTTTTGATTGAGTTCGTAACTGACTTCAAGGCTTACGTTTCAACCCTCCATAATACGTGCGTGAGCCGCAATACTATTTCTACTAGAAAACTACATTACGCGTAACAAAGATACATTGCGTGCTCAACACCTAAAGATATATCGTTACAAAAACGGTCCATGTACGTTTATTATGAAGAACTACAACCTTAGTCCTATACGTCCTGGTATCGTAAATCATGAACTCACACATTTTGTTCTAAACCAAACATACTTTTCAGTAGAAGTGGTATTTTAGTACTAATACGTATAGTGTATACGATCGGTCGAGACGTCTAGTGTGGACAATTCGATTACCAAGACCGTGATCAAATAAAGCCAGTGAGTGTGATGGCTTTGCAATCAGAACCACATATAGTAGGTGTAGGGCTGTGATATATCCCTAGTGCCTGATTTTAAGCTGCTACGTCTATAGACTAGAGACTGTCTCAGTTAAATATGATTTTGTAATTTCGGTTACAATGGCTTTTCTCGCAGACAGGATGTGTAGCCTTGCATAGTTGCTTTAAAATGGACTATGCGAACATTGCATAACAAAACACATACAACCTTAAAGGGGCAGAGGTAGAGGTGTATCATCCCCACATATGTTTAGCTTATCTCTACTTTAATACAAAGCTGTTTAATTAAAGTGTAACGTACTTTTTTGTAACGTTACTTTGGTGTTAAAATCAATCATATTAAATCGCTGCTTAAATCGATCGATTTTTGGTCATCGCTATTTATTATATCATTACCATTAGACATATAAAACTTATAATAACTCATCTGTACTAATATTATAAAGAAAAAAGATTTGTTTTTTTGTTCGTTCGAATGTTTGCTAGTAAAATTTAAGTAAAAAAAAAACAACCGATTTAAAAAAAACTTTCGCCATTAAAAAGCTATTTTATCACCGAGTAACATAGGCTATAATTTATTTAAAAATTAAAGTACTGTTACTAACATAACCTAACCTACTTTTACGCGAACGAAACCGCGAACAAAAACTAGTTGCGAATAAACTGCTATTTAAGTTTATAATTAAGCAGTTAAAGTTTATTCTTAACTAGTTTTCTACCAACTTACTTCACATTAATAGAATCGGAATCTGCAATTGACATATCAAAACCTATCAACTGCAAGTTTACTAATCACATATCAAGCGTATAACTATTTCAAACAATCGTTCAGCGTTGTATAATAAGTACAAAAGGTAATAAACACCACCATGCTAGGTATTTATGTACCTTTTAAGTGTGGATATCGTTTTAACCAGGTTGCACTGGCCATACTCACGAGCAGATTGAAACGTCAAACCTTGCGCAACCAAACCAGTACGCAAATACGAATGCATTTATTCCCGTGCGTACCTTCTACTAATATTATACATGACCTAAAAAAATTATATGGACTATATGGACTAGAATGAATTGTTCGTCTTACCACACAGATAGAAAATGTCCTTTTTTTTTTATTTTTTTCGTGGTCGAATGCTTTGACGTGTACCTCTCCGCGGGGCGACGGAGAGGTTATGTCGGGCTCACCAGAGAATTGATACCCCAGTAATACCGACTAAACCTACCACGGTGTTCCTCGACATAACCATAGACGGCGAGGCCGCGCGAATCGCTTTCACATGCAATCGCGACCCCGCCGTGGTTTCGGCCCGCCGTGTAAAACGGCAGGCCACTACACAGAAATACTTCCTCCACCGTCCCCCTGGGAGGGAAAAAGACACGATACAGAGGCGCACGTGGGAACACGCACGCCGCCTCTCGGACCTGGTGCTGATCGGGTGGCGAGCAGGCCCACGCAGCTCACCACCCCCAGGTCAAACCTCAGGGTGGCTGGAGGTCATCTCGCGCCCTCCGGCGCCCGGTTCTGCGGTTGGGGAGAGGGTTTAAGCGCTCCCTCTCCCGCTCCGCCGCCTCCTTGATGGAAATTACTTCCTCACAAAAGGAGGCGACAGCGTTCCACGATCTCTCACTCCGGACCATAGACTGAACCACGGCCGGGAGTGAGAGGGCAACCAGTCCGACTGCCGCGATCAACTCACGGCGCTGCGATGCCCAGGCGGGGCAATCCGCCAAAGTGTGCAGCGCCGTGTCCACAACAACATCGCGGCAGTCGCCGCAGTGATGACATCCGGGCGTCGCCTGCCGGCCTATACGACACAGGAACTGGCCAAAACAACCGTGGCCAGTCATTACCTGTGTCAGCCGGAAGGGGAGGGCGCCATGCCGCCTCTCCAGCCACTCCTCTAAAACGGGACTTACCGCCACGATTGTGGCGTGCCCGAGATAGACAATGTCCTAAATTAACTTGTAGCATACTTTTATCCCAGTATGAGTTGCCTTTACGCCATCACACATAAACTGTAGTTTTATTTAATTAATTAATAGCATAACCACATTATACATATTAATACAATATAACATTTCTTTACATAGTATTTTGTCTGATATGACACTTAATAATAATAATGTCCTACAATTTCGGTCACAGCGGCCAATCTTAACGGAGACTGGCCACCTGCGCAGGAGATATTATAGTGCATAAATGTGTGCGCATATATATATCCCGATACCCTTCTGCCAACTCAAAACATGGTTATGCGATAGAACCACGAAACTACACGAAAAACAGTGGACAGAAACAAAAGAATGTAGACAGACGAAGGAAGCCCTTCCATCCTTGGACAGGCATCTGTCACGCAGACTGCTACGTTCCACAAGGAAAAACCTACGCCACCTAGTGGGTATAATAACGGGCCACTGCTCACTTAACAAACACCTGTTCAACATCGGTATCACTGACAGTCCTTTATGTAGAGGCTGCATGGAAACCGAGGAGACATCGGCTCACGTGCTCCTACATTGCAAAAGCGTGAGCAACCAACGGGCGAAACTCCTAAACAGTCCAGAAACGATGAAAGAGGTACTGCGCGACATCGGTCCCCTATTATCATTCTGGACGGAGCTGAGGTGGTATGAGTAACCGAACAATACTTCGCGTCGGCTACTTACGCACAATGGCCCAATTGTAGGGCTAAGTGCGGATAACACACGTCCAACTAACTAACTAACTAAATGTGTGCGCAAACAGAAGTGCACTCTCTGTTTCCTAACTCTCGTGATCCGATGGGAGGGTAATTCGACACGATCGGAGAGAGATCAAGCGCAGGACCAAGAGCTTTACGTGCTTTCCGAGGCACGGGGGTGTCTAACACCGCCAAAGAACTTCCTAACTCCGGGCTGCTATTGAGATTTCTTAACAGAAAACCCAATAACTTTTTTGTTGGCTCGACTCGGGATTCGAACCCAAGGCCTTATGCACTGCAGTCGCATTCACTACCGCTGCGCCACGGAGGCTTGCGGTGCACATAACATTGGCTGGTTATAGAGAAGTTAAATGTTTACATAACTATTATAACTTAATCTAATTTTAACATATCTTAAAAAGGTCATACAATACTAGAATTAGAATAAAAGAGTTTCAGCAATTGAGCTTTAAATTTGCTAAACAAGTCGCCGAAAATGTCAATGTCTGGATTGTGTGTTTGGATAATATTGCATAGATTAAGAACTCTATGTATAGGTGATTGCCTGTTAAATATACATATTTGTTTATAAAACATAGCGAAGGTTTAAATAGACTAGAGTAACACATATAAGATTTTATCCAGGTTGAAAGAAGAAAGAAAGAAAGAAAGAAAAATGTTTTATTTGAATCTCCATACATACATAATTTAAGAAAAAATATAATAATAGATACAATTAACCTAAAACGGCACATGGAGATCAAATTAGGTAACTGCGTCAGCTATTGTTGCAGTATAGACTGCAACGCTGGTATTCTCGCAGGCCTACTAATAATAATTTATTTATACACATCAATTCTTATAAAAATAAAACATACAAAAAATGGGATAAAATAATAAATATAACTTATACAATATTTTTATACTATATTACATGAAAGTATATGTATATACACATACGCACATATATATATATATATATACATACACACACACACACACACATATATATATATACATATAATTATTTATATATAGTAGTTTATAAAAAAATAAACAATAAAAAATCGTGTAATATAACAAAACACTGCATGCGATAATGATATTTAGAATAAAATGAATAAAGCAAAGGTACAATGATTATGTAATGCGTTTCCGCGAGGTTAAGCGATATCGTCGAATAATAGTTCACCTTTATTATTATTTGAACAATACTTGAGTCCCAATCTTATAAAATCGACGGTACTGCTTTAAAATATCGCCTATTTTCACGGGCCATACATAAACCATGGAACGCCAAAGTAGTCATGTCCGTTCAGTATTAATCCCACTTGTATCCTTTATATTATCTTCATTATCCTTAACGTCATATAATATGTAAAAAATAGACCAATAGCATCATATATTCTCGTAAAATCAGATTCGCTGTGTGCAGCTACCGTGGGGGTTTGTGAAAATGTCATGTGAATGGAAAAAGTTAGTTACATATTCGTCCGTTTCATGCTTTGGGAGCAGCGTGCCAAAATTCGAACCTTTTTCACGGATCACTTAATATAATCCATTGATATAAACAAACCAACTTGTGCGAGTAAAATTGTTTTGTAGTTTATTGTAGAGTAATTTTATACTAAGTGCCTTTTACATAATGTATATATGTACATACATAGTTTCACCTGTATATTGTATAGGGTACACTGATATTTACTCAACTATTAGACAAGTTTGTTGCTGTCTACTAAGCTAAGCTTTAAACTCTGAGTTACTAATGAGTTTTTTCATTACAGGAAAATTCAAAAACACCTTGTGGGATGATCCCGACGACGATGTACCTATATGGTATACATAGATGGGTAAAATAATACTTCAAGTTATCTTATCAAATCACTGCCGACTTCTATATAATTAACCGATGTAACTCCTCTAAAGTAAACATACTTTAATTTCGGAGGCCAAGATCCACTTTGGGTTGCTGAGCCAACAAAGTAAGTAAGTAATTGCCGTGGGAGAGCAACGTTTTGGCACAAATGGGCCGGCTCGATCGGAGTGATACCACGGCCTCACAGAAAACTGGCGTCAAATAGCGCTTGCGTTGTGTTTCGTCGAGTGAGTGAGGCCACCTGAGGCCCAACCGCCCCTCCCTCTTCTGAGGGAGAGGGAGGAGAGGCATATTTAAAAGGCCGGCAACGCACTTGTGACTCCTCTGGTGTTGCGGGTTTCCATGAGCGGCGGTAATCGCTTACCATCAGGCGATTCGTCTGCTCGTTTGCCGCCTATACCATAAAAAACTTATTTTAATGAAATATTTATTGTCAGTTCTATATGCCGAATCTTCCTCTTTTGTTTTTAAAAAGATAAATTCGATATCTCTTAATGTACTGCATCAATGTCTGTGTTGCGGTGGACTTTACAAATATTTAAATAACAGACACAAAGAATACGCGGAATAACAATGTGTGGATCACACAAAGTTTTGTCCCTTGTGGGATTCGAACCCAAAACACTCGTCCTAGTAGCAATGGCGAGGTTATTATTACGCCATCCTTGCAGTCAAATATTGACGGTATTTTAAGTAAAATAAGCATCGTGATGGTAAGTCATGTCCTTATTCTTCAACTGTCAATGCTATAATTCGGCGAAGGTATATTGACATTTGACAGCTTAACTAATATCAGCCTTGAATATAAATTGCCCTCCTGCTGGGATGTGAAAATAGACTTCATATATTTTCGAGATCATTATGGAGAACATTCAGATATGCAGATTTCTTTAACGTTAACAATTAAATATTTAAAACGGACATAACTTCGAAAACTTAGATATACGTGCCTTGGCATTGAACTCGAGACCACTGCGTGGTCCATTGGTCTCTCACTTGGCTATCGCTGCCTAATTCGTCAATTTAATTATCACATATATTCCCTGGATAACAGAACAAGAGTTCCTCGTTCGTATAGCAAGTCACTATAAGCTATTCGCTAGTAGGAGCATTGTAATTCAAAGGCAAGTCGAAGTTTGAGGAGTACGGCTTTCAGATTCTAACTTCCCATATGCTGGAGTGGAGCACTTATGTTATTACTGGCGCTTAGCGTCGGATTGGCAAGTTAGCTCCATATTACATATATGTGCAAGTTTAACAGCTTATAGCTCGTTATGTATCATAGGAAAGACAAGTTGCTGAACTCAAATTTGAATCTTCGAGAAGTACGGCGGTATTCTGTGTAATGTAATGAAATTCATTGTTTGCTGAAAATCTTGAATCTGAATCTGAGAAAATAAATGATTTGTATAATCAGTCAGCAGCTTCGTTTTGCGTCATAGGTTTACGATTTTATTTGCAGCCGTTTGTGTGGTGCCGGATTCGATCCTGGGGTGTTAAGGTCTAATTAGGTTTTTCTGTTAGGTCAATCCTAATACCAGCACGAGAACAGAAATTGTGTTCATAAGACACCAATAGGTTCATCCTTATGGGGTGCCCAAAACAAAGCTGATAAATAATGGATGAAAAACTTCTGCCAATGGTTTCGAGGCTACGTAGGCGTAAATGTATATTATGTTATATAGTCAGTAGCTGTAGTATCGACCACACTTTATACTTTAAAATACTTTGTCTTTTGACCGCACGGAATATGTAGTGGCTTAAGATGCCTCGCCACTGCCATTGCGCCGGCCGTCGAGTGTGTGATTCCCATACAAATAGTTGTTCCCAGTCTAATTATCCGAAGCGAAACAGGAACTACTTCTAGTGTGGGATTTGTTTTATGAATAAAAAGTGGAGCAAGTGAAAGAGTTTGTATATTTGGGTACGTTGTTTACAAGGGATGGTAAACATGAGGGAGATATTGAAAGGAGAACGATTGCTGGCAACAAACTGAATAGAGCTCTACGCGCTTTTATGTTCATAATACTTTATGAACATAAAAGCGCGTAGAGTCGCTCGCATAATAGTCGAACTGTATCCGAAAAGGCACGTTTGGCTGTTCATAGAGCACTATTAGTGCCTACATTTATGTATGGAAGTGAAAGCTGGGTATGGCAAAAGAAGCATGAGAGCAGAATAAATGCTGTAGAAATGAGAGCGCTAAGAAGCATATGTGGTGTGACTCTGAAAGATAGAATGAGAAATAGTGTGATTAGAGAGAGATGCGGTATGAAAGTGGATATAGTGACAAAAATAAAAAAGGATATGTTAAGCTGGTTTAGGCATGTAGAAAGAATAGACGAGGAAAGACTGACTAAGAAAGTTTATAAGGCTAGTGTGAATGGAACAGTCGCAAAAGGAAGACCTAGGCGAGCGTTTCTCGATCAGATCGGAGGCGTTCTGAACAAAGGCCAGGTTAAGAGCACCTTCAACCGACGGGCGCGTATGAGGAATGTGATGAAAGTGAATGAAGCCAGAGAAGTGTGTCAGGATCGTAGCAAATGGAAATCCGTAGTGTCTGCCTACCCCTCTGGGAAACAGGCGTGAATCTATGTATGTATGTACTATACGGTATTATATAATAACCGGTAAAATGCAGTCTCTCTTAAGTACCATTTATTATTAAACACGATCTAGCTTGAACATAAGGGAAGAAGCATTAGTGCAAATAATATACGAACTAAGCATTTTCGGTCCGACTTAAGCCTAAGATGTGTACATTAAAAAACGAAAGCTAGTTTTATCGACATGTTTCAATCAAAATTTTATCGGCCTCATTACGTATCAACAATTTCACGATTCAATTGGTACCAAATCATAAATTCATCTTCCAAACGAGTGAAACTTTTTAATAGTAGTATTTGCCAGTAACATTTACATTCACATTTACAAACATTAATCAGACTTCAAAAATGGATATTTGCAATTAGTAATATTAATTACAGTTTACGATTGAAGGTAAATAAATATCCAATATTAGTAATTACTCGCATTACTTCGTTTAAAAATCTTCATTTAATTTTTTTTTTTTGACGCTGTGTATCTGTAAATCCCTTTCCCTATCGCTGGTTTTGGGGCGGGTGATGGGGATACGTCGGGATCCAGCCCCTAAGATAGAAATTTGGGCTGAACCGACTAAAACCACCGCGATGTTCCTCAAACCTTTATGGCGGAGTCACCCAGATCGCTCTCGCATTCAAATCGCGACCCCGTCAAAGGTTTGACCCGCCGATGGACGTGGCGGGTCCCACACAACCATCACACAAACTCACAAACACAACAAAAACACACACAATTGGGGGACCTGGTCCCCGACGACATCGAGAGGCGTGCGCGGAACACGAACGCCGCCTACTCGGACCTGCGTTGATCGGGCGATGGACGACCCCAATAGGTCCACCGCCCGCAGGCTTCTATTCAGGGTGGCTGAAGGTCGTCTCGCACCCTCCTGCGCCCGGCTCTGCGGTTAGGGAGAGGGATTGAACGTTCCCTCTCCCTCTCCGCCGTCTCCTTCACTAACATCACCTCCTCACAGAAGGAGGCGATGACATTCCAAGACCTCTCGCTCGAAACCATGGACAGAATCATAGCCTCGAGCGAGAAGACGATCCTACCGACTGCTGCGTGCATGACACGGCGTTGCGTGGCCCAAGCAGGGCAACCTACCAATGTGTGCAACGCCGTGTCTTCCACAACGACGCGGCAGTCGCCGCAGTGATGACAACTGGGTGTCTCCTGTTTGCCTATTCGACACAGGTACCGGCCAAAACAACCGTAGTCGGGCAGCACCTGCGTCAGACGAAACGTGAGGGCGCCATGACGCCTCTCCAGCCACTTTCTAAGTACGGGTCTTACCGCCACGATTGTGACGTGAGATTAACTAAATTAACATAGTCCATTTTAACTGTGAAACTAATTTTATTTAAGCTATGAAAATTTCACAACCAGTAAATATATTTAGGTTTTTTAAACTGAGAATTATGCTTGTATCGCAGGTGACTCTACAAACATTGAACAGATTGAACACAAAGGTCACCTAGACTCGGTACAAAAGTTTATCAATCGCACAAATATTTTTGTTTGGTATGAGAAACGAACTCACAACACCCGGTGTAGTGGCAGAGACGAGACGACCTCTTAAACCATTTACGCAACCTGTGCAATTAAATAACTTGTATATGTCATCGGTACATTACCATACTATTATTATATTGACACGGGGATCAGCCTATCATTTATTTAATTTTACTGTAAAGTAATTCTCAGAAGCAACATGGAGACTAAAATATGCTCAGTAGACGAGTAATAGTATGGCTATGTGTGCCGATCTACGTAATAACGTAGCACTGAAAACGTAATTGGCAAAAGTACATAGGTCGCTTCTGCCTACATTACATGAATCTGTCTTTGTATATAAAATGAGTATCTATATATGTACTTACAAATTTTGATAGGAGTTTGAAATAAAACGAAAACTATATATTTCTAACATCACCAACTTCCTAACTCCAGGCTGCTATTGAGATTTCTGAACAGAAAATCCCAATAACTATTTTTTGGCCCGACCCGGGATTTGAACCCGAGACCTCATGCACTGCAGTGCATTCAATACCAATGTGCCACAGAGGCAGAGGCTTTATATATGTATATACAAACACAGACTCACGTAGTGTAGGCAGATCCAATCTACATTTTGCAAACACGTTTTTATATACCTATAACTTGCAACGCGGAAGCTTATGAGTTATTAGGTATATGACTGTAGCTGACCATCTACGCAGAATATATTATTATTATAGTGTACAAGTGTGCGGGCGGCACCTGTCTAACGCCGGGCCGAAAATATATTGACAGAAAAACCTAATTTCTGGTTCGACCCGGGTTTCGAAACCCAGACCTCATTCATACACAATTGCTGTAATTGTAGATATTATCGCTGCACCATGGAGGCAGACCTACATATGCAAGCGAAATGAGGATGTAATACATTTGCCTATGTATGTTTATTTTATAGCAATATACTGCAAACCTGTTTTTCATATACAGAATTAACATCAAATACTGAATACTCTCTTTCAACATCAAGGGATGAAAATAGGTTTTCGTTATCTACCTATATTCTATATACCTATATTCGGGCACAAAAACCTTCTCAGTACGTTCAGTTTTCCTTTACAAAAATTATAATCGCTCACCATCCCAAATTACTTTAATATTATTCAGTAAAAACATATTTGACTTTTATAATGAAGAGCTCGTCATTAAAGCTTCTGTTTACCGTATACTTATTGAAGAAAACAGTTCTCGGTACAGTACAGGGAATAAATACAAACAAAATCTTTTTTAACCATTACTTACTCGTTGGGGTTACTGGAGCATATACAACCGAACCTAATTACTCTGAGTATGGATGTACTTTCGGTCTGTTAATTGTATGATTGCAAAAGTCCTCTGCGACACGAGGTTGGATGCCTAAAGAAGTAGTAAACTTTTAAAAAATAAAGAGACGCACAGTTTGGACATGCGTAATTATTTGGTTAACAAACATTTTTGTAGCTTGGATTATCCAATGCTTAAGTATTTGATGAAGGTACAATGAGCCGGCTCGCTCTGGCATTCATTGTAGTACCCCATGATAAGGTAGTCATACCTTATTATGAGGTACCATGGATATACCAATAGATTAGGATACCATAAGATTAGGGTACCATGCTCTTATAAGTTACCAGCGTATGTGTAGTAGCTCTGTTACGCTTCTTACACGGATAGTGTCTGTTCCGGAGACCTACGAACGTACCTTACTAATGCCTTTCCTTTAATCCATCTATAGCCTTTCTGCCTAGTCGAAGCCACAGTGATATTTCTAGTATTGCAAGCGATCGTAAACTACGGTAGCCGATGACTACAACTTTTTTCCACTTTGGTGGTATGAAAAGAAAAATTGACATTGGCTATTGTTTCCGATTCAAGTTTCCAACAAAGCTAGCTGATGTTAAGAAGTTATATTAAGTTTGACCTTGGCAATTCGTCTTTTAATTAGACAACTCCCGCATAATACATCCTTTCTTGCAGAGATATTTACAAACATTCAAACAACTGCCACAAAAAACGCCCAGACTAGTAACAACTATTTGAATTGTAGATACAGTGTAGATGTAGTGGAACAATTTTTGTCCTGTGTCGAAGTGGGGCTAATTTGCCATCTGTGTTAATACTCTAGTTAATAATATATTATGCGCATATATTATACGTGATATTAATTATGTGTAATCGGATACCCCTCGGGCGATTAGTATTAATATATTAGTACATTCAAGTTGTTAATGATTATCACAAGTTAATTTTTCCAATACAAATAAATCAAAAGTAATTATAATATGTGTAATAGTATAAATATCTGCCTGTGTATGTATCTTCATAATTTAATTACCGTAAATTTTGTCAAGTCACAAACCGATAACTTTATATGACGTTCATACTTTGTAACCTTAATGAATAATTATTTTTTTATTTTTACTAAGATGAATCGTGATGAAATTTTTAGACAATCTCTGCATTTTAATATAGCGAGGTAGCTAGTATCAAATAACTTTACAACAAGATGTTATTCGAAACAATCTTTGGGTGTTCTTTGTGTCTGTTGTTTGAATTTTTGTAAAGTCACCCGTGACACTGGAATTCTTCTAAGATCTTCTTAGTGCGGGAATTGTCATCCATCAAAATTAAAAATAAAATTTCATACGCTTTTTTAATATTTGCGGTATATTAAACCACAGTAACTTTTCCACTTAACATAGCGCCTCCAAGGCACGCGTTGTGTAAAAAAGGTTCGTTTCTAGTAGTAATATGACGCGCAAGTTCAGCACGGTATAAAAGTAGACACAAATACTATCAAAACAAAAAAGTATGACGTGGTATAAAAGAATATCACGAATTAAAAATTCACACTTAAAGAAGCATTGCATAAGCAGTTACATTTATATTGCGCATACTTTATATTCCCTCACATCTACGTATAATCCCAGCGCGGAAGATCTTATACCAAAATTATCATTAGAATGCATCATTATGCATAAAAGTATCCTACTAACATCTTTTATTAGACCATGAGTTGACGTTTGGCACCAATATTCGATAGCTCTTCCTACTTCCAATCGAAAGGGTTAAATTATTGTAATTTTGGGCATATCTAACAATGATGAATAGTTTCCTTTTGATATGATAATGATGGTGAATCTATTGTTTACAATTGTCGAACTTTAAACAAATCGCAGCAAATTATCTCGGAAAGGGAAGTCCTTGTAGAGACTACTACAAACTATGGAGTACACTCGACCTAATTTGCGTTATGGCATTCACAGACAGAATTTGTTTATTACTCGACTATACTGTGCCGAATACTGATTATATTTTTGTTTCAGCATAAGTGCTAGTTTCAGTTCATGGCTTCGTTCACGCGTATCCTACGGGTTCGAATAACGGTATAATAAGTATCCTACAAGTTTATCCAGGAACCTCTATGTAACATTCACATTACAAGGGGCTTGCTTGCTAGTAAAGTACATGCATGTATTAAACATATCTGCTGATCATTATAGAATGGACGAATCAAAAACTTCGACATGTGAATCGCTCAAATACAAACCTTTTTAAAACTCTTCTATATATTTAATTCTCATCACAGAATATTGATTGATTTTAGTAGCATATAGCAACTAAATCAGATTTATCAATTAAATTTACGAATTATTTATATATTGATGTAGATGATAATTGTGCAGCCGTTTATCGATGGGTCGGAATTATTAAACTGGGGCTTTATTTTCTTCTTGGTAGTTAATTACTCTTCAAACCTTATGGTGCACCTCACTGAGATTACTATTTATGATAGATCTTCACACTTCACAGTAAGATTTTACTAGGAATCTTTGTAATACCTGGAATGTCACATGCATGTTCAATCCTGATATTTATACTGACCAGCCTTCGCGAAATTAAAAACTTTACAAAACTTGAAACACCTTTAAACAAAATCACTCATTATCACTTAGCCACGAAAAAATATTTGGAAATAGTACAAATATAATATTCGAGTGCGCAGATGTCGTAGTGGTTTAAGTGGTCGTATTGCCACTCTCATTACGCTGGGTGTTGTGAATTCGAATCCCACACTAGACAAAAAATGTGTGATTCACAAGTGTTTGTTCCAAGTTTGGGTGTTCTTTGTAAGCGTTGTTTGAATGTTTGTAAAGACTCCGCGATTGAAGAAATATTCCTAATACAAGAGATGTCTTTTAAAACTAGAAACCAGACTAGATTTGCCTCATCTTCAACCCACTCAACACATTAGTTGTGTGGCATAGCGATTATTAAAGCCAATATATAATTAGACAACCTTCCTTGTAGGCGTTGGCTGCCAATGTACCAATACACTAGCAAAGCCAACGTTTGTCTACTGGTGGACTATACCCAACTTTAGAAGACTACATATACTAAATATAGGTTGTACATATAGGTAATTGATAGTGGGTCATGGTCATATATTTGCGAAGAGCTTTGTAACAAATCGATAATCTGATTGAACATTTTGAAGCCCTTTATTAAATCCACTTCAGTACCGTTACTAGAATTATTTTGAATCTTAAAATTTTAATGAATAAATATGATATTAATTTGACTTTGAAATTTTCGTGTAACAACTATAATACTCTAAAGACTTAGCATATATAAATCTTAGATTTTGTAAATATGTATTTTAGTACCAACAATATAGCTCAGAGCTTTATGTGCTTAAATTTGAATGTGACATAACGTTGTATCGATAGTTTAATAGAAAACAGTGGACCTTCATGCGGTGGTCTGTCTTTTTGACCATGTGAGTATTAAATAGTTATTATTGCTCATTTAAATGGTGAAGAAAAGCCGTCATATTGTACTAGAGTACATAATGTTCTTGAAGACGTGTGAAGTCTGCCGGCCCTGGGCAGCATTATAGACTATGGACTAACCTTTTTGCACTGAGAAGACGCTCGTGTCCAGAAGTGGTACAGTTTATATACAGTTGATATTGACTCATACCTACTTAACGCCGAAGAGATGGATAGAATTATAACACACTTACGTTTTGCCAGCTATGTATTCGCACTCACGTAATAGGGAGCAAAACTACAGATACATTTCAAATTCCCTGCCGCTACTATTGACTAATCATGTTCTAGGTACTAGAGGCAACAACTTGACTAGATGGTTTATAGATTGCGTTAGAGTGCATGTTCTCTAACTCACTTATTCAGAGCCTAGCAGTCATTGCAACGATACGTAAGAGTGCAAAATTAATATGCAGTTCCGCAATACACTAGAAGGTAAAGTCAAAGTCAAAAATCATTTATAGCAAAGTAACACTTATGATCTTCATATAGTATATTATGTATATTTTGAATAAGTATTAAAATGTTGCACTCAAACATGTCGCGCAAGCGCAAAACTTAGACAAAGTGAGTTTGCCGCGTACCCATGCACGCTAAAGTGTGTTTCAAACAATTTAGTTTTAATGTCTCCTCTAGAATGTAGAACACGTTACCTCAAAGGTTGATACTAAGAATGTCTTAACAGATACCTAGTAAAGCTTTCTGTGATCTTAAAATCTCACTTAGGACCTCACGATTAACCGAACCGGTACAAACTTATGCAACGATACTACATGGTATTTTCTCAAATTGCCGTCTCGGTGAAAGCTACGTCCTATTATATAATACTGAATTTCTCATAAAATATATTATGTCGCATGTATCTACGTTATGCAGTGCATGGTAATTTATCTAGGGCTTATTGGCAATCCTGTTGCTTTTCTGAACCAGAATTCCTATTACTTACGAATTATATCAGCTCTGAATATTAGGACTTCAGATATAGGTTTGGCATTTTATTAAACTTACAGTATTAGGTATAGACATAACGAAACTATGTCGTCGCATCAAATCGCTTGCAAAAAACCTTAGGTATGTGGTTTGAGCGACAAAATCGGTTAAAACAAAAGTTTCTTTTTTTGGAAAGTTTAAGTAAGTGCTACTAAAGTCGATAAACTTCAAGTATCGATATAATAATGCTTAAATTTAGTGTATTTGAAAAAATAAGTAGATAAATACTCTCACATTTATATACAGAAGGAAACAAATATACCTAGACCTGATTTTTATTTAAACTTATCTGTATGTACGTCATAGCTACGTACGTATGTTAGCTACTATCTATAAGCACATCGCAAGCTTTTTTGAAAATATCAATACCAAGTTATATTAGGGTAGTTGCCTAAGATTTTATACATAATTTTATAGTCACGAGCAAATAGTAATCAAAATAAATATTTTCGTGCAAACAGTATCAAAATTGGTTGCAGAATAAGGCTAGAAATAATATGTATATCTTACATTTGCATATAAGAAAAGGTGGGCAGTAGTTGGGAAATCTTGCTATCTCGCTTGGACAGCAGCGTTTAAATAGCGGCTACGTCACAATTTGTATCGTACATCCTTTTTCTGTTATTTGAAATGTAACCCTACTTTGAAATTAAACACTTTATACGGATTTTGTCGCGATGTTTATTTTACTTTAAAACACTTTTATTACATAATTTTGAAAACTCTAACACTACTAATATTGAACTGACCATGACCATCTTAGTCTCCCGTGAACATGGCTGCTGTAAAGCAACCGAAACGTCGGGTCAAAGTGTAAACTTAAATATAAATAGTTTTAATTAAATTAAATAGCTTAAAATATAATAGTACAGTTCAATAATAGTAGTGTTACAGTTTTTAAAATTATGTAATAAAAGTGTTTAAAGTAAAATAAACAACGCGACAAAATCCGTATAAAGTGTTTAATTTCAATGTATAACATTCGCGTAAACATAAGACAATATTATTTACCCATACTACCAGTTTTAAAATGCTTGTGTATTATTTATATTCAATAAGATTAAAAAAGAAGTTTGTATTATCGTGTTTGGGTAACATAACTATAAAAGTTAAATAATGTAAATATTTGCCCATTACTCTAATATAAGAACAGTTTTCTTTAATGCAGTTCAATAGTAATCATTGCACTACTATGCCCAAATGCATTGGGATCGGATGTCTAGACTAACTAGATTCGCCTGAATATCGGTTTTCCACGAAGTGACTACCATTAGCGTACCGAAACTCAAATGGATAACGATATTCTGAAGTTAGATATTGACTGTCATGTCCTTGCAGATTAGTATGCAATAGAAACATTTGGTGTATTAATATAACTATTGAATATCATACTTATACATAGTCTCATGCTTTTATCTCGGTAGAATTAGAATATTTATTTGTAAAAACATGGTATAAAGGGTAATTGATTACATACAATAGATACAGCTTATTCTACCAATGGCGTACAAAAACTAATGTATTTGTACGCCATATTTGACTGACGTTAATTATAATAAAACAAAATTAAAAAAAGAGTAGGCAGTGGTGTATTATACCCACATTTTTTAGTGGCTACTTCATAGGGGAAAAATCTCCGTACTGCATAGAGAATTTCACGCAATAACACTTTTCCACACACAGAAGTCGCATTCACTACCGCTGCACCACTGAGTTTAAGGAAATAATGAAGTAATCCGTATAACGTGTCTCTAACACAATATTCTATCAAACGCTATGATATCAAATTATCTCACGCGTGTTCTCGCGCCGCACATACATAATACATATATATTTTTGTCACTGAATATAACAGTATAACCCATTTCCCTCAGTTGACTTTTACAACTTCCGCGGGATGACAAACTGACACACTCCATGTTTCTGCTTCATTGAAGCAACTTTATTAAATGTCGGCCTCATTAATGTTGACACATTATCCGTACGGCTCGTTTGTTTATTTAATAAATTCAACTGATAACGAAGCTCCATTTGTCAGCTCTTGTTTCATTAAAATTCTCATTACTATCCACATTTATTTTCAATTCCAGTTACCTATATACGATATAGCTTTACGAATTTATAGACTTTCTCAATTTCACGTCTTATAAAATCCAAATAATACATGCTTTTACCCTGATCCAATAACAAAAGCATCGAACGTCCTGTAAAGACGCATCGACCAATTTCGGCGACAAAGCCGTGTAATTTGAAAAACCTCAGTGATCCAGCACATTTCTCGCAAGTCATCCAACTAATGAACACGTCACAAAATACATTAAATTGTACTCCGAAAGAAAACATTCATTTTATTAGCCAGTCACGGCTCACGGTTCAAGACAAATCATTAAACCGATACGACGCGACGGACGGTTATTTGGGAATGAAGCCACAACTCGTATTAATTATTCATAGGCAATGTGGTGTGCGGGATGTCACAATCAATAATTCAAGCAAAAGCTGATGATATAGTCTGCATCGGTATGGAATTCTGCATATTCAGTGCGATATCAAAAAATAAGCGCAACGTGTTTTGAAGTTCACAACGTTGCTTAAAGAAACATCATACATTCGTCCCTCCGCTCAGACGTTCTGCATATTTCATAGCAACACGTAATCCGGAATATATTACGTACGCCGCAACCGAGAATAAAATAAAGGAAGTCTTTGTAAGTAGTACTGGAGGTAATAAAGATTATGTTCTTAAAGCTGTGTGTACTGAGGGAGTACAGGTGAGAGTTAGGAGTCGGCAGCGTCGGTCGGGCCCAAATATTACGTCTAATAAATTAGAGAGACGCGCAGTAACATTCCCTCAGTCTCGTTTCCTTCACATGGCAATTGTCCCGATATTACATGGCCATAAATTGACGCTATGTGTGAGCGAGCGTGCGCATAATATATGCTAATACGTTGTGTAGCTTCGGAGTTGGAGAATTCTTTTATTAACCATTATTACATGTTTGTGGAAAGTTTCCAGTGGTAGTAAAACATTAATAATAATATTATGGCCGAGTAGAGTTATATAGCTAGAGTTCTTCATCTCAAAATTGATCAAAATCCAACATTCATGACATAGCAGTGCGCTTTACTAACCTGTGAAATGTTGTGACGAGGGCTAAGTCGACCAACTCTTGATATTAAACATGAACATGATTTAAGTTTGTGGTAAACTTACCTCCTATTATGTATGTAACTTGAGAAGATACATTTACTAAATATTACATTTATATGAAACTCAAGTGAAATACCATAAATTACAAAACTATATAAAATGATGACAATACAATATAGGAATTTATTATGTACATACGTACTTCGGTATGAATGTAAGCATTCTTAATTCTAAAAAATAATGTCCTAAATTGTGTCAGTTACTATTTTCATCGTAAAATATTTGAAATGTTGTATTGATTTTTTATTTATTATTACAAATGTAAGCTATAAATAGATAAACGATGCATTCACACTATGTAAACACATAATTAGATAAAGCTTGAGCCTGTTAGCCCCAATGAGTGTGGTAAATATAGTTTATATGTGTTTAAAAATAATTCGTTCTGCTTTTCCATCACTACAACACCTATGTAGCAGTAGGTTCAGCAGTGGATACCATGGAGAACATCTTTAGGGCAGTCGTGGAGAAAGTTAAAATGTGAGAACTAACTGGGGTGCTTTGCGAAAGTTTAAAGACGTGCGTCGTCTAAATCCGTCAGCCCGTATAGTAACTACGACATACTTGTTCCAATACACCTCTTAATTTGCTTTTTGGTTTAATAATTCAGATAGTAATTCTATCTGAATTATTATTCAGATAGAATTACTATAATTATCTAGATCTAGACGTTTAATTGTTTAAGGTCTAGATCTAGTTTTTCGGAGTATTTATGAATGATGTCTTTGGTTTTATTCAATATTTTGTTTGTAGGGTCTGTTTTAACCTGTTTATATGTTGTTTCATCCGAAAGTAAATTTTCAATTTTATGTTTATAATCTGACGTATCCATTATGACCGTAGCGTTTCCTTTATCTGCACGGAGTACTGTAATATCTGACCTAGCCCGCAAGTTCTTCAGTGCGACGAATTCATCTTTGGGAAGATTCGGTCTGGGCAACGTCGGGGAAAGTGTAAAATAAAAATAAATTAAATCTAAATAGTTAAATAATAATTTAATTAGCTTAAAAATTAGTAAAAGTTTAATAGTAGTAGTAGTGTAACAATTTTCAAAATTTTGTAATAAAGTGTCATTTAAACAACGCGATAAAATCCGTATATAGCAGTTTAATTTCAATGAATAATATTCGCGTAAATAGAAGACAATATTATCTTTGTCTGTATTTTAATTTCATTGGTTGATTCATGGGTCGAGGCGGCAAGGTCCGAGCTCCTAGTGGAGAAATGGAAAGAACGACTTGTGCACCCTAGTGCCGGGCATGCCACGATAGTGACGGTAAGTCCCATCTTTGAGGAGTGGCTGGAGAGGCGGCATGGCGCGATCACCTTCCGGCTGACACAGGTAATGACTGGCCACAGTTGCTTTGACCAGTTCCTGTGTCGCATAGGCCGGCAAGAGACGCCCGGTTGTCACCACTGCGGCGACTAACGCGACGTTGTTCAGGACACTGCGCTGCACACTTTGGCGGACTGCTCCGCCTGGGGGTATCGCAGCGCCGTGAGTTGATCGCGGTAGTCGGACTGGTTGCCCTCTCACTTCCGGCCCTGGTTCAGTCTATGGTCCAGTAAGAGATCGTGGAACGCCGTCGCTTCCTTTTGTGAGGAAGTAATTTCCATCAAGGAGGCGGCGAAGCGGGAGAGGGAGCGCTTAAAGCCTCTCCCCAACCGCAGAACCGGGCGCCGGAGGGCGCGAGATGACCTCCAGCCACCCTGAGGTTTGACCTGGGGGTGGTGAGCTGTGTGGGCCTGCTCGCCACCCGATCAGCACCGTGTCCGAAAGGCGGCGTGCATGTTCCCACGCGCGCGTCTGAGTCGTGTTTTTGTCCCCCCTACAAGAGGACAGTAGAAGAAGTATCTTATGTAGTGGCCTGCCGTTTCACGCGGCGGTCCGAAACCACGGCGGGGTCGCGATTGCATGTGAAAGCGATTCGCGCGGCCCCGCCGTCTATGGTTATGTTGAGGAACACCTTGGTAGGTTTAGTTGGTATTACCGGGGTATATTTCCCCCGGTGAGCCCGACATAACCTCTCCGTCGCCCCGCGGAGAGGTAGGCGTCAAAGCTTTCCTCCAGGTAAAAAAAAAAAACTATCTTATTGATAATTCATTAAAATTAATTGTGTGCAATGTTGTTTTCATTAGTTGCTACGTGTACGAATAATATTATATTATTGGCTACGGAATGTGACGTAAACAAGTGACATCAGGAGTAGTCCGACCAAGCGGGTTATAAAAGCGTGTTCGGCGCGCATCGAGTCACTTTGACATCGGGCAGCGGACGGAGCGAACGTGCTGTGATCGTTATTGGGTGATATCAATATTATCTCTAATGCATTTCTAGCGGTTACAATAACCATCTTGAATAAATCAATGATTATTTAAAGGTCAAAGTGCATTTGTTATTTTTTTAAGCTGTTCACCTCTGATTCCTAAAAATATTATTACACAATATAAGGCACAAATAAGCTTTATTTATTTATAAAGCATAATTACTAAACGTATTAATTTAAAATTGGATAGTATCTTTCACTATTTGCAGCAGAGCTTCAATTTAATAATATTTGCAACCATACTTTTACTATGAATACAGAAAAAACCGTTCATATAAGTGAAATATAAATAATATAATTATTTATTGATTCCATGTCTAAAAATATATTGATATACGAATTATAATAAATTGAGGCAAAAAAAGATGTTGTCTTGTCCGATAAATATTATTAAATCAAACTTAAATTTATACAAATAAATAAAATTTTGGTGTCTGTTTGTAATTTCAAAATAACAGCTTTTTACTAAAGGCATATGAAAGGGTACTATAACAAAAAATATATTACAATCAATTCATTTCATTTTCATATTTGATTATGATTATCATCATCAATCGTTTATTACGACTAATTTCTGAAACGACTGGACCGATTTTGATGGGACTTTAACTGGCAGATAGCTGATGTTATAAGGAGTATACTGAACATACACTATTTTGTTAAATTCCACGCGGACTAAGTCACGGGTAACAGTTAGTTTAAAATAAAATCGATCCATTTCATGGTTTTTTAAAATCAACAAGGATATTTACCACGTTGAACTTTGTGGTGGTTCTTAAATATAATGGAACCATCTTCTTATTTTTTATATGTTTTATATTTCAACTATGTTACTACAAGAACACAGGAGGTCACCATGAGACCACTATAATTATTAAGATTAACATACTATGTTGCTTTTAGTTTTGAGATAATAAAATATCAATTTAAATAATTTTGCGCAGGGTCCATACTGATAGTCGCATATCCAACCGCCGCTACATAGCGAGTTCGTCTATTTTCTTAGTCAAGGTGTGAACGCTTGCATAACTAAATTCCTATGTTCTACCCCCGTCTCGTCTCAGTTACGTGGTACCTATATATAGTTGACGAATCGTACGTGTTGCAAACGTGACATTACGTGAATGTTACATAATTCGTATTTCCTTTACATTGTGGTTCTTGTAAAAACGATTGTACACAACGCGTTGAACTATGAAGTTTATGTAGCAAAAACTTATTGCACAATATTAAGCCAACCTATTGGTGAAAATGCCCTAAAATGTTTTTTGTTCACAGACCGTTAAACATTTCATAGTCTATCTATTATTGTTTTTCTGCTAACAAAACATAGAACAATATGTCAGGCCAACGCAACATATTTATGACATGTAACAAAACATTAACAACAACGCAACTTAACTAAAACAAATTGTTCATAAAACATCAAACAAATTAAATTATGAGTGAAAAATGTTCCGAAAAAAGTTGAGGAATAAAACGGTCAGCCGTCATTCAGAGACATAATTAAGACGAATTTATTTATTCACCGTATTTTACAAGTTAACATGCAATTCCGGACAAATCACCCGTAAAAGGGTAAACAGGTGCATTTAAAGACATTTTCACTTTCATAAACATTTCGAGGGCTGCCGAGGAAAAAGGGTCGGATGCTGACTTAATAAGGTGAGGGTAGATCACAATAAAAGTGGTCTTGACTACGTTATTGCAAAGAGCTACTTTTTACGATTCCTACTAAAGGATAACGTCGAACTGTTCCATATAGAGTCGAGTGGGGCCTTTAGTAGGCAACGTGCACATCCCATACTCCTAAGGTAAGAAATATTATTTAAGAAATATTAAATATATCGTTATTTTCTACTTATTAAAGACTGGCGTTTGCCCCACGGCATCGTTCGCGTGGATTTTGAATGGAATATTGAAATATTCTTATATACATATTTATAGATCATGTGGAATGAGATAAAAGTACCTCTAGCCGACCCTCCAACTATTGCTTGTTGTTACGGCTTTTAAACAGCGTATCAGGATAAAACATGCACCAGATTTTAAGATAGACATCTAGTAATACATCTGTGAAAGCCGCATTCAATATCATTTCACTTTTTTTTTTATTTTTGTTTTTTTTTTTCATAATGCGTAAATAAATTCACAGACAGAAAAAAAACTAAAATAATTGTTTCTGTTTTGGCATCTATTGCTCTTAGAAAGTACTCTCACATTAAATTTTCTAAAATATCTCCCATGTACAGACATCGACTAGCTAGAATTTTATTATATGCATAGATTTGATTGCAAATTGCTAGTATTCTTGACAATGATGAATGGGTTCACGTTATAGGCTAATGAGTGTGGCCCGAACCCCCGACCTCACCGATCGCAAGTCCAAAGTAATGAAAGGTATATCCTGTTTTTTTATTATTTACATTTTAGTAAGGAACAGGGATAGCCTAATAGAAGACCGTTGAACTGCCACACAGAGGTCTCGAGTTCAATCCCAAGGCGCGCATCTCTCAATTTTCAAAGTTATATGCGTATTAAATAGTAAATTATCGCTTGCTATAACGGTGAACGGAAACATCGTGAGGAAACCTGCATATCCGAGAGTTCTTCGTAATGTTCGCGCAGATATGTGAAGTCTGCCAATCCACACTGGGCCAGCGTGGTGGACTATGGCCTAACCATTTCTACACAGACCCGTGCCCAGCAGTGCAGCAGAAAATATATGACTTTGAGTTTATTCATAACATTACTTTTTCTCTCAATAATATTTGAGGATAATTCCTCAAAGTACACTATTTATAAAGTTAAGTTAAGTTAACTTTCCGGTTGTCACCACTGCGGCGACTGCCGCGACGTTGTTGAGGACACGGCGCTGCACACTTTGGCGTACTGCCCCGCCTGGTCATCGCAGCGCCGTGAGTTGATCGCGGCAGTCGGACTGATTGCCCTCTCACTTCCGGCCGTAGTTCAGTCTATGGTCCGGAGTGAGAGATCGTGGAACGCCGTCGCCTCCTTTTGTGAGGAAGTAATTTCCATCAAGGAAGCGGCGGAGCGGGAGAGGGAGCGCTTAAACCCTCTCCCCAACCGCAGAACCGGGCGCCGGAGGGCGCGAGATGACCTCCAGCCACCCTGAGGTTTGACCTGGGTGTGGTGGGCTGCGTGGGCCTGCTCGCCACCCGATCAGCACCAGGTCCGAGAGGCGGCGTGCGTGTTCCCACGTGCGCCTCTGTGTCGTGTCTTTGTCTCCCACAGGGGGACAGTGGAGGAAGTATTTTTGTGAAGTGGCCTGCCGTTTCACACGGCAGGCCGGAGCCTTGGCGGGGTCGCGATTGCATGTGAAAGCGATTCGCGTGGCCCCGCCGCCTATGGTTATGGCGAGGAACACCGTGGTAGGTTTAGTCGGTATTACCGGGGTATCTTTCCCTCGGTGAGCCCGACATAACCTCTCCGTCACCCCGCGGAGAGGTACGCAACAAAGCATTCCCCCACGTAAAAAAAATAAAAGAAATAAAAATAAAAAAAAAGTTAACTTTATAAATAGTATACTTTATAAATAGAAAAGATATATAAATACAAAAATAAATGAAAATAAATAATTTTCAAAAATATTATTTCTAATAATAGTTTTTATGAAACAATCATGTTTTATTTTTTTATAAATTTCATTTTGGCATATAAAAATATTATAATAAGTTAATCCTAAGGCCGCTTTGCGCAAACAAAATATATTTATGTACTGTTATTAAGTCTAAAAGTACCTTATATAGTTATAGCTAGATTAAAACATATTGTACCTACCCATAATAATTTGAATGGTGCTATATACCTTATTATTTTACTATTAAGAAAAAAGCTTTAAGTTATAGTTTCTATATTTCTGGTAACTATGATATCTTGACTAGCCCGTAAACCTGAGTGCACGTACAATCGTTGAATTTAAGGATAGTAGACGTTATTAGGTCTACAAAATACAAAAAACATTTTTGTAACAAGGGTAACAAGGAACAATGATTTATCTATAGATTAACTAGACCGCCTTTTCAATATTAATATACATTCAGCTTTTACTATAATGCGATACTGCCTTTTCGTCCCTAAATTTACTCATGCTCTAAGGTCATCTCAGTTTTGGAAAAATTTAACTCCATTACTCAAAATTGACAAAATCATACAGAATACATTAAGGCAAATTTTAAATGTGGACTTGAACGACCGAGCTTGGCTTCAAGCTTCTCTACCTGTTCGTTTAGGCGGGCTCGGCGTTCGCAAAATTTCAGATGTCAGTTTACCGGCGTTCCTGGCCTCGGTTCATAGCACGGAAGAATTAACCAGGTACATTCTAGCACCCACACTGGTTAGTTCAGAAGTGTTATGTAAGACCGACGCCGTGAACGCCTGGAAAATGGCTTGCCCAAATACTGATTTGCCTACCAACCCATTCTCCCAAAGGCAGTGGGATAGGCCGCTATGCAACACGGTAAGAGAAAATCTTTTTACTACATCTGTAAGTGTTGCAGAGCGCGCACGTTTGCTGGCTGTGGGAGAATGGGAATCTGGTTTATGGCTTCAAGCACTTCCATCGTCCAACACAGGTACAATTTTGGACGATACAACATTCCGCCTCGCCACCTGTCTTCGTTTAGGTACCCCTTGTGTTTCTCCACATCGCTGTCATTGCGGAGAAGCCGTCGACAGCTTCGGACACCATGGGCTGTCTTGCAGCAGAAGCGCTGGCCGTATTTCACGACACGCTCAGCTAAATGACATTATCCGTCGTGCTCTTATCACCGCCGGCGTACCAGCAGTATTAGAACCCATAGGCTTGGTACGTGACGATGGGAAGAGACCTGATGGTATGTCTTTGTTACCTTGGAAAATGGGTAGGCCTTTGGTGTGGGATGCCACATGCGTCGACACCCTTGCGCCATCACATCTTCCGAGCACGGTGAGCTGTGCCAGTGCTGCTGCTGTAGCGGCGGAAAACCTCAAACGGCGTAAATACAGTAATTTAATTGGTAATTACGTTTTCGAGCCGTTTGGGGTAGAGACGCTGGGTTCATGGGGTCCGGGCGCTCGTGCGCTTTTTAGAGATATATCTAAGCGGCTAATCGACGCTTCGCGTGACCAGAAAGCTGGACTTTTTTTTGCTCAAAGAATCAGCATTGCCATTCAGCGTGGCAATGCTGCCAGTCTTCTGGGCACACTCCCGGTCGACAGCGATGCTGAGGAATTTTACGACGCTGCCTAAACCGGCCATCCTTTTTTATTAATTTTTACAGTGCCATATTTTGTTACTCTTCATTTTGTTCTATTTATAAGTGGTTAGTTTTGTTAATATTAGTTAAGTTGTAAATTATGATTGTTGCTTTCACTACTATGAATTATATTGAATGATTATTAAAACTATTATAATATAGATTAACTTATTTTATCTAAGTACAATTGAGGTAAAAGTAAAAGATAAAAGGCTTACCTCGGAATCTAACACATTATATCAATAGAGAGAATAAGTTACCCCAAACGTCGAAATTCTAGAAACCAGTAATCAGAGTACCTGATTTTGTGATTCAACATTACCATGGTTGGTTACTATGTAAGGCTCAATTTCTTTAATACATAAAAACGCAACAGTGATTCTTGGAGCATGCACGACGTATATAATATGCATTATTGCGGCAGTACATTTGCACGCAACAAACATCGCGCGGCGGGCGCCAGATTACATTTATATAAAGGTATTCTGTTTTACCAAATTGCGTGTGTGCATGGTTCTGTGCTGTATACATAAACATTTATGTATAATGCACTACATAGATACAGAAGGAAATCACCATATGATAATCTACGTGGCTACAGAAAGTTGACATAATAAATCATGACAATATTTTTTTAACAAAAATTATCTACCAGCAACTGTGTTTGACGTGTTTTGAAAAATAAAACAAGTTATTATCTGTAGGAACAAGTAATAAAATTATATACATTTTAACTGTAGCTTCAACTATCTGCAACATATATTTTATACGTAATTAGTGTAAACTAGAGCAATCTTGGAGAGTTCTATTAATTATATATCTAAAATACATGAACATATTGACCAAATCAATATCGTACTACAATAAAATTTTCCCTTTGATGTAAATAAAAGGACTCCTTAAATCAGTTAATCTGTTAATACACACAAGCAAAATAAAAAGCGGCTGCGTATTGAATTTCTTCCTTTTTTGAAGTCGGTTAACAACAGATATTTGCGCGGTGTTGTTTGCTTGCCGAGGCATTGTCTTGCTTTCTTTTGAGCTGGCTTTATTTATGTATCTATTTTATACCTCTACTTTAGCCAGTGATATCCTCGCAAAACACTTGATGTTTTACTTTTGTTTTCTTTTGCAATTTTTTGCTTTCACTTCCAATTTCGATATTTGTTTGCCTCAGGTACTTGAATGTTATTTTGCAGAACTAATAATTACTTAGGTAGGTACACATTGTACATTGTGCTTAACGGCTACGCTAAATGTCAGGTACGGAAACTAAGGGATAAGATTTTAGGTCAGGGGGTATGTTATAGATGTCATTCTTATAACAAACTAGACTACAATTTTACCACGGCTTGGCTCGCATTAATTTAGATTTTAACAATAAAATTCTGTCCCTCAGAAACAGTACTTATTTCTGGATTAATACCTCATGTCCTTTTCTGTACTTCTGACAACGTGTATACGAAATTTCATGATAATCGGTCGAGTGGTTAAAGCGTGAGAGCGAGATAAACGGTTAACAGTAGGTAGGTACCTACTGTTAACCGTTTATCTCGGTGTGTTTAAGGTGTGTTTAAACAGAAGTTAATGAAATAACAAATAAACAGAAAGGACATAACATTACATTCTGAGTCTTTCGCACTAAATACTTCTTCATGAGGTGGACAGATAAATAATCAAAGTTATCCACATAGCTTGCAGGATTAAAGTGCCAATGGGCTGGCTATATTTGCCAAAGACCCGATGTAATGGAATCAAGGTTCCGAGTTCCGAGTGGATATCGCAAATCACTCAATATAATTTCGGCCAGCTCTAGGCTAAGTGGATCGATGGCGTTAAGAATACGCTAGCAATTTTTATTAATATTTTATTTTATTTAATATTTTACGCTAGGTTAAGTGATTTTCATAAGAAGTAATAAACTTTATTATAATTATTTGTTTTATTACGGGTATTTCCCTAAAACGTTAAGAAATCACTCAATATAATTTCGGCCAGGTCTAGGCTAAATGGATCGATGGCGTTAAGAATACGCTAGCAATTTTTATTAATATTAAATTTTATTTAATATTTTACTCTAGATTGTGTTTTTCTTATGGAGTAATAAATATTTTATTAGTATTATTATATTCTATACAGATGGCCTAGATTTTTGGGAATGGGCGAAATGGCGCATACTGTAAAAGCCTGTAACTTGCAGTAGACGTGACTGCACAAATTGCTTAGTGGTATAAATGGTTGTGTCGCTATTACTACTACATGACTTGGCGTTGTGGTCTTGAATCCCAGATAGACTAAACTAACATTTTTGTGACCACAAATGGTTGCTGCGTGTGGGTGTTTTTTTGCCTGTTATTTGAATATACATATGTATAATACGCCGCGATACTAAAATTATCCCTAGTATGGGTTTTGTATTTAAAATAATAGAAAAATATTAGAGTGTATGAAGGTGAACGAAATAAGGATAATCCAGCGACGTTATCTCTCTTTCTGTAACTTCTAAGCATTTATTATCCTTATTGACGTTGAGACGGATAGGTATAATAAAACTTAAGCTAGACATTAATATAATTTTGTAATGCTAATACCTCTTAAATGAAAATTAAAAGACCTTTGCACATCTACACTTATACATTTGTAGCACAATATTAATTTCCCTAGATTGGTTTGTAGCATTCGAATGCTATCTTCTAAAGAGCGTCAGTGTAGCGAGCGTCATTGTTTACAGAGAACACAAAGACTACAGTACTGTAGTCTGTACTTACATATTATGTTTTATTGAATGGAGAACATAACGTTCTTGTTTTTTCATTTTGTGTACTACTTTGCTACTGCAAATTTGCAGTAAAATTTAATTTGCTCTCTTAAATACGGGTAAGGTTAAAATATTTCATAAGTTTATTATTCATACAACACTGCAGTAAGCCATTATACAGAAAGTAAAATGTATGTTTCTGTCACTTAGATGAGATATATGCTATATATTCTTCTTCCTAACCTTTATTATTCCCAAGTTACTTGGGGTCGGCTTTCTAGTCTAACCGGATTTGACTGGATATCAGTTTTTACACGGAGTGACCGCCATCTGACATCTGCAACCCGAAGGCTAACGATACCCTAAAGCTAGACCAGTGTCAGGATATTAGAGGCTACTGACTTTCCCAATAACGACTGCCATAGATGTTCATGGCAGCCGGGACCGACGGCTTAACGTGCTCTCCGAGGCATGGAGCAGGCGATAATTGTCAATCAAATAGATATATATGAATCTGAAATAGAAATAAATAGAAATAGAGATATACGCTATATGATAAAAGATATAACTTTTCATCTCAAAACTAGTTATCAGTTACTCGCTTTACATCTCAGCTTCTATCCGTAAGGGAGAAATGGTCTACTGTTCAAAACTATTGTAACACTGTCATAAAGATTTTAATTGTAAATAGTTATTGGGATTGACGATTTAGAGAAGTACAAAATTAAGGCAAACGTAGGATTTGTGTAGTTACGAGGTGTGATGTCCCTCCAACACAAAGGAAGGCTTTTGTTGTTTGACATCACAAGCTCGCCAGGCACACATCCTTAACTGTCGGCCAGGCTGGTTGATCATGCTTGCAGCTCGCAACGGTTAATGTCGGGAACTTCTACTTATGTATGTATATACTAACTTCTACGAAAGCCTTTGGGTGCGTAATTCAGCACTTAGTAAAATTGAGTGATTGTACAACGCTATCTCTCGTCATTATACGTTACGTATTATTTTGTTATGTGATAGTTTGTTTCAGCATCACGCAAAATGTGCTAAATGGATTTTGATACGGCTTTCACGGTTTTTTTGCTCGAGTTTAACTTAAAATCTAAGCCACATCATATAATGCCGTAGAAGCAAATATATGTTTCAAAGTGTGACGAAGTCGCGTGCAAAAGTCGGAGTATAAATAAATGTAGTGCTTACTGTGTACGTTAAAATTTTATACAGTGTTTTGATGTTTTATGAGATGTAAGCCAAGAATGATCCCCAAGCTTAAATGATGTAGGTGATTTAAATTCAGGCTACACGCGTAGATATCAAGTTTATGTACGCGCATAAAACGCGCTAAAACAATGTAGCCAGCGTAGTAAAGCTAAAAGTAAATGAATACTTTTTGTTTGTGTCTTCCGGGAATAGTAAGGAAGCCGAAATAGAGCGTTCTTACATATAACTTTGAGTAATACGCGGTAGGGACGGTACTATCGAAATAATGCCATCAACATCTATATGTATCTACAAACAAATAAACATGAATTTTCATTTTGTATTTAAGAAAGCTTAAACTATCAGTTTATTTAAATATTGTAATTGCTACGCTTCAATTTTTACGCGAAATAGATCGTCAATCGCCGCATGAGACTCGAGTCATTTTGTACGATGCAGACGCGAAGCGTGAAGTCGGTGCTTGCCGTATGCGTTTTGCGCACCGTGTGATGTATAACCGAACCGAGATAATTACTCTTAAGAATTATTTGTATGCCGCGAGGGTTTACAAACATTTAAGCAATAGACAAAAAGAACAGCCTGACTCGTAGCAAAACACAAATTTATTGCTTAAAAGGCGAAATATTCGGCTGTTAGACAATAAACCCTCGGTGCACTGGCAATAGTGGAGTTACATACTCACAAAACACTATGCTATCGATACATTAATGCAGTTAATCTGAACATGCGTGAAGGAACTTGTGAGCGGAATTCGCGTTTTGTAAGTCGTCTGATAAGGCAGATTCCTAATAGAGCAAGCCTATTACCATTTTAAAAACGAATTGCCAGACAGTGATAAATAAGGTACAAAGGTAGGTATTTGTCTTTGATGAAAGAGGCTAAGTGCAGTAACATCCGCAGTTGCAATTGAAGTATGGGAAAACCTCTTTTTCAAATGAAAAGTTATGTTTGTTTTTTAAATCAAATTAATTTTTTTTTAGAACAAATTTTGGTGCTTACCTAACGGACCATTTTGGGCAGTACGAAACCTATAGTGCACAGATCCGGCAAATACTTGAATGTTTTTTTTTACAATTTATTTCAGTTTTCACTGATTAATTGGTAATACATAGAATTTTTATCAAAACGATTGGTTTATTTCATAATACCCAATGTTTTTGGTACACCGCGTACGGTACCGAGATAAAATCCTTTTATTTAAAGAGAAACGTGCCGATGTGTCGAACTTTATCTAGGAAGATTTTAGTATACGTATAAGCAGCACTTTTAGGTATACTAAAACAGTAGTGGGAGACAGTTGGACTGACACGCAGAGTTCTCAAGTTCAATTCCAAGGCAAGTATCTCGGACCTTTTGAAGTTATGCGCGTATTAAATAGTTAATTGTCACTCGTTTTAACGGTCAAGGAAAACATCATGAAGAGACCTGCATATCTAAGAGTTCTTCACAATGTTCTTGAAGATAATATGTGAAGTCTGCCAACCCGCAATGCGCCAGCGTGGTGGACTATGGCTTTCCTTCCTTATATGTAATCCTTCTGATACTGAGAAGAGGCCCGTGCTCAGCAGTGGGACAGTTTAATATAGGGCTAATATTATTATTATATTCATTTAATCCTTGTACTCTAAATAAGCTCTTACATAATAAGTACCCCCGTTATCACTTACACACGGACTCAATATTTTAGGAGACATCCCTAAGCTCGTAGACGCGAATGATATTCCAAACCATAACTCATGAATACCTTAACCCTTATAAGTCGGTCAAACGACCTGTCGACTTAAAAGGTACGATTGAGGAACTCCCCAGTGAGACCACGGCCTCATTGCTCGACAAAGGAAATAATATGTTACTTTATTGGTGTCTAACTATCAATCACTGTCACTGGTTAGACACCATTACGATCTTCAATTATTATTTATTGTGCCAATGTCAAGCTATATTTGTGCTAGATATATAACTTTATAATTATCTAACTTTATATGACAAACTGGAATCATAGGCACAAAATATGTGAAAGCCTATTTAGGTATGGTCTGCTGCGAAATAATTGGATGTTGCAAAATTCTTTGTTTTTGTATATTATTTTTGCACTTCTAGAGAACATATTAATAAGTATGTACGTCACTTTAGTATGCCGTTTGGTCCATATTTGCGTTCAGCGAATGGAAGAATGAGATCAACTGCAAATAGAGTTATGACATGGTTATAGCAAATGAAAATACGTAGAATTTCTATCCATGCGGCAAACAGGTATGAGTATGTATTAGTGCTGGGACTTCGCATTTACGAAAATACACAATTTCACCCGTGGTTTTGCTCGCGTAAATGTAGGTTAGGTTAAGTTAGTAACAGTGCTTTTTCTATGTCATAGGTATCCGATGTCATTTTCTGACCTCTGACAACGTGTATACATAATTGCATGATGATCGGTTGAGAAGTTAAGACGTAAGGCGTGCAAGCGTAACAAACAAACAAAGAAACTCACATTCACATTTATAATATTACGTTGGGATGTTTGCGCACAACGGTAAACACGTGAATTAATCAATCTATGATTAGTGTTGCACTATATATTATTTGTTCTACTAAATAGAATTTGATGAAATGTAGCTTAGAATTTAATTTGAACCCTAACGTGTAATGTAACATCAAAATTAGTTTAGTGACATTTATGTGATGTCAGTACAGACATAATTATAGATTACTAGCTGTCGGGTTAATTTTTTTGCCAACTCGCATGTCTCTATTTTCATAACTTCAGCTATCTGCCAGTGAAAATGAGTCTCGCCAAAATCGCTTCAGCCGTTTCATAGATTAGCCGGTACAAATAGACAGACAGAAAGACAAAATTTTTAAATATTGTATTCTAGATGTACCTATGTTTTTTTGGTGTTTACTTTCATATGTATTTAGTAAAAATCTGATATTTTGACATTACCAACAGATATTTCAATTTTATTTATTTGTATATGTGAATAGTTTTCAAAATAAAGTCAATACTGATTGAATGGCGTAGCGGGCGAGTTATAGCCTCGACGCTGAGGCTTCGCCGAGTGTTATGGGTTCAAATCCTACACGGGATAATGATTTGTATTATCAACAAATAATTATTCTGATCCTGGATGTTATTTCTGTCCATTTATTTTATGTCTGTCTCCCGTCTCACAAGGCTTGAAACTAAATAAGAAAGAAGTCATCTAAAAAAATTAATGTAATTTAAACTTACACTGGACGAAACTATCACGTCACTGTTTTATAATAGTACAGGTATGTGCCTTTCCAGTTTATACTTTCTCTTTATAGCATGCTAACAATATTTACTCATGTAATACGACTGGTATAAATCACGCTAGTTAAACAAAACCGTGGTTCGTCGACAGATAAAACTGTTCACACACGATGTATATTTACTGAAAGCATTCCAGGCATTGCCATGTAAAGTAAATATAAAATCAGAATAGTAAATACATGAAATGTTTCTTACTATAAATGAGCAGCGATAGCTCAGTGCGGAGACCAACAGACTGCAATGCAGAGGGTCTCGGGTTCGAACCCACGTCGCGCACCTCTGACTTTCGGAAGCTATATGACTTTTCGAAATTATGTGCGTATTGATTGACAATTATCGCCTGCTCCGTGCCTCGGAGAGCACGTTAAGCCGTCGGTCCCGGCTGCCATGAACATCTATGGCAGGTCGTTATTGGGAGAGTGTTGACACAAAAGATCCCACTGGGTCGAAGTGTCGCCGGTCTGCACTGACTGGCACCCACATAAGATACATGGATAGTACATACATACTATAAATGAAAAGTAAATAAAACTTTTCGCACTGATAGAAAATGTGACTGCTGTAAATGAAGTCTCGTGTTGGATTCACGAGTTGAGCAAAGCGAAATCTAAATAATGGTTATGCGTTTGCTTTTAAAAAAGTCAACTCTAGCACTAGGAATGATTCCTGTGTCGGGGACTTTTACAAACATTAAAATAACGGACACAAAGAACACCTAGACTCGGAACAACCATTTGTGGATCACTCAAAGTTTTCCCCGTTTGGGATTCGAACCCACAACACTCGGTGCAATGGCAGTGGTGAGCTGACTATTTAAACTACTACGCCATCCATGCAATCCCTTTTCCTCCACTAACACATTATATGAAGGTACTATTTCTGTGAAAAAGCTATAATAAATATATAGTTCTTTTACATACTTCAGCGGCAAGAGAAATTCACTTCACGATTCATTCTGTTAAGTTATTTTTCCAACCACCTATGAATGAATATCATATTATTCTCTGTTTTATGAATATTTTCTGCTCGCTAGCTGCGGAATAATGAGATTCTAGAAATACTCGCGCGTACGTAGATCCGCGTTAGATAAAAAATATGCAATTTAGAAATTGCTTACATTTAATATGAAGAATAAATGTAAGTAGGATTTAACTATTAAAACACTAAAGGTTAGTCCACCCAAAGTGACATGCACACAGATGTATTTAAATTCTTAAATTAATACAGTTTTCCTAATTGCTATAGATTTTAGTATTAATAAATCGCACAATCTGGTCGATTCTTGCTTGTTCACTGGGCAAACTTAGTAAATAACTATGGTAATAAAATAATTGGGAAAAGAGGAACACACCGGACCCTCGGAATAGCTTTTTTTTACGTGGGGAAACACACCTGATGCGTACGCCCTCGCCACAAGAGGAGGCGAGAGGATTATGTCCGGCTCTTCCGTACTTCGGGCCTACGAAAGAAAATTCCAGGTTGTTCCAACTCGCTGCTTTGTATAGTGGGTGGGTCGCTGGAAACGAGACTACATCAGCGACCCACCCAGCAGATAGTTAATTTTGGGCGACGCCCTGGCACACCCTCGAAATACCTACCTGATCTATTGCAACAGAAAAACATTGACAATATCAAACTCCTCTGGATAAGGATAGATGCGTCGTGGGATCCAGGCGTACTGCAATTTGTAGTATTCCGCTTCGAACACAAAATATGCGTTGTAACCACAGAACTTAAAGTAACCATAGTGTAATAAATTTACCTCAATATTTACCCAAGAACGTAAGTGTATGACAAACGTATATCCCACGGATCACATACAAAATTCAGCTCTTAGACCATACTGTAAACTGGAGAAAGATAGAAAACCTTTTCCATAGTTTTAGTCAACTGTGTACATCCTCATACGTAATCTTAATATCTTCAGTAGACGCGAATTTAATTTATTATTGCTTGGCCCTGACTATATTGTTATACAATTGTACTATATACTATATTACTCCAATACAATAGGTATATTTATCCAGACAAATCGCATGTTAATCGTCTCATGTGGGTCGTCGCTTGCGCATTCACGTTGGGCTCGCCTTAGTGACGCACCTGACCCTCAGTAGCAGGTTGCTTTACGTAGTAAGGCACTGCGCAAACGACAAACAGTGGCCTATCGGAAAGGTTGCCCAGTATAATAGAACATAAGTATGGCATCCTATGCAACACGCATACGAAGGACAAAATGTGTCGACTGCCGGTCATGAATATGAAACGTTTTACTTAAAGTCTCTTAGTACTTGCAGTTCAGTCACGTTTTTAAGTCGCCTGTGTCTTACATTGTTGATGGCATTCTCACTTTACACCATATGGGATAACTATCCCATTTTTTAACTGAAAACACTGACTGAAACTTGAAAACAAGTGCATGTAACAAAGTAACGAAAAGAAGGCATCACGAAGGATAAGTTTCATCGTCGCGGTATTTTTATTGCACCCAGTCAATAAATATACTTTATTTAGGTATTCATATATAAAAGTGTTGCTTAGGTGCTTTTGTTTGATTAATATATTAAACTATCCTTCACAAATGTCATGAGAGAATACGGATTGTTAGAAATTATATCAGTCGTCCCCCAACAAAGCTGTACTAGATCAGCAACCACAATTCGATAAACAAGACCAATGGTATAACGTGCTCTCCGAAGCGTGGAAATCGTACGAATATGTATGTATGTAGTTTATACCGGCATCGTTCATTGGTTAAGCATAACTATCGCTTCCAATAATCGAGATAATTGAGGCTTGAGCGTTTCCAAATAAGAACGGCACACGGAACTCTACTGTTTATATTCTGTTACGACCAGAACCGTTACCTGTTTCCACGAAAATAATCTACAAATTCATTCCAAATATTTGTGAAGTTACCAATAACAAGTGCCAGTAAGTTTGCTTTTAATCAGAAGCTTAATAGAATACGCTGAAATAAAGAGAAGTTTTTAAATAAACCACAAAATTAATTGACCTTTTAATACACTAGTTCAATGGCTACCGTCATAAACATCAAATTAGTATTCAGAGCCTCTATCAAAACAGGTACGGATGTGTGTAAACAGTCCCTATAGATTCCTTCAGGCTTTACGTGCCTCTCTTTATAGACTATAAAGGGCTGTATAAAAGAAAAATTCAGCGAACCAATGAAGGCAATTACTCACAGGTTTAGAGCAGGCAATTAAAGCGCCTAATCTAAGTTCCGTTAATAAAAATTAATGGTAAATAGGTTTGTGTAGCGTTGGCGTAATTTCGTAGAATGTTTTAAACTGTGTTCAGATTTTATGTGGTAGGTATATACAAACATTGTACCTACGTGAAATTAAAACAAACATAGCAATTAATTAGCTTTAGCCCGAAGGCTTACATGAAAGTATATTATGGATAAGTTTCACTATCTACTTATTTTTATTAATTAGCCAGTTGATATGGTAGTCTACTGCTGGACTTGTCTGGAGTTCTAATTGCCTGAAAATCTTGGCAAGCCCAGCTGCTTTTTAAAGTCATTAGTCTACCTGGCCAGAAACTACTTCACTCTATCTATCATAAAAATAAGAACAATGTAAACGTCATTTCAATCATTAAAAAGATTAATAATGATTCATAAAACAATCAAACGTCCTCATGGAACTTAGTTACAACACGTATAAAAATCAAAATGAGTATTAATAATAATAATAATAAATCATTTATTTCGGGCTGCATAGGCCCATAGATAAATACCTTAACCTAAATTTACACATTATAAAATTTGATGTTAGTAAATACACCATAATACTATGTTAGTAAAACTTCACTTTACACAGTTAAACCAGTGCGTTCGGCTGGTACTTGTCCACGGATGCGACGGACTACCACGTCTTGCGGCCAAAAGCTTTCGTCCAACACCTTGTGCAGATCAGGTACGCGCACGTCAAACGTTTTAAATTTAACGTAGCGGCGTGACTCCAGCAGCTGCACTCTCGGCACGTATCAGCTTTTGGCACACGTACTTCGCGATGTCCTTCACCTCAGTGGTGTAGTGCAGGCGCGAGATGTACACCGGCGTGTTCGGGGACGCAGCACGCACCTTCAGGTTGGGGTCCACAGGTGCTTTGCCACATCCGTTCTTAATGTTTCGCGACCGGCGCTTCCGCCGTTACACCGTCACGAAACCATCCTCAGTAGCCCAGTTCGTTACGTTTGTGGGTAAGGCCTTAGCAGAGGCGCTCGCAGTGATTGTGGGGTCAGTTGTTCTTACGATTCACGCAGCACAGCGGGGAGGAGCTGCGGGTGCGGGAGCAGGACTGCGTGACGCGCTTGCGGCGTACAACGCAGACTCAGCAGTCGGCGCCGGCGACAAAATCGCTGACGCATAACTCGTAGATGTGTTAAGACATGCACCTCGACGCGTGTTCACGTTGTTTACACGCGTCGGTGTCCCAGTTATTACTACCTTGTTGGTTGCTAACAGCTTTGCATGTATATATGTGTATCCATTGTCTAGTACCCATAGTACAAGCTCTGCTTAGTTTGGGCTAGATGGTGTTGCGTGTATGTGGTAGAATATTATTATATATTATATATTATATTATATTATATTATGTGAGGTCATGTGTTTAATTACCTGGTTGGGCTACGAGGTCTATCTGTAAGGCAATTGCAAATACCGACTCTAGGTATATGCCCGAAAGACGGGAAAAAGCTCGCCTGCTATTACATGATATTGAAAGCATCGATAGCAAAATATAGGTGTATAATTGATATACAGACATTTAGATCTGTTTGAGTGGTTTGAAGAAATCGAATTTACTTTCTAACTATTCTGTTTATACAGACAATGTGGCAAATAAACATGGCCAACTTGATGGTAAGAGTTCATCGTTTTCTATGAACGCTTGTAATACAAACTGTTTCATAAAATATTAGTTTTGCTGACATAAAGATTATTGACAGTAAGTCGCCTTTTTCAGGTGCTGCCCTGGATGTTGCCAGAGAGAGTACCTGAAAAAGGCGACTTAATGTAAAACTCCTTGCAATTTTCTATTTTCTGAATTGCTGTCTAACTAATTCGAGCCAATTTGAACTCGACATGTACCAGACTTAAGCTAGAATCAATTTTCCAAATATATGATGCTCAAAATAAGAGAAGAGTGTAGCCAAATACTAACATTTAATTCATCCAAAATCAATCTACTGGCAACAGCAAGGCAAGCAAAATTACTAAGATATTATAGCCAAAAATAAGTCTGCAGCTGCAGCGTCGGACATTGACGTTGTACATATATAGCTTTAATAACGCCAGAACGTCCTATGCAAGATTTTAATATTCATGCTAATACAAGTTGCACAATGGCTATAAAGAATCTCCAGGCTTTTATATATAAATATTGCAGCAAAATGATGCAGTATTGCGATTTTGGACCAAGACATGTTTGCCAAATGTTGAATGTTGGACTAATATTTAAGGCTTTAGATATTTGGCGATTTGGACTCGCATAAATACCTTCGGAAAAACTGCGAACTATTGCGCAAAGAAATTTTAGTTGATAATCCTTTTTCTTCATATTTCATAGACACTATGGTTCCTCGAAGAGATAGGCTTTAGATCCAAATTTTGTCAGCTGTATTTATGTAAGATAGATTGAAGCTTCGCCTGATGCCATATCTGGAGCACATAATATACCCTATATAATAATATAATAATAATTTTTATTTGCAGACTGTTAGGTCCATATGATTAGTAATACAAAAGCAACTTATTAACTATTGTTAGTAAACATACATACAATAAACACAGAAAACAATAAAATACAGACAAACACAAATCACAGGACACTCAGACAGACATAACAAACAATATTCGTCATCTATATACTCTTAATTGAGTGTGCAGTCTTACCCATCGGCCCAGCATCTGACAGTCCCACCGGTTTGTCAATGCTCTCAGCATACTGTGGGAACTGGCGCATGTTCTTTGTCGGAGCGAGGCGCATCGCTTCCGGATTATGGCATAGTAGCCATCAACCCTCGCGTCGGCAAACATGCCTGATGCGCTACAAAATCGCGGCAGCCCACAAGCATCCTGAAAGCATTGTTATACTGTATACGCAGAGCGTTGTATGCCCTCTGTGTGTATCTGACCCACAGACTGCAAGTGTAGAAGTTAGTAGGCTCGGAAGAGAGTCATTTTGACTTCATGCGTACATCGTGCAAATCTGCGGGCCAACATATTACTTCGGACACACAGCGCCCTGCGCTCCCTCTCAATGTCTAGGTCGTCACATAGATCCTCGGAGACCCAGTGACCCAGGTACTTAAATTTTGTAACCCGCTTCAGCGGTGTGCCTGCTAGTGAGACGTGCGGTACATTAAAGTCACTTTTGGTACCAACTTTAAAAACAAGCAACTCACTTTTACTCACGTTGTACCTGAGCCCATGAGCCACGGCGTAATCCTCACACAACTTCAACAGCCTTCTCACTGAACTGATTGATGGTCCCAGCAATATATATGTGTCCATGTTCCTATGCTACAACTAATATTCCAGAAAAAAACACGTTCAGTGTTTCTTATAAGTGCTTATAATACCAACAGTAATGCACCCAAGAATAACGTCTCATTCAAAATCAATGGAAACTGCTCACTGTACGACTACGACACGTACTGTTGCTACTATATTCCGTAAGATGTAGGTATTTCACAGTAAATTAAAGGGTTTTTTGCATTATAAGCATGCAATTAAAACCTATAAATTTTATTATATGATAAAGTTGGCCAATAAGCATAAGAACTTCTCTAACCCTGACAGGCAGTTACCGTAGCTTAACCTATGGTCGCTTCCGGTATGAGTGGGTTACACTGCTTTCCCGACCCTTTAAAAAAGGGTTATTTGCCGCTGATATTGCAAGGCGCAATTATCGCACTAGTCAATTACAGCACCTGGAAACCGTTTTCACCACAGGTATATAATATAGGGCTGTTTGGGTGCGAATTTCTATACGTAGATAATTCTCCAGTTGAAATCACAGGATGAAGCACTTATAACTACACTGTCTTTAGTTGTATGACAAATTGTTATACGTAGATAAACTCCAAAAACATTGATATAGAGAGCAAAACTTGTCGCAAACATAATTGAATGCCTGACACATAATACGAAAACAATATCTATCAAACTAAGAATTTTTTGTTTCCATAAGTGCAAAACTTTTGTCGTGTATCGTATGGGATAACGTAGCCTTTCTGCAGAGCCTAAACATGACTCTGCGGGATTAAAAAAATATGCTGAATTGCTTCCAAGTGCTAGCCATTTCCGTTCTTTGAACCGTTTTCTAAAATAGACTTTTCTCACCGCTTTCTCGTAGTGTGAAATACACGAACATGTACCTTGAATCCGAGATTTTATATTTAATCACATTGCAATTTTAGTCCGCATTGACATGTTTCATTCCAAATTTCAAGTTAGTTTATATATTAACGGTGCTTTTGACACCTGTCAAGTACGGCCAATATTACCACTTGTACCCAAGGCTGTATGCATGCGATTGAATGCATCGTATACTACTGACAAAGCCCACCTGAACAAGTTTATCGTATTATTAACTCGTGCATATAGCTCACGGCAGTAGCTTGCGCATATAGCCCACGTCAGCTACATGCCTGAAAGTGACGACAACGCTATCCTAAGACAGCTCTAACGCCGCATTAAATATAAAACTTACTTGCCTATTTAATATTGAAAGTTTTTAAAGTCAAACCTTAATCCTACTAATATTATAAATGTAGAAATTTGTGAGGATTAATTGATGTTTGTTACTCTTTCACGCAAAACCTACTGAACTGATTGCGATCAATCTTTGTATATAGATGAGAGAGACTGGAGACCTGGATTAACACATAGGATACTTTTTATCCCGATATTCCCACGGCATCGGGACTTACGCGGGTGAAACCGGGGCGCAGCTATTACAGTAATAATCATAAATTTTTTATGAATAAGTGTGTCATAAAATGACCGCCAGATAACAACAATTAAATTTAAAAACACGGCTTGGACATAGTTTAAGATAAGGAGTATTAGGATTAAGCTCATCATTGGAACAAGAATTTAAATAAAATGGTAAACTAATTATGCGGCTAAGTTTGTAAGTAAGTCTAAGCATGCTCTTCAAATCATTAACAATATGTTTGAGACATACCCTGGGGTATCTTTAAAATATTTCTTATAATTTAATGTATAAAATCGTATATATTCTGAGAGAACAGCTAAGTAGCTAAAGTTCTTTTAGACAGGTTTACAATTTGTTATATTGAAAAGTTAATGAGATTGACACATAGTTTTTAAAAGTCAGATTAACCCAAAAGTTATTTAGGAAACGTTCAAACGTATATCAACTAAGGGTATTGGACGAATGAATTAACATCAACCAATCAAATCACTTGACATAACTTTGAGCTTGACATACTGATGATTAGCCTTTCAAAAATCCAGAAGATACAATATTACTTAACACAGTAATACAATTATTTATTTTCGTGAATTTTAGATATTTATCCAAAGTAAAGTAGCCTTAACACTCATGCTTCTTTGCGTGAAAAATAAACAATTTGACCATACATGATTCTTAAAATCACAGGTTGCCAACAGTCGCATTAGCGTTGCGTTGCGGTGAGACAGGAAATAATTATTACAATACTTAAAAAAACATGTTTTATTTATCTAAAGCACTGAATCCCAAAGTTTGATTCAATATCTAATAATGATGATATATAGAACTATTCACTGTAGTACACACTAATCTTCAATTCAAAGTAGTGTAGTAATCGATGTAACGAGTTATTGCAATCTTACAAAGTTTTACATTTACCTATAAAAGAAAGTATATTCTTTAATTAAAAAGATAATAATGTCTTATATTAAAGTACGCAGAAGTAAACGACTGCAGTGCAAGGTTCTCGGAAAGTACGACCGCAGCAATATCCTGGGATTTATGATTGCAGATTGTATTATTGAACTTCGTGTAGGACGGAGAATGTGTTTGGAAAACCGGAACATTCATAATAAAAATACAAAGCTGTTTTAATAACGGTACATTTTAAGGAATTTCTAATGGTATACAACTCAGAACTGTAAATATTTATTGAATCAAATTAGGCGTTACTTGGCGACCATCCATTGTTTTATCCAGAGTTTGGTATTGTCAACTTTTTTCTATTGCAATAGTTGCGGTGGGCAGTCCGAGAGTGCGTGGCGGGTCCCTCCTTTCCCTCTCTTCTCAATAATCTTATTAGTAAATATTTAGCCAGTGGAAGTACATTAATTTATGTAAAATTTATTTAATAAAATATCAAGGTCCATATAATTATATATTACTATATTTAATATCGTTTTAGGATATCCTGCAAAGATATTATAAATGTGTTTAAATAAATAAATAAATATTGTACTTAGATACATAGTGTCACGCTTGTGTCACCAAAGGGGTAGGCAGAATTGTGTTACAATCGCCGTTCGCCAGCAATTGTTTTCGACCCCATATAATTGGAAACCATTATTTGCAGTCTAACGGGCACACTTCCAGAATCCGTGCTACTCATGCTTTCTTAATCAAAAATGCCAATTACACTTTGCTGGACCTGGGAATTGGGCTCAAGACTACAGACAAGCACAGCAGTCGTATTCGATTCCGCTGCGCTACCGAGGCAGTTATATTGTTTTTATTACTTGATTTAATAATCAATTTGTAGTTTTTCACTTCGAACTGAACATCACTTCGACAATAACGATAGCAACAATATAGCTTTTACTGCTAATTCAGAAGTGAGTTTAATAGTGAAATCTCATAGAATAGCAATATAGTATGTAGAAGTCTCTTTCATATTTAGTACTGGTGTACTAAATATGAAAGAGACTTCTTTGGACAATCTTCTATTAGCAATAGCTTTCTTAGGAAACCGTTGGACTGCAATCCTAAGGCGCGCATATCTGACTTTTCAAATTTATGCGCGTATTTAATAGTTAATAATCGCCCCTTTTAACAATGAAGGAAAACATCGTGAGGAAACCTGAAGGTCTGAGAATTCTTCATAATATTTTTGAAGATATGTGAAGTCTACCAACTCGCATCGGACTAGCGCAGCGTGTTGGATTATGGCCTAACCCTTCTCACACTGAGAAGGGGCCCATGACTAGTAGTGAGATAGGTTAATACAGAGCTGATATTATTCTTCTAGGTTAACTAGCCAATATTTTATTCCAATGTGCTTAATTTTGTCTATGCTATCTACATTTTGATGGATTATTCTCTACGTTATAAAACATAGTCAAATAGAATTTTATAATGTGTCTGATAGACAACAATATGCTTTCTGTTACGCGGGCTCTAAAACGACAGCTGGAAAATGTGAAGGGTTAGGCCATAGTCCACCACGCTGGCCCAATGTGGGTTGGCAGACTTCACATATCTTCGACAACATTATGGAGAACTCTTAAACATGCAGGTTTACTCACGATGTTATCCTTTACCGTTAAAGTAAGCGGTAATTAACTATTTAATACGGACATAACTTCGAAAAGTCAAAGGTGCGCGCCTTGGGATCGAACTTGATCCCAAGCATGGCAGTCAAACGGTCTGCTACTAGGCTATCGCTGCTAATAATTACTTTATATTATATGTAATAACATATTGTCTGACCTGGCATTCGAACCCGAGACCTAATGTAGAACATTTACTACGACAGCTCGAACGAAGCGTTCTAATAATATTGCGGCGTGGAAAAGTCCCATAACATCGCGTTACGTGACGCTGTTTCTTAGCTACCCAGGTCAACGAGTATATAAAATGGCGCTGCAAATATTTTAACTCGCCAGCAAAACTCTCAATACTTTCAAGTCCTAGGAAGCAACTGCGAAACCAAATAATACGCTTACACAAAGAAAATAAAAATACTCTTTGCCTCTCTCCTACTTATCGATTTACTGAAACGCTGAGCACAAAATTTGGCTACATCTGAACAATGAACTAAAAATATTTGTTTTGTATTGTTTGCTTGCTGTGAAGTTCGTTTCAGTAATCAGGTGTATTGGGAATCGAGACAAACACCGAACGGGCGGACTTGATTTACATTCCAATTTAGTTTTGCATTTCCAGGCAGTTTTTCCTGGATCACATTGCCCCCACTATATTTTTAGTGTAATGTGCGATCCTAAAAGGTTTTGTGAGTCAGTATAGGCGTAATTTATCGAGCCTGATTCGCTGGGGAAAACTTATGACTCTTTAATTAGTAAAACTGCGTTGCAAAAAATCAACGCAGCGCCGAGGAAATTGGTTTTGACGATTTAAAACTAGAGAGGGAATAAAATTTGTTTTCTTTACAAAAATAGTGCTGTAAATCAATCTGAATGTCGACTGTTTAAAATGAATCTGTTTGTTCAATGCAAGTGCTATTTTTGGTAAAACGAGTTAAGCTGACGAGCTTTGTGTAACAAAACTGGTGTCGTTGCTTTTAGATAAATACAATAGTCTCACGTAGGTATCCAACCCAAGAGGGGAAGGTATACGTGTATTAAACCATCGTTTCACCACCTATACTTTTAGGTCCCGCATAATTAAGGGAAGCCTTTTGTTTCAGTCCTCGTGCTGCTTTTGGGAAATTATTGAATTAACTGCACGTCTATCGTCTGTCTGGACGTCCGCGTCGTGATTTAAATGGGCACCTTGCAATTGCCACTGCCTCTTTCCACACATGACAAAAGATTGTGTGCTCCACAAATAGTCGTAGAGGGTCTGAGTGCTCTTTGTGTAGTTTGAATCTTTCCAAAGTCCCTCGCGTCACATGTTTTTTTTTTTATACAACTAAGGTGGAAACTATCATACGGCCCACCTGATTGTAAGTGGTCACCGTAGCCTATGGATGCCTGCAATACCAGAGGCATCACTTGCGCGTTGCTGACCCTTTAGGAAAGGAACTGGGAAGGAGAAGGAGCGGGAAGGGGGAAAGGGGTAATTGAGCCTCCGGCACTCTCACTCATCGGACGAAACACAACAGTAGGCATACCTACTGCTATTTTACGTCGACATTCTGTCAAAGGGGAGTCCTTCCCCGGTCGAGCCAGCCCATTCATGCTGAAATCAGCGAGGCTCTACTACTCTAATTATTTTTAGTGCGGGAGTTGTGTTTTTAATAAGATTTATAGAAAAACCCAATTATGCCGTAATATATTACCGGGTTAAAGTTAAATGATTGAAGCAATGCCAAAAAAAAAGAAATACCATACATTTAGACTTTAACTTGTGCTTCCGTTCTCCGTGTCATTGCTTATATTTCTCTACATTAATAGAAAACTCAATAAGACGTTTCCTGTCATGAGATTTGACCTTGAGACGTCACAACTGCACGCAAACGTAAACGATCAAGAATCAACAAGGCAGTCGTAAAGATATTACTGAGGATTTCAATTCAAATATTCTTAGTCACAGCATAAAATGGCCCTGTATGACAATAGATTCGCCTATATTACAACAAACCTAAAACATGTAGAAAGAGCAATAATACTATAAAATACTTCTGCCTAACCTTTCGGAAATACACAAATGCAAGCTATGTTACGTATATTAAGTTTTCCTTGTACTTGAATACCGAATAAAAGGCAAAGAGAAACAGAGACCCAAAATACTAATTGGATCACAATACTACGGAACGCGTAACGTGACGAAATTTAACACAGAAATAAGAAGAGAGAAGTGAACTTGGATACTTTATTGTCCAACGTCCCTATTTTTCTTCTGATTGAATCCGGCTTCCAATTTGGCTGTCCCGGGTCTCACAGTTTCAACAGAGGTCAATGGTTGGTCACAAATTGATTCCCTCTGGCTATGTGTAAGGTCAAATGTACAGTCAGCCTCGAAATGTACCTTGGAAGGGATTTCTTATATTTTTGTAAGTTTTGTGTGTTTCTATACAGAAATATAAAGAAACGAACAAGACGATGTTTTAATTTAATAAGAACAACATTTTGACATAACATTATTATTTTGGGAACCTACCCGTAATATTATATCAATTTTTGACGTATAGAAAGAGAATAATCCACCTATATCCGTCTCTTTCTAAGCGATAAAAAGTAACGAGATGTCATGACATAAAAATAGTCATTGCAACAGGCAATTTACTTATTTTGAAGATAGCAACAAATAAATAGTGATCTGACGCGACACAGGATATGATCCCTAAGGACCCCTCTTTAGGGATCATACCCTGTGTCGCGTCAGTTATATTATTAATCTAAAGGGTCACAGCGGTACACCGGTGGCCAGTCACAATAGATTTACATTGACTGGTTAATAGCTTGACTACAGCACCAACTATCGGATCTTAGCATATTAATCAAGTATTGTTTTTACAAACAAATAAATGGCAAGGATACTGAAACATATAAATCTAAGTCAACATTTACGTCTTATAAAGATTTGTCTTAAAGTTAATACGTTTACTCGAATATAATTATGTTTTAGGCGCTTCTTTGAAAAGTGCCGTGCATGAGGTATCGTCTGTGATTCTCGGTTCGACAAAATGTTATTTTTCTCTTCAGATATTCCCAACAGTATCAACAGCACGAAGTTTGGCGCTGTTCCCGGTAGATCACAACCATAGCTAGCAAGATAGGAATGTAATAATACCTGCCTATTCCTTTACGTAAGACTATGAATGTGTCGAGCAAAATAGACTATATTTGAAGTGATTTTCGAGTTTGGATTTTACAATATTTACTGCACACGCTATCCAATAATTTTCCTTTCGGCTGTATACAACAAACGGCGTCTTTGTCGTGTTGACTATACCTTCACAAACCTTACTGCCTAACTATTTATGAAGGCAATGCAACTCCAGCTCTATGAACACGTAACGTAGTTAAGGTGTTTGAACAGACTCTCTCGGCTGCATAATGTCCTCGCACACAGAAATTGTAAGTGAATTAGTTTTGTAAACGAAGTGAGTAGCTACAGTCATAATAATAGCGAAATTATATGAACAATTTAGTATCACAGCTACCTTTTGTTTTCTTAGACTGCATGGGTGACGCAATGAGTGTTGTAGCCTTAAGTCATGCCTACGCTCCGCTGAGCATTATGAATTCGATTCCCAAATAAGACAATAACCTGTGTGATCCACCAATATTTGCTTTGAGTATGCGTGTTCTTTGTGTTCATTGTATAGTACACCGCTCTCTTCTCTCTTAGCCTTTATTATTCCCAAGTCACTTGGGGTCGGCTTTTCTGGTCTAACCGGATTTGACTGGATATCAGTTTTTACATGGAGCGGCTGCCACCTGACCTCCGCAACCCGAAAGCTAACGATACCCTAAGGCTAGACCAGTGTCAGAATATTAGAGGGTACTGACTTTCTCAATAACGACTGCCATAGATGTTCATGGCAGCCGGGACCAACGGCTTAACGTGCTCTCCGAGGCACGGAGCAGGCGATAATTGTCAATCAATACGCACATAATTTCGAAAAGTCATATAACTTCCGAAAGCCAGAGGTGCGCGACGTGGGTTCGAACCACAGACCCTCTGCATTGCAGTCTGTTGATCTCCCCACTGAGCTATCGCTGCTACTAAAGTACACCGCTATTAAGAAAAATATTTTACCGCCCCGATGGTCTGGTAGTTAGTTTGATTCCTGTTTGTGTGTGTTATTTAGTTAGTATGTCAACAAAGTCTCAGTAAAGCTCGGAGTTCGGCAGCATACTAAGCATGCTTTTATTGACAGACAGTAACAATTTTATAAGCGGTGTACACTTTACGCTCTATAGACTATAATTCCTATGAGGAGTTGTTTTTTATAAAGTTGCGAGATAAATATATTTTCGCGAAGATATGGATATTATGAAATTCAAGGAAGTAAAGCTTGTTCTTATTAGATGACAAACTTCGTATCACTCATTTTGCGACAGCTACATCAATGTAGTCTTTCTAGTCTTAGAATACCAGACATAACTAAAATCTATTGTACCTGGCCGCCGATGTGCAGCTGCGACTCAAAAGGTTAATTAGATTAAATGTATGACGTAAGCACTAACAACCTGTACATATTCATATAAGCTTTCGATCAAACCGTAACTTTATCGTCACTTATAAATCTTATAATTGTTTCCATTAATAATGAATTATTCGAAATTATAAAACGAGTGTGCCAGTTTTACAAAAACGTATCAGTGTTACCAGTAATCTCAATAATTAAATGAATTGCTTCGCATACCTATAAATTCAAAATAAAATGATAGTTATATTATATATTGTATTTACATTACGAACAGTAAAGTCGTATTATTTAATTAATTTACAAATGATAGCAGATTTAATACATATTATTTAACAAATTTTCACGAATTATTATAATACCGACCAATATGAATGTTGTAAATACGAAAGTGTGTTTATTATTTTATACTGTTTGCAATGTAAAAGGACAAAAGAAATAATGTATTTTCAAACACATACACACATAGACCGCCTTTCATCCCGCTTATATTTTTATTTTATTTTATTGGAAAAAACTTAGAATAAAGCAAAAATAATGATGCGCTATACGACGCTCAGGTCTTTACGACTATTTTGAACCGAGCTGACAAAGCCGATTGCTTTATAAAATAAAATATCTGTATATAAGAGCAGCGATAGCTCAGTGGGGAGACCAACAGACTGCAATGCAGAGGGTCTCGGGTTCGAACCACGTCGCGCAACTCTGACTTTCGGAAGTTATATGACTTTTCGAAATTATGTGCGTATTCATTGATTGACAATTATCGCCTGCTCCGTGCCTCGGAGAGCACGTTAAGCCGTCGGTCCCGGTTACCATGAACATCTATGGCAGTCGTTATTGGGAAAGTCAGTGGCCTCTAATATCCTGACACTGGTCTAGCCTTAGGGTATCGTTAACCTTCGGGTTTCGGAGGTCAGGTGGCACCCGCTCCGTGTAAAAACTGATATCCAGTCAAATCCGGTTAGACCAGAAAAGCCGACCCCAAGTGATTTGGGAATAATAAAGGCTAAGAGAGAAGATATAATATCAGCCCAGTTTATACGTTGGACCACTACTGGGCACAGGCCTCTTCTCAGAGTAAGAAGGTTAACGCCATAGTCCAAGACGCTGGCCTAGTGCGTTAACAGACTTCACACATCTTCGAAAAAATTATGAAGAACTTTTGGATATGCTGGTTTCTTCACAATGTACCTTTACTGTTAAATCAAGTGATAATATAATTTACTATATAATACGCATGTAACTCCGAATAGTCATACATTCGCGCCTTGGGAATCTTGGGATTGAATTCGAGATCCGCGTGGCAGTCCAACGGTCTTCCATTACGCTTTGGCTGCTACTGCAATATGAAAAGTATAATGTAAATTGCCCCCGATGTTCTTATTATGGCTATTCACTAAACTTCTTTGATTTATTCCAACAATTGAAATTAACGACCGCTACTTAAGTATCTTAATTAAAACTTTTGTAGCGCAGTCATTGTAATGCAATGTTAATGTTTCCCAATTATAAGTTAGGAAAATATCGTGCAATACAATTTTACAGTAGTTTTCGTGTAGTTTTTAAACAACTACTAGTTATAAAGTTTCTGTTACAATGTTAAGGAAGTGACGCTATTAGACAAGTCGAAATCTTAAGGTGATTGCACACTTATTTAAATGAAATTGCTTATTTTTATTGATTTAAATTACCTCCACGTTCAAAGCGCGAGAAAATAATCCTGTGGCAACTCCGCACAGATGAAAAAGTTCCGCCCGCATCCAATAGATGGTGCTATCTATATTAATATTATAAAGGTGAAGAGTTTGTTTATTTGGTTGAACGCGCTAATCTCAGGAACTACTGGTTGGATTTGAAAAATTATTTCAGCGTTGGATTGCCCATTTATTGAGGAAGGCTATAGGCTATATAACATTACACTACGACCAATAAGAGAAGAGCATAAATGAAAAATGTTTCAGAAACTGGGAAAATTCTCTCATGTGAAGCAGAAGAAGTTGCGCGTATACAATAAGCGCTTAAAAATGACGTAATACAATCCTGAATCGCACAAGTAACATTTACAAAGCGACTAAGTATGTATATATACAAGTGCCCGACATAAACTGTCGGACCGTGGCCCGCCAGACATGATCACCTAGCCTGGTCGGAGGATCCTCCTTCTTTGTTGAAGCGACATCATACCCTTTTCCTTTAAAATCCAATAAATACTCATTCTAATTATAAAGCGACAAAATTAGTAGTATTTGGCATGAACTAAAATTGAAATACTAATCGACTATACAATAGCGGGTATTAAAGTGATTAAGTAGGCTTAGCCAAGTTCTCAACGTTTTGGTTATATTCTATTTCTAGAATAGCTAACGTATTAGCGAAAGCGATCTTAGAAAGCGGTTAGTTGGTAGCCAAGTTGATACGACTGTGCCGATCGTGAATTCTACAATATCAATAGAATGAAATTAGATTATGCTCTATGGTTAGCGTTCATAAACGTCAATACCACACCTGTTTTATATTCATCTCCTTCCTAGCCACTCGAAATATTAATAACTAGATTTTTTAGGTGTCTTGTGTATTAAAAACTTTTAGTTAAATTTACATAACCTAGAAATGTAAGTTATGTAAATTTTCTATCTCTTGGCAAAAGTATTTTAATCAGGATGAAAGGTACCCTATGTCTATTTCTGTATCCCTGACAATGTGTATGCTAAATTGCATGATGATCGGCCGAGTTGTTATGGCGTGAAAGCGTAACAAACAAACTCACATTTATAAAATTTGTTAGGATGACGTGAAGCGTGACGTGAACTTATACTAATATAATAAATAATACTCTATCTTATTTTTCTTTCGTTTAAATCATGACCATACAACAAGGTTCAGACAAGAAACTTTAATGGTGAATAGAGGCGGATCGTCGGTAATTTATTTATTTATTTATTTATTTAAAAGGATCGTCAACAAATGATACACAACTCTTACACAAAATTAAAGGTGTTACAATAATACATGCCTTGTGCTCATTATGTTATAGGCAACCACAACTAACACAGAAAGTACCAGTACAATAAACTATAATATAAAATAATAAAAATATGAAAATGAGAAAAACGATAATAAGTGTTTAAAAATGGTTAACAGTGTAAAAATACAAGTTAATTAACTTGTATTTTTGAGATACTCTAATATTACTTTTTTAAATTTAGGCATAGAATCACAAGAAATGTCTAACTTAAGCAGACGAGCGAGTTCGTTATATAACTTCGTCAATCTAGTTATTAATCGTAACTGAGATAGAAGATAAGTAGTTCCTTAACTTTTGAAACAATGACTATCAACTATAAACATTCCATAACATATTTAGAGTAGATTTAATAAGCTACAACATAAAAAATACGACAATTACAAATAATAAACACCATACAGTCCACAGCTGATTGAAAGAAGCCATTTTGTAGCGTTTTCTATTGGAACTTAGCGTTCGCTTCGAGAGCGTACACACAATACGTTTTGTTGACACTTGTCAAAACTGCAATTTGGCTATCATTTGTATGGGACTTAGCTATTGACAGTGCAGAAACGCTTACATTGTATTCCATCGAATAGCTAACTTACAAGTTGGAAACGGCTATTGTATTCGTTTGATTTGACTACGTCATTTAACGTTGTGGTATGTCATTGGATAACCAGTGGGCCTGCCTGCCACCCGATCAGCACCAGGTCTGAGAGGCGGCGTGCGTGTTCCCACGCGCGCTTCTGAGTCGTGTTTTTGTCCCCCTACAAGGGGACAGTAGAGGGTCTTCTTCGGGCCTGCCGTTTCACACGGCGGGCCGAAACCTCGGCGGGGTCGCGATTGCATGTGAAAGCGATTCGCGCGGCCCCGCCGTCTATGGTTATGTCGAGGAACACCATGGTAGGTTTAGTCGGTATTACCGGGGTATCTCTCCCCGGTGAGCCCGACATAACCTCTCCGTCGCCCCGCGGAGAGGTATGTGCCAAAGCATTCCCCCACGTAAAAAAAAAAAATGTCATTAGATATCCAAAACAATGTATGGGTATTGTTTTAGTTATATATTATCGTCAATGATTGAAAAAGACAACTAGGTTAGCTGCTATTAATTTGTGTATCTGTATTACAATTTTAGTTGTTTATTATACAAAATCAGGCTGCAATACGAGAACGCATTAGTAAAATTTCGAATAAAGACATAGGCGAAACGGTTTTTAATGTTTTTAATCCTGAACCTCTCCCCCTGATGCGTTACGACTTCAAAGCGTGAATCAGAATTATAACCTACAGTAAGAATTAAGTACAAAAACTAGTAATTAGAGAATGTATATAAACCAGAATTCCAGTACACATCAATTCTTAGTTAAATATTTATATGTTAGACTTACCTATTTATACGGCAGCGCCCCGCTAGATACAATTGTTTTTCAATAATACCTGACATTCCAGCAATTGACAAATTACAAACCCCAGACCCCAATAAGTCATGTCTTATATACCTATATATTCGTTATTCAATCTTCAATCTTCTTTTATCGCGCTCTGATTGTTAAAATGTAAGTAAGATAATATATCGATAACGAATATAATATAATGTGATGAGAGTCAGGATCAGGAGTCAGGATTGTGGCAAATGGAAATCCGTAGTCTCTGCCTACCCCTCTGGGAAACAGGCGTGAATCTATGTATGAATATTAATGTACCTAAACATATCTATTTAAAAAACGAGGTCATGCTTACGGTTTCTGTAGGTTGTTGAACAATAATTGTATTTATCCTAGCAAAGATAGGTAACAACATAATTCCGGCTCGATACATTCATCATTCTACAGAAGTTTGTAGAACTAGGCGAGGAGTTCCAGAAGAGAGATCAGTGATACTTGTTTTATACATGATGTATTACATAACCTATATTCTATAATTGAGTGAATAATAATTCTTAAATAGTCCAATTGTACAATAAATACCAAAGCGTCAAAACTATACTTACATCATTTACAAAAGATTAACACCAGCTCGCTCATTGCACGTGCGAAAGGTTAAAAGAGCAATAAGTCCTTGTGTTTGCGTTGTGCATGTGTGTGTAGACAGCTTTATTTTCGATGCCGTCTCGCTGCACGGTATAGTTTGTTTTGTTCCAATTTGAATTCTGAATTTGTTCTTGACTTTGAACACGTGATGGTTTGTATAACTAGTTACGAGTTACTTTTTGACATTTGAATATGCCACCAATTTTCGAAAAAACGAGACTCAGACTGACTGATAACACTAAATCTCGTTTTCTAGGAATTAAAGTATTGATATGCAAATCAACACTCTAATTCTTACAAATAAAGACTGCACGGAAGGTGAAGTAATTTAAGTGATCGCACCAAATTTAAAAAAAAATTTTCAATGTAGTCCCCAATCACAATATCACAATACACTTATTAGAACGGGAAAGTAACTTTTCAATAAACCTAAAAAAGATTTTTCTTCCTTGTGTTCATCAATTGCCACCTTCAACTCTTCATCGTCGGAAAAACGTTTACCTCGAACATCTTTCTTAAGGTTTGGGAACAGAAAGTAATCACTAGGTCTAGGCTGTAGGGTGGATGATTGATTTCTACAAATCCGCATTCCCGCGCAGCAACCTTAGCAACGCACCCTGTGTGAACTGGCGCGTTGTCGTGAAGAAGCAAGACACCTGCGGTCAATTTTGCCACTTCTTTTTTCTTTTACTGACTTCGTTAAATTACGTAGGATGTTTGCGTAAAATGTGGCAGTAACACTTTGACCCTTGTACTCAATCAGTAAGATACCCTTAGAATCCCAAAACCATGGGAGTCGTTTTTAATACTCTCTCTACCCCGTTTAAATTCACTAGACCACTTTCGAATAGTAGATAATGAAGGAGCAGAATCTTGGTAAACAGCCACCATTTTTTCGTGGATAACTTTTTAAGTCTTGCCTTGTTTTGTAATGAATTTTATCACAGCGTGAAGCTCGATTATTTTCATCATTGGCGCATCGGTCATCGTAGTTTCCTTTTCGTAATGATATCTTGTATACTAATGGTGACAATTAAATAGCATTTTATATTTATACCCTCAAAGAATGTCTTTAACTAATGAAATAATTTAATTACCCTCATCATTAGTATATCACCCCGATACCGAGAATACATTGAACGACCCTCGTAGGTTCAATCTTACAAACATTTGTGTGATCTACAAATTGTCGTTTCAAGTCAGGTTTTCCTTGTGCCCGTTATTTTAATGTTTGAATTTCTCTATGACGCAGAAATTAGTGCGGAGTTTAGTGCGGAGAAATTATTCTTAGTTGCCTTTTAAAGAAATAAAGTGTGTTTATTGAGTTGTCTATCCTTCATATAGCAGAGGAGCAGCAATGGCTTAACAAGATTTCTATAGAGATGGATTTTATGCTTAAAAACATAGTTTTTGCAACGAATCGAAGTCACAAGTAAAGACTACTAAGTCATTAAATGCTTAAAATGCAATTTAGGTAGGTACAGGTTAACAATTATAAAACCACCAAGAATAATTCTTTAAAAGTTTTAATAAAAATCTCTAAAATAATTAGTTTGACTATATAATCAAGATGAAACAAAATTATATTTTGATCTTATTTAAACTTTGTTAACAATAGAGTTAAATCGAGAATAAGAAAAACCTAAAGCTAAACTGCCAAAAATAAAATAGATAAGCTTTTATTCTATGATCAAATAATAATATCAGCTATATATATATATATATATATATATATATATATATATATATATATATATATATATATATATCCCACTGCTGGATACGAATGTCTTCTCAGTGTAAAAAGAATCTACCACGCTGGCCCAGTGCAGATTGGCACACTTCATATATCTTTCAAGTTCGGAAAGTCAAGGCACCTTTGACTTTCCGAAGTTATGTGCCTAGGCTAAAAGCCTAGGCTTTTGATGCGTTTTATACATTTTTTCGTTCACTGAATATCTAACGACGATGGATAGCGATCAAATATCGTACACCACCTATGGTGGCACCATGGCAATATTCGAACATCCAATCTTGAGCTAATAAGATTTTCGAACGAAAAACGTGAATACTCTTTTTTGTTCTTTGTGAAATATATTACATTTTACTAGTGGAATAATAAGGCACTTTCTATGGAAATTGGCTGCTTAGTGGCAGTTCATTACAAGAATAGTGACCACATTAATGCTTAAGTAATTTGAATAAAGCGTTTACGTAAGTAAGCGGATTACGTAAGTGATAATTTAAGTATTAGGCGTCCACTATACACTGTTAAAATCACCTTATTAATACTCTATTTGGCTAATACTTACATAGACATATACATGTATGTTCTCCGAAGAGGTAGGCAGAGTATATACCCTTCGGAGGACTTAAAAACATACCTGCGTCAATGTTGACCCAAATTTTCCAGGTATGTTTTTAAGTCTGACGTAATATTGAACGAACCAGTTTCTATCTACCAGCCAGATTTCCAGAATCCAAGCCACTACCTGTATTTTCTAAAAGTAAAACCCAATTACAGTTTCCATCAAATCTACTCAAACCTGGAAACCCACGGATATACTTCCCGCACCTTACAACCGCAACTGCATTCATTAGTGCAAGCCGAGCGCGAAGTCTGGAAATATCCAGACTTTACGCTGCTATTCAAAGACATTTAAATGTATTTCCTGTAACTTAGAATTTCCGATAAAACCCCATAACAATTCGTCAACCCAGTAAACTAAACCTACTACTGTTTTTATATTATTAAATTTACTAACCGAAAAAAAAACAATAATACTTTGCCAACCTAGAAATTAAACCTCACAATCACACGCAAACATAAACAACTTATGCCACTCAACTTAGGCACTGAAAATCTGCAGTCAAAATCACTAGGCATTAAACCAATGTGGAACTAATGTTGAATTAATTAAGCAACGCAGCCTAGTTTCGCTGGTTACCAGCGCTGCATTGTCACTGTTCATAAAGATCTATTATCGTATCAGCGTCCAGTATGGAACAGAATACACCGCGTTGCATATTCAGCCTCGCTCAACACACCAACGCCACTGAATCCGCATAAACGCGTCGTAATGTAATTGTAATCTAACTTGCCTAGTGCGAGTGCCCGCAAATTTTGCACTGAATCTTTCAACGCCACAGCGGATAAATGTAAAGCCGCCTTTATGTATTGTTTCTGTTGCTGACGGTAGTCTTATATTATAATGCACTGAGAAAAAATAATAGCAAATCTTAACTAATATTATAAATGCGAATGTGAGTTTGTTTGGTATGCTGTCACGCCTTAACTACTCGACCGATCATCATGAAATTTAGCATACACTTTGTCAGGGAAACAGAAAAGGACATAGGGTACTGGTACTAATATATACAAATTTTTAATGTTTCATTCAACTCCTCCACCAGGAATAATTCCTGTATCGCGGGGGACTTTACAAACATTCAAACAACGGACACAAAGAACACCCATACTCGGAACAACTATTTTTGGATCACACAATGTTTGTCCCGTGTGGGGATCGAACCCACAACACTCAGCGCGGTGGCAGTGGCGAGGCGACCAATTAGACCACCACGCCATCTGTGCATCTAATCTAACCTACATTTACACGAGTGAAACCGCGATCAAAGTCTAGTCAATTATAAATGTTACAGTTTACCGTGGAGGAAAATAATTACATTAGTAGATCACTGTGTCACAGCCATTAACGCCCGCCTACGGAGAGGTCGCAGCTTCGCAATATTAATTCAACTCGTAGATAATATTGACAAAAAACACTGACTAAAAAAAACTGAATGATGAAATTGCTAAATAAAACGAAAAAAAGATTGTCCAACGAATTGGTATTTTGTAATGTCGTGCATTTCTTTTAATAAATAAATATTATCAAACATACTCAGAATTGCCGATTATATAAAATTTGTGAATATAATATAATATATAATTATTATATTCACAAATTTTTTAAGCCTGTAAGCGTCTTACCTGACCATATTTTTAAGGCAAAGTATTCTATACAGAAATGTATTACTCCAAGGCAATGTAATCGAACACTTTATTCGGTTCATGGCTCGACGCGTAACAGTAGGTACTATCCCTAACGCACTCGGGGCTAGACGAGGTCCTCTATTTTCTCCTTACATCTAGAGAATTGATCAACCGCGTCCGTACCTAACCCTTTTCGATCGAACTCCTATAACAAGTACTTAGGTACGTGCGCCTTGTTTGTAAACTGCACGACTCAAGTACAGATTTAATAGCTCAACACACCCTTACCAGTGTGATGAGAGTCATGCAAGCTATTCAATAGTATCCTAGTATTATTCTACGTTTATATAAATCTAACACACTGCTATTAAACTAATGTAGTTCAAAAATAGTTCAAAAGCAGTGTTATAAAAATAAACTGCTTGAAAAGCTCGCGGCTTGCTGCCGTCATAAGGAAAAAGAGATGTACCGACCTGCAAAAAAAATACATGTTTTTTTTAAATATATTGGGCGATGCGTTTATTTTACATATGTAAAAAATCTTAATAATGAAAATATTGTTAGATACGTATTTTTTCCTCATGACGGCATAATAGATTAATTCCAAAAATTAAAAAGCTTTTAATGAGTGTGGTCGGATGTTTCTTCTCATTGGTTATTGGTGTTTTTATGAGACTATGGCTAACAATCAGCTAGCACTAGTCATAAATTCTGTATCGCAAAAGACACATATATGTATGTATATATATATATATATATGTGTGTAATGTAAATTCATATATTATTATAATTTGGTTAGTTTTACGTTCACAAGTGATACTTTGTGATCTAAATTAAAAAAGGGATTTTGAAATACCTTACAAACACAATTCTGTTATCATTTAAATTATCTACTATCTGTTTATTTATACTCATGTACTCACATACACATACACTCTGTCATGAGTATATTAAAAGTACGCCAAGTCTCCAAGTCTGAGTGTTTCCGTATATTAATGTTTATAATGTCTTCTACAAAGCAGATATGTATCTTATTCTGAGTAAACTAATATAATTTTATACATAGGTAAAAGTTTGTTTGTATACAGGACGTGATCTCTGGAACTACCGGACTGATTGTAAAGTTTCTAACACAAATAGAAAGCTCTACTATTTCTGAGTAGCGTAAGCTATGTTTTAATGATATTTCATTCGCAAAATTAATGGAAATGCAGCAGAATTCCCTTTTTTCTAGGCAGGGGCTTTAACACGGATCTATGATTTTTCTGTGTTTGAGGTCCGCTTCTAAGCCTTTCCTTTCCTTCTTAATCGATTGCGCAGATGGTGTTGTGGCTTAAGTGGTTGCCGGGCTGCTGCCCCTGAGTTAAGTAATGTAGGTTCGATCCCCATACTACAAAAATGTGTGATCCACAAATTGTTCGTAATCTGGTATTTTCTGTATCCGTTGTTTGATTCTTTGTAAATCCCACCATGATGTGTCATGACAACTCTCGCACTAGGATTAAAACCCACGGATTTTAATCCCAGTCTTTTAAAATAAAATTAACTTGTTTTAGCAAACATATAAGGCTGAAATTAAAGGTTAAACTTTTGTTGTAACATATTGAGACCACTCTTGTAATACAGTTGAAACCTATACATCACTTTTCTTAGTAAGCCAGCTTAAGTGATACTTGGCAACGAAAGTATCGTACTCAACTTGTACATATATGTTATTCTTAATAAACTGTGTAAGAACCTTATACAAATAAACAGCAAACATATATATTAATATATGTTTGCTCTTTATTTGTATAAGGTTCTGTAAAAAAAGTCTTAAATAAAGTACGTAATATTTCTTCAAAAGTATTAACTTTTGAAGAAATATTACGTACTTTATTTTTGTTAAGAGTCTTTTGACAAATATTATACGTATAAGTAAACAATACTTAATATCGCGTTACGCTTATATAACTCCCATGTGTGGTGTTCACACACATTCTCATGTAGGATAGCGCGTAAAGCTATTGGGCCTTGGCCTGATCTCTCGCTAATTCTGTCAGATTGCATTCCTATCAGCCTATAAGTGTTAGGGAATAGAGAGTGTGCTTGTGTTCGCGTATACACTGCTGTACTATAATATCTCTTCCGCAGCAGGTCAGTTACAATTAAGATTGACCAACATGATCGAAATTCAAATTAGAGACCTTTAAGTGGGATTACTACCTATCGGGCACAATTTCTGGCTCAGATATCATGTGGAATTACATATGTTCATGTTTCACGGTATTTGACGATATATACGATGATGAAAGATATAGAATGCATTATAAAAAAACAACTTCTGGACTATGATTAGTTTCTGAGTCTCGGGGGCCTTATAAACATTCAAACAACGGACACAAGAACACCCAAGCTCGGAAGACTATTTATGGATCACACAAATTTTGTCCCGTGTGGCGATCGAATCCACAACATATGGTGCAGTAGCAGTTGCGCGGCGAACATTTAAACCACTACGCCATCCGTGCAGGCAAAAACATAATTAGCCGACCTAAATGGCTGATGAGGAGGTAAAGAAAACAGTATACAGCCAATAACGAGGATAGAGCCACGGAATAGAGCAGTGTGCGTCATCAATGGCTCGTCAACCCGCCGCGGTCGTATATAAATAATTGTGTTACAACACGAAAGGTTCCCAACATATATTTAGGGATAACCTTCTGACTACAGATAGTTTTCTACGAAAGAATTACGGCTATAGTTACTCGTTTTCACACTTGTGAGCAAAAAGCTACGTTAGCCTGACATACTAAACTTACATATTTAAATACTTCTGTATCTATTCGGTATATATTTAATATCCTCGAAAGGGTAGGCACAGTCAGAGGCATGTCTCGTTAGTTATTTATGGTTTCACATAATAGGGGAATACCTTTGCCGACTATCTTACACCATCAGGCAATCTAACACCGAATCAGTAGAGAGACGTCAATGGACTTGTGTTCTAAAAGAACCGTATCTAAATAAATAATAATAACACTATGCACCGTAAAGACTCACATAGTATACTTTATATACGATATAGTATGCGGACAGAACCACAGGTGGTAACTAGTGACAAATAAATAACATTGACACTTTGTTGGTGGGTTTTTTTCCACCATTAAACAAGTTCTAAGGCTCCAACTGCCTTTTGCTATTATTTACTTTCATTTCATTCGCGTCCTTAATACGTTGGATTTTAAACGAAACAAAATGAAATGTGGTTGTACTACACCTCTACTTACAACGTTTTGGATATAGGCGTGAGGTTATAATACGAGAAGTTATATAGGTTATATTAGTACATACAAGTTCGACTTTGGCTCCAGATGACAAGAACTAAAGTGCAATGCCAACTTGAAGGATAATTTCTCTGGTCTTCTCTACAGATAGTATAGCACCTGCATAGGGAGATTTGAAATGAAAACCCATTTGGAGATTACTTGAATGCGATCTTCTATTGGTTGGTCGCTGGCTGGAGTATTTTTTTTTCTGTGTAAAAGACAAATCTCGCGGAGAACTTTTCAAAAATTTAAACAACAGCCAAAAAGAATACCCAGACTCGGAACAACTATTTGTGGAGTATGCAAATTTTTTATTCCATTTATTAATCGAACCACGACACTCGGCGCCTGAGAAGTGGAGGCCAGACCATTTAAATCACTACGCCATTTGTGCGTCGCATTCCGTAATCCGTTCCAGATGAATGCGAAAATACCATTATCCTTTAATTATCTTAAATCGATTCATAATACTTCCATTGCGATGCTTCCGAATCGATATAAAATTATTGTGACTACACGAATGGCGTCACAAGTATGCGGTAGCCTCGCCCTGCTGCCCTTGCGCCGAGTCAGACACGGGACAAGTATTTATACAATTCAAGAGCAGCGATAGCTCAGTAGGGAGACCAACAGACTGCAATGCAGAGGGTCTCGGGTTCGAACCCACGTCGCGCACCTATGACTTTCGGAAGTTATATGACTTTTCGAAATTATGTGCGTATTGATTGACAATTATCGCTTGCTCCGTGCCTCGGAGAGCACGTTAAGCCGTCTGTCCCGGCTGCCATGAACATCTATGGCAGTCGTTATTGGGAGAGTGTCGCCACAAAAGATCCTACTGGGTCGAAGTGTCGCCGGTCTGCACTGACTGGCCCCCACATAAGATACATACATACATTTATACAAGTTACTAAATATAATTTATATAAAAATTCATTAAAATTAAAGTTTACCATGGCACAACATGGCTGCTGAAAAACAACCAAAACTTCGGAGGATATGTAAATTTAAATCTAAATGGTTTAGAACTAATTAAATAGCTATAATTGTATTATAGGTTCAGTAGGTAAGTGTAATATTTTCAAAATTATGTAATCGGATGACGGATGTTATCTCGTCATAAACGCGATAAAATCCGTATAAAGTTAATTTCATTCGCGTAAACATAAGACAATATTATGTTACAAAATTCGTTAAATAAATATTTGGAAAGTCCTCCGGAACAAACGGCTTGATACCTAATGCTAAAAATCTCTTTTATAAACCGAAAAATAATATACGGTATTTCATAAAATGCCAATCTCATATTTTATGGTTAATATGGCCGTAGGCTAACATTTATATTCGGAGAATATTGTTACCACGGCTATGGATGCGTTTATATTAATATGTTGGAATACGCTGTAATTAAAATATGAATTTTTCCAGTTAATCAATTTCAGTTTTAGCGAAATTATATCTGGTATTGTAAATTTTAGCTAACTCAGACTCCCTACGTCTAAAATTCATAATAAGTACTCTTATGCCTATATTTCCAAAGAGAAAGGCTGAGGTGTATACGTCCAAATTCTGCCAGCTATGGTGTAAACACCACCTCACCAATTATTAATAAGTGGCGAACTTATTGACACCAACCGGATTCAGTACCAGACGCCGTGCTGCCATCTTAAGCCTAGCTTAATTGCCAAAAATCCAATAACACTTTGCTGGAATAGGGAATGGAGCACATTTTTTTTGTTTTTATGCTACTAAGTTGGCAAGCAAGTTTACGGCCCACCTGATGGTAAGTGGTCACCGTAGCCTATGGACGCCTGCAACACTAGAAGCATCACTTGCGAGTTGCCGACCCCTTAGTAAAGGAAGAAGAGAGAAAGGAAGTGGGAAGGAGAAGAAGCAGGAAGGAGGAAAGAGGGTGATTGGACCTCTGGCACTCTCACTCACCGAACGACACAGAACAGTAGGAATACTGCTATTTCACGTCGATATTCAGTAAGAGGGTAGTCCTTCCCCGGTCGAGCCGGCCCATTCATGCTGAAATCAGCCAGGCTCTACTACTCAAACTCATGCATAACAGACCCAATATTCACTACCGCAGCAAAAATATATGAAAAGTATCCTAAGCTAACGAGCATGATGAAGTGATGAGGGTGTACCAAACAAAAGATGTTCATTAGAATCTTAACATAAAAAATATATATATATATCTATCTAACCGTGTATAAAACAGGCGTGAAAAATGTACGTAGAAATGATGTTTTAGAATTTCACAAGTACCTCTGTCAACTGCAATGTGAACGCTGGCACGCTAGTGGTCGCTCATTTCAAAGTGTAGGTTTACCACGAATTTATAATGCGTTATTAATATAATGGTTTGCACGTATTTGATGAAATGTTGGTTCACCGCAGATACAGCTCTATATGTAACGTAAATTTTTCATTGTACGATAAATATTAATTAAGTTTATTATTACCTGTAAGCTCAACTGCAGTGACATCTGTATTAATAAATTCTAACTAACATTATGGATGGATATATGGGCGTTTTGTTTATCATAACTTGCACAATATTTATGAGAATTTACTATACATGACAAAATAGTCATAAGTCATTATACCCAGAATTTATAAAATACGTATCCATAACGAACATGTTGGCTTTATAACAACTTTTCTGTTTATTTTTTTTCTTAATCAAAAGCACAACTCACGCTCTAGAAATATACCTCTACGTCGTGGATTATTATACAAACAAATTAACTGACACATAGTACACCCAAACCCAGAACAATAATGTGTGGATCACACAAATATGGGATTATGTGAGAAGCAGTGGCGAGGTGACCACTTAAGCCAGTACGCTATCCGTACAGTCAGTCATAATGTTTATTTAATTATTAAAATACATTTAGAATGTATTTACAGGATATCCTTAAACGATATTATAAGCTAAATATACATAACATAATATAAATAAGATAATAAAATAATTTTACAAATTGTACACATTAACGCATATGCATTTTACTGCAACTTCTTTGAATTCTTATTTCGGCAGGCTACAGTGATAGATTTCAGTATCCTACAGCATACATTATAACAAGTTTACTTATATAAAAAAATATTGCAGCGCTCAGAATTGAAGCTCACCTATATTCGGTAAGGTCTAATTTACAATTATCTGCGTATATAAAAACACATATTACGATATTATTAGTAATTGAGACATATTCTATAAAATAATTCTTGCCCTAGCTAGCTATGTGCTGGTGAATTTTTCAAACATTTGCACAGCGGACACGAATAACATGCCAGTTTAGAACAACTATACTATTAGTAAAGCAGACAACATTTTATCGTATGTGGCGATCACTATAAAAAAAGATAAAAAGAGTTTAAAAATTGGTGAGAGTAACAATCTAACTAAATATAATATTGTCTTCTGTTTACGCGAATATTATTCATTGAAATTAAACTACTATATACGGATTTTATCGCGTTGTTTATTTGACACTCTATTACATAATTTTGAAAATTTGTTACGCTACTATTACTATTAAACTTTACTAATTTTTAAGCTAATTATATTGTTATTAAAACTATTTAGATTTGATTTAATTTTACACTTTCTCCGATGTTTCGGTTGCTTTTCGGCAGCCATGGTCACGGGGAGACTAAGATGGTAGTTGTCTCAATGTTCCAGTGTAGTTATTTCAAAGTACCCGAACATAATTTAATCATTGGTGTTTCTATTTACGCAGAATGAGCTCAAAGTATCATGAAGTCTAGCTGTCGTTTGCTTCTTCTTGGGTTTGACTATTTGTATAACTGGATCCCAAGCTGATGGTACATTCCAACCATCTTCTCTATTAAATTAGGATGTTTTTTGATTTCAATAGCCTCGCGAAATCCGTACTAACTAAATATTCTAATGCCAACCGTTTCCGTTAAAATGCTATATCAAACGCGTAATCGTAGCATTGTAGATTGACCAATCTACGAAAAGCCGTAATTTTATTGTGGTTAAATTTTTAAAAGGGTGACTATATACCAAAATAATGTCACACCTCTTCCTAGAAGAGCGACGTAAACGTCAATCACGACTGTCAAGCGCGTATTATGACAGTCTATATATCCTCAACTCTCTAATAAGCTGACAACAAAATAATGGCATAGCAATTTTTTCGCTAACTGATGTCAAACGTTAGTCGTACCGTCAAAATCTAATATTCTATCATATCTACTTGGAGAAGACTTAAAATAGAGGTACCAATTGGAGGTAACGATTGTGTCTGGCCGCCGGGTGGTGGCATTGGTGGATTGTTTTCAATTACGTCTGGCTTGCCAGCAATTTGTGGCAATAAATTGTAAATGTGTACCTTGTGCCTTCATTCTCGGACATCAGCTTTGTAGTAAAATCACACAAACTCACTTCCGAATCAGCAGAAAAATTAATTAGAACCTTTCCAGGAATTAAGGCAATAATAAATGGTTACCATAGCGCCTGTCGAGAGTTTGAGATTATACTTTCGCAGAATAGCTTAGTAGATCAGACATTTCTATATTCATTATACATTTTTGGAAGTATATGGACATACTTCCATAAACTTATGCTGTAATATGTAATGAGAACCATGCGCTGACAGATAACACACAGGAACTTTGTACGATACAACCTACAACACATTACTACAAAATTATTCCTTATTGATGTAGAAACTCGGGGCCAGACGCCGTCCCGACAAGTAATTGCCACTTCTGTATCGAGCCCGTATAATCCCCTTAAATGTTATCTATTCCTTCCAGCCACAATAACTCACGACGACAAACTACATACCAAAAACCTTGGCAAATATTAGCATATACTAAACAATTTCTACGTAAGGCCACCCCAGTTCATGTTTGTCAGAGCTCCGATGGCGTAATGTTGATACAGGGTAATGAAACCAAATACGACTCTGTACTCGGCATTAACTTGTTTTATTTAGGCTCTGGTGTTAACTACATTTCGCTGATGGATTTTGTTGGAGTTGTACCAAATGCTGACAAAAAATACCCTATCAAATGCAACATTCGGCTACAAATACATTTAATTGAATTATAATTATTTGAATTAAATATTTTAATTTTTCGGCCTCGATGGCGTAGTGGTTAGTGTAACCGACTGCCATGCCTGAGGTCGCGGGTTCGATTCCCGCACAAGTCAAACATTTTGTGTGCATGGACATGGATGTTTGTCTTGGTCTGGTTGTTTCTATGTATAATATGTATATATTTACAAAAATAAAGTATGTACCTATGTATGTTTAGCCATTGTCTAGTACCCAAAGTACAAGCTCTGCTTAGTTTGGGCTAGATGGTGTTGTGTGTATGAGGAAGAATATTAGTATTATTATACGATAGAATGACCAACAAAAATAACCAAAAAAATAAGATCACAGTTTTTTTTATAAATTTGAAAGTAATAAAATCCAAATGTTTCAGTTTAATTAATGAAAATCTTATTGAAAGACGGCATGTATAGTAAAGGTCTATGTAATTTATTAAGCACTTGGAACATTTTTCATTCTACTTTTTATTGACCTTATAAGAAAACTACATTATATTACTATGTCTCATCTCAGTAACTACAAACTATAGATAACAAAAAGTACACATCGAGCAGATGAAGTAGTTATTTTGTAAGCCATTAAACTCGTCCGTTGAGTAACCATACGTTAATAAAAATAAATTTAGAACGTCGTTGCTCTGAATCTTACAAACAATGGCTGCTAATGATAATAGTCGCAGCCGAAAAAAACTTATGGCTTTAAATTATACTGAAGTTAAATTAAGAGTAGCCAGTGTATTTCCTTTTCTGTGCTCTCTCACAGTTAACTGCGGTAAAAACGACAAGCCTTTGTCATAATTGCCACACTTCCTAATTATGTTTGGCCGCCTCCAACAACAACTTTGAGTCATTTTCAAGTGGTGACGTAACAAAGCCAAAGCTCATCACAGTTATATTTCGAAATAATTCTCATCAAAAAATGAATATTCCAAACGCGCACGGACAACTCAGAAATTACACGTCAGAACACAAATTGAAAGTCTTAGCTCAAAAGCGAAGGCTTAGAGAAAACCCCGGCAAATTAAAGAAATGTTAGACAAAACAGTGGGCTGTGGCGAATTTATTAAATTATCAGCGTGGCTTCTTAGCGGATTCTTTTTGTTAGCCTCCAAAGTTTACAGCTTCATGTAGGGTGAATCACCCTCTGAATAATGTAGTGGGAGGGGCAAATGCGATTCGCGCTTAGCGCTTAAAACTACTTTAAAGTCAGCTCGTATAAGCCTTCTTACCATCCGATGCATTCTCGATACGTCACGTATAAAAGTTTATAACTAAAAGCGCATCAGCCCTTATCTGCTTTCGAGTTCGTTTAGCGTTCAAAGATAAAGGAATTGATATGTAAGTACTGAAGCTGCCGAGTTTGTTCACAGCGCTGTAAACGAAAATACTCGTGTAACAAACACACTGTGAACGCTATTTATATTACAGTCGTATCTTATAAATAAAATATTTGCAGATGTTGTAAAACTTAATGGAGATATTCCAATTTGCATATTCTAGGGTTTACATTCTTACAATATGAATACATATCTATCTTAAAACTTTTGAAGAAATCAAATAGAATGTCGAACGAATATGTAAATTGGTCAAGAATAACCACTTAAATCAGAACCAGTTTTAGTAGTGATTTGATAGATAAAACGCCCTTTTAATATAATAAACTTTCGATGTTTGATGTAGCTGTAAAAACGAAGCGACTTGAAGTTATTGACAGTAAAATGCAACGCTTTAAAGACTTGAGCGTTAGCGTAAAAATCATCACGTATTTTCCCTCCTTGCTCTATTCAACAAATTCAATAGCAACTCAATTTGACGTTCAGTCTTTTTCATGGAAGCAAATTTTTATATCGATCGGAGCTCAAAATGAACGGAGCACATAAAAAGTATCGGCCGCTTATCTTCGGACGAGCCATAAAATGGACTGGAGGAAAAGGGCTACTTTCTTATAATGCTCTTAGGCGGGCACCTTAATGTTACTATCACTCGTTTACTGCTACGTTTTAAGTTAACACATTTAGGAGCTTACTATGAAAGCATTTTAAGTCGACACCATTTAATTTTATTCTATCTTTAAGTTACAAGAGACGGAGGAGATTTATAATTCATATAAAAGCCAGTTGACCGATTTATTCTCTCTATAAATTTAAATGGACGTCATTTATAATTCATATTTATACACAAGAATAGTCTTTAATCCCCATAACATGGGTTTATTATAACGGAGGTCTGTTCAGTTCATAAAATAAGACACATATTAACATCACGTAGGTCGGCCTACATATCTCCGAAGAGATAGGCAGAAATGTAGAATATGCTTTTACGTAATAAGCCATTTCCGGCCAATTAAGGACTTTGACTCTGTGCTAAGAATCCAACTTTCAAAAATGCCAATAAATATTTCTCTTCCGGGAATTACGCACGTGAACTCACGGCCGGTATTGAATACAAACGCAAACATATGCCAGCAAAGCAACGAGGCGTTTCCATATTAATATTTAGCGTTGGAAACAAAGAATATATATCAGGTAAGCTACACAAAAACAGCTTTATAATAAATATCGCGCTAAGCTACGACTCCATGTGACTTAATCACGCCTACTACGACACCCAAGGGAAGTGAATATTTGTAGGTGAAACCACACAACACAATAAAAAACAAAGTTTTACTACATACATATTAAATTTAGTGAGCTCCTGGGAATTTATTCTAGCTAATAAAACTCTGGATACTAGGCTGGTCGCGATGGAAGTTTAATATGATAGTATAAATTTTATATCAATCGGATGTAAATCTTTTAGCACCCCACAATGTGTATTGACTTCAATTTATTTATAGCCCGTTCAAAAACTTTGAGGAAGCACTTTGGAACTTACATATATACATACGTCGTTTTCAATAGGGTAAGCAGAGACTGTGGCTTTTAAACATCACATATATTTTGGTCTATTTACTCTTATCACATTATTCATGCAAGCTTATGACCTTACTGCGCTTTGAACCTAGCCTTGTAAGTGATCACTATAGCCTATGAACGCCTGCAACACCAGAGGCATCACTTGCGCGTTGCCGAAACTTTAGCGAAGAAAAAAAAGAAAAAGGAAGTGGGAAGGAGAAGGAGCGCGAAAGGGGAAAGAGGGTGATTCGGGCTCTCACTCACCGAAAGAAAGACAACAGTAGGAATACTGCTATTTCACGTCGATATTCTGTGTGAGGGTAGCATTTCCTTAGAACTTCCTTGTATATAACATAAGGAGAACTAAGATATCCGAATCAGCCTATTCAAAAATCTATTGGGCATTTACCAGATTTCTGAACATTTGTTCGATCTTTTCTTTTGAAATACCCTATTTATTTATTTTTTATTAGTGTTGTTATTCTTTATTCGAGTGCAAGGCCGTCATAGTACCTTTCTACAAGGGAAAAGGCTCACACCATGATTGCAAAAACTATAGAGGCATAAGCTTGCTCAGCGTCGTCGGTAAATTGTATGCGAAGGTGTTAATTGAAAGAATTGTAAAAGTAACCAACGAGAAAATATGGGATGCACAAACAGGATTTCGAAAGGATATGGGATGTACGGATCACGTGTTTTCCTTACGGAGCATAGCCGAGAAAGTTTTGGCCAAAGGTCAAAAGGTCTATTGCGCATTCGTGGATCTAGAAAAGGCTTATGATAAAGTGGTGAGGTATGAACTTTGGTCGGTATTGTCCATGTATGGAGTGCATAGTAACCTCACGCGAGCTCTGAAATCTATGACGATTCCAGAGCTAGTGTAAGGATGAATGGGACCTACACAGAATGGTTTAGTATCGAAAAAGGTGTTAGACAAGGATGTGTAGCGCCACCTTGGCTGTTTAACCTATACATGGACAATTGTTTGAAAGATTTAAAAGATTGTGAATGGGGATTAAGAATGAGTGACTTACTTGTCAAATGTCTTCTTTATGCCGACGACCAAGTAATAATTGCGTCATCGGCGGAAGAGTTGCAGGCGATGGTAACTATTATGCATGGTGCTTTTGAGAGTAAAGGAATGAAAATAAATGTAAGCAAGACGAAAGTAATGGTATTTGAAAAGGAGGAGTGCATGACATGTGCAAGTGAATTTAATAAAACTTCAAAAGAAGCAGGTTTTCTCGAAAGAAGGATTACCACTCACCACAAACATCAGAACATAGAGCTATTAATCTTGAGCGCCACAGACCTTTAAGATAAGGCAATATAATGCCTTCGTATGCTGACGGGTGACTAAGCTATTAAGTCAAATCGTAAACTTTGAACGGCTTCGAAATACTAAGCTGGATATAAACCACATGTATAGAAGTAAACCAATTGAATTGATGAACTTACAGACATTGACTTAAGCTGATATATGCCTAAAGGAGGTAAGGAGGGAGAGGGATGGGAAGGTGCATTACAGCCGTATTTCTATTTTGTTTTTAGATCCTATAGAGCAAAGCATATTTCTTCTTTAGCTCCGTGGTGCCACTTAGAATAAATGAAATTGAATACTTTTCTCGACCCGGGATGGTACTTCAGGATAGCACGTAAACATAAACAACAATTTTATGCTGCAGGACCAATGAGGCAGTAAAATATGAATAGCCTACCGCAATTAACTTGGAGGCTTTTCATATTATAAGTTATAAACAGGTCAAAAATTAAGGGCAACATTTGACTATGCTATATACAACTTTATAACCAATACCTTGAATCTAAAATCAAAGCGATAGTTGTTTTGGGTTTGAATATACAACAATAGTACAGGACGATGAACGACTTGGCAGCCAAGCCAAGTGAAAATTTTGAATTCATTTTGTCAGGCAATATAATAATTCACCGCAATCTTTCTTCTCCCTTAGCCTTTATTATTTCCAGGTCACTTGGGGTCGGCTTTTCTAGTCTAACCGGATTTAACTGGATATCAGTTTTTACACGGAGTGGCTACCACATGACCTCCGCAACCCGAAGGCTAACGATACCCTAAGGCTAGACCAGTGTCAGGATATTAGAGGATACTGACTTTCCCAATAACGACCGACCGACGGCTTAACATGCTCTCCAGGGCACGAAGCAGGCGATAATTGTCAATCAATACGCACATAATTCTGAAAAGTCATATAACTTCCGAAAGTCAGAGGTGCGCGACGTGGGTTCGAACCCGAGACCCTCTGCATTGCAGTCTGTTGGTCTACCTACTGGGCTATCTATATATATTCACAGCAATATATACATATAATATTATCCGTCATTTTCATATCCAATTGTGAATATTTACGACATGAATAATATGATTCGATGAAAGGGACCTTAAAAGCAATATAAATAACATACCTCATCCATCAAACATCTAGCCAACCAAGCCTCTAAAACCTTTCAGCGTTTTACGGACAAAAAGAAAAAATAGGTACCAACTGATCCATTATATTATTTCTTATGACAGCAGGAAAAAGTTAATTGAAACGCCCAGCGTGAAAAGAACCGGGCAAAGGGATTTTTTAATCTGACAACATTACCATAAAGGGAGATTGCAATCAGATATATTTTATTCTTGTCATGATATTATTGTCAAATTCTGGATCCTTTTAAATTTTCAATGAAATTGCTTCGCTTCTGCTTCCGTCCCTGTAATAGGATATCTAAAGCATTTTCTTTTGTTGTATTTCAATATTCGGGTTGCTTAGTTACTGTATAAAATAACTGCTATCGCCATCGTTATATCGTTTCAACGCATATATAATCTCGGCCATTGCCCATAAACCCCTGTAATGATGGCGCGGGATAATGCCATAACAAATGTGTCATAACACCGTGTTATTAATATATGACATTTTTATAAGCAAAATTTCGGAATAGGTAACGTAAAACTGCATCGTGCTTAGGTAAATGTGAGTAACATAAAGTTTTGTCATAATAGTCAATTTAGAGAATTGTTAATTGTTTCTTAGACTCCTTTGTCAGTCTCCTCACAGAAGTATTCAAAAAAACGATTCAAGTTATATTCGAATGTATTGTAATACTAAAATAAGTAATTATGTTATGTGTAAATATATTATGTTATGTGTCGTATAATTAATTGATACTATTATCATATATAATAAATTTAAGAGCCTTGCTCTTTTCAGTGGGGATTCTGCCATGTCTCTCTATTCTCTGTCATTATTTTAATTTATTGTTACGACACGACTTCCACTTTTTCCTTTACCTATGTAATTTCTCCTTAGGAATTCAGTCTATTCATCGTCTTTCTTCTTTTTTCTTGCTAAGGTGGTAATATATAAAGTTTTAACGACGTATTAAGTGTCCTAACATTTTTCCTTTCGATTCTCCATGATTTCTATAATACATAATACTATTACGCACATCACTAAGTCATCAGGACCGATTCCCATGTCGCTACAGTACAATAATGGGTTTATCTGTTGGGTAATTCTCATAAGCAGCACGTGATCTAGAAGCAGTACCGCTGAACTCGTGCTTCGAGGAACAGGTAAACCGGTCAGTCTATGTTGAATGTAGTCCTTCAATTTGTGGGTTAACATTATTTGATTTGCCGTGTTGTGCCCCTTTTTTATAAATAGACATATATTAACCTATTGAGTCGCAGCAACATACCAACAATGAGACACGATAGCTTTTCAAATTATGTTTGGCACTCCAATAAATGACAGGATAAGATGATTAACCAGCAAAATATGTTATGTTACATATTTTCTCCGTATAGCTTTCACGGTTAGCATTGATTTCGCTTTTGTGTCAACTTAACAGAATAATAAATAACCATTGTTTTCAGAATATGATTTCCTATTGCTGTAGAGTTTATGTAATATTACAGGAATCGGAATCAGAATGTGCATTTTATTTGACTGCCTCGTTGGTCCCGTTTCGTTTCATAAGTTAGTATCATGAAACTACAACATGTTTAAAGGAAACATAACTTATGAAAAGTTCATGCAAGAAGTTAATTAAAAGCATATATTTATTGTTTCATTGCCTATTTACTTATTAAGTTTTTGGCATGAATACACTTGAGAGCGTGGTAAGGCAGTGGTTTAAACCATTCAGTCCCCTGTATTTGATGCCGAGATTGGGTAAAGTGTTAGTCGGTATCTCTAGAAAACGTCTTAGCAGCCGTAGCTACGGACAGTCTAGGAGATACGGCAATAGGCTTTTCCTTTATGTGGGACGTAGTAAACACAACACATAAATACATTGTTGGCTAAAGGTGGGTATTATACACCTGTGTCACTACCGAAAAATATATTCCATTAATGGAAAACATTTTTCGGTTCTCATTAATGAGAGAATATAAACTCGTTCTCGGTACAATAAGACTTTTTTGTAAATTTAATAGCATGGCAGTAAAACAGCACTTCATGTAAAGAAACATCTTCCAAGTCCTACTTGACATACATTAAGGTTATTTGCGACGTACTGGAATACAAATAGCTCAGCCGATCCTGGGTAACGCGTGACACAATAAAAACTGCAGTGAGACAACGTCGGAATGACAATGGAGCCAACATAACAGTAATTACCAACATTCAGAAAACAAAGAGTGACATATCTAGATTTTTATGTTGTTCTTTTTGCTCGTTCAAGCGGAAATGTTTCCGTTTTGCGGCTTTCATGTTTCACTACACATGTTTATATGCAAACCTAGTTTAATGAAAAATTTGGAGTAAAGATGTTTGATTTTCGTACTAGGCTTGAACATAAGTACCTAAATTGAATGTAGTACTTAAACATACGCCAAAACTCCCAAACATTTACGTATTAATACTCGGAATTTTAGGCGTCTTTGGTTGTGATGGCTTATGAAACGATAGGCCGTTCAACTCAACTACATTTTTGTGTTCTTTCTAAAGACCACAAATACCTCTAGTAACAAAAATGTATGGTTTATTCATTATTATCATAAAAACAGCACCCGCCCGCGCCTTTAAGACAAAGTTTATCTTCGTATCGCAGTAGAAGTTATAAATACTGAAACAATGGACACATGACCACGAAAACCCAAGTCTAAGACAAAATATTGTGTTTTTTTTTATACAACTAAGGTGGCAATCAAGCATACCGCCCACCTGATGGTAAGTGGTCACCGTAGCCTATGATCGCAATTAATAAACGCAGGAAGCAATCGACCTTTAAAAAGCGGCTCTACATTTGAGTGGAGTCATCTGAGATGGCAAGCTCGATCGGGAAGGTACACTCCGCCGATCGAACTGGCGATCTCACTAAATATTGACAAAAAGTACACCTACTGTTGCATTTTGTTAGGTTGACTCAGAGTTCCGGAGATCCAATCATGCACGCGGTCTCTAAGAAAGAGACTTAACCTTTTTTTATTGTGGTTCATAATTATGTCAGTTCTCACTTCAACATGGATGGCGGAGTGATGTAAATAGTTTGATTTCTAACCTAAACTTACCTAGCCACTGCTACTGTGCCAAGTGTTGTGGGTTTGATTCCCACTCAAATAGTTGTTCCGAGTTTCGATGAGTTTTGTGTACGTTATTTGAATGTTTGGAACGCCCCCGTGACAGTTATAGTTTGGGATTTGTGGTCATTACTATAAAAATAAATTATAACGAAAACATCTGTCTATTTTGACAGCTTTTAGAGCTAATTCAAGTTAAGTAACCATTGCCTTGAGTATCTTATGAGTAAGAAAGACGTTAAACGAATATTTCGTAAAGCACATAGTATAACTATAAAAGCACACTTTACTACTTAAGTGTATTTCTCTAAGAAAATCCTTTGATGTATACGAGGCTCAAGGCAAGAATAAAGATTCTGAAAAGTTTCTTTTTTATTTCGAGAAACTAATTTTTGTAATAAAATCGATTCGTTTTCAGTTGATGAGGAACGCATCTATTTAAAGCAAATGTCCTAAAAGCCAAGAAAAATATAGTACAATTTGTTTATTTTATCTCGTGAATAAGTATATTATTTACACATAATACCTACGAAGAGGCGAAAACGTGAGAAATGACAGGCAATATGGGGACGTATATCGATGTACTACCTTTGTAGCAAACACAATTCAGCCGAATAACATAGTAGATACGAGAAAAGATCGGGTGCCTAGTTTTATAATATTTAAAAATGTTGTGTGTTGTGCATCGCATTATTATTTATTCTCCCTTTTTGATCTAAAAGTAGCTGAAATATTTTGCGAATAATGATTTTGTATTCTGGTTCGGGCCAACAAACAAGTTAAGATTTTTCTGTCAATAAAATGACTATAACTTGAGAGTTAGAAAGTCGATGATATTCATCACCGTGTCTCGGTAACAACGTAATCCTATTACTATTGGCCTCAAAAAGCATGTAATGCGATGCTTGCGCTTGATTTTTCTGCGATTGTATCGGTTTGCCGTTTCCTTGGACTACAAGAATGAGGATATTAAAAGTGCATCGCTGTACGTACAGCAATGCACATGCACACACTTGTGCTCTGCTATATCTCTTGCACAGGTTGTCATTCTTATCGGAGATTGGTCGCCGTGTTTATTATGATGAACTTCTAGGTGTTATTTTTATGTATACGAACACATTACTGTTGTTCTTGTGCTTTTGTGTTATTGACAATCAAATAAGGAAGCGTAAAAGTTAGCAAAGTAAGTCGACTCTTGCGAGAATTAGGAAGGCTCAATCTTTTAAAATTATAACAAATGTTAATTTTATAGCAGTTATAGTTAAAAGCTAATTGAAATTGTTATAATATAAATATTGTAACAGTAGTTACAATATTCATTTTGTTGCAATATGTATATTGTAATTGTCATCGAATGAGCTTCAGTGCATCATGAGCTGAAGCTCATTCGATGACATTTAAAAAACTAAATAGGTAAGAATTTTTCCATCTGTTTAATTAACAATATTTATTGTTTTACTATATCAATTTGTAGACACATTGCAACTATGTCACCACAATATTTTAGACGACCTCAATTATGTGCTGAATTATTATTATATTTTTTACTTAGCCATACCTACATATTTCTGTTTCCATGTGTGTATATGTGTATGCTCACACATGCTTAATATTGTATTATAAATACTCTTGATAAACAAATAAATAAGCACTCAAAACAACTCTGAAACGCAATCATTATTTCTGCACTACATACTTTTAACGTATTTTATATACCTACTAATCTCAATATATCCTAAATTTCATTGTTCACATTATGATAGAAGGCCCGGGCTAAGTAACTAAGCCCGCTTATGAAAAACAACTCTTACTTAATAAGCGTATGAACAAGCTCTGAGCGTTAAAGCTAATACGGTACGTTCAAAGAAGCTTTATTAGTTAATGTTAATTCCGCTTCACTCTATATTTTACTCATGCATCAGTTAATCTTGTACGTGAGTAACTTAACGTAAACCATGATTTAAACCGAGAAAGTTACATAATTATATGAATATTTTATTAGCTTGAGGTACTCAATGCAAGTTACCCAGTTCAGTGGTGCACCTTGAACGTTAGCATGATATGGATGGGTGATTGAAATTTTATTTGATCTGATTTAATGGCGACCTGCGACCTTATGTGTACGCTGTCATATTACGAATTAAATAGAGAATTGTACAAGCTTATAGCCACAGACTCGTAAGTTCAATTAAGTAAACTTGCGCTTACGCATAGTGTTGATCGTAAAGTACCATTCCTGGCTCGAGTAAAATGTTATTTTTTATTTTAGGTACACAAAACAGAACAGTACAAGTAGGTTTAAATATGAATACATATTACAGTTATGTTCTAAACTAAGTTTCTAACTATGTGTACACTACAGATCACAATGGACTGTGTTACGGACGACGAAATGACGTTATGAACGTGAATTATCTATATAAACCAAAAATATGAAAACAAAATGCGGATAAAACATAAAGAAACTAAAAAAAATGAGAATCCTACTAATACTCTCAATAATTATAGTATTATATATTAAACATAACATGTTTAACATTGCTTTTAAATTTTGCGAATCTGCTATTGAATATGTCCAAAGTGTTATGATATTCCGATAATAAATCATTGCATCACATCACAGTCGACACATTAGTACCATCGGGTTGTAAAATGACGTGTTATTAATGTGCATATTTAGAATAAAACTTTTATCGGATCTTTGTCACCAAATTCTTAATGGTAGGTACTACTGAGTACGACACCTTACCCGGTTGCAACCTCATTATGTGAGACATACAAACAGGTAACAAAATGTTTGTATATCTGTAATTTCCAAACTCGGAGAACATTTTAAAGTGTTTCTCATATCACAGGGTTACCAGGCGCAAGGGTCACCAAAATATAAAACAGCATTTCACTTTTCTGAAATATAGCTGTTTTCTGTATTATCGCCACAAGAATTCAATGCAAGAATAACCGCTTGTTTTTTATAATTTAGAAAGCCACGCCCACGGTGCTTTTTGTCGTAAATTATATTAGTAGGCTCAGAAACTATATTGACGTTATTAATTTCACCTGGTTTTTAAGAAAATCCTAAAGTCTGACTAACAAATCAGACCAAAGCATTAAAAACTTTAACACACGCATAGCTAAATAAACAAAAAAACATTACATTATAAGAGAGCAGTAAGAAGAAATACGTTTTCTATTCCAGGAGTGGAACATGAAACTGATACATTATATATTGTGAGAAGAACTTAAGTGTCCTACATTATTGTCTCAAGTAAAGTGGTCAAGTATCCGATACATTGTCTGGCTGTACAACGTCCTGTAGTTTGGCCTAGTTCTACACGTTAAAGGAGACAAAGAACCAGACTTTTCCAATAAACGGTAGTTAACATTTTATTTTAACAATAGAATTTGGATTTGGAAAGCTAAGAGATCAAGATGATCGAAGTAAACTAAAAGCGAAGCTGGCCGCTTACAAATATAGAATAATAATAATTAAAAAAAAGAAAAATCTCGTTTTCTATAACTACACTGTTTAAGTTTTTATTCATTTAAAAAATAAAATATTTGCGTCTTAGAAAACTGCGAGTATTGCAGACTACTTTACAAACATTGAAACAATAGACGAGCTAAAATTCTTGTAGTATTTATCATCAAGACGAACACCACATTACTCTTACTGCAACTGGTTGTAAAAAAACCGAAACGTCAGCTAAAGAATAAATACATCAGTAGGTACTTAGTTTAAAAATATTAATAGCGAAATATTGAAAATAAAACAAACCGCGATAAAATTCGTGACTATGCAAACATTTCGATTGATTAACCTATAAATTAACGTATAACCATAAACCAATTCAAGTGTGGTAATCTTTTATTCTGTTTGATATTGTCATGACAATATTTTACATTCATGTTTCTACATTCTATAGTTTATATTTATGATCATATATATACATTTGATATTTCATCATTGTTGTTCTGGTAAACATAAAATAAACTTGGTGTGAGGTGTCAAATAAACTATGCCATTTTAACGTTTGTTAAGCTTTTATAAATCGCAAAATATATGCGGAATGCGTTTGTTTTTGGTGTATAGAAAATTATAGTTTTAAACAATTGATTATGTGTATATTTAGGTATATCTGTGGATTTATGTTTAATTTTCAAATAATGTTTGTCAGCAAAGAAATTAATATTTTTTTAAAAGTTTAGGCAAAATATTTTGACATTTTAATTGTAAATATTTATTTTGTATCATATCTTATGTTGATTTTTTCAGGCATGCTCTACTTTATTGTTTTAGTTCTACCGAACAAAAATATGAATATCTTATATGCATTTAATTTCCAGTTTATATATTTTATTCAAATTCCTTATATTGCTATATTGTAAATATTTTCCTTTTTTGGCAGAGAGATTTTGCCTTTGATGGCAGCAAGCTAATAATATAATAATATAAATAAAGCTAATACACAAGGCCGCATTACCTTGTCATTGCAGAAATATTGTGAAGAGAATACAATCAAGAAGAAATTTCTACTGCTGTCTATAAGTAAATGAATGAATGAATGAATGAATGAATGATCTTTATTTGCATAAACATGTTGTATACATACATTATTGTGCATGCAAGATGTTACAGTTAAGTGGTTCATACATGTTTGCCATAAGTTGTGGCATGCAAATTCTATTAGAAATATTATAATTATGATTTACATTAAAAATGAAATTATTTTTTTTTTTTTTTTTTTTTATATAATCAAATGAGAGTCAATCAATATCAAAAAATAAAAAACATAAACAAAATAAAATTAGGGAAAACAAATTGTCACATATAAAAGTAATGAAATAAATGTCAAATCAATTAAAATCAATTAATAATCATTTTTAAGTTACGGAAAATGTTTATATTGAGTCGTTCAAAAACTCTGTGACATTATAATATGCTTTAGTCATTAGTAGCGATTTAACTTGACTTTTAAAGGCTTCTGTGGTAAGTATTTTCCAACTCTTAGGGAATTTATTATATATAACTGGAGCCATACAATAAATGCTTTTGCGCATAAGTGTTGTCCGAGCCGTGTGCAGACACAATTTGCTGTTATCTCGCCTATTTCTAGGTACTACGTCTGATAGACGAAGAAATAAATTTGGGTTGGATTTTACAAATGACGCTATTTCTAAGATATAAATACATGGCATTGTGAGTATATTGAATTTTTTAAAATACGGTTTACAACTATCAGTTACTTTAAGATTAAACATAGTTCTAAGGCACCTTTTTTGGGCTTTGAATATTGTGTCCTTTTCGGTTGAGTTTCCCCAAAAAATAATACCGAATCTGATTAGAGATTCCACAAGTCCATAATATGCAACCAACAATGCTTCTCTGTTAATTACTCGTGAGAGCATGAAGAGAGCATATGCACTACTGCTAATTTTTTTATTAAGTCTATCTATGTGCGCCTTCCAATTGAGATTCCTATCCATGGTTAAACCTAAAAACCTAGTCGTGTCAACTGCGTCAATATTATTATCATTATATTTAATGTCCAGATTACTACATGTCAATGCTCTTTGGCTAAAGTGCATTATTACCGTCTTGTTAAAATTTATTTTAAGATTATTGCTATCCAACCATGATATAGTTTTAGCTAGAGTATTATTTATATCATATCTATATGATTCCCTATGTTTGCAAGGTATAGTTATTGTGCAATCATCCGCGAATAGTGTCATGGGATGTTCTATGGCTTTTGGTAAATCATTAATATAGAGACGCCATATGCGTCAAGCTTTTTTTTTAGAGTTTCGTATTTGACATGGTCGAATGCCTGCGTCATATCACATAGTAATGCACAGATTGGAGTATTTTTGTCCATGTTTTTCATAACTATGTGCAAAAAATCATAGATGGCCATATTTATTGTTTTATTTTGCCTGAAGCCTATTTGTTCATCGCATATTATGCCTTTTTTTTCTAAGTATTCATTCAGTTTCTTATAAATGTATTTTTCTATAACTTTAGAAAATACTGGTAACAATGAAATTGGCCTGTAGTTTTCCATCAACTCGCTGTCCACTTTTTTAAATAATGGCTTTACTATGGATTTTTTTAGGGCAACCGGATAAATACCTTCGCTTATGCTTAGATTTATGATAATATGATTTATGATAAAGGGAGAAAAGTAATGGCTCTTCAGGTTGAACACGTGTCTGCCTGACGAACGAAGTAGATAATATTATAATGGTGGTACTAATCTCCTCGGATGTAAGGTTAATAGCCTTTCCTATTATTGGTGGCCAGAACCTGATAATAAACAATTTTTTGTATTACTCCTTTAAGTAACACTAAAATATTCCTGATGAGACTGGTGTTCCCCCGCTTATAACCTGACGGGCAGAATGCATGTGAGTCTCATCTTTCTTTATAGGTATATATGTAACGTGATATAAATTAATATAACAGTAACTTTTTAAGTAAATTAGTTAATTAATTACATAAAACATAAAAAATAAAGACCAGAATTTAAATGAGTAGTTAACCGAGGCGTGCCAAGAGCCTTGTTATAACCGAACGCCATAATTATTTGTACTGCTTAAAAGACTGGATTTTAAAATCGTAGCAAGAGGAAACGGGAATGGAAATTGAAATGTGAATGCCATGATTATTATGCACTTAATTTAGCTTTACGCTTATTGTTATTGCAAACATTTTGTTACGACAAAGTTGAAATAAAAGTTTATGTATATTTATATATATTTTTATGTGAAACAATTGTGTTTAAGGCTTTCATAACTTCTGAATTATGAGACCATTTTGGTGAAATGAGGTGTACCGATTAGGGTGTATTGATTGGAGTATATTTCTGTATTTCATTGTTAAATGAAACAATTAAAGTCCTACCTACATTTTCATGCTGTATGCTTGCTTATAAATATTTTTATTCCATAGGAAGTCACGCAGACATATAATATATTTTTTAATTAAGCTATAAAGTATTTTATGTAAAATAAGAGAGACAAGCGCGGCAGAATTTCCGTTTAAATAAACAGCTTGTCGCCGCAGTAAAGTTCATCCGTTTTACCTGGAATCGTTCTCATCTAGCACGGCTCGTTTTCAGCGAACTTTTCTTTCAAGTACTTGTAGGCATTGAAATGAACTATCTAGGGCAGTGTTTCGTTAGCGCAATGGCTTGATTTTCGTTAAGCGAGGCTTAAAGAAAGTACTGCTATCACGGTAGGCAACAGTTTGGCTGAGTGTACCCTTGAAAGTGTCGAAATCCATGAGCGGCGGTTGACACTTACTATCAGGTGGGTCGCAAGCTCGTCTGCAAGTTGCAATAAAGAAGCTGGTCTTGAAATTCACCTCTACAGTAGATTACAGGCAAACAACCTTTAGGTTCACTGCAGCAGTGCAAATAGTTCCTATGCGTGTTAGTTATGCGTCCTAGTTCGTGCGGAGAACAGGCATTGGTTGCCTTAGAGTGGTAGCACAGTAGAGTAAGTTTGTGTGTTATGTTTTCACGCCCTAACTTCTTGACCAATCAGCATAAAATATCGCATCCACGTTATCAAGATGATAATCCAAAAATAAGCAATAATCCATAATAAAGCCGAGGGCAAAGACTAGTATTTTATATATCTTTGATATAATTTGTAATATCATGAGATTTTCAGGCTTGGCATATCGGTCGGATTGTTCGAATCGTGCGATAAGGATAGTGCTTACACAAATCGTATGATACGTGTAAGAGCACATACGCCTATACCCTATAAAAATACTTCCCATTGTAAGTGATATACAACTAAATAAATAATGATCTACTGTAAAACAAATACACCGATAAATAACACTGCGTATGTTTAGCGTGTTTCAATAGAGTGAAGCATTTGTTAATCAAGTATTGCAGTAATTAACATGAATCAATCCAAACAGCCGTAATTGTCCATTACCGAGCGTGAGCTTGCCCTAACAATCAACAATCAGGTATCGTATTATTATACGCCACAATGCTGGGTGGAAGCTCGATCACCTGCTTACGTGGCGGGTTGATGATTCCATTATATACGCGAATGGGGATTAAAGCGCCGGATAGTAATAAATACATTTTGTTCTGTAAAAGTCGTTCGTTAACAACTTTATGCAGAACAAAAAATAATAATAAAATGGGAAGGGGAATGTTCTATGACCAGATCGGAGTCTCACATCAGATACCCAATCTAGCCTTCTCCAGAGAAGGAAAAGGTCAGAATAAGAATGTGATGATTGAAGTAAAGAGATAATTATACGAAATTCGTAACATGTGAATATCTGTAGTTTTTACCTACCCCAAGAGAGGAAGTAGACCTTTCAAATGTAAGCAAACTTATTTTCTACATGTTTGTAGAAAAAAGATTTCAATGTAGCTTATGAGTTAACGACTTATAGTTTTGTATTACTTGTAAAGCTGGCAATTTTTATTATAGGAGGCAAACGAGCAGACGTTTCGCCTAATGGTAAGCGATTACCGCCGCCCATGAACACCCGCAACACTAGACGAGTCACAAGTGCGTTGCCAGCCTTTCATGTACTCCGTAAATGTCTCCAAAAACCTAATAGTACCGTACTCCTACACAAGAATTCTAGTTAAGTGTAGGCAAGAGGTACTTGCGTGGTCATAGACCTAAGTACATAGCTTATTTCGTCTGAATAAACAGTCAAGTTACTAAAAAAATAACTTGAAACTTTGTGAAAACTAATTGTATACGAATCAAATAAAATTCAATAAGTCTCTGTCTGTAAAGTTTTCGGGCAGCACCAATTTAATGAATTTTAGTATTGAGATTGATTGAACACTGGGGATGACTACTAGACTATTTTATAAACAAAATGATCAATGTTGTTTGTATACATATCCACCTACAGGCTATTTCTGAACATATTATAAACACACAATAGATTCTAAAATTAAATTATGTCTGGTATTCTAAGACATGACAGATTAAGTGAAATGTGAATATAAGTTGGTATGATGCATGTATCATATATATGCTGTGAGTTAATCAAATAAATAAATAAATATGACATACATATATATTTATTTATTTGGTTAACTCACAGCATATATATGATACAGTTTAGAGAAAAATTTTGATTACAGAGTTCTAATATACATGCCACTTACGAGCTAATACAGCATTCATAATTGAGACAACAAAATTATGTTAGAAGTTTACAACATTGTTCATAAAATGTAAACTCTAAATATAAATTAACATTAGACAGGGATTCAAAATTTTAAAATGAGTACAAAAACATAAAAGAAGAATCAAACAACACTTTACTTATTCTACTTAAACTAAATGTTTTAGAAGCGATAAGTACTTATTAATATCGTGTTGTATCGTGTTTTCTAAGTGATTTCAATATTTTTACCCGGAACTGGCTCTCACTATCGTGATGCACATCAGCATCAGGCACAACATACATGATTTTGATGAGATTCACGCCTATTTCCCAGAGGAGTAGGCAGGGACTACGGATTTCCATTTGCTACGATCCTGACACACTTCTCTGGCTTCATTCACTTTCATCACATTCCTTATACACGCTCGCCGGTTTAAGGTGCTCTTACCCTTTGTCCAGTTTGGTGTGACTATTACATAATACTGTTATTAATAATGAAGCTGCTATTTATGTTTCTAATGAGCTATTATTATTAGTATATAACCTCTTTACACAGGGTCCACAGAATTGTATTAAGCTCACATTTTGTCAGCTATGATTTGATCTCACGCAATGGGACGTAAGTCTATCGTCGTTTACCAGACAGAAGATTGTAGTAACCCAATAATACTGCTCAACTTGTGCATCGAACCGAGGACTAGCACAGCAGTCACATTTACTATGGCTGCGCTACCGAGGCAGTAATCCACATTAAAAACATAAGTTAGTTTGATATATTTTTATCGATACGCTCTTTATAAAGGAAATTATGAATAAAGATATCCTGAACCCCAAAGAAGTTTAAAGATTACAACGAAAACGCTACCAAGCCGTGGGTAATGTTCTCTTCTTCTCCAGATATATATTTGTATATTATATATCTGGAGATGTCTCCAGATATATAATATACAAATATTTGCGTACTAACAACCCTATGAATATTGATAAATTAGACAAAGATTCCAGTACTGAGCTGTGAAGTTTGTTATTTCACAGCTCAGTACTGGAACTAACTTAATAACGCCGTCGTAGTTGTCAGTACTATAATTTCTCACACTGCGACGGTTGAGGGAAAACGAATAGTACCTACTGTAAAATCTGGTAACTTTGATATTTAAATTACACATTAATAACAAATATATATATAATATATAATACGATACTATATACGCGATAAAATCCGTATATAGTAGTTTAATTTCAATGAATAATATTCGCGTAAACAGAAGACAATATTATATATACCTAATTTTATATTTATTAACCATTTTGTTTAAATATCGTACAACTTGTGCTTGCTTGGGTCTCCTAACACAGGTAACGTTTACTGAGACCTTCCGACTGGTGCAGGTGCTATCCGGGCACGGATGCTTCGGAAAGTATTTGCACCAGATCGCAAGACGGGAGACGACCCCAGCCTGCCACGAGTGTGGAGCGCCGGAAGACACGGCGCTCCACACGCTGGAGGCGTGTGCCGCGTGGGGGCCGCAGCGGCACACGCTTTCGGCCATAATAGGCGGAGATCTCTCCCTGCCGAGCGTGATCACGCCATGCTCGGTGGCGAGAGGTCGTGGCAGGCAGTGGTCTCCTTTTGCGAAGCTGTCATGGCGCAGAAGGAGACCGCGGAGAGGGTCAGGGAGAACAACCTCCTCGCTGACCCTCTCCGGCGCAGACGGACGGGAGCGAGAAGGAGGCGATTTGCCCGCCTTTTCGCTGCTGTATAGTAGGGTCACTGGTACAGAGTCGGGGGACTCTCTACCGGCTTGCACGGCCCCACACGTCTAGGGCATGGCCTTGGTGAGCAAGGCCTTCCCTCCACAGGTGCTGAGGCCCAGTCACCAACAGCCAACCGCCGGGGCGGGATGGTGATTGCTAACGCGACCCCATCCCGCCCCACTCCGTCGGCGGAGGGACTGCTCACCCCAGGGTTTTAGTGTGTATACCGACCCCCTTCAGGGGCGGAGAGTCTCAAATAACCACCCTTCCCCCCCCCCCCGGGGGCAGGGGTATCCATAAAGGATTTTCTTGGGGCAAAAAAAAAAGGTAACTGAAAAGGACCCTAACTGATAACAAACAATTATAATATTATTGCACGCGCAAAAGCGAGATAATGCTATACACTCTATATAGTAACACTAAAGTATATAGTTTTAATAGTTGGTGGCACGGATTTAGTGCAGTGAATAGTTCAATTGTATTCCATTAAATACTACGTGATAAATCTCAGCTCCACAAGAAACCTTAATAGCTAAGTATACAAAGACCTCTTAAGAAGTTATTTTGTTCACTTGCTTTGTAAGAATACACGGAGCTATTGCAAGCATCATATTATGAAGTATTTGATATTTGAGCAACTTTCTAAGAAACAATATATAAGAATGTTTCAGTCTCACGGGGGACTGTATTGAAAAAGTTTTTCCATACATCTGATTATACTTATGTGTTCCTTTGTTCAGCGGAAAAATGCTTTGAAATAATATAAGTATGATTCTATAAGAAGTCGAACCAGGAAGTCTGGTAATTTATACAGGTTTCCCATTCAAGGAGGAATGAATATGGTTTCTGATGTAAAAAGGCTTATTCAAACAAAATATCGTTGATTTTTCTGACTTTAACTGATTTGTTATATATTGCTGTTGGTGATAGACAAGCCAACGATCCATATGATGGTAAGCGGTAACCGTCGCTCATAAATATTACTGTGTTTTCTAGGTATATTTCTACAGAACCAGTATGTTGCCTACCGCAAACCACATAGGTGGAAAACAAAACACGTTCTGCCTGCTGGTAAGAATTTTTCGAATTCAAATGCAATACCAAATCGTCCGTCACGCGTTGCTACCTAAAATGAAGAGAAAGCAGGCAAAGTTTACTGCATGAAACGTAGTGGCTTGAGTAGTCGTCTCATCACTACCTATGCACCAAGCTAATGAGTTTGATCGTCAAATAGTACAAAAAATTGTGTGATCCACAAATAGTTATATAGTTCCAATATAATCTATTTAATTTAGTAAATTCCTCATTTAATAATATTTTGAATTAAGAATCAAAATGTGCAATTCAGTGTATTATAACTCAGCAATCGACTAAAATAAAGCATATACATTGATATTTATTATGAAATTAACAATTATCTATAGGTAGCAGCGATAGCTCAGTGGGGAGACCAACAGACTGCAATGCAGAGGGTCTCGGGTTCGAACCCACGTCGCGCACCTCTGACTTTCGGAAGTTATATGAGTTTTCGAAATTATGTGCGTATTAATTCACAATTATCGCCTGCTCCGTGCCTCGGAGAACACGTTAAGCCGTTGGTCCCGGCTGCCATGAACATCTATGGCAGTCGTTATTGGGAAAGTCAGTACCCTCTAATATTCTGACACTGGTGTAGCCTTAGGGTATCGTTAGCCTTCGGGTTGCGGAGGTCAGGTGGCAGCCGCTCCGTGTAAAAACTGATATCCAGTCAAATCTGGTTAGACCAGAAAAGCCGACCCCAAGGGACTTGGGAATAATAAAGGCTAAGAGAGAAGAAGAAAGAACAATTAGCTATAGAATATGATATTATTGTATCAGTTTATGTTTTCTCTCTCCTACGTTGCTGTGCCCGACCGGGTCCATAATGAACTGTCATATTATTTAAGTTACCACCTAAGCCTACATTGTGGAACGCAATAAACAATTGAGTATTGAGTATAGTATGCCGAATCTAGATGTTCTTTGCTTTTGTTAATAATAATAATAATAATAATAATAATAATAATAATTTATTTATTAAAAACTTACAGTTTACAAATTTAGATGACAGCGAATTATATATAGGTACATATGGAACAGTAATCTGTATAGAATATAAAAAACTCTGCCTCTTAAACTAGGAATATCCTGTATCTTAAGAGACAGCGTTTGGCCAATTAATTTAAAATGTTACACATGTGAACTTGGTCAACTGTCATTGTTTTGGTGTTTATTTTTATTTAAAAGCTAGCCTAAAAGCAATTTAAAAGGAATGGAGTTGTGTTGTATTAATGTAGTGTTGCTGGTAAGTATAGATAATCTTTACATATTGACATGTAAATTCTGTATCAAATGTGTGTGTGTGTGTGTGTGTGTGTGGGTGTGTGCGTGTGTGCGTGTGTGCGTGTGCGCGTGTGCGTGTGTGCGCGCGTGCGTGCGTGCGTGCGTGCGTGCGTGTGTAATATTTTTATTTAATAAAAGTGAGTAACTTTTCTGTTTCAGCATAGTTCAACTGCAAGAGCCACTCTGTCACTTTACTTTTAACCGTTTGTTGGTTTGAAGCAATTATATTTAATTGTTTGTTTATCTTTTTATATATGTAGGTACTCAGAATATAATATTGATGTTCGGCAAAGGCGGTATTATGTGGAGTACTAGCAAATATGTTTATACGCTTATTAAGATCGGTTGGAGGAAAAGTTTTGTGTATCCTTAGGACTAATTTAAGTAGATAAAGTTGGCGAACCGTAAGTACTTTACAATCTGCGTACAAATGGGTTGTTGGGTATCTGTATGGTTTTTTCGACATCACCTTGAGAATATATCTTTGCGCTCTTTCTACCCTCAGTAGGTTGGTTTTATGCGCTTATTTTTAATTCTTCCGCGATTCAGAAATAACACCAATAACAAATTAAATATAGCTTATCTATTTCTACTTCAGGTTTTATAATGCTAGGTAATGATACCTACACGCCAGCCCACATAATACATAAATATAGAGATAAGAGCAGACGAAAGTGGTCTAAATCAGTTGACAAATTAGACACGCTGTCTCGGTTGCTATTTCCCCGTAAGACGAAAGTGATACAAATACATATATCGAACTAAAAACATTTTAAAAACACTCCGCAATATTACGAACTTTTATACATGCTTTTTAAAAGTGATATGGTAACAGTGCATACTCAAAATACGTTTCCACATCGATCCTTCATGTATCCGTAATTACAATTTTATTCAATCCCATTACGAAGTGCCTCTCTTTAGTACCCTTTTTGAAAACGGATATTAAAAGTGGTGAAAACAATATTGCTTCTTTTGTAAAAACTAATTGAAAATATATCATACGTAGGCGCGAGATTGTTTTTATGTTATTCAGGCCTTTGTCTGGCTGCGTAAAATGCTGTTAAAATAATAATATAAAACCTGTTTCGTAGAATTTCGTTGTACTTGGCAGAAGCTCTCCGAATGGATTAATCCAAATGTAGATTTAGAGTCTGTCAAACACACCAAATACATATTTCTTTAGGATTTATTTTAATAGGTGTAAGTGCTAAGCAAAGATAGTAAGTGTATACACGCTACTATATTGTATTTTTTTATCATACATAGTCTGATGGATATCCCACATACGTATTAGGGGGCATACCCATTGACGTCTATCGGGCACAGTTCCAGACACCGTGCTAATTAGAATTTTAACAAATAACCGATTAGATGTTATGTAAAATATCTTGAAGTTAATATTATTAATCTACTTTAAATAAACTCCATTGCACAGGGCCAGTTGATTACAACTGGTCCTGTGAAATAGAGTTTGTGTATTAATACAAGTAGAATTAATAATATTAACTATAAGATATTTAACCGAAAATAAGGAGTAATTTCACTGCAAGGAATTAATAAATACTTATGTACAACTAAGTACGGCCGGCTTACCCTTGCTTACAGTGCATTGCTTAAGTAAGCAGCTTTAGAAACCTTACAGACCGCAAGAACATACCACAAGTTTATTCGGGCATGCCCGCGATCTCTCTATTGTGGTAATTAATAAAAGTGTCCTAGTTTAAATTTATTCGCTTTAAATTTTCCAATATTAGGCCTCTATTGGCAGACGAGCCAGCGGCTTCTCTGGTAGTACTGATAGTAAGTGATAACGTACTCTCATGTGGTTTAGCAATGTTAGGAATCTACTTCGCTAAACATCTGCCTGCTGTAAGGATGCAGTCAGATCGCGTGCTATAAACTAGTGGATAGTGTGCTAGTACAGTTATAGTACAAGGTGGTATCAGTGACCGTTAAATATGATAATAGGTCCCGGATTTTGCAGGAGACTTTCATTTGGCTAAACGGCATACTTATTCTATGAATCCGTACATTCGACACAAAGTAAAAACCAACCACGGTAGAAAATCGAAAGTTGAAAGCTCCCTCCAAATTCACAGCAATATGTGATTCTATTAATCTAGTAGCTGCTGCATTTTTCATCTCAAAATTTAAATAAAAAGAATCGCACGTCAACGTACTGTATTTACCAAAGAACCCGTAAAGCTAAAATCTGAATATGAGATACATTTTATACCGTAGGATAAAAATAGGGATGGCACCGACACGCCTTCAAATACAAAATACTTACAAACTGGCATTTTCACTCTTTGTGAGGAAAATGTTATATATGTGCCATTGTATCACTCACGTGTTTTTATAAATAGAAGTAAGTAAGTTAATAAGATGGTTTACGCAGACTTTTGTCTGACTTTCAGAACATTATAATAATATACTAAGTTGTAATTGTTTGTCTTGGAAAACAATAGCAATCATATAATTATGCACCCCTATCGCAGCGATAGTGCATGCGATTACTTTTTCGAAAGAGTTTCTCGTATGAAGCTTCTAGTAGCACCAGGGAGTCTAGAGCTATAGGTGGTAACCTACCTTCTTTAAGCCTAAACCTAAATCTAAACCGCAACAGCCTCGCCTTTTATTACGTGGGACCGAATCATGGCTGGCAAAATGTGGATGTAATAAACCTATGCCTACATTTCTATGCTATATCTTGAGAGACCCTAAGCATAATTATTATTTTAAGTTTTGATTATTAACCAAGTATAAAAGAAGTATGGCATAAGGTGACCTTGAATTTCACAAAAACTTGAGCTATCTATTCGAGGAAAAGGGTACTTCCACCATTCAGCTACAGAGTTGTGAGAACCCTGTGTTGTCTTTCTGCTGTGAGTAAGGTATTTAGGCTCTTTGAGAAATCACTGGGCCGGCGTGAGTCTATCTTGTAAAGTTTCACATAAGTGAAGATTATTATTGTCGTGTCTTGTTTCGGTCTATAAGGAACATTCTTCATTCCGTGCTACTACTAAAATGTACTTATACAAAGGCCAACAACACCTTTTGCTTTTTTAAAAGTCAACTCCCTGCTCTAAGTATAAAACCTGTGTCGCAGAGTATTTTACAAACATTCAAACAACCGACGCAAAGAACAACCAGACGAAGCGAAACCACTACGCTACCCGTGCAGTCGTCATCACTTTAGCAACTGGGTATCAAACCATGTATCTCATTACCAACAGATTTGTTTACTATAATAATACCAGTGAAGCATTGCATTTTTACTATTTAACAATTTTAGTAAACCTATCCATACACTATCTATCTGTGCTTTTGTAGAAGTTTATCTTCAGAATTGCTGAACCAATTGGGATGTAAAATTACGAACGTTGAGAAATAAAAAGATTATTATGTCAATTTTAAGTTACTTTAGGATACAGATACTTCATATTCTTGACTCATGTACGGAAAGAAAACAAAACTAAATAAGTTTATTCAAATCAGGCCATTGATTTTCGTGTTATAAGCACACAAACGAACAGATAGGTATGATTTAAAAAGTATACGTAAATCCAGTTATGTAAGTTTAGCCTAGCTACATAACTTGCCATATGTCATTTGGCACACACTACTTTTTCTTTAAACACACGATAGTATATAGCTCTAGGCGTCTAAGCTTGACAATCGAGTTACGCGCTCGACAAAAAATAGCATCAGTGAAATAATTGTTAGTGTTGCTGTTCTTAGTAAAGGCTGGCATGCGAAGTGTGAAGCTCTTATAATAGCATTAATGCTTTGTGATTGTTAACTAACATTATCCGACGATTAAATACTATTGTATGCATATCCTCGTAAAATAGCGGCCTGCCAGTATTACTGCCCTGAGTATTCTGTCTGAGTTTCAATAATTTGTAGAAACTACTTTGGGTGTTTTCTGAGTCCGTTGTTTTAATGTTTGTAAATTTCCCCGTGACAAGGCGATATTCCTTAGTGTACGAATACCCATAAAGATATTTCACCAGCTAAAATCTTATTGATTTATATATAAAAGACGAGTTTATTGTTGTATACTGGCCATATTGCTAAGCTCAGTACAGTTATTAGGATTATCCTAATAATAAAAAAAAAATAACACTGCCTGTCTTAAAGTATGAGAGAAATACAATTTCTTCTTGCCTTTGACCACGATCTCACCTGATGTTAAGCAACGATGTGGTAGACGACGGAGCACGTCAGCCTAGAAAATACCTATTCACTCGCAACTTAAAGACGTCTACATTGTACTGTAATGAGTTCCACTCCTATGCGGTGCACATTATGCCTAAAAAATAATAAAACAACACTCTCTACTTATCTCTAACTCTGCAATAAAGAAACCTGATGTATGTACCTTAACCCCAACACATTCTTTACAACTTAAAAATGTCTCATTTAAGTTACAAAATTCGAAAAGGGTAAACACACAAAAACACTCGAATATCATTTAAAACAGTTACGGGACAATTCGCTTTCGTCATATGCAAATTGTAACGATTAAATTGTCGAGCAATGGAACAAAATATTGCAGCTTTTGTGTTGACGATATGCCTACAGGCAAATTGC